>JAHSVC010000041.1:0-1342127 GCA_021397845.1 Areca catechu
GGCCTTAGCAAGTAAGTGGAGTCTCTAGATATGTTTTCAGTGTTTCGAAGGCTGACTGACACTCATCAATCCAATGGAAGTAATCTGACTATCGTAATATCTTGAAGAAAGGGAGACACCTTTCGGACGACCTAGAAATGAAGTGACTGAGAGAGGCTATCCGACCTGTGAGTTCTTGCACTTGCTTCTTGCTGTTGGATGCCCTACGTCGATGATGGCCTTGATTTTATCCGGATTGACATCAATCCTCGCTGTGTGACCAGAAAGCCAAGAAATTTTCTAGAGGTCATCTCAAAGGTATACTTGGCCGGGTTCGGCTTCATCTGGTGCCGCCTCAGGACATCGAAAGATTCTTTCAGATCCTTGATGTGGTCAGCTCTCCGGAGGCTCTTGACTATCATGTCGTCAACATATACCTCCATATTTCTTCCAAGTTATCCTTCAAAGATTCTGTTGATCAGTCTCTGAAAAGTGGCTCCGGTGTTCTTTAGGCCAAAGGGCATCATTTGTAGCAGTACAGCCCTTTATCAATGACGAAGGCTGTCTTCTCCTCATCCTCCGGGTCCATGCTGATTTGGTTGTACCCGGAGAAGGCGTTCATGAAGCTCAGAAGCTGGTGGCCGGCAGTGGCATCCACCAGTTGGTCGATCTTCGGTAATGGAAAGCTGTCCTTCGGGCAAGCTTTGTTGAGGTCGGTGTAATCCACACATATCCTCCATTTTCTGTTGGCTTTCCTCACCATTACGACATTCGCTAGCCAGTCGAGGTAGTGGGCTTCTCTGATGAAGCCAGCTTCGAAGAGCTTCTTGACCTCCTCATCAATCGCCCTCTATCTCTCAGGGGTGAAGTTCCTCTTCTTCTATCGGACAGGCTTGCAGGTAGGATCCACCTTGAGCCGATGGGTTATGACTTCCGATGGGATACCCGGCATATCTGACACCGACCAGGCGAAGACATCGGCATTGTCCCGTAGGAAGCTGACTAGCTCCAATTTGTCCTCCTCGCTGAGCGTGCTCCAGATCTGCAGGACCCTAATGGGATCGTCCTCCCTGAGGGATACGAATAGGATCCTCTCGACAGGTTCTCTGCAGCAGTCAATTTCGGCCCTGGGATCAAGTTGTTCCAAGGTGGAATGGTCTCCCGATTGCCTGTCTTGAACGGTCAAACACTGTCTGGCTATCCTGCAATCTCCTCTCATCTCTTCGACCCCGTTCCTAGTCGAAAATTTTACCAATAAGTGGTAAGCAGATACAATAGCTCGGAATTTGTTCAAGGTCGGCCATCCCAATGTGGCGTTATAAGCAGATGTCGTCCGGACGACCACAAAATTGATAGGGAGGTTTTTTGATAAGGCTCTAACTCGATGGTCACTGGTAGAGTTATTTCTCCCTCTATGCTAACAGAGTTCCCCCCGAACCCAATTAACGGTATCGGGGATCTCGCAGCCTGGTTCTAGGTAGGTTCATTCTGATAAAGGCATCATACAGGAAAACTTCAGTGAAGCTTCCATTATCAATGAGGATCCTCCTTACATCATAATTAGCAATTACTACCGATACAACAACGGGATCATTCCCAGAGATCCGGGTCTCTTGGAGGTCTTCATCGGAGAAACTAATTACGTTAAAACCCCGAGGCCTCTTCAAGATGTCCTGACCCTCTTCTTCCCTCTAGTCAGACCAGCAGTAGTGGAGCATGCCAACATTTCCGTCGGTGGGGCGTTGGTTGGGCAGCTCTATTTCCTCCGGGGATTTTCTGGAAATGGAAGTTTCAGCCCGACCCCTCTAGGGTCGGACATACTTATGCAGGTACCCCTGCTTGATAAAGTCTTCGATCGTATCCTTCAACTAGAGGCAATCTTCTGTGCTGTACCGTGGTCACGGTGGAACCGGCAATACTTGTCCTTGTTCCTTGATATGGAGGGGCTCCTCATCGGACGAGGCCTTTATAGGAAGGTTTCCTTCTCTATCTCCATAAAGATTTTCTCCCTCGGGAGGGAGAGAGGTGTGTAAGTCTCAAACCTCTTGGAAAAGTCTTTCGACTTTGGGCTGCAGCGTCGGGCTGAGCTGGTGCCATCACTGGGAGGTCGAACTTCAGGAGCCCTATCACTTCTCTGGGAACCGACCTCCCTTCAGCTTGGCATTGACTTGCCGCTTGTTCTTTTACCAGGGCGTATTTTTTAGCCCAGGCCAGTAAATCGGAGTAGCTTGTCGGAAACTTTTTGTTCGGTAAGAGAGTAAGCCTGGACGATCGCAGTCCCTTCTTGAAGACCGACATAGCTACATGGTCGTTGAGGTCTTCGAATTAAATCGGGCCATGTAATCCCGGAGGGTTTCTCCTTCCTTCTATTGCACGAGAAAGAGGCAATCTATGTTCCTCGGCATCCGGCTACAGGTCTTGAAATGGGACAAAAAGAGTTTTTCCAGCTAGGAGGAGTGGATCGTACCTGGTTGGATAGCGGAGAACCATATCCAAGCCACCTTCTTGAGTGTCACGGGGAAGGCGATGCAGTGGAGGGCGTCGGAGGTGCCTTGTACCATCATGTGGGCTTTATAAGTGCCCAGATGATCCAGGAGATCGATGGTGCCATCGTAGGCATCCACCTGGGGGATCTTGAAGTGATGGGGGATAGCTTCCCTCATAATTATGGCAGAGAATGGAAGGCGAGAGTCATACGCCAACACTTCTTCCTTTTGCCGATTGTTGTACTATGACGGCTCACCCTCTATCAGAACCGGCCCAACTATGCAGTCCGACTCGGCTGCCCTTCTCGAAGCTTCAACTAAAGAGGTCCGGATGACCCTCTCTTGCTGGGATCTAGCCCACCGCCCTCCGTCAGACCCACCGGAGTTGAGGTCTGAACGACCCTCTCCTGCTGGGGTTCGTCCCACCGTCCTCCATCAAAAGTCCGACCCACCGGAGCTGAGGTCCGAAGGACCCTCTCCTGCTGAGGTCCGACACACCGTTCTCCATCAGAAGTCCGACCCACCGGAGCTGAGGTCCAAATGACCCTCTCCTGCTGGAGTCCGGCCCACCGCCCTCCGGCAGAGGTCCGACCCATCAAAGCTGAGGTCCGAACGGCCCTCTCCTGTTGGGACCCGGCACATTACGCTCCTCTGGAGGCTCGTTCGCTGGTCTGATCGACCGACCACCTCATGGCCGACGTCCGACAGGTAAGCCTTAGCATCTAGGGCATTCCAGAAGCACCTTTCTGTTACTGCAAGATCCTACTATCCCAACTGCCTTGCTCCACTACTTCCATGGTGCCACCGTATCCGCGCGCCATGTGGCCACTCTCCAGATTCCCCTAGGGGCAGATCAGTCTTTCTCAGCCTCTCCCCTAATGGATTTTGGATTGTTCCGCACCTATGTAAGGTACTTGGGGTACCCCGTTCAAAAGTAGAAGGACTCTTCCCTCCATACGCTGTTGATCCTTTGATTCCTCCATTCTGTTGCCTTCAACCTCCTGCTAACTTAAGCATCGGAGGGTCCCCCGTCGGAACGCCATCGGCGCCCTTGGAGACTTTTCTGCAGGTTCGCCTTGGAGAGGAGCACTCCAACCAATCCAGTCGTCCCGGTTCCCGGTCCAAGAGTTGACGCAGCAATAGATTGGCGCTAGAGGAATGGGCCACTCTTTCTTCTAAAAGGAGGAATCCATCATCCAGGCAAGAAAATGGCTAAGGGAAGAGCTTCAAATGCCGCTGCCAGGAGAGATACCTCTCCTTCCATGTCTGAGGAGCCTCTTCGAGAGAATGATTTCGCTGCTACCACCCCTACTGCTGCAGAACCCACCATCACTTTGGGGTTGCAACAGTTCCAAACCTTGGTAAACTGCATCGAAACACTCATGGCTGCGGTTCAGCGGTTCCAGGAAGCAACTGACAACTGACAGCAACTACCAGCTGCTTCCTACACCAACCCTCTGACTGCTGCTGCAGGAGGCCGACGGCCAGAGATCCCTCAGCATGGTTCCCACGCCGCCGCGAAGCCCCAGAGGTCCATGGGTGATCGCGCGACGGTAAAAGGGTGAGTCTGCTTTGCCTTCCTACACCGAGTCCATCCCCTCCGACGATTGGCTTGCCGCCGAACCATCGAAGGACTACGGCAGCAAAATCATGCGCATGGAGGAGCGCATTGCTGAAATCGCCCTCCGGCAGAAGGTCGAAGGGGGACAGGTATACGACTCCCATCCCCCGTTCTCCGAGGAAATTCTAGCGGAGACGATCCCCCGCCACTTCAAGATCCCACAGGTGGACCCCTACGATGGTACCACCGATCCGATGGACTATTTGGGCACGTACAAGGCCCAAATGATGGTCTAAGGCGCCTCCGACGCCCTCCATTGCATTGCCTTCCCTGCAACCCTCAAGAAAACCGCCCGGATGTGGTTCTCCGCCATCCGCCAGGTACGATCCACTCCTTCTCTCAACTCGAATCACTTTTCTTTTCCATTTCAAGACTTGCAGTCGGACCCCGAGGACTACCGACTGCCTCTTCTTCGTGCTGCAAAAGGAGGGAGAGACCCTTCGGGATTTCATGGCCCGTTTCAACTCAGCGGCCATGGAAGTCCCGGATTTAAATGAAGCTGTGGCGATGTCATTCTTCAAGCGAGGGCTCCGCTCGTCCAGGCTGACCTTTTCCCTGGACAAGAAGCACCCGACAAGCTACAGTGAGTTGCTGGCCAGAGCGTAGAAGTACGCCCTGGTGGAAGAACAAGCAACCGACCGACATCAAGTTGAAGGAAGGCCGGCCCTGAAGAAGCGGAGCGACAAGGCTCCCTAAGTCCGACCTCCGAATGATAGTCGGCGATTGGCCCAACGTCGAAGTCCGAAGCCGAGGGACTTCTCCCGAAGGTTCGAGACTTATGCGCCTCTGTCCCTGTCAAGAGAAAAGATCCTGATGGAGATCGAGAATGAGACCTTTCTGCAAAGGCCTCGGCCAATGAGAGGCCCTCATTTTCTAAAGAACAAGGATAAATTCTGTCGCTTCCACAGAGACTATGGGCACAGTACTGAAGAGTGCCTGCAGTTGAAGGATGCCATTGAAGATCTCATCCGGAGGGGATACCTGCGCAAGTATGTCCGACCCCATCGGGACCGGACAGAAGCATCAAATGCCAGAAACCCTTCAGAGGAGGCGGAGCTCCCCAATCAAAGGCCAACTGGTGGGGACGTCGGCATGCTGCCCGGAGGTCCGGAGGAAGTCAAGAGGACAGGGCTGATATTGCTAAAAGGTCCCGGGGCTCCAATGCCATTATTTTTTCTGATGAAGACCTCCTGGAAAATTATGTTTTCAAGAATGTTCATGTAGTCGTGTCGGCAGTCATTGCCAATTACGATGTAAGGAGAATACTTGTTGATAATGGAAGCTCGACAGAGGTATTGCTGTATGATGCTTTTGTGAGAATGAACTTATCCAGATCTATGCTGCTGGAGTCCCCCGCGCCGCTGACAAGCTTCGAGGGCAACTTCGTCGGAGTGGAAGGTGAAATAGTTCTCCATGTGACAATCGGGACGGAGCCTCTGCAGAAAACCCTCCTCATCAACTTTGTGGTCGTACGGACGACCTCACCTTATAATGCTATTCTGGGTCGACCGAACCTCAACAAATTCAGAGCCATTATTTCTACTTACCATCTATTGGCAAAATTTTGACCAGGAACGGGGTCGGAGTAATGAGGGGAGACTGCTGGATGGCCAGACAGTGTTTGACCATTTTGAATCAACAGTCAGAAGGCCATTCTACCATGGAGCAACTTGACCCAAGGGTTGAGGCCGACGGCCTCAGTCTGCCCAGGAAAAAAATTCTGTTTGTTCAACTCCGAGAGGATGATCCTACTAAAGTCCTTCAGATTGGGGGCTCTCTCAATGAAGACCTTAAGTCATAGCTGATCAGCTTTCTAAGGAGAAACACCGACGTCTTTGCCTGGTCGGTGTCGAACATGCCTGGAATACCGTCGGAGGTTATCACTCACCAACTTAAGGTCAATCCGATCTACCGACCTATCCAACAGAAGAAGAGAAGCTTTGCTGCTGAAAGACAGAAAGCTATTAATGAAGAAGTAAAGAAGCTCCATGATGCTGGCTTCATCAGGGAGGTTCATTACCCTGAATGGCTGGCGAATGTGGTCATGGTGAAGAAGTCCAATGGAAAGTGGAGGATCTGTGTAGATTACACCAACCTCAACAAGGCCTGTCTGAAGGACAGCTTCCCAGTATCCAAATTTGATCAGTTGGTGGATGCCACGGCCGGCCACCAACTCCTCAGCTTTATGGATGCCTTTTTGGATACAACCAAATAAAAATGCATCCAGAAGATGAGGAGAAGACCGCCTTCGTCATTGACAAAGGCCTGTATTGCTATCGGATGATGCCTTTCGGCTTGAAGAACGCTAGCGCCACCTTCCAAAAGCTGATCAACCGGGTGTTTGAAAGACAGCTAGGAAGAAACATGGAGGCTTACGTTGACGACATGATAGTGAAGAGTCTCCATAAGGCTGACCACATCAAGGACCTGCAGGAATCCTTTGATACACTCAGGCGCCATCGGATGAAGCTGAACCCCACAAAGTGCACTTTTGGGGTAACCTCTAGCAAATTCCTTGGTTTTCTGGTTATACAGAGGGAATTGAAGTGAATCCTGATAAGATAAAAGCCATCACGGAGATGGCACACTCGACCAACAAAAAGCAGGTCCAAGAACTCACTGGTCGAATCGCCTCTCTCAGTCGTTTTATCTCCCGGTCAGCTGAAAAGTCCCTGCCATTCTTCAAGACCCTGTGCTGGTCGAAGGGTTTTCTTTGGACTGATGAGTGTTGGTCGACTTTTGAAGCATTGAAGGAGTACTTGAAAAACCCTCTACTGTTGGCCAAGCCGACGAAGGGGGAGCCTCTGTACCTCTACCTTTCGACGTCGGACGAAGTGATTCGCGCCATCGTTGTGCGAGTCAGAGAGGACGGACAGCAAAAGCCTGTCTACTATATCAGCAAAGTCCTCCATGACGCCGAAATGAGGTACCCTAAGATGCAAAAATTAATATACTCCTTGGTCACATCGGCAAAGCAGCTCCTACCATACTTCCAAGCGCATCCGATTATAGTGCTGATCGACCAACCTCTTAAGGCGATCCTTCAAAGTCCGGATACATCCGGTCGGCTTGCTAAGTGGGCCGTCAAGTTAGGAGAGTTCGACATTTCTTTCCAACCACGATCTGCCTTGAAGGCCCAGGTAATTGCTGACTTCATTGCAGAGTGTACGTGGAAGCAGGAGATGCCTCCTCGGATGGCCGAAATACCTGAAGCTGATGCTGTTTATGAAGTAGAACCAGCCTGGACTCTCCATGTGGACGAAGCATCCAACCTTGCAGGCTATGGGCCCGGGCTGATTCTGGCCAAGCCGGACGGGGAGAACATGGAGTATGCTTTACACTTTTTATTTCAGGTGTCAAATAATCAAGCGGAGTATGAAGCCCTCCTTGCGGGGCTACGGATCGCCTATGAACTGGGCGTCAGCCGACTCAGAGTTTTCTCCGACTCCCAGCTGGTGGTCAACCAAGTGAAGGGGAAATTTGAGGCCAGGGACCCGACCCTGGCAAAATATTTAAACAAGGTACAAAACCTCATTCCTCGGTTCAAATTTTTTGAAATCCTCCACATACCTCGTCTGCAGAACTCTCGGGTGGATGCTCTCTCAAGGCTGGCTATGGCCACCAGCGGGACTTCTGACCGAACCTCTATGGAGTATTTGCGGCATCCCAGCATTATCGATGAGCCGATGGAGGTCCACCAGGTGGAACACAAAGCTTCTTGGATGGATCCGATCCTTAGTTTCTTGGCCAAGGGAACTCTCCCTGAAGATCCGACGGAGGCCAAGCGGGTATGCCTGACGGCCTCTAAGTACGTTGTCCTTAACGACATCCTTTATAAGCGGTCATTCTCACAGCCGCTGTTGAAGTGTTTGGGGCTGGCGGACGCCGACTACGCCCTTAGAGAAGTCAATGAAGGCATCTATGGTGACCACCTTGGAGGGAGATCCCTGGCTTACAAGATCATCTGGCAGGAATATTACTGGCCCAGCATTCAGAAGGATGCATCGGACTTCGTCCGAAGGTGCGATGCTTGCCAGAGATACTCCATCATTCAAAGGAGGCATGCCAGCGAGCTGACTCCGATCACCGCCCCATGGCCATTTGCATAGTGGGGGATGGATATCCTGGGACCCTTTTTCCCGACCTCCGGACAATGAAAATTTATGCTTGTGGCTATCGACTACTTCACCAAGTGGGTGGAAGCCGAACCGCTAGCACAGATAACAAAGGCTAAGGTGGAGAACTTCGTTTGGAACAATATTATCTTTCGATTCGGTATTCCCCGGACAATTATTACTGATAATGGAAGACAGTTTGACAACTCCAAGTTCCAAGATTTCTGTCAGCAATACCAAATCTCCCGCCGACTTACTTCGGTCGGCCACCCACAATGCAACGGAGAGGCCGAAGTCACCAACAAAATGATTTTACATGGGCTAAAGACCCGACTCAATGAAGCAAAGGGACTTTGGACGGAAGAACTCCATTCTGTGTTATGGGCATATCGGACGACCGCCAGAGTATCGACCGATGAAACTCCGTTCAACCTCACTTACTGAAGTGAAGCCGTCTTCCCTATTGAAACTTCTCTCCAATCCCTCCAGATCGACCACTATATTGAGCCAGCCGACTCTAAGCAACGAAGGGTCGACCTGGACTTGCTTGAGGAAACAAGACTTTGGGCAAGCATGAAGATCGCGGTATGCCACCAAAAGATGGTAAAGCATTACAACTCACGGGTCAAGGCACGAGCTTTCCGAGTCGGGGATTTGGTCCTGTGGAGGGCCGAAGTCTCAAGGCCGACGGAGCAAGGCAAGCTTTCCCCAAATTAGGAAGGACCTTATCGGGTCGTTGAAGTGGTTCGAACCGGCACTTATCGACTAAAATTTTTGGATGGACGGCAGTTGGCACGTCCATGGAATGTAGACAATCTCTGCAAGTATTATCAATGAAGTTCACATTTCTTCTATGAACCACTTCCGAAAGTCCGACTCCGGTCGACAAAGGCTCTAGGGCTGCCCACTTCTGAAAGTTCGACTATGGTCAGCAAAGGCTCTAGGGTAGCCCACCTCCAAAAGTTCGAATCCGGTCGGCAAAGGCTCTTGGGCAGCCCACCTCCGAAAGTCCGACTCCAATCGACAAAGGCTCTAGAGCAGCCCACTTCCGAAAGTCCAACTCATATCGGCAAAGGCTCTAGGGCAGCCCTCCTCCTAAAGTCCGACTCCGGTCGGCAAAGGTTCTAGGGCAGCCCACCTCCGAAAGTCCGACTCCGGTCGGCTAAGTTTCTAGGGCAGCCCACTTCCGAAAGTTCGACTCTGGTCGGCAAATGTTCTAGGGCAGCCCACCTTCGAAAGTCCGACTCCGGTCGGCAAAGGCTCTAGGGCAGCCCACTTTCGAAAGTCCGACTCCGATCGGCAAAGGCTCTAGGGCAGCCCACTTCCGAAAGTCCGACTCCGGTCGGTAATGGCTCTAGGACAGCCAATCTGGAAAGCCGACGGACTAACACTTAGAATAAACTTTCTAAGCTAGTTGCTCCGGCCTGAGCTGACATCCAATCGCTGCCTCAGGGTCTGGAAAGCCGATGGACCAACACTTAGGATAAACTTCCTAAGCAAGTTGCTCCGGCCTGAGCTAACATCCGACCGCTGCCTCAACTGCCTCAGGGTCCGGAAAGCCGACGAACCAACACTTAGGATAAATTTTCTAAGCTAATTGCTCTGGCCTGAGCCAACATCCAACCGCTGCCACAACTACCTCAGGGTTCGAAAAGCCGACGGACCAACACTTAGGATAAGTTTTCTAAGCTAGTTGCTCCGGCCTGAGCCAACATCCGACCGCTGCCTTAACTGCCTCATGGTCTAGAAAGACGATGAACCAACACTTAGGATAAACTTCCTAAGCTAGTTGCTCTGGCCTGAGCTGACATCCGACCGCTGTCTCAATTACCTCAGGGTCCGGAAAGCCGACGGACCAACACTTAGGATAAATTTTCTAAGCTAGTTGCTCCGGCCTGAGCCGACATCCGATCGCTGTCTCAACTGCCTCAGGATCCGGAAAGCCGACGGACCAACACTTAGGATAAATTTCCTAAGCTAGTAGCTTCGACCTGAGCCGACATCCGATCGATGCCTCAACGGCCCTAATCTATTCTCGGTTTGGAAGGCCGACGGGCCATTACTTGGAGTAAAATCCTAAGAGGATCTAGTTCGGTCTGGGTTGTCACTCAATACTTACCCTGAAGATCCGACCACACACTCTAATATGCCGACTGGCCCATACTTAACAAAATTTCAGAAAGCAAAACAGTGAACAGTATAAAGAAGTAAGTCAGTAAGGAAGGATTTCTTCATTGCTCCAAAAAGATTTTTACATAGACTAAAGGTCAGACCTTTACAACCAACTAGGTCTGACCTTCGGAGGCTACAACAATGGCCACGTCAGCCCCTTCGGCTTCAGCTGCCACTCCGACCTCTTCGGCCCCCTCGGCTTCCTCCGCCTCGGCACCAGTAGGGGCGTCCGCTTCGATTGCCTCTGCAACGATCTCCGCCAGGGCTTCGGTCTCTCGGGCAGCCAGGTTAGTCCCCTCTGAAGCTTCTGACTCCGCTGGTTTCGACAGCTGAAGGAAGGCAAGGTCGAACTTTGGGAAGGCGGCGCTAACCTTCCCCAGGCACTTGTCATACCCGTAATCGAAGCCGACCATCTCAGCTTCGTTCTTTTCTTCCTTGAAGTCTTTGGAGGTCTTGTAATCTGCAACGGCCTTCTCCCCGGTCGTCTTCAGCAAATCCCGGGCCGACTTCAGCATGTCCTTGTACCTTTCCGTCGAGGCTTGATAGCCTTTCGTGCGCAAATCCATATCAGTCACACGATCCTCCTCGACCTTCAGCCGACGAGCCAGGGCTTTAATCTTTTTCTTTTTGTCTTTAAGCCTCACCTCCTGTTGACTTTCTGGGCGAGTAGGTTCTCTGCCTTCTTTTGGGCCTCCAGTTCGGCCTGCAGGGAGGACACTTTGGCTGCTGCGGTCTTCAGACCGAGCACCTCTTCCATGGAAGCTGTCAGGGCCTCCCAGGCGGTGTCCCTCGCCAGCTCGGCCGCTTCGGCCCTCTAGGTCAGCTGCTCCTTTATGTACAGCAACTCACCCAGCCCTTCATCCATCAGGAGGTTGTCCCTGACGAGCTGCCGACAAACAAGCATAGTTAAGGAGATTCTAGCATTAAATTTAAAGTGAAAGCAGGAAGAGCAAAGCTTAGCTTACCCCCAGAAGATGCCGGAGAGAACTGCTGGCCGCCTCGTTCACTGACCGCCCGTCAGTATCGGGGACGGCCCGTTGAAGCTGCTCCCTTGCCTCCTACACCGCGCGCCATAGCAGGCGCTCCTCTTCTTCTCCCAGGGCCCAAGTGGCCCTCTCGCCAGCAGTCGACGGCCCTTCGCCCGCCGGGGTTCTCTGGGTTGTCGGGGGGACCGTTGCGGTCATCTCCGATGATGGGGGCACAGGGGCCGCCACCGTCCCTACCGACATCAAATGCCTCCCTTCCGCTTGGGCGGTCGGCTGTCTTGCTGAAGATGATCGCTCGGACGCGATCACCTTTCGACATTCGGTCAAGGGCATGTCGTCCCCTGAGTCGATCGACACCACCGGGATGGACGACTTTGCCATCCGTTGCTTCTTCGACCTTTCGGGAACTGGTTCTGCCACCCATTTCTTCGGCTCTTGCTGCGTCCATGCAAGGCATCCGGCCTCGGCCCCCTCCAAGCTGCCTCGAAGCCCCACGGCTCCAACCTATCTACGAAGAAGAACCTGGACTTCCATCCATGAATAGTGGATGGAAGCCCCCTAGGATCTTCCGGTTAGGACGAGGACTGAACATCCACCACTCCTGACTCTGGAAGCCCTGTTTTAACAGGAAGAAATTGGAGAAAAGGGTCACCCTAGGCTCTATGTCGGCCTCCCGACACAGAACTACGAAGCCGCACAGGACCCTAATGCTGTTCGATGTCAGCTGGGAGGGCGTGATCTTAAAGGTATTGAAGACCTGAACGAAGAAGCTATGGATTGGAAAACAAAGACCGGCCTTCAGGTGGTCTTCGTACATGGATAGGGCTCCTAATTCAGAGGTCCGTTTACCCTACCCGCTTGCTAGGGATGGTCAGATGCAAGGTGGACGGTATATTATATATGATCCTGAGGCTCTCGACCCTTTCTCGGGTCATGGTCGACGGGATGTTGAACGGGCCAGGTTCCCTATGGCTACGAGCTATGGCCATCCCAAGATTGGTTGCAGAGAAGGAAGAAGATGGGGAAGACGAAGACGGGACTAACCTGATTTCTGGGTCTCTAAAGAAGCCTAAGAGCAGCGTAGAGGGGGGAAGGAGGCGATTTTTTCTTCTAGCGCGAGCGAAGCAGCAAGTGCCTTCTGGGCAATGCCCCCCTCCTTTTATAGGCATCCGGGAGCCGCGTCCCAACGCACCCCCACGTGCCAAGCTCTGACAACCGCCGCTTTGGTTCCCAGATTGGACGGGAACCCGAGGGGACGTGTCGGATCGTATCCGACCATGATCCGCACAACAGATTGACGAGGCAACGGTGGATGGGCCACTTCAACAAGCGCACCCACTGCTCTGATGGCTCCACGTATCCCATGTCGCTTCAAGAATCCGAATGGGCAGCCACTACGTGTCGTACCAGCCATAACTGCTCACCCAATCCTCGCCAACTAGGCATTGACATCTATCCCAGGGCAAAAATCGAAGCGGGAGGCGACCGGACGTAGCACGTCGGGCGGGATTCGCCATCATTTGACAGGCCTGCACATTTATTGCCGTTTAATGCCCTCGCCCTTCGAGCCTGCGGACTCGCTCAAAGCACAAGGGCAAGGAGGACAACTGTTGTACCATGACGGCTCACCCTCTATCAGAACCGGCCCAACTCTGCAGTCCGACTTGGCCGCCCTTCTCAAAGCTTCAACTAAAAAGGTCCGGACGACCCTCTCTTGCTGGGGTCCAGCCCACCGCCCTCCGTCAGAGGTCAGATCCACCGGAGCTGAGGTCCGAACGACCCTCTCCTGCTGGGGTCCGGCCCACCGTCCTCCATCAGAAGTCCGACCCACCGGAGCTGAGGTCCGAACGACCCTCTCCTGCTGGGGTCCGGCCCACCGTCCTCCATCATAAGTCCGACCCATCGGAGCTGAGGTCCGAACGACCCTCTCCTACTGGGGTCCGGTCCATCGCCCTCCAGTAAAGGTCCGATCCACGGAGCTGAGGTTCGAACGGCCCTCTCCTGTTGGGGCGCGGCACATTACACTCCTTCGGAGGCTCATTCTCTGGTCTGACCGACCGACCGCCTCATGGCCGACGTCCGACAGGCAAGCCTTAGCGTCTAGGGCATTTCAGAAGCACCTTTCTGTTACTGTGGGATCCTGCTATTCCAACGCCCTGCTCCACTACTTCCACGGTGTCGCCGTATCCGCACGCCACGTGGCCACTCTCCATATTCTCCTAGGGGCAGATCGGTCTTTCTCAACCTCTCTCCTAACGGATTTTGGACTGTTCCATGTCTATATAAGGTACTTGGGGGATCCCGTTCGAAGGTAGAAGGACTCTTCCCTCTCCATACGCTGTTGATCCTTTGATTCCTCCATTCTGTTGCCTTCAACCTCCTGCTAACTTAAGCATCGGAGGGTCCCCCGCCGGAACGCCATCGACGCCCTTGGGGACTTTTGTGCAGGTTCGCCCGGGATAGGAGCGCTCCAGCCAATCCAACCCAGTCCAGGAGTTGACGCAGCAACACCGATCGACTAGTTCGGTAATTTGCTCCTCCATGCGTTGGAGCTTGCTGGTGCAGTCCCTCGGGTTCTTGTCGTGTCGCTGGTTATCGTTGGAGAGCGAATCCGTGGAAGAGTGCGAGGCGGACCTTACTTCTTTCCATCGGCATGAGTCCTCTATGACCTTCAGGGCCCCAGGGTCATGTAGGAGCGGAGTCGAGGGACTCCTTGCTGTCGACTTCCCTCGACAGCAGGTCGATGACCAGTTCTGGATGCCGGGAGCCGCTGCTATCTGTCGTTGGCCGCATCTTGAAGGTTCTGAATCGTGGCGGTAAGAGTGTCGATGCGGTTCAGAAGGATCTGGAACTACTATTATCCCAGGATGATGGTAGGCTAGGCAGCGTCATTCTCCTTGAGAGGTTCTCCCGACCTTGTCTGGGAGGGCCTCTCCTATTGGAGGTATTTTGAGCTCTTCCTTTCACCATTATTTTTTTTTTAGCGATAGATCCCTCCTTTTGGAGAAGGAACACAAGGATCAAGGTTTGCCCTTCCTCTAACGCCAATCTATTGCCGCTGAATCTCCCGGACTGGGTTCTCTCGATCGGGTTAACTGGAGTGCATCTCCCAGTCCTGCAAAAAGGTCCCACAAGCCGACGGTGTTCCGACGAGGGACACTCCGATGGCTAAGTCAGTGGGAGACTCGGAGCAACAGAATGGAGGAATCGAAAAAAGATAGCTCGAGGGAAAGGGAGAGCTCTCTCCCAGCTTGGGGTCCCCCTCTTACCTTATATAGGCACGGAACTTTATCGGAATCTGCTAGGGGCTAGGATGGGAAAGGCCGATTTATCCTAGAGGAATCTTGGTAGTGGCCATGTGGCACCAGGATGGGGTAGCATCATGGGATCTGTAGAGTATTGGTGCTGAGATGTCAGGAATCTGTTGTAACAGAATTCTGGTACCAGTTGGAAGGGGCCTCCGAGCGATCCTTGGAGCGGGCCTTGGATCGATATGGGCCTAGCTGAAGTGGGTCGGTCGTATCCCTGATGGATCGGTCGGACCTCTGGTGAGTCGGTTGGATCTCTGGTGGGTCGGTCGGACCTCTGGTGGGTCGGCCAACGAAATGATGGACTCTGGTCCGACCCGGCTAAAGGGCCGTCGGCTCTGGCTTGGTTTGGAGGAAGGCCAATTGTGTATAACAATATTTAATTTAATTTCTAAACCTAAAGAATATGTTCATCTTTCAAAGGAGAATAACAAAGAAGAAAACTTTGAACCTAAAAGAAATAAAAAAATTAGAAAAGTAAAAACCCTTGTATTGCGCATTTCCTTATGTTCCTGGTGGAAGGGTATCAGAGAATCCTTTCATAAGCATGTACTATATTGTTTTAATACAGAAGCTGACACTATAATATATGAAGAGGTAATAAAATCTTGGGATGGCATCTTTTGGAAAGAATCTATTAACGAAGAAATGGATTCTATTATAGGTAATAATATATGGAAATTAGTTGACCTCCCATCATGTTCTAAGCCAATTATTTGTAAATGAATTTTTAAAAAGAAAATGATTGTGGACAGAACCATTGATAAATTCAAAGCTAGATTAGCTAAAAGTTTTATACAAAAACAATAAATTGATTATTTTAATACATATGCACTAGTAGCTAGGATTGTAATAATTAAATTACTAATTTTGCTTGCATCAACTTATTAATTGGTTATTCATCAAATGGATATAAAAATAGTATTTTTAAATGATAAATTAGATCAAGAAGTATATATGGAACAATCTGAGATGTTTGTAGTTCCTAGACAAAAACATAAAGTATGCAAACTTATTAAATCTTTATATGGTTTAAAATAAACTTCTAATAAATGGCATCAAAAATTTGATTAAATTGTGCTTACTAATGGCTATAAATAAATGAATCTAATAAATGTGTATATAATAATTTTAGTAATGAAAAAGGTGCTTTTATTTATTTATATATAGATGATATGTTAATTTTTTGTATTGTTTCTGAACAAGTTTAGAATACTAAAAATTTTCTATCTTATAATTTTGCTATAAAAGATATAGGTCTAACTGATATTATATTAGAAATAAGAATACTTAAAAATAATGATAGTTTAATTTTATCTTAGTCTCACTATATAGAAAAAGTACCGAAGAAGTTTAATTATTTAGATTGTGCTCCTATATCTATAACTTTTAATCCTAATATTAAATTAGTTTCAAATATTGATAAGCATGTTACATAATTAGAATATGCAAAGATTATTAGCTGCTTAATGTATGCTATGACTTATACTAGACTTGACATTGCTTTTGCTTTTGAAAAGTTAAGTAAATGTACAAGTTATCCAAGTTTTTTATAATGGTATGTGTTGCCGCCTATATCGCCGTGGCCTATAGCTTTGAAATGACCTCGGATGTCGACCTCGTCGCTTAGAAACTAGCTCACACGCCCGGACCTGCAAAAAAGAGGAGACCCGGGCCGGGGATCCCGACGGGGGCTCTCTGACGATCAAGTCAATGGCGATCTAGGGGAACAGATCCTTCCCTGTGGGCCTCTTTGGTCGAACTCCATGCTTGGGGGAGGAGATTTTGCTTTAGAAAGAAAGAGTAGAGTGAGGGTGGCAATGGTAGAGGAGAGCTCGAGCGGTGATGGCTGTGTCCATCGAGACCCTTCCGACGGGTGCTCCGATAGCCTCAGAATGCTCTGCTCCTTGCTTGCTCTTCCATTTTCTTGCCTTTGCTTGCTTACCTTCTTCGAAGACCTTCTGAACTTTCTTTTAGGCCATGGACCCTTCCAACGACCTACCTCAGGTTCTTCTCCCTCTGTAGGTGCCGGAAGGTCAACGTCCGGCAATGCTCCGTGCCGTGCATCCAGGTGCCTTTTCCATCCATGATAAGGAGTTATGTCACTGGCTCTGACCTTCCCTCTGGTCGCTCCACTTTGAAAAATTTGGCAGGGCCTCGATCGAAGAGCAGCCGCCTCCCTGATTTGAATCTTCTGGGATGATTTCTTCTTTTAGGTGATGCAAGTGGTCGGTTGGAAGGTACAGTGCCTTGGTCAGGGTGTCCTTTCCTATCTGGTATATGTACCGGTAAAAGTAATCATGGCATCCTGGGGGGTGCCCCTCTGTGATCCTTGGGCGGCGGTCCGTCGCCTAAGGGAGGTGGTGCCATCCCCTTCCTCTTGCTTCTGAATCCCTTGAAGCGTTGCGGGCTTTGGCCACAGGGACGGCTTCCGGTCGCTAGACCCCTCGTCTGAAGAAAGTTTGGTCCGAAGAGAAGGAGCTCGACTTCGGTCGAGGTGGGCTCGACCTCGAGGGAGCCGCCCGGCGAAGGAGCTCGAAGAGAGCGGGAGCTTGACTTCGGTCAAAGTGGGCTCGACCTCGAGGAAGCCACCCGGCGAAGAAGCTCGAAGAGAGCGGGATCTCGACTTCGTCGAGATGGGCTCGACCTTAAGGGAGCCGCCCGGCGAAGGAGCTCGAAGAGAGCGGGAGCTCGACTTCGACTGAGGTGGGCTCGACCTCGAGGGAGCCACCCGGCGAGGGAGCTCGAAGAAAGCGTCTGACATGGCAATTTCTGCCAATATGGCATCCGGCTGGACCTGACAGAGACTCCATGTCAGTGATCCTGCCACATCATTTGCCCCCCACTTTCAAGTCCCGTTGACGGCGGTGCTCGGGATGAAGAGAGTAAATACGGAGCTAATATGGAAAGGTCCGTTAATACCGCGATCGCCGGTGCCTCATGGAACGGACCTTGAGATCAATATGGGGACGACATGTTAGCTTGTCCGAGGAAGCATAATGGCTGATGCAGAACTCGAAATAATTTTGGGTGGACCGAAGCATCGCTCCTTGCTGATCTCGACACGTGGCACCAATCCGATGGTGGCAGTTCTGGGGGGTACGGTTGCTGTCTGGCCATTTCGAAAACAAGGGAAGTTTCTTGAAAACATCCTTTCTTTCAAATTCTTCATGCCCGCCAACGGACCAGAGTCTTCCTTCTTCTCTCCTACACTGCCTGTCCTTTCTCTTCAAGGCAACCAGGTTCGTCTTCTTCAGTCCTTCTTCTTCTCCGGTTAGGTAGAGTTCATCCCTAAGGCCCTCCGGACTTCATTCTTCTTCTTCCTTCCTCGTTTCCTTGTTCTTCCTTAGGATAGCCCCTTCAGGTCGTAGCCACTATCCTTCGAGCAATCCTAATGAGGCAGGGCCTTCTCGATCGAGGACTCTATCCTTCGATGAGGAGGAGGAAATCCCTCTTCAGGTTTGCAGAAGCCTTCGCCCCACCAAAATTGTAATAGGGGAGCCTAGGGCTTGTTTTCCTCCTCCTGTCTCCGAAGTTCCCTCCGAGCCTTCTCGCTTGACTGGTCCCGGCGGCGTCGCTTCGGTGATGACCGGGGAGGATCTCTCAATAATCCATGAAGCCTTTAGCATCCCGGACTCCATTCAGCTATCGGTCCTAAGACCGGGGAAACGGGTCACCTCCAGTGGTCAGGGCTGGATCACCCTCTACGAGGAATACCTCGTAGGGGGTCTTCGCTTCCCTTTTCACCCTTTCTTCCTTTCTATGCTCAGTAACTACCGCCTCATCCCGGCTCAGCTAATTTCGAATGCGATTAAGACCATCTTCTGCTTTATTATTTTATGCCACTTTCACGGGATTGTAGTCCATTTTTCTCTGTTCAGGGCCTTCTTCATCCTAAAATGCCACCCAACCGAGGATGAGTGGTGCTTTATCTCTCCTCGCCCGAAGGGCATTAAATTTGAACTCCCTTCTTCCATCAAAGGATGGAAGAGCAAGTATTTCTTCGTCTCCGTTGAAGGGGTCGATTGGGTCTGGAGTGATCCGGACTGGACTCCGAATCAGAACTCAAAGGTCAAAGTGAATGATTGAGAGATTTATGACCAGCTCGTCGCCAACCAAATCCCTTCTCTCGAGGTTCTGCTATCGAAGCAAAACATGTTCGAAGCTGGGGCCAGCCCAATCTAGGAGTTGGGTGAGTTCGGCATAAACATTCCTTTCTTCTTCTTCTACGGGTCTGTTCGAGCTTGAGGCTGACCTTATTTCTTTCTTTCTTGCAGGCATGAGTTCTCGATGGAACAACTTGTCCAGTCCTCCCAGAAGAGGGGT
Organism: Areca catechu; assembly: GCA_021397845.1. Classification (NCBI taxonomy): domain Eukaryota; kingdom Viridiplantae; phylum Streptophyta; class Magnoliopsida; order Arecales; family Arecaceae; genus Areca; species Areca catechu. The sequence continues at coordinate 18,994 of JAHSVC010000041.1, forward strand.
GCACTAGCGGGACCTAGGGAGTTCCCACTAAAGAGGGCCCGTAATGAGCCTAGCCCGAGGCCCGAGCCTACTGCAGCCTCCGGCCTAGGCAGAAGAACGGCTGAACCGACCCTCGAACCGCCAAGGCTATAGATTCGACCTCCGGTCTGGGAGTCCGGCGTGATCATGCGGACTCGGCCCATCGCTGCTATCATTGCCGCGCCCCCACCTCCTGAAGTCATCGAGGTGGAGGCAGGAGGAGAGGAGGGGAGAAAGCCACCCATTGATGACGCCATTCGGTGTGGCAGCGAGCTCCAACAGGGGTTCAGAGATGTCTTCAGCCACCCCTAAGGGCACGACGGTGACCTCGACAAGGAAGAAGACCAGCTTCTGAAGGGCGCCCGTCGAGGTGGTGCCAAACTCATCGGTGATCCAATATCAGTCCCTGGCCGAGCGTATCATGGACTTTGCCGTCCAATCACGCGACCGGCGAGAAAGGGGAGGAAGGCCTTTACCGGATGCCATCCTCGGCACCTTCCCCCATCTCTTCACAGTATGGTCCCTTGCCTTTTTCCTCCTCATTTTTCATTCATCATCATTCATTTCATTTTTTTTTTCTTGGCTGACGTTTTCTTTGATGCAGCTCGAAATGGACCTCCTGCTCATCCACGATTATTGCTCCCACTGGACCAAAAGGGAGAAGTTAAAGGAGCAGGAGACGGTGTCATTGGTGGTGGAGGCCAGAGAGAAGACCAATAGGGCCCAGGAAGTGGAGGAGAAAATAGAGAATTGAAGGCCAAGGCAGCGAGCGCTGAAAGGCACATCAAGGACCTCAAGGTGTCTTTGGTCCGGGAGAAGGACCGAGTCAAGCGTCAGGCCGAGGAGCTCAAGGCTGGGGTTGCTCGAATAGAAGAGCTAAAGTCCAAAGTGGCCCGAGAGGCCGAACAAGCTCGGGCTCTCCGGGCTTAGTTAGAGGCAACACAGGCACGGGCTACCGCCACTGGAGAGAAGGCCATGGGGGCGGTGGCCTTGATGGAGACCACGAAGAATGAGGCCACCGAGGTAGTACCAAACTTCAAGGCCTCAACGGAATACATTGATGAGGTTCAGGATGTGGCCACGGACTCGTTCCTTAAAGGCTACAAGTTCTACCAGTCCAGGGCAGCACATCTTTTTCTGGAGCTGAACCTGGAGGTGCTCGCCTTCCCAGCCATTCCGTGCAAGGACCCAGTTGGGGCCATGGCCAAAGCGGAGGAGGAGCCTATGGCCATCATCGAAGTAGCTCTATCGACGGAGGTCCGAGAGGATGCTGTCTTACCTCAGCACCGTCCTAGGAAGGAGCTGGTAGAATAAGGACTTTTTCTTTTTGCTTGTATTTTTTCTTCTTCCTGGATCGCCCGTCCTGTTGGGGGTCTTGGGATAGTGTAATTTTTTTTAAAACTTTGAATGAAGTATCCTTTCTGTTAAATGAGCTCACAAAATCCCTCATCTGCTTTCCTTTGTATTCTTGACTGCATCAACAACCTCTTTTCCTTCTTCCTTTTTCTTTCTTTGTTGTTTTTTTTTTTGACTGCCCATGTACAGGTTCTTGTTGCGATGCCTTACCTCAAGGTACCAAGTCCTTCGACTCTTTCTAGCAGAGCCCCGAGTACGGAGGGCGGTTAGAAAGAAAGATCTTGAGTTGTTGAGTTGTCCCTACCATGTCGGATATGAGATAACGGGACTTCATGCATCTCCTTGAAGGAGGCCTGAGTGACCTCAGGTGAAACTATCTCCAAGTGCCTGGAATGCGATCGAGTTGGGAGGCAGAACTCGGGAAGTCCGTAAAGTGCCCCCACCAGGATGGGACTTGGATAGGCAGAGTGAGGGGCTTCTGGAGTCTCCTGGCTTTGAGATGCGGGGCTTCAGGAGTTGCTTGGCTTTGAGGTGCAGGGCTTCTGGAGTTTCTTGACTTGAGGCACGGGGCTTCTGGAGTTTCTCAGCTTGAGGTACGGGGCTTCAGGAGTTTCTCAGCTCGAGGTACGGGGCTTCTAGAGCTTCTTGGCTTCGAGATGCGGGGCTTCTGAAGTTTCTCGGCTTCGAGATACGGGGCTTCTAGTGTTTCCCGACTTGAGATGCGGGGCTTCAAGAGTTTCTCGACTTTGAGATGCGAGGCTTCTAGTATTTCCCGGCTTGAGATGCAAGACTTCAGGAGTTTTCCGATTTCGAGGTACGGGGCTTCTGGAGTTTCCTGGCTTGATCTGCCAGACCTGGGGTCGGGCAGCAATATTCCTGCAAGGCAAAGACAGTTTGTACCAAAAGAAATTCTCTTATTGATGGAAGGAAGTCTTACATCATTGATAGTACATCCTCAAATTATTGGCGTTCCAAGTTCGTGGGAACCGGGCGCCATCAAGCTCGGCAAGGTAGTAAGCTCCATGGGAGAGAGCCTCAACCACCTTGTAGGGGCCTTCCCAGTTCGGGGAGAGTTTGCCGCACTCCCGAGGTCAAGAGGCTTCGGCCCGTCATAGCACTAAATTGCTCAGGTGAAAGATCTTTGTCCTTATATGCATATTATAGTACCGGGCTACCCGCTGTTGATAAGCCACCATCCGGAGTCGAGCCTTGTCTCTCATTTTCTCAAGGAGGTCTAAGTTGAGTAGAAGGCGGGATGGATTTTCGGCTTCATCATATTGCTCAACCCGCATCGTGGGCACACCAAGTTCGACTAGGACTACAGCTTCGGCACCGAAGATGAGGTTGAAAGGTGTCTCATCCATGGCCGTTCGGGATATTGTGTGGTAGGCTCAAAGGACACTGGGAAGTTCTTTTATCCATCTGCCCTTGGCCTAGTCTAACCTAATTCAGAGTCCCTAGAGGATGGTCCGGTTGGTCACCTCAGCCTCTCCATTGGTCTGAGGGTGAGCCACCGAGATGAAGCGGTGATGGATATCGAGGCCGGCATAGAATTTCTCGAACTCTCGATTGTCGAACTATCATCCGTTATCGATGATGATTGTATGGGGAAGTCTGAAGCGACAGATGATATACTTCTAGAAGAATTGGCTGACCTTGGCTTCAGTGATCCATGCTAGTGGCTCTGCCTCCACCCATTTGGTGAAGTAGTCAATGGTCACTATCAGGAACTTGCACTATTCGGATGCAGGGGGAAATGGACCAAGGATGTCCATCCCTCACTGGACGAATGGACAGGAGGTGGAGAGCTGGGAGAGTGGTGCCGCCGATTGATGCTGTATGCGGGCATGGCGCTGGTAGCGATCGCACTTCTTCACTAAGTCGGCAACATCCTCCCTTATAGTCTCCCAGTAATATCCATGATGGAGAGCCTTGTATGCTAGTATCCTGCCCCCATATGATTTCCGCAGAGGCCTTCGTATATCTCTTGGAGCACAAAGGCCGCCTCCATGGATCTCAAGCACTTCAGGAGTGAATAAGAGTAGGACCTATGGTAGAGTTGCACATCCATCAAGACGAAGTGCATAGCCTTCTTCTTGACGAGGCCAGCCTCTGCGTGGTCTTCGGCAGGATGTCATCGATGATGTACCTGATGTATCGGTTCATCCAGCTAGGCTCCGGGGTGACCTGCTGGACCTCCCCGGGAGGCTCATAACTTGGAGTTTCTAAGTATTCAATGTGGCATGCCCCAGTGAGGAGTCTGGTAGGGTTGCGAGCCTTGAGAGGGCGTCGGCGCGAGCATTCTCTCCATGAGAGATGCGGAAGATGCTGAAGCACCGAAAGCCCGCCGTGCTCGAGCGTACCTATTCCAAGTACTTCATCATTGGGATCTCTTGCCTCGAACTCACCTAAGACCTGTCCAGCCACCAGCTGGGAGTCGGTGAAGACCTTTAGGTTGGGCATGCCCAGTTCGTGGGAGATCCTCAGTCCCACGAGGAGTGCCTCGTACTCTGCCTAGTTGTTGGTTGCTGCAAATCGGAAGCGGAGTGCGCACTCAGCTACAACCCCATCACCGTTGGCAAGGATAAGGCATGCTCCGCTCCCTCCCAAGTTGGATGCGCCGTCCATGTGGAGGACCCAGACCTCCTCGGTTCTGGGCTCCGTTTGGCACTCCAGGGTGGTCTCTTCCGACTCCTTGCCCATGCCTGCGCACTCGACTAGAAAGTTAGCCAACACCTGGGCCTTCTAAGATGGTCTCGATCGGTACACGATGTCGAACTCGCTAAGTGTCAGAGCCCACTTGGCCAAACATCCAGAAGTATCGGGACGGCTGAGCATGGCCCTCAATGGTTGGTCCGTCAGGACCACAATCGGATGTGCTTGGAAGTATGGCCTGAATTACTGAGCATACATTATAAAGGCAAAAATTAACTTCTCGGAGCAGGTGTACCTGATCTCTGTATCTCAAAGGAGTTTGCTGGCATAATACACCAATTTCTAAGCTCCATCTTCGTCTGTACGGACAAGGACTGAACTAATGGCCCCTGGGGTGACTGCCAGGTACAACAAGAGTTCCTCTCCATCTTTCGGCCTGGAGAGCAGCGGTGGTAATACCAAGAACTTCTTCAGCTCCTCAAAGACTTCCCTGCACTCTTTTATCCAGGTGAAGTCATGCACTTTGTATAGTGCCTTCAAGAAAGGCAAGCAGTGGTCAGCAGATTGTAAGATGAACCGACTCAGGACGGCAATCTGGCCCGTGAGGCTCTGGACCTGCTTCTTCGAGATGGGGTGCTCAATGTGGATAATCGCCTGAACGTTCTCAGGGTTGGCTGCTATTCCCCTCTGGATGACCATGAAGTCCAGGAACTTTCCTGCCGCCATGCCGAAAGCACACTTCGTCGGATTTAGCTTTATCTGGTGTAGGCAAAGATTTTGGAAGGCCTCCGCCAAGTCGGTGATGTGGTATGATCCCGGCTTACTCATGACGAGCATGTCGTCCACATAAACTTGCATGTTTTGGCCGATCTAATCCTTGAAGACTCAATTGACCAGCCATTGGTATGTAGCGCCAGATTTCTTCAGGCCGAAAGGCATCATCCGGTAGCAGTACGTCCCTCGATCTGTGATGAAGGCAGTGTGCTCCTCATCCTTTGGATGCATCCGAATCTGATTGTACCCGGAGAATGCATCCATTAAGGAGAGTAAGCGGTGACCCGAGGTGGCGTCTACCAGTTGGTCGATTTTTGGCAATGGAAAGCTGTCCTTCGAGCAGGCTCGATTGAAGTCGGTGTAGTCCACGCAAATCCTCCATTTCCCGTTGTTCTTCTTGATCATGACCACGTTCGCCAGCCAGCTAGGATACTAGGTGGCTTCCTTTGTGGCACACCATTCTGGCGAGGTCACTTAGTCTCTCTTATAGGAGATACCTACACCCTTCAGGGATATCTTGTTGTCTAACACTTTTGGTTGTACCTATTCCATGATTGTTTCTTGAATGATCCGGTTAATCAAAAAAAAGAAAGAAATGTTCGACTATTATTTTTTTAGAAGAGAAGTGTTTGTTGAATCTTTCTTATAGAAAGACACATAATTTTGAAAAAAATATATATTCTATATCTCTTCATAAAAAAGAATTGACTATGATATAGAATATTTTTATAAATAGCCAATTATTTTCTTATATCAAGATACAATTACCATAACTCTCAATTCTATCACATCAACATAATTCTATTGAAACTGTTATTGGTTTGCAAAAAGTAACTAAATATTGGACTTCATTATATCCTAAAGACTCATCGCATATTCTTTCTTCTTCCATATCAATTTGGTGAGGATGAATAAAGCCTTATAGAGAGTGGTAGTGTTACATTCCTCAAACTAATTATCTTTTAATATTTCAACCTTTTTTTTCCTTTTAATCCAATAGATATAAATACATATATAAGGCAAATAATTAAATTTTATAACTACAAAAGCAAAGATATTACATGCTAAATCAAGTTAATAATATGTTAATGTTATTATATATTTTTTTTAAAAAGTTCATGAGTATTATATAAAATTAAAAGTAGAATCCAATATTCAGATACAAATCGAATAGTTGTCTTTCTATATCCATATTTTTTTGATAAATATGAATATGAATATTAGCCTAATATTCAAATCTCTATCATATTTAAATATATTCAAATACAAAAATGAATCTAGACAGGTTCAACCGATCCACTTTCATCCTTTTAAAAAAAAAAGAATAGCCCATTATTTTCTAGCAGATAAATCTGCTTTCAGACATATAATTGTCATTACTTTTAAAATATCATCTAATATCTACTTACCATACTAGAAAAATATCATCCAATATCTACTTATCAATATTTACTTATAATTGTCATTACTTTTATAAATGGATTGGCAGTTGATATGGATAGCCCATGGTTATGTTCTATAAAAATATCATCCAATATCTACTTATTATTCCTAGAATTTAGTCTTGCTTTTTTTCGATGCTTTACAATTAATTTTTCCAATATTCTTATGATTTATGAAATTATTTTTTTAAAAAAATTTCTTTGCCTCCAACATGCTACGTACTTGAAACATATTTATTTCTTCGTCTCGCGATGGACCAAATCAGAAAACAAAACCAGTAGTTGAAGCAACTACCGTCATGTAGACGTTCATGCTTACCTAACGTCCACACTTGTATACAAGCTCATCTACCTTTTGGTTTCCTATCATTTTCTTTTACCTTCGCAAGATTTTTTTTTTTTTTTTTTTCACTTGAAACATCAGAAGATCAATACCTGCAGCCAGAACAGTAGCATCCAAATAACTTTGGCTCAAAGTGCAATCTAACAGCGATGGGGTTGACAATCCCCACGAGCTACAAAATGTCCACAATCTCCCAGCCACAAGCTCTTCAAAATTTACCAGGTCCAGCCAATGTGAGTCACACATGGGATAGCCTTGGATAATTTGATTTCACCCAGAATATAGAAAGGCCAGCTCTTTAGCCATCCAGCATTCTCCTATAGATATCGAAGGATGTAACGCGTTCAATCAAGAATTCTCTCGGGATTGTTGGGACCACGGGAAGAGGTTTTATGAAGATGAATACACAACGTCCCTTTCGTTTGCCTGGCGCACTTGATATTTTATCTGCCTTCCATCTGCGACTCGATTACAGGAAAATCTAAGGTTTTGTCTGATTTATAGGACTGTCCTTTCTGCAAACTTAATGGTGGAGGGATTCCAGCAACCAATACGATTCATCAGAACATATTCCACGTAATTTTTTAATCTCAAACTTGCCACCTTGTAGGTTTTCATATCAGGGTTTAATCCCATCAAGTTCCTTTGTCTACCAATTTACAGATATGCGCTCCCTTGATTTGAGACCAGATGAACTGTTGTTGAATTCACCGCCGAGAAAATGCATGCTGCTAATTTGATTTTCCTGGCGATCTGCTATCAGTTTATCTCTATTGGATGAACCTTGTTTCAATTATAGATAGATATATCTCATGGATTATAGCTGTCACGCCCCGAATCCAATACCGGATTGCTAAATAGGTTGAACCATGAAACTGGATATCGAGTGGGTTGGACCACGATATCAGTTATTACAATGGATTGGACCGCGATATCGGCTATCGAGTGGGATGGACCACGATACCGGTTATCGAGAGATCATAAAAAAAAAAAAATATGTTTCGACAAGTGTTAATGAAGTAAATACGGTATTTGGTCTAGCCATGCTACGGTTGCACCGTGGTTATACAGCCTGAGCCACGGGCTTTGTACGTGGGAGCCGGCCACGGGCGGATAGTACGTGGGACAGCCGAGCCACGGGCTTAGTACGTGAGCAGGACCGACCATAGTATGCATGGTCGCTTTGAGGTTGCCAGTCATGGGCTGGTACATGACCGTGGCTAGACCAGAACCCTAAAGATAATGGTTAAATAATTGGTAATTCTATAAGAAGAAAAAAAGAAGAAGAAGAGAGAAAAAAAAAAAGAAAAAGAAAAGGAAAGAAAAGAAAAAAAAAAAAAAGGTTATGTACGGCCAGAGAAAAAAAAATATTAGTTAAAAAAAATATAATAATAATATAATAATAATAATAAAAATATAAATATAAATATGATAGGAGGAGAGAGAAGGAGGAGAGAGAAAGAGGAAGGGAGAGGAGAGAGAAAGAGGAGAGAGAAGGAGGAGAGAGAGAGAAAGAGGAGAGAGAAGGAGGAGAGAGAAGGAGGAGAGAGAAAGAGGAAGGGAGAGGAGAGAGAAAGAGGAGAGAGAAGGATGAGAGAGAAGGAAGAGAGAGAAAATCAGCGATTGTTTTTCAAGATTCGTGAAAAATTGAGAATTTGGTTTAATTAAAATTATTTATCTGTGTAGAGAATCAGTCTTCTGAGCGAGAAGGTGTCGCACCGATTTCGGGTTCGGATTAGTACAAGTGTGGATAGTTGATTGTAAGGATTCTGACATGATCACCAGTTTATATATTATTTTATATGCATGGTTTTGATCCGAGTGCATGATCATTGGCATGCATGAATTATTGTTATATGGTGTGGTTGAGTTTTATGAAGAACAATATGATTATGATTGTTAATATTTTATATTCCGGATATCGTGTTTATCGAATAAAAATACTATTTTGATAATTTGGACCGTGACGTCGGTCAGTGGAAGAGTTGAGATTTCATGATTGATATTGTGGTTTTATCATTATTATTGTCGATATCTCATGCGTGATGTTATAAAGAAAATTTATATCCGGATGGGTTGGACCATGATACCGGATTGCTAAATAAGTTGAACCATGAAACTGGATATCGAGTTGATTGGACCACGATATCAGTTATTACAATGGGTTGGACCACGATATCGGCTATCGAGTGGGATGGACCACGATACCGGTTATCAAGAGATCATAAAAAATATATATATATGTTTCGACAAGTGTTAATGAAGTAAATACGGTATTTGGTCTAGCCATGCTACGGTTGCACCGTGGTTATACAGCCTGAGCCACGGGCTTTGTACGTGGGAGCCGGCCACGGGCGGATAGTACGTGGGACAGCCGAGCCACGGGCTTAGTACGTGAGCAGGACCGACCATAGTATGCATTGTCGCTTTGAGGTTGCCAGTCATGGGCTGGTACATGACCATGGCTAGACCAGAATCCTAAAGATAATGGTTAAATAATTGGTAATTCTATAAGAAGAAAAAAAATGCAAAGTTATCAAAGTTTGTAATACATGAGGCTGAAATCATTTGATTGCATTGACATATCATATTGGTATTTTATTGTTTCAGAAAATTATATTATTATTTGGAATGATCATATAGATGCCTTACTGGGCTGTATAGCTCACTTTCTATCCTTTTAAATTTTCAGAGACTCAGGACACGTGACAAGATTTGGGCTGGCGTGAGACGAAGACCTATACATGCTGTGTTAGTTAGAGTTAAAGTTTAGTTACGATTACTGATACTTATTGTAATCAGTAGATCAATAGTTGACTGATTTGTTTATACAATATTAATTTACTTTGGATATATTTGAATTGTTGTGTACCTAGACCTTGCATAATCTCTAGGATAAAACCTAGGATTTGTGCGGCCGGTCACGTAGCCGTTTCCGGTATTGGATTCGGGGCGTGACAATAGCTCTCGAAGCGAGACTACTCCACTTTCAGGAACGTTTGGTTCTTTCCTCGAAATAATAATTTCCACGGAAACATCGAGGAGGGGGAAGAAAAGAAAGGCACAAATGGATCATCAGTTGCTGTTAGTGAAACCAGTCTAATTCTATGATGAACAAATATGGAACAACTGACGAACAACCCCTTTGTTTTGTCGTGGTAACTACATCATATAATCTATAACTTAAATAGATGAAGGCCATTGAAATATATCATCTAATACATAATTACATGGTTTGGTTTTGGTTGGATAGAACTAGCCACCCACCAAACAACGCTGCGTGCTTTTGAGGCGGCATCTAAACCTCACCAAACCAAAAAAAGTACATTGTTAGCATCCACCACGCATGAAAGCAGAGGTAACAGATATCATGATCTTCCAACCTTTTAAGTTACGTCAATAATAAATTAATTACGAATAAGATAAATAATCATGCAGACGAGACGTGACTCGCATCAGCCAGTTGGGTTGTCGAACATTGATGACAAGTGGCCCCATCATGGATGCAGGTGGCCACATCTCCAAGTCCCCCCCACCAATTTATTTTTTTCCATTTGGTCTTTAGTCAGCATTACATATGTGCATATAATCCATGATATCCTAATTCAATAATTAAAAAGACCAGGGGCACCTACCCGAGATCTAGAGCTTGGGCTTCCAAAGTGAAGCCTTGAAATCATATAACACAGACAAAAATACATCTTCGGCAGATCAACAACCAGGGGAAATAAGGGAAGGTGTCATATATTATATATTATATGGCATAGCATAGTCACGGCAAAAGGGAAAGGAGTCATATGCCATCAGATACACAAGGCACGCCAAGCATAAAGTAAGTTACAGCAACAAGCAAAAGTCTCCACAAACCTCCATCACACAAACCTCCACTCTGCACCTCATAGGCACAACTTATTCTGCAAAGTAGGACTAGTAGTAAAAGCTCATCATAGATAGAGCAAAACATCCACTGATGGCACCTCCATCACATTTTCTCCTGCATTCACAAGATAGAAAAGTATAAGTTTCAGAAAGGCCGCTGCAGTGATGAAACAGCAAGAAGCAAGTGCTCTTCCATCATGAACATAGAGGAAAAAGTCTCTTGGGCTATTAGAGGAACTAATCTCTTTTTACGTCAGTAATGGAAGATTTATTGAGTTGAGAGCAACTAAAAGAATGATAAAATAAGTACCCAATATTGTGAAAGTAAAGGGGAAAATGGCTACATTTATTTAGCATCTTGCATTTCTTCATGTCAGAGTCTATCAAGAGGGGAAGGTATTTTGAAGACTCACAATAGGGAGCAATCTTCCACCTCTGATTCTTTCCCTTCAGCCACTCCCACAGCACGACAGTTGTTCCATCACGCACACCTCCATGGTCCTTATCGCCATGAAAAGCATCAAAGTTCAGGCGAATGTTGTTTACCATCCTTATGCATCGGAAGCCCTCACCGGTGTCGCTGCTCTCGCTCCACAGAACCGACTCATCAAGATAATCTGGATTATACCGAATCAGCCGAACCTGCAAGAAAAAATAAGCAGGAGATAGAAAGAAAGCAAAGAGTAACACAAATAATTCCATGGCAACAAAAAAGATAGACATTTGAAATGTTACAGAAGGCACAGCAGATCTAGCTGTAAATATGATTCAATTAAACAGCAAGACTGGAAAAACAAATGTCGTTTGCACCTATTATAATCGAGGAAACTGGATCATCCATCCTCGAAGAATCATTCCTATATGTTTCACATGATTCTTCAACTCCAACAAAGAGAAAATGTGAATTTGTGATTCATGAGGATTCAAACATTGAGATGCAATGCATATCCACACGAGACATGTCTACAATATAATTTATGGTTTTAACTTTAAGAATCTGATGGTAATGATCAGAATAAGAAGAGGATCAACTGATAGTGAAATGTATGATAGAATACAAGATATACGAAATCAGTTTCGGTCTTCAAGAAAAAACCTAAGGCAATGCCTAGAACCACATCTGGATTAAACTGGACTTACTGGATGGGTTGCTCCAATGGAGTGTTTTATGGCTTCACCAGTGACTTTATTAATAAGAGCAAAGCTTGGGAAACCCTCTTCATCCTTCACTTTGGTGGCATACCTCATGTCTTTGATCCAGTGCTGCAATCCACGAACAATGGGAATAAAAGATCAGAATGAGAAGCATTCGAAGCCAATGGATAAGATTTGCGATCACAGTAGGCAATCAAAACTGGTGAGTAAGAAAAATGGAATTTTGCACAGCCTGCAAAAGAGATGTCGGTAACGTGGTAAAGATCAAAACAAACTTGATGAATCAGAAAACAGATAGGAAACCAAAAACCCTAAGAACTGAACTTCGAACGCTGGATCAAATTCTCAAAAGAAAGTAGGGAAAATGAGCGGAAGAACAAGGACAAAAACCAAAATTACAGAGAAAAAAACAGATTTCAAAAAATTACCCCGGGGAAAAGTCTTAAGAAAAATCAGGTAACTCAGCACCCGGTTTGATGGGGAAAAACGATTTTTTATTTGCCGGAAAAAGATAAAATCCAATTTTTGACAATTATTATTCGTTAGGAAAGCTTTAAAATCATTTTTTATTGCTAGAAGAGAAAAAAATTCCGACTTTTATTTGTCAGGAAAGATTTTTTTTTTTTACTGAGATTAATTAATCTACACGGAAAAGGAATCAAAAAGTGCGTGTCGAATCCATGCCTGATACTCGTCACGCGGATTGGCCGGAGCAAGGATCACTTGCCCGTCGCGAATCGAGAGGGCGTAATTCTCCTCCGCCTTGGTAAAGATCCTCACCGTGGGCTGCGGCGGCGGTGGCGCGGCCCCACCGCCCCAGCTCTCGTGGCCCACATGATGGACGCCGGAGGAGTAGGGAGCGCGATTATGGTGGCCGGAATATCCCCCCTCTCCGTACCCGGCACCAGGATAGGGCCGCGGCGCCTCGTAGCCGTAGCCCACCTCGTGGGACACGTGGTGGGTCGGCGGGGGAGGGTAGGCGGGGCGGCCGTAGCCCTCGCCACCCGGGCGATCGTAAAAGGGGGGCGGAGGGGGCGGCGCGTCGAAGGGGCGGTGTTCGGGCGGAGGATAACGCTGCCCCTCCTCCTCCTCGTCGCGGCGGCCGTGGTGGTGGTGGTGGTGACGGAAGGGGTCCATGGTCGATGGGTCCGAGGTATTAGTCTCCTGGTTCACTCGCCGAGCACCATATAGGTTATATAGTGGCCGTGGTGGTGGAGGCAAACGCCCCACCCACCCCACGGAAGGGGGAAAAAGAAAAAAGGCAAAGCGCGGTAGCGACGCGGTTTTCGTCGGTGAACGCTGCGACCGCTTAAAGAGACCGGATGGCCAAGGTGGTTGCACAGAATGTAAGGTTGACAGGTGGACGTAAAATACGAAAATGCGCTCGCAGCAGCTTGCGAGCAATGGTCAGTCGGCAATTGGTGGGTCGCCTGCCGATTACTTCTGCCGGTTTCTTTTTTGTTGTTTCACAACACTACGGCCCCGACATATTACCAAATGAGGTGCCGATGGAATAAGAAGACGGGTCCAATGACTCCCAACCACACCCCGACACGTTACAAAAGGAGGTGCCGATGGACTAAGAAGACGGGTCTAATGACTCCCAACCATAAAGGTCGGTGCCCCACACCCCGTATTCTCCGCGTGAAATGTGGCAATGAAATTTTGTGTACCAGCCTTGGGATTCCAAGCATTTACCTTTTTCTTTAAAGCAGATTCGAGGTCCGGGCACTCCAGGTTGGTTACCCGGCCGTCCCCGGTGACTCCGTCTCCACCTCAACCGCTCAGTATTATCTTTTCCCTAATTTGTTGAAATATGCCTGCACAAACGTTGTCTTTTTCGTAGACTCTTTCACCATTCACGATGCCTTTGAATGTTGCACGGTTTACAATGCAAATGAAAAGGACCGATGAGAATGCGGCACATCAGCTGAGTAATCTTTTCAGTTTTACTGCAGAGATTTTTTTTAAAAAAAAATCCATGGCATCAGAGCAAAATCCATGGCCCTGGTGGTTTTCTTTTCTAAAGTGCGGCGACGACTCACAGAAATGATCCATTCCTCTTCGTCGTTATTTAAGACATGAGAGTTGGGGGATTCTTCGGATGAAGGAAACGTATGGGATAGAATACAATTCAACACGAGCAAACGAAGTTCGTCGAACAATTATTTTCGGTTATCAAAAATATATATATTTTTTCAGTAATTTTTTTGGTAAAGCAAAAGAAATAGAGAAGATAAATCCGGCGTTACTATCCGCAGGCTCCCACTCCATCAAAAAAATGTTCGATTCAAGTACTTAATTTTCACGATCTTTCTTCGTCCAAAAATAAGTACGTTAACATGATATCACCAAGAAATCAGCTGATCAGGATGGAAAAGAACAATGATCCCGGTCTCTCACTCATCCAACTATCGTGATTCAAGAAATAACTCCTAAATTTAATCGAATCTTCCACATAATTATATCTCGAATTCATGACCTGTTGATATTTTTAATAATTTTATAGCTCCAAGTTTGAGCCATGTATGTCCCTTATTAACGGGGAAAGATTTCTTCCCTCGTTTTTCCTATAAAACAAATATATTTTTTAATCTATTTTTTAGGTGCATGATTGTTATAAATTTTTTGCCATGCTAGAATGAGCACGATGCCCTTACTTGTGATGGAAGGAAATTTTTGATGCATATGTCCATCAAGCGAAACCAATTTGGGTTCGAGATGAGATAGCTTAACAACAAAGCAAGGAACATTATTCCATTATGTCCCGGATCACATGTTCAAGGAAATGGAAATACTGTTTACTTTTAAAAAGATAAATTCTAATATCTCATTTTCCAAAACTGTTTAATTAAAAGCTGACATTTGTATGGTCACAATCCGGCTTGGTGCCTCCTTTGCATATTAAGTCCAAGACTGTATCTCTCTAAATATTGGGATAAAGAATTATTAGTAAAGTATCGCTAGCATGTACAGTAGTCCATCTAAAGGGTTGTAGGTCGTTGCTAGCATGACTACAAACTTGACCTGAGCTTGTTTGGATTAAGAAATGGGCCAAACTCAAAAAATTTTTTAGGCTTATTCTGTAATCTAGTTTGAAAGCTTTGGAATTTCGGAAACAACAGTGAGAAAACTTATGCTGTGACCCTTTCATGCGTTAATTTAATTGAAAATTAGCCAGGCAGACATGATCGAGTATCTACTGGCAAACTCTATTTTGAGCTCGATCTGACGTCAAATGCCGCTTTACAAACAATATTTAAATGAATATGAGCAGATTTGCATCTTGTTTTTACTTATAGTCTGTGGAACCTTGTGATCTTGATGCTGGTAACTTTACGGGGGTATATCCTACTTTCACCGGGATCCTTTCTTAGATAAATCTGTCTCATCCTCTTACACACCAAGTTTTTAAGATCTTGGGAAACTATAAGGTTTATTTTAACCCCAGCTTCCAACCAGATCAAACCTAAAGTTGGTGAATGTTTCTTTTGCTAAAACTTTGATCACAAGCGTGGTGTCCTCTAGTGAGGGTGCATCCTGGGGCAGGCTTTTCCGTAAGTAAAAATTGACAAGTGCATGACAGAAGGTCATGCTAGCCTGAACTGGTACGATTTCCAGGAGACAAAAAAAAAAAAAAAAAAAAAAAGGAGGTGGGGGGTTTCGATACCTAAAAGAGTGCAGGTTACTTTCGATATGAAAACAGCGAATGCATCCACTGATCAGCCTCTTTCTTGGAAAAGTAGCATAAGAGCCACCTTCCCGATAGATGAGTATTAAAAGTGCGAGTAGGATGCAAATAGATTAGATTAGATCAGGTTACGAGTGATATTGATTTGTTCGATTTTTTGTTCAAATTTTAATATGAAATCGAACTTCAATCTATTAAAAATTGAATCGGATCGGATCGGATCTACTATCAAAATTTTTAATCCAATGGATCATTCGATTAGATCAAATTTATAAATAATTCAGTTCTAATCTAAAAATTATATCTAAATATGATCCGGATAAAATATAGACAGCAATATTTTAATTATTACATATCTAACTATTATTGACCATAAAATAGATAACAAATTGTTGCCGTCCGGATCACCGTGGCCTGCAGCTCTGACGTGTCGCGGACGCGCGCGTCGAGTTCCTGTATGACGCTTGGTCCTCTGCTTTGGTCCACTCCTTGGTTGGCTGTCCTGCAAAATAGAAGAGACCCGAGCCGGGATTCCAACGGGGACACTCCGATAATCAAGTTAGTGTGGAACGATCTAGAAGAACATAACCTTTGTGACGAAGAGCTTGGGGTCTCTCCACGTAGAGGGTGAAAGATAGAACTGAGATGTAAAGACAATGTATAGTTGGGATCAGAGAGCTTGGGAGGTTCTGCTAGCTGATTCCCTGCCCATTAGCTCTCTGTCTCTTATCGATTACCTTCCTTCCCTTTTTGGGATTCTTTCTTCCATTTTATATGAGAACGATGGCCCATACCAAGTCCGTGGATTTCCTGGGATGTCCTTTTTTCGGTGCCCAGTTTGGAGGGGGTCTTTCTGTTGTCCGCCTTCTTCTCCCCTTCGGACCAGTCCTTTGAAGGAGATTCTCCTATTGGGGGGTGCTCGTCGGCATGGCACAGACCTTGTCCCTTTGATGGTGCAGTTCCTCGTGGGAGGGGCGAGCACCGTGCTGCTGAGCCCCAAGCCACGATGGAACATTTCTATTCCCGGAGGGACCATCGGAGCGTCGTAGGGCTTGTGGCCTTAATGGAATACTCTTTTTGGGAGATGTTCAAGTTTTGTGTCGCGAGGGTTGAAGCTCCCTGTTGCACGATTGTCGACGTGGCGACACGCTACAGGGCCTGGGATCTAAAGGAGCACACCTTGCGCAAAGCATGCATGTGGCGCATTGCAGAACTTGAATTTATGGCAGGGCATGCGCCACCTCCCAGAGGTTGCAGGTGGATGAGAACCCCCTTGCTGTGGTTTGAATTTCTGTTGATCCTTCCCTCCTTTGCTATTGACAAGAATTCTGACCTCCACAAAGTAGGGAAAAGATTCGCTTCGGGAGCCCCACCTCGAGAAGCATGAGCACGATCCTGATCGGGAGCTAGCCTCAGATAGAGGGTTCGTCCTATGAGCACGACCCCGGCAGGAGGGCTTGTCTTCGCAGCATGAGCATGATCCCGGCAGGAGGGCTCGTCTTGGCAGCAGGAGCATGACCCCGGTCGGGAGCTGGTCTTGGATGGAGAGCTCGTCCTATGAGCATGACCCCGACTGAAAGCTAACCACGACAGGAGGGCCCGTCTTGGTAGCATGAGCACGCTCCCGGTCGGGAGCTAGCCTCAGACGGAGAGCTCATCCTACGAGCACAACCCTAGTTGGGAGTTGACCTCGATAGGAGGGCTCGTCTTTGCGGCATGAGCACGACCCCGGTAAGGAGCTTACCTCGGTAGGAGAGCTTGCCTTGGCAGCATGAGCACGACCCCGACCAGGAGCTGGCCTCAGACAGAGGGCTCGTTCAATGAGCACGACCTCGGTTGGGAGATGACCTCGGTAGGAGGGCTTGCCTTGGCAACATGAGCACGGCCCCGATCGAGAGCTGGCCGCAGATGGGGGGCCCGTCCTATATGTTGGGAAATGTGTTCCAAAGCCAATTTTTACTGTAAACAGTTGTACATTTGATATAATTATATATGAATTATATTATTGAATAAAATGTTTATTCTGCAGTTCATCACTATTTCACCTTTCTGAAATGAGTTCTTGAGTGATGAAGTCCTTAGGACTATTTGTATGTGATATAGAAAGGATATATCATATAGTCCTAAAAATTATTCGTGACCAAATGATACACTTATTTCAGGATGATAGTATATCAAGTATAGGTCGTTGTGTGCCATAGTCGTTGGTTGTCCTCTTAACCAAGGAGTGTGGAGACACTGGTATGGCATGCAGATATTGTGTTTGATATTTCATCGAACGTGACCCGTCTGTATTTTTTCTACCTAGAGTTTTGATATGGACGTAGTTATCCCTCAGACATGAGATCGTCATGGTAGCTTGCGAGCAACTCACTGTACTTTGATGCTGGATTATCTGAATTTCTAATCCAGGGATGGAAGGTTTCTGGGTACAGTTAAGTACTCGTGTAGCAGTGATTGGATCAAGATGGGATTGACCCCTCCAAAGTGTTTGGAGCATATATCTTACTGTATTTTCAATTTAGCAAAACCTTGGCCAGGGTAGTCTCTGTAATGTGTTACAGGACTTGTAAGGTTGAGACATATTATTGATGGACTTTATGGGTTGGGCAGTTTAACCCTAAGTCTTCCTGAGCATTGAGGTCAAATGGATTAATTACAAGGTTTCCATATCTCCTGGTTCTTGATTGTTGCTCTGCAACTTCGACCTATCCGGACGTCGGGTGTCATTGCTAGATGGCGACTTTGACTGGTATTGAAAATGTTCCAGTGCTACCGGCTTAGTGTTCGAGCTTATGGGGTCACACACCATAGGGTTTCTACTTGATCTAGTGATCGGAGAACGATTGGGAATCGTTCGTGGACTCACAAAGAAAAAGTGTTTTTCTTTATCCAAGTGTCGATACTTGATATTCTTGAAAGTGTCGACACTTGTTGATTTCGCAAGTGTAAACACTTGATGTCACAAAAGGTAATGACATAAAATTTTCACTAATAGTTGGTGATGCATGGAAGTGAATTAAGTAATGTGATTACTTGATAGCCTAATTTGATTGAGCTATAAAAATCTGGAACGAATCAAATAGGATTTGGTTCAAAATAGGTTTGGGTCCAATTGGGTTGAACCCAATGTATGCACACTTGACCCAATTGATTTCAGTTATGAACTGAAATTAATTAAGACATTAATCTGAATTTAAATAAGTTTAAATTCAGTTTTGGAGAGTTATGTAACTTCCCATGACCATAACTCCCCATAACTATCCATTACCACACCATTATCATCCATAACTCCCCACTCTCCCTCTCCCTCTCCATCTACATAATGGGCTGAAATGGGAGGACGAAAATAAGAGAGAATTCAGCAAAGAAATGCTGGAAAAATCAAAAGGAAAGAAAGGGAAGAAACTAGGAAATATTCTAGTTTTATGGGTGTGAGGATTTTTGGAAAAGAGTGTGCATATTTGTACCTAGTGATCTAGGTCTTAGGATTGAGTGTTTGGGAAGGGTTCCAACGACTCATTCTCCACCTCTTGAGTTTCTTCATTCATTCGGAGAGTCCGGCATCGAAAGAAGAAAAGGAGTCCTGATCAAATCGTTCCACAACAAGCTAGCACTTGGAGTGGAAGTAGATTTTGAAAGAGTCCTGGTGTGAACTACCTGTAGAGGCCGGACACGTGTGCGGCTAAGCAGAGTTCTTCCTTCTACTCCTGGATCTTTCGCAGCGAAGAGCGTCTCCATTTCATACGAGGTATGGTTTTACATATATAGATATGTTGCTCTGAAATATTCATAGCATGAGTTCATGATTTCATAGTTTATATTAATCATTCATGCAAGATCTTGGGCTAAGTAGCATAGAATAATTCTAAAAGCATGCTTAGATTAAATGTTAATTCATTTATCATGCTTCCGCTGCATGTTATTTTGAAAAAATTTTAAAATAGAAAGCATGCTCACTACTAGTTTTTCTTTCAATTGGTATCAGAGCAACAAGGTTGCTCTAGCATGAATATTTAGTATAAACATTATGAAATCAGTTTAATATCTTGCAAGTACTCGGATTGAGTGCCTCACCAGGCCGTCCGGTCATAGGAGAGAAGTAGGGCTGCAAGACCCTCACTTCCCATTCAAAGGGATCTCCTATGGCGTGTCGGGGTGCCATTGTGAAGGACTCATGAAGAAGAAAAAGAACAGAAAAAATAAAGATTAAAATGTTTTGATCTTTATTATGTTCTAAATTTGAAGTCATAAAATGTTTTAGAAATGTTCTAAAGTTAGTTTATGATTGTTATGTTAAATAGTTTAACATAAAATTCAAGTTTAGAAAAGACAAATTTTGGATTCCTGCATTTCTGTGCTCGGGTTGGATCAAGTGTCGACACTTGGTTTACCTAGTGTCGACGCTTGGGTGTCTATGTGTCGACACTTGGGCTTCTGGGTGTCGACTCATGAACAAAAACACAGAAATTGATTCACTATTTTTCACTGTGTGTCGACCTGTCTCAGAGTAGTGTCGACACCTTGGTGTCGACACTTGCTACTGAAGTGTCGACACTTCACAGTGAACAAAATTTGAAACTTGGATTTTCTTGTAAAAAATTGTTTTATAAAGTTTATTGAAAATGTTTCAATCTGTTGTGTGATTAACTTAATTATGAATTAAGTAAATCTAAGTGACTAAATGATCTAGGGATATGATTCTAAGATCTAAGTCATATTCATAACTTTGGATTAAATGGGTTAGCTTGAATTAGGTCCTAATTGGGTTAGACCTAAGTTTAGATGAATTGGATTTAGTAGAGAAATAACTTAATCAAATGTTGAGTTAAGGTTCTTCTTTAGTATCTATCTAATAGTTAGATTGATTGGTCTATACATCTAAATGGACTTAATCTTGGCTTCGTGGTAGGACCCGATTCCTTAGGCTAGCTTAATCGAAATTGGTGAACCAATTGGTGTCTAAGGTAAGTATGGCTTTTGATCTATGGTTTTTGGGGCTACCTCTTTCCTGGCCAATGATATTGGTGTCTAAGGAAAGATGGTTAATGGCTTAACCCATAACCTTGATCTCCCTTACCTGGCCAATATGGTCAACCAGATTTGATTAGTTAGCTCATTGATTCGAGTTAGCCCATGCCAATAAGGTTAATCAGCTTGACTGATTTAGGTGCCCATGGATTTTGTGGTTCATGTAACCCTTTCATTAACATATAAAGTTAGTAAAAGATAATCCATGACTTATCCTTTCTCTTCTGTTATAACATGTATAAAACTTCTAAATTATTAGGTCCTTAAAATGATGAAAATTATATGATAATTTTTTGTCTTAGCCTCCCATTAAGGTGTTTGGTAATGAGTCTAGTAGTGGGGTGATTATCGGCAGATCCATAGATCGGGTGGTCATCATACTATTGGAATTGCCATTCATTATATGATGACATAATGCAACTTTCTTAAACAGGTGGTCAAGTTAGCCGGCCAAAGTCGGGCTTGATCATTTGTTAGCTAGAAGTATTAAGATTAGTCATGTTAATGGTTGGACCTAACTGGGACCTTCTTTAGCAGGTAGCCCAAAGGCCGATTGAAGTATTCCTGGGGCAAAATAAATTACTAGGAGTTGTTTGGAGAAACAACTGGTTAGGAACCTACCTTTAGATAAGCATGGGTTGGCCGACCATAGTCGGGCTCATGCATTGTCTATTGGATTCTGGTACCTACTAAGGGATAAGTGTTATTCTTCGGATTGGAGGTAGAGGCTACCAGTCAGAATAAAATAGTGGGAGGAGCTTTTAGACAAAAGTCCATGTCTTTAAGTTTTAAATAATTCATATACTAAATAGTCTTAGTTTTCTTTTTCAGATAATGTCTACAATTCTGTCACTCAGGTCATTATTAGATAATGACAAGCTCATGGGACCCAACATCGATAGTTGGTATCGAAGACTGAGAATTGTTCTCGAGCACGAACGGATCCTTTATGTATTAACGAATTCGGCACCTGAGGGGCCAGCCCCCACCTTACATACTGCAGTCAGAGATGCTTATCAAAAGTGGGTCTCTGACCGTACTACGGTGCAGTGCATTATGTTGGCGGCTATAAATGACGAGTTCGGTCGCAGATTCGAGGAGGCCCAGCCAGAGAAAATCCTTCAAAAGTTGAAGGAATCTTTTGGTGCCCCAGACGACGTTGAAAGGTACAGGGTTTCCTCTACCATCTTCAACGCTCGAATGATTGAAGGGTCCTCGGTCACTGATCATGTATTGTACATGATCGAGATGATCGAGCGCTTGGCCAAACTCGGATATCCTTTCCACGAGCAGCTTGGGAAGGATGCGATTTTGAATTCTTTGCCTCCCTCCTACTTATCTTTTCTAAATCACTATAGATTAACATGGCCTGTAGTCAACTACCATGGGTTGATGGGGTTACTACAGACTTATGAAAAGGATAACCAGCTCCAAAAGAGCTTGGTGAATTTAGTGGGAGGCAGTGCGGCAAGGCGTCGTCCCTTTAAAAAAGAAAAAAAAAAGGAATAAAAGTAAAATGGTGCAAAGTACTGGGCCCAGTCAGACTAAGAAGAAGGCTGACCAGAGTCAGGCAGAATGCTTCTACTGTAAAAAGCCGGGTCATTGGAAGAGGAATTGTTCTGCTTACTTAGCTACACTTGACCCGAACAGGCCGAAGAAGAAGAAGCAGCAAAAGGTTGCTGGACAAGGTATTTATATGATAAATCCTTATTGTTTTTCTATTTGTGATACTACTAACTGGATATTGGATACTGGTAGTCCTTATCACATTTGCAATACGTTGCAGGGACTACAAGTTAGTAGAAGATTCGAGAATGGTGAGAGATTTTTGAATGTGGGGAATGGAAGTCAAGCTCCAGTCCTGGCGTTGGGAATTGTTAATCTATTTTTCGAGTCTTGTAAAGTTATTTTTAGTGATTGTCACTATTGTCCATCATTCCTTGTAAATATCATCTCTATAGGCCAGTTGGCCAGTAATGGTTATGAACTATTAATCAAGAGTGATTTTTGCAAAGTCATTATGAATGATATTGTGGTTACGACTGGACATATTAAGAATGGCATTTATGTTTTATCACAGCCTGTTGGTGTAATGTACATTTCATGCAAACGTCCTAGATTAGATAATGTCAATGATGCTTATCTCTGGCACTGTAGGCTAGGTCATATAAACAAGAACAGAATCAACAGGTTAGTGGGAGAAGGTCTCCTAAACGTTGGTGATTGTGAATCACTGCCAACCTGTGAATCTTGTTTACTTAGTAAGATGACCAAGTCACCTTTTACTGGAAAAGGTGTACGAGCCAATGACATTTTATGTCTAATACATACTGATGTATGTGGACCAATGAATGTCAATGCCAAGGATGGGTATAAATATTTCATTACGTTTACAGACGACCTCTCAAGGTACGGTTATATCTTTTTGATGAGACATAAATCTGAATCATTTGAAATGTTCAAACGGTATCGTAATGAAGTTGAAAAACAAACCAAGAAGCTTATTAAAATCCTACGATCAGATCGAGGTGGAGAATATCTTTCTGGGGAGTTTCTGACTTATCTTGAAGAGAATGGGAATCTCTCTCAATGGACACCTCCTGGGACGCCCCAGTTAAATGGTGTGTCTGAAAGGAGGAATCGGACTCTGTTGGACATGGTCAGATCTATGATGGGATTTGCAACTCTATCAACTTCCTTTTGGGGGTATGCTTTGGAGTCAGCGTGCTATCTTCTAAATAGAGTTCCGAGTAAGTCTGTTAACAAAACTCCATATGAGATATGGAATGGGCGTAAGCCGAGTCTTTCACACCTTCGGGTTTGGGGATGTCCGGCTTATGTCAAGCATTTGGAAACAGATAAACTTGGACCTAGGTCTGACAGGTGCCTCTTTGTTGGGTATCCTAAAGAGTCTAAGGGTTATTTCTTCTATAGGCCTGGGGAACAAAAGTTGTTCGTCAGTCTTAGAGCTACCTTTTTGGAAAGGGAGTACCTTACTGAAGGTGCTCAAGCTGCCAATGTTAAGCTTACTGAAGTTCAACAAACAAAAGAACCAAATCATTCATGGACTACTACAGAACCCGTTATGATAAGATCAAACCCTGAGCCTATTGACCAGTCATTAAGGAGATCCGGTAGAGTACCGCGTCAACCGGACAGATACTACAATTTTTTGGTCCGGGATGGTGATCCCGTTGAGCTCGATGAGAACAACGAGGATCCAATCACCTATATGGACGCAATGCAGAGGTCTTATTCTGAGTTGTGGCTAGGAGCCATGAAATCTGAAATGGAGTCCATGGAAATCAACAAAGTATGGACTTTGGTTGATCCACCTGAAGGGGTAAAACCCATTGGGTGCAAATGGGTCTTCAAAAGGAAACGGGGGCAAGTAGAGACCTATAAAGCCCGTCTGGTTGCCAAGGGTTATCGTCAACGTTATGGTATTGACTATGACGAGATGTTTTTCCCTGTGGCAATGCTCAAGTCCATTCGGATTATGCTTGCCTTAGCTGCATATCTGGACTATGAAATCTGGCAAATGGATGTCCGAACAACTTTCCTAAATGGTGAGCTAGATGAGGAGGTGTATATGATGCAACCAGAAGGGTTCACATCCACAGATGAATCTAAGGTATGTAAGCTTAGTAAGTCCATCTATGGACTAAAGCAGGCGTCTCGAAGTTGGAACATGCATTTTGATAAGTGTATCAAGACGTATGGCTTTGTTAGGAACAAAGAAAAACCCTGCATATATAAGTGGGTAAATGGTTCTGTAGTTGTATTTCTTGTACTGTATGTGGATGACATTCTCTTAATCAGGAATGACATCCCTGCATTTCAGGGAATAAAGGTCTGGCTGTCATCCCAATTTTCTATGAAAGACTTGGGTGAAGCTTCTTTCATACTAGGTATGAAGATCTATAGGGATAGATCAAGGAAGCTTCTGGGTTTGTCCCAGTCTACGTATATTGATACCGTGCTGAAAAGGTTCAGTATGGAGAATTCCAAAAAAGGCTATCTTCCGATAGGTCATGGAATTTCTCTTTCCAAGAAAAATTGTCCGACAACTCCTGAGGAAAGAGAGCGTATGAGTAGGATTCCTTATGCTTCGGTAGTAGGGTCCATCATGTATGCCATGACATGTACTAGACCAGATGTGGCATACTCATTAGGAGTAGTGAGTCGATACCAGTCTGACCCAGGTGAAGCACACTGGAAGATTGCAAAGACCATTCTGAAGTATTTGCGAAATACCAAGGACCAGTGGCTTCTTTTTGGAGGACCTGACTTGAAACTTGTGGGGTATACTGACTCCAGTTTCCAGTCAGATAGGGATGATAGCAAGAGTGTATCTGGCTTTATTTTTACCCTTAATGGTGGAGCTATCTGCTGAAAGATTCCAAGCAGCACACTGTAGCAGACTCTGTATGCGAAGCGGAATATATTGCAGCATCTGATGCAGCAAAGGAAGCTGTTTGGTTGCGAAAATTTCTTGGCGAGCTGAGAGTGGCACCTTCCTTGGATGGTCCTGTTCCAGTGTACTGTGACAGCACTGGAGCCATTGCTCAAGTCAAAGAGCCGAAGTCCCATCAGCATACCAAGCATATTCTACGTCGTTTTTATCTTGTGCGAGAAATCGTGGAACGAGGTGATATCGACCTTCTGAAGATCGACGGAAAGGAGAACCTGACTGACCCCTTTACTAAAGCCATTGGAATTCAAGAACTCAATGATTGTAAATGGAAGATGGGTATACGATACTGTTCTGATTGGCTCTAGTCCAAGTGGGAGTTGTTGGGAAATGTGTCCCAGAGCTAATTTATACTATAGACAGTTGTACATTTGATGTAATTGTATATGAATTATATTATTGAATAAAATGTTTATTCTGACAGTTCATTACTATTTCATCTTTCTGAAATGAGTTCTTGAGTGATGAAGTCCTTAGGACTATTTGTATGTGATATAGAGAGGATATATCATATAGTCCTAAAAATTGTTCGCGACCAAATGATACACTTATTTCAGGATGATAGTATATCAAGTATAGGTCGTTGTGTGCCATAGTCGTTGGTTGCCCTCTTAACCAAGGAGTGTGGAGACACTGGTATGGCATGCAGATGTTGTGTTTGACATTTCATCGAACGTGACCCGTCAATATTTTTTCTGCCTAGAGTTGTGATATGGACGTAGTTATCCCTCAGACATGAGATCGTCATGGTAGCTTGCGAGCAACTCACTGTACTTTGGTGCTGGACTACCTGGATTTCTAATCCAGGGATGGAAGGTTTCTGGGTACAGTTAAGTACTCGTGTAGCAGTGATTGGATCAAGATGGGATTGACCCCTCCAAAGTGTTTGAAGCAGATATCTTACTGTATTTTCAATTTAGCAAAACCTTGGCCAAAGAACGAGAAGTCATATGGATGTCTATGCACTCATCAATGACTTCTCAAGTTATAGTTGTGTGAGTTGTTCCTTGTCCCGTGATGCCTCAATTACTCACAATGGGGTTGCTATAGTTTGATAAGCATATAAACATGGTCCCTAGCCATATGGGGCTTTACAGTGTATATTAGTTGTAGTAGGTTAGCTATAGAAGTTGAGGGTGCAGTTATAGGAAATCTATCAACTTAAATAATTGAGGAATAGTTCTATAAGATCTAAGATGCTGAGTCCATGAGTTCATGGCCACAACAGCATGCTAATAGAAAGGAGTTTCTATGAAAATCATGATTGGGCTCAAGCTGATTAAGTCTAGCTTATGACTGATACTTGGGATTTGACAAGGATCTATGACCTACATCCTATCAGGATTTTTGATAGAGGAACTTGACACATGGTAACTACACCATGTTACAGGACTTGTAAGGTTGAGACACATTATTGATGGACTTTATGGGTTGGGCAGTTTAACCCTAAGTCTTCCTGAGCATTGAGGTCAGAGGGATTAATTACAAGGTTTCCATATCTCCTGGTTCTTGATTGTTGCTCTGCAACTTCGAACTATCCGGACGTCGGGTATCATTGCTAGATGGCGACTTTGACTGGTATTGGAAATGTTCCAGTGCTACCGGTTTAGTGTTCGAGCCTATGGGGTCATACACCATAGGGGTTTCTACTTGATCTAGTGATCGGAGAACAATTGGGAATCGTTCATGGACTCACAAAGGAAAAGTGTTTTTCTTTATCCAAGTGTCGACACTTGATATTCTTGAAAGTGTCGACACTTGTGTAAGTGTCGACACTTGTTGATTTCGCAAGTGTAGACACTTGATGTCACAAAAGATAATGACATAAAATTTTCACTAATAGTTGGTGATGCATGGAGGTGAATTAAGTAATGTGATTACTTGATAGCCCAATTTGATTGAGCTATAAAAATCTGGAACGAATCAAATAGGATTTGGTTCAAAATATGTTTGGGTCCAATTGGGTTGAACCCAATGTATGCACACTTGACCCAATTGATTTCAGTTATGAACTAAAATTAATTAAGACATTAATCTGAATTTAAATAAGTTTAAATTCAGTTTTGGGGAGTTATGTAACTTCCCATGACCATAACTCCCCATAACTACCCATTACCACACCATTATCACCCATAACTCCCCACTCTCCCTCTCCCTCTCCATCTACATAATGGGCTGAAATGGGAGGACGAAAATAAGAGAGAATTCAGCAATGAAATGCTGAAAAAATCAAAAGGGAAGAAAGGGAAGAAACTAGGAAAGGTTCTAGTTTTATGGGTGTGAGGATTTTTGAAAAAGAGTGTGCATATTTGTACCTAGTGATCTAGGTCTTAGGATTGAGTGTTTGGGAAGGGTTCCAATGACTCATTCTCCACCTCTTGAGTTTCTTCATTCATTTGGAGAGTCCGACATCGAAAGAAGAAAAGGAGTCCCGATCAAATTGTTCCACAACAAGCTAGCACTTGGAGTGGAAGTAGATTTTGAAAGAGCCCTGGTGTGAACCACCTGTAGAGGCCGGACACGTGTGTGGCTAAGCAAAGTTCTTCCTCCTACTCCTGGATCTTTCGCAGCGGAGAGCGTCTCCATTTCATACGAGGTATGGTTTACATATATAGATATGTTGCTCTGAAATGTTCATAGCATGAGTTCATGATTTCATAGTTTATATTAATCATTCATGCAAGATCTTGGGCTAAGTAGCATAGAATAATTCTAAAAGCATGCTTAGATTAAATGTTAATCCATTTATCATGCTTCCGCTGCATGTTATTTTGAAAAGGTTTTAAAATAGAAATCATGCTCGCTACTAGTTTTCCTTTCACTATGAGCACGACCTCGGCTGGGAGTTGACCTCGACATGAGGGCTCGCCTTGGCAGCATGAGCATGGTCCCGACCGGGAGCTGACCTCAAATGGAGGGCTCACCCTATGAGCATAATCCCGGCTAGGAGCTAACCTTGGCAGGAGGGCTCGCCTTGGCAACATTAGCACGACCCCGGTCGGGAGCTGGCCTCAGATGGGGGGCTCGCCCTGTTAGCACAACCCCGGTTGAGAGCTGACTTCGGCTAGGAGGGCTCGTCTTGGTAGCATGAGCATGATTCCGGTCGAGAGCTGACCTCAGACTGAGGGCTCGCCCTATGAGCACGATCCCGATTAGGAGCTGACCTCGGCAGAAGGGCTCGCCTTGGCTCTTTGTTTGGCAACCATGTCCAGGTAGCGGTTCTCTTGCTAGCGCAACCACCAACAGGGGCTCCACATCAACGAATATGCCACATCACAAATAATATTATTTTCAAAATAAATTAAGATATAAAAATATTATAACTCTACCTCTATGTTAAAAATAAGTTCCATACAAATTTTAAATTATAATTTAAAGGTCTAAATAGATATAATTCTAACAGTAATAGTATATTCGAATTGGATCGGATAGGGTCAGGTCCAAATTCAGTAAATCCAGATCCGATCCAGAAAATGGAATGGATCTAATTTTACGATCTAATCCGAATCCATGGATCCATAAAAATGGATTGGATTGGATCTAAATGGATCAGATCGGGTTGGGTTCGAGTTAACTCGACCCATTTACATCCTTAAGTACGAGGGATGGATATCCCTCCATCACGTTCGTGCTGTGCTGTGAAAGTGATATGGAGATGATGGTACTGTTGCCGATCTCGCCGTCGCGCCCATGCCTCGGATCCGTCGATCCTACTGGACCGCCTGGCTCCTGGAGCCTCCTGGCTCCTGGAGCCTCCTGGCTCCTGGAGCCTCCTGGCTCCTGGAGCCTCCTGGCTCCTGGAGCCTCCTGGCTCCTGGAGCCTCCTGGCTCCTGGAGCCTCCTGGCTCCTGGAGCCTCCTGGCTGGAGCGAACCTGCAAGAGAGAGGGTCAGAAGATCCTGGCCGGGGATCCCGGCGAGTGAGCTCCGACGGTCAAGTTAGTAGAAGGTGAGAAGGAACAGATTCTCCAAGACGAGCCCCCGAAGGAGTCCCAGACTCAGAGAATTACTAGCAAGAGAGGTGCTACAGGGACCGGAAACTCGGCCGGGCCTCCCTGCCGAGCTCACGCCAAGCGATCCCCTCTTGGGACCCTGGATCTTACTCTCGGAGCGGGACTTTTGGCCACTGTTCCTTGCTTGTCCCCAGCCTGATCAGCTTACCTGGTCGCCTCCAGCTTCCTTCCTTTTATCTCCTCCCGCTGTTCACCTGTCCTCTCCTCGCGGGAGGCTCCCCCTTCCATCCTTTTCTCTTTCCCTTTTGGTGTTGAGGGCCAGACGACTTTCCGACCTCGTTCGCCGAGCCCAGCGGGGAAAGGGCAAAGACAGAAGGGGGTGGCGCCGGCAAGGCGGCCGGTCAGACCTCGGGCCCAGTGAGGGCGCTCTCCTTCCTAAGTACCGGCGCTGTCCATTTTTGGGCCCTGTTTTGTCAGAGCCGCGCCTCTCGACTGCGGGACTTGTCGGGCCGACGTAAGTGGTGTTTTGCGTGCCGCCGCCATCCGTACGGGGCACCGCCTGCGATGCGCACGGCTCGAGGGCCAACCTCGGAACCTGTGCCTCTTTCTTTGGGATCTTCTCTGTATGGGCGGCCTGATCTCGGTCGAGGTGGACCCCTCCTGGGTGGACACCTGGCGAGGTGGCAGGAGGGCACCCGGCTTCGGCCGAGGTGGGCCCATCTCCGGGGGCCACCTGGCGAAGGGGCGAAGGATCAGCCGACCTCGGCTTAGGTGGACCCTCATGGGTGGACACCTGGCGAGGTGGCTGGAGGTCGCCTGGCTTCGGCCTAGGTGGACCCCTCCTGGGTGGACGCCTGGCGAGGTGGCAAGAGGTCGCCTGGCTTCGGCCGAGGTGGACCCGTCTCCGGGGTCCACCTGGCGAAGGCGCGAAGGATCAGCCGACCTCGGCCTGGGTGGACCCCTCCTGGGTGGACACCTGGCGAGGTGGTAGGAGGTCGCCTGGCTTCGACCGAGGTGGGCCCATCTCCGGGGGCCACCTGGCGAAGGAGAGAAGAAGCGGCCGACCTCGGCCTAGGCGGACCCCTCCTGGGCGGACATCTGGCGAGGTGGCAGGAAGAGCCCTAAACTGAGCTCGACTTCGACGAGCGCGGCAACGTCTCGGGAAGTCGTCTGGCGAGGTAGCCTGGCCGAGCTCGACCTCGGCGGTGTGGGAACCGACGCTGACTCGACCGAAGAAAACTCCATGTGGCTCGATTATATCTGACGGTATCTGAGCCCGGCCACGTCATCATTACGGCCGTAACAATTGCCCCCCAGCCCGCCGTTTCATTTGGGCGTCGTAGAACGGAACGTCGGGATTAAATACGGATATGACATGGGAAGGCGAAGATCTTGCATCATAATTGCCGCGATCCTCGTCGCCGCTTCTCGGTGCGCTCGAAGCCCTATAGGAAGCCGCCACGCGTCGCCCACTTGCCCATAATAAATGCGTCGCTTCAAAGCAGAGGCCGTTACCCTACTAACGAGGTGTCGGTGTCGGGCGTGCATCCACGCGGTGATCATCCAGTGACTCGGGGCGGAATGACGGGTACGGCTACTGTCGACTGAGTTTGAAAAGGAGGGGACTTTCCGGAACGAGGCCTTTCCCCTTGCTCCGTGGGCAGTTTGCTGCAGGCTAACTTCTGCTGCCCCGCACTCGCTTGGTGTATTTTCGGTGAGTGTCTCCATCTTCTCTCTAGTTCCCTTCTTCCTCTTCTTCTTTGAATCTTCGTTTCTTCCTTCTTTGTCATGGCGCGTCGTCGCTATGTTTTCTCTAATCCGGACAAGGCCGGTCCGTCCCGGCCGAGGACTCCGTCTTCTTCCTCCTCAGAGGAGGAAACGATCCCGGAGGAGATCCGCAGGCGACTACAACCTGGGGGTGTCACCATCGGCATCCCCAGAGGGGTCCGATCTCTTCCGATTGCTTCGCTCTTCCGCTTCTCTCTCTTCCTGCTCCGCCTCTTCTTCCCGCTGGTCCCTCCGGTCATGCTTACACCATGACCGAAGGCGACCTTTCTTTGCTCCGGGAGGCCTACGGCATCCCGGGATCAATCCGTCTGTTTGTTCCGCGGCCCGGGGAACGCGTCACCATGAGTGGCCCCGGCCGCATAGCCTTCTATGAAGACTTCTTCATCGGGGGTCTTCGATTCCCTCTGCACCCCTTCTTCCTCTCTTTCCTTAGCCATTTCCATCTTGTTCCGGCCCAGTTGGCTCCCAATGCCATCCGGGTCATCTTTTCTTTCATAGTTTTTTGTCATTTCCACGGGTTTGTTGCCCGTTTCTCCCTCTTCAGGGCCATGTTTACCGTGAAGAGGTATTCCACTGACGACGGCTGGTGGTATATCTCGTCCCAGCCCAGGTGTCTCCGGTTCGACCTCCCCTCTTCTATCAAGGACTGGAAGAATCGATTTTTCTTTGCCTCGGTCGAAGATGTTGACTGGGCCTGGAGCGAACCGGACCGGTCTCCGAACCGAAACTCCCAGGTCGAGTCGGCGGACCAGGAGGCCTACTCCCTGCTCTTGAGCGATGTGGTCCCGGCGCTCGAGGTTCTGCTCTCGGAGCAGAATCTTTTTGAGGCCGGGATCAGTCCCATCCGCGAGCCAGGTGAGATTCGATCCTCCCTTGACTCTTGCATTCTTTCTCATTTATGACCGGGCTGGCTGACCTTCTTCTCTTTTGCGTTGCAGGCATGAAGTTCTCGCTGGAGAGCCTCCTGGAGGGCGCGGCCCAGAGAGACATCGCCGAGGTAGATGAGCCTGCGGCGAAGAGGGCTCGCACCGAGGCGAGCCAGGAGGCTGCGCCGGCGACCGTACCCAGCCCAGCGACCGCTGCTCCCCCGCCCAGGCTGCCTCGGGGCGGGGCCATCGATTCTTTAGCTGTCAGTCCCGGTGGTACTGCCGTCGAGGGGGCTCCACCACCTGCAGCTCCGTCCAGCGCCGGCCCTATCATCGTCGCGGCTCCGATGGCGCAGCCTGCGTCCTCTACCGCCCCGTCAGCTGCGGTTCCTGCTGGAGGGACAGTCACCGCCGGAGTTGACCTGACGGCTCCGCCACCGGTGATCACCCACCGGTGTTCAGTCATCCGTGACAAAGGGCTCGCGGAGAAAGTGATGGAGTACGCCTCCATAGCCCGGGACCGCCGATCTCGAGGCGGCCGGGACTACGCTGATGCTCTGCTCGGGATCCTCCCGCAGCTCTTTACGGTAAGCTCGAACTCATATTCTTCTGTCCTCCGTGACCTCGGATGGTCTTTCTTCTAACCCGATTGCTCCATTGTGCAGATTGGGAACGATGTTCTCCTACTGAGGAACTTCCTCGTAGGGAACGCGAAGAGGGATGTCGAGAAGGAGAAGAAGCTCGGCAAGCTCGCGGCCGACGTCAAGGACCTCATGGAGAAGGGGGTCGAGCTGCGAGCAAACAACCAGGCCCTCCAGACAGACCTGGCGCGCGTCGAGGGGCGGAACAAGGAGCTGGAGTCTTCTCTGTCGGAGGAGAGGACCTCCCACCAGCGTCGCGCGGAGGAGGACACGACTGAGAGGGCTCGCCTTCAGGCCCACTCCCAGTGGCTGGAGCACTAGCTGGAGGAGGACAGGCAGGATGCGAACGCGGCGAAGGAGCGGAGCGCGTACATCAACGGGCTCTTGGAGGCCGCGAAGCGGGAGGCACAGGAAGCCGTCCCGAAGTTCCGGGCTTCCGACGAGTACACGTCGGAGGTCCGGGAGGCCGCCGTGGACTCCTTCCTGAAGGGGTTTCGGATGTGCCGGGAGAAGGTAGGGGCCTTCTACCCCGAGCTCGACCTCAGTGGGGTGGTGCTCGGAGGTAGAAGGCAAGGACCCGAGAGCAGAGTCTCCGGTGCGACCGACGCCATGCCTGCGGCCCCGGCGATCGACGAAGTCGTGGCTCCGGAGCAGTCGCCTGAGCCAGCAGCCGCTGAAGGCGAGGATGCGGAGCGCGCGACCCAGGCTGAGGGCTCTGACCCTGCACCGAACTGAGCCACCCATCTTCTCACCCTTCTCTGTTGTCGTTGTTGTACTTCTTCTTCTCTTCTTCTTTTTTTTTTTTTTTTGGGGACTCCCGGCCTGTCGGGATTCCCAGCTTGTACTTTTTCTTGGATTAATGAAAACATCATTTGACTAAGTCTCGAGTTCACTTTCTTTCCCACTCTCCCATCTCCTCTTTTTCCTTCTTGAGATGTTGATGTGGAGTGCCGGAATGAGCGTGGACCTAGTCTCATTCGTCGCTCAGATCGAAGGTTGGGACATTCCTGACCGCGTGGCGTCAGGGTAGACCTTGAGCGGGTCCATCTTTGGGATTGCCTTCATGCTCGCGTGGGCGAAGTGGTTTCTGCCCCGCCTTCCAGGTCGAAGCCCGGGACTTCCGGACTGAACCCCGGGGCTGCAGGCTTTCTCAAGCCTTGCACGGCTTGCCGGGCTATTCTCCGTGCTTGCGCAGGCGAACTGGGTTCTGCCTCGCCTTCCAGGCCGAAACCCAGGACTTCCAGACTGAACCCCGGGGCCACAGGCTTTCTCAAGCCTTGCGCGGCTTGCCGAGCTATTCTCCGTGCTTGCGCGAGCTAACTGGGTTCTGCCCCACCTTCCAGGCCGAAACCCAGGACTTCCGGACTGAACCCCGGGGTTGCAGGCTTTCTCAAGCCTTGCACGGCTTGCCGAGCTGTTCTCCATGCTTGCGCGGGCGAACTGGGTTCTGCCCCGCCTTCCAGGCCGAAACCCAGGACTTTCGGACTGAACCCCAGGGCCGCAGGCTTTCTCAAGCCTTGCGCGGCTTGCCGAGCTGTTCTCCGTGCTTGCGCGGGCGAACTGGGTTCTGCCCCGCCTTCCAGGTCGAAATCCAGGACTTCCGGACTGAACCCCGGGGCCGCAGGCTTTCTCAAGCCTTACGCGGCTTGCCAAGCTGTTCTCCGTGCTCGCGTGGGCGAACTGGGTTCTGCCCCTCCTTCCAGGTCGAAGCCCAGGACTTCCCACTTTCTTCGGCCGTCGGCCATGATCGGGCGTGCCGAACTCAGGGCCATGCGCCGGTTTACCTACAAAGTGAGAAAAGAGCGTTTGAAGCAAGGAAGCTTTATTGCAGGAGTGGGGAACCTTACATTACTGATAATACACTCTTAAGTTCGAGGCATTCCACGTCCGGGGGAACCTGGCCCCTCCCAACTCCTCCAGGTAGTAGGCGTCGTGGGGGAGGGCTTCTGCTACCCGGTACGGGCCCTCCCGGTTGGGTGAGAGCTTGCCGCATTCCCATGGCTGAGAAGCTTCAGCGCGCCGGAGGACCAGATCTCCGGGACGAAAAAACTTCGGCCGCACTCGGGAGTTGTAATACCTGGCCACACGCTGCCTATACGCCGCCATCCGAACTCGGGCCTTGTCCCTCGTCTCCTCAAGAAGGTCAAGGTTGAGCATCATTCTGGCGGGGTTCTCTATCTCGTCATATTGCTCCACACGCAGCGTGGGTAGGCTGAGCTCGATCGGAATGATCGCTTCAGCTCCGAAGACGAGGTTGAACGGGGTCTCGTCGGTTGCCGTCCTCGGGGTGGTATGGTATGCCCAAAGGATGCTGGGGAGCTCCTCGGCCCATCTGCCTTTGGCCTGGTCCAGCCGCGTGCGGAGGCCCTGCAGAATGGTCCTGTTCGTGACTTCGGCCTCTCCATTGGTCTGGGGATGCGCCACCGAGGTGAAGCGATGCCTGATGCCGAGGTTACCGCAGAACTCTTCAAACTCCCGACAGTCGAACTGGCGCCCGTTGTCAGTAACCACGATGTGGGGGAGGCCGAAGTGGCAAACGATCGACTTCCAAAAGAACTTGGCGGCGTTTGCTTCAGTGATCCGTGCCAAGGGTTTGGCCTCGACCCATTTCGTGAAGTAGTCGATGGCCACAATCAAGAATTTCCGCTGTCCGGACGCCGGTGGGAATGGGCCCAGAAGGTCCATCCCCCATTGGGCGAATGGCTAGGGAGCCGAAAGCTGGGAGATTGGGTTGGAGGGCTACCGTTGCACCGTGGCGTGGCGCTAGCACCGATCGCACCTCTTCACGAAGTCAGCGATGTCTTCCTTCATCGTCTCCCAAAAGTAGCCCTGACGAAGGGCCTTGTAGGCCAATGCTCTGCCCCCCACGTGGTTCTGACAGACGCCCTCGTGAATCTCCTGGAGCACGAGCTTGGCTTCCGCGGGTCCTACACACTTGAGGAGGGAGTAGGAGTAGGATCTTCGATACAATTGTCCATCCATCAGGACGAACCGCACGGCTTTCCTTCTGATGAGGCGGGCTGCCTCGCGGTCCTCCGGCAGGGTGCTGTTGGTTATGTATTCGGCGTACTTGTCCATCCAGCTGGGCTCACGACTGACCTGATGGACCTCCACCGGGGTCTCGTGGCTTGGGGTCTCAAGGCGCTCCACATGAGCGCGGCCCAGCATCGAGTCCGGCAGGGTTGCCAGCCGGGAGAGAGTGTCCGCACGGGCATTCTCCCTGCGGGGGATGTGGAAGATGTTGAAGCGCCGGAATATGGCCGCGCCCGCCTTGACGAGCTCCAAGTATTTTGCCATTTGGGGGTCATGCGCGGCGTACTCCCCGGAGACCTGCCCCGCTACGAGCTAGGAGTCAGTGAAAGCTTTGAGGTTGGTCACGCCCAGCTCGCGGGAGACCCTCAGCCCAGCGAGGAGTGCCTCGTACTCTGCCTGATTATTTGTCACGGCGAATTGGAAACGGAGCGCGCATTCGGCGATGACCCCGTCGCTGTTGGCAAGGATGAGTCCGGCTCCACTCCCGCCGGAGTTCGTGGCTCCATCTACATGGAGGATCCAGGCATCCTCTCCGGGCTCGTCGGGGCCCGTCTTCAGCGGCTGGCCTAAGGGGCCTTCCTCGGGCTCCTTGCCTAAGCCTGCACATTCGACCAGGAAGTCGGCCAGCACCTGCGCTTTCATGGCCGACCTTGGCCTGTACGCGATGTCGAACTCACTGAGCTTCAGTGCCCACTTCGCCAATCGCCCGGAGGTGTCGGGTCGGCTGAGCATCGCTTTCAGCGGTTGATCCGTCAGGATAGCGATGGGATGCGCTTGGAAATAGGGCCTGAGACACTGGGCAGACACTATTAGCGCAAAAACGAGTTTCTCGGGCCGAGAATACCTG
Organism: Areca catechu; assembly: GCA_021397845.1. Lineage (NCBI taxonomy): Eukaryota > Viridiplantae > Streptophyta > Magnoliopsida > Arecales > Arecaceae > Areca > Areca catechu. The sequence goes on from JAHSVC010000041.1 coordinate 54,938, forward strand.
AGCTCCGCATCGCGGAGAAGTTTGCTGGTATAGTATACAGGCCGCTGGACTCCTTGGTCATCGGTCCGGACCAGGACCGAACTGACGGCTTCCGGGGTGACCGCCAGGTGGAGGATGAGTTCCTCCCCCTCCTCGGGCCGGGACAACAGCGGTGGCGATGCGAGCGTCTTCTTCAGCTCTTCAAAGGCCTCCTGGCATTCCTCGGTCCAGGTGAAGTCGTTCATCTTTCTCAGCACCTTGAAAAAGAGATGGCAGCGATCTGCCGACCTGGAGATAAAGCGGCTGAGGGCCGCAACTCGACCGGTGAGTTGCTGCACTTGCTTCTTGGAGGCGGGCTGCTCCATGTCCAGGATGGCCTGGACCTTCTCGGGGTTGGCTTCAATTCCTCTTTGGGTCACCATGAATCCTAGGAATTTCCCGGCGGAGACACCGAAGGTGCACTTTGCAGGGTTCAGCTTCATCTGATGACGCCGGAGGTTGCCGAACGTCTCCGCCAGGTCAGCTACGTGGTCCGCGTCGGGTTTGCTCATCACCAGCATATCGTCCACGTACACCTGCATGTTGCGGCCGATCTGGTCCTTGAAGATCCTATTGACCAGACGCTGGTACGTGGCCCCAGCGTTCTTGAGGCCAAACGGCATCATCCTGTATCAAAAAGTTTCGCGGTCGGTGATGAAGGCGGTATGCTCTTCGTCCTCCGGGCTCATTCGGATCTGGTTGTATCCAGAGAAGGCGTCCATGAATGACAGGAGGCGATGTCCCGAGGTGGTGTCGACCAGCTGGTCGATCTTTGGGAGAGGGAAGCTGTCCTTCGGGCACGCTCGGTTGAGGTCGGTGTAGTCCACACAGATCCTCCACTTACCACTGCTCTTTCTTACCATGACCACGTTCGCTAGCCAACTGGGATACAGGACTTCCCGCACAAAGCCAGCGGCGAGGAGTTTCTCCACCTCCTCATCGATGGCCTTTTGTCTCTCCATGGCGAAGCTCCTCTTCTTCTAGCGGACCAGGCGGCAGCTCGGATCCACGTTTAGCCTGTGCGTGATGACCTCGGGCGGAATGCCCGGCATGTCGGCCGTCGACCAGGCAAACACGTCTATGTTCGCACGGAGGAACTCCAGCAGGCGGGTCCGTTCTTCTTCGGGGAGTTGCGTCCCGACCTGCACCGTCCTCAGCGGGTCCGAACCAAGGGGATAAGTCAACAGGCGTTCTACGGGCCCTCCCCTGGGTTCCTTCTTCCTTAGGTCGAGGTCGTCAACATCGGGGGCGAGCTCCGCGCCCCGGGCGCCCGGGACCGTCTGGAGGCAATGCGGGACTGGCTGGGTTGTCCCCTTCATCTCCCCTAGCCCGAAGGCGTGGGGAACTGCACCAACAACCTTTTTGTGGAAATTATGGCGTCCAGTTGGTTGAGCCCGGGACGCCCGAGAATGGCGTTGTAAGGCGAAGGGAGCCTGACGATGGTGAACGTCATCAGGACGGTCATCTGCCGAGGTGGGGATCCGGCGGTGACCGGGAGAGTGAACTCCCCTTCGACCCCCACGGAGTCTCCGGTAAAACCTACTAGGGGGATGCACCGGTCTCAGCTGATCGTGGGACAAATTCATCCAAGAGAAAGCATCGTAAAAAAGCACGTCAGCCGAGCTTCCACTATCCACCATGATTCGATGTACAGGATGCTTCGCGATGGTCATCTCGACCACCACGGCATCGTTGTTTACATTCTCATTATCCTTCCCCTCCTCGGGAGGGATTACATTTTCCGGGTTCCCGACTTCCCGGGCCCTCTTCGCCGCTCGCCCGACCCCAAGTGAGATCATGCCCACGGGCTTCTCCGTCGGGCGGTTATCGATTGCGGGAACTGGTGGTAAGGCCGCGAGCGGCTGCCCCTCCGGGGGGACCTCGTTCCTGACGAACTTCCTGAGGTAGCCCCTCTTGATCAGCTCCTCGATCTCTCGCTTCAGGTTGCGACACTCCTCCGTGTCGTGATCGTGCTCGCGGTGGAACTGGCAGTACTTCGATTTGTCCCGGATAGCCCTCGGGTTCTGAGGAGGAGGTCGGCGGAGATAACGCTCGCCCTCAATTTCCATGAGGATCTTCGTCCGAGGTGCGAGGAGAGGGGTGAACCTCCGCTCCGGAATGGCCTCGCTTCTCGGCCTTGGATTCGGGCGAGGGTCGGTAGACGGCCCGGGCTTCCGAGCTCCTGGAATATCCCTCGGGGGAGGCCTCTTCAGAGTCTTCCCGTCTAGCTCTCGACGGGTGCGGTCGGCCTCCTCTGCTCGGATGTACTTATGGGCACGGAGGAGGAGCTCGGAGTACGTCCTGGGAGGCTTCTTGTCCAGGGAGTAGGTTAGACAGGACATCTTGAGCCCGCGCTTCAAGGCCAGCATGGCGACGGGCTCGTCCAGGCTGTAGATTTCCAGGGCTGCGGTCTTGAACCGGGTGATGTAGTCCCGGAGCAGCTCTTGGTCTTGCTGGCGGATGGAGAAGAGGCTATCCACCTCTCTCGGCACCTTTCGACAGGCGTCGAAATGCCCCACAAACTTTCCTTCCAACTGGTGGAAGGAGCAGATAGATCCAGGCTCGAGGCGGGTGAACCAGACTCGAGCGGCCTTCCGGAGGGTAGCTGAGAAGGCGATGCACAAAAGAGCATCGATGGCCCCCTGGACCCTCATGAGAGCCTTGTAGCTCTCCAGATGGTCCAGAGGGTCGGTGGTCCCGTCGTAGGGATCCACCTGCGGCATGCGGAACCGTTTTGGGATCGGTTCCGCCTGGATTTCTTCAGAGAAGGGAGGACGGGAGTCGTAGCCCGCCGGGTCCGCCGATGAGTTCTGCAGGTCGGCAAATCGGCGGGCGAACTCCGCCAACTTGTGCTCGTGCTCCTCCAGGCGCCTCTCGGCCTGGCGCCTGATGGCCTCGTCGGTGGAGTCTTCCACCGAGACCGCTGGTGAAGGGGGCGCCGATCGGTCTCGGTGCAAAGTCAGGCCTCGACGCCGCTTGCTACGATGCGCCGTTTCGGCTTCATCGGCCGGGGATCGACTCTCGTGATCCGCCGAACCGGAGTAGTTTCTTTTTGCGGGAGCTTGGTGGCTCCCGTGGGGGTTGGAGACTGCCCTCGGGTGGGATGGCCTGCCCTGAATGGAGCGCAGGCTCCCACGCTGTCCCGCGGCTTGGGCCACGGGGGTCCCCGGCTGCGGCTGCGTGGCCAGGGATCGCTGCTAATGTTGAAGCTGTCGGACCACCGAGGTCAAGGTCTGCAGCTGTTGGATGACGGCCGCGAGGGGCCCGTCTACTGAGGTCGGCTGTGGTGGAAGAGGAGGGGGAGCTGGAAGCTCCCTCTCCAGGCTGTGGGCCCCTTGAGGGGAGGGAACTTCCCCCACACGGCTGGTGGATGCCTCGCGCCCGTGAGTGACCACCATTGTCGGAGAGCGCGGTACCTGAAGAAAGCTGGCTCCCGCTAAGGGGTGTTGTCCTGCCCCCTACCTGGCGTGCCAATCTGTTGCCGATCTCGCCGCCGCGCCCGTGCCTCGGATCCGTCGATCCTACCGGACCGTCTGGCTCCTGGAGCCTCCTGGATGGAGCGAACCTGCAAGAGAGAGGGTCAGAAGACCCTGGCCGGGGATCCCGGCGAGGGAGCTCCGACGGTCAAGTTAGTAGACGGCGAGAAGGAACAGATTCTCCAAGACGAGCCCCCGAAGGAGTCCCAGACTCAGAGAATTTACTAGCAAGAGAGGTGCTACAGGGACCGGAAACTCGGCCGGGCCTCCCTGCCGAGCTCACGCCAAGCGATCCCCTCTCGGGACCCTGGATCTTACTCTCGGAGCGAGGCTTTTGGCCACTGTTTCTTGCTTGTCCCCAGCCTGATCAGCTTACCTGGTCGCCTCCAGCTTCCTTCCTTTTATCTCCTCCCGCTGTTCACCTGTCCTCTCCTCGCGGGAGGCTCCCCCTTCCATCCTTTTCTCTTTCCCTTTTGGTGTTGAGGGCCAGGCAACTTTCCGACCTCGTTCGCCGAGCCCAGCGGGGAAAGGGCAAAGACAGAAAAGGGGTGTCGCCGGCAAGGCGGCCGGTCAGACCTCGGGCCCAGTGAGGGCGCTCTCCTTCCTAAGTACCGGCGCTGTCCATTTTCGGGCCCTATTTTGTCAGAGCCGCGCCTCTCGACTGCGGGACTTGTCGGGCCGACGTAAGTGGTGTTTCGCGTGCCACCGCCATCCGTACGGGGCGCCGCCTGCGATGCGCACGGCTCGAGGGCCAACCTCGGAACCTGCGCCTCTTTCTTTGGGATCTTCTCTGTACGGGCGGCCTGACCTCGGCCGAGGTGGACCCCTCCTGGGTGGACACCTGGCGAGGTGGCAGGAGGGCACCCGGCTTTGACCGAGGTGGGCCCGTCTCCGGGGGCCACCTGGCGAAGGGGCGAAGGATCAGCCGACCTCTGCTTAGGTGGACCCCTCCTGGGTGGACACCTGGCGAGGTGGCTGGAGGTCGCCTGGCTTCGGCCTAGGTGGACCCCTCCTGGGTGGACGCCTGGCGAGGTGGCAGGAGGTCGCCTGGCTTCGGCCGAGGTGGACCCGTCTCCGGGGGCCACCTGGCGAAGGGGCGAAGGATCAGCCGACCTCGGCCTGGGTGGACCCCTCCTGGGTGGATACCTGGCGAGGTGGCAGGAGGTCGCCTGGCTTCGACCGATGTGGGCCCGTCTCCGGGGGCCACCTGGCGAAGGAGCGAAGAAGCGGCCGACCTCGGCCTAGGCGGACCCCTCCTGGGCGGACATCTGGCGAGGTGGCAGGAAGAGCCCTAAACCGAGCTCGACTTCGACGAGCGCGGCAACGTCTCGGGAAGTCATCTGGCGAGGTAGCCTGGCCGAGCTCGACCTCGGCGGTGTGGGAACCGACGCTGACTCGGCCGATGAAAACTTCACGTGGCTCGATTATATCTGACGGTATCTGAGCCCGGCCACGTCATCATTACGGCCGTAACAGGTACATATATTTGTTCCATTATTCAGGAGCTAAGCAAGTGTGGAACCTTTGTTTGTGTGCCTCCAGGGTGCCAGCATAAATCCTCCTTTCAATTTTTTTTCGAGAGATTATGCATAGTGATTCTTTTAATCAAGAAATATCAAAGCAGCGCATATAGTATAGAATAGTCATGTAATTAGGAGCAAACAATAGTTCCCTCGATTTATTCCGGAGAGAGCTTTGATCCAAGTTAAAGAAATCACTAATCTCTTCTTCAATATAGTGACTTATAGATCAAGATACCGGGAACTTTCTTTGTGCATAGAGAGATATATAGTTTTCACTTGGAAACCCCTATCTCTGTTTTTCTCCGAGTCAACTTTGACCGTAACGGGACTAGTGATAGTAGTGGTGCTGGTTTTGTGATTTATAGTCCCAATGCAAGCCTTGTGGTAGTGTAAGGAAGTCATCTCTTTTGGCACATCGGTCCCTGGAGCCAAACTAAGAGGAGCTTCAACGGATATCATCTATAAATAGCAAATCTTTCATGATGATTGACTAATTATTGAGGGAACCTTAAAGGATGGATCTAGTACCAAGTGAAAAAGGCCCGCAACCATCCATCATTGTATGATTATTGAAAGATTCTGAGAGGTTGCATCTTACTAATCGTTCAAGATGTATATCATAAGACGAGCAATGTGGTAAATTAGATTATTTTTTCGGGCACAATATATGGATATACGCATCCTCGGTTTGTATGGACAATTCATTTTATAAAAATAATAAATTAGCAAAAAATATATACTAAAAACTTTTTGTTCATTAATTTTTTTTAATAATGATATTTGACTGTATAGCATTTTAACAGCCTGTTCAAATGCGCAGATATTTTATAATATAGTCAAAGATTGGGATTAATTTCATATGGGATGGGATTGACAAAGTTTTCCCGCGTGCATGTACTTCAATTTTTTTTTATTTTATTTTATTTTATTTTATTTTTTTTTGTTGATAGGATGAAAAGGACCCGACGGATGGGCGAAGCCTTCCGATGAGGATATATCACAAGGTATGGCAAATTTTTGTTTTGAGATTGTACTCATGAAGTTTTTCTCGGATTTTATGATGAATTATAATAGAAAAATAGCTAAGCTTCAAAAAAAAAAAAAAAAAAAAAAAAATCCCAACCATCAATAATCAATTAATCGAGCAAAAAAATCTGAAGGCTAGCTTTTTCAGGTGCATCATTGCCTTTGAACAGCACAGATGCACGGCGGCAATTTGAGCAATGGAGCCACAAGAATTTATGAAAAGTTTAGAGAGAGTTTGATTAAAAAAATAATTAGAAAGAAGGAGATAATTTTTTTTTTTAAAAAAAAAAAAATTTCTGGAAGCCAGTCCTGCAATCGTTGCTCAGACCCCGTGTTCGAAGTGGCAACCCCTGTGGATGAAAAGTACAACCGGTGATCTCATCAAAATTTTGTTATTTTCTTAAAAAAAAACTTAAATTTTTTTTCAATTAGATTTATTATATTCGAACGTATCCTAACTGCAACATTCCGCAGAATTTATGCTCCCCAAATTATGATAGAGGAAGTATACATAGTTTCCTCAGGCTTGCTCCTGCATGGAGATTGGGCCCATAATCTAAATAAGGTCCTGCACGAGGCCCGTGGAATGGCTGCTTCCCTGGTCCATCCTATTGCCCAGGCCACGGCCCACAGGGCTAAGTATGTGCCACCAAGGAGGCCATTTTCCAATCCAATACCCTAACCCAAGCCCAAGTATTTTGTCATTCATACTGCATAAGACCAAACTAAAGCAGGCCAGAGGGCCGCTTTAGCGACAAATAAAATAGCATACGATCGTAATGTTCATCATCTAACTCTCTTTTCTGGCAGCAGAATGCATTGCACCAAAATTGACTCCTATCCCGGAGAAATTATTGCTTAGAAATATTCGATAACATGAATTTTGGACCATCCAATAAATCATCGCTATATCATTTTGGTAGGATTAAAAAACATCCAATAGAATTTGGATTAGAAAAGACTAACCATAGTGAATTGAATACTTTATTTTCATTCATACTTTTTGAATGATATGATAACATTTTATCGGATGGTCTAAAATCTATGTGAAAGAATAGTTCTAACCAATAATTTTTTCTTGTTTTGACATCCTTTTCTCGTGAAAACTAGTTTCTCTTCCAAACCATCATGCTATGCCGAGTGGACCGAACTTACGAGCATTCTAGACTTGTTAGGAGAGAAGGAAGCATGCATACCAAGAGAGCTACTCCGCTAGTTTGGTTGGGTAGGCATCAAAGGACTTGCATAAGTATATACAGAGGGTTGTGGAGCTCCTAGGACTTCTTGCTATTGAAGCCTACAAGTTTTAGCACTGCCAATCTCATAGTTGTAGCATTCCTAACATCAAGGCTGCATGCATGGGTCCCAAATCCAAACCCAATCTCCAAATTACATAGGACTCGTTTCCTGCAAAACTGACCCAACCTAGTTGGTTTTGGAAAGGATACACTTTAACCCAGGAAGATCTACTTCATTAGTTCAGGTCTGCTGCCTGAACCTAACTGCATCAGAGACCCAAAAGACGAAAGACTCTCCAAGTGATGGACTGGATTTGAGTCGAGCTGGACGAGTCCCAGTCCAATCAGTCACTTGGATCCCTACGTTTTGGAAGCCCAAGTAACGGATAAAATGGAAAATATGTAACCTAGAATCAGTGCAAGTAAAAGCCTAAAAACAAGGGTCCCAAGCTTAAAGCAACGATAAAGGCTCGGAATGACAGGCACATATACAAGTCCTTGGACGGTTACTCTTCTAAGACCTGGATTGCTAGGACCATAATAGACTAATGGTCTTATTATCCTGGATGATGCATATGAAAGTTGATGTTCTTCATTTTTTTTTAAAAAAAAATTATATTTATTTATTTATTTAGATTTTTTTTTTTTTCTCTGTTTCTGAATGCCGCTTTTGTCCTGGAGTCAGAACTGCAGCGAAGCCAGTGCAGTGCAGGCTGGGAGATTTTTTCATTGATGGAAGTAACAAAACAAGGCTAAGAATTTGAGTGTGTTCATAAAGTCAAAAGGCACGCAATTAAGTTGATAATCACCCGAGACTTTAAATGATAATTCAGCTAAAACTGATACATAAATTAACATCAAAATAGTAGTTCTTACGAGATCACAGCTTTTTGGACTGGAATTGATGTGGCCAAAACAAGAGCTTATATTATCTAAAAATATCATGAAAATTTTACTTCTTTTTCCTTTAAACAGGCTGATTGAAAGCCAATGTTTTGTGCTTAGGTTCTCTATAAAAATTAAACCAGGATGATTCTTTTGTTCAATTGGAAAGCAGACCTTGTCCAAGCTTGCCACTCTGGTTACATGCTTATCTGAATGCCTAACGGCCACTCATGCGACACAAATGGCATTTACCATTATTTTAAATAAGGACTTCACTGACAGGTAATTCCACCAGAAAAATACATAAAATTTATCAGAATATATATTTCTAACGGATCTTCTGATAGTTTATTATCTGTTAGAAAAAATTATGTCAGTATTTTTTATTTTTGACAGGTCATATTCGTCAAAAAATTTGCTAATGAATTTATGACATATAATTCATTAAAAATATACTTTCCGTATTATCCAACAAATATTTTTTTTTTGGCAAAAAATATAATTCTGACAGAATTTTATAATAGGTAATCTGTCAAAAATAGTTTTGCAATTTATCTGTCAATAAATAGAAAGAAACTCAAATACAATAATGACAGATTTTTGATAAATAGTCCGTCAAAAATATTTTTGACAAACAATCCATTAGAGATTTTTATAAAACTTCATCCTTGTTTTGACAGATTTTTTATCAGAAAGCTTTTTAATGAAATACCTGCCAGAAATATGTCATTATTATATTTGAGTTTCTTTCTATTCACTAACAAATAATTTGTCATAAATTTCACTGATAAGAAATTTATCAAAAATCTATCAAAACTTTATAAACCCGCATGATTTTCAAATTTCACAAAACAAAATACGGAGATTCACTTTATAGTATTTAACCAATTACATATTAAAGATTTAAAGCTTACCATCAATATATTAAAATATGTCAAATACCATATAATAAAAATTCTCCACATTCTTATAAAAATATATTAAATCCAAAATATCAATCAAACTAAATCACATATATAAAAAGTCTAGTTAATCAGCTACTACATAATCATTGCCATTAGAAGAAGAAGGCAAAAATTAGCCTGAATGTGGTGCCTTAATGTCCCTTGAACATGTCCAAGGTTCAAATATATGAGAAATATAAGCTGCCACTCGTGCTTTAACTTGTGCTTTTATCTCGGTAGTCTTTGCCTACAAACACTTCTCTATCCGTTTGTTGAGTTCTCTTCAAATTATTCCTGTGTGCGAGGCAGGAATAGGATGCATGTAGAAGGACCTCCAAGTATACATGTTACTTTTGCCGTGGATCCAAAACTATATAATCAATTCTTCTTGGGACCTCTAATTACTTTTATCCCTGCATAAGCATCAAAAGAAAGCTATAATGAGATATCATCACCATACTTCGCCAAAATAGTCGATTCATAAGACTCCTACAAGTACAATAAATATATATTTTTTTAATAAATAGTATATTAAAACAAAATAAATAAATGATTTAAAGCAACTTTGTTTGATTTCACATCAATATATTCTGACTTCTCCTTTAGCCTATGAGTACGGCCAAATAACTCTATATGATTCGGTTCTTTACTATACTCTTGCATCTACACTTAACAGCACATGATATTATTAAATAGTAAAAAGATTTAATATCAAGTACCTAAAATATTTAAAATTATGTTTATAACACAAGAAAAGAAAGAATAAATGTAATAAAGATAAAATAATTTCATAAATACGTTCTTTTGTCACATATCAATATAGCTATTAAAATGCACTGTACCCCATGGGCCATCCATTTGGCCCTATAAATGGGTCGGGCCGGACTGAGAGCAACTGGCCCATTTATGTAAACGATCTTTTTGGCCTATCCCCTATAGCCCATGGATTGACCTGAGTTAGGGTTGGGTTAGCCCGTGGGCCAGGAAATTAAAAAAAACTTAAATATTTGGAAGTCGCTATCCGAGCTTTCCTCATTTCCCAACCATGGCGTCACCAGCCGGCACACACTCGCAGTCGGAGTTCTCCACCGTCTCCATCGCCGCCACTGCCTATGCGACCTCAGCCATCTCCGCCGCCACGTCTGTAGGCTCAGGTAGGCAACCCAAGAGGGTGGGTGAATTAAATTTTATAAAACTTTTGTACTATTTAAAATATGAACTAAAGCAAGTATGTGCTGATGCAATTCAAGTGCTTGTGTATTTCAAATAAATGCAGCGAAATTAAAGAAATAAAAGCACAATGAGATCAATCACATAAACACAAAGATTTATAGTGGTTCGGTGCCAACCAAGCACCTACATCCACTCCCCAAGAACCCCTTGGGAATTCCACTAAGTTTGGTTTTATAACTTAGGCTCACCAACAACCTTTCCAACTTGTTTTGTCTTCGGGCTCACAAGTCAAACCCTAGTTGGTTTCAAGGCTCACCAACAACCACCCTTGGTTTTATGGAATAACCAAGAACCTAAACAACTTGTTTTGGCTTCGGGCTCACAAATAAAATTCTAGTTGGTTTCAAGGCTCACCAACAACCACTTTGGTTTTCGAAGGCTTACTAAAAATCTCTTTGATTTTCCAAGGCTCACCAAAAACCTTAAGTAAAATAATGTAAGAGCAAGCATAAATGAATACAATAAAAGCTTTCTAAAATAAAGCAAATATCTATTTGAAACACTTGAATGCTGATGAAGATCTTGTCTTCAAGTTGATGAAGTCTTTGATTGATGCCTGTAGATGTAGACTTTGAATGCTTTCTTGGAAACTTGGAAGCGTTGTCCTTCCCTTGCTTTGTTGTAGTGCTAGTTTTCTTGTGCAAGCTCCGGCAATCGTTACAATTGACAAAAATTAATTTTATAAATCAGTATGGAATGGTTGTATACCTTCTTACCTAGAATCTGTCATTTCTCTTCAACAAGGATTTGGTCTAGGTTTTTTTTTTTTTTTTTTTTTTTTTTTTTTTGTCACAACAAAATTCTTTTTGGTCCGGTCGTCGTAGACTCGCAGCCCCTCCAATGGCTCCATCATAATATTCATATCCTCGGAGGAGGCAAGACCGACGGGAAGAGACGGGACCGTCAGGCCAGGGAGGGTGCAAAGGAGGTGGTGTGGGAGGCGAGCCAGGAGTCTATGATGCAGACCAAGTGGAAGGCATGGCAACAGATGGTTAGCAGCCATATGACATCCCCCCGGCCGGTGAACTCGATCTACCAGCACACGGTGCACTCCACCCCGCAATCCCCTCCTGCACGCCCCTCACCATCAAGTACGACAACATCAGGAATGATGCGATGATCGCCGGATCCAGCCACGGCTCGCCGTGGGTCTCCCCATCGCTAGCCAATCCTCCGCCCCCATTGTCGTCGCCTCCTCCAGCACCGCTATGAGCAAGCCAGGTGGAGGTGTAGTGGAGGTCGCAGAAGAGGAAAACAGAGAGGAAATAAAGCAGGATGAAGATGGGGAGGAGCATGGGGACAGAGTGCGATGAGGAGCCACCGTCGATGGACTTTGCAGGAGGTTGGTCGAGAGGCGGTGGCTCCATTACCGAATTCATCGGATTGATGGGTATGTATGTAGCTCTCTCTCTCTCTCTCTTGGTCACCTATTGGTTTGGAGAGAGGGCACTGTTTCAGGGCCGGCTGGAGTAAAGATTATTCTCTTTAATCCCAATATAAATTTTGAACAATTAGATTTTCACGGTTCATAATATTTTTAATGAATATATATATATAATATTATGCTATATTATTAGATTGTGGATCTGTCGGAACTGGATATTAATTAAATATCTAAATCTTATATATTTATATTATAGTTAAATGAATCAAGATTCGGATAAAGGAGTACGTTATTAATACTAGATCCGAACCCGTTAACAACTCTATCCAAATCCAATCTGAAAAATAGATTGGGTCCAATTTAGAACCTAACCTAGGCTTTTGGATCCTTGAATACGGGTTGGATTGGGTCTAAGCATGTGAGGTCGGGTCGGATCACGAGTTAACCTGATCCATTTATAACCTTATGTATAAAAAAACTTTATGAGTTTCAATTGGATGGAAGGCCAAGAATGATATGGATCCTCCACGTGTCGCCTGGTGCTTACTTGTTGGCAGGAAATGTCTTATCTCTTTAAATACAACATTGTCCTTTGCTCTAAGGCATGCCATGCTACATTAATGGCAGCATGGATTGTTGTGCAGGTTTGGGCATGCCTCCCTCTTACTTAGATATGGCAATGATTTGGGATTTTAAGATGTGATAAAGAGTCTAGCCACTTGTTGAAGGTCATGACTGTGAGCATTGGAAAATTTTACCTGTATATATATGTTTGAATGGGCATATTACTTGAGCGTTCTCAAGGTATCTGAGGCCTGATTAGTTGGAAGAGCTTTGTTTCGGGCAGTTCCATCTAATGAAGGAGTGCACCTGATGAGCCTGGGATTGTAAAGTTGTAGGGGTCAGCTCGCTCTGGGGTCGGATGACCGGTGAATGTCATCCTGCATCGTTTGGTCAAGGGACCCTTCCATGTGAATCTGTTAAAATTATCACATGCCGGGCATGCAACGATATCTGAAGAGCGGTCGACAAGCATTTGTGGGGCTTTTGGGCACTATTGCCAATTGCTGTTGAGACCCACTCGGATGAAGATAACTGATGGCATTTGATGTGGCTCGGCTAGTCCGGGCACTCCTCATGGATGGGTAAAGGGCCACTGCTTGCCGAGCAGGTGACTCATTTTAGAAAGTGGTCAGCAATATCTAATGCTCAGGTATTACTGAGGCTCCCTCGAATGCAGGTATCCGTCGATTGACCATGTTTGATCAGACGAAGTGGGTACTTCTTTTATAGTGAGTGATCAGGCAAGCGAAATGATCGAACATCCTTAGTATGCTGGCGATCCTTGCTTTGACCAGGTTATTTAAAGGCCCTTGTGTTGGCTCAGGCAGGGAGGCGTTCTCCTTGTCGACGAAGGGTTGGTTGAAGTGTCAAGCCGATCGGGGGTCAGTAATGTCATTTTGCTCGGTGACACTAGAGAGCCTTCTATGGTTTGGATCCTTGTCTAATGAATGATCGGCAAATGTACTATTAGATTGACGTGCTATTTATACTAGTATGGGCCTCATGTCCCTGGCCCGAATACATTTTCCATCAATAATATTTTTTTATTTTTAAAAATATCTTGCTAGTACCAAGGAATATCCTTTGATGAAAGGCTAATTTTTTGTAATATAAACTCTAATATCATAAATTCTTATTAACGAAATCCTCAAATATGAGAACTTTGAAAGGATCAAAATTCATTCATTGAAAAAGAAGCAAATAAAATTTTGTGAAAAAAGATCTTACCTTTTAATATTTTATCTTTCTCTTATTTTCTCTAATTTTTTTGAAGTTTTTCTTTGATCTTTTTGAAGTTTTTAGTGAGTTTTTGAAGTTCAAATCTTTGATGGCTAAGGAAAGAAGTAGGCTATTAAAGAATTTGAAGTTCAAATCTTTGCATCTATCTATTTATAAAAATTCAAACTTTTTGATGGATAATCCATCAAAAAATTACTTTATATTTGTTAAATAATTTTTGACTATCTTTCTATTAACAATAGCCATTCAAATAATTTGAAAATTATTAACACTAATTTCTTGATGAATAATTTATTAAAAAAATTACTTTATACTTCTTAAAATATTGTTGATTGTCTTTCTATCAAAAATAACTATTCAAATAATTTAAAAATTATTGACACCAATTTCTTAATAGATAATCTGTCAAAAAAATTACTTTATATTTGTTAAAATATGTATGACCATCTTTTTGTCAGAAATAACAATTCATTGTTGGGATATGATAGATTTAACCTACTTATGTTGATTCGGTGAGGAATGAACTTGGTTAATCAAGTAATAGATTGGTGCCCAAAATGCCCAAAATTGGTCAATGAGCTGATCAATACCCAAGGGGCGTAAGGTCGATCGATGAGCCATAAGGCTGATCAATGCCAAAGAAGCGTAAGGCCGATCGATAAGCCATAAGGCTGATCAACATCAAAGAAGCGTAATGCCGATCGATGAGCCATAAGGCTGATCAACGCTAAAGGAGCGCAAGGCCGATCGATAAGCCATAAGGCTGATCAACGCCCATGCGGTATGAAGCTAACTAATGTTCAAGAGCCACCAGGCTGATCCATGCCCAAGTTGATCTTGATGATATGCCGACCAGTTTGTCGAAGAAAGGATGATGAGTGCTGCACGTGCTCGTCCACTAACTGACTAATCGTTTTCGATTTTCATTAGCTGGATTCGGTTAGGACTGTAGTCTATAAATACCAGTAGGTGAGAGGGAAAGGGGGATTCGAAACAGAGAAATTCCAAGACATTCTTTACTTGATTTTTTTCTCAGATCTAATCTGTCTAGTCTAGGTTCCTACAACGAACTTGGGCATTGGAATATTTTCTGGTCAAGAGCTACAAGAAGATAAAGAAAAGCAAGATCAATTAGCTTAATTCTACTTTCAACAAGTCCGATCCAAGCTCAAATATCTTAATAATTTGTCTAGACACAACACCAGTAATTTAAAATTATTGAAATTATATTTCTGATGATAAATTTCATCAGAAATGTTATTGACAAATAATTTATCACTAAATTCATTACAAATAATTTTAGTTTTTTAAAAATCTAACAGAATTGGTTCTAACAAATGATCCATTAAAATTTCGTCATATATTAAATATATTTTGTTACTATTTTTTTAATAAAAATTTATCGATGATCCATCAGGAAATATTTATTAATAAAATTTCATGAGTGAGGTCTTTATTTTTAATAATATACCAAAAATGAATAATAGAATATCCCAGGATAGTCTTCCTTAAAATATATTGAATTATCAGTAAAATAATGTAATTTTTAATTTGTTGCAGTAACCGGCTTAAATTATGAATTTGTGGCACGATGAGTTCGTTGACCAGAAAATTAAGGGGATCGAAGGGGTGGCTCAAAGGGAGCTCGGTATTTGATGGGCTCGGTAAAATCTCAAAATTATTTAGGAGAATGTACGGGTTCAATTAGAGGACTGGTCTTGTCGCATCACGTGGTTTGACATGGATGCATGACCTTTTATTTTTCTTCTAATAAAGTCCGAGGATGTTGACGTCCCCCGCACAGCATCCAATGGCGCGAAGGGGTTTTTTTTTTTTTTTTTTTTTGGTCTTTTAGTAGTTGATTTGTTCTGATGCAGTACGTGGTTCAATAATTGCTGTTGAATGGAGATGCGGGCTATTCTTGTCCAGGATAAGCTAGTGATAAAGGCTTTGCCTTTTGTTGGAATACCGAGAGATAGGGATAGGTTCATATCCCCTAGACACATGGGTTTTTTTTTTTTAAATAATATTTTTTAAAATTTTACTTTCGTAATTAATGCCAATCCAAATATATCTATCGATTTAGATAGACGGTATCAACAAAATAAAATAAAATAAAATAAAATAAAATAAAAAATAAATGAAATCGCAAGTTTACAAAAAAATAAAAAATAAAAATTTGCTTGAAATTACGGATCCAACCCATGATTTTTCCTCCATCTATTTTTATTTTAAATTTTAATAAAAATAAAAAATAAAAAAATTAATAAAAAATTTTAAAAAAAAATTAATAATAATAATAATAATATGATACTATAATAATTTTTTAAAATTATCATAACCTGCGATTTCGCAGTCCGGTCGTCGATTCGACCACTGGTCTGATAGTCAATCCGACTCCGACCATTAATCTGATAGCCAGTTCGGCTGCTAGGTCGGTGCCAGTCCGATCGTCGGTCTAGCTACCAGTCCGGCTACCGGTCTGACAGTTGATCACCGGTCCGACAGTCGATCCGGTCGCCAGGATTCAGCTACCCGTCCGACCAAATAAAAAAAATAATAAAAAATTAGAAAAAAAAATTAAAAATAAAAAAAATAATAATATGATACTATAATATTTTTTTTTAATTATTATAATCTGTGATTTTATAAAACGGTCACCGATCCGGCCACCAGTCTGATAGTTAGTCCGGCTCCGACCATCGATCCGACAGCCAGTTCAAGTGCTAGATCGGTACCAGTTCGATCGCCGGTCTAGCTGTCAGTCCGGTCACTGGTTTGATAGTCGGTCACCGGTCCGACGATCGATCCGGTCGCCAGGATCCAGCCACCGGTCCGATCGCCGGTCTGGCCACAGGTCCGACCATCGGTCCGACCACCAGGGTCAAGACGGACCAGCGATTTCAAACTCTTTTTTTTTTAATTTTAGATATTTTAAATATTATAAATTTATTATGTTATTTTAAATATTTTAAATTATATTGTATTATTTTAAATATTTTATTATATTATTTTAAATATTTTATTATATTATTTTAAATTTTGTTATTTGTTTTTTAAAATTTTATTAGGTTAAAGTTTAATTTTAAAAAAATATTTAAGGCAGCATTTAATATGGTGGGATTTTTTTTAATTACCTAAATACCTTTTTGAAAATAAACTACTAATAGTATTTTCGTAATTAAATCAAAATTTATGAATTGCATTTTTGTAATTAAATCAAACATTACGAAAGTATTTTGGAAATTAAATCAAAATCACGAATTCGTAAATTTTGATTTAATTTCCAAAATACCCTTCATAATGTTTGATTTAATTACAAAAATGCAATTCATAAATTTTGATTTAATTACGAAAATGTCATTGGTAGTTTATTTTCAAAAGAATATTTAAGTAATTAAAAAAAATTCCACCGTGATAAATGCACGCTTTTTTGAAATCGCGGGTTGAACCCGCGATTTCACTTTTCTTTTTTTTTTGCTCTGTACACCTAAATCGGTAAATACAACAGGATTTTTTTATTTTTTTTTATATTTTTTGTTTTGAAATCGCAGGTTCTATCCGCGATTTCAAATTTTTTTTTTTTTGGGGAAGGGGTCCGTACACCTAAATCGGTAAATAAAATGGAGATGGCATTAATTTGGGAAATAAAAGATTAAAAATATTATTTAAAAAAAAAAACCCGAACACATGCACAAAAATAGGTGTACATAGACTCAAAACACAAACACTGACAGCAAGAGAGATGGAGAGTGCGACTCCCAATCGTTAATGTGCAGACTTGCCGGTCTATCTTCCTATTCAAATTAACTCAATCAAGAGAGCAACTAATGAAGCAGTAATAATTTCAGCCAGAACATTTTAGTTCCCTTCTTCATAATAAATTATTATTATTATTATTATTATTATTATTATTATTATTATTATTATTATTATTATTATTATATAGAAAAGAAATAGATTGATAAATTCAATCTAGCTATTCCCGTAGATTTCTATCTCGTCAAAATATTCGATTCAAAGGGTTAGTTTTCGCAATCTTTCTCCATCCAAGGATGAGTATGTCAACCCGACATCACCAAATTGCTTGTCGGTTAAAATGGGAAGAAGAATGATCATGATCTCTCTCTCATCCAACTGAGTTTCAGAAAATAATTCTTGAATTTAATTGAGTCATCCGCAAAGTGATATCTCGAATCCCTGAATTTCATAATAAATTACTTAATTACATGCTTCATTGCAGAAGAAGAGTGGCGGGTCAGAAAAAAAAGTTTGTTAAAGAACGGGTATAAACTAATTTAACAAAGGATGACTTTAATTCTGGCTAAAACCACCGGTAAGATTCAACACACTCCAGAGATTTTGAAGATTTAAGGGCTTGTACTTCCACTGTTTTGCTTAAAAGAGGAAAGGAGGGGGGAGAGGGGAGATAAGGGCCTTGTGGGATCTTTGCTTTCAATGAATGCTACTTCCACAACCTTGGCAGGGTTGGACCTTGGTTCTGCTTTATGTCTTTCTTTTTTTTTTTAATGCATTGATTTCATTTTCTGAAAGAATATTTGATGGTTCTACAATCTTTGACATTAACAAAAAGAAACAAAGGAAGATAGGGAAAAAAAAAAAAAAAGCAACTTGACTTCTCTATTGCCAAATAAAAGGTAGTTTTTTTTTGGGCGGAAAAAATAGAAGGTAAGTTTTAGTTCAGTAGACACGTGATTTTTTTAAAGTCTGCTTTCCCAAGTTTCATTATCTTTACTTTAATTTTGAGGAAAAAAAAGATACAAAGGTACAAATTAATTAGCCTCCCTGAAAGGTAAATGTAGAGATAACATATAAAGGGATTGGCCAAACTAAATGCAGTAACTTGTTTCTGTGAAATTCGTGCGTTGAAAACATGAAGGGTGGTGGCATGTCCATTTCACTTCTTCTTGGATTTTTTTGCTTTTGCTTTGGCAAACAAAGGAGACAAATATACATAAACATGGTAGTCGCCAACTTTATTCCAAAACCAAACTTTACAAATTACAAAAAGATAAAAAAAAAAAAAAGGAATGTACAAATATCGCTTGAGCAAAGGATTCAAACAAAACCCTAGCTCCTATTTCTCTCAAAATCTGAAATTGAAAGAATATGATAACAAAACTCGAAAGAAGTAGTACCTGAGGTAAAGGGATCATGAAAGATCATCAAAAAGACTTCTTCATCATAGTGGCTCAAAAAAAAAAAAAAAAAAAAGAAAAAAACTTTGCAGAGGCTGAACCAAACCAAAAAGGAGATACGAAGAAAATGGCTTAGAAGTAGTATCTATGACTTGAGTAGGATCATATCAGATCATCCAAAAACTTCATCATTGTCTGAGCAAGGAGAAAGTTTGTTTGTCTGGGGACAAGCACACTGGTCAAACAAACAAGAAGATGGAAGCTTGGCATAAACAAAAACTTGGAAAAGATCATGGAAATTGTGGCACCTGCAACCAAGCTGCTGAATCTAGTGTTCATCTTTTCATTGAGTATCATTTTGAAATACCCCTACAATAGAACCGGAGCTTGTCCTCCCCCCCCGCCCTTCCCTCTCTCTCTTTAACGAAGCTTTTCTTTTCTTGGATCAAACAGAATTTTCATTCTAGCATGCAGCCTGCAGCCATGTCTTTGTTGGCTACACTCTGCTGGTCCGTTTTGGATGAGAGAAACTCTCAAATATTTCTGTACAAAGCTAATTCTGTTGATTTTGTGGCATTTAAAGCATTGAGGCTTGTTATGTATTGGTCTATTCTGGCTAAGGATAAAGACTTGGCAGGTTACTCAATAATTTATGCCAAGCTTCGATCTTCTTCTTTGTTTGACCGGTGTTCTTATTCTCAAACAAACTGATTTTTCTCCTTGCTGAGGCAAAGATAAAGTTTTTGGATGATCTGATATAATCCTACTCAAGTCATAGGTACTACTTCAAAGCCATTTTTTTCATATCTTCTTTTTGATTTGGTGCAGCCTATGCAAGGTTATTTTTTTGAGTGACTATGATGAAGAAATCTTTTGATGATTTTTCATGGTCCCTTTATTTTGATTTCTTTGTAATTTGTACAATTTAGTTTTGGAATAAAGTTGGTGAATGCTGCGTTTATGCACAGTTGTCTCCTTTGTTTGTCCAAAAAAAAAAAAATCCCTAGAAGAAGTGAACTGGATGTATCACCGCGTACCCTATACCCTGCTTTCACTGCACCAATTTCACAGAAATAGATTACTACAGTCAATTTGGCCAATCTCTTTCCTCAAATATTTTACCTCTGCGTTCACCTTTCAGGAAGGCTATTTTATACCTTCGTATCCTTTTGTTCTCATAATTAAAGTGGAGATAATGGAACTTGGGTAATCAGACTTTAAAAATATCGTACATGTTCGCATTGACGAAGAAGCAAATGTATCAACGAAAGCATTTTGAAGCCTACTGAACTAAAACCTATCTTCTATTTTTCCACCAAAAAAAAGTACCTACTATTTGGCAGTAGAAAAGTCAAGTTGCACTCTTTCTTTTTTCTTTTTTTGTCTTCCTTTCTTTCTTTTTGTTAATATAAAAGACTGTAGAACCATCATATATTCTTTCATAAAATGAAATCGATGCATCATAAGGAGAAAAGACATAAAGCTGAACCAAGGTCCAGCCCTGCCAAGGCTAGCTATGGAAGTAGCACTCATTGAAGGCAAAGATCCCAGCCCTTATCTCCCCCCTCCCCCCTCCTTTCCTCTTTTAAGCAAAACAGTGGAAGTACAAGCCCTTAAATCTTCAATCTCTAGGGTGCAATTAATCTTACTAGTGGTTTAAGCCTGAACCAACAATGAAGTCATCCTTTGTTAAATTAGTTTATACCCCTTCTCCCAACCAACTTATTGTTCGGATCCGCTACGTACTATTCATTGGCAATGAAGTGTGCAACTAATTTATTATGAAGAAGGGAAATACAATGTAATGCTGGCCGATATTATTACTTCTTCATTAGTTGGTCTATTAATTAAGTTAATTAGAAGATGAAGATCGACTGACAAGTCTGCACATTGATGATTTGGAGTCACACTCTCTATCTCTCTCATTGTCAGTGTGTGTTTGCGTCCGTGCGTTCAGGGGATATGAACCTATCCCTATCTCCCAGTATTCCAATTAACAAAAGGTAAAGCCCCTATCAGTGGCTTATCCTGGACAAGAATTGCCAACACCTTCATTCAACTACAATTATTGTACCATGTACTACATCAAAACATATCAACTACTAAAAAGACCAAGAAAAAAAAAACCTAACGCGTCATTGGCTACTGTGAGGCATGTAATTGGGACGTAAATATCCTCTGACTTTATTAGAAAAAAATAAAAAGTCATGCATCCATTAATTTCAAACCACACGATGCATGTCGACAAGACCAGTCCTCTAATTGACCCCGTACATTCTCCTAAATAATTTTGAGATTTTACCGAGTCCATCTAACACCAAGCTCTCTTTGAGCCATCCCCTTTGATACCACTCCATCCTTCCTATTGGATCTCTGACCATACTCTCTTGGCACGAGGCAAAGTTTCTAAACAAAAAAATGACTCATCTCACTAACAAAACGATTTTTCCTGTTCTTTCCTTTTTCCTTCTGACTTTGTATCCGTGATTTATGCAAGTATAATGTGTCTGAGTTCAGTGCAATCCCAGGTGAGAATTCAGTAATATTTGCTGACCGAAGAATGGCTGGTTTAGCAAGTTGCACTGAGGGCTGTCAAACTGGTTGGATAAGTTGGTGTAATCATTGCGCTTCTTTGATGGGTTCAACAATCCATCGTTCTCCTCTGAGTAAATGTCCGACATTCTCTGGCGCTTTAAATAGTTTTCAGCATTTGGAGTAGAGGGTTCTGCTTGGGGGAGCTGCTGAACCAAGTTGTATTTGCCACTGCTATTAATGAAGAGTTGGTTTGAACTTGGCTGACCCAGAATGGAAATATGGTCTGGTAATCCTGGTATTTCGGGTTGGTTGTAATCCAACAGATGTGAGAGTGAGGAGTAGTCCTCAAGCAATTCAGATACAGAGGAAGACTTATGCAGTCTTAAAGGGTTTTGTTGTATGATGTTTGTTAAGTTTGAGTAGTAGTTGTCTTCGATTCCCGAGTCTTCTTGCTCTCGATCCATTGGCGATGGAACTGATGGGATGTGGTTACTCTTCTTGTAGATTCGACAAAGGACCCAGTCATCCAACTGTAAATAGAGAGAAGCATAAGTGTACATCAATTGATATGATTAAAGTTAGCAAATATAAAGCAAAAGAGTTGCACTAATTGTATGTTCTGAGAAAGCATCTATATGAAGTTAAAAGATCATTAACAATAAATTATTATTATTATGACAACACCAACCTTCTTAACTTAAATAGTCTCAGTCCAAGTGGTAGGTGGGCTAAAATATTGCGTTTAATCAATGAAACTTATCTGTAATACACCGACTGGTATTTTAGTCAATAACTACCGCGAAGCATCACTTGAAGTCCTTTTCATCAAACCCAGATCGAAAAAAAAAAATGGTTGAGTTCATATCCACATGTTAGCCTATTTATTCAATAATATAGAGGGTTAAAAGGCAATGAACTCGATAACATTTCCAATCTAGTTAATCAAATGAAGGGTGTTTTTGTGCGATCTACACCCCGAAGGACATCCACGTACGCCTCACTTTCTTTAACCTGTAAGGGCTGTTTTGTCAATAACACTCCCAAAGGCCAAGACTTATGGTTTAGACTTTATGCAAAGAAAGAAAATATCTTGGAAGTACGACAGCAGAAAGGAAAGAACGAGAGAAAAAAAGAAGGGTTCTCGGAGAAGGAGAAGTGGGATAATTAAGATCACTTCCTTACCCTCATGGAAGAGTCTCCAAACTTCATGGGCTTGTAGATGTTTCTGTTCTGAGCTTCAGCAAGGCGGTATTCATGCATGATCCAGTTGGTCTTCAAGCCCTTAGGTGGCCTGCCCTTGTAGAACACCAAGGCCTTCTTAACACCAATATTCTCATTCCCTTTGCTCGTACGGATCGGCTTATCAGTCCCAGTTGCCTTCCAATACCCAGATGCAGCCGCCCGGTTTGGCCGTATCCCGTTCGGGTACTTGCGGTCCCTCGGGGTAAAGAAGTACCACTCTCGATCCCCAAACGTCGCCTTAGCTGAAACATATTAAGAATCATGAACCACCAAACCATGCAATCATAATAATTAATCATGAGAGAAAGAGAATGAGGCAAGCTAGTGTGCAACACATATTGCACTTTGACAGCTACTGCTGCTAAGGCACTAACCTGGAAGGTCCCATGGATCGAACTTATAGATATCGACATCGGCGATGATCGAAACTGGGCACGGCACCGACGCTGCTCGATTCCTCAGGTAGTGATGGATGAGCTCTTCGTCGGTCGGGTGGAAGCGAAAGCCGGGCGGAAGCGACGTGGGGTTGGACATGGCGTCGGAGACAATGAAGGGGTTATGTGGCTCCTTCTTCTATCCCTGTCTCTGTGAGAAGGATAAAAAAGATAGAAGAAAGTGGGAGAAGAGGAAGGACGGTGGGATTGAAATTTTTGGGAGAGATGGGTGGGGGATGCTTTAATAGTTGCTGGTTTTGTCGTTTATTGGAAGATGGGTGCGAAGAGATTTTGGACATGAACGGAATTGTTGAATTTGTATACGGGTAGTGTGGGGCTAACACGTGGGGTTCATGGTTATCGCCGCAATCCCACCCCGCGCATCGCAGGGGGACGGGCGAGAGATTTAGAGGGGAAGATGACTACCCTCTGATGACGTCATATCCCAGGTGTCAGGGACACGTGTCGACCTGGATGTTGATTGCCGATCTAGACAAGTTGATGTGTTTTTGGATAATCCTGGCCATCCACGTAATGTGGTAGCACTGCAACAAGATCTAGCCCGTGTGCACTGTTTGCGACGGTCGCTGCGATCAACTTGGTTGGTCGGATTCTGGTCTTGGATCCTTATCCGGGCTTTCCGTTGAACCAGGATTTTCCCGCCGACCTGTAGATCTGGACCGTCCGATCAATGGAGCATCTGTAGACGGTCAGAAGTTTAGCACGACACTCCACTGGGAAAATTGGGGGCCATTGTTTGGACGGGAGCATCCGAGGAGCGCTCGTGATTGGCTGGTCGCCATCAATCGATGAGCCAAAAGCGAAGGTTGACTCTTCCCCTGGAAGACAATCGAGTTAGTTGTCAAAAAAAAAAAAAAAAAAGAGGCCTTTTATTTATTAATTCCGCGTACTATTTTTATTCTCTCTTTTCCTCTTATTTTTCTCCGACTCGATTCATTTGGGCACGCGAGTTAGGCTGGTTGGATATCTGGGAGGATAACCATATATGTTTCGTTAAGCACAAAATGTTGGTCAAAATCTTAAGATCGTGTCAATGTGCCACGTGGTGATGAGTATCGATCCCGCTGATCGCTTGCATGGAACATAGAACATCCACATGCACGACGTGAAATATGACACGTCGATGTAACAACGTAACATAGACGCGGTCTCAGATAAATCCAACATGTGGCAGCCGGTCATTCGCTGCATGTGATATTTTACGTAGTAAATCATCCGGCTGGCCGGTCCTGGCACAAAAGCATGCACGAAGGCCCCTATGGATTAAAAGTCTCGTACTCGTGCCAGCCAAAATCCCTCCCCGTCCCATCCAAGAAATTGAGCTTTGTTTTGGTCAAAGTTTAATTTAGCGTTAATCCACGTGGCTAAACATGACACGCTTAGAACTCTTGAAGAACTAAAAAGTGCACCCTGCTTGTCTACGGTGGCACCGGTGCTTACTGATTATGAGGGGATTGGGAGGATTTGGAGGATTAAATTTATTTTGAGAACTAAAAGTTGGATCAGTGGCTGTCATCGGATTGGATGCTAGAACAAGCTACTTGGGATCCTACAATAGTATGAAAGGGGGAATGAACCGGAAGAAGGGGGTGTCAGTGTCATCCTCATCTCCACGTATATGCTATTTAAAGCAACTTTTGGTTGTCATCCATTGATTCTGGACCATTTTCTGATGATAGGTGTTATCCAGCTTGGCATGGAGGAATATAATCCACCTTGGACGACCACCAGCTTAAATTGATGATAACGACCGAAAACTATCATCTTTTGGTCATCGGGATCAGGTTGTGTCTTTCCTGAAAGAATGATTGATTTATTTTTCCGTAACAGCAACTGCTAAGTCTATACTGCGTAACTTTCAAAGTATTTTATTTTATTTTTAAAACTATCTTTACAAATTTCATAGCGATTATTGCACGATCTAGTAATGTATTTTGTAAATATATATATATTGGTACAAAAGATACAATCCCAATTATTTGGTCAATTTCTAAGCTCCAAAACAAACTAAAGGAATTAACGATAAGGATGAAAAGGAATTTGAGAAAGCTAGCGCAAAAGCATCAAAAGAACTATGAAGAAGAATTCGGGAAAGCCAGCACAAAAGCGTTGAAAGAATCTGTTGGCTATCTTAAGCTATGAGCTATGAGCACCTTGAGAGAGAGAGAGAGAGAGAGAGAGAGAGAACCATCCTAATTATTGATTGACGTTTTACCAAAAAAAAAAAAACTATTGAGTGACTATTTTGTTCCTAGAATGCTCCTATAAGTTGGTGTAGGCTGCCCACATGAAGATGTTGGCATGAGCTGTGATACGTAAAGTACACGATGTGTTTGTCCCATGAGTTTTGACTATGTCAACACTTACTTTATATATATATATATATATATATATATATATATATTAAAAAAAAAAGGGAAGCATGTTACCACCAACAATCCACTTGATTATTAATGTTAGCATGATAGCAGCTAATATTATTTTTCTTGCTTGAAGTCTATATACTAATATATATTTTTGAAATATATCATGCGTGATTGAAACAGAGATAATAAAATCTTTTTTTCTCAACATCTTTCTCTTTTTTTCTTATTCTACAAATATTTTAGGTAGTGTTTGGATGGCAAAAATTATTCCTGAAATAGGAATAAGTATTCTCCAAGAATAGCTTATTCTTGTTATTATTCTTAATTTCTATTTGGATTAAAATATGGTATTCCACCTTATTCTAATGCAATTAATGCAGTGTTATTCCAAATGATATTTGGATGGCATGGAGATAAGCCTGTATTCCACTAAAAATAGGGGAGGAATTTTTTGAATTCCCAATAATACCCCTGATCAATAAATAAGGTAAAATAAGTTATAAAATTTCTTTATAATTGTATATTTAAATAAATATAATTTTTTATTCATATTAATTTATTAATATAATATATTAAAAATATGTTATACTAAATAATTTATTAGTATGGTATATTTGAATAAGTAATTAAATTAATTTATTCGCATTAATTTATGATTATGATATATTAAAATTGTGTTATATAAATTAATTTATTATTAGAACCTATTAAATTAATATTGCTAATTTAAGAAAACCCATTTTTTATTCCCTCCACTGTCCTTGGAATAAGAAAAGTGAGAATAGGGCTATTCCATGGGTGGGCATGGAATAGCAAAATGAGAATAAGAACATTTGACCGGAATACAGATTCTCCTGGGGTCCACGTACTTTTTTAAGTCTGTTTGAGGGAATAGCTGGGAATAAGGGCCTATTCCAGCTGGGAATAGGCCATCCAAACACTATCTTAATATGCTATTAAAGCCACTTATCATCTATCTATGATGTGGCAGTCGATGCCATATCTACAAGTATGGGAGACCCCATTGCTGATCCAATAATCTCTATGCTCTTGTAATTCCTCTATTTTTACTATAGGTATGCAGATTCTCTATTTTTTGATAGATTAATATCTAAATATCGCTTATTTTATCATGAATTCATAGCTCCTTGCTACCACTTTTTTTCTTAGCTTTAAATCTTTTATCGTTTCTCCTTATCATCACTTAATAAATTTCTCTTCATCATTGACTTTCGGTTGCCTTTTGTTTAAGCATCGACCTTCTTTTCTATGGCTTTTCTATCTATGCAAATCATTGGCTTCTGGCTACCTTCTGTTTAAATGTCGATAGTTTTTTTATAACATTTTTGTTTGTGAGCATCATCGGTCTTTAGCTGTCTTCTTTTTTAGTGTTGATATTTTTCTATGGCATATTTGTCTGAAGGATCATTGACCTTCAATCACCTTCTTTTTAAGTACCAATTTTATTACAATTGCCATCTTCTATATTTTCTCGTAATCACGTCATATAAATCAACCACTTCAACAAATACGTCAATTTATCATACCAATTTCTAATTACATTTATGATTTAATTTTCAAACTCAAGTTAAAACTTACAACACCACTTGAAATTTGAAAGAGAGTGTTAACATGATTTTAGATAATTATATAATTTTAGAGGATCATATATTTAAGGAATTACATGACAATCTATAATATTTTTTTTATTAACGTAATCCCATAATATTTTTTTATCAATATTATTCTGTATCATTTTTGTTTGTTAGTATAATTTTATATCAGCTAATATCATTTTTCTTGCATAAAATCTATATGTATATATATATATATATATATATATATATATATATATATATATATATATATATATATATATATCATCCTGAGACATACCATATATGGTTAAAACAAAGATAATAAAGTATTCTTTCTCTCTTATTTTTTCTCTTCTTCTATAAATGTTTTAATAGTTAATAAAGTGTCATGAACATGAACAATCATTACTTCACAGGTTTGCATGCTTGGCTCCAAAGTTATGTTGTGAGTTTTAAGGCAGGTGCATATAATGTTTAGCGACCAGGATTTGACTGGTTTTATTGCATGTTACCAAGGTTTATTTGGGTGATCATCTCCTAGTTTCATCGAGGTAGGTCCCGGTAGCCAGGCTAAGGATTTCAAGTCAAAGTCTGGCAGTTGAAATGGTGGATGAGGCCTTACATGCTGCACAAAATAATAGTTGGCGATGCCGTTGCTCGAGTAAATTTCTTGGTTATGTCTTTGGGGATAGTTGGAATTGTAAAGAGCACGCGACCATTATCCAAAGCGCCGAAAGCCCTTTTGCTTGACCATGGACTCATTTACAGCCAATCAAAGCCCCATCCTCCGGCCTAAAACAAAGGCACGGAGAGAAGGAAAAGTAAAGAGTTCCGTCAAATATATATATATATATATATATATATATATATATATATATATATATATATATATATATATACTTGGCACCAGAATGTTGATTTTTTTACAGGTATTGTAGAATTTTTTATTTTTAAATTTTTTTGGACTGCTCTCGGGCACCCATCTGTATCAAATTAAAAAAAATGAAAAAAAATGTAAAACTAGTAGACTATTATGTCATTTTGTTTAAAATATAATTTTGTTCTTTTGTGGATCCTTGGAATAGCATTAGTTGCATGTTGGATTGCTCTCGTATCAAAGTCGTTCGGCTGCCCAATTATTTAATATAATAATAATAATAATAATATAATAATAATAATAAGACTAGTCTCTCTTGTGGATGCTTGGAATGGCATTAATTGCATGCATGGACATCTCCTGTGATCCCCGTGCCAAACGGTGCCATGCAAGTCAGTCGCCGTTGCCCCTGCATTAATTACAAAGGCGCGGTTGCCGACTTCATGCAACTAAACCGCGTCAACACGTGAGATGCATGATTCTCTTTTACAAGCATTTGTTTTGACAAGCACGAAGAACAAAAGATTTATATATATATATATATATATATAATTTATAAATAAATAAATAAATAAATAATATTAAAAAAAAAAAAAAAAAAAAAAAAAAAAAAAAAAAGCCTAAACGAAGTAAGCGGTATGGGAAGGGGCAGCTTAATTAAAAAGATACATGTGAAGCCTATTCATAAGAGAAATTATTACATGTACACGGTGGATAACGCGCAATCAAGAACCGGTGAAATACAAGGGATATTGCGGCATGTTATCCACCATGAAATTTTTTTTAAACCATTCTTTTGGACCTGGTCCAGCCAATGATACATATATAAAACCTTCCATTGGGCACTCGAAAAAGACCCGTTTGACTTCTTTGTATGCCCATTAGAAAAACGGAACTCAAAACTGGAAAGGAGAGTATGGCTTTTAGAATTATATGCTCCACTCGGAGAATAATAAGAGCATATGCTGTCACCGATCCCCTCTTACCATTCAAAGCTAACAGATGATCCTTATCCCTTCTTGGCCTCAGGCAGGCGAGCTCGATTAATTACCCGTTCTCCAAGAAGCTTGAGTGAAGAATGGTAGACATGAACAACTGACAGGAGAGGGAAAGATTAGGATGGCCAACAGATAATTAATGCTGTGGCTGATCTCTACTCGCAGCATGCAATGGATCGTGTCCTGGTAATTAGTTGGTTGTACGTGGATTTAATTGTAGCATTCCCTTTTCTGAGAGCGGCGGCGGGACTGCCACGATTCACTTCATAAAAATGATGAAAGAATCCAACATGTCAAAATCTTAAGATAACGTCTTCCAAAAGCTTAAACATGAAAATTTCGTGCAATCATAGAGGTGCGAAACGACTACTCTCATCATGTTTTTGCGAGTTGTTTTCTTTTATTAGTTTTTTTGGGACAAATTAATCGGATATTCCATGGTTTGAATGGAATGGTGGGATTGGTGGCGGAAGCAAGTTAATTAAGACCGTAGATAGTAATCATTATTCTTTTTTTTTTTTTTTTCCCCCTTTAAACGACCCCAGGAGGCCTGCTGAATTTTAATATTATGGCTGCTGTTCCTAGATTGCAGACTTGGACTGATCATAAATATGTTGATGTTGACTTTTGTACCTGTCATTTTATTATTTTATCGAAACAATATTGACCATGTCACTAGTTTCATTTAATTAAAGAAGGATGAAGCTGTTTGCACCGTCAACATCTTCACTTTCCAAAATTTTCACATAAAAGTTTGTACGCAATGCCAAAAGTATGAGAATTCAAACAAAACTTGTATGCATATTATTTATTATCAATAACACTTGTTTTTGAATTCAATGAAACACTAGTATGCAAGTATATATGATCGATTGGTAGATGGTCCAAGGGACTGAAGAATGTCACGAGATAAAGCATCGCTTGGGGGATGAATCTGGCTTGGAACTTGGGAGTCATGCACTTAGAACTTGTTGATGCCTTTACCTTCACTATTTTTTTTCCTTTTAAGACTTTCAGTTATTGTCTCGACAAGACGCCACTTCTCGATCATTAGGCCTTTTTATGCATAAACGGACCAATTATAACTTCTTTGGCCAACGATCCGTACATGCGGACAAGATGATGAGCTCTCGAGAATCATAGACCTGGCCTCACCACCGAGATGGTAATTCAGTTGGAACGGAATTTTGGTTCCACGTCAACACGTTCCAAATTTAAAAAATGACACCGCAGCTAATTTGAATAAATTTTAGATTAATTCTAGAACCCAGACAGCATGCGACGTGATATGGCTATATTCTCTTTTAAGATCGTTCTTGCTAATACTTTAATGAGACTGAAACGAGATATCCATCTAATATGGTAGGAAAGGGATGAGTCATCTTCGTTGTCTCCTGTATTGGATATTTTTCAACGGACTGAGAGCCTTCATGATCATATCCGGAGAGGATAGCCATGCTAGATCCGCTCCTCCCACTTCTTTTTCTTATCAAAAAAAAAAAAAATTTTGTAAGCCTGCGTGCCAGTGAGAAAGTCTGACTGCATTCAATCGAAACGTGGTCTATATGGAATGGGAATTGGTCCAACCATAGCTCCATGTCTAATGTTTAGGGAAGATGACCAGGAACTTCAGTGGCTCAGGGCCAGGTCCAACCCTTAGATCTCGCTTTCGCTTGGGCTCTTTTTGTTTTTCTTAAAAAGTTATCTGACTTGTACAGTTAAGCTAGTTGTAGCCAGCTGGCATGTATATCATAAACTAGGCATCTCCTTGATCCTACCATTGACATTGACAATTTTGGTTCAATAATATCAACCTTGCTAACATGTGATGTTTAAACCCAGCCACGCCGCAGTCGCCACATGGATGAGATGGAGGTCAATGAAATCTGGGGCTGAGAATCAGAGCCAAGGAATCAGTACATTCCGATTAATATTTTTGGATAAGATTTTAATTATTATAAATAGTGTTAGGATGAATGTGGTTTATGATTTAGATAGATTAGAGGATGTTATAGCATTAATTTATTTAAAAAATTACTGTATGCTAGTTATGGTGTTTGTAAATGGATTTGATTGGATTTAGATTCTTAGCCTAAAAGATAAGAAGAGTTAAAGTATACGGAGACTTGTCATGCATATTAATATATGTTTAAGTAGCTTTCATTGTACTCCGGAAAGATTTTATGTATTTGGATAAGATCAAAGAATTCAAATAATGTCACTTGCCTATTTGGATGAGGATCTTAATCTTCACATACGAAGATAGTTATATTGGATATTAAATATTGATCAGAAGTTCTCAATCAGCCTGAAAATGACTGGGACGGGTTCTCTTTTTTTTTCATCAATGTTCATTTTCTAAGACTTTGTGCTTTACCTCTACGGGGTAGTACAGTTTCGCCCGGTCACGGGTTCGAGAAATGATTATACTCGATGGTGACTTTGTAATTTTCGGTATACGTGACTGAAGGTGGACCAGCTGTAACTCCGACGTCGTAGAGAGGCTAGGCTGACGTACTCATCCGTTCTGGCAAATCCGATGGATGGAAAAGATACGCAGAAAATTATGACCTGCATCGAACAAAGACCTAGCAAGCCGGGGACCAGAATGAGATGCTACACCATGATAAAACCCCCTACCTTTTGTTCTATCAAAAAAAAAAAAAGATTTTGTGCTTTGTAGCCAAGACCTGCTTAGTCGTAAAGGGGCACCCTTCTTCTATCCTATCAATATGAACTATGTAGAGGAAGAATAGGACCAGAAGAAACACAAAGCAGGGCCGGATCAGCTTGTCATGTCTCCATGAAGAAAAATATGTCTCCATGAAGGAAAATATGGCAGGAAATGAATAACATAATATTTTTGAAGCATCACCTCACATGTAATTAGGTTTTGTAGAAGGCTTGTCTACCTTAATAGAATGCGTTGCCCTATGCTCTAGGAGTCTAAAAACATGTTTGGTTAAAAAGAATTGGGCACCGGTATGAAAATAAGTAATTTTTATTCTAACCATTTAATTGAAGAAAGTCTTGTAACCATTCCTATTTCACGAGAGAATAGGAATGCTCAAATCCCTCAAAACTCAGGCTCTTTCCTAATATTCAAATCCCGTTTCAATTTTAATTCCAATTCCAATTATGAACCAAATGTATTATAAATATGGCTATTTTGATTCCATTCCACTTCATTATGGTTTCAGTAACGATCACAAACCAACCATGCCCTAAATGCTAACCCTGCAATTGCTTTCTCATTTTCTCTTGTCACCATTCTGTACTTTCTTTTACTATTCTCTTGTAAAAATTTATCTCGATTAATGAATTCTTATGTTTGGGGTGGGGCTTCCTCCTTTCTTTACTTCGCAAATATGTTTGATCCATCAGTCTTGATCTTAAGTGCTAAGACATCATTATCAGATGGGTTGGTTTATGGAGTTAAAATATCAAATTGAAAGCCAATCCAAGCTAAAATTAGTTTAGCTAAACCTGCAATCCCGATCCGCCATTAACATCTTTATTATCACCTATCACATGATGGTCACTTGTATAGAATCATACTCCATAGGTTTCCTCCCCCCACTACAGCAAAACAGGGTTATCCCGACCCTTTTCTGCCGACGCTTCCTGAAGCGTCGGGAAAACTAGAACCCGCCGACGGTTTTTGAAAGCGTAGGCAAACTGAAAGTCCGCCGACGCTTTTAAGCGTCGGCAATTAACCCTGAGTTTTACCCGACGCTTTTAAGCGTCGCCGGACCATCCCGCTGAAATCTGGGATATTTGCCAACGCTTATAAGAGTCGCCGGAGTCTGGGACCTTTCCCGACGCTTTTAAGCGTCGCCAGACTGACATTTACCGACGCTTATAAGCGTCGCGGAGTCCAGGGAGCTTTGGCGACGCTTATAAGCGTCGCTGGATCGTAATTTACCGACGCTTTTAAGCGTCGCCGAAGTCCGTGACCTTTGCCGACGCTTTAAAGGGTCGCCAAAAATTCCAGGACATTTGGCGACGCTTATAAGCGTCGCTATAGTTCCCTGCTTATTTAGCGACGCTTATAAGCGTCGCTAGAGTCAAGACCTTTGGCGACGCTTAAAAGCGTCGCCGGACTCCAAGAAACCCAACCCCCCCAACCCTAATTTTCTTTTGCAGCCGCCACACCAACTACTCCCCCCCCCCCCCATCCTCCCTCCCCACTCCTCCTCCCCCCCCTCCGCCTCCTCTTCTCCTCCTCCTCCCCCCCTCCCCCGCTCGTCCACCGCCGAACCCCCACCCCACCCCTCCTCCTCCTCCTCCCCCCCCCCCACTCCACCGAACACCCCCCCCTCCCTCTCCTCCTCCTCCCCCCCCCCCCACGCCACCGAACACCCCCCCTCCTCCTCCCCTCCTCCCCCCCCCCCTCCTCCCCCCCCCCCCCCACCGAACACCCCCCCCTCCTCCTCCCCCCCACCCCCCCTCCTCCTCCTCCTCCCCCCCCCTCCTCCCCCCCCCCCCCACCGAACACCCCCCCTCCTCTCCTCCCCCCCCCCCCCCCTCTCCTCCCCCCCCCCCCACCGCACCCCCCCCCCCCCTCTCCCCCCACCCCACGCCACCTCCCCCCCCCCCACCGAACACCCCCCCCCCCTCCTCCCCCCCCCCCACCGAACACCCCCCTCCTCCCCCCCCCTCCCCCCACCCACGCCACCGAACCCCCCCCCCCCCTCAACTCCTCCTCCTCCCCCCCTCCTCCTCCTCCGCTCGGTCCGCCGACGTAGCAGCCGTCCGTGATCTCCCGGTCGATCGAGCCGCTGCCGAACCCCCCCTCCTCCTCTCCTCCGCTCGGTAAATTTTTTTTTCTTTTCCATCAATTTAGTCAGAATATGTAAAAGTTCTTTTGTGAATTAGTTTGAGACATTGGAGAAATTTATTCCCAAAAAATTATAAGTTTGCTCGTGGAATTAATTAGTTGTTTCTTTAGGATCCCAGCTTATTGCATCAGATCCATACTTGTAGTTCATTTCTTGTTACATTTTATATTCGTGGTTTTGTTGCTAAGTCATTTTTCCACGTAAGAAAGTTGCTAATGACACCTTTTTCATGTTAAAGGTTATGCAATAGCCTGTCTTTATCTCCTTGACCATTCAGAGAATTGTGGTGGATTACAGTTTTTATTAGTTATTTGTCTTTGACTTAAGCTCTCCTTGCTAGCCTAATCACTTTATAAGCTGCATAATAATTACAATTTGCACCAAAATGAGGACCTAACTATCTAAAGCTGCACTTATGTGGTGTTCTGAGGATGAATATAAAACTATAGCTTCAATTCTGGCTGTTTTCCAAAAGCAGATGAGAGAAATTTATTTTTGAAGTGCAAACTTGCTCCAACCCAACCTTGATTTCTTGAGTTGGCTGGGTCAACCTAAATTTTAAACATGTACTTACTGTGGCTAGATCTGGTTCAACAGAATCCAAAACCTAATTTGACAAATAACCGAAATCATGGATCCACACCAAGTTGTAATCTTGTTTCTGTCTCTTCAGTTTCTCATATGATTAATCTAAACTACATATCATCATCATAAAGAAGCATTTCATTTATCATAGATAACAACATGAGGCAGTTTAGGTGCAATATTATCTTCAGCATTACATTTCGAGCAACATATATTTGGTCCATACATAAATAAAAACACGACACTCAGTCACACAATGATTCAATAACATAGAGATAACAAGCTGTCACATGCCCCATTGGCTTATTATGGCTTTTGCCATATAACGTCACCTCAGTGATGATTACTTCGATATCGAAATCTACTGCAACATTTTCGATAAGTTGTCCATGAATAACTCCATTTTTATATATTTCAATACCATCTGTAGTTTTGTTACGATCAATTATGATTTTTTATATATTTTTTTAAAAACTTGTATTGCATTGAAACATAGACCCGTCAATTGATTAAAGTACATATTTTACACGATCCGTACAATTATTTAATTTTTGTACGGATGGCAGAAATATGTACAGTGGTCAATTGAATGTCCAGATTGGACAGTTTGAGAATTGCAAATAATTTTATAGGTGCTTACAGTAATCAAACGGTACAGATAGAGTTCCAGATATATTTCGGTTATCATTTCCTTTTAGTTCTCCTCAAACATATTTATTTGTATGGGGAAAACTAAGGGGAAATGCTGCCGAAATTTTTCTGGAACTTCTATTGCGTATCTTTTGGTTACTGTAAATGACCTATATAATTAATGCAATTCTTGAATGGGATAGGACCTCTTTACCTATTAGTTGGTGATAGGGTGCATTTTAATAATACTGTAATTGATCTATTGAATAAACTTATTTTAAATTTGTTCTGTTCTTATAAATATTTATTTATTTCAGTTAGCTTTTTCTTATAATGGATAAGAGTTGGATAACTAAACCGAGGAATAGCAAAGAATATCTGGATGGAGTACAGAATTTCATTAAATTTGGTATGGAGAGAAGTAGTATCAGTGGGAAGATTTTATGTCCATGCCGAAAATGTGTAAATTCCAGTTCTCTATATCCAAATATTGTTGAAGAACATTTGGTATGGAATGGTTTTTTAAGAGGTTATACTGAGTGGTTTTTTCATGGAGAGTCAAGGTTACAATCTACATGTAACCAAACCTCTAACATGGAACATATACCTGATTTTGGATCAAGTAACCAACAGAAAAATCTTGCAAGAGATGATGATATCAGGGGTTTGCTGAGAGATGCTTTTGAATATGGTGCTCAACATCCTGGAGATTACAATGGAGAACAAGTAGCAGCTGGGTTTCTGAGGATCCTATATTTACTGAATCTATACATGATGAAGAGCCGATACTCCCAACTAATGTTGGAACAGATCGTTATCAGAAGCTGATAAGAGATGCAGATCAAGAATTATATGCCGGTTGCAAGAACTTTTCAAAAATTTCTTTTCTTGTGCATTTGTTCCATATAAAATACTTGAATGGATGGTCTGGCAAGAGTTTTACTATGCTGCTCAAGTTGTTAAAGGATGCATTTCCTGAAGGTACTAGTTTACCAACATCTTGTTATGAGGCCAAAAAACTAGTAAAGGAATTGGATCTTGGATACGAAAAGATTCATAGCTGTCCAAATGATTGTATATTATATCGGGGAGAACATGCCGATCAAGAGTCGTGCCATGTGTGTGGATGTTCACGATGGACGAAGCAAAAAGAAAATGAGAGTGAGGGATTAGATGAATTGGATGCAACATACATTAACAAAAGCCGGCGAAGGTATTACGCTATTTTCCTCTTGTACCTAGATTGAAAAGGATCTATGCATCATCAAAGACAGCTTCGTCAATGAGATGGCATGATGAAAGCCGTACAAAAGATGGAATGCTGAGACACCCAGCAGATAGTTTAGCATGGAAAGCATTTGATGAGAGACATCCTGATTTTGCATCTGATGCTCGTAATGTCAGGCTCGGTTTAGCCAGTGATGGGTTCAATCCATTTCGGACCTTAAGTTCTGTCTATAGCACCTGGCCAGTTGTACTGATTCCTTATAATTTGCCACCATGGATATGCATGAAACAGTCTTCACTTATTTTATCAATGGTCATTCCAGGTGATAAGGGTCCAGGTAATGATATTGATATTTTCTTACAACCTTTAATAGATGAATTGAAACAACTGTGGGAGGGTATCAGTGCAATTGATGCTTCGAATGGCCAAACATTCAATCTACGGGCAGCTCTATTATGGACTGTTAACGATTTTCCTGCATATGCTAATTTATCTGGCTGGAGCACTAAGGGACGAGTTGCATGTCCTTCTTGTGGTGAATCAACCCATTCAATTTGGTTAAAACATGGAGGAAAGTTCTGTTATATGGGACATCGTCGATGGTTGGAGGCAAATCATCCATTTCGATTTCAGAAGGATTTATTTGATGGTACCATAGAGTTTGGATCTGCTCCAATTCTACCTTCTGGTTCTGATATTCGTAGACAAATGCTTGGTATCAGACACAGTTATGGCAAGATGACAAAGTCCTCTAAAAAGCGAGGAAGAGATGATGTTGAGACTTCAGTACAAGAAGAAATATCGGAGGAAGTCAATACTTGCACCTTAGATACGGCAGTGTTCGAGGATCCGGATAATTTCTTTGAAGTTGAAAATGATGATGATATAATCACAGCAACTACCCATCAGCATACTAAACAATTATGGAAGAAAAGAAGCATATTCTTTGACTTACCTTATTGGGAGCATAATATACTCCGGCATAATCTTGATGTTATGCATATAGAAAAGAATGTCTGTGATAATTTGATTGGAACAATATTAAATCTTGATGGAAAGACTAAAGATAACATGAAGGCGCGTCTTGATTTAAAAGAAATGGGCATCCGACATGAACTTCATCTACAAGTGCTTGCAAATGATAGAACTTATATCCCTCATGCATGTTATACAATGTCTAGTCGAGAAAAAGATCTCTTCCTGACAGTTTTAAAGAATATCAAAGTTCCTGATGGATATGCCTCAAATTTCACGATGTGTGAATCTGAAAGAGCGCAAAATTTCAAATCTTAAAAGTCATGATGGACATATATTAATGCAAGATATCTTCCATTGGCTTTAAGGTCGTCAATGCCAAAACAAGTTATTACGGTTGTTTTTCAGTTATCATCATTCTTCAAGGCATTATGTTCTAAGGTTCTTGATCCTCAGGAGCTTGATCAGTTGCAGTCTCAAGTCGTACTTACATTATGTCAGATGGAAAAGATTTTTCCTCCTGGATTTTTTACGATTATGGTTCATCTACTCATTCACCTAGCTTCGGAAGCTAAACTTGGTGGACCGGTACACTACAGATGGATGTACCCTATCGAGAGGTAATGCTGTAAAACTTAAATTTTATAATTTATATAACTTTTTTATTATTTAATATGATATAAATATCATACTTTTTGAAGGTATCTTGTACGTTTGAAGGATTATGTACGAAACAAAGCCCATCCTGAGGGCTCAATAGCAGAGGGATATTGCTGAAGAGTGTTTAACATTTTGTTCAAGATATCTCGAAGGTGTTGAGACTGTATTCAATCAACCTCAACGTCATGGTGATAATATGGAGAATACAGATATATACAAATTTGCATCATCCGGAAGATTTATAGGAAAAGCTGAAAGTATTGTTCTTGACCATAAATCCATGTCACAAGCACACCGTTATGTATTGCTACATAGTGACATAATATCTGACTATCGCAGGTTAGTCTATCTACACATGGATAATACTAAATATTAGACACAGTCAAACTTATATTTTGTCATGCAGTGAATTTTTATCTGTACAACGACAAGCCAATCATTCCACTCGTCCTAATCCAAGGATTGAACAAAGATGGTTGGTTGAGTTATTCCCTAATTGGCTTGCCAATCAGGTTAGTATATATAAGTCGTATAATAATTTTATATATTTTTAACATCGACTAAATGATCGATAATTGATATTATATTTTTTAGGTACCGGTACTGATGGAGAAAAATAGTTCAGCAGAATTAATTGCACTTGCCAGAGGTCCAAATTATATTGTGAACAAATATAATGGTTTTATTATAAATGGCTTTAAATTTCATACCAAGGAGCGCGAGAAACTTAGAAAAACTCAGAACAGTGGTGTTATGGTTGAAGCAGATGGAAAATCTTATTATGGTATACTTAAAGATATTTTGGAGTTGGATTATTATGGAAATTTTAAAGTTGTATTATTTCGATGCGATTGGGTGGATATAAATACACCGAGGGGTTGAAAAAGGACTCAAACGGATTCGTACTTGCCAATTTTTCAAGATTGATACATACGGGTGTGTTATTGAAGGATGATCCATTTATCTTTTCATCTCAAGCTAGACAAGTTTTTTATGTACAAGACTCGAAAGATAAAGAATGGGCTACTATTATTAAGACAAAACCCAGAGACTTGTATGACATGGGAAAAAGGGGAAGAAGAAGATGATGATACTTACACTCAGTGTATGCCTTATAATATTGTACCGGATGATCATATAAATGATACAACCATTTTGGTTAGGTTGGATTCCGAGGAAGGTACAACTGGTTGATTATGACAAGTAAGTAGTTTGTAAGATGGTTTACATTTTTTGCATTGATGATTATGTTATCTTTTAAATTGCAATTCATTTCCGTTATAATTTGATTATAATGTTGACTGACTTGTTTTTAAATAATGCAGGTTAGGTACACCATGCCTCGAAGGAAGCGATTAGCAGATGTACAGATACAGTTTTCCCAGACCGAGGCTGGTACTTCTTCAGCACAACAGCCTGAGGGCAATCGATCAGTTTCACATCGGTCTGATGGCAGTCCCTCTATTTCTGCACATCAGCCTCAGGACGACATTATTCCCTCCGAGTCCGCACATCACGATCCTTCTATGGATCATCCTGATGACGAGCCTATCATCGATGATATACAGATACAGGGTACATAATTTATAATTCTATCTCATTTCAATTCATGCATATGCAATAGTTTTGATATACAATGTTCTGTATTTTTTTTTTTGTAGATGGATCCGGGAGACTCAGGCGTAGGCGAGGACCCACATTAGTCCGTGATGTGTGGCAGTTACCTGAGGGTGAGAGGATAGTGATAGAGTGCAACAAGCTAGGGCAGCCTATTAAGAAAGCTGCTAGCTTGTTGACTAGCTTTCTGGGGACAGTAGCACGCCGTGGTCAGCTATGTCCTCTGAATTATTCGAAGTGGAACGACATGCTTCCTGCATATAAAATAGAAATGCTACGAGTTGTGCAGGTAAAAAAATTAATATATTATTTTATATCTTAGGTTTTTAATAATTGAATTGCTTTTTTCATTTAATATTTATTTTATTGTTTAATTAAATGTAGAGCAAGTTCGTTCTTCCTTCAGATTCATCTGATTTTGTGCTTAAGTCTCTCAATCACAAGTGGAAAGAATATAGGGCGAAGTTGAAGAGAGACTACAAGCTAGAGGGTAGGACAGAGGAGCAGGTTGTAGCTACCTGTCCTCCTGATGTTCACCCTCATCAGTGGATGGAGCTGGTGCACTATTGGTTCTCTGAGAGGGCACAGGTTGTGTAGCATCATCAAACACTTCGAAATTTATTAATTTTCACTTGTTATAATTATATTTATACAATATATAACATTGTTTTAATTTTATTTTGCAGACGTATTCTGATATTGGTAGAGCTGCACGAGCTGCTCAGTCTGTTCCTCACACAGCGGGGTCCAAGAGTTATGCACGGCTCAGGCATGAGTTTGTATGTTTCTCATCCCATATACTAGTAGTATACTTTTAGTTTTAACATAATGTATCATCATGTATCATGCATGTGTCATGTATAATGATACGGGGATATAAGATGTGTTATTTTGAGTTTTTTGTAATATTATTCTTTATATAGGCTGATCAGCAGGGGAGGGAGCCTGGTGAGGTGGAGTTTATCGGATGACTCACGTTCACCAGGATGGCAGTTTTGTTCGGGACGAGTCCAGAGATATATATGTATTTTTTATTTATGTTATATTATGATTTATATTTTTATTTTTATTAAGTATTAATATATGTATTTTTTTGTCAATATAGAATAGGGCTACCTCTATGATATCCGAGCGTGCTGGCGAGGGTTCATCATCTACACAGAGCAGTCGCATCGAGGCCGAGGTATTCTCGGAGTTGATGGGACCAGAGCGTCCTGGACGAGTGAGGGGTTATGGGATTGGAGTTACCCCTACTCAGTTATCTGAGGTGCGTAGATATACTCGGGATACTAGAGAGAGTCATGATCAGTTACATGTTCGTCAGCTCCAGGAGGAGATAGCAGAGCTCCGACAGACACGTGATGCAGACAGAGCAGAGATGCAGACCATTAGGTCTCAGCTAGAGCATGTTACATCTGTGCTGCATATGTTCATGTCATCTCAGGTAAGTAATTATTTATTTTTTGTATATATCTAATAATTGAGAATATATATATATGTATTATAATTCCTGATGTATATATTGCAGGTTCCTGGTGCATCTGCGAGCCGCAGACCTGACGACGACCAGCCTCCCACGGATCAGTGATGTTAGATGGTTTTTTTATTATTATGTATGTCTTTTGTTTATTTGAACTTGGATTGATATGTTTATATATATATATAAAACTTTTATATTGGGTTGTATTTGTGTTTGTGTATGTTGGATGTGATATGTGATACAAGTTTGAATATTTTCATTTATTTGTGTATGTTGGATGTGGACAGGAGGTTTCAATGTTTCTTTTTCGTAATGTATACAGGTTATGGGTTTGTATATCCTGTTTATTTTTTTTTTTTAAGAAAAAATTTACCGACGCTTTAAAGCGTCGCTAAAACTAGTACTGGCGACGTTTTAAAGCGTCGCTAGGCTTGGTGTCTAGCGACGCTTTAAAGCGCCGCTAACTCGCGACGCTTTAAAGCGTCGCTAGACCCAAGCCTAGCGACGCTTTAAAGCGTCGCTAACTGGCGACGCTTTAAAGCGTCGCTAGGCTTGTGTCTAGCGACGCTTTAAAAGCGTCGCTAACTGGCGACGCTTTAAAGCGTCGCTAGGGTTCAGTTCTAGCGACGCTTTAAAGCGTCGCTAAAACTGGCACTGGCGACGCTTTAAAGCGTCGCTAGGTCGAGTTCTAGCGAGCTTTAAAGCGTCGCTAGAATAAACCCTAGCGACGCTTGGGAAAAGCGTCGCTAGAACTGAACCTGGCGACGCTTTAAAGCGTCGCTAGATTTGGTGTCTAGCGACGCTTTAAAGCGTCGCTAATCTGCGACGCTTTAAAGCGTCGCTAGGGTTTAGTATAGCGACACTTTAAAGCGTCGCTAGAATTGCGACGCTTTTCCCAAGCGTCGGTAAGTTGCGTCCCAACGCTTGCATAGGCGACGCTTTAACAACGCTTTACAAAACACGTCGGGAGATTATTAGCGACGTTTATAAGCGTCGGTAAAAGTCAAAAAAAGCGTCGGTAAATCCCAGATTCACTGTAGTGCCCCCCTTCTCCAACCCCTAGCTTACTTTTTTTTAGTTTTTTGTTTGTGGTATCTTCATGTGAAATAGCTTGAAAACGTGTAAGTGATTGCATGGTTGGTAATGTTGTAGAAGAGTGGTAGACTTAATAAAATTAGAGAAGGAGAATTAGATAAAACTAAAAGCCTTTTATCATATTCACTTGCCGTAGAATGATAAATTAGACCCTATTTATAGGCTTCAAAATATACTTCTACACACTCATATTGAAAGGCAAAATTAAAACTCTAATAATACACATAACTCCTACCAACTCTTAGTAGGTTATATGTCTCTTGGTATTTCTCATAACTATTGACTTTTAGTATGCCATAAAATAAATTGCTCCATTACTACCAAAAAATTCCTAACAATACCCTTTGAAATTCTAAAATCAAGTTTAATTTCCAACATCCCCCCCTTAAACTTGATTTCCAAAAGATTGCAACTCCAAGTGCACTTCTTAACTTGTGAAAGATACTTGATTTTAATGGCTTGGTGAAGATACCCGCAACTTGGCTTGATTTTCCAAATATGTAACTCCAAGTGCACTTCTCTTTGCATAGAACCTGTTCAAAATAAACAGTACAAGCCATGGCATCTCCCCAAAATTCTTTGGAACATTTTTTCGCTTAAGCATGCAACGGACCATATTCAAAATTGTTCTATTTTTCCTTTTAGACACTCCATTTTTGTTGAGGTGAGTAAGGCATGGTTCTTTGATGATTTATGCCATGTTCTTAGAACCTTTAAAATTCATGTGATATGTACTCTCCTCCACCATCTGATTTTAACTCTTTAACGTATTTTCCACTTTGATTCTCTACTAAACTTTGAACTCTTTAATTTTTCAAAAACTTCTCTTTTCTCTTTCAAAAAATATATCCAGTCTTTCCACTATAGTCATCCTTAAAGGTAAAAAGTACCTATTTCCTCCATGTGATGTGGGTTGTATAGACCCGCAGATATCAGTGTGCATAAGTTGGAGTACCTGGGTTGTCCTCTTTGATTTGCCACCTTTGAAGCTTTTTCGTTGATTCTTTCCAATGATGCAACCTTCACATGTTTTACTTTCTCCTTCAATGGATGGAAGACCTACCACCATCTTGTTCCTGGACAAAAACTTTAGTCCATTAAAATTCAGTGTCCAAATCTAAGATGCCATAAATTTGTCACTTCAGCTTTAAAACATCTCTTAATTTGATCAACATGCAAGATAATGGGAAACATTCTATTCTTTGACATATTAATATGAGTAATCAATCTATTACTTTGTCACAAATTGAGAGACCCATATTTGTCAAATGAATATTATAACCCTTCTTCAATAATTGACCCAAAATCAAAATATTATTCTTCATATCATGAACAAAATAAACATCTGAAATATATTGTTGTTCTCCATTTTTGAGTTTGATGAGTATTTTACATTTTCTCTTGACAGGAACTTTAGATAGATCTCCAAATGTGACATTTTTCATGTGGTCTTCCTTCAAGTCCACCAATAGATTTTTCATTCCATACATATGGTTGCTAGTACCAGTATCAAGAAGCCACATATTCCATACATATGGTTG
This sequence comes from Areca catechu, assembly GCA_021397845.1. NCBI lineage: Eukaryota > Viridiplantae > Streptophyta > Magnoliopsida > Arecales > Arecaceae > Areca > Areca catechu. The sequence continues at coordinate 98,350 of JAHSVC010000041.1, forward strand.
CTAGTACCAGTATCAAGAAGCCACATACTTTCTTCATTTCCTCCAATATCATCATAAGAGAGCAACAATGTTGGTTCTTCACTGCTTTCTTCTTTATCAATACAATTCACATTCTCACATTCTTGTTAGCAGGATTATAGCAACAATCCGAACTGTAATGCCCATATTTTTTGCAAGTGTAACATTGTGTGTTAGGTCTTGCATACCTTGGACGGTTATATGGAAACCAACCTCTTTTTTGGCCTTTTGAGATGGTGTTTCTTGATCTTCTGTATTATCTTGTCCTTTACCTCTTCCTTGTTAAGTTCTATGTTGAAATAATATTCCTCCTCTTCTTTTTTGGCCATGTCCTCGTCCTCTTTGATAGGTTCTTCCTCTTCTAGATTCTCCTTTCTCTTGCAATGTAAGCTTTGATTGGAGAACTTGATCCACTGGCTTCTCCTCTTCTCGGTTGATAAGTTGTTCATGAGCTTGTAATGAACCCATGAGTTCCTTCACTGTGAGATCCTCAAGATCTTTGGCTTCTTCGATTGCTACAACAACATAGTTAAATTTTGGATGCAAAGACCGTATAATTTTCTCAATAACTCGAACATCGATTAGTGCTTCTCTAGTTCTTTTAAGTTGATTAACAACTACTAAAAGTCTTAAGAAATATTCATGTTGACCCCATAAGCGATTTTGATGATAACCAAACATTGGAGCATGTACATTTATTACTGACAACTCTTCAAGTGTTTGACAAGTTTTTTGTAGGATGTATAACATGTTCAAATTTCAACTCCTACATTTCTATTTTCTTGCTTGAGTTGTGTTGTAAGTACTTTTGTAAAGAAGAACCCCAATGAAAATGCTAAGAAAAATCAAGTAAAAGGGTTAGTTCTATAAGTGTGTGTGCCTTAGATTTTGCCTTGAGTTGGTTTGTATGAAATTGTAAAAGAGTTGGTGAGAGTTTTCTTTAAGTTTAAATTATAAAAATCCTGAAGAAGATACTAGAGCCGACCCCAAGAAAAGAAGAGCCAACTCTGATTACTAGCACGCAGCAAGGATTCTGGAATGCAGCAATCCAAGCTGACTCGATGGAAAGCGAGCCGACTCTAATGAATCCGAGTTGATTGGAATCAGTCCGAGCCGACTCCTCCAGAGTCCATTTCCTAAAAGTTTTCTGAGAACAGCCAGGCGAGCTGACCTGACCTAGAAAGAGCCGACTCTACCAGACCTAATTTCAAAAGCCTGAGAAAGCGAGCCCACCCAAACTGCATCGAGCCGACTCTTCCAGAGTAAGGTTTTCCGAACCCGAGAAGAAGAGCCGACCCAAGCTGAAAAGAGCCGACTCCTCGAGTTCAAGAATTTCAAGATTCAAGTTCGAGCCGACCCGAGCTATAAAGAGCCGACTCGTCCAGAGTGACATTCTGCGCCCTGAGATAAAGAGCCGACTACATTGAAGAAATGGTGACTCGACCTATCGACTTGAAGGATCCGAGCAGACTCGAATAATCCGAGCCGACTCGAATGTCGCTTCCAGGTATCTAACGGCTACTTCTAGAATTTATTTTTGAATGCCAAAAAGTGCTCTAACAGTCACAAATCATTCCCCAACGGTCTACAACAGCTAGAACTGCCTTGGGATGATGGAAGACTTTAAATTTGAAGGATTTGAACTACCTTAAAGTAATTAATTAAGAAGAGAGTTCAAAAAAAAAGAAAAAAGAGAGAGCTTCATTGAATATCCAACCAACCACAAGAGATAGAGCAAAAGTGCATTCAAGTCTGCATTCAAGCCCTTATCAACTATGATCTAAAGCTTGAATCAACTTTGGAAGAAGCCACTGAAGTCATTAAAGTTTATTCAAGTGCATTCAAGTGGACTTCCAACGAGCTGCATCGGCAACTATCCGACAACTTGAGTTTGTCATTGATTGTTGCATTTATTTTCAATTCAATCTTTGAATTGTTGGGTTATTGGTGAGCCCGTTTGAAAAATCAAATAGGTTTTTGGTGGGCCTTATCAAAACCAAAGTTTAGGTTCTTGGTGATCCCGTGAAAACCAAGTTTAGGTTTCTTTGGTGAGCCTGTTAAAACCAAAGGGTGTTAGGTTTTCTTTGGTGATCCCGTAAAACCAAAGTGTAGAGGTTTTGGATTGTGATCCTGTAAAACAATCCTACTGTATTCGGGTGTGAATATAGTGGAAATCCCAAGTGGTATCTTGGGTAGTGGATTTGCTCCGAACCACTATAAATTTGGGTGTTTGTGTTGTGCTTTCTCTACTTTGTTTAACTTCTGCATTTTATAACCTTATCACAGCACCTACCACTTGCAAAGGATTTTGAAATAGCACATTACTTATTTAAATTTTTTAAAAGTTTCAATTCACCCCCCTCTTGTATAGCCACCTGGGCAACAATTTAAAATAGATTTGGAGCTCTTCATGTGTAAAGATTCAAATTCACTTCTTAAAGTTTGCAAGCGGATCTTCTTTACTCTCTTAGCTCCTTGGAATGTCTTTTGGAGAAGTTCCCATGCCTCCTTTGATGTTTTGGCATTTGAGATGATCTCGAATGTAGCTTCATCTAGCCCTTGATACATATTATAGAGTGCCCTTTTGTCTCCTTTTCTTGCCTTATTGAGTTGAGACTTTTGTGCATTGGACAAGAACGCTTCTTCTTCGGGTGTCTCCGGCTCCATGAAGCCTTTCTTTACTATCTCCCAATAATCAAGGGATCCAAATAGAGCCTTCATTTGTATACACCAATTCTCAAAATTATCCTTAAGGAGTTTGGGTACTTAGATTTGTGTAAACTTGTGGAAGCCATAGGAATAGTATTGTGAATCTTTTAGGTGGAGGCTAGGAGTAAAGGCTCTGATACCAAAATTTGTTGACAATTTGTGGAAGCGTGGCAGGCTTAACTAAATAGGGGAGGAATTAGATAAAACTAAAAGTCTTTTATCATATTCACTTGTCGTAGAATGACAAATTACAACCCTATTTATAGACTTCAAAATATACTTCTATACACTCATATTAAAAGACAAAATTAAGACTCTAATAACACTATATAACTCCTATCATAACTTTTAGTAGGTTACATATCTCTCGATATTTCTCATAACTCTTTATTTTTAATATTCCATAAAATAAATTACTCCAATTACTATCCAAAATTCATAACCAATATTCTTTGAAATTTCAAAATCAAATTTAATTTCCAACATGCATGTCATCATCGTGCAAGCACAAAGCTAATCTTTTGTTGCACAAAGCACAAAGCATCAAATTGATAAGCGAGACAATCATCAACCTCTTCTGTGGCGCGCGGTTGTTTAGTATGCTTGCACTTTTACTTTGCTTTTTTTGGGTAGATATTGTCCTTCTACTTTTAATAGCAGCATAATCTGTCTAAAAGGATCGGACCGTGGAAGTTTGTTCCAAGCGTGCAAATCAACTTTTGTAAAGGGGCATAAGTATGGATAAGTTCGATAGTTTGGTCAGTGTCAAATGGAGTGCAGGGAATTTGGCCACTAGCAAAAAGCAAGCATGGCATTGGCTGCTTTCTTGACCAAAGCTCGAAGCATATGCCAAATTCCTTGTAGAATTTCTTCTTCCTGACGATTTGCTTTCAAGATACCGATTAGAAGAAGCTTCCCCTGTTCTTTCTTTTTGAAGGTTCCTTTAGAAATCCTACCCATCTTTCCTTTATGTTGAAATGTCCATCAGATGCCAGGATGAAGGGCAATTTTCTATATCCCAAATATCTAGTGCAAAGGACAGCAGGACTACCACTCGGTTGATTAGCATGCGACTCCGCTCTTGCGATTTACTGGTCACGGATTCGAGAAATGATTTCTCGGATGACTTGATTAAATTTCAGAAATTCTAGACGTACGTGATTGAAGAGCGGAGCGGCTCTAACTCCGGTCCCGTAGTGGAGTCAGGTTAACGTATTCATCGGTTGGTGGGATGGGGAGGATATGCAGAAATGTGCGGGTTAGGTTGACGTACTCACCGGTTGGTGGGGTAGGAAGGGTATGCAAAAATGTGCGGCCCGAATCAAACAATCGTCTAACCGGTGGGACCAGAATGGGGAGCTACACCGAGGGCCTCTATCCTTTAAAAAAATAAAAATAAACAAACAGGGCTAATCTCTGACATGGTACTTCTACAAAATATATATATATAATATCTATAGTATGAAAAGATAATGCAAAATAAGGATAACTTCAGCGTCAACTAATCAACTGGAATCGGATGAGTGCTATCTTTGTCTAATGCTCTCATGGAACATATTGATTGCCTGCATACAGGATGCAAGCCTTGCGCATTCTGGGACAATATCGATGCCGTGTTAAATTATCAAGAGGTCTAATGACCGTTGGATCTAATGGCCTCCTGGACAGAGGCCTCAATTCATGGGATCATGGCAGTGACTACGAGTTGCACAAAACGTGGAGACCGAGAAAATGTGGAGTACTTGGTTGTTTATTCTCCACTTTGCAAAATTAGAGATAATTGAGTATCGAATTGCAGCATCATCCACTGCCACTCACACTTGACTCAGGGACTACTTCTCAGTGTCAAGAAATCATGCCAGTTTCTTGGAGATTATTGGGTGGAGGAAGCACCATTCTTAGAATTTAAAGGGTAAAACATTTGTTGTTGATCACTGCCTGGCAGTTTTCTCAGTCTGTGACCCAGATTGATTAATTTTCCAAAAGTGAAAGCCATCGTCCTTATTCATCAATTCAAAACCAGCCCAATTTGCACTGACCAAGTTCACTAACAATAGGCCCAAAAGAGCAACCTGACAATCTGGCTCACAAGTATAATTTTTCTTATTTTTTTTAAAATTTATATGTCAGAGCATCCATACAAAACAAAACAAGTATGTATATAACTAGAAAAATCAAAAGAATGTCCCAAAAAGATTTAAGCAAAATAGAAACCTTTTAAAATGATAGGCAACAAAATGAAATGGACGGTCTAATCTACGATACTATTTGCTTCATGATAGACATGTCTAATATTCAAAGATGCACTCCTTCAAAAATCATGCTAGTTTTAGATCAGAGTTCATGCTTTTTTACAATATATATTTGGCACTAACCCTGACTCTTGCATCCCGGATGAACTGAGCAGTGGTCGCTAGTGAATGATAATAGGAATTCAGCCTGATAGGTTTAAGCGCATGAACCTGGAACTAAGAGTGCATAGTTTGATGGTGTCCATCCAGTTGCCCCTATACTGCCCTAGAAATGGGTGGTCAGGTGGTTTTATGGTGCTATGGTGGAGGACATATATATGATATTAAATCCCTCCTTGTCATTTGGACATTTGCTTTCTTATGGAACTGGTATTTGAGCTTGGTGAGAAATATATGCAGTTGGTTTGGCTGATAAATTGGTCCATAAGATCCAATCAAAATGACTGATTGGTCCAAAGAGAGACATGGTTATTTTATTTTTTTTAAGTAACAGTAGCTTAGAGTTTTCATAAATATGAAAATAACAGTACAGGAACCTTAAAGACATAAACATTAGGTAACTAAATACAAAGCATAGAAAAGTACATAAAAATGAGGTAAAAAGGAAACAAACAGCATGAAAACATTTGCTATCGGACCAAAGAACAATAAAGAACTGGCAACTAAAGTGAAGGTATATAAACACGTAGCATTAGGCCCAAAAACAGCATATTGAAAAACTAGAGAAATACATTCCGGCGAAAAAAAAGACTACCTAATCCGAGTAGTCCATGGTATCCAAGTAAAGATATGTATACTGAAACAGTAACAGCAAGTGGATACAAAGCTGAATATAGAGAAAGCCACCGATTGATCTTCTAAACCTATCTCAAACGGTTAATCTTCCATATTTTTATATTTTCAGTATTTATAGGAAGCATCATAGAATGAATAGTAATATGGCAACATCCGCTGACATGAAACCTACACGACTGCCAGCCAGTAGCCGCATGGATAGGAACTGCCACCTAGACACGCCCCCCGGTAGAATGCCGAGGTCAGCTCCCGGCTGGGGCCGAGCTCATGAAGCAAGCCCCCTTGCCGAGGTCAGCTCCCAACAGGGGTTAGGCTCACGGGCTGGGCCCTTCGTCTGAGGTCAGCTCCCAATCGAAGCAGAGCTCATGAAGCCAACCCTCCCGTCGAGGTCAGCTCCCAGCCGGGGTCGAGCTCATGGGATGAGCCCTCCGTCTGAGGTCAGCTCCCAGCCGGGGTCGAGCTCATGCTGCCAAAGGCAAACCTCTCTGGGAGGTCCTTCCCTACCATATGAAGGCCAGAATTCCCTCCAACAATAAAGGAGGGAAAGATCAACAAGAATTCAAACCATGGCATGGAGGTACTTGTCCACCTGCAACCTCCGGAAAGTGGCACATGTCCTACCACTAATGCTAGTTCTGCAACACGCCACCCGCATGCTCTGTGCGAGGTAAGTCCCGTCAGACCCAGGGCCCTGTAGCGTGCCGCCATGTCAACAAATATACGGCCGAAGATTCAAAGTTCTCCCAGAAGGAAATCCTGTCAAAGTCATTGGCCTTGCAATGCTCGGGCGGCCACTCCGAGAATGGAAACTCCCCGCGATGGCATGAGGCTCGAGGGCGCATCGCCTGCCAGGGGGGAAGCAAAAAAGAGATGACACCCTCGAAAGAAAAGGAGGAAGAGGGGAGGAATCCGGAGGGGAGCAAGGAGAGGAGCGAAAGAGTTCTCCAGAGAGCTCTCCAGAGGGCTCACCGAAGGTTGGAAGGAGGACCAGCCCGAGAGTGAAGGAGCGGCTCCAAGAGGCCCAAGGATCGCCTCCTCCTCTGGAAGGGCCATTCCGAGAGGGAGAAGGGAAGAAGAAGAAGCCGCAGGTAGTGGCAAGCCCCTTCGAAGAAGACATTGCGCAAGGGCACCTCAAGAAGGACACCAGAACTAAGCCCCCGACCCGGGCGGGGCCATCGCCCAAGGCGTGAGATAAGAAAAGTAAGAGGCAAATGCAGGAGGAGCGGGGAGAGGTAAGCAAGCAAGTACCCCAAGAGCTCGGCGGCCAAGGAACCGGCCAAAAATCTCCCCGCTCCCCGCTCTCCATTCCTTCTCTCTGCCACTTAGGCATTATCATCTTGTTCTTTATATTATTTGAATATCTTTATCATGTCATCCCCTAAGACGAGGGAGTCCTCCAAGCTCTCTATCTTAGAGATTTTCTGTTTCCATCGATCGTCCCACTGACTTGATTGTCGGAGTGTCCTCGCCAGAATCCCCGGCCCGGGTCTTCCATATTTTGCAGGCCGAGCGAGCCGAAGAGCCGACACCCAAGGAGGAGGGAGCGCCCCTGGTGGAAGAAGGAGACACCCGACGTGGTGACGACATGCCGGAGCTATGGGCTACGACGATCCAGGCAGCAATAGATTGGTGCACCAGGTAACAGGGCATTGAGCGGCAGACGACTCAAGAGCTGAGAGGATCCCCGCCAAGGCTGAGGATTCGGGCTCTCTAACTGACAGAACGATCGTAACAACCTCCCTAGGGTGCAAGCGGGGGGCACGAGAGCTCCCTCTTGGGGGCCCACCCGAAGAATGAGAAGAGAAGGGTCAGACGATCGCGAAAAGAGGAGCTTGTGTTCGCGGGATTCCGAACACTTGCCACCCCTCATTATACTCTCCGATTAGACCCAGAGTCCAGGCACTCCCCTGCACGTGGAGGCTTCCATCATCTCGTGCGAGTTTAACAGATAACTCCCTTCCCCATTACCCTTGTAATATGAAAATTGTATTACAATTCTGTAGGAGAAGCCCCTGCCTCACCGTAAAAGGCAAGCACCATAGCCTCGCCCACGGTCAGGGGATGGCAGCAGAATGCCACCCACCGCACAACCTGCAGCGAGGCAGATGAACACGAGATGGGACCTGACCCTGGGAGGCAGCCTGTCGATCACGGATGGCACACAATTGCAACCCCGTAAAGGACCCCTGTGAAGGGGTCAAAGCTCGACCAAATGGAGCCTACTACCTCGCCGGTCCTCGATGCTCGCAGATCGAGAACACGAGCAATTCAAGAGGGCGCTACCGGTGATGTAGAACTTCCTCTCAATTACCTAAGCCCTTTTTCGTGCAACTCTGCCTTTCACCTGTGCAGGGACGTCTCCATTCGACTCAAAGTCCGGCGGGCGCAAGCCGGGCCCTCCATCAGGCCCGCCTTCGTCGGTCGCGCTCACAGCCCGGAGGCAGCACCAAGATCTCGCCTACCGTGAGACTCATAGCGTGGCACCTCATTAACAATGTGGGCCCCTCCATCAAGCCCGCACCCACCAGTCGAGCTCACAGCCTAGAGGCGGCGACAAGGCAACCTGCCACCTACCGCGTGACTCACAGTTTGGCATCCTCATCAACAACACAAGCCCCTCCATCAGGCCCATGCCCATCAACCGTGCTTACAGTCCGGAGCGGCACCAAGATGCCATCTACTGCGAGACTCACAGCATGGCGACATCCTCTTCAACAAGCGAGCCCCACATTAGGCCCGCCTTCTTCAGCCGAGCTCACAGCCCGGAGGCGGTACCAAGATGTCATCTACCGCGTGACTCGTAGCTTGGCTTATCCAAAAGTCTGGCACCTCACACCCTCATGACCATGCTCACAGTCCAGAGGCGGCACCAAGATGTCATATATCGTGTGATTCACAACGTGGCAAACCGAGAAGCTTAGTGCCCCACAACCCCTCAACCGAGCTCACAGTCCGGAGGTGGTGGCAGGGCAACCCACTACCTACCGCGTGACTCACAGTTCGGCATCCTCATAAACAACGCGGGCCCCTCCATCAGGCCCGTGCCCACCAGTCGAGCTAACAGCCTGGAGGCGGCGGTAGGTTAACCCGCCACCTATCGTGTGACTCACAGTTCGGCATCCTCATCAACAACACGGGCCCCTCCATCAGGCCCATGCTCACCAGCCATGTTCACATCCCGGAGGCGGCACCAAGATGCGGCCTACCGCGAGACTCACAGCGTGGAACCACATCAACAACGCAGGCCCCTCCATCAAGCCCATGTCTACCAGCCAAGCTCACAGTCCGGAGGCGGCACCAAGATGTCGTCTACCGTGTGACTTACAGCTTGGCTTACCCATAAGTCTGGCACCTTATAGCCTCATGGCCGTGCTCACAGCTCGGAGGTGGCACTAAGATGCTGTCTATCGCATGACTCACAATGTGACGAATTGAGAAGCTCGGCACCCCACAACCCCTCAACCGTGCTCACAGCCCGGAGGCGGCACCAAGATGCTATCTACCGTGAGACTCATACCACGGCAACACCCTCTTCAACAAGCCAAGCCCTTCATCAGGTTCGTCTTCATAGCTGGACCCGCAACCCAAGGGTGGTGACAGGGTGACCCGCCATCTACCACGAGACCCGCAGCTAGGCAATCTCCAAGCTGGGTCCTTTCGACGGACCCATGCTCAGTCACCCCGCTCATAGTCTTGAAGTGCAGTTGAGGATTCCTGGAACCCTGCCATATACAATGAAACTCATAGTTCGGCACCTATAAGCTGGGAAACTCAAGAAGCCCTGTACCCACTGCCTTACTCATAGTCTGGAGATGTCTACCGGGAAGCTCCAAAAGTCCCACCATCTACCCCTTGACTCACAGCATGGTGAACTGAGCCGGGATATTCTAGAAGCCCTGCATCTGGTTGCCTAGCTCACGGCCCGAAGATGCCAGTGGGAAATCCCTGAATTCCCACCATTGGCCACCTAACTCATGGCTTGACAAGCTAGGGAGACCCCCCAGAAGCAATCCAAGCCGAAGAAAGGAAAAACTGCAAGCGAAGCGGAGGGAACACAGCATTCCGGATGAAGGGGAAAGGAAATTTACCCTCATCGGAATATCCCTCACCTCCGAGCAGAGGTTCCCAGCAACCCGGGAGGCCGAGCAGAGACTCCAAGTAGTTCGGAAGGTCGAGCAGAGGTCCCCAGCAGCCTGGGAGGCCAAGCAGAGACTCCCAGCAGCCTGGAAGGCTGAGCAGAGACTCTTAGTAGCCCAGGAGGCCGAGCAAAGACTCCCAGTAGCCTGGAAGGCCGAGCAGTGGATCTGAGCTCAAAAAAAAAAGAGAGAGAAAAGAAAAAGATATAACATCATCGTAAAGGAAGGGACACTTTCATTGATCAAAAGTCTCTTACATCCTATGAAGGCTCCCAACAGGCCGGGAGACCTCCTGAAATTCTAAGATACAAGATGAAGGGTGGATGGACCAAAGCCCTGTCTCCGATCCTCACCCGGTCAGCAAGCAGATCCCCTCAGCATCGGTGCAATGCCTGTTGGAGGGCTCTGACCTTAACCTGCATGATTGGTGTGGGAGGCACTGGCGGGGGTCCACCGGATCTCTAGAGCCTGGCATCGGCTCTGCCTCTACCGCACCATCCTTCCTGGAATTCACCGATCCTGTGATTCCAAGGGCAGCTATAGCAACTCCGCATCAGGATGGTCCTATCTGCACCATGGCGGCCATGGCCCCTGCCATAGCAACCATGACCCAGGCCACCACCTCCTCCTGTAAGATCTCCGGTCTTGCGAACCGGGAGGTGGCTCCAGCTGCCTCCGCTTTTGAGGCAGCCTCTTTCTCTGCCCCAGCTGCATGACCGGAGGATCTCCTTCTTTACATATGAGGGGAAAGTTTCGAGCTCGATGGATTTCTTCTCCGAATCAGGCGCTCGTGCCTTGATGTTGGCCAATCGCTCCTGGAGAGCCTTCACTTGGCCCTCCGGGCCTCGGGCTGAAATCCTGAAGTCTACCAAGAGCCCTCCCTCAGCATAAGCCGAGGGAGAGGGATTGAAGAGGGCAAACATGGAGGCCAACACCAAAACTAGAAGGGGGTTGAAGAAGAAGGAAGGAAGCTTTGCAGAACCCTAGCCAGCTATGCCCAAAGGCCTTTTAAAATCCACACAGCCAACCGGAGGTCACCATGTGTCAGCTCTAGGCACCTCTCGATGCTTCGGTTCATAGGACGGGCGCCTTAACCCAGCTAGGGTATTGATGATCTCTGTATTGGGAGATAGAGTGCAATGCCCCGTTAATGTAAAGGTATGATCTTCGGGGCATGGCCAGTCGAAGCATTGATGGTGCAGAAGGCACGTCCCTCCATTCAGCATGGTCATTACTTTCATTGCCTTGAGCGATGCTTCGTTCTCTGGACTCGAGAGTAGGGAGCATCTGATGTGGCAACATTTGCTAATGTGGAGCCTACACAATCGCCGGCCAGCAGCCGCATAGGTGGGGACTGCCTCCTAGATGCGGCCTCCGATGGAATGCCGAGGTCATTTCCCGGTCGGGGTCGAGCTCATGAAGCGAGCCCCATGCTGAGGTCAGCTCTCAGCCCGGGTTAGGCTCACGGGTTAAGCCCTCCGTCTGAGGTCAACTCCCGATCAAAGCAGAGCTCATGAAGCCAGCCCTCCCACCAAGGTCAACTCCCAACCGGGGTCGAGCTCACGGGGTGAGCCCTTCATCTGAGGTTAGCTCTCGGCCGGGGTCGAGCTCATGCTACTGAAGGCGGACCTCTCTGGGAGGTCCTTTCCTGCCATACGAAAGCCAGAATTTTCATCAACGATGGAGGGAAAGATCAACAAGAATTCAAACCATGACATGGAGGTCTTTGTCCACCTGCAACCTCTGGAAGGTGGCACATGTCCTGCCACCAGTGCTTGTTCTGTAACAAGCTGCCTGCATGCTCTGCACGAGGTAAGCCTCATCAAATCCAGGGCCCTATAGCATGCCGCCACGTCAAAACTATATGGCCGAAGACCTAGAGTTCTCCCAGAAGGAGAATCCTGTCAAAGCCATAGGCCCTGCAATGCTCGAGCGGGAATGGAAACTCCCCATGATGGCATGGGGCTCGAGGGTGCACTGCCTGCCCAGGGGGGAAGCAAAAAAGAGATGACACCCCTGAAAGAAAAGGAGGAAGAGGGGAGGAATCCGAGGAGAGCAAGGAGAGGGGCAAGAGAGTTCTCCAGAGAGCTCTCAGGAGAGTTCTCTAGAGGGCTCATCGAAGACTGGAAGGAGGACCGGCCCGAGAGCGAAGGAGAGGCTCCAAGAGGCCCAAAGATCGCCTCCTCCTCCGGAAGGACCATTCCGAGAGGGAGAAGGGAAGAAGGAGAAGCCACGGGCAGCGGCAAGCCCCTCCAGAGAAGACACCACGAGAGGGCACCTCAAGAAGGACACCGGAACCAAGCCCACGATGCGGGCGGGGCCATCGCCCAAGGCGTGAGGTAAGAAAGGTAAGAGGCAGACGCAAGAGGAGTGGGGAGAGGTAAGCAAGCAAGTACTCTGAGAGCTCGGCAGCTAAGGAATCGGCCAAAAAACCTCCACGCTCTCCATTCCTTCTCTCTGCCGCTTAGGTATTATCATCTTGTTCTTTATATTATTTGAATATTTTTATCATGTCACCCCCGAGATGAGGGAGTCCTCCAATCTCTCTGTCCCAGAGATTTTCTGTTATCCTCGATCGTCCCACTGACTTGATCGTCGGAGTGTCCTCGCTGGAATCCCAGGCCCGGGTCTCTCTTATTTTGCAGGCCGAGCAGGCTGAAGTACCGACCCCCGAGGAAGAGGGAGTGCCCCCGGTAGGAGAAGGAAGCACCCGATGCGGTGACGATGTGTCGGAGCTACGGGCCATGACGATCCAAGCGACAATAAATAGAAATAACCACCATAATACATAAAGAGCCACCATAATACAGAGAATACATGGTTACCTTAATTTGCACATATATATGCACATAAAAATAGTAGCTACACCATGAGTAGCATTCACTATTATATGATCCTACTATATGACATTTTTGAGTGCTAGTATGGTGTGACTCTTGTATAAACATTAGAAATTTGATCACTTCATAAGTATTGCTACATGTCACACTGGTGGCATAATAATGATAAGTTTTTGTCAATGTGTCACACCTCGGCCCGATGCCTGAGCCAGGCATATGACATACAGCCATATATTCTTATAATCTAATTCTATCAAATATGCAAGACCTACCTTGTAACTTTCAAATTATTCAAAATATTGGAATAATAAAAATAATAGTGAACCCATCTTCATAATCACTAAATAAAAAAAAATAAGTCAAACTCATCAAAACTTTCTTCAATTTCTAAGCTCCTCACAGCATAACCCCAAGCCCCAATTACTCCGTAGCATCTAAAAAAGGAAGAAAAATGTAATGAGCTACACAATCATAGTAAGTTATAATAACTTGTAGTTTACAAAATATAAAATTTAATATTTATTCATAGAATATAAGTCGATGAAATAATTCAAATTAATCAATATAAAATTTTTATAAAGCATAACAAACATGAATTTTTCATTATACATAGTTGACAACAATATATTTCTAAAACAAAACAACCAAGGATGGCTATCCATTCCTACTTCACTCTCCTAGTCCATCTGACTACGGCCACGATCAGCCTATGACCAGTCCCGAAAGAGACTAGATCCTGACTATACATACCGCCCGTCGGTCATATGCTAGTGATCACATTACTAGAAGCCCAGAAGGATACTAGCTCTGATATCACATGAGATAATATGCATCCTCGGCATATATCAGCGATCGTCCCACCGGCTAGGTCTGAAAGGAACTAGCTTCCGACTACACATACCGTCCATCGGTCATGTACCAATGATCATCCCATTGGAGATCCAAAAGAAGACTAGGTCCTAACTCATGTGGTCATAGTCGGACTAGAGAGCATAACAACCAACAAACAACATATTTTTCGATGCAAATTAATATAATCATTTTTAAAATAAATGTATGTTTAACTCAAAATTTTACTAAAACATATCAATATATAGTATATATAAAGTATTCATTTAAATAACTTAATAGTAATTAAATCTTTAAATCAAGTCAAATATAAAAAAAAATAAACTAGAGGTAGAAATAACTTATTGAAAATTGATTCTATCAAGAACACACGACTCAAACTCTATATCCTTGGCACTCTCTTATTGATAAAGACGATGAAAGCTCTGACAAAATAAGTTAATTAAATAATTAACCCATAATCCAAGAAAATAAAATAAGGAAATAGATTTTTCTATTTAGTTTAGGGCTAAGCTTAATTAAGATATCCATTTAGGCTAGTCAATGGGGATCGGGTTAGTTAACAAGGAAACAGTCTAAATATTCTCTGATTAATGTCCAATCAAATTAATTTCATAAAATTTAGATCTTTCTTTTCAAATATTTATTTATTTATTTTTACTTTTTCTCCTCTCTCTCTTCTCTTTTTTCTTTTTTCTCTCTCCCTATTCTGTTTCTCTTATTCTCTCTCTTATCTTTCCTCTTTCTCTTTCCTGTTCTTTCTCTTCTCTCTCCTCTTTCTATCTCTCTTTCCTCTTCTCTTTCTCTCTCCTCTCTCTTCTTCTCTCTCTCCTCTTTCTTTCTTTCTTTTTTTTCTTTTCTTTTCTTTTTCCTCTACTTTCCTTTCTCTTTTCTTCTTTGGCTCGGCCCGAATAGAAAGAGGAAAGGGGGAAGGGATTTTCAAGAGGGTGGCTTGCTAGAGCACGGCCAAATAGAGAGGAGGTCAGGGTGGTAAACCCGGCAATAGCAATGGTCCGACCACCAATAGAGAATCGAGAGAGAGAGGGAGAAAGGCAGAATGGGTGCTGCCTCTTTGTTAAGTGGTGGCTTCCATGGCCAAAATAAAAGAAGGAAAGGAGACTCACTAGAGAGGGGTGACGATGGCAGGAACATGGTCAGCGGTGCTCGATTCCAATGGTGAAAAGGAGCCGAACAACTCGTGATCTCCATTTCAAAGAAGAGCAGAGGAATCGGGAAGGAAAAATTTTTGGATAGTCGGGGCTTAACTTCAAGGATCCTACGACCGTCGATACTGGAGAAGGAGATGGAAAAGGGCGGGGGCTTAGTTTTGACTCCATTAGAGGTGGCATGGAAAGGATTTAAAGGATATATATTTTCAGAGATGATAACCTTCGACTTGTGATAGATATGCTCGACCGATCAAGAGTCCCACCGAACCCTAACATTTCTCCGATCATCCTCCTTCCCTCCATGGCAGCCTTGCCGGTCTTCTCGACGAGCTTCATGCTCGGTCAAGCAGGGAACGTCTCTTATTTCAAGCTCTCAATTTTTTTTTATGGCTTTGGGTTGAAGTCGGCGGGGTCTGCCAACTTTGTCCTAGAAAGGGCCCATTTGGCCCAGGTTCTCATACAATGTCTCTAATTTAAGGACTTTATTTTTTTTTAAAAAAAAGTATGTGATCATGTGCCAAGCCCTTTTATACAATCTAGATTTTTTTAAGGAAGCTATTTTTAAGACATAATTTTGATTTTTATGGTAGGGAATAACCCTCGTAAAAAAATGAAAATGTAGCAACATGTAATTACCATATATAGTAAATAATGGATTAATCATAAATGATAAAATATAAGTTTAAGTCATTCTTCTTTTTAATTCCAATTGATTGGAGGAGCAAGGAAAATGTGGTGCGGAATGGGCCGACAAATCCTAGACCAAAAATAAATTAATTCGGGATCGTTGATCGTCAAGAAACGACCACTATGTTAGGGCTGTCCAATTTAAATAAATTAGATCTAATTAAATAAAAATAAACCAGCAATTGATTAAATCGGGTTATCAAAATGGTCTCACCCGAAAACATGGAATTTCACGAATCCTGGAAGAGTAAGATCGTTTAGAAGTCGTCCAAAATCCAGACTATTAGTTCGCGAGCGAGATAGATCTGAAGCCATCGAACCTGAATCACCAAAAACAAATAATGAATTAATAAAATAAATAAATCAAGTTAATCAATGTCCTGATATCTGTGTGGCTCTGGGATCCGTGCAGCTCTGAAAACCGTGCTTCACAGATCTTGGAAATGTTCTGAGATCCGTGCAGTTCAGAAAATTGGCAGTAGGGAACGTGAATGCTTTCACGTTCGTGCTTGTCTTTCTTCTTTTGGTCCGATGCAGGGGAGAACAGGGGACCGGGCGGGCGCCGGTGTGGTGTCACGGGTGCAGCGAAGACGGTGGCTGGGCGGTGGAGGTCTCGGCAGCAGACGCTTGGTGACGTTGGAGCGGAGGAGATCCGACGGGAGGCTTCACGGGAGGGCTCAGCTGCAGCAACGGCTTGCACGGGATGGGCTTCGATGGATGAGGGCATCCAGATCTGCGGCACAGGGGACCGATTGGGGATGGGGTCGACCGGTAGTGGCGGAAGCACCTCGGTCGGTGTTGTGGGTTTGGACGACGGCCGTGGAGGGCATAGCGGTAGCAAGGAGATGGGCGGCCGTCCGGTGTCTCGGTAGCGAGGATCGACTGGAGATGGGGTCGGCCGGCAATGGTGGTTTACTCAGTCTATCGGACGGGAGGAGGGCCACGCTCCGGTGGTGGGATCTTCCGGATGGAAGTCGTCGCGTAGAGATCTGTGCACAGGAGGGGGGGTCCGATGGTTGGATGATTCCGGAGGATGGCACAGGTGGTTGATTAAGGAGAAGAATCCAAAGAGAGATAGAGAAAGAGAGAAAGTTCAGGAAGAAGAGATAACAGAGTGAGAGAGAGGAGAGGGGAAGTAGAAGACGGAAAAGGGGAGGAATCAGGACACACCCCGATTTTTTTCTCAAAATATTCTCATCGCTAATTTTTATTCATGAGAAACAACTTAAATAAGCAAGCAAACAACCGATAAAAACAAATCCCTAAACAAACTCCAAACGATCGGAACTATAAGAGATTCCGATAACTCTAAACACAAATAAAAAACTAATATCTGATTCGGAGATATCCCAAATCCCACGTACACCTATAAAATAAATACATCAAGATTTGTGATGGCTAGCACCGAAATTTAGACTGAACTGGCTGGGATCTGGACTGGCTAGTATCTAGATCTGCTCAATGTCCCCATCAAAATGATAATGCTAATCTATTGATGTTGTTTGCACTTTAGCAAGTGCACCAACACCTTTGGTTGATTGGTAACATCTAAGAAGAGAGAACGCAAACTTAGCGTTGGTAAAACAGGAGTTGGCATTTTATGTTATTAGTGCTTATGAGATAGAAATTTGTTGCATGATATGAACCAATAGCAACATAATTGTCTGTAAACTACACCGGTAACCTGCACATATTTTTATTAAAAATAAAAGTCTCAATGCCATGCTAGATGAGAGTATTGAGAGGAAAAGAAAAGCAAAGAAAAGACATGGTCATCAGGGACTACTTGGAGACCAACTTTGTAGGGTCAACTTCAAGAAATTTCACTGCATATAAATATGTTGCTCACTGCATATTTCACCAAAAAAAAAAAAAAACTCCAAGAAATTTCACTGTATGTAGCATATAAATATGTTGCTCATTAAAACCGTACTTGGTTGCATATAAAGTCATCTAAAACCTCTCCAACTAGGTGGGAAGTCACTTCCAGTATTTGGTTGCTCAGAGCAAAGTTTCTAAGTCTAACCGGGCTTACAAATAATTTAAATGATTTTAAGATAGAGATCCGATTCCACTTTAGCAAAGAAGGCTCCAACCTCTTACTTATAATCTACCAAATAAACGTTAAACCTAATTTATTCTAAAAGGAACGAGGATGGATTATGTTGGAAGTTTTAACATATAAGACATTATATTTCTCTTCGTGAAACCATGATTTAATTTGACATATAGCGTGCATCTAAAAATCACTTGCCATTATGTATGCATTCCATTTGAATTGGTTTACGTATCATGAAAAATGTATTGAAAAGACAAAGAATGATGTTGGCATATTCATTAGGAGGAAGGATTGACCCATGAGGGCAGCTACTGCTCACAAAACATCCACAAAGATTGCTTAACAAAAATTGCAAAATATGAGGTTGTCATGTGAATACATGGAAGATGATTTCTCTCTACTTTTTTTTTCTTTTTTTTTTTTGCTCAAATCCATGCACCAATGAGAAACCAAAAATCCAATATAACCATATATATATATATATATATATATATATATATATATACACATACACACACCCACAAAATTATATTTTAATTGAATCTATGATATATAGTAGATTGTAAGTCTATCCAACCCTAACTTGATTAACTACAAATACAATACCACTCATCTATCAAGTTTTTCTTGTTTTCATAATTTAAAGTAGTGAATATTCTTTAGAAAAATAAAAAAATAAAAGAGTGAATTTATTGAGTCAACATAATTTCATTAGAGTTTGCTTATTTGTTCTTCAAAATTTATTTAAAATATTTTAAAATGGATGCTCAACTTATATGGAGTTTTCTATTTGCTATATGGATCATGTATTAATGATGTCAACATTGTATCGGCTGATCTATATAGAAACTTACAAAATAGAGATTAGCAAAATATCTAAAAGGTGGACTATTTTTAGGATCTCTCTATTTTTTTATTCTCTTTTACCACTCCTTTAAAGAGGTATTTATAGATCAAGGGACTCCCACACATATCGAGATCTCTTTGGCATGCACAATTAGTGGGAAAAAGATAACATGATCTAGCTAAAAAATAGGATGGATCATATTTTTAAAATATAAAGAAAAATATTGTAACAACCACCCAAGCCCACCACAACTTCCACTGCTGGATCGAATCCATATAACTTCCATGTGGCTTCGCATTTGGCTTTGCTATTGGTTGCTTCTTAGATCCCTAATTATGGCTCCTCCTCTTCAGAGGAGCTAGCTCTTGCTGAATCTAGAATAGAAGATGGTGAAATGCAACTTGGTCGACTTCCTGGTTGAACCACTTGGCTATACTTAGACATTGGCCCTTCTATCCGACTTGGAAGGCTTCTTGCTGCCTTGGCATGTCTCGGTGATCTTCTTCTCTGGAATGATGTCCTATGCTAGCATCATCTCCCAGTTAATAACCAAGTTGTCCACTGATGGCAAGATCTCCTCTGGCTCATCATCTAGCATTGATAACTTGATAGGTTTCAAATTGTTGACATTCATGACTGAGTAGATCTCCATGTAGGCTGCCAACTCTAACTAGAAAGCATTGTAACTAATCTTCCAGAGAATCTTCAAGGGGCCATATCAGATAGGCTTTAGCTTCCTTTCAACTCCTTTCTGTTACTCTTTTTTGAGGTGCAACCATACTAAGTTGCCCTCTTAGAAATCAGCCTCTACTCAATGTCGATCATATTATTCTTTATACTTCTGTTGGGTTTTTTATAGCTACTACTCTTCCTAGCTATATACATATTGGATCTCTTCTAAGAAGGCTAGGCTCTTGCAATGGCCTTTTCCTTCTTGGATGTTTGTGGTGTAATGCTTACCAAAAACTCCTAATCAAAAGAACTTTGTGGCAAAGAGCCCAAGCACACCTCTAAAAGAGACTTCAATGCAGAACTGTGCACTAACCTATTGAATGCAAATTGCTGGTAAGGCAAGATCTCATCCTAAGTCTTAGTATGTCGAGCATGGTAGCCCTACAGCAAAGGTACCATGGTATGATTGATGACCTCCATTTAGCCATTAGTTTAAAAATGATATGGTATGCTTATAAGCAGATGCGTATCTATCATGGACCACAAAGACCACGGAAAGTGGTCAAAAACTGGCTATCACAGTCAGACACAATCAAGCTAAGTAGCCCAAAATGAGCCTACATGCTCTGAAAATAAAATCATGCCGCCTCCTCTCCAGTAATCATATTTTGGCAAGGGATTAGCACCACCATTTTTTAGAAGAGATTAACCACAACGAATAGGTAATCGTGCCCCTATCGCATCCTCGAGAGACCTCTCAAGAAATCCATGGAGACACTCTTCCAAGGCTAACTTAAAATCGGCAAGGATTTGTATAGCCCCAACTTCCAGTTGCTTAGCTTGGAACAGCTTCACAACATGCAATCCCTTATGAATTAGGATATGTCCTACTACATCCCTGGCCATTAGACATAGCGATGAAGATTTGCCATCATCTTGTTTATCCCAAAGTAGCTTGCCACCTTCAAGATGTGTGCCTCTCTCATCCGCTTCACCTGGTCTATTGCTTTGGCATGCATAACATGCACCTTTGTAGAGGAGCCCACCTCATAAGGCAAACTTCATGGGCCTTCTCACTTCGACGTCCTCTAAAACACTCCGAAAATTAGGGTCCATCTTGTATAGTCAGCATACTCCTTGTGCAACACCGGCTGGACCTGCATAAGAATAAATAAATACAAAGTTGTGACAAGAGGTCGTGACAACATATCCACTAGTTTGTTTTGTGCACCCTTCTTGTACTTGATATTGATGTTATATTACTGTAAGTATGTCATCCACTTCATATATCTGGCTTATTGTAGCTTGGGTTGTATTTGGAGGTACTGAAGTGGTTAGTGATCAGTATGCACTACTAATCTCCTTCCCCAGGAGGTAGCATCGCCAATGCTTCACCACCTGGGGTAGGGCTAAGAGCTCTTTATCGTACGTCAGGTAGTTGAGCTGGGAGCCCTAGAATATTTTCGAGTGATATGCCATGGGCCGATAATTTTATAGCAAGATAACCCCTATTCATAACTTGACGCATTTGCTTCGAGCTCAAATGGCCACGGAAGACTTAGTAAGGCTAGGACGTATTCTTCACTGATCTTCCTCTTCAAAAGATGGACATCATCCTTGCATTTCGTCATCCACTCAAACTTGCTGCTTGCTTTCATCAAAGCACGATGAGGAGAAGCCAAAATAGAAAAATTCTAGATAATTTTTTGGAAACATCGACATGCCCCCACAAAGCTTCTCACCTCAGTCATGGTTGTGGTGTCGGCCACTCCTGGATTGCTCATATCTTGTTGAATCAATGCGGAGCTCACCGTTATCCACCACAAAGTTGTGACACACTAGAGAAGAGTGTCCAAACTCGCATTTCTTGTAGTTCAAGCGTAGTTGGTGCTGCTTCAACACCTCTAGGGCCTTCTTGATGTGCGCCATGCACTCCTCTTAGGAAGCGGAGAAAATGAAGATGTCATCGAGGAAGGGTCACAGCACATCATTCATCAGCCACATGAACACACCGGGGGCATTGCACAAACTGAATGACATCACACGCCATTCGAAAAGCCTCTACCTCATCTTGAATGTGGTCTTCTAGGACTCCTTTTCATAGATCCAGACTTGGTGGTAGCCGAGCTTCAAATTTAGCTCAGTAAAGACCTTCACATGCTTTAGTTTGTCAAGGAGGTTATCAATGTGAGGGAGTGGGGAGCATTTTTTTATGATAATTTTGTTAAGGGCACGATACTCAATGCATATCGACCACCCCTATCATTCTTTAGCACCAGCACCATTGATGAACTGCAAGGAGAGCTGCTTAGCTTGATGAAGCCATTCTTGAGCAACTCAGCCACTTGCCACTTGATCTTTTCATTCTCAATTATAGAGTTCCTACACATGCCAAAGTTCAGAAATAGCACTTCGGAGATGAGTCAGATGTTGTGCTCCAATACTTGATTCAGTGGTAACCAATGGGCCTAAAAAGCCTCGAGTGGTCGTCAAGGAGTCTGGCCACCTCATCCTCGTGTTTCCTACAAGATAATGTTAGTACGGGAAGGCTTCTAATAGTAAGGACCACTGGATGGATCACCACCAACATGAATTGCTAGCAGGCATTTACCAACCACTTAGCTTGGTAGGTTGTCACTAGGTTAGCTGGTTGGTGCAATCACTCTCGGCTAATGATAAATTGCATTCCATTTTTAGTTTGTTCATACTCCTATGCTTGTTAGTGGAAGTGAGCATCTTGTTCATATAGGAACGGACTACCAAGTATCACATGGCAGATCTTCAGGGTACCACCTAGCACACAACCTTATTGATATAGTGACTGGTGATGATGGAGCAGAACTTGCATTGACAGTCGATCGTCTGATCCACATCCTTTATGATCCACCCTAGTAGGTAGGGGCGTAGGTGTTGTGTCATTTCCAAGCCAAGCCTCTACACAAGGCCCACCGAGATCAGATTTTTCTAGCTATTGGTGTCGATGATGGCGCTGATAACCCCGTTCTTGACCTGGATGTTGAGGGTGAAAAGTTGCTTTATGGCATCCTCTTTGGTCGACGGATATGGGCCGATCTCCTTTTGCCTGAACATCAGAGATAAGCTCGTGTCCGTCTTTGTGACTGGTTCAAGTCGTTTGCCTTCACTCACCACCATAGCCATCATTATGTGCTTGACTTTATTCTTCTCCCTCAACCTCTTTGACGTTAGCTCTGGATGGAGCTTCCAATATTTGTCTTCTATGTGACCTATAATCTTATAATGATTGCAGTACGTCTCACCTTTGAAGGAGGAAGAGGAATAGTTACCATCACCATTCTTCTTGATGTACTTTCAAAGTGACTTGGAGGATCCCTTCTTAGACCCTTTAGCATCTCTATGACCACTAGGCTTGTTCTTCAACTTGATGGCCATGGCAGTAGTACCGGCATTGAAGATGTCCGTCACTTTGTATAGGAAAAGCTTGACCTATATTTGCTTATGTAATCCGATGATTTGGTGAAGACATCTTTGTTGTCAAGGGAGTTGCCTAATGCCACCACTAGGCGTCAGAACTCAATGGTGTACTCTTGCAATGACTAGTTCTGGCCTTGCTTTTGATTATGCTAGCATGTCCACCGGTTCTAAAAATATCCCATAGGATAAAACTCATGATAGAGGATGCGCTTAAACACACTTCACTCGACCTTTACATTGTCGTTGGTGTGAAGGTACGTGTTCCATCATGCTAAAGCATGGTTGGTCAGCTTTAGTCGCACGAATGTGATCTAATTTTAACTATTGTACCCATAAAGGGTAACGTAGGTCTCTAGTTGGTCGATCCATGCATCTAGTTTTTTGGCATCCACCATCGAAGGAAGCGATGTCGATCTTCGTTTCGATCTTAAATGGCCGTGGCTTCTCACTTGCGATGCTCATGGAGTCGATGTCGAAGTTCAACCCCGTCATGCTCAAATGGCTTTGATGGAACTCTTTTATGGGGGTCACACATGCTTTCGAGAGAAGGTTGCAGTCAGCTTTCAGCACCTCTTCATGTCCTATAGCTATTATCATATTAGTCAGTGGAGTAGGTGGCTGTTGCTAGTTCTTCTCGATATTCTCCACCATAGCCAGTATGGTAGCCATTAGGTCCTCTATCTTCTTAATCTTCGTAGCTAGCTCATTCGTCGAATTGGTTTCCTTTACAAAGCTCATCTCCAACTATGATGGTTATCGATGCTTTATCAAGATGGTGAGGGATTCTCCAGTCACTTGATATACAACCCTTACATGGATCATACATAGCTTAAAACTGATGCTCTGATACCAAAACTTGATATGCATAGAGACTTGCAAAATAGAGATTAGTGGAAAATCTAAATGATGGACTATTGTTAGGATCTCTCTTAATTTCTTGATTCCCCTTTGCCGCTCCTCATGAAGAGATATTTAAAGGCCATGGGACTTCCACATGGATCGAGATCTCCTTGGCATATACAATTAGTGAAAAACAAAAAAAAACATGATCTAGTTGAAAAATAGAATGGAACGGATTCTTGGAATGGAAAAAAATATTACAACAACCACTTGAGCCCACCACAACTTTCATTGCATGTGAGATCTTCTGAGGATCAAATCCATATAACCTCAGTATGGCTTTGCATTTGGCTTTGTTATTGATTACTTTTCAAATTCCTGATCATCGGGCATCCTTAAAATTTACTACTTAATATAAAATATATATTAATGATGTCAATATTAATATGCTTGGCTATCATTAAAATTTATTGCTTAATATATAATAGAAATTTGATGATTGAAGCTTTCTATTTTTTATAATTTATTATATTATCATAATATATTTTAAAAATTATTAAAAAAGAAAAAAGCACATACTAAGCACCAGTATTAATGACAGGAGTTTTGCACCAAGGCTAAACTTGTAGTTCTTCATTCGTCGTGTGAATCTCACTAGTAATAATATTGATATTAATGATGAAAATATTTGCTCGACTACAATTAAAGTTGATTATCTAATTTGTAATAAAAATTGACTATTGAGACTTTATATTTATTATAATTTATTATCTTGCTATATTGTATTTAAAATAATTTTAAAAGAAATAATTGTAATTTGTGCAAGTTATATATTAGTTTACACATATGTAACTAATGGGTGTGGTTATCATTTCTAAGCACGTAGGATATGTTAAACACATGAATAACTATGGTCCGCCAACATTGCTCCATGAACAAACTTCATATAAGGCCGGCACTATATAATATCATTTAGAGAAGAATTCTTATTTTGCTAGTTTTTTTTCCAATATTAATTTTAAAGAAAAAATTTAGAAGTCAAAGATGACTTTTATTAATGAAGTCATTAGTCTTATAAGTACAAACAAAAAATGATATTTTTCATTTTTCATATTTATAATATACTTTTCATCGATATATATTTTATGGCTAAATAATACATACCAAGTAAATTAATTATTAAAAAAGTTAAAAATACCTTTATAAATCGATACATAATTTTTAAAATATAAAATTTATTAATATATAGTACATAGCCAGGTGATATATATTTAGCAAATGAATTATCTGTAACTTAATATACACCTCCAAGAAAATTAATATATAGTTTGAAAAACATTATATTTACCAATGCATACTATGTAGTATAGTGACATACATTTATTAATTTTTTAATATATATTGTAAGCTTCTTTGATATATACCTTGTAGTGATTCAATGCAGCTTCTAGATAAATTAATATGCAATTTCCAAAACATTGAATTTCCAATATATAGTACATATTTGGTTAATATATATTTAATAAATAAATTATTTAAAGACATTGGATTGTTTGATGATTAATTTGTTAAGTACTTTTTTTTTTGATAAGACGGATGCTTCAACCAACATGCCTGGTATGAATGCATCCAAAATAGTTAGAAAGTATACAATTTTGGAACCCCAAAGGAGCGTCCCATGCTCCTGTCCATGACACCTATCCAGAATGCGCATCAACAAAGGAGGCCACCTAGTCCGCAGCCGAATTGCCTCCCTAAAAATGCCTGATAAGGATCGAGGAGCAACCCTGTAGCCAAAACATGATATCGCGAATCAAAGGATGCGCCGAAGCTGAGTCCACCACCCCTTTGATCCACGAAATCATAGTAGCAGAGTCCCCCTCGATGATCAAGTGAACAGCCCTGAGACAGCAACAAGCATAGCGGATACCAGCCCATGCTGCCGTAAGTTCTGCCTGAGGAACATAAACATCAAAGAGATGGCACCCCCCCAGCAGCTACAATGTCAAGACTATGACTCCGAATCACATACGTAGCACCACCATCAAGACCTTTCACATTCCCATCAAGATCGACTTTGACATACCTCGAAGGAGGGGGTTCCTAAGAAAAGAATGCCCTCCGGGCCACTCGATGAGCAATGCTAGAACCTTAGGTCCCCGAGGATGTCATAGTCACTTTGTGGTACTCCTTTAAGTGCACCCGAGCTCTCTCCACCATAACTCTGGTGGAACACCTCATTTGGTTGAAAACAAGAGCGTTCCGAGACAGCTAAATATGATAAGCCAGGTATGCTGGAAGGGCAGAGCCAGGAAGAACAGCAGGAGGCCTCAGAAGATCCATGAAGGCATCAACCAACTCCCTAAATTGAGCACTCATAAAGTCCATCCCCACCACTCCCCAGACATGCCTAGCCCTCGGACAAGTGAAAAGCACATGCTCCAAGAACTCAGTATGAAAGTCACAAGCAGGACAAGAGAGAGGAATGTCCATCCCTCTAGCTTGGAGAAGATCCTTGGTAGGGAGACAACGCCAGGCAACCTTCCAAAGAAAGAAGGCCATCCTGGGATGCACGCATAAAGACCAGATCCACCTAATATGACAGCTCCTGTGAGGCTCCTCCCGGAATAGACGGACCAGGTCAGACATAGGGGCACAGCTCAACACCGAAGACCTCCACACATGGATATCGATACAGGGATGCGTCGGCAGAGCAATAGAGAGGATCCTTTCATCCAAGATAACCCTGAAGGTCTAAAGAACCAAAGCATAACTCCACTGGGATCCATCAGGAGATAAGAGATCTGCAACAGTCATCAACACCGGACCATCCATTGCCACAAAGGTAAACCAACGGGCTAAAGGAAACTCCGAGATCCGTGCCTCCTCCATAAAACTATTAAAGAACCATCTCCTATAACCCACCTCACTTGTGGAATGACAGTAAGGGCTATCCGGTTCATCACACTCCAAATAACAGAACCATGTCAAGGAGCATCACTACCAGCATCCCAGACAGGAGTCAAGAAACCATACTGGGTCTTCATCAAAGAAGTCCACATTATCTCCAAGCCCAGCAAAAAATGAGAAACATGCCTCGCAATACTGGCCTCCCTCAAAACTTCCAATGAATGAATACCCAGACCACCAATCCGAGTAGGATGGCAAACCACATTCCATCCCAACAAGTGAACCCCTCGATGAGTACTCGAAGCAGACCATAGAAAGGATCGAATAATTTGCTCCACCTTGCCAATAATGTACTTGGGAATGACAACATTAGAGAGTAAGAACACCGGGAGAGAAGTAAGAACAGACCTGATCAGAGTTAACCGATCCATAGAAGAAAGAACCCTACTCTGCCAACCGTCCACCCTCTCCTGAATAGCAAGCACCACTCTCCGAAACTCAGAGCTCCGCAACCTCCCACCTGAGATAGGGACCCCCAGATACTGTAAGCAACCCTCCTGAAGACCAACACCCAGTATGTCCTGAATCGAACGACGAAGCCTGATAAGGGTCCTCGGGCTAAAACGATCTCGAACTTCTACAAATTCACCCACTGGCCCGAGGACCCACGGTAATGCTGAAGAATGGTCCTGAAACCCACCGCTGAAGCAATAAAGGCCTGGCCTAAAAGGGGACAATCATCTACAAAAAGTAAATGCGAGATCGGGGGAGAACCAGGAGCAGGGCAATACGGACGAACCACCGACTCCCGTACCACCGCCCGAAAAGCTCGCGAGAGAGAATCAGCACAAAGGATAAACAAGAAAGGAAGAGTGGGCAACCTTGTCGAAGAACGACCGTGGAGTGAAAGAAATCCGAAGGAGTCCTATTAACAAGAATAGCATAAGCCAGATTCGTAACACAAGCCATAATCCGGTCTATCTAGCACCGATGAAAACCAAAGTCACGTAAAGCCTCCTCCAAGAAGCTCCACCGCATATGATCATAAGCTCTCTCCATGTCCAGCTTGATGCCATCAATGCTCGCCTAGCATGGGCTCTCCTTAGATCATGCATGAACTATTGGGCAATGATAATATTATCAGAAATACATCTGCCCTCGACAAAAGCCCCTTGCTCCGGAGAAATGAGTCTAGGAAGAATCAGCTTCATTCTATTAGCCAAGCATTTGGCACATAACTTGTATAGGGTATTGCATAAACTGATAGGCCTGAAATGACCTGACTTAAAAGCATCAATCCGCTTCGGAACTAAAGTAACAAAGGTCTGCTTCCAGGGATTAGCCAAACGACCCATGGCAAAGAAATCCTGCATAGCAGAAACAACCTCCCTCCAAATAATGCACCAATACCTCTTAAAAAATAAAGAAGGAAAACCATTTGGCCTCGGTGCTTTATTCTCCCCCATAGACCAAAGCACACCACGAACCTCCTTAGTAGAAATAGGTCTAAGTAGCCGATCATTCTCCTCCTCCGAGACCTGAGAGTCAGGACGAGGGGAATGAAAAGCAGGAAAAACCTCCTGGGGCCCAGCCCATCTAGAATAGAAAAATGAGAATATCTCTCGCTTGATGTCATCACCATCCTCCACCCAAGACCCCTCCAAGGAACGAAGAGCCCTTACACAGTTCATGTGCCTGCGCACCACAGTAGCCTGGTGAAAGAACCTGGTATTCCTATCCCCTTCCTTCAACCACTGAACTCTAGATTTTTATCTCCACATGATCTCCTGCTGACTCAAAAGGGAGTGGTGCTTAGACAAGAATTGCCGAAGGGCTACCAAATCATCATCATCCAGCCCCCCTTCCCTCTCCTCCTCCTGAAGAGCAATGACAGAGGCCTCCATAGAAGTCAAAGAAGAAGCAAGATTTTTAACATCCACCTTATTCCACCTGAGGAGGCGACACTTCAAAATAACCAGTCGCTTAGAGATCCTATACTGCACCTCCCCCCTGATCGGAAGCCTCCATACCTCCCTAACAATGTCCCAAGAACCCGAATACTCCAGCCAAAACTTCTCAAATCTGAAAGGAGCACAACAAGGCATCGACACTGAGGTAGAAAGAAGAACCAGACAATGGTTAGAAGCAATCCTCGGGAGATGTCAAACTTGGTGGTCAGGATGCAGGATAAGCCAATACGGAGTAGCAAATACCCTATCAATGCATTCCCACACCCTGGCTGCCCCTGATCTGTTGTTACACCAAGTAAATTAGGGGCCCACTAACCCCATATCCATCAAATCATTAGAGTGAATAAACTAAGTAAATTATCTAGTAGCAATGTCCTCCACAAAAGGCTGACCTCCTCTCTTATCCTCCGCAGCAAAAATGCAATTAAAGTCCTCTGCAACCACCATAGGAATACCCTGATCCACCAGAGCCGAAACTTCCTACCAAATGCTCTCCTATCCCTATAATTGGTACTAGCATACACAGCATACAAAAGCCATGTCGGCCCCCCATTCTCCGATATTACAATGGAAATCTGTTGCACACACCAATTAAAAATGTCCACCCTAGCCACCTCCTTATGCCACACAACAATAATGCCTCCAGAGAGACCGTGGGATTCAATCCCAAAGCAATTCCAATCTTCCTGAATCCAGCACTGAAATCTTTCCAATGCCAGCCCAGAAAGCCTGGTTTCTAAGAAGACACACATATCAGGATTATACAACTGTCCAAAATGTCGAAATGTAGAATAAAATGGGAGCTTTCCCGCCTTCCTTACATTCCAAACCATAACCTTCATTGACAAGAAGAAGAAAAAGCGAAAGAAAACCACTATTCTTCCTTCGCCAAGGGCTTAGAGCCCTCGAATTCACCTGCAAACAGAGCAGTTCTTAATTGCTTGGCAATGTTCTCATGCCCAGAATCCTTAACCTCCACCTTTTCAACACCAGTCACAGTTGCCTTCCCCTGATTGGCATGAACCTTCCTCCCCAGAGTCGGATCGTCCCCAACTGGAAGCAGCCCAACCGAACCCTCAGCAGATTCGGTCTCCTCCCTGACAGGATCACAGAAGACCACACCCACAGTAACCTTCCCAGCAAACACCTCCCGCTCCAAGCCCGGATCCCCCCCTTATCACTCCTAGCTTCAACGATAGGGACCAGCACCCCACCCCGCAATCCTTTATCTGGAGTCCCGGCCATTGAAGGCAGATCCTCAGACAAACAAACACCCATAACAGGGTGGGCAGCAGGGCCAACAACAGACGAAAGCCCCTCAACCTAGTCCCTCAAGGCTAGAAGAAGCAACACTAACCATGATGGAGGCCGGAGCAGACGGGCTGATCGGCGGGGAGGAACACCGGTGCATGCCCGAAGCCGGAACAGCCATAGTGGAAGCTGGAACAGGCTCAACGGCAATGGGGGAGACGACCTTTGCCGGGCTCCGAGCTCTCTTCAGTGACCCCGCAGCAGGGTCCACCATCAACATGTCTCGATGACCGGAGTCATTGCCACAACCGATCTCCATTCTGTCCCCAAGAGCACCCAGCACCGAGAAACCCCTACCAGTAGCCAACTCCTCCTGAGAAGGCTCCTCACCCGTACTTCCCGGAGACAGGCGCCGAGCTACCTTCGACGGTTTTTGCCACCCATCGAAGTTCGATGGAGAGATCGCCGAAGAGGAAGGAGTCTGCGGGGAGCTAAGAGGAGTGGAAGAAGAAGTCAGATCCAACGACTTCGGGCAGTGCTCCCTAGTCTTTGGCTGTTCCCGCACACCACGAACATGAGCCCTAGGGGCCCGAGGTTGCCGGATCCATGACGTCACTAGCCATGGCCCAACTTTAGGTCGCTCCACTCTAGTCGACCTCCCAGACTCCTGCGACAGGGGAGATGGATGGGATTTAGGCGGCGCCCCCACGTCCCCAGCAACACAGTCAGGTAACAATCCAGCACCCGAATCATCCCAGCTGGATGAAGCAACTTCCAAGCCACAGCGATCCTCCTCAAGACCCAGCCTCCCACAACAGAAGCACACTTCTGGCAGGTTTTCATACTGAAAAGGTTGCCAAAACAGGCTTTCCCTCCCTCGAAGCCTCACCCCCGGCAGCAGAGGTTTACTCGAGTCAATTTCCACCTTCACCCTTGCAAACCCAAACTTTCTGAGATTCTCCGTAAACTTATCAATCAGAATAGGGGTGTTGGCTTCCGCAGCAATCATCCTCAGAGCATTCGGAGACCAACACTCAATAGGCAATTCCAGGAGGCGTAGCCACACAACGGTCTTCAGCACTGACAACGACTCGGAGCGAAGTTCGGATGCCAGGCTTCAATCGCCAGGAGCTGCCTGCCGACGAACCACGGGTCCCCCTCCCTAGCCCGAGAACACTCCATCTCGTCTTTGAATCGAACCATTAGGTGGTCGGCAGCCATAACAAACACCTCCGACCCCTTCTCCAGCTTAAGTTTTAACTTAAAATCCCTCTCCACCAGTCCTGCTGACACCCTCTGTCCCAGACTCTGGACGAACAGAGTCCGGTTCTCCCACAACCTGCGAGAGTCCTCAATCTCCAAAGCAGGGAGCTCCAGCACCTTCGAAAAGAACCCCTGCAACTCCTCTATTTCCGCCTCGAAAATCCGATGAGCTGTCCACGATGACCCCCGAGGAACACCTTGAACAATATTGGACCAACTCCGATCCTCCCCGTCAGCGCCCGAAGCCCCGCTGCCTGACCCCTTCCTATTCTTCCCATCACTTGCCATGAAAGCCGAAGCAACTCCGAGATATTCGATGAAATGCCGAAGTAGACACGAGGAAGGCACGGAACCAAGTCACAGCGAACCCACCGCCGAAGCGAGTGATATACTATGTATTAACGAACTCTATATTTTTTAAACTATATATCAGTTTATTTAAAGATACATATTAATTTACTTCTTGATTAATTTATTCATATATGATTATATATATATTGATTAAAATTATATATTAAAAATAAAAAAATAAAATTATATTTTTAATTATGAATTGATGATACTATTAATAAAAAATATTTTTATTATATATATATATATAGTAATCCAAGCTATCCTGTAGATTTCTGTGCAGTCTTTTTTCATCTAATGATGAGTAAATTATTCTAAATTTGATCTATTGACCGTTGATAGTGAGACAAGGTCTATATCAAAAGAATTATTAGTTATATTTTTTAAAATTAAATTAGTTCTTGAATTATGTAAATTGTTATATATATATATATATATATAAAATTTTATTATTATTTTTATTTTCTCGTTCGCTCCTCTCTCCCGCATATGATTTTGGTTCTCGCTTCACGAGGCATGTTGGTTGTCGCGCGAATTGTGGACGACGGTGATTACTTCGCCTACCGTGCACTCCGTTTTGACCGACGAACTCGCCTCTTCCCGCGATGAGTAGATCGGCGTTCGCGGCCGTGGACCCCCCTTCGCCACCGCTAGCGACTGGACTCTCGTCCCCTCTCCGCTATCTCTCCAAATGGAGAGCGGTATCAGCGCTTCAGTCAAAACCCTAAACCCCTTCCTCTCGTTCCTCCTAAAAACACGAAACCTTCGTCTCCTTCGCCAACTCTTCTCCCAAATCTCTTCCAACTCCGCTTCCATCGACCCGCAGATCCATTCCTTAATCGCTCGAGCCCTCTTCAAATCCCGCCGCTTCAAAGAAGCGGAGCAGTTCCTCTACAACGCGCAAAATCTCGCCTTTCTCCCCCGCAAGCGCCTCTGGAGCTCTCTAATCCAAGGAGTTTGCGTCGAGGAAGGAGATCCAGATCGAGCGCTCTCACTACTGAAAGAGCGTGTGAGAAATGGTGGTATTTGTCCCTCTCCCAATACTTTTCGAGCACTAGTTGCGTCATTTAGCTCTCGGGGTATGATGGAAAGGGCCATTGAGGTGTTGGATGTTATGACGGATGAGAAGAATGGATGCCAACTTGATAATTTTGTTTGCAGTTCGATAATCTCCGGGTTTTCTAAGATCGGAAAGCCAGAACTTGGTGTGCGATTCTATCAGAGAGTACAAAAAGTCGATGGCTTTCAGCCGAATTTGATAACTTATACAGCTGCTGTTGATGCATTGTGTAGAGAGGGCAAAATCGATAAGGCAAACGATTTAATTAGGGAGATGGAGCAGCAAGGTGTGATCTTGGATGCAGTTCTTTATAGCAGCTGGGTATGTGGGTATTTAAGGAAGGGATTTCTGATGGAGGGGCTTCGGAAGCACCGGTTGATGTTAGAGAAAGGGATAATGCCTGATGTAGTCAGCTATACTAACATCATTGATGGGTTATGCGAGGAAGGGAATGTAGAGAAAGTATTTGGATTGCTAAATAAGATGGCAAAGAGTGGCAGTGAACCTAATTTGGTTACTTACACTGTGGTTATTCAAGGGTTCTGCAAGAGAAACAAATTAAAGGAGGCATTTTGCATGCTTAGGAAATTGGAAGAATCGGGCATTGATGCTGATGAGTTTGTATATTCAGTTTTGATTGATGGATTGTGCCAGAAGGGAGATTTGGATGGAGTTTTTGCATTGCTTGAGGAAATGCAGAGGAAAGGAGTTGCTGTGGGAATTGTTACATACAACACGGTGATCAATAGTTTATGTAAGGCTGGCAAGACGAGTCAGGCAGATGAATTTTCAAAGGGTTTTGTCAGTGACAATTTCACGTATAGTGCGTTGTTACATGGATATGTGAAGGAAAAGAATGTAGTGGGTGTAATGGGTATAAAGGGGAGATTGGAGGAAGCAGGCATTTGTATGGATGTTATCACATGTAACATACTTATCAAGGCTTTGTTCATGGCAGGAATGGTCAAGGATGCTTGTGGGCTGTTCGAAGAAATGCCTGAGATAGGCTTAGTTGCAAACTCTGTTACATATTGTACAATAGTTGATGGGTATTGTAAGCAAGGAATGATCGACAAGGCACTGGAGGTCTTTGATGTGTATAGGAGAACTTCATCATTTGCTAGTGTTGCCAGTCATAATTGTATTATTAAAGGACTCTGTAAGGAACATATGTTAGATATGGCTGTCAAGGTGTTCCTGGACCTCATGGATAGAAACCTAAGACCTGATGCTGTTACTTACAGGATGTTGATAAGAGTCCACTTTAGAGAAGGTAACGGAGAAGGAGTCTTGAAGTTTATTCAACAGGTGGAGATATTAGATCTTGAGTTACTATCTTCCATATGCAATGATAGTGTTGCATTCTTATGCTCAAAAGATTCTCTTGCAGCCGCTGTGGATGTGTACATGTTAGCTAGAGGGAGAAGTTTGGTCATTATGAGCAAATCATACTATAAACTTCTCAAAAGTCTCCTCCATCATGGAGATACACGGATTTTTCAACTGATAATGAATGATTGCATCAAAGATCATGGAACTTTTGAACCTAGAATAGTTAATATATTGTCTCTTTACCTTTGTAAGAGGAATGTACAAGAAAGTATTCAGTTTTTGAGTGATATGAGCAATAAGAATATTTCTGTCAGTGTTATGACAGCAGTTGTTGATGCACTTAAGAAGGAAGGTAGAATTCAGGATGCACATAACTTTCTGATGGAAGCTGAAGAAAATGGAGCATCTTTGGATGTAGTTGTTTACTCCATTGTGGTGGATGGACTTTGCAAGGCAGGGTACCTCGAAAAATCATTAGATCTATGTGCAAGAATGAGAAAGAAGGGGATCAATCCAAACATTGTTATCTACAATTCAGTGATTAACGGTTTGTGCCAGCAGGGATGTCTAGTTGAAGCATTTAGGCTATTTGACTCTTTGGAACATAATAATGTGCTTCCTACATTTATTACATATGCTACTCTTATAGCTGCTTTATCTAAAGAAGGTTTCCTGCAAGATGCAAATCAGTTATTTGATAAGATGGTTCATCGGGGAATCACCCCAAATACTCGCATTTACAACTTATTGATAAGTGGATATTGCAGCTTTGGATTAATGGAAGAAGCACTCAAGGTTCTTTCAGATTTGGAGGGAAGTTGCCTGCAACCAGATGCTTATACAATCAGTGCTGTGATCAGTGGCTGCTGTCTAAGAGGTGACATTGAAGGTGCCCTAGGTTTTTTCAGTGCATACAGAATGAGAGGGTTTTCTCCAGATTTTCTGGGTTTCCTGAACTTGATAAGAGGACTCTTTGCTAAGGGAAGGATGGAAGAAGCAAGGAGCATATTGAGGAACATGCTTCAGTGTGCAGATGTCACGAATTTAATTAACAGAGCTGGAGATGCGCTTCAGGTAGAATCATTAGTAAGTCTTCTGTTTCTTGCATGTGACCAAGGGAGAATTCAAGAAGTCATTGCTGTCCTATGTGAAGTTGGATCTATGTTTTTCCCCTCGTGGGCGTCAGACAGTGAAAACAGACAGCTCAAGAGCTGCATGAATCAGGATATTTGGATACTGATACTGAAATGATAGGTTCTGCTAGAGGAGGTATTTATCCAGTAGTGATTAAAGTTCCTGGAAACTTGTATGCGAAATCGGAACCAAAAACTATGATTGGAGGTATGGTTGATATGAATCACAGATCATGCAAGGAGGTGGACAAGGATCTTGAGATAGAAGATTATGAACATTTAATAGGAAACTCACTATGCTATGATTTTGATGCTTATTACTCCATCATTGCTTCGCTTTGTTCAAAAGGGAAACTGCATAAGGCTAATAGTGTAGTCAAAGCAATGCTTCTGAGTTCTGGAGAATGTTGTTGATTTAGCCCTTTGCACTCCTTGAGAATTTATGGACATTACCAAGGGAAGATGGGCTTGTTACCTTTCTATATTGTCAATCCATGCTAAAATAATCTCAGGTATGTCTGTTTTTTCCAATTTTTTTTAAAAATGAATGTCTCCTTATTCATTTTTTTTCATATATCCTAATTAATATTCTTTTTACTTGTTAATTTTGTTCTTTATCAGCCATCAAATTTCTCTTCTGCTAAACCTTGGTAACTGCAATGACCTCCAGGCACATAATTTGTTTCCTTTCTTCCCGAAAGAACCAGAATTTCATAACATATTTAAGATTTTCATGTCTTTGGTCTTCTATATACTAATATGCTTTGTTACATGTTTGAATAACGAGTTCTTTCCTATTACAAAGTTGTAGCAATTATTATATTACCTTTTTCTTTAAAAAACTGAACTAATTTATATGATCTGAATAATTTATACTTCGAGCAAGGGAAGAATAAATTGTGATGATCTGAATTCTGCCATTAATCTTGCATCATATCTCATTGGAAGTAAAGAATAGATTTGTTGGCAGTTTTTTCTTCTTCTTCCAAATAATATGATTGAGCTTGTGCTGTACTACCAATTTCTGAGAATTTAGCTCTATTCATTCTCTCATAGAGTTTGGTCTCCCAAATAATATGTCAGTCAGCAGACAAGATTTTCTTTTGAGGTCAGTTAATGCGAATAATTAGAATGCATGCAGAAATAGCTGAGGATTGGACATTTGGACTCGCTCTTGATCTGTGGTACACCATGAGATTGAGAAAATGTTGGTTTTTGTTATTCTTATAAGTTTTTAAAATCTGATATCTGCATATCATGTTTGAATGTTTTGTGTAAGTCACTGGCATTATTGCATCACTCCACGTTCATTTTCAGCAATGAATAGATCTCTTTTACGATGCAGCTCTTACTATCATTCTTGTTGTCGGTGATATAATAATTTTCTTAAAAGTAAAATGAAATAGAAAAATTGTTTCAAAGCCTCGTTCAACAGAAAAGTGGTAATGGCTAGGAAGGTGACAAAGCTGTTCTGGATGGAATATGATAAAAATACATTTGACAAACAACTTAGTTTTAAACTTTGCCATGAACTTCCAAATTTTAAACACAAAGAGTATTTAACATTATGAGCTGGACACTGGATGTGGCCCTTATCATGAATTGTTCGAGAATTCGTAATCAAGTCCAAATCATTGGGTTGATGATTTATGGTTACAAATTTAGTAACATATTTATCTGTGAGACTGCTGCTAATTTTCCTTCTGGATATAAGTTTCAATTCAAAAAATTACAAAAGAAATATATGTGCATTGCTAATTGTATCTTTGCATTCAATCCAAAATTGAGTAGTTGATATAGTTTAAAAAAAATTGTGATTTCATTATGTTGTTGTATAAGTGGAGATAAACACTTCAAATGCAGGCCATCAACAGCTCGAAGAATGTTGAGTCAACTGCTTTGTTACATTTTGTCCAATCAATCCTTAATATGCTTCTACATCTCATTGTTCATGGTGGTGAAACCCTTCAAGTTTTGTCGGAGTTGAAGCCAAATTTGCTTTGTTTTCTTATAAAAATTGAATATTTAGTGCTGGGCATGGTAGCATTTCGAGCAATCCAAAGCTGAACAGTGTGGTTGGGTATTTTCTCCATTTCCCCATTCTCGTTGCTTAACATCACTGGTATGTCCCTGTTCCCAATCTCAGCTATAGAAGGTAGTTGAATTTCATTGAAGTAGAAGAAATTGCTTATTGTCTCTTTGGGTGTTTAATTAATATTGGGGTAATACTGCTAATCTCTGCAGGAGGATTAGTCGCAGGATTCATCACCAGAACCATGGGCATGTTGAGAATGACAAGTTACGGCACCCTGTTATTTGCTTGTGCCTGCTTGACCTATGGATTAATCGTTATTTTTCTCAAGCATTTTGATGATGATGGGTTTTTATCATTTAGGATAACTTGCAGTTATCTGAGAAGTTATATTGAAGTTTGGATTCTATAACTCGGATTCTTCGTTTCACATTGCCTTTCCCCATGCTTGGATACCCCTTTTACCTGGTGAGCAGCCACATGGCCATACTTCAATGGGATCAACTATGGATGCTGAGGATTTTGATTTGGCTAAATTCTTAATCAATATGTTGATTTACAGTGGAAGAGGAGTCCAGGGAAGAGAGGTTCACACTTCCATCCAGATAGTGATCTATTTGTTCCAAATGAAAGGATGTGATAACATCAACAGTTTGCTGGTCAGCTATAATGGTGGTGCTTGCAGGATTAACATGGAAATTTGACCTTGTTCCAATGACTAAACTGTATGGATTCCCTATTTGGTATGTCTATTCACTCTTTTGATTATGTCTAGTGTTAATGAAAGCACTCATGTATTTTGGATCATGAATTTTGTAATTATTGTGGTTTAAATGCAGATATTCATTTTGTGGCTGTAGTCTGTGACATACTTGCATCATCACAGGCATGATGAGAAACTTCCCTCATATCATGGAAAGGTGTAAAATCGTATAAATGTCCTCCTCTCTGATGTGCATCTATCAATCTCCAACCATTTACAAAAACCACTATCATATTTAGGAGCTTAATTTTATAAGCATCTTAAAAAATTATCTATTCATCATGCTGTGTATGGGAAAATTGTTTCTACATTTTTACTTGGAAATAGCATGTTTTTTTTCCCTAAATGTTTTTTAGGGGCTTCTTCATTGATTGTTTCTGTCAATTTGTTCCAAACAAACTAATGCAAGAACTACATATAAAATCACTTTATGCATATGTTCCTTGTCCTCTGTTAAGTCAGAAAATAAGGTTGTCTCAAATTTAAGAATATCTAGAAGACATGTTAGGGTGCGAAAGTTATGGAAGCTGTTTGTGGGTGTATTTTTGTGCTGGGCTTCTTTAATTTTCTTTTCCTCTAGGAATGGAGTTATCTCCATGGAGGACTGACAATACTAGATCAGGATTATGGAAGGATCCACAACATCCACCATGATATGGGACTTGTGATACATCTCGTCTTCCCCTGCAAATACCACATTACCAGCTAGTGGAAGCTGTGAGTAGCACTGACTTGTTACCATTTCTTCGACATTCTGCAGAAAGATGAATGAGAAAAATGCTACTTGTAATTACTTGTAAACCTTGCATCAGTGTATCAGACTGAGGCAGCAAATCTGGTGCTTGTAAAGTACTATGGGGAACCTGAGAAATATGTTCCTTTGTCATTTAACCTATTTGACATCCTAGAAAAGAGTTTGAGACATGATCTACACTGGAGACATCATCTACCATTGGACTGACAGAATTTTTGTGCATGGTTTCCAGGCCCTGCTAGTCATGTGTTTCTCTTCCAAGTAAAAGGGATGGAGGAAATTTGTCCTCAAGTGAATTTATTATAGCATGTAATCAAGCACAAATTCATATTTGTTAAGATGCTCGGAAATATTATCCTCAGCATAGCTAAGCTATAATTGTTTTAGGTGCAACTTTCTAGCAAAGAGGATAGGAGGAAAAAATTAGTGTTTTGTCTGCTGGTAGCTGTGTCCAACACCTTCATTTCCAAGTCTTAGTGTGCACATCAGCAGTGAATGAAAAGATGATGAGGCTTTTGCTGATTGAGTCTGATATGCTCCTAACCTCAACAAACCCTGCATAACTGCAAGCTGACCTTTTTGCGGATAACCTGTGATCATGATCTTTTGGTGAAAGAATGCATGGGACGGATCCTTCAGATGTGTGGAGACATATCCAGCTATTCTTTCTGTTACAACCTTGCATTCCATTGATATATTGAATCCTGTTGCTTTTGTTCATAAGCTTCAGTATGCCATAGGATGATCATGCCATGATTATAGGCTGCTCGAGGAAAAGTATGAGCACTCAAGTGTTCATGTTGACAGTAAAATATGTTCAGTTTTGGATCAATTTATCATACATTACAAGAATTAAGATAGGAATAAGATAATGAAAGTTTTGCCTGTATTACATGAAGTAGCAAGAATGCCCCTATTAGTATCTTTTTATTCCTGTCCTGTAAAGAAGGGCTGGCACCTGAGGTAAAGCAACATAATGGAAGAGAAAAATGACGATGTACATTCAGTCTTGGGCTAATAATTTTCTCTTCTCCCTTATTGGAAGATCAGATACTTCCTTGCTTTGGTTTCGAGTTATCTTATATATCATGGTGAGATATCACCAAATAGAATGATAAAGTTAGTGCTGTGAAATTTGTTCATTAATTTTCAAATATTTGAAAACTTTAAGATCTTTTTTTTTCCTTATCTTAAGCCAGGTGCATTTATTTCAAGTTCCTTTTCTTATAGATTTAGCTTTTTATTGTTGTTAAACTGATACTGATCAAAATTTTCTGTTTGTATTTTCTGTGAGTGAAGTACAAGCAAGGTTGGAGAACATGGAAGGTCGAGCACAGATCACAAGGCTATTATTTGCTGTTTAACAAAGAATTCAATGATTGAATGATGGATGGATATAAATAGGAGAGTCCAAACTAGTGCTATAAATAGGAGTCCAAACAAGTGCAAACTTTTTCAGCTGAAACATTGGAGATGGAAGAAATGCTGAAGAAAAGACTAACGGACCAGTCAAGTGAGATTGAAATGGACAGGAAAGACCAGGAACATTAGCAAATTTTATTGTGGAAGAGATGGAACTGGTAGAGCAGCATATAACAATTAGTTGTAAAGTTGAATCTGTTGTCGTCGCTATTCAATTCATGTTCTAAAGCCACTTTTGCTTGCTTATTGGTGGTATTGATTTTTTTTTTCACCTTTGTTTTTTTGAAGGGTAATGGAGTAGCTCCTTAATCTTTGATTCAATTAAGCGGGAGCTTTGAAGCCAAGTGCAGTCATTTACTGCAGAAGATATGAGAGCTCCCAACACCAAACCAATATCTTCTGACATCTTGGACACTGTTTCAGCGAAAGCAATAGTCAACAGCATGATGATGGCAAGGAGGGGGAAGAGGCTCCCTTGCTGGCCAGAACTCCCAGAACCAAGAACAGAGAATGATAGTGACAAAAGGATCAAGGGATATATTTCGTGAGCTCTATGAACCTCTTAGAGCTTGATCAGGGATTTTAAAGGGAAGCTGTTCTGTGTAAGCCTGCAAGGCAAGCATGCCGTTATCTTGTACTGGCAAGTTGCTTTGCAAGGAAAGAGGTGAATGTATAAGGAATGGAAATACCCTTTCTAAGAAAGGGAAGCAGCTCAGCACTTTCAAATTATGACTTATTTCTTTATGTTATTACAATGGTCACGGTTCTTTTATAAAATTCATTATTCATTACCTCTTAAATGTGTTTACGGTTAAAGAAGTTCCAGCAAAACCTTAATGGTGGTCATCATTTTAAACCAAGGATGATAGTCCTTAAACCCACTGTATACTTCTTTTTTGGTCTTTTGGAATACAAACCATCATAGGGTCATGATGACCATTAAAACAATTATGTCACTGTTTGGTTATAAAAATGGAAACAGCTGGGAACTAATAGCCATTACATGCGTTATAACTGCTATGATTGGGTTTGGACCCCAAAAATGCATTGATTGAGCTAGCTGGGTCAGGTTTGAATAAGTCGATGTTCTGTAAATCACCAGTATGTAATGATTCCATTCCGTTCTTCTTGGTGTAATTTTGGAGGGCCTCTTGTTCCTCTCTTTAATCCACAAAAAAAAAAAAGAAAAAAGAAAAAAGAAAAAAGAAAAAAAGAAGCCAATAGCCATTCCACATTGCATGGATAGGTTCATAACTCATCCTCTGGCAAATTCAATTCTAACGAAGAGGATCTGCGGCTCGAGGGAAGGAGACAGACACTTAGATTTTATTTCCTTTTCTTTGGACTTTTCTGCAATCAAAGCCCGTGCAAATTGTCTAGGTAGGTGGTTAAAATGCAGGCAATAAGTTGTCGTGATCCCGGAATACCTCTGGCCAGACTCACTTTGGCTTCTTTTTTTCCTTCTTCTTCTTTTTTTCTTTTTTGAAAAAAATCGAAATATAAATCATATGGCAATTTTCACCAGAACTAGACATGCAGAAGTTTACCTTGCTGTCCTGACTTCTTCTTTCACTTTTAGCTAGTCGTGGCAGCCAACCACCATGTCCTAGGAGACTATCGAGACTCTTGAAAGACCATGACTTTATAAAGGAAATCTTAATCACATGGTGATGACTCTTGTCGAAGAAAAGGCCACGGGCCTCTGGCTTTATAATTAAAATACATATGATTTTTCCTTTGGCACAACAAATTTGATTTAATGTAATGATGATACTCTGTTCATTGGCTTTTTTTTTTTTTTTTTTTTTGTAACTTTGATTTATGTAGAAAATATTTATTTAAGATAATTATAACCTAATAACCTGCACTGCAAAAGATAGATACTACTTAAAAAACATGGAGAGACTGTAATCATAAAAGCAAAAAAGGGAGGAAATAAAATGCAACTATAATTAGTTTGATTATAACTTATATGTATGTTGCAATGGTGCTAAATGTAAGAGATCGTATGGCAAGTTATAATTTTTTAGACAAACCATTCGGGATAAACCTGAAATACTCGATTAAAAGTTTAAAAAAAATATCTGGATTGGAGGATATCATTGAAATGAGAACTCCACGGTTCATCTTTTGCAAAATGAAAACTTGTGCATATCTAGATTGTTGCCATGCTACTCATCTTTTGAGCAGGGAATTTTCATATAATTTTTACTGTGCATGTTTGGCAACCACCTATTTGTTTGGCATCCTGATACGTCGATCTTAATTTTTTTAATCCGAGTAAATTTTTTTAGTGCATAATATAGCGTCAATCCATGCACATGCAACTCTCCATCATGCGAAAGAGGCATCGCGAAGGATTCGAGTAGATACCATCGAAGCACAATCCACTTTAAAAACAATGTTCACCCATCATCGACATCATGGTATTCCAACCGTCCGCAATGATTTTACCCATGGTTGTTAGCGTGGCCATAACGGTGTTTTGAAGCATGATTCTCACCAACCTTTGTTCCTCCATAAAGTTAAATACTATTTACCCCGAAAAAAAAAAAAAAAAAGAAAACCAGGAGAACAGTGGAACCCAGCCCGAGTCTCACGTGCATGGCTCACGGGTTTGTTAAAAAGGCCAAAACAAAGAGCAACAATTCAATTTCATCTAATATTATTTACTTAAATATTATAATAATCATTATAATATTTGATAAAAATTTACTTAATTTTGAAAACTCCTTGCTTTTCGTGTTCTGGCTGCCGTACGAGTTTTTGCGAACTTTTCTTTGAAAACTGACGCTGCCTTCAGAACTGACACGCATATGTCTCCAGAAAAGAATCTCCGGGAGACCCGCCCCCGGTCCGA
This sequence comes from Areca catechu, assembly GCA_021397845.1. Taxonomy (NCBI): domain Eukaryota; kingdom Viridiplantae; phylum Streptophyta; class Magnoliopsida; order Arecales; family Arecaceae; genus Areca; species Areca catechu. Next base: position 140,777 of record JAHSVC010000041.1, read on the forward strand.
ACCGCCGATGGCTCGTTGCCCCAACGGCGGTCCGTGGCGTGATTACCATCCTTCGAGGACACTCCCCGTTCTCGTCCGGGTCAATTGCCGAACCGGCTCCGGGCCAGGATGAGCCACCTACAGGCCGCCGCTAATCGAACCGTTATAACGAAAATGACGGCGTCAATCTGATTAAAAAGTCGTATATAAAACCATCATCATGAAATCAAAACCCCCAAAACGCTTGCTGCTGATATGGTATGCGAAAGCATCAAATAGTTGCTAGCTTTTTATATGGTAACGTAACCGTTATCATAGAGGAAAGGTCATTATCTTGCCACCCATCAATCATTATATGCGGTTATAATAATATCAAGATAAAAACTATAGGGCCCGAGCATGGTACCCAAAGCACGACTCCATTCCAACCTGTCATTCGTGCTCCACCCTACCGGTACCAATCCTCGGATGCCAGATAAGATACAACCCAACCTCCCAACCCTCTCGTCTCGTGCCCAGATGGGGTGGTTTGGTACTCTCCGGGCCCCGTAACTCACAACCAGCACTAATAAAATTGCTTTTTGGGGAACGGCAACTGTAAACAACGGCGGTTAAAACGTTATAATGGCCGTCAGTTTAAACGACAAGCAGAAGGGGACGAAAGGGCGCTCACATGACGGTGGGCCCCACTCGCCCTGTCACCAACTCGGGCCAAGACTCGGAGAGAGAACGGGGGGTTTTGCTGGGGTTTGAAGGGATTAACGGCGGAGCTTGTGTGTGGGGGACAAAAGCAAAGGCAAAGCCATGCCCTTCCTTTGCCTACAAGTATAAATAAATCTATAAATTATAGCACTCCTCACAGTACAGCTACTTGTAGCCATTATTAGATTTTTTTTTTTTTTTTTTGGGCAAAAGATTTTATTTCATTTATATAAAAGGAAAAGGATAGAAATAGAGACTCGCAGAGGGGGAGATTTTTTTTTTTCTCCACCCTTTCTTTTTCCAAACTAATAAATCCTTTTGTTTTCTCTTCCTCCATCCCTTTTCTTTTCTAACTACATCCCACCTGCCATCCCTCCCCCCATCTCTTTCTCTCTCTACGAAACCCTTTACCCGTTCCTCCCCGCGCTCCTCTCCGATGCCAGCCGGAGAGTAAGAGGGGGGGGCATTGTTTTACTCTCGTCTCCCAGCTCCCTGTTCTTGCTCGCCGTCGGTGATTGATGCGAGAGATCGGTGGCTTCTAGGTTTCCGGTCTTCTTGAAGTTGCCGTGATCTGGTGTTCTTGCGTGCCCTAAAGAGATCCTTCGCTCAAGAAAGCCCGGCTCAGGCCCAGGTTTGCTGGCGCTTACCATGGTATGGATTTTTTGGTTTTGTTCTTGCTGGCTTCTTGGATTTCTATCTTTGATGGTCTGTATGAGCTTCGATGTATGCTACCTTGTAGTAAAAAATGCGACTGTTTGCCTTGTTTTTTTTTTTTCTTTTTGTTTTGTTTGAGTTGCTTGATGTTTTTCTGCAAGAATTGACTCTTTGTTTGACCTAGTAAATCAAGAAAGGGGGAAAAGGAATGCTGCTTTTTTCTTTTCGTTTTTTTGTAGCATTGTTTATTGTTTTTGAGTTTTGAGTGATGTTGACTTTATTGGAATGGTTTTGCAGTAGTTATGAACTCTGAAACTTTTGGCGTTCCTTTTCTGAAGTTGTTTACCGGAGATTGAGTGAATGAATTGCGGTAGCAGCTTGATTTCGTTTACTACGAAGATTAGGTTTTGAAATAAGGAAGAGAAGAACCTGTGTTGCTTCGTGAAGGAATTTTGGAGTATAACTAGAGGGTTAGTAGCAAGAAGCTTCTCAAGATGTCTCTATGTGCAAGTAACATGTTGTTAAGTACGGATTCTTGAATTAGTTACCCAGTACTGGATATAAGAGATGTTTGTGTTGTTCGGTGTTAGATGATTGACCATGGCCTTGAGAATTGATTCAAATGCATGTACTGGGCATGAAAGGTTTGCAATGTATGGCTACAAGGACACATATTTCATTGTGTACTTGTATATGCATTTGTAGCCTTGGTCAATACACATCTTGATATGTACACCCATTTCGTTATGGGTACCTTTGAAATTTATGTTGTTTTAGCTTTAGACCAAGTCGTAATATCACACTGGAGACAATTTTTCTTTTAAAAAAAAATCATGTACCCGTATATTCTGATTATGTAATGGGTTCAAAGCCGCAAGTGGGAGATGTAAGACCAACATCATGATTTTTTGTCATCATAGGACATCTAAATTGTCATCTCAATGCACTGCAATATCTACAATTTGAAATAAATATACTCTGGCTCCAATTGTGAGCATTATGTTCCCACTTTCAAATACAAAATCTCTATAGCTAAGTGTATCTCTATTATTTCACCTCATTGTGGCTATTTTGGTACCCTAAGGCACAAGTTTTTGATTCAATTTTTGGATGGCTTGTAAGATCTGTGCCAAATTGTAGCTAAGGTTTAACAACTCAGGACCTTATCCAAAAAGGCTAGCTAGAAGGTAATTTTTGAGTTCTGTGATCCTGTATAAGTATCCAAGACCTTTCCAGTAAATAATCGATGTGGTACTGAATACACACCCGCACGGGTTTTCACATAAGGATATAAGATATCTTAAAGATAGGTACAGTTCCAAGTCATCCTAATTTTAACAGATCATTTACATTTAGGTAATGCTGATCTTAAAGTACAAAATATGTTAATATGATGACTCTTGCGAACTGATTGTTATGGAAGCTGAGACCAATGCTGTCCCTAGCACATCTTGGCTGCAATTGGCATGACTGCATCAAGAGCAATCATTAGCAGACATATCATCCCTGCATCAGGTCATTAAGTACTACTCCGTTTGGATGAGTCCACAAGTGACTCTTAGAGGGATGGACTCATGGATATTACTGGTTTTGTAGGAGAAAAGCTGAAAAGAGAAGCTACAGTATGCGGAAATATACAGATCCACATGCCTATTCTGTAATTAGATAAAGTCCTAGAAGGGTAAAATCTGCTATCTCTCAAATAAAGTTTTGGTTCTTTGAGTACAGAACATGCAACTCAGAATCTACAAAAACTGACTGTAAGAGCAACTTTTAGTTTCCTGAACTATGAGTTAAACTAGCTGCTACTGGGCAATGCCCATTTATGTTTAAAGTAGTTTTTTTTGATAAAGCCATTTTGGTTTTAAAAGTCCAATAATAAAGGACTAATGATCACCTAGGGAATTTAGTCCCTTAATATAGGTTCTTAAAACAGCACAACTATCTCTAGCTAAAGAGCAGATGATGAGTAAAACTTTCAACTTCTTCTTGATTAATAGCCATCACTGTCTGATAGCCAACACATATTATTAACCAAATAGCTGAATTGAAATACAGACTGATTCTTTGTCTTTGTTTTATTTCAAATTGTATAAACCCTTTCAGTATGAATTTGGAATATCCGACATACTGACATGTTGCAACCAGAGACCTGTCTCAACTGTGCAACCATAACATAGGATAAACTTATTTATATGCCTTTCTTCTGGGTCTTTCAGATAAAATATTCAACTAATTTGCCTTTAGACTATACAATGATAGCATCGAATAATGAATCTATTATTCCCCGCTTATCTCACCCTGTATGAGTAGCTTCATGTTCTTTTGCTAATATCTTTGGTGTAAGCTGAATGTTAAGCATGTTGGACATCTCAACTTATTGTTCTCCATCATATGTTAGTACATTTGTGAAACATTCTCATTCTAGGCTTTTTAAGTCGGCATCTTAGCCTCTCAAGTTAATCTTATTGTTTCTCTGTTTCATATTTGTACTGCTTTTCTTTCTTGATGGACATTATCATCAAGTGTAAAATGAAATCTTTCAGGAAGCAGAAAGATAAATCATAATGTTAGTAACAAATCTTGCCTGTGAGGGATAGTTTCTTTAGCGATGAAAATACTTGGTCTTGTTATAAGATTTCTGGTCTGTTAATGAAGGTAGTGGGCTCTTATCCAGGAGTTGCTTATTGTTTTTCTTTTTTCTCTACTTACTATACAACACTCAGTCAGCCTTTTGTTCAGTACTAAACTGCCACCAACTTCCTGCTTTAAGTTGAATATTTCTATGATGTGCATGCTCAATGGGGAACCAGCTTTTTAGCTGCTCTATAAATTCTTGGTTTCTTTAAATTGGTATTTTTGCTAGGTAGGTTGTGTATTTTTAATTTTTTTCCTTTCACAGTTTTGATTAAAAAAATACCATCAACCATGTTCACTAAACCATGTGCTTATAACATGGATAGGTTATATGTTCTGCTTCTTACTTCTTAGTCAAATACCAGGACTTGCTTTATTGCATTTTGGTAATCTTGAAGCAGCTGATGCCTGCATGAGTATGAACAGCAATGTTTTGTAAGAAGCAGAGATTAAATCTTCAGCCCCTGATAGTTCAACAACAAATAAATATGGTTAAAGTGCATTCTTATTATTTTGATATCTTTGGTTCGAGTCATATTTTTGTGATGAAAACTAGGTAATTTCTGACCTCTTATGATCTTGTTTGTTACTTTACTAAATATTTCATACATGTTGATCCAGGCAATGGAAGATTATGCATCCTGCAATGGGCAACGGTTTGGAAGGATAATGCGCCAATGGGCTACTTATTCAGAGCTGGACCCATTGGTTTGTTTATTCTTTTTATAGTTAAATTTGGAATTTTTATTAGAATTATTTACACTGCTAAATACTTTTTTTATGGATGATGCATGTCTGCTGCAAAGAGAGCTTCCATCCCAAACAACCTTCTCATTGTGCTTAGTAACCAATTTAAAGGGTTTTAATTGACTATATCATTTAAGCCAATGAATATTTGTATTATCGAGTCAAAACTTATGATGAAAACTGAATTCAACAATTATAGAACTGACTATAATACAGTTAATCTAATGCTTACCATTATAAGGGGGGATCTTGAAAACTGTAGGGCTAGAATGTGTCTGCATGAAATACATAAAAAACTCATGCAACACTCACAAGAATGCTTGCTTTTTTCCTATGCAATTGTTTGGTGGTGTCCACCTCGTATACATGAAATTTTTTGAGTAAATAATCCTTCTATATTTTTGAAATAAGTAAATAATTATTTCATTTATGATTGATCTTACTATTACAAGAGTAAGTTAAATGATTTTCTTTATACATTGTTTTTTGATTGAGTTCTCTACAAGTAGTATGTAGTTAGAGTAACTGTATTGTTTATGCTAGACTAACTGTCAGGTTTCCTTTGAAATAATGTGTATGTCATATCATCCCTCTCTTATAAACCAAACCAGAATTTGGGAGTGGATTGACAGTCCATAGCGATAATTCAGGATTTTGTAGTGGTTAGATAACCTACATGGAAGCTTAGCCATTCATGCCTCGGAACCTCACCACCCATAGTGGCAGATGTTTGCATATCTGTCGCATACTCCAAATGATTACATCTTTCTGGAGAACTCCAGACCATGCATCCTCACCTGCTTGTGTTGATGATGTTTCATGTAACTGACAGTTGCTGTTGTCTGCGTAATATTTTTGGATTTCATTAATTACAAAACCATCACATTAGTAATCCAACATAATGAGATCTTGAAGACACATTCAGTTGCTAATGCCTAACAGTTCTATTACATATATTATATGGCTTATGATTATATAAGAATTTGGAGACTTATTTAATGTCTAATGTAGACTAGGTGTTTTCCAATATTGATTTGTGTGAGCAACCCATACAAGTTAGCTTGTTAATCTTGCAATGTTGATACGGTTGATAACGCTCAAGCTTATCTTGTAAGAAAATCATGTCCATACTGGCATAAATATTAAATGCTTGTCCAAGTAAACTAGTCACATGAATCTATGGTAGGATTGTTGAATTAAGTCAATTTGTAAGTTATAAAATCTTGTGATGCAGGTTGTTGATATTTTTGTTCTCCCCAGCTCTTGTATATTTGAGATCCCACACTTTTGAATATGCAAATACTAATGTTGTAGTTTTTTTTTTTTTGTGTGCTTTCAGCTGAATGAAACTTGGATCAATGGCCACATCTAAATGAGTTAGTACAATGCTATAAGGCTGATTGGGTGAAGGATGAAACCAAGTATGGGCACTTTGAACTGTTGCATCATCATCTTTTCAAAGTCAAATTTTGAAGGACCTGATACTGATATTGAAACAGGTGATAATATCATACTGAAAATAATTTTATTATGATTTACTTTGGTGTGAAAACGGAATCATTTATGTATATCAATTTTCAATGCTGCAGAAATGCACCTTGCTAGTGCAAGGCATTCTAAGACTGAAGATGCTATTAATGATGTGTCCCTAGTACCTCAGGAAGGCAGATACCTGAGACTGGCTCCTACGTTTCATCCTCTAAAAGTTTAAATATCTTGCTAAAGCTTCTACTGAGATTTTTGGTGCAGCATAGCGGAAGTTATGCTTGATAACCTGCATATGTACATCTGCATGTGTGGTTTTTGTGCACACATGTACATGTCAAGAAGAGCTTAAGGATATGCATATTGTTGAAGTATATATTATCATCTCTTGGCAATATTTTGTGATGCTTCTTTCTTGACTCATCAACCTGTATAATGCAATTTTAAATGAGTGATATATTTCAATCCTTCTGATCTATCATATTTGTCAGCCAAATGATGGTGGTCTATTTTTGCAGTTATGTTGCAAGGTCCTATATGTCCTGTTCATGTTAGTCTGAGTCATGCTTATGGCTAACCATTTATATCCGGAGTTGCTCATTTACTGAGAGATGCCAATGTAGTGCTATGTTATCTATGCATGGAAAGTGTCATATGTGCTTCTGTAGTAGCTTTAAGCAATTAGATATCAGGGTTTCTGCTGTTAAACTAGTCTCTGTAAAATGTAATTTTTCTACATGTATTAGTTAAGGATCAACTATGTCAGTGGGATATATGGAAATCTAGAGGCCATTTTTTAATTTTAGCTGCTGTGTATATAAAGGTTTTGGAAGCATCTATTCTTTTTTTCTTATGGAAAATGCTGTCTGATAAATCTCCTCTATACCTTGTTATTGGTGGTCTTTTGTGCCCTTATTTCTGATATAGTTTTGAGGTCTCTTTATGAAATGGAAACAAGAGTCACAATATGCATTGTTTGTTTTTCCTTCTTTTACCCTTAACCTGCAATGGCTTGTTAGAACTTAAGCCGTCTGACACAGTTTCTATCATGGCATTGGCATGTTATAAGTCATTCTTTCACTATCTTTTAATTCTTTTGATCAGTAAATATCTGGTGGATAATGGTTTTGCATATTTTTTCAGCATTTTGGCGAGTCTCCATTGCCAGCATATGAGCCAGTATTTGACTGGGAAATGAGAGGTCACTGATTTTTGGACAGAGGACTCCAGAAACTCTTCCAACACAACATAAAAGGTTTAGATAACTTTGTAGCAATACTTTTTCATCACTGTTAAGAGTTGTCCATGATTTTGCTTTGCTGCTTCTTGTTTTCGAACCTTTTTTGCTTCTGACTCTTCCTATGGTTGCTAAACTCCTAATCATGAGTCTCAGTGGACTGAATATCACCGTGAAGGTATTATCCTTGTCATTTCAAGCTGGATTAGTTGGTGAGTGTCATGTGCCAATTATCATTTTTGATGTTCCATAATTTGTGCTACTGCTACTCATAGATATCTGTTTCTTGGATCACATTTTTTAGTGATTCTGGTTCTTAATGTGCTGATGTTTTGCCTATTTATTTTGTAGAGCCCTTTTATGGTACCATTTGCTTGTATAATAGAGAGAGGAGGGAAAGATTGTCAGAGGACTTCTATTTTCGTGTTCTACCAACAGAACTGCAGGATGTAAGATGTGCAGCTTGTTTCAGATGTTATTTGGCCATTACTTTTTAATAAGTTTTGTGAACTTATTGGTAAAATAAACCAATGCAGTCTTATGCTGGTGTATTGCCATGTTTGGGCTCACTGCCATACTTTTTTTCCCTTTGAAGAAAAAAACTGATTTCTTCAATTTTCCCTCTATAGGCTAATGTCTCTTCAGAACGTCGGGGTATCTTCTCCTTGGATACTCCATCAGCATCAGTTTGCCTCCTCGTTCAGCTGGAGAAACCTGCTACAGAAGAAGGGGGGGTTACTCCATCTGTTTATTCTCGCAAAACCTGTAAGTCGAGGTTTATTTTGTCTGGGGTTTGTATTTTACTGCTGTTCTTGAGGAAGAAAAAGTTTATTTGGTTTAAATTTCTTTTTAATTATTTGAGACAATTAATGAGAATCTATTATTCATCTTTAATACATATTGTAAGGCATTTCTAATTAAAAATTGACTTTTAAATCTTATCATGTGAGAAAATACAGATCTTGTTTGTTACATCATTCTGAATTTCATTATTCTAATAACAATTATGTCTTATGACTCTTATCATTGCCTGGTTTCTTTTGATGATCTTTCTGGTGTGCAATGAGAGTTTTTGAATATAAGCATGTAAGTTTTTTTGCATTCTAGGTGTACTTGACTGAGAGGGAAAAACAGAAGTTACAAGTTTGGTCTCGAATTATGCCCTATAGAGAGTCATTTGCATGGGCTATCATTCCATTATTTGAGAATAACAATGTTGCATCTGCTGGCGGTGCTGCCTCTCCCAGCAGCCCACTTACTCCCAGCATCTCTGCCTCAAGCTCTCAAGATAGTGTTGCAGAACCTCTTTCCAAAATCAATTTGGATGCCAACTGGCCCAATATTCAAGCCGAAGCTCAGTAGTTGTTGAGATATCAAACTTAAATAAGGTCAAAGAAAGCTACACAGAGGAATCACTTCAGGTGATTGTCAATTCAATATCATCTTTGGTGCTTTTAATCAGATAAGTTTTTGGGCAATATGAATTATGGCATGTAATGATCCATGTCTTATTTTTACTTGTACAACAGTATATTTTATTGCTTTGTAATCATTATGGGTGCAGCATATTCTGTATTGTAGCTATAAAAACTGAACTGGACCGGCCGGTCTGACCAGAAAACTTGGAACCAGACCCCTGGCTGGTGTTTTCTTGCAAGACTGGAAATGCTGTTTGAACCACATGAATCCTGTTGACATCGTCAGTTTTCTGAGAAAACCGGTGAACTGTGTGGGCAAAATCGAATGAACCATCTGCAACAAAAAGGAAAAAAAATTGACAAATGCAGTCTGAGACAGGATTCCAACCGGCGATCAATGGTTGCTGAGGAGCTCTCAACCACCAACACAAATTTGTTTTCAATAGTTTATCAAGCAACATAAACTGTATTTGTTATTCAAAGATTGTATTTACTGGCTCCTAATAATCAATTCTTTCCAATAAAAAAACAAAATAAACATTTTCTTTCTTTTGATGCAAAACTAAGGGAAAAATATATATTCTTGATCTTATGCATTTGCATGCATTTAAAACTTTAAAATAAAATATCAAAATTTTACATATTTTCTACATTATGTACCACTTTAATTTTATTTTCTAAAAACTAAGTGAATCATGATTTTTTCTATTTATGCTTGCAATTAAAGGTAGTGTAGAATGTATATCAATGTGTTATAAAGCTTAGTATTTGATGTAAAAAATTATTAGTAGTTTTTCTTCAAAAACAGAAATATTGTAAATAGTTATGCATATTTATGTATACATGTTATTTAATTTTTAAAAACCTTTTAATTATAATCCCGTCTGATCTATGACCTGATTGTTGGACCATTGACCTGGTGACCTAGGCCTTTGGTCAGGTTGGTCACTAGTCTGGTTTCTATAACTTTGCTCTGTATGTGTAAAAATGATAAGAGTGATTGCATTGTTAACAGTCATATTAACAAATTTAATACTTATTATGTTTTGTAGTAATTATTCTGCAAGCAATACTCCCCACATACGAATTAGTAATTCATATGTGAGTTTGATTGTAAAGTCTCTTGTTTCTTTCATTGCCTAATCTCTTTAGAGGGTTCGACCCTGTTTTTACCATAAAATGTGCATAAACTGTATAAAATTTCTTTAGCTATTCTTTTTAGATGATAACATATAAGTGCCTCTATCCATCTATTTATGTGATTGTTCTGTGCATTTCACAAAAAAAAAAAAAAAAAAAAAGCTTCTGTTTATGGATTTAATCTGAAGGTGTTATTTGAAACAGTTTTGCTTGCTAATTCAACTTGAAGGATTCTGGTGGATTTCCCTGGTCGAAGATTTGAAGTTTTCTGTTATTGTTAATCTTCAAGCTTTGGAAAGGATAGAAAGATATAGCAAATACGTATAATCAAAGTTACTGTGACTTATAATTGGTGGTTCGCAGATTGTTCCCATTTTCGCATTCTCTATCTGTAAAACTGATATTTAATTATCCCTATGCTATCTTCTCTTTTTTTTTTTTCCTTCCATTTACTTTCTTAGGACCCTAAAGGAAGGTGCACAAGCCTGTGAAAGGCATACTGAGATTGGAGATTGAAAAGCTTCATGCTGCCCATGTTGATGGTGACAACATTTCTGAAGGTGGAAGTGTGATCAATGATTCAAATGATGCCAGTGGTAGGTTTGCTGAAGCTGCATATGCAAAAAACCTTGGCAATGGTCTTGACGGGCTGCGGAATGGTAATCTGAAGTGTAATTTCAGTGATCGGAAAGAGTTACACAGGAATGGTTCAAATTTGATAGCAGAAAATCATCCTGACTACTGTAATGGTGATGTGAGTTGTACGCAGAAATTTTTTGTGTTTAATTTTATATTCTGGTTTGATTAATACTGCTATTACCACCTGTAATTTAGTTTGCTTGGTGCTCCTAGGAAGCATTATTAAAGTTGCATATTGGAAGAAAATTAGTACCACTATCAAGTTTGAAATGATACCAAACCAATGTTGGAATGAGTGGTCGATTTGGGAGGTTCCTGGGGAATATCAGGTAACTAGTAAATTGTTTAGGTCCTGGTGGAGGAAAACATAAAAAAAGCCTAATAATGTAAGAACTTTTATACTATCATTGCAGTCTAAATACTTGAAAATCATACACATTACAAATTCTTGATATTGTACTGAAGATTTCTTTGAGAGGTCCATGGATAATGTTTAGGTAATTTGCTCTTGCATGCATGAATTAATATGAATAGCTATTTGAGATGGTTCTGTAATATGTCAGACATAAAACAAAAAGTAAGGAAATTTTGGATAACTAAGAGCAATAAATTATAATTATGGTGTACTTGGCATTATTTCTGGTGCGAGATCATCACAAGCTTGTAAATATAAATTAAAACAACAACAGAAAGTTCCAAAACCGTGATAAAATCTACAGGAAGGCTAATTCTGGATTATAAATGTACTTGGTTGTTCTATATTCAAATAAAAGTGAGATGGCTGTACAGGATTTGTTCACTGAAAATGTCTATGGTGGGTAGAGCAGAATGAACTGGGCAAATTATGAAAACACTGACCTGAGTTTTTGAATGCCAAGAACGATTTAGTACTCATTGGACAGAGTGAAGCAGAAATTTGTTTTTGGATTAATAAGAACGTTTTAGTACTCATGGGACAGTGAAGCGGAAATTTGTTTTTGGATTAATATATCATCTTATTAACGATGGTGTTGAGTGTCATTTTTTTCCTTTCTTTTGAATGATGTTAGTTTTTAATGAAGTTTGCTCTCTCTCTCTCTCTCTCTCTCCTCTCTCCCTCTGCATGTGTCGCATGCATGTGTGTACGTGAGTGCCTGTAATATTTTGGTTTTTCTTTCCTACATACAATATGCAGGCCTTTATTCAAGAAACAAGATATAACTTAATTTTTTAGTGATTTAGCAAATCTAATTTAAGTTGTGGCTGCCAGACCGAGTGAATAATGTTGACTAGCTTCCAATTTTGTAGAACTTCAACTTGTTTTTTCAGACAAGCATGCTTCATGTCTTAATAATGTTGATTAGAATATTTGGTGCTGTGGCAGTTCCAAGCTTTTGATTTTCGCATGATGACCAGGAGTGAGCCATTTTTACAACTTTTCCATTGTCTTTACGTATACCCCTTGACTGTTAGTTTGAGCCGCAAAAGAAATCTATTCATAAGCGAATTGAGAAAGGATGATGCTGACATCCGCAAACAACCATTAGAGGTCTGTAACTACAATGATAGAAGCATTTTAGAATTCTTAGTCTGAGTTTTGAATGCATTAACTTGATACTGACTGGTTTTTTTTTTTTCTCATCAGGCTATTTACCCGAGGGATCCAGGTCAAGCACCTCAAAATGGGCTCATACACAAATTGCTAGTGGTACTAGAATGGCCTGCTACCATGATGAGATTAAAATTTGTCTCCCTGCCCTTTTAACTCTGCAACACCATCTTTTGTTCACTTTTTTCCATACTGACCTTCAAACAACTGGAAGCTCCAAAGCCTGTAAGTCCTCCTCCTACTATTAATAAGGTTTTAGTGGAAATTGTGGATTTCATAATAAATGTATCGAGATCTTATTTGGTTTTTTCACAGAATGTCTCATTATGTATTAGCATACCTGAGTTTTCTACAGCGTCATCTGATATGCTGTAAATACATGCAGGTTGTTGTTGGATACGCAGCCCTTCCACTATCCACCCACATTCAGTATGTGTCGCGTTCTAAGCTGAACTATAGCAGTATTATCCTATATCCTTTTTGCATGATAAGCTTAGACAAATATTGAGGATGATAAGTTCCAGTATGAGAATCCTTAGGATCTTGACTATGATTGTCCTGGGATTATGATGATGTGTGATAACTGGTAACTGTATTGACTTGTTCTCTGCACTCACATTTTACTTGTTATTTTTCGATTCGCTTTATGGTTGCAGTGTAATTTATACGTTGGTTTCATAACTGGTTTCAATTAATTCTTATATTTTATAAGTTGTTGATTTGTTATCTCTTCTAATAGGCTTTGCTGTTTTAGATAGACTATGTTAATGCTATATGAGTGGTTCATTTACTGTTCATTAATCTGTATATTTTATAATTGTTGATTTGTTATCTCTTCTTAATAGGCTTTGCTGTTTTAGATAGACTATGTTAATGCTTATATGAAGATGCAAGATTTCTGCAGCGCTCTTGGTATATAACTAGACGAATAACTCCAAGTACTAATAGCTAGTACAATCTAAGATAAAGATTCATAAAAAAAGGGATATTGCATCTGCAATTATGATTGGTTGTTGTTTGTGATTTCTTTTGTTCTTTCATGATTCATATTCTGGTTAATCTTAGTGACCATAACAATATTACAGGTAACTTTCTTCTGCTAAATCTTGATAACTGCAATGACTTCCTGTAGCCATCATGTGTTCCCCGCTGACCCAAAAGAACCACTATTTCATATCATCTTTAATATTTTGATGTCTGTGGTCTTGTGCAAAGTAATAACTCAACTATTTGTTTATGACTTTCTTCCTGTATAAACTTGTAGCCATTGTTATGTTATTTTTCTGTTTAAAAATTTGAACTAATTTCTAAATTTTAATTCTATTGAACTTCGAATGGTTGTTGGACTATTTGGCTGGACTTTGAGTATTCTGCCTTTCATTATTGTGACCAATGATCAATGGAAGAATTGTGGTTTCGGTTTTGAGGTTGTGGTTCTGTTAAGTAAATGGATGTGATGCCACTGGTGATCATGGTTTAGATGATACATTTTGTGCATTGGCTGGCTAGTCCCGACATGCTACATAATTTGTATCAAGAACTTGCCAAAAAAATTGTTTTTGGACCTATTCAATTTTGATTGCTTTATAGAAATGTAAATATTCTTTGGAATGAGAGTATCACTTATGCGACGATATCAATTATCGGTTCTAATATTAACATATGAAGTCCTGCATGGTTCCTATTATTGACATGCCTTGACACGAGAAAGCATCCAACATTGACTACTATATGTGAACCTATAATTTCTTGTGTTAGAACTGACTTGACATTTGATCATTAAGCACCATGTTTAACTCATCTCAAGGCTTGTAACATCTATAATGAACTAGAGAAACCATGTTTGTACCATCAGCATAATCCAGGACTGGACATATTTAGGAACCAATTTAGAAGTGCTGAAGTTATCAAAATATTGAGGTATGCAATTCTTATCTCTTTTTTTTCCAGGCTGCAGTCTGATTTATCATTACCCATTCTGAGAGAGCCGAGTCCTCATTATCTCCAAGACAGTGGCAAGGTATCCTACTGACAAAGTTTTCTTTTCTTTAATACATGATTGATAAATAATACAGCTATGGTAAATATCAATTTTCTCTAACCAACACATTGTAGCCAAGTAGCTGTCCCTTGCTTTTCACATATATCATTTTGGTACTATTGATTTTAATATGGAGATCTAGTTGGCCTGCAGAAGTTATGAAATGTTAATTTTACTACATTCTCTGTTGTGTTATCTTATAGGAGAGGTTGGACTACTTGAGGATGGGAAAAAATGTCTTCAGATTACGTCTAAGGCTATGCTCCTCTTTGTTTCCAGTCCATGAACGAATTAGAGATTTCTTTTGGAATATGACCGGCATACCCTTCGTACAAGTCCTCCTTGGGGCTCTGAACTTCTTGAGGTATTCTTTTTGGTTTCTGCACTGTCTCTACTTTTGAGTCTTATTCATGAGAACTGGTTTCTCTATAGAATTTATTCAGTTTATGTGTTGCTGTTCTTTTGTCAACTATCAGTTGTCTTGAATCTTCTGATGATTATTGGTTTCTCTGTAGAGGGGATCTAAGCTTTGTCTATGTGATGCATATTTTGATATAAATATAGTAAATGCATGGTAATGTCTTTTGACCTTGTTTCCATTAGCCAGAGTGCTGGTATGCATATGAACAGAGCAGACAAGGGTGAAATTTGGTAGTATTTTCAGGGAAGAAGAAATTATGATGATTTGATTTCTGCCATTATCCTTGATCACAACTTATAGGCCTCTTGAGTTGCTGTGATATCTATGAGTAAAAATGAATCTGCTGAGTTTTTTTTTTCCTTTGAGCATGTGATATTCAATGAATTGCTGAGAATTGGAGTTTATTCATTCCTTCATGGAATCTGGTCTCCCAAACAATATATCAACCAGCAGATGAGATTTTCTTTTGAGGTCAGTTGATGCGAATGACTGTAATGTTTGCAGAAATAGTTCTGGATCGTCGAAATGTCTTTTTCCCAGTACAAAATCTTGATTGGCTAATCTAGTACACTGAGTTTGAGAATGTGCTGGGATAGTTTGTTGTGAATTTGTAACATGATGTATGTAGATATTATGTTTGAATGCTTTTTATGGGGCACTCACAATGCATTGCTGCATCACTCCATGCTCATTTTCATGAATCGGTGCATCTCCTTTTACCATGCCATTTTTACTATCATGATATTCTGTTGCTGTTGGTAATATGATGATTTTCTAAAAGGTGAAATGAAATGGGAAACAACGTCATTCAATGGAAAGGTTCGAAGGCTGAGTCTTGCTCTGTTCTTGTTAATAATGGCTAGGGCTTAAATTGCAATATTATACAATGTATTATTAATTGAACTTCATCATGAGCTTCCAAAGTTTAAATGCTTTGCAGTAATTAACATTACCAGGTGTCTAGGTCAACATTGGAGGTGGCCCTTATTATGAATAATTATGAAGAAGAATTCATAGTCTATTCCTAATCATTGGACATTGCTTTATTGTTACAAATAACAGTTTTAGCTGGTGACTGCTGCTAATTTTCCATTTTGATACAAATTGAAATTCAAGAAAAATGCAGAGAATATGTGAGTTGTTAATGGTATCTTTGCAGTCAATCTACAATTGAGTGGATGATCTAGTTAAAAATTATGATTTTGTTATATCGTTGAATAACTGAAGATGGAAACTACACTTCATATGCAGGCTATCAACAGCTTGAAGAATGTTGAGTCAACTGCCTTGCTGCAGTTTCTCCAACCAATTCTTAATATGCTTCTACATCTCATTGGTGATGGTGGTGAAACCCTTCAGGTTTGTTGTTAGCTCAGGCTTTTATGTGTCACTGAAGCTATCTCATAGTTTAATTTTTAAGCTCAATATTTTTCCTTGAATTTTATTCTTTTATTAAAACCTCATTTGGGAAAATTCTTGGTGCCAATTCACTTATATCTTATCATATCTTCTCTCTAATTTGTTGATGTTTGGCTATATATTATCCTCTATCATTCATTGTTATTGTCATCTTTGCTTGCAGGTCGCAGCATTTCGAGCGATGGTCAATATTCTAACCCGGTAAATTTCTTGGTTAATACCTGTTGCTATATTTCTTGATGCTTGCTGACAAAGTTTTTTTTTCATGATTAACTTACTATATTTATAGATGCATTTTTCCAAAAATGTTGGCGAATAATTGTTCTTGTGGTTGTCACGGATGTCTGATACTTTTGTTTATAAAAGAAATACAGGCAAATAACCAACTTCTATTCAAATAGTCAGAAAATGTCTAATAGACAAAAAATCCTACTTGTGTAAGCAATATGCCCTTTCTATGTAATTAGGGTTGTCACAGCATTAACATCTCTAGCTTCACCTTTTTTATTCATAATATATAAGTTTCAAACAAAGATTTAACCAATATATCATTATTGGGCTAGTAAATAGATCTTAGAAATAACCAAATACCATAATTGACAAACTTGGCTCCTGATATTGCTCATGCTTTTAAATATGTTTATTTGAGTTACACTTTTCTAATAATAAAATATCCTGTTTTGTGAGGCTTCCAAATTTAAGAACTTGTGCAAATGTCTAGTAACCAAATTCTCCTGTCAGTTGTGTCTGTACCCTGTTTCATGTCATTGTTGTCTATGCATGTAAAGCATTACTTTTATGTTCTTCACAGTCTACTGTGTCTTGCAGGGTGCAACAAGAGTCCTCTGATGGGGCTGAAAGAAATCGCTTTCTTGTTAACTATGTTGATTATGCTTTTGATGACTTTGGCGGTCGGCAAGCACCAGTTTATCCTGGTTTATCTACAGTTTGGGGTAGCTTGGCTCGCAGTAAGGTACACTACTTATTTTCTTCTACAGTGAGTTTATATGGAATATACTTCTATATCCATCAATATTTTTCCATTACTTTGACAATCTGCCTACAAGATTATATGGTAATTTGTAGTGTGCATGAATCAAATGAGGATTTTGCCCCAGAAAAAAAGTAGGTCTTGCTATTGCTACTTCGGTATACCTTTTTTTATGCAGGGAAAATGTTTTTTTGCCATAAACAGAAATGCCTTCAGCCTCTGCCACGTGTCTGTGCTTGTGGTCCAGTAGTTGGAAATTTATGCAACTTATGTTCTGAACTATGCAAGACTGCAAGTTACTCTTACAAATTGCTTAATGTTAATTCTGGAGTCAGTTAACAAGCTTGTGCAGTTGATCTACAAGACTCGTGCAACCTTTGTTATAACCATTGCCAAGCATGGCAAGGGGTGGGTATGCCAGCATTACAGGGACTAAGGGCATTATTGTTTGGGCCGCTAAAAAAGGCCTCATTCCTGCAAAAGGAAGAAAACAACTATCAGAGTTACAAATAATAAAGCCACTGTATTTTTCTTTTTGAAGAATTCCCTAATTGATTTTACACTTGTGGACTGTTTCATTTTGTCTTGTGATTCTTATATATTTGCAATTTGTGAAAAGTTCTGCATGTCACTGGAATAGCACTCTTTTTATTCATTGTGAGGTGCTCTATGAGAACCAAAAAATCCTTCATTTCCTTAGATCATGTATGAGTGAAGAGATTTTCTCAAAAAATATGATTTTGTTTAATAATCACACTCTTACATTTTGGTACATGACTGTTTCTGGTAGGTTTGCAATTGATCATAGTACCTATTTTGTTCAGGAACACCGGCAATTAACTTCATTTAGTTTCTAGAATATGAGAACCACTAGAATATGAGAACCACTTTGGTAGTGTTCGACCATCAAAAATTTGCTTGTTTTAATTTAACTAACATTTTTTGATTATAATTCTATTGAGTTGTACATAAAGTTGCATCTTTATTGCACTTCTCAAATCACATTTTCGGATATATGTTTCAAGTGTTGCTTTCATTCTATTGAAAAAATATTTGTGCGTTGTCAGAGCTTTTGTTGTAACCATCTTGATGTTTGTCTCTTTTCTGATTGTAGCATTTTTGCTTTGCAGGCAAAAGGCTACCGTGTTGGGCCAGTTTATGATGATGTGTTGGCAATGGCATGGTTCTTTTTGGAGCTTATTGTTAAATCAATGGCATTAGAACAAAGCTGTCTTTTTGACCACAATCTACCTATTGGTAGCGCTATGTTTATTCAAGTTGTCGTTTTGAAAATTTTCTTTATCAAAAAAGCCTTATGATTGATGCCATTATAACCTTAAATTCGAGACTTACCTGATTTATGGGGTTCTTCTGTATGAGTCCTCATTTGCAAATCTAGATTTACACTTGAATAGCAGTTGAAGCCTTGATGATTAAATGGATATTTAAGCAACAAGCTAGATTTATGGATGTACACTTGTCTACGTTATCACAAGAGTTGATGCACACTTGTCTACATTATCACAAGAGTTTTCTTTTTTTGTTTCCATATTACATAATAATACTCTAAGGTAAAGTTTCAATGGAATATTAGTTTGTCTTGGGGACTCTATGAACCCATTGGATTGAACATGTGAAGTTCGGTATAGTATATCAGAACTAACTACTTTCCCAGAACAACTTCATTGAATATGGTCTTGATTTAAACTTAAATCAATACTTTTATGTGGAATCCTTGAACCAACAACTAGCCAAGTTTTTTCTATGATTAAAAAATTTCTAGTCAAGACTAAGTAATCTTAATGCATCCTCTCCCAATGCTCCCCCCCCCCAACACACACACAAAAAAAAAGAAAAAAAAAAGTCTCAAGAAAGATTCCATCCTTTCAAACCACTTGAATTTTGTCCTGACTTTTATACTATGCTGGCCACTATGGGCCATAGAACTGGTACATTGTGATTACCTTTTGCACCATGCTTGTAAGTTGTAACACAGTTGCATGGTTTGTCTTTTGTGCATGCATGAGTGGGCAGACTTAAATTTGAATAGTAGTTAGACTTGTACTTTTATTTGTTGTGTAAATGTTAACTTGGACTTCTTATACCTATGAGTTGCGGCATTATTTAGTTTGTGATACTTTACTGTCATACCTTTTGGTGCTGGTTTTGATCTTGAAAAGTATTTTTAACTATATATTGAAGACATGAAGAATTCGGTGCTTTCTTTTTCTCTTAACTTTCTTGTTGGTTTAGTGTATTAATTTGGCATTTTAGCCTCTTTAGAATCTGAATATCTCCGTTCAAATGTAAAATCGACTTACAGTGCATCAGTGAAGAGGTTTTAATAATGAAAAAAGATTCCTCCATTTGAATTTATAATAAGGCTGGCATTTTCTTTCCTCTAGGTGAAGATATTCCACCATTGCAGTTAAAGGAAGGTGTGTTCCGTTGTATCATGCAGCTTTATGATTGCCTTCTGACTGAGGTTCACGAGCGCTGCAAGAAGGGTATGAGCTTAGCCAAACGCTTGAATAGTAGCCTGGCCTTCTTTTGTTACGATCTGTTATCAATAATTGAGCCGCGCCAAGTTTTTGAACTGGTATGTTGACTCCATCTAACCGTTCCTTGGCATTAAATGTTCTAGGGCTACTTTTGGTTTTATGCTAAGCAGCTAAATTTGTTGTTTGCTGGTGTTTCTTTGATTTAGAATGACATTGGGTTGGATAAAACAAATAGGGGCCTGTTTGGATATCTAAGATTTTAAATTTTGGATAAAATCATGATAGGATAGGATTTGATCCTATAAGATTATACATCAATTTTTTTGATAAAAAATCTCATGTAAATAATCCTATCCTATGTTTGAATGATAAATTAGGATTTTCTCCCCCCCCTCTTTTTCCCCCTTCCCTCTCAACCATTTGTTTTTACCAAAATAATAAACTTATCATTATCAAAATATCATATTAATAATTAAAATTATAAAATAATTCATATTAAGAAAAATTAATATATCTTTTGTGTACTATTGGTAATTAAAATTAAAACTTGTTCTGGTTTGGGATGGATTTAAAATTTGTCCCTATAGATTTAGAATTTGCCCTTGGATACTCGCTACTCAAATTTGATATTATATATATATATCATTAATTTTTTATAAATTTTTGATCGACCCAATCCAACTTGATCCAACCACTCTTATCTGGTCAACCTAACCTGATCCTACTATATTCGATCCGAATTTGTCCTAAATGAATATGGGTATAAATTTTTTAATTATAGGATGGGTATGGATATTGGCCACCTAATCCATACTCGATCTGTTGCTATCCCTAACTTGTTTAGCAGTACCTTATAGGATTTGAAAGGTGTTTGGAATTTATTTGGATTTGAAATTTCTTTTGGATACTCACTACCCGATCCTAGACTTGTTGCTTATCAGATGGTGCGGGCTGGGCTCAGCCTAAGGACAGCAACACCATGCCAGCCCGATCCTAAGGACAACACACCATGCTAGGCCTGAGGCCGGCTCGGCCCGGCCTTAGGGCCTCCTTCCTAGGCCTGGCCTACTCCATCTCAGGCTCGGAGGAGGCATGAGGCATGGAGGCGAGCTGCCGATCATGCCAACGAGGTGGCAATTAGCGAGAAGCCAGTGGCTCAGTGGAGCAGCATTGGGATGGAATTAGGGATTAGGGTGGTTGGATCAGGAGGAAGAGGAAAGGAAGAGAGGGATACAGGTCCGATCGAATCACATAAATCTGAGCCTAGCTCATTTGAAAATTTGGGTTGGATTTTTAAGCTTGGCTTGTCGAGCAAAAAATCGTGAACCTAGCCTGTTTTAACAGAGTTCGGCTCAGGTGGGCAAGCGGCTCGCAATTTGACCAAATCTACCCAAACCTAATTATATATATTATAAATTTTATAAAAATATATAATAATTGGAGGTGGATAAAGGATTCGAATCCCAATTTTTTAGATGACCTAATAACTTCCTTAACCATAAATCATGATTTTTTATATTTAAATTAGTGGATAATATATTTATTTATTTATAAACTGTTATATATATACCCAAACAAAACCCAAGCCATTATCTAAAGCCTCCCTATTCAACCACTCCAAGAAGCCACCCACATTGGATTTTTGAGGAAGCAAAAAACAAAAGAAAAAACCAGGGAAATTATGGAAAAATCACCGGAGGAAAGCCATCATCCTAGCTTCTCTATTCGGTCGCTCCCATTCGCCCACCCAATTGAGACTTCCGAGGACATAAAAAAAATAGGAAAAAATGGAGGAAATTGTAGGAAAAATCAAATAAACAAATCTCATGAAGATTGATCATTTTTTTTCCTTTTCACTTCTTTTTCTTTGCATTTCATTTTCTTTTTTGGATCCATGGGGAAGGAGAGAACTTGTGGGAGATCGGAGGGTTTCTTAGGTTTAGATTGGGATTTTTTCTCAAGCATATGGGATTTTGTGCGAGTTGTGGTGTGAGGATGGCAATGAGGAGGGCCATCGCGATGGCTGGCAAAGGCTTGCAGAGGTAGAGAGTTGGGGGGGCGGGAGCAAGTCAGACACGAGGGGGGTGGGATCCCAATAAATGTGGGGAAAAGTTAGCCAATTCATACGGATTTTTAATCCTATGATTAAAATAGCCAAACAATGGTTAGGAAACAAAATGGCATTTTTATCCTGTAGAATTTGGGCTAATCCTATCCTTTCCAAACAGGCCCTAATTGGTACTATTTTATATTTTGTGTGGGTTTATAACCTTTATCATATTATAAAGCTTACATGCTTAGGAACAGCATTTGTGCTTTGAAATTATATTTATAGAGCTAATCAACTTAGCTGTTCATGTGCAAATTATGTAATGTGTATTTAAATCAAGTGATGGAATCTGTTACAATAATGTTGTTGTTAATGGGTTTTCTCCTTTCTCTTTATGAGAAAGAAGGGAGCGGACGTAGCTTAATATCATATGAAGGATGTCATCTTGCTTGCAAGGCATTAAGCTATATCTATGTACCTAATTAATGGGCTTATTCCAGTTCCTCAATCTTAGCATGTATTTCTCTCAGCAAGGTATCAATCTTGTTTTAATTTTGTCGAACAGTCATCGTGCAATGCTTAAGCTTCCATCTTAACCCTTCTCATTTGCAATTACTTGAATTCTACCATGTTGGCATCACAGTTCTGTTTTGTCCGCTTTCGTGGAATGGTAAATGTTTCTTTGGATTCCTTTTCTTCTACTAATATATTGTTGTTCAACTACCCTCCTGTAGCTGAATTTTGTTCATCTGAATCTATTCACTGTTATGGCCATGATTGTCAGTAAATAACTCGGAGAACTTGATACCTAATTTTCTAGATTAGATTTATTGGCCTTTCTCTAATTCAACATGTCTTATACAAAAATCTATTTGATTTACTGCAGGTTTCCTTATACATGGACAAGTTTGCTGGAGTTTGCCAATCAGTCTTGCACGACTGCAAGCTGACATTTTGCAGATATATGTGATCATGATCTTTTCGTGGAATGCCGGGGAGAGATCCTTCAGATAGGTTAGATTTATCTGACCATTCTTCCAGTTACATTTGCATTCAGTTGGTATATTGAATCCTGATACTTTTGTTCATTAGCTTCACTGGGCCATAGGATGATCATTTCACACTTATAGGGTGCTCATGCTAATATAGGAGCACCCAAGCTCTCATATGAAGTAAAATATTATCAAAGTTTTGATATATTCAGTGTATGTCCATGTTTAAATTTTTCTTAGATAGTGCAATGACCGCAACTTAAAGGGAACAATGTATAGCCAAGGTTTTAAATCTCGTGGGAGGGGACTGTCCTGGGTTTTCCATGAAACGGGCCATGCTGTCGTTGCCACCTTGTCCTAACACCTGGGACGGGGGATGTGTCCCAAGATGTCTCCATCGGGACATTGAGATGCTGGCGGGTTGTCTATCCTGACACATGGGATGGTACCCTGTTCCGGTCACCCAAGGGACGTCCCGCTGGGACCTGAATCCTTGTGTTTAGCATTATTAATTATTTACTCTATATTAGGGTTGTAAATGAGTCAGGTTGGCTTTGGGACCAGCTTGAGCTAGACATGGTCCAGACTAGCATTTAGCTTGTGAGATTAAGACTCAAATGTTATGTATCACTTGGGTCTTGGTCATGTCAAATTGCCTTCTGGGCAGTCTTGGTTGGGTCTAGGTCAAAGAAGCAAGACCTGTACATTTTGAGCCAAGTTTGTTGGGTCATGTTAGGTCTGTTTCGGGTCTGATCAGTTAGGTTTTGTTCAATACTGTGGGATCTATATTTTTATCCTAATTGAAGGTTCACTCTTAGACACGGGACACATGCCCAACTCATGGTTCTTAACTCTGGCTATGATTAGGTTTGCATTGGGTATGGTATCACCTATGCTGATGCCTGTGATTGTATTCACACCAGGATGATATGATGTGTATGTCTATGCTTATGTACTCATATTTTTGTCTATGTATCCAAGCATGCACACACAGACTCTCAGAGAGAGAGAGAGATTTTTACTGCTGATAATGTTCATTTGAGTATGCTGAGATCCATTATTTTTGAGCTGAAATAGTTGAGACAAGGCTTGTTGGTAATACTAATGCTTAATATATCATCTTGTAATTTGCTTGGTTGACTAGAAGGATTTTTGAAGCTAGGATGCTTTCCAGAAATGGAAATGCCATATGCCAGGTCATGACAATCTAATTTTGTTGTTTCTTAAAAGTGGTTAAAACCTTTCCTTACCTTTGTCTGTTTTATTGTTAATAAAATCGATGAACTCATCTTTCTTGATACTCTAGTGGCAAATGAAAGCAGAAATAGGGGTATCCAGATATCTCATCCATTAATCATACTTAGTTTCGCTTGAACATCTTCTATGCACACATGAAGATATCTCATTCCATTAATCATGAACCTAATGATTTTGATTTTCCTTCCAGTTATCACCAAAGACAACTTACTTTGCCTCATCATTCTCTTTCTCCTTGTTTTAGATACAGTTTTCTAAAAAAGTTGAGTTATTTCTAAGACCAAATAATTTAAATGTAATGTCCGCTATCATCTTTGAAATGTCGAGGTACTGGAGAAAGCATTTATTTCATGATAGTTCTCCTTCTAAATCTTCCTTTCTTTCACAGGAATTATCTTTCATCAGTTCTAATTCAGGAGATTTTCCTCACCTTGGACCATGATGATGTATCGCAACGAGCAAAAGTGAGCCATTTTTCTCTAATAAATCATGTGATCTTTATAGATCATATTTTGTATTTCCGTTTTATAAAAACAAAATATTATATGTTTTTTTTTTTGTCTTTTTGCATTGCTAGGCTTAACATAAATTTCCTTTTTTCTTTTCTTTTCCTTTTCTTTTCATAAATGTAGGCAGCTCGTATCCTGGTGGTCCTTATGTGCAAACATGAATTTGACTCTCGTTACCAAAAACTGATGATAAATTATACATTGCTCAGTTATATTTTCCTCTTATTGGACAGGTAAACAAAATGATGTTTTCTTGCTTTATGTAAATATCTTTTCTATCTAATTTCTTCATCTTACATAACTATGCATTCTCAGTCTTTAATCAAGATTTATGCCCGCGATATTTGATTTATGAGCAGAAATTGTTGCATTACAAATATTTTGCTTTAAAGTTCTTCTTTTTGGGTATTTCTTTTGACATTCATTTTTTACCTTTTGGGTGAAGAAAAGGCAAATTGAGATTTTTGGACTAAAAATTCAATACCTTGATTTTCTGAATGTATTTCATCTTCTGAGGCATGATTTAAAGTGTGACTTATTCTGTGCTTCAGCCTATTTTGATTCTCCATTAATTGAAATCTTTTGCTTGCATTTTTCAAAGATCTGGGATATGACAAACAGAACCTAGCATGTATGTGTTATGTGGCAGTATATTGAATGATAAGGTGGATGGTAGCAAGAATGTAACACCATGAATTTATTATTTAATTTAACAAAGTAATTAAATAACATGAAAAGTTTCAAGAATGGATAGGCATTGGACCAGATACACCACCAAAGAACCCGGGAGGATCCAATAAGGATAGGAGTTTGAGTATGATGTACTGAAGGGTTGAGAAACAGGAAGGGGAAGACCTATGCTAACATGAATATAAGTTGTTGAAAGGATTTGAAAAGTTGGAATACCAACGGATCATGCATTGAAATGTAAAGAGCTATATTGCTTATGAAGTTTTGATTATGGTTATAAGTGTTTTGATGCAAAGGAGAAATAACAAAGATCACAAACCAAGACATTGAAATGGTATACACAGAGATATCAAAAATATCTGATGTACTTTGATGAAAATGAGGGACAGATTCATGAGTAAAGTTCACTGTGAACACTGTAGATGTCTCTGTATATCCCATGGTATTAAAATATGTAAGCATATGATGACATGCTTGTGAACTTGGAATGCAGATAATGCTAATGATATCCAATGGATGCATTGTGTAGGTTGTAGAACTCTGTCTGCATTTTCCCATCTGCTCCTTATAGTCTCATGTGCAAGGAAAATTGACACCATATATGCATGAACGGAATACCCTTTTGTCATAATTTGGCACCAATATAAAACCTCATGCAAGGATTCAAGGGCTTGTGTAGCTCTGGGCTCTGGGGATACAATGCTAGTTACTGACTACATGTATCATGTTTCTGTTGTTGCCATGTTTTCCATTCTTCAATTCTTACATCCAGTTGCCTATATATGAATGTAAGTTGAAAACATATTCTATGGTGCAAGTTGCATGAACACATCATGCAATTTAATTATTCCTGTTATATATTGATGGCTCTAACATTTGACAATAAATGTACATATTTAAAGGAAAAGAAAAGACATATCATGTTTTTTAATTGCTTACAAATTGACGAACATTTTGTAATTCAGCCATCTATTTTGTCATATTTGTTGTTGCTAACAAAATGAATTTGAATTCTCTAATATGTTTGATTGCTTAATTGCAGATATTAGATGAGATGCCAGTATTCTATAATTTAAATGCTGTTGAAAAACGTGAAGTGTTAATCGTCATTTTGCAAATTGTAAGGAATTTGGATGATGCATCGCTTGTCAAGGCATGGCAACAAAGTATTGCTCGAACCGGATTATTCTTTAAACTCCTAGAAGAGTGTCTTGTACATTTGAGGTTTGTCTTCAAAGTTCAAACAATATCTCATTATGTCAGTCATCATCCTTGTCATCATCATCATTATTATCATCACTGTCAATATTGTTACTGTTATTGTTGTTATCATTATTATTATTAGGTATGGGCGATAGATCGAACAACTACATGGTATTGACATCATATACATTTTCTTGGTCATTTGATCTGATAGGGGAGAAATAATTCCCTCAACCCGCACACATATCGAGTTTGGTGATCCTTGAGCATCATTGCACAGCATAGTTGATTTTAACAACTTGCTCTCCTTAAGCTTGTCTCCACTAAATTAACTGGGTCATCATAAATTGTCCCCATTTGTTTTGCACACTCAACTGCTGTATAGACATGCTTGCCAAGCATTTATGTTTTTTATCTGTATTATGGTCCAAATCCTTTTGCTTTAATTTTGTCTCAATATCTTTTTTTTGATGGTGGCATGGCTGCATCCTTGTTCAGTTGTTAAACTGTTACTATATGCTTTATATCACAGCACAAGAGACCAGCAGACAGCATGCTGATGAGCTGTAGTTCTCGGAGCCCTGATGGTGAAGGACCTACTTCCCCTAAGTATTCTGATCGGCTTTCTCCAACAATCAATACATATCTTTCCGAGGCTTCCCGTCAAGAAGTTAGAGTATGTTTTGCTTGCTTATTTATTAGCTGAAATTTTTATGCTTGATATTGTTCCAATCTGGTGCTTAAGATACTATAGAGCCCCAAATGTCTGTAATCTCATGTGCTTAGAAAATGCAAGCAATCTTCATCATCACTTATGATTCGAATCCCTGATTAATGGAAAATGGCTAACATAAGTTCATGCACCATCTCTCCTATCAGGCATGATCATAAACAGGCCTTTCTCATTTTTACTGAGCTGATAAAGTTGGTTTCTTGGGTTTCTGTGCAAGTTATGGCAGAACCTTAGAAAGAGAATTTTGAGACAGACTTTGGGGTATCCAAAATACATAATTGGTCTTAGCATAGGACATTTATGTTGCCATTGTATATTTTCAACACTGCTCAAACTTTTGTAATTCACCATAACATCATTTTTCATCCTCTTACCAAGCATTGACAGCTTATGTAAGATTCTTTCAAAAAGTTTTGAGTTAAAGTAGGTATCAATTTTGTCAGCCCAATATGATGGATGCTAGCAGGGCAATAATTTTTAGTGCACTCGCTGCCATGATTCTTTAACAATGATACCACGAGCAACATAGTTAAATTAATCAGTTGTCCACTGAAACCTTTTATTGTTTAATATTTGACTTTGTACATTTTTTTCTCCTTCTGAATCCTGTGCCCTGCTTGTACTTTGGTTCACACTTTGCTTGTTTGCTTGTTTGCTTGACTCAATGCCCTGCATACACTTGGGTGAATATTACTTAACTGCCAACTTGCCAATCTATTGGTTACTTCTACTATTAACACTTCTATAGTTCTATTATTGATTTCATACCTACATTTGATCTGCTCCTTTTCTTAATCCTGATTTTCACATTTTAATTCTTGGATTACTTGATTGATATGCCTCTTGCATATCATTCTGAACATTTCATTACTTGTGGTTGGGCAAAGAAAAAGATCTGCTGAAGTGATACTTGATTACTATATATATTTGTTTGGAGGGGGGGTTGCTAATAATGATCTCAATTATGCGCTTACAAAATTCACAATGTAATGCTTGATAAGCATGGTGACAGCAGGATAATACATTTGTTTGAAAGGCCATTCAATCAATTTGTCCTGGTATTAACGTAACCTTCTGTTTTCTTTGCTGAATAAATTCTTTATTTATGCAGCCTCAGGGAACACCTGAAAATGGATATTTGTGGCACAGAGTCAGTCCTCAGCTAAGCTCACCTAATCAACCATATTCTCTGAGGGAAGCACTTGCACAAGCACAATCTTCTAGAATTGGATCTACAAGCAGGGCTTTAAGAGAGTCTCTACATCCAATATTAAGGCAAAAGTTGGTATGTTTTGCAAGGTGGCTTAACATCAATTTGTCATTTTCTATGGAGCTGCTTTGACACCCTGTATATTTCATTCAGGAACTTTGGGAAGAGAATTTAAGTACTGCCATCAGCCTTCAGGTTTGGAGATGACTGAAAAGTTTTCAGTTGCTGCTGCATCTCATAGTGTTTCTACTGATTATGGAAAGCTAGATTGCATCACATCCATATTGATGGGTCTCTTTTCTCGAAGTCAACCATTGGCCTTCTGGAAAGCTTTCTTTGCTGTGTTCAACAGTATATTTAATTTTCATGGTGCAACTCTGATGGCCAGAGAGAATGATCGCTTCTTGAAGCAAGTTGCATTTCATCTTCTACGACTTGCAGTTTTTCGAAATGATTCCATCAGGCGAAGGGCTGTTATTGGGTTACAGATACTTGTTAGGGTATGCTGACTTTCAGATGAAATTCCAGGAATATGTTTGTAGTGAAATTCTGATGCCCATCTTTTCTGTGTCTACAGAATTCATTCTATTATTTTACACACACAACACGGCTGAGGGTTATGCTGATGATTACCTTATCAGAGTTGATGTCTGATGTGCAAGTAACTCAGATGAAGTCTGATGGATCTCTTGAAGAGAGTGGTGAAGCTCGGCGTCTTAGGAAATCCTTGGAGGAAATGGCAGATGAAAGTAGGAGCATAGAACTACGGAAGGATTGTGGACTTCCTGGCAATGCACTTGAGGCAATTCCTGAAGGTTCAACAGATGACCGTTGGTCTTGGTTGGAGGTCAAACATCTATCTGATAGTCTTATCCAGGCTCTTGATGCAGGCCTGGAGCATGCTCTTTGGTAAGCCATAAAACTATTCCAATTAGCTTGGTGTCTTATCAGAAACGAAAGGGAAAATTTTTTTTGCATGGGTTTTTGGTTGGTTCTTACAGTAATGCTATAGAGCCCAAGCATTGTTATTGCAAAAGAATGCTTCATGCCATATGGAATAAGGAGATTGATGCAGCTTACATTGTTGGGGGCCTTGGGGTGATACATGGTGGGGTTGTGGTCCGATGCACCAATTTTTGCATGATACATGGCATTAAGGGCATGGTTGGTTGGGGGGGAGTCCCATTCTCATTCCAATTCCAGGAGGGAATGGAAATGACTCAATGCTCCTAGTATTCAAATCCCATTTCGATTCTGATTCCAATTGTGGACATGAACTAAACATGTTGGGGGATATGGCTATTCCGATTCTCATTCTAATCCTTTATGATTCCAATTTTGATTCTGATTTGAGTCACCAACCAAATGCACCCTAAGCTTTTTCTTGAAAAAAATCTGAACCAGGGTTGAGCCCGAAAGCATTTTTATTATTGCATCAATTCCCAGCATGCAGGGGTACTCCTAGTCCCTCAGCTGCATGTTTTTTTTTCTACATTGTAGTTTTGTCCTGTGTGTCTGATCTCCTTGAAATGAATGCCATAAGTATCAACTAGCATTGTATGGTTGCTACTGATGTCAATGTCTAGCATAGGGGCTCTGGCCTTCAGTGGCACTGTCAGGCCAATTCGCTGCTGTTTAAATTTTGAAAATAAGTGTATGAATAATAAATGGATTAAAGTAACTTCGTGTGCTCTTGATATATCCATAACTAGTAAAAATGCAATTTCCATCATGTAGGTATTATTCTGAAATCATGTGATTCTTCTCTGCAGGCTTCTGTAATGACTATAGATAGATATGCCGCTGCAGAGAGCTTTTATAAACTTGCAATGGCTTATGCACCTGTTCCAGATCTTCACATCATGTGGTTGCTGCATTTATGTGACGCACATCAGGAGATGCAGTCATGGGCTGAAGCTGCTCAATGTGCAGTTGCGGTAGCTGGTGTAATCATGCAGGTTGGTGTTCTAGAGTTCATGACCCATTTAATCTTTCAATCTTTGCCCTATTCCTTCTGCAGAATTCTGTGTCACTGATGTATCTCTTTGGTAGGCTCTTGTGGGAAGGAACGATGCTGTTTGGGGCAGAGAACATGTCGCTTCTTTGCGTAAGATTTGCCCCATGGTTAGTAGTGCAGTAACTGCTGAGGCATCGGCAGCTGAGGTTGAAGGGTATGGAGCATCAAAATTGACGGTGGATTCTGCTGTCAAGTACCTTCAACTTGCAAATAAACTCTTTGCTCAAGCAGAGCTGTATCATTTTTGTGCCAGCATTTTGGAACTCATAATACCAGTCTATAAAAGCAGAAGGGCATATGGGCAACTTGCTAAATGCCACACATCCCTCACAAATATCTATGAATCAATTCTTGAACAGGAGTCAAGCCCGATACCGTTTATAGATGCTACTTATTACCGGGTTGGATTTTATGGTGACCGGTTTGGGAAGCTGCACCGAAAGGAGTATGTGTGTAGGGAGCCACGAGATGTGCGTCTAGGTGACATAATGGAAAAGCTGAGTCACATATACGAGTCCAGGATGGATGGCAATCACACCCTGCATATCATACCAGATTCTAGGCAAGTCAATGCAGAGGAGTTGCAGCCTGGTGTCTGTTATCTACAGATAACAGCTGTTGATCCTGTTATGGAGGATGAGGACCTGGGCAGTAGAAGGGAGAGAATTTTCTCTCTGTCTACTGGGAGTATACGTGCTCGTGTCTTTGACCGGTTTCTATTTGACACCCCATTTACAAAAAATGGCAAGAGTCAGGGAGGGCTAGAAGATCAGTGGAAGAGACGCACAGTACTACAAACCGAGGGTTCTTTTCCTGCTCTGGTAAATCGACTTTTGGTTGTGAAGTCTGAATCTCTGGAGTTTTCTCCAGTGGAAATGCTATTGGAATGATTGAAACCAGGACAGCCGCACTGAGAAATGAGCTTGAAGAACCTAGAAGCTCAGAAGGTGACCAACTCCCTAGGCTTCAAAGTCTACAAAGGATACTGCAAGGCAGTGTTGCAGTGCAGGTAAGATGCATCGTTTTGATATGATAATGGTGTATTTTTCTCAAGTTGTGCTGCATTTTCAGCGCCCTGTTTTGAAGACTTGATGAAGCTCTAATCTCCAAGTAAAAGGTTTGGACTATACTTGCTCGACGGGCTGGGCTGGGTTCGAGCCAGGCTCAACTTAATTATTAAAAAAAAAGCACATGGAGGGGATGGGTGTTTGGGGGAGGGGTGGGAAAGGAGGTAGTCCGGGGGGGTGGGCCGGGGGTGGGGGAGCTGTGGGGGGGCGTTGCCAGAGCGGTTGGAGGGGGGATGGGGAGAGGGGTAGAGAGATGGACAGGATGGGATGAGAAGATTATATATATGTATATATATTGGTAACCAAAAAATATATTATATCAGTTGGGCTCGAGCTGGGTTAATGTAAATCTAAGCTGGGCCCATTAAGTAGGTGGGCTTAAATTTCAGTTTCGGCCTGGTCCAGCCCGTCGGGCTTGAAAAATGAGACGGACACCTGTCTGAAACGGTCTGGGGTTGGGGCGGGTCGCCTAGTTTTTGTGCAGGTCTTGTTTGGACTAAACTTGCTTCTGATATTTAAACCCCATAATGCAGGTGAACAGTGGGGTACTTAGTGTATGCACAGCATTTTTGTCAGGCGAACCTGCGAACAGGCTTCGGTCACAAGAGCTGCAGCAGCTTATTGCTGCACTACTTGAATTCATGGCTGTTTGCAAGCGTGCAATCCGGGTACATTTTAGGTTGATAGGTGAAGAAGATCAGGACTTCCACACACAGCTTGTGAATGGGTTTCAGTCCCTTACGGCCGAGCTTTCTCACTACATTCCTGCCATACTTTCAGAGCTCTGATTGCCATTTGGTGTGATTGTGAACTGTTCATATGCTGAGTCATTCTTCCATCTCATGATTTCTGAAGCAATGTTAATATTTTTTGTCAGGCATTTTGTTGTATATGTAATCATGTTGACCAGCAGGACCCAGCACCTTTTACAATTGTTCTTGTTTTTATGCTGTTTTTTTTTTTTCACTATTGATTCTCATTTTAGGTTTTGTGGTAAGGTGTATAATCTACTTTGTAAGAAAATGTCCTGTGTAGCAATCTTAAAATTTTGTTGGCATGGCAAATTTGTTATTTACTTTGGTCCTTTGATTGGGTTTCTAGATTTCATCATGTTCACTTATGATAATATTCAAGCAGAGCAGTGGAAAATGCAGTACGGTAGGCCCCGGGCGGTTGAACGGATCCTGGTTGTTCGCTGTCTAGCCAGTTATGAATGCAGCAGACGGAACGATTGCTGTTCTCATCCTTATGTAAGATCTTATTTCAACATTGGCTGGGAACTGGGTTACGGTGAACCGACCTGGACGGTCTTCACAGTTGGAGAGGGAAAAAAAGAAAAAAAAGGCAGGATTTCTTATTGTTGGGGCATAAAATTTCAGATAAATCATATATCCCATTGGGCAACGAGCGATATACTAAATTGATTTGAGATCGGTCTTGTAGCTTGAGAATAGCAGTGATTAACTGTTGCATCTCCTAATGCTGCTTTGTCACCATTTGCCTAGAGTCTTCTGATGAATTCAATCAGAATTTAGATCTCACCTTTGGGCTGCCCATTGTTTAATCAGTCACACAATTATTTTGCTCTCTGACCACCCCATTTTTAACCTAATTGTATATCGTGAATCGGCTTTTGTCCAGTCCAGTATGCTGGTTGACCGGCTGTACGATATTGGCTCTTTATTACGAGCCTTCTATTTTAGCTTCTGATATCACCGTGGATTTTAGACACTGTTGACAACAAATGCCAGCTGAGATGGTTATTCAATCATTTATAATTTTCTTTTTCTAAGGTCCAATTATTTATAATTAAAGCTTAAATATTAATACATAAGAATCCTATAAAAAAATATGAATGATAAGCTGCTAATCTCCACAGCCCCCTATCAGCATGAGAATCGAAATTGCTGAGCAACAAGAACGGCAAGATAACCATTAAAGAGAATTCTGTGTCATCTTTTGTACAAAAGGACAAATAAAAAAAAGATGAATCTCCCACAACCCTGATGGTACTCTGTTTTAACCAGTTAAGCGTGTGCAATGCTGGCAAGATCTATCTACAAAAATTACGGATAGATAAGGGTACAGAATGCATACCGGATCAAGGCATTGCTGGAACAAGGTACATTCCTAAATACTTGTGAACAAGAACAAAGGAACTTCGTAAACAAATAGCTAGAACTAAAATATCAAGCTAGACTGCAAATTTGATTGAAACCTCGTTAAGGCCTAGTAGTAGTTCTGAATGATAAAAATATTAGCAAGTACATTATGAATGCTAACAACAAATCATAATTGGCCTTTAGTAGGATTGAACTATCAGGCAAAGGATAAAAACAAATGCTTAATATAGCTTCACTCAATGCACAACACAAAGATACCAAGCCACATGAATATGCTTATGACCACGTAGCAGAGAACCACGTACATATGGCTATGTTAGATCCTCACCATGTGAGCAAGTTACATTACATGCCCAGGTGGGGGGCACAGCAGAGAATATGCATAAATCTCACGTATATGTTGGATCCAGATGTTGAACAGGATGTATTACTCATCTTTAATTGCCTTCTCAGACGGAAGGGTTGGATACATGAGTCTGCTTGTTGGCGAGCTGGCTGTGCAAGAAATCCAATACCGAGTGACGCTGCATATAAGTACCACGAAAGTCAGTAATTATACACACACATACAAGAGTAAGAAAACAAAAGCACAAAGCCAGAAATGACAGACACAGCTACCCGTTGCTCTAAACCAGCTTCACTGGAATCCAACTTCAGAGATTCTAGGCATTTTATGGCTTCCTGAAATCCATCAATTGCAACATTCTCATTGCCAAGATTCCTATCCACATCAGCAACTTTGGCAAGAGAAACTGCAAGATCAACAACCTATATGACAATAAGTTAGCATCATTTCCTTACATCACACACACACACACACACACACACACACACAGATTCTTACGTATTAGTCTGTCACCTATATCATTGACCAATATTATCATGGTGCGAGAATCAAAGAAGGATAATTATACTTGTTTACTACATCCAAACCATTAAGATATTCTAAAGATGATGCATGTTTTATAGAAGGGTTACTCGGTATAACTATGAAGATCTAAAGATAAGAGCTAACTCTTCTTTAGGTAGTTAAAGAAACTCAAAAAAAGAATACATATTAAATGTTCACAATGATTATTTCCTTCTCAAATGACAAACATTCATGGTCATTGGCAACTCACACTAAGCATCCTTTCTTGATATGGGAAAAAACTTCAAAAATTATATATTATTGGCAATTTATGCTAATTATCCTTCCAACCAAAGGATTAAAGTATTAGTACAAAATCCTATACTGATTAAGGGCCAGCCCAACAGTATCATACCCGCACTTGATATGCAAATTGTTTAGTCTATGCATTTCGGGGCCCCAACAAATCCTAACCATATATGTGACAAAATAAAAACTAGAGCAAAAACACAGAAGTCCCCTGTAGACATCAAACTATCAACATAACTTCAACTTCAGTTCCATGTGACATGACCCACAGGCTCTAACTCGATCAAGTCAGATTCAAAATTTTGAAAGAGGTTTTTTACGACTCTCATCATCATAGCATTCACCTAGTTTCCTAGAAAACCAAAATTTTGCTCTCAACATCTTTGATATAATACAGATTTCTAGATGAAAGGCCTAAGGAAGGAAGAAAAACATTATTTTCAGCTTTTTTAAGTACTAATACAATCATATTAAATTGCAAGGGGGGTAAAAATGTGTTTTATATAATAAGGTCAAGGAGAACAAGAATTTTGTACAACCACCTCAACTAAAATCACTTGGAATCAAATAACAAAGAATATTAAAAATTTTGCAAGCAGGGTACTATGTCCTTCACACCTTCATTAAAGATGAATAAAGCTACTACAAAGATCCTCTATCTCTACTAGCGAGGTTTGCCATTGTTCAATTTGAGTCAGAATCCTATTCTAATTCAGAGAGGTCAAAATTTTCTTAAATAGCAAGCAAAAATCGAAATAATCATGAAAAAGCTAAATCTTCCAGAAGCTATATCTCACTTATATATCAATTTTGCTTATGTCATTTCATCTAATCCTCTAAAACTGGAAGATACAATCTAGTCAAAAGTTTCCAAAACAACAAAATTTGGTTTGATTGAGCATTTTGGATGTCTAAACAGTGCCCAATGGTTCCAGTGATCCACCTGGATCACAAGTTGGAGAGACCAAATCCTTAATTGTCCCTAGGTGGATTGGAACTTAAAATATCAGCTAGGATAAATTTCAAGCCAAGTTCAAGTAACCACTAAGCTAGACATGAGTAAGTGTTACCATTTCCATCTAATCTTCAATAGCCCCTTGACTAATCTTCACCACCCATTCCCCTCTCCAGGCTCCATAACGATGACAAGTACCCCCATCCAAATAGGCCTCCCACTTGCTACCCCTATTATCCACCTCATCCACCAGCTTCAAGGCTGCTAGCCTTTTTATCATGCGAACTTGCCATCCTCCATCTTTTCCAATAGACCACTGCTACTTCCTCACCTACAACCCCTCTAATCTCAGCCTCTCCACCCCATTGAGACAACCTTTCTTGCTTCCATTCGCCTTTGTTATGCCAACTATATTCCTCAAACCTTTTGATTTAGCTGAGAGTACTACACTCAACACTTAAACATGGATATTAGTAATGACCCCTCCAAGGTTGCTAGCCTTTTATTATGCCAACTCACCATTCTCCATCTTTTCTGGTAGGCCATTGCTGCTTCCTCACCTACATTCCCTCTAATCTCAGCCTGAACACCCCTTCAAGACCACCTTTCTTGCCTCCATTCACCCATGGTTATGCCAACAACTACATTCCTCAAACCCTTTGATTGCGCTTAGAGTACCTACACTCAAAAACATGGATATTGGTATGACACGCCAGCATGGCTCCCTAAGAAGAAATTCTTATATTTAAAGGAGTTGATGCTTGGATACACCCACATTTGGTAGGTGAACCCAAATCCATGTAACATAGCCCATCAGCCTTTGACATCTTTCACCTCTTTCGCTAACCCTTGATCACATGTTGGCATTCCAATCTTGGCCAACATCCTCCAAGACAGCTTTTCTCTTCATCCCTTGTACCTACATTGCACCCATTGGGCCATCAACAGGCCCTGCTTTCGCCAAGCTTCCACATCCCCTCCAAGCTTAGCCACACCTCCTCCAAGGTTCTCTGAGTCTCTCAATGCATGCATCGATGCCTAGCAAGCCTTCCAAGCTCAAGAATGGCTTTGACGAGAAAATGAGGGTTAGGCTTGGCACCAACATAATTAATCTAATCTAGGCCGAAATCAAGCAGAAGTAGACTGACCTACACTGAGCCCATCTCAAACCCTACATGCAGTGTATATTTCTGCAATATCTTTAGAACACAATGAGTTAAATTGAACAAGGGGCCACTTAAGTGTTCAATTGATTATAGAGGTCAGATCAGATTTGTCACATACCAAAAAAGTTAGCCTTTTTTGTATAAGTGAAACAACTCATTCAAAGGAGATATTTCACATAAATATTTAACCTCTACCACTAACAATGAAAAGATGACAAAGGTTAAAATTGATCACAAAAAAATCATATACATCGAGCACATGCCTGGCAGGAAAATTGGCCATTGCATTGTTGCTACAACAAATGAGGCTTAGGCTTTAGACTAACTACATTATCCATAAGTGCTAAGCCAAGTTTTAATAATGGTAGCCAAGCAGCTGCTGAAGAAGATCTTAAGGAGATGAAGCTTTGAGACCCAAATGAATGTAGCTTGCTCATGTCTAGGATAGCAAAAGTTGAGACCAATACGTGCTGCCAATGTTGTTAAGATCAGGATCACGTCATAAATCATAGAAGGTGTCAAGTCAATTGGATCATGGATTGGAAGGCAGATCATAAAAATCTTTCCTTTACTTTTAAACAGAAAAAATAGGGGTGAAACATTAAGGATAAAAAGCATACTTCAATCATGCTTCAAGTGAACAATGAGTAAGAAACCATCATACAAGGACATCGAAAAGATCACCTTCCAACAACTATATTTCATAAATATCCAAGCAATATACCATGTCTAATAAATTAATATAGTTTTATTTCACCATATAAGTCAATTGGATATTTAGTTTGAGTTATTTGACCCTCCCATAAAAGTGTATACCTCTATAGGCTTCTTGAACTCGATCATCCTTCAAGGTAAAAGATTATAGAAGGAATCCAATTTTTAAAAATGGTAGGATGGATGAATTCTGGGTTCTATGTCCCAAACAACTCAATTTATTTTTTCTTTACAGAAATTGCTTAGAATGCATATCTAGCATCCTTGTTTCAAACTACCGTCTAGATAATTTCTGAACACACTTCTACTTAGGATAGGCTACCAGAATGTAATCTGAAATCAACCTGAAAACTTGTCTACGGTTACTATAAAATTGCATAACCGAAACTAGTATGACCCAAACTGTAATATGAAAACCCCAACAATAAAAAAATGCTGTAGCATCAGCTATTAGAGTTGGTGCTTCCCAAGACTTCAAACACCTAGTACCATAAGAATACTGGAAAATAAAATCCTGAAATGCAAGTAAGATTTTACATAAAGATGCTAGTTAGAGTTGGCATGCATCTATTCACATGGATATGGAAAAGCAAACTGTAGATAAGTTATTTGGTTTAACTGAACTTTCAGAAAAAAAAGGGATATGACTGTTGCACTATTTACCATGAAAATTAATGATATGAAAGTAAAAGGCAAAGGACATGTTTACCTGGGAAGATGCATTAGAATGCTCTTTGACTGCATTTCGACGAACATCCAAAGATCGTGCATAATAATTTTTTGCAGATTCCAGGTCTCCATCA
This sequence comes from Areca catechu, assembly GCA_021397845.1. NCBI lineage: Eukaryota > Viridiplantae > Streptophyta > Magnoliopsida > Arecales > Arecaceae > Areca > Areca catechu. Next base: position 179,024 of record JAHSVC010000041.1, read on the forward strand.
TAATAACTAAGATCTCCAATTTTATTTAGTGAAACGGACAGAGTGTGAACCAACTGTAGAAGAACGTGTGGTTAAATTAGCTTGCTGAGTCCAACAACCAACAACAATTTGTATACAATGTTTTCAATTTTTTCGCCTTTTAAGGGTTAAAAACAAATACCAACCTCCAGATCTTTTGCAGACAATTTTGAAAGGAATTCAACACCCTCTTCATAATATTGACTGCTAAACCAGTATCACCCATTGCTCGACTGCATGGAAATCATGCAAGCACGAAAGTTTAACATGCAAGAATGATAATATGATCATGATTTAAGTAGCAATTCAGACTCATTTAGGCATATGAGAATCAATGAAATATGTTACTTACTCGATATATAGGACTTTTCTGAAAGCATGAGAAAGACATATGGATGAATTCACAAATAACTTGATCTCAGCTAGAACGCAATGGCTATAATAAAGATGAGCTCAAACTGAAATTTCAAAGAGGCAAAAACTTAAACAAGGAACCACCTCAACACCCACCTCAATGTCCTACTATCATGTTCAAGTATGCAGAATGAAAGTGATCCATGAATCAGTATTGAATGCTCCCGAGTTGGTAGTTCTCATTGACCTGCTACACCTTATTTGATATTTTATGTTTCAGGTTGTGGATAAAAATATTGCATTTGAATTTATTGTTTTTGGATTGCTTCGATCTCTGAGTACCTGCCTCATGCCAACCCTCTGCAAGTATATTCTTTCAAAGCTTAGCATGCAGAAGCAAGCATATTGCTGATTTCAAGATTCTATCAGAGTTCCAGCTAGAAGAATTTGATTTGCCTAAAGCTAAGGGCCATCACTCAAAATGAAGTGATCCAGAGATACTATTAAAATATGAACAATCATATGCAAGTCATATGTATAGCAAGATCAAAATAGAGTTTATCAATTCACATAGATCTATTTACAAAAAGCAATTTAAGTATTCACAAGTTACATCCTTAAAAAGGGCAGCCTAGCGAATGAGGCTCCTGCCATTACATGGTCTGCAAAGGGTCAGATGCGTACAGCCTTACCCCATGCACGGAGAGACTATTCCGTGTTTCAAATCCATAACCTTTAGGTCACAATGGAGCTGCATTACTGTTGCCCCCACATCCTCTTTTTCACAAGTTACATCTTTGTCAATAAAAAAAATTCCTAATTAATTAAGATTGAAGTGGTGTTAATATGTAAAAGCCTGTATTAGAAGCGCAGACTAGACAAATGTCAAAACAGAAATTGAGGAAACAAGGATGGAAAGAGATGCACCAGCAGTCCCCAAGCATTCCTAGGACAGCCCCAAGTTGCGAACATAAATCTGATGCGTTGTCTGATGTCTGTAATTGTTCTCGGATATCCTCTGCACAAAGACTAAGCCTTGATTTTGCACTATCTATATTCTGTGCACGGAAAGCCTGCAGATAAAACAGAAAGCCTAACTATGAGGCAACATTCCAAGGATGCATACATAGATAGGATATTACTAAATTAACCTAGATAGGCTATGATTTTCAACTTTAGAATATCCAGTAGGGAAAGAACTGGCCAGATAATAAGCATAATTTTTATTTTACTCACTCTCATAGCTTGTTGCACTAGAAAAGCCCCCCTCTCCATAGAAACATCCCCATATATCACATTTTTCTTTCCATCTACTTCTTGTCCATTGCATTCACTCTACTGATTCTGGCATGGCCATCAATGAAGCGATCATCACAGTAACCTGTAGTTCTATGTCAGGCTCAATCTTCTCTATGTCAGCACCACACAATGGACAATCCTTAAAGCGAGAGATGCATGTTCTGTTGAAACGAGTGGCAGGTAAGAACATTTAAACATTGTTTTTCTACAAGAAAAGTGGATGACATGTCATCTGCTGTATGCACTACCCACTTGCAAAATTTATGGGAGCAGGGCAAGCATTTACTACTTTGATAAAGCAATGCCTGGCAAATCATGCAGCTTAGAGGACCAAGCTTAAATGTATGAGAATCATATCCAAAGGGACATTTCGGAGCTACTATGGCAGAGTCATTGCTCTTCGTATCTACTTCATCATCGCAATCTGCCTGATGTCTATTGTAATTCCCCTCATGTTTCATAGGACAGCCACCACCAGCAGAAGCAGAATCATTGCTCTTTGTATCTACTTTATCACCACATTCTGCACGCTGTCTAGTATGATCCTCCTCATGTTTCATAGGACAGCTGCCATGAGCACAAGCTGCTTTAGCAAATGGAGAGACAAAACTCATAATGCTGGAGCTTTCACTGCATTAATACAAGGCACTACTGTGAAAACTAATGGGGCACTGCAATATGTAAGTTTTTCATTATGAAGGCTTCAGAACAGACCAATAAAAAAAGTAGCATATCACAAGTTGATTGTTCTAAACTCTATTTTATTTTCTCCATACACAATGGGCACATCAGACGTCATCATGGATACATGCCGATTCATTCAATATTGATAAACATCATTATGTACAAGAAAAGGCAGCTCTTTGTTGATACATTCACACTTATTTAAGTTAAAGAGTCACTATGAGCTACTAATCCATACATTAACTAAATGACGATATAACTCAAATGATCTATTGACACTGTCACAGAGGGAAAAACTTGAACTCTAGAAATATTAAAGAGTCACTATGAGCTACTAATCCATACATTAACTAAATGACGATATAACTCAAATGATCTATTGACACTGTCACAGAGGGAAAAACTTGAACTCTAGAAATATTATGACTAAAAAATCATGTACTGAAAATGAAAATCTCAAATAATCCTTGATTGAAAAGTAAACAGGTACACATATTTTCCTTTTCCTTTTGTTTCTTTTTCATCTTCGTAAACGAAGCTACATTTTTCATGGCTTGAACAACTGAGAATATCATTCTCCTAAAAACTCACATCAAGATTGTGGATCTAACTATCCATAATCTGATCTTGGAAGTCTAAAGGATTACCCATGAATTATCTTGGAATGAAATATAATTCAAAAACACCGAACCTTTCGTTGAAACAAGAAGCCGAACAAGCTCGAAGAAGATAACACTCGTTCGCGTTGTCCTTATCGAGAAGAGAAAATAATTTAGCACCTTATAAATCAATAAGCGATAGCAAGAGCTCAAGAATCACCCTAATCTTCCTCAAACACCATCCTCTCCCATTAGGACTATCCCTAAACCCGTCCAGATATACGCCAAAGCGGGTCAAGAAAGCCCTAACCCTATCCATCCGCCCGAATTATGTCAGAATTTCCCGCAATTCAGCCGGACAAACCCTAATCCCAGCGGAATTACACTAAATGACATGACCTACCGCACGAACTGTGATACATAGATCGAAAGAGGAGAAAGAAGAAGAAGAAGAAAGAGGCGTACGCGGGGCGATCGCGGCGGTGGCAGCAGTCGCGGACTCCGTCGCAGAACGGCAGCGCCCGGAGAAGCGATCCGAGAGGACAAAAAGGAATCCGTCAGGAATGGAGCGGGTTCGCAGGAGCCACAATTCTCGCCGATCTTTTCTTGATTTATCGATGGTTTCAGTTTTTTTTTCCCATTTACCAAAGAGAGCGAGCTAGAAAAAAAAGAGAGCGAGCGAGAAATTTATGACGCTGATGGGATTGCGAAAGATTGGGAAAGCGGTGGATCAGAGACGTGGGTACGGGTCTAATCATTACTTGAACCGGGGGTCCAAGAGAACCACGACGAATCCCACGGTGGATGACACGCCACATTGCCCCTTGCATTTCACCAATTCCCCGCTGCGCGTTATCCACCGTTCATATTTGCTCCACGATTTGCCCCGGTCGACTTGGACCTGGTCCATGCAATAATTCTCCTGGATAAGGGAGTAGATACTAGATAGCGACGGACATTGGGATAGGTGAGCCCTCAAGCCCACTTAAAGACATCTCTCGGCCAAGGCCCAATGGGCTCTTCCATTCCCTTTGCATTCCTTCTGCGCGACGTAGGTATATAAACGATGCTGCGGGTATCAACAAGCATCTAATTTGTTTGAAATCTCCCTCGCATCCTAGTTAGGCTTCCTCCTGTACTGGTTTTAAAAAATAATAAACACAATCCATTCTACATCAAGTCTGTGCGATGCACACGTGTGGATTGTCTTAATGCTTAGAAATCTCATGGAGTAGAACTCATATATTAAACTTCTAATATTGAGCTTCCCTTGAATGCACACGTGCCAAATGGCCAGGATGGCTAGTTGTCCTGTAGCTGTGTTCAGGCAAGTAAAACCGGAAATGAGATGGGCTCTGAGCACACTATAACTGCTTTCAATTGTGAAAGCCCGACGATAGGCCTTTTGCCAATACAAGGGAACTTTTTATGTGGCCTGCAGCCGCTCTTGACCACTGATGTAATTGGAGAGGGGCTATGATCATTCACAAGGATGGTGTTTCTCGTATTAATTTATGTAAACGAGCTTTAGCTACATGAATGAGCAGCTCGAAGAACATTATATATATATATATATATATATATATATATATATGTCGTGCCCCAAACCCAAGACCTGGGCCAGAAGTGCGACAGACGGCCGTATGTTTTGGAAATTCAATCTTCCCAGGGACATACCAGGCCTGTATCGACCATTTCTTATATTAAATGAGTAACCAGGCAATATATCCGCAAAAGTAGGCAAGTAGATTTAAATATCATAAAGCCAACCGTCATACATTATCTTAATCAAATTTCAAACAATAAATAAAATAAAAATATGATAGTGTCCACTAGATCCTAGCCTCACTGATTGAATCCCTGGCCCACGTGTTCCTCTGATCCTGAAAAAAAAAATGCAGGGAATGGAATGAGTTTCCTTAAACTCAGGTCATCATGTGTCACGAATAAAATTTACCAGGAATCTAGAGTAATCCATGCATATGAGCAACCAGAATACATAAGCCATTTCCCATTATTAACCTTCTTATTTATTTTTCTGACATCATACAAATTTTTATAGGATGGCCATCCGTACATACTCACTTAGTCCCCCATACTATGGCCACGATCGGCCGTGGCTCGCCCCAAAAGAGTCTAGACCCTGTGTCACATGCCGCACATCGGTCATGTGCCAGCGATAACCCCGCTGGAGGCCCAAAAGGAATCTAGCTCTGAGTATCACACGAGGGACATGCTTCCCAGCATGTGCTAGAATAAAATAAAAACCCTGTGTCACATACCGCACATCGGTCATGTGCCAGCGATAGCCCCGGTGGAGGCCCAAAAGGAGTCTAGATCCTCGTGTGATCATAGTCGGACTGGGAGCAATTACAACAACTCACCCCATGACTCGTTACATCTTAGTCTATGGTTAAATTTCATAATGCATCAAGATATGTATGTAGCATGAATATAACAACAAAATTAATAACATGTCAAATAATGGGTTCACCACATGCATGGCAAAATTTATCGGTGAGTGATAACTTACAGTTTCACCAACTCAGCACTAATCCTGATTTTCCAAGAAGGATGACGATCCTGCATCACAATTTATTTTATTTATTATTTAATATCATTAATTTAAAAAATATAAAATAAAATAAATTCCTTGGGGCAACCCCAAACAATTCTTTCCTTCTTGCTGTTACTGGGTCGGCCATTCAATATAAAAGGCCTAGCCCAACAGGGCATGGCTCAACCAAGTCGGCCCAACGAGGCCCGGCCAAGCCAAGCCCAGCCAGCCCGGCTCGGCCCAGCCAGCCCGGCCCATATCAAGCTTGGCCCAGCCAAGCTCTGATCAAACGAGCCTGCCAAAGCCTTCTCCGGCCACGGCATTGCCCGAACCCAAGGAAGAACCAGGGAGGATCGACGGCGATCCTCCCGCCCGACCAACACGGAGTTCTCGCCGGAGGAAGAAGAAGGTCCGGCGACCCCTACGGCGGCTGTCCGACCGACAGCCGGCGAGCATCGAGCCGGAGATTGCCGCCTGCAACAGGACCCCGGTCGACCAAAATCCTTCTCTCCCTCTCTCTCTCTCCCCCCCCGAAGCAAGCGAAGGGACGGCGGCGATCCCTGTGATCGGCCGCCCAAGACGGTTGCCGGAGAGGAGGATCCGGCGGTGGCTTTCTCGTTGCCGGCCACAATCCACGGCTCACGGAGAGGAAGAATCAACCGGATTCTTTCCTCCGCCCAGCCGCACGAACACCCACTACCCTTTCCGAGGAGGGAAGACTTACCGGCGAGGGTGGCTTCGACCGCAACGACCACCGGCGAAGAGCGCTCCGGCGAGGGCAGGGGCACTCGAAGAAGCCGTCGACGCTCCATCACAGGGAGGTATTCTCGGATCAACAGAGGCAACCCAAGCCCCTATAAACCCGAGGAAGAACCTTATCTCCCCCATCTCCGGCGGCGTCGTCGAATTTATCCGGATTTCTCGCCGGAAAATCCGAACTTTCGAACCCGAAGAAATTTTGAACTGAAATCGGCAAGGGCCGCCGACTTCAGTCCAAAACCAGCCCAATAAAAACTGGGCCTCACAATATATATCAACCAAAAGTTTGCAAACGAAAAATAATTGCAGTTATGGTAAACATGAATTTGTACCAAGTCTTTTTTATCATCCGAGTCAGTTCCACTCACTCATGAGGGTGTATACCTGTGCATGGCAATGAATATAATTTCACATTGACATTTCTCATGCACCCGAGACATTTATTAACACCGCCAAGCACATGTCATGATCCTTCATCAAGACAATGATTCACCTATATTTAAGTTGGTGTTAAGATGAAACTATCTCATATTAACTCATCCAAATAGTTATTCTCTCTCTCTCTCTCTCTTACGCACGAACACAAAACAAGCCAGATTTTGTGTTGTTTGTTTTGTTACAGACATGCTCATCGAATATTAATAGGTAGACAGAAAACCCGTTCGATGCTCATTCAAGATGCACAAAGCAAAATTCTTTACATAAATATCGTGTCAGCTACAAATGAATCAGAATTGTCAAGAGTGACAACGATATAGTGACCGCAAATGTCATAAGCATCAAATCATTGAATTGCATAAATTATTCTTATACATAATATCGACCATGTTGTAGTATTCATTTAAATTTCTCTTTCTTTATAAAGATATGCTTCACCACAATTCTCCCCTGTAACATTCTAATAAACACTGTTCCATGATTCCTAGATTTGAAACATGTTGATGCTGGACCAAAATAACATGGATGGAGCGGTTCTTCCGCCAGATCACCGTCGACCGCTACCTGCAAGAAGTCCATGACCGGAAGTTTTCCGGTGGGGATACTCCGATGCCTAAGTCAGAAAAAGCCCTGGCAACAGCAGAATGGAGAGTTTTGAGAGCAACGAGGAAAAAGAGAAATTCAAGAAAATGCCAGTCGAAAAAAAAAAGTCCCCCTGAGTGTCCCTCTTACCAGTATTTATAGGCTCCAACATAACTACTTACGGTTATGGAGGTTGACGGATGCAACCACTTCATAACTGTAAGTAGTGGCTGTCGAAAAAGCCGTTACACTCGGGTTTGTTTGATCTGAGGCTTCGGACCATGTGGGTGGTTGTAACAACCCAACAGATTAACTGTTTGTCCAAGAAATCCACATGCTCCAGAACCCTCTTTCTCTTAAGGATGAATCCGAAGTAAACTTTACATTATCTTTAGTAGCGCTCACGAAGGGAATGTTAGCACTTCAGATTCTTTTGAATATAGCAAAAATAAATACTTACAGTCTTCGGATCAAGGTGGATGCACGAAGCCAAAGACAGTAAACAAAACTTGCTTCCCAGAAAAATAGGTATGGTCTTTGGATTGAGATAATGATACGAAGCTGAAGACCCAGAGTTGACAACTTCTGATATGAACATAAAGTCACAAACATTAGGCATGGTCTTCGGATTGAGATAATGATACGAAGCCGAAGTCCCGGAGTTGACATCTTCCAGAATGAACAAAAAGCCATAAATATTAGGCATGACCTTCGGATTGAGATAATGATACGAAGCCGAAGACCTAAGGTTAATAATGAGAAGACGGTAATATAAAACCGAAGACTCCTTTTGCAAGCTGATGCAACCAATAAAATAAAAGAATAAATAATAATTAGAATAAAATCGGGATATCATAACAGCTGTCCCCCACTCCCAATTTCGAAATGATTACGTTTCGAAAAATGGGAGTACTTTATTTTGTCTTCCAGTGATAACCGTCAAATAATGATGGCAGAACCCTGACACGTCCTTTCGCCATAACTGCCTGGTGGGGCGATAGAACGGGCGAAGACATGTGTCACCCCATCACGGGCGGCCTCAAAAGTAACGCCTCGATTCCGGAAAGGCCTTGGAAAATTTTCGAGAGAGAAAATTTTAATTGATAGGGATCGGACACGTGGCAATCATCCGGAGCATGGATGTTTTGTCAATGTGATCCCAGCCAGTAATGAAATTTTACGCGGATCGCCATGACTTGTCTCATTAATGATCTTTCTAAAAGGCCGTACCCATGATCGAACCGTTGATACAGTGCACGATCGTTTAATTCTCCGAACCGCCTCGAAGATCCATCTCCTTCACCTATAAAAGGGGAGGGAACTTGAAAGAGAAAATTTTCTTCGCGCCCGTGCTCTTGGATTTTCAGTTTTTCCTGCAGTCCGTCGTCTTCCCCAGTGGTCTGGTCCACCTTTTTGTTTTGTCACAGGTTAGAGATCCTTCCTCCTTCCTTCTATTTCCTCATTCTTTCAATGTCGAGGTCTTCTAAGAGCCTTTCCTCCAACTCTAGTAGCGGTTCACCAGTAGGCGAAGCGGGTAGAGTATTACCCGAAAGAGAGACCGATAGGATCCCACTAGGGGGTGGGATCAGTAGGAATCCTCAGGGCGAGACCAGTAGGGGGAGGAGTTCTAGTAGGAAGCGGAGCCCGGAATGATCATCGGACTCCGTTGAAAGCTCCTTCACCCTTGCCAAAATAGAAAAACCAAACAATGTTACCACATTCCACGTATCTTCCACATGATCCTTCCGAAACCGAAGAAAGGGTAGATAAGCCTCCCATGCGATCCATAGCTATATACGAAGACCACTTCAAAGCAGGTCTTCGGCTTCCCCTCCATCCCTTTTTTACAAAGAATTTTAACCTTTATCAGATAGTACCAACCCAACTGACCCCAATAGCTTCAGGAACATTTGTGGGTTCCTAGTGCTTTGCAAACTTATGAACGTAGAGCCGAAGACATCCCTGTTTACTTCCTTGTTTATGTTAAAAAGAGATTTTCATGGCAAAGGGTGGTGGGTCATAGGTTCTCAGCCAGGCAAAGACTACTAAAAGGAACTCCCAGTGTGATATATGGGTGGAAACCTTGCTTCTTTTTTATATACTATACCCACTGGGGTTTCAACACTGAGTGGACAGCTCCGTGTTTGAATGCAAACGCCGGTAAGAGGGTATTAAAAGCAGATGCTAAAGATTTTGAGACCTTGTCGGAACCGAAAGTCCCTTCCCTTAAAGAACTGCTGAGGGAAGAAAATCTTCACCGCGCTCATATCAGCGAAGTCCCGATGTTAGGTATAGAATAAGTAGTATTCGGATTCTTCTCGCTTCTCTCTCAATATGTACATGCATAACAAACTTCTTGTTTCCAATTATAGGTAAGAAAATGAAGCAACTTGAAAAAGTCCGGCAGGCTTCTAGGAAGAGAGCAGTGGCCGCTCCTTCAACGACTGAGGTCAGGAAAAAGAAAAGGGCTGAGGAGGGTTCCAGCGTACCTCCGATGAGGCTCGTAATAGATGATGTTCCTTCGGTATCTTCGATTTCACCTGATTCTACTAGACATCCATCTCCGAGGACGTCTCCTTCGAGGAGTCCTCAATCGATGCCACCAACGGATCAGCATGACGTGGCATTCAATAAAGAGTTCGTGATTGCCCCTCTGAAAGATAAAATTCAGGAAAGGTCGAAGTATCGATCCGAGGTCCCAGGTGGAACGCTACTTTGGAGGGGGGATGTAATGTAGACTTTACTACCTTCTCAGACCAAGAGGGCTTAGAGAATCCTGAACTAGTGAGAGAACTAATGAAGCGCACTCTCCTCCCGAAAGACTGGGACAAAGTCAAGTCCCGGTGCATCGAAGAAATCTCTGATTCAGTGTTCCCTCCACTCTGAAGGTAAACATCCATTTGTCATGTCAAATTAGATTTACAATTACTAAGTTTTCAGCTTACTATTGCAGATGATGCATGACATTACTCATATGGAGGAAAGCATCTTCGACTTCAGAATAACCTATAGGAAAATAAAAGAAGTGAAGGCGACCAAAGCCGAGAAGGCCATAGCTGAAGAGCAAAAACAAGCTATGGAGGCGAAGCTCGTCCAAAGTGACGCTTCGGTTCAGAATCTAAAAGCTGAACTAGAAAGAGCCCAATCGGAGTGTTCTGAACAAGAGGCTAGATCTAAGAAGAGGAAAGCCAAATTTGGGCCTTGGAAGCCTCACTTAAGGAAGCTAACGAACGTTCTGAAGAAGCTTCCAAAAGAAGGGAAGAGGTTATCAAAGAAAATCGATCTCTAAAAGATCAACTAGAGAAGGCAATAGAAAACTATAAAGCATCTCCGGCCTTCGAAGCTGAAATGGGAAAATAGGGACTCACAGTTATCAAGGAGGCTTCAACGATGGAGTGGAGGAGGTGCAAAGACTTTACCCTGACTTGGACATCTCAAGTATCAACTGTTTGATCCTGAGAGTCCAACTGTGCCTGAACTCCAACGGATCCTGAAGTACTAACAATGACTGAAGAAGCGGCGGGTCCAATTGATCTAACCAATGAGGCTCCTACAAAAAATTTGTAACTTTTCCTTTTCTTCTTTTGGAATGTAAGAAAGTTGTTGTTAATGAAAATTTTTGGAATTTCCAATTACGTGTGATAGGATAGAAGTTTTTTAAGTGTGAAGTCTTCGGACGAATAAGAATTTTGAGGCACATAATACTGAACGCTAAATCTTCAGATTTAGGATAAAAGAAATCTAGACATAATAATCAAGTCTTCGAACTTGAATTTATGCTAAGTCTTCGGACTTAGGATAAAAAGAATCCAAATAATAGTCAAGTCTCTTGGACTTAGGATGAAAGAAATCCAGACATAATAATCAAGTCTTCGAACTTGAATTTATGCTAAGTCTTCGGACTTAAGATAAAAGAATTCCAAATAATAATCAAGTCTCTTAGACTTAGGATAAAGAAATCAGACATAATAATCAAGTCTTCGAATTTGAATTTTCGCTAAGTCTTCAGACTTAAGATAAAAGAATTCCAAATAATAATCAAGTTTCTTGGACTTAGGATAAAAGAAATCCAGACATAATAATCAAGTCTTCGGACTTGAATTTACACCAAATCTTCGGACTTAGGATAAAAGAATTCCTTGAATCATTTGTGACTTAAGATAGGCTGATCGGCCTACCTCGGCACTTCGTGAGGTAGATCCGAAGATCATTCTCATGTCTTTTTACATTGGGATTAAGACAGGCTGATCATGCCTACCTCGGCACTTCGTGAAGTAAATCTGGAGATCATCTTCATGCCTTTAAGATTAAGATGGACTATTTTGAGCCCAACTCGGCACTTTGTGAGGTAGATCCGGAGATCATCCTCATGCCTTTAGGATTAAGATGGACTATTTTGAGCCCAACTCGGTACTTTGTGAGGTAGATTCGGAGATCATCCTCATGCCTTTATGATTAAGATGGACTTTTGAGCCCAACTCGGCACTTTGTGAGGTAGATCCGGAGATCCTCATGCCTTTATGATTAAGATGGACTATTTTGAGCCCAACTCGGTACTTTGTGAGGTAGATCCGGAGATCATCCTCATGCCTTTAGGAGAAATAAGATAGGCTAGGTATGCTTACCTTAGCAGTTCATACAGAGATTACCATAATGCCTTTAAAATAGAACGGAGAGGGATAGATCGAATCTGTATCAATGACCTTGAATGAAACCTTTATTGATAATATTTTCGGAAGTTTTGTACATTCCATGGTCGAGGTAATAGAACCCCTTCCAAAGTTTCCAACCGATAAGTTCCAGGTCAAACGACCCCCTTGACCTGGTAAGGCCCTTCCCATGTAGGAGAAAGTTTATCCTGTTCTGTTGGCTTTGACACTTTGGATTTCCGCAGAACTAGATCACCAGGGAGAAGGGCCTGTTCTTTTACACGAGAGTTGTAGTATCCCGCAACTTTTGCTGCTGCTACTAGCCATTTTAACTATGCCTGGAGCCGTGCATCTTGTAGTAAATCCAGGTCAACTCTTCGGCTTTCAGGTTTTCGGTTTCCTCATAGTGATCAATCCGAAGAGAGTGTAAGGAGATCTCTATAGGAAGGACTGCTTCAGTGCCATAAGAAAGATGAAATGGAGATTCACCGGTGGCCGTTCTAGGAGTTGTTCGATATGCCAAAGAACTGAATTCAACTCATCAGCCCATGATCCTTATCATCATTTAACCTGATTTTAAACCATGAAGAATAGTTCTGTTTGTCACTTCGGCCTCTCCATTGCACTGAGGATGCCACCGAAGTAAGTTTGTGCAGAATATGGTACTGGGTGCAGAAGTTTTTGAACTTCGAATTGTCAAACTATCTCCCGTTGTCAGTTATAATAGAATAGGGAATTCCGAGCGGAAGATGATGAAATTTTTACAAAACTTTCAACCTTGGCCTCAGTAATCTGTGCTAATACTTCAGCTTCAACCCATTTAGTGAAATAGTCAATGGCCACAATGAGAAATTTTCGTTGTCCGGAAGCTGAAGGAAATGGACCAAGAATATCCATTTCCCATTGTGCAAAAGGCCAGGGAGCTGTTAACGGAGTTAACTAATAAGCATGTCGTCTTTGCACATTGGCATATTTCTGACAATGATCACATTTCTGAATAAATTCTGCAGAGTCTTTTTGGATGGTTGGCCAATAATAACCCTGACGGATTATTTGTATGCCAAGATCTACCCCCTAGATGGTCTCCGCATATTCCTTCATGCACTTCCTGAATGCATAATCCACATCGGATGGGCCTAAACATTTCAGCAAAGGTTATGTGAAAGACCTCTTATACAATGCTCCGTCCAAGATAACATATTGAGAGGCTGTCCACCGAAGCCGTTTAGCCTCCAATTTATCTTCGGCAAGGTACCCTCTTTCAAGAACTTGAGAATCGGATCCATCCATGAAGGTTCATGTTCAACTTGACAGATTTTAACTAGGGATTCTGATATGCTGGGATCTTCAAGATATTCCACATACGTCCTTCCAAGAGAATCCGGTGCGGTGGTTGTAAGTCTTGAAAGAGCATCTGCCCGAGAGTTCTCTGTTCTCGGTACATGAACAATTTCAAAGTGTTCCAACCTAGATGTCACGCTTCGGACCTTTTCTAGGTACTTGATCATATTTGGATTTCGAGCTTTGAAATCACTTTCACCTGATTCACCACCAGCTGTGAATCAGAGAAAACTTTGACCCTTTTGATGTTCAACTTCTGAGAGATTCTAAGTCCAGCAATGAGTGCTTCATACTCTACCTGATTATTTGATGCTTGAAAAGAAAACCGAAGAGCATATTCAATAACCTGCCCATTGGGTCAGCGAGAATTAAACCCGTACCACAGCCATTGGCGTTAGAAGTACCATCAACATGTAACATCCAAACAAACTCTGGATCATCTTTGGCTTTTTCCTCTTCGACCCTTGATTGGTCCTCTTCAGATCCCCATGTGCACTCAGCTATAAAATCAGCCAAAATTATGCTTTCATCAATGATCTGGGCTGGCATTCAATATCAAATTTTCCTAATTTAACAGCCCATTTAGTAATTCTTCTTGAAGTATCAGGACAACGAAGTATAGCCTTCAAGGGTTGATCCGTCAGAACCACAATAGAGTGGGCTTGAAAATAAGGTCGAAGTCGCTTTGCTGCAACTACTAGAGAGAAGATGATCTTTTGCACTCTAGGATATCGGACTTCGACTTCATGCAACACCTTGCTGGTATAGTAGATCGATTTCTATGAGTGATTGGCATCTCTTCGTACTAGAACCGAACTGACCGCTTCATTCGTGGCCGACAAATATAGATAAAGTGTTCTCCTTCATAGGGTTTGGAGAGCAATGGTGGGTTTTCCAAATATTCCTTTAATTTGTCGAAGGGGATTCGGCAATCTTCTGTCCATTCAAAATTTTGAGTCTGACGAAGGACCTTGAAGAAGGGTAAACACTTCTCTGCAGAGCGGGAAATGAAATGGCTCAAAGAGGCTATCCTCCCTGTTAGCCTTTGCACTTCTTTTTTGCTAGTAGGGTGCCTCATAGTTCGAAGGGCCTGTATTTTTTTCTGATTAGCCTCTATTCCATGCTTGGTAACCAAATATCCCAGGAATTTCCCATAGGTTACGCCGAAGACATATTTTGTTGGGTTCAACCTCATCTGATGATGTCTAAGAGCATCAAAAGATTCCTTTAGATCTATGATGTGATCAGACTTATGCAGGCTCTTCACAATCATATCATCAACATAAGCTTCCATATTTCTTCCAATCTGGTTTTGAAGACTTTGTTGATGAGCCTTTGAAAAATTTTCCTAGCATTCTTTAACCCAACGGTATCATTTTGTAACAGTAGAGTCATTTCTCCGTAATAAAAGCAGTCTTTTCTTCATCTTCAGGATCCATTCGGATCTGATTATAGCCTGAAAAAGCATCCATAAAACTCAGTATTTGATGACCAGCTGTAGCGTCAACTAGCTGATCGATCTTCGACAAAGGAAAAACTGTCCTTTGGGCATGCTTTGTTGAGATCCATATAATCTATATAGATCCTCCACTTGCCATTTGATTTCTTCACTATGACTACATTTGCTAGCCAATTCGGATACTGAACCTCTCTTATGAAGTTTGCTTCAAGGAGTTTGTTAACTTCTTCATCAATTGTTTTTGCCTTTCTGGAGCAAAATTTTTCTTCTTCTAGCGTACTGGCTTATAGTTGGGGGATACTTCCAAGCGATGAGTAATTACTTCGGCGGAATTCCAGGCATGTCTGAAGTTGTCCAAGCAAAAATATCAGCATTATCACGAAGAAAGGAAATTAATCTACCTTTGACTCCTCATCAAGCAAACTGCCAATTTGCAGAAGCTTGGTTGGGTCATCTTTGGATAATGGTATAGAAAGTGTCTTTTCCATTGGTTTCTCCAGAGTCTTCGGATTCGTCTCTCGGATCTAGCTGGTCAAGTGCCAAAGATTTGGATGCTTGTTGTTTTGAATCATGAGACACTGATGAGCGATCCTTTGATCCCCCCTTACTTCCCCTACGCCTGTCCTAGTAGGAAACCGAACCAACAGATGGTATGTTGAAACTATGGCCCTGAATTTATTCAATGCTGGATGCCCCAAGATTGCATTATAAGCTGAAGACGTTCTGGCCACAATAAAATTGATTGGAAGGGTCCTTTGGAATGGTTCGGATCCAAAAGTCACGGACAATACCATTTCACCCTCAACTCCAACCTGATTTCCCCAAAACCAGTTATTGAATGAGGGATCTTCGTAATTCATGTCCAGGCAATCTCATCCGAAGAAAAGCATCATACAACAACACATCAACTGAGCTTCCATTATCAATCAATATTCTTTTTACATCAAATTTGGTAATTACTGTCGAGACTACTACAGGGTCATCATGCGGAAGCTGTATATCTTGAATATCCTCATCAGTAAAAGTGATAGAGTTTTCTTCCTTAAATCTCTTGGTATATTCTCTTTAGCTTCTTCATCCCATGCCAAAGACCGATGGAGCATCCCGACATCTTCGCTGGTTGGCTTTTGGTAAGGCAAATCAGCTTCTTCGGATATTCTTGGAAGGGCAGTTGCTTTGGCTTGAGACTCTGGGCGGTTGACATATTGCCTAGATATCCTCTTTTTATCAAATCCTCAATGGCATCCCGAAGCTGGAAGCACTCTTCAATATTATAGCCATGGTCTCGATGATACGGCAGTATTTGCTTTTATCCCTGGCTTTTGCCGGTGTCTTCAGGGGACGTGGCCTCTGGAAATATTCTCTTTCTCTATCTCCAGTAGAATCTTTTCCCTAGGTAAGTTGAGAGGTGTGTAGGTGTCGAACTGGTTGTTCTGTTGTCGAGACTTGGGGCTGCGCCTGGAAACCGAAGTGTTGTTAAAGGATGTTGATGCATTCGGATCTCTGGTACCTTTCTTTCTGGAGGAAGTCTTCCCTTCGTAGTCTTTGGCTTGCCGCCTACTCCTCAGCGGCAGCATACTTCTGGATTCTTGCCAGCAGTTCGGCGTAGCTCGTTGGGAATCTCTTTATCCAAGGAGAAAAGTGAATCTAGATGATTTTAAACCTTTCTTTAAGGCAGACATGGCCACATGCTCATTTAAGTTCGGAATTTCCAAGGTGACGATTGAAATGGTGGGATAAAACCTTTCAAACTTTCTCCCTCTTATTGTGAGAGAGAAATAAACTGTCAGTATTGCGCGGCATCTTCTGGCATGTCCTAAAGTATGAGATAATTACCGCTCTAACTCAGCAAAGGAATGAATGAATTCGGAGGCAGGCTCGAATACCATATTCGAGCGGATTTCTTCAAAGTGGCTGGAAAAGCAATACAGTAGAGAGCATCGGACACTCCCTGCACCATCATATGTGCCTTGTAGCATCCCAGATGGTCAAGGGGATCCGAAGTCCTATTATAGGCTTCCAACTGCGGGATCTTGAAGTGCCTAGGAATAATTTCATCCATAATGTCATCAGAAAAGGGGGTTGAGAGTTGAAGGTCACAACCTCATCATTTCTTCTCAATTCTGAAATTCTTACTATTTGCGCTTATATAGCCTTGAGTTTCTCCTACACTTCATGATTGATCTCTTTCTGCTTCGTATTTTCTGGCACATAGCTTCTAGAAAAACGGGGGAGATCGCCGTATCCTCTTTCTTTCAGCATGACCCTCTGCTTGTCGATCTGGCGGAGAGATGTAGCGGCCACGAGATGACCGGATCTGTGAGAAGCTGGGGGTGATCTCTCTGCGTTGATCTCACTCCCCTTCAGGTGGACCGTCGGTTGCAAAACAGGGGTAGGGCATTGTTTCTGAGCTGCGGCTTCATGCAAGTGCTGCACCAGTGCTTTAAGGTTTCTACCTTGTTCACCAGACTTTCAAATTATTGCTTCTCTACCATGATCATGGGAGGCGGTGATCCCTGAGCCGCCGAAATAGAATTGACCGGAGGTCCGTTTGATGGAGGAGCCTGCTGCTCCTGACTCATGGAAACATTCTTGCCTTTTCCTTTCACCATTCTTGCCCAGCAGAACTTCTCCTTCGAAATAGAGGAAGTAAATTTCTTCCCCTACCTGGCACGCCAATCTGTTAATGCTGGACCAAATAGACCAGGTGGAGTGGTTCTTCCGTCGAATCGCCATCGACCGGTACCTGCAAGAAGTCCCTGACCGAAAGTTTTCTAGTGGGGGACACTCCGATGCCTAAGTCAGAAAAAGCCTAGGCAATAGCAGAATGGAGAGTTTTGAGAGCAATGAGGAAAAAGAGAATTCAAGAAAATGCCAGTCGAAAAAAAAAGGTCTCCTGAGTGTCCTCTTTTACCAGTATTTATAGGCTCCAACGTAACTACTTACGGTTATGGAGGTTGACGGATGCAACCACTTCATAACTGTAAGTAGTGGCTGTCGAAAAGTCGTTACACTCGGGGTTTGTTCGATCTGAGACTTCGGACATGTGGGTGGTTGTAACAACCCAAATAGATTAATTGTTTGTCCAAGAAATCCACATGCTCTAGAACTGTTGACTCTGGTCTTAATTTTGATGATTGACAAAATGTTTAAGTATATATGAATACTAATTATATTTTAAGTGTATTTCTCAGATCTTAGTACTCATCCATGTTGAATGAAAAAATGCTGTATTTCAATGAAAAAGTTCTTAAATTAATGGAAAATCAGTATATGGACTTTGGAATTAATATGAAGAACTTGAAGAGGTTAAAGTTTCAATTTGAAGATGTTTCAGTAATGGCACAGGCAAGTGTCGACACTTGGGAAATGAAGTGTCGACACCTGAGGAACAAGTGTTGACACTTGAAGAGTGAAGTGTCGACACCTGAGGAACAAGTGTTGACACTTGAAGAGTGAAGTGTCGACTCAAGGCCTGAGACAAACAGAAAACTTCAGAAAGCTCTTTCAATGAAGTGTCGACACCTGAGCTGAAGTGTCGACACTTGGAAGTGAAGTGTCGACACCTGGGAACTGAAGTATCGACACTTAAAACTGAGTGTCGACACCTGGAGGGAAGTGTCGACACTTGAACAGTAACGGCTAGTTTTCTGGGCTGCAGAACTTCTCCAACTTGCTTCCAAACGGCCATATTTTCCTCCCTAACAGCTATAAACGATCATTTAAGTGTTGGAGGCGCTATAAAACATCAAAATTAATTAGGAAAGTAATCCTTTGATGAGTTTTTTTGAATATTCTTCAAGGATTCAAGAGTTGAGTGATTCAAGCCTTCAAGCTTCCAAGTTTCAAAGAGAGCATTCAAAGTCTACATCTACAAAGCATCAATCAAAGGCTTCATCAACTTGAAGACAAGATCTTCATCAACAATCAAGGGCTTCAAAGAGATATTTGCTTTTTTTAGAAAGCATTTATTGTATTTCATTTATACTTGCTCTTACATTGTTTTACTAAGATTTTTGGTGAGCCTTGGAAAAAAAAGAGGTTTTTGGTAAGCCTTGAAAACCAAAGTGGTTGTTGGTGAGCCTTGAAACCAACTAGGGTTTTACTTGTGAGCCCGAAGCCAAAACAAGTTGTTTAGGTTCTTGGTTATCTCGTAAAACCAAGGGTGGTTGTTGGTGAGTCTTGAAACCAACTAGGGTTTGACTTGTGAGCCCGAAGACAAACAAGTTGTAAAGGTTGTTGGTGAGCCTAAGTTATAAAACCAAACTTAGTGAATTCCAAGGTATTCTTGGGGAGTGGATGTAGGTGCTTGGTTGGCACCGAACGCTATAAATCTTTATATTTGTGTGATTGTTATCCTTGTGCTTTTATTTATTTATTTTCGCTGCATTATTTGAAATACACAAGCACTTGAATTGCATTAGCACATACTTGCTTTAGTTCATCTTTTAAATAGTACAAAAGTTTTATAAAACCCCATTCACCCCCCTCTTGGGTTGCCTACCTGAGCCTATAATTGGTATCAGAGCTCGGTGCTCTGATTAAAATCTAAAATTTCAGTTAAAGATTATGGCAACCCTTGTTGGTATTAGTGTTAGACCACCATTTTTTCAATGACATAATATGACACATTTGGAGGAAAACTCGCATGCACATCCATATTCAATCTATTAGTTATCATCTTTGGAAAATCATTGTTAGTAGTCCTTATATTCCTTCCATTTTGTTTAATGGCATTTCCATTCCAAAGCTCGAAGAGGATTGGAATGAATATGACATTAAACAAATTGAACTCAATGCTAAAGCAATGAACTTGCTTTTTTGTGCATGGACTTAAATGAATTTAATAGAGTTTCTACATGTACATCGGCGAAGGAAATGTGGGACATACTTGAAGTTACTCATGAGGGTACTTCAAGTGAAGAACACTAAAATTAATTTGCTTGTAACATTCTTTTAAAATTTTTGAATGATGCATTATGAATCTATATCTGATATGTTTTCAAGATTTATGACTATTATTAATGAATTAAAAAAGTCTTGGCAAATCTATACTAATGCTGATTTGGTGAACAAAATTCTTAGATCCTTGCCAAAATTATGGGATCCAAAGGTGACGGCGACCAATAAGCTAAAGATGTAGAAACCTACCTTTGGAGGAGCTTATCGGTTCACTCATGACCTATGAGTTGAACATATGGCAAAGGATAGTGGAAGCTGATGTAAATAAGAAGATAATAGCCCTCAAGGCCAAAAAAAATTCAAGGCATGATGGCAACTTGGAGCAGCAATAGCGAAGAATCAAGTACGGATGATGAAGTTGCCCATCTTTGTTTCATGGCAAATGAGGAAAAGGTATGTACTAAAAATGATTATAATTTACCTTTGATGAACTACATGATGCCTCTAATGATCTTGTGCATGAATATAGATTGCAAAAATTGAGCACAAGAAATTAAATAGGCATGTAGATTCATTTTTTCTTGACAACACCAATCTTGCAAATAAAAATGGTGATTTAAATACCAAGATTTGATATTTTGAAAAATGAAAGAATAATTTTCTAAAGAAAAAGATTTTTTAGAAAAACAAATATTGTTTGAAAGATTTATGTGATAAAGTTTTGAATAAGAAAATATTTTGGTTGAGGAAAAGAAGTAAAAATTTTTGAAGAATTTCTCTATTCCTGCTTCTTTCAATTTATCTTCTAAATGTGGTTATCCTTTTAGATTAAGAAAAGTTGGGTTCCAAAAGGAACTATAATTACTAATCATAAAGGACCCAGAAAATTTGGGTACCAAAAATGTCCACTTTAATTTGGTTTGGCAGGAATGTCTTGCAACCTAACATGAAGAAAGGAAGTTCTTGAAAGAGGTTGTACAAGATATTTAAAGAAGTGGACAAGCTACATTTTGGACGAAAATGGTTAAAAGGAAGGATTATATATATTGGTAAATTCTAAACATCTCCTTCCATGATTAAAAATATAGTTAAATTTTTTGTTATAATATTGCATCAATTACTTTAAAAATTATTTTAAATGATTAATTAGAATCAAGTTTGGATTATCATTCATTGGCTATGATCATGAACTTGATGATGGTGTTGATGAATTTCACTGCATCATGATAAATTTATGATGTAAGACCTTCACTTGATTTTGATTAATGTATTTCATGAAAAATACTTTTAAAGATGCATATTGATTTGAAAAATATTTTAATTGATGATTAGAGATCATAGCTTAGACTAATAATCATTTGTTGTGATTATGATCATTTTGATGTTGATGGATTTCAAGCTCTCATGGTCAAACTTGTGATTATTAGATCTTTAGATTGATTTGATTATAAGTTTCTGAATTATTTCAAGTGAAATGTTACGATTTATGTGCTTTCATTGTTGGCATCCATGCTTAAGTTAGAACTGATTTGAATCAAGTATAGAACTGGTAGTTAAGGGATACATTTAAGAAGAATGTATGCATATTGACAAACCCTTGCTCTAGTAGCTAGACTTGATATTATATTACTTCTAGCATTTGTATGGATATCAAATCATCTTAAAATGAATTTGAAATCATACTAAAAATTTTTAAGTGATATAAATGCTTTGTATTTTGAAAATCATGAATATCTTGAAAAATTTCAAATCTTGATGCATAAGCTTTCATGTTTTATTCCTGAAATAAATGTATATTTTTAAAGGAGGAATAACATTCAGGGGGAGCATCCAAAGATTTGTTATCATATTTGATGCATTGAATATCTTGTTGATATCATGCTTTGCTTATATTGCTCTGATACTCCTTGTTTTCAAATCTAATTCTTTGAGGGGAGTTACATTCAAATGGTATCATATTCTATTGGTATCAAAATTATTTTTAAAAGAATTCCTAGTAACCGTTTCGGATTGGGTTAGTCACCATGGTCGTCCGGTCATAGGAGATAAGTAGGGCTTAAAGACCCTCTATTTTCATTCAATGGGCTCTATTATGACGTGTAGGGATGCCGCTGTGACCTTATCCCTTGAACAAGTAAGGCGAATGGATAATATACATCAAATCATTTCTTGCATGTGCTTACATTCTTTGGTATCTTGTTTAATTTGTATCATATTCAATTAATATCATAATTATTTGATTTCATGCATTGATTTTGATGACCTACTTGCTATTCTTTCCGACTTCATTCCCACTTTGTATTGCCTTTCACCCTTTTTCATGATGTCAAAAAGGGGGAGAAATTATTAAGTATGAAAATGGAAAGATTGGATAAATATGAAAAATCATTTGAGAAATGAAAGAAAGTGCAAAAGGGGGAGAAGAATGTAAAATATTTTTATCTAAAGGGAAGAATTAGTAAGAAGAAGAAATTTTAAACATTTGAAAATTTTGCATATTTTGAAAAATATTTTTAGATTTTTTGGATCATATATTGAGGGGGAGCTTGGTGCTTATTATTTTGAGCTTACATGTTTATCTTATTATTAATCTTTTTAAGCTTACCCTATTCATATACTTAAAGGTTTTGTCATCATAAAAAATGGGGAGATTATTGACTCTGATCTTGATTTTGATGATTGACAAAATGTTTAAGTATATATGAGTACTAATTATATTTTAAGTGTATTTCTCAGATCTTAGTACTCATCCATGTTGAATGAAGAAATGATTGTATTTTAATTGAAAAATTTCTTAAATTAATGGATAATCAAGTATATGGACTTTGGAATTAATATGGAAAAACTTGAAGATGTTAAAGTTTCAATTTGAAGATGTTTCGGCAATGGCACAGGCAAGTATCGATACTTGGAAATGAAGTGTCGACATCTGAGGAACAAGTGTCGACACTTGAAGTGTGAAGTGTCGACTCAAGGCCTGAGACAAACAGAAAACTTCAGAAAGCTCTTTCAGTGAAGTATCGATACTTGGAGCTGAAGTGTCGATACTTGGAAGTGAAGTGTCGACACCTGGAAACTGAAGTGTCGACACTTAAAACTGAAGTGTCGACACCTGGAGGTGAAGTGTCGACACTTGAACAGTAACGGCTAGTTTTCTAGGCTACAGAACTTCTCCAACTTGCTTCCAAATGACCATATTTTCCTTCCTAACGGCTATAAACGGTCATTTAAGTGTTGGGAGGCTATATAAACATCAAAAATCAATTGGAGAAGTAATCCTTTGGTGAGTTTTTTGAATATTCTTCAAGGATTCAAGAGTTGAGTGATTCAAAACCTTCAAGCTTCCAAGTTTCAAAGAGAGCATTCAAAGTCTACATCTACAAGCATCAATCAAAGGCTTCATCAACTTGAAGACAAGATCTTCATCAATAATCAAGGGTTTCAAAGAGATATTTGCTTTATTTTAGAAAGCTTTTATTGTATTCATTTATACTTGCTCTTATATTATTTTACTTAAGGTTTTTGGTGAGCCTTGGAAAATCAAAGAGGTTTTTGGTAAGCCTTGAAAATCAAAGTGGTTATTGGTGAGCCTTGAAACCAACTAGGGTTTTACTTGTGAGCCCGAAGCCAAAACAAGTTGTTTAGGTTCTTGGTTATCCCGTAAAACCAAGGGTGGTTGTTGGTGAGCCTAAGTTATAAAACCAAACTTAGTGGAATTTCCAAGGAATTCTTGGGAAGTGGATGTAGGTGCTTGGTTGGCACCGAACCACTATAAATCTTTGTATTTGTGTGATTGTTCTCCTTGTGCTTTTATTTATTTAGTTCCGCTGCATTTATTTGAAATACACAAGCACTTGAATTGCATTAGCACATACTTGCTTTAGTTCATCTTTTAAATAGTACAAAAGTTTTATAAAACGCAATTCACCCCCCCTCTTGGGTTGCCTACCTGAGCCTACAAGAACCCTCTTTCTTTTAAGGATGAATCCGAAGTAAACTTTACATTCTCTTTAGTAGCGCTCCCGAAGGGAATGTTAGCACTTCAGATTCTTTTGAATATAGTAAAAATAAATACTTACAGTCTTCGGATCAAGGTGGATGCACGAAGCCGAAGATAGTAAACAAAACTTGCTTCCCAGAAAGATAGGTATGGTCTTCGAATTGAGATAATGATACGAAGCCGAAGACCCAGAGTTGACAACTTCTGATATGAACATAAAGTCACAAACATTAGGCATGGTCTTCGGATTGAGATAATGATACGAAGCCGAAGACCCGAAGTTGACATCTTCCGGAATGAACATAAAACCATAAATATTAGGCACGACCTTCGCATTGAGATAATGATACGAAGCAGAAGACCTAAGGTTAATAATAAGAAGACGGTAACATGAAACCGAAGACTCCTTTTGCCAGCTGATGCAACCAATAAAATAGAATAATAAATAATTAAATTGAAATAAAATCGAGATATCATAACAAAATTTTCTCTCGAATTGGTATGCTCGGATATTAGCATCAAATCCATCCAACGCTTTTTCTTTTTCACGATGCCTCGGTCAACTTCCTGTACCATATTTGCAGGCAAAATTCACCAGCTAAGCAACATGGTCAATTTTCTCATCGCATTACATATTTTTTTTCAAAGGTCTACCAAGTAATGATCATGGCAACAAATTTGGAACCAGTTATCGATTTTATTAGTTTGGATTTATTCCTGTCAATCTACTTCAGACTCTTCATCCTTCAAAGCAACCAATGGGTAGCAGTAATTAATAAGGCCTGGGTGCTATTTGCTGAACGCAGCTAGCGGAGGAGGTGGTACAAAGATGAGGTGGCACGTAATGACAAATTTTTCTATCGTGATTGTTGCCGATCTCGCTGCCACGCCCGTGCCACGGATCCGCCAATCCTACCAGACCGCCTAGCTCCTGGAGCCTCCTGGCTGGGGCGAACCTGCAAGAGAGGGTCAGAAGACCCTGGCCGGGGATCCCGGTGAGGGAGCTCCGACGGTCAAGTTAGTAGACGGTGAGAAGGAACAGATTCTCCAAGACGGGCCCCCGAAGGAGTCCCAGACTCAGAGAATTTACTAGCAAGAAAGGTGCCGTAGGGACCAGAAACCCGGCCTTGGCCTCCTTGCCGAGCTCACGCCAAGCGATCCCCTCTCGGGACCCTAGATCTTACTCTCGGAGTGGGGCTTTTGGCCACTGTTTCTTACTTGTCCCAGCTTACCTGGTCGCCTCCAACTTCCTTCCTTTTATCTCCTCCCGCTGTCCGCCTGTCTTCTGCTCGTGGGAGGCTCCTCTTTCCATCCTTTTCTCTTTCCCCTCTTGGTTTCGAGGGCCAGGCGGCTTTCCGACCTCGTTCGCCGAGCCCAGCGAGAAAAGGGTAAAGACAAAAGAAGGGGGGTGGCACCGGCAGGGCGGCCGGTCAGACCTCGGGCCCAGTGAGGGCGCCCTCCTCCCTAAGTGCCGGTGCTGTCCGTTTACAGGCCCTGTTTTGTCAGAACCGCGCCTCTCGACTGCAGGAGTTGTCGGGCCGACGTAAGTAGTGTTTCGCGTGCTGCCGCAATCTGTACGGGGCACCGTCTGTGACGCGCACGGCTCGAGGGCCAACCTCGGAACCTGCGCCTCTTTCTTTGGGATCTTCTCTGTACGGGCAGCCTGACCTCGGCCGAGGTGGACCCCTCCTGGGTGGACACCTGGCGATGTGGCAGGAGGGCGCTCGGCTTCGGCCGAGGTGGACCCGTCTCCTGGGGCCACCTGGCGAAGGAGCGAAGGAGCAGCCGACCTCGGCCGAGGTGGACCCCTCCTGGGTGGACACCTGGCGAGGTGGCAGGAGGGCGCTCGGCTTCGACCGAGGTGGACCCGTCTCCGGGGGCCACCTGGCGAAGGAGCGAAGGAGCAGCCGACCTCGACCGAGGTGGACCCCTCCTGAGTGGACACCTGGCGAGGCGGCGGGAGAAGCCCTGTACCGAACTCGACTTCGGCGAGGGCGGTAATGTCTCGGGATATCACCTGGCAAGGTAGCCCGGGGGGGGCAAGGGCCGAGCTCGACCTTGGTAGCGCGGAAGCCGAGGCTGACTCGGCGAAGAACCCTCCACGTGGCTCGATCATACCTGACGGAATCTGAAACCGGCCACGTCATCATTACGGTCGTAACAGTTGCCCCCCAGCCCGCCGTTCCATTGGGGCATCGTAGAACGGAACGTCGGGATTAAATGCGGATATGACATGGGGAGGTGAAGATCTTGCATCATAATTACCGCGATCCTCGTCGCCGCTTCTCGGTGTGCCCGAAGTCCTATAGGAAACCGCCACGCGTCGTCCACTTGCCCATAATAAATGCGTCGCTTCGAAGCAGAGGCTGTTACCCTGCTAACGAGGCGTCGGTGTCGGGCGTGCATCCACGCGACGATCATCCAGTGGCTCGGGGCAGAATGACGGGTACGGCTGCTGTCGACTGAATTTGAAAAGGAGGGGGCTTTCCGGAATGAGGCCTTTTCCCTTGCTTCGTGGGCGGTTTGCTGCAGGCCAATTTCCACTGCCCCGCATCCGCTCGGTGTATTTTCGGTGAGTGCCTCCATTTTCTCCTTAGGTCCCCTCTCCTTCTTCTCTGAATCTTCTTTTCTTTCTTCTTTGTCATGGCACGCCGTCGCTATATTTCCTCTAATCCGGACGAGGCCGGTCCGTCCCGGCCGAGGACTCCGTCTTCTTCCTCCTTAGAGGAGGAAACGATCCCGGAGGAGATCCGCAGGCGACTGCAACCTGGGGGTGTCACCATCGGCATCCCCAGGGGGGTCCGGTCTCCTCCGATTGCTTCTGCTCTTCCGCTTCTCTCTCTTCCTGCTCCGCATCTTCTTCCCGCCGGTCCCTCCGGTCATGCTTCCACCATGACCGAAGGCGACCTTTCTTTGCTCCGGGAGGCCTATGGCATCCCGGATCAATCCGTCTGTTTGTTCCGCGAACTGGGGATCGCGTCACCATGAGTGGCCCCGGCCGCATAGCCTTCTATGAAGACTTCCTCCTCGGGGGTCTTCGATTCCCTCTGCACCCCTTCTTCCTTTCTTTCCTTAGCCATTTCCGTCTTGTTCCGGCCTAGTTGGCTCCCAATGCCATCCGGGTCTTCTTTTCTTTCATAGTTTTTTGCCATTTTCACGGGTTTGTTGCCCGTTTCTCCCTCTTCAGGGCCCTGTTTACCCTGAAGAGGTACTCCACTGATGACGGCTGGTAGTACATCTCGCCCCGGCCCAGGTGCCTCCGGTTCGACCTCCCTTCTTCTATCAAGGGCTGGAAGAACCGGTTCTTCTTTGCCTCGGTCGAAGATGTCGACTGGGCCTGGAGTGAACCGGACCGGTCACCGAACCGGAACTCCCAGGTCGAGTCGGCGGATCAGGAGGCCTACTCCCTGCTCCTGAGCGACGTGGTCCCGGCGCTCGAGGTTCTGCTCTCGGAGCAGAATCTTTTTGAGGCCGGGATCAGTCCCATCCGCGAGCCGGGTGAGATTCGGTCCTCCCTTGACTCCTGTGTTCTTTTTCCTTTTTAGCCGAGCTGGCTGACCTTCTCTTCTTTGTGTTGCAGGCATGAAGTTTTCACTGGAGAGCCTCCTAGAGGGCGCGGCCCAGAGGGACGTCGTCGAGGTGGATGAACCCGCGGCGAAGAGGGCTCGCACGGAGGTGAGCCAGGAGATCGTGACGGCGACCATACCCAGCCCGGTGGCCGCCATTCCCCCGCCCAGACTGCCTCGGGGCGGGGCCATTGATGCGCCTGGCACCAGACTCGGCGGTACTGCCGGCGAGGGGGCTCCACCACCAGCAGCTCCGCCTAGCGCCGGTCCCGTCATCGCCGCGGCTCCGACGGCGCAGCCCGCGTCCTCTGCCGCCCCGTCGACCGCGATTCCTGCTGGAGGGACGGTCACCACCGGAGCTGACCTGACGGTGCCGCCACCGGTGATCACCCATCGGTGTTCAGTAATCCGCGATAAAGGGCTCGCGGAGAAAGTGATGGAGTATGCCTCCACAGCCCGGGACCGCCGATCTCGAGGCGGCCGGGACTACGCTGATGCTCTGCTCGGGATCCTCCCGCAGCTCTTCACGGTAAGCTCGAACTCGTATTCTTCTGTCCTCCATGACCTCGGGTGGTCCTTTTTCTAACCCGGTTGCTTCACTGTGCAGATTGGGAACGACGTGTTCCTACTGAGGAACTTCCTCGTAGGGAGCGCGAAGAGGGATGCCGAGAAGGAAAAGAAACTCGGCAAGCTCGCGGCCGACGTCAAGGACCTCATGGAGAAGGGGGTCGAGCTACGAGCAAACAACCAGACCCTCCAGGCGGACCTGGCACGCGCGGAGGGGCGGAACAAGGACCTGGAGTCTTCTCTGTCGGAGGAGAGGATCTCCCATCAGCGTCGCGCGGAGGAGGACGCGGCTGAGAGGGCTCGCCTTCAGGCCCATTCTCAGTGGCTGGAGCGCCAGCTGGAGGAGGCAAGGCGGGATGTGAACGCGGCGAAGGAGCGGAGCGCGTACGTCAACGGGCTCCTGGAAGCCGCGAAGCGGGAGGCACAGGAAGCCGTCCCGAAGTTCCGGGCCTCCGACGAGTACACCTCGGAGGTCCGGGAGGCCACCGTGGACTCCTTCCTGAAGGGGTTACGGATGTGCTGGGAGAAGGTAGGGGCCTTCTACCCCGAGCTCGACCTCAGTGGGGTGGTGCTCGGAGGTAGGAGGTAGGGACCCGAGAGCAGGACCTCCGGTGCGGCCGACGCCATGCCTGCGGCCCCGGCGAGCGACAAGGCCGTGGCTCCGGAGCAGCCACCTGAGCCGGCAGCCGCCGAAGGCGAGGATGCGGAGCGCGGGACCCAGGCTGAGGGCTCCGACCCTGCACCGAACATTTTTCTTTGTTGTCGTTGTTGTACTTCTCTTCTCTTTTTTTTGGGGACTCCCGGCCTGTTGGGATTCCCAGCTTGTACTTCTTCTTGGATTAATGAAAACACCATTTGTCTAAGTCTCGAATTCACTTTCTTTCCCACTCTCCCATCTCCTCTTTTCCTTCTTGAGATGTTGAGGTGGAGTGCCGGAACGAGTGTGGACCTGGTCCCGTCCGTCACTCAGATAAAAGGTTGGGACATTCCGGACCGCGTGGCGTCAGAGTAGGCCTTGAGCGGGTCCATCTTTGGGATTGCCTTCATGCTCGCGTGGGCGAAGTGGGTTCTGCCCCGCCTTCCAGGCCGAAGCCCGGGACTTCCGGACTGAACCCCGGGGCCGTAGGCTTTCTCAAGCCTTGCGCGGCTTGCCGAGCTGTTCTCCGTGCTCGCGTGGGCGAACTGTGTTCTGCCCCGCCTTCCAGGCCGAAGCCCGAGACTTCCGGACTGAACCCCGGGGCTGCAGGCTTTCTCAAGCCTTGCGCGGCTTGCCAAGCTGTTCTCCGTGCTCGCGTGGCCGAACTGAGTTCTGCCCCGCCTTCCAGGCCGAAACCCGGGACTTCTCGCTTCCTTCGGTCGTCGGCCACGATCGGGCGTGCCGAGGCCAGGGCCATGCACCGGTTTCCCTATAAGGTGAGAAAAGAGCGTTTGAAGCAAAGAAACTTTATTGCAGGAGTGGGGAACCTTACATTACTGATAATACATTCTTAGGTTCGAGGCGTTTCACGTCCGGGGAAACCTGGTCCCTCCCAATTTTTCCAGGTAGTAGGCGCCGTGAGGGAGGGCTTCTGCCACCCGGTACGGGCCTTCCCAGTTTGGTGAGAGCTTGCCACATTCCCGTGGCTGAGAAGCTTCAGCGCTCCGGAGGACCAGATCTCCGGGACGAAAAATCTTCGGCCGCACTCGGGAGTTGTAATACCTGGCCACACGCTGCCTATACGCCGCCATCCGAACTCGGGCCTTGTCCCTCGTCTCCTCAAGAAGGTCAAGGTTGAGCATCATTCTGGCGGGGTTCTCTGTCTCGTCATATTGCTCCACATACAGCGTGGGTAGGCTGAGTTTGATCGGGATGACCGCTTCGGCTCCAAAGATGAGGTTGAACGGGATCTCGTCGGTCGCTGTCCTCGGGTGGTATGGTATGCCCAAAGGATGCTGGGGAGCTCCTCGGCCCACCTGCCTTTGGCCTGGTCCAGCCGCGTGCGGAGGCCCTGCAAAATGGTCCTGTTCGTGACTTCGGCCTCTCCATTGGTTTGGGGATGCGCCACCGAGGTGAAGCGATGCCTGATGCCGAGGTCGCCGCAGAACTCTTCAAACTCCCGGCAGTCGAACTGGCGCCCGTTATCGGTAACCACGGTATGGGAGAGGCCGAAACGACAAACGATCGACTTCCAGAAGAACTTGGCGACGTTTGCCTCGGTGATCTATGCCAAGGGTTCGGCCTCGATCCACTTCGTGAAGTAGTCGATGGCCACGATCAGGAACTTCCGTTGTCCAGACGCCAGCGGGAATGGGCCCAGAAGGTCCATCCCCCACTGGGCGAATGGCCACGGAGCTGAAAGCTGGGAGATTGGGTTGGAGGGCTGCCGTTGCACCGTGGCGTGATGCTAGCACCGATCGCACCTCTTCACGAAGTCAGCGGCATCTTCCTTCATCGTCTCCCAAAAGTAGCCCTGACGAAGGGCTTTGTAGGCCAATGCTCTGCCCCCCACGTGGTTCCCACAGACGCCCTCGTGAATCTCCTGGAGCACGAGTCTGGCTTCTGCGGGTCCTACACACTTGAGGAGGGGGTAGGAGTAGGATCTTCGATACAATTGCCCATCCATCAGGACGAACTGCACGGCTTTCTTTCTGATGAGGCAGGCCGCCTCACGGTCCTCCGGCAGGGCACCGCTGGTTATGTATTCGGCGTATTTGTCCATCCAGCTGGGCTCACGATCGACCTGATGGACCCCCACTGGGGCCTCGTAGCTTGGGGCCTTAAGGTGCTCCACGTGAGCGCGACCCAGCATCGTGTCCGGCAGGGTCGCCAGTCGGGAAAGAGTGTCCGCACGGGCGTTCTCCTTGCGAGGGATGTGGAAGATGTTGAAGCGCCGGAAACCGGTCGTGCCCGCCCTGACGAGCTCCAAGTATTTCACCATTTGGGGGTCGTGCGCGGCATACTCCCCGGAGACCTGTCTTGCCATGAGCTGCGAGTCAGTGAAGGCCTTAAGGTTGGTCACGCCCAGCTCGCGGGAGACCCTCAGCCCAGCGAGGAGTGCCTCGTACTCCGCCTGATTATTTATCGCGGCGAACTGGAAACGAAGCGCGCATTCGGCGACGGCCCCGTCGCCGTTAGCAAGAATGAGTCCGGCTCCACTCCCGCCAGAGTTTGAGGCTCCATCTACGTGGAGGATCCATGCATCCTCTCCGGGCCCCTCGGTGCCCGCCTTCAGCTGCTGGTGCAGGGGATCCTCCTCGGGCTCCTTGCCCAAACCCGCGCATTCGACCAAGAAGTCGGCCAGCACCTGAGCTTTCATGGCCGACCTGGGCCTGTACGCGATGTCGAACTCATTGAGCTTCAGTGCCCACTTCGCCAATCGCCCCGAGGTGTCGGGTCGGCTGAGCACCGCTTTCAGCGGTTGATCCGTCAGGACAGCGATGGGATGCGCTTGGAAATAGGGCCTGAGACGCTGGGCAGACACTATTAGCACAAAAACGAGTTTCTCGGGCCGAGAATACCTGATCTCCGCGTCGCGAAGAAGTTTGCTGGTATAGTACACCGGCCGCTGGACTCCTTGGTCGTCGGTCCGAACCAGGATCGAGCTAACGGCTTCCGGGGTGACCGCCAGGTAGAGGATGAGTTCCTCCCCCTCCTCGGGCCGGGAAAGCAGCGGTGGCGATGCGAGCATCTTCTTCAGCTCTTCAAAGGCCTCCTGGCATTCCTCGGTCCAGGCGAAGTCGTTCATATTTCTCAGCACCTTGAAAAAGGGATGGCAGCGATCTACCGACCTGGAGATGAAGCGGCTGAGGGCCGCAACCCGGCCGGTGAGTTGCTGCACCTGCTTCTTGGAGGCGGGCTGCTCCATGTCCAGGATGGCCTGGACCTTCTCGGGTTGGCTTCAATTCCTCTTTGGGTCACCATGAATCCTAGGAATTTCCCGGCGGAGATGCCGAAGGCGCACTTCGCAGGGTTCAACTTCATCTGATGATGCCGGAGGTTGCCGAACGTCTCCGCCAGGTCAGCTACGTAGTCTGAATCGGGTTTGCTCATTACCAGCATATCGTCCACGTACACCTGCATGTTGTTGCCGATCTGGTCCTTGAAGATCCTGTTGACCAGATGCTGGTACGTGGCCCCAGCGTTCTTGAGGCCAAATGGCATCATCCTGTAGCAAAAAGTTCCATGGTCGGTGATGAAGGCGGTATGCTCTTCGTCCTCCGGGCTCATTCGGATCTGGTTGTATCCAGAGAAGGCGTCCATGAATGACAGGAGGCGATGTCCCGAGGTGGTGTCGACCAGCTGGTCGATCTTTGGAAGAGGGAAGCTGTCCTTCGGGCACGCTCGGTTGAGGTCGGTGTAGTCCACACAGATCCTCCACTTACCACTGCTCTTTCTTACCATGACCACGTTCGCTAGCCAACTGGGATACTGGACTTCCCGCACAAAGCCGACGGCGAGGAGTTTCTCCACTTCCTCGTTGATGGCCTTCTGTCTCTCCATGGCGAAGATCCTCTTCTTCTGGCGGACCGGGCGGCAGCTTGGGTCCACGTTTAGCTTGTGCGTGATGACCTCGGGCGGAATGCCCGGCATGTCGGCCACCGACCAGGCGAACACGTCTGCATTCGCACGGAGGAATTCCAGCAGGCGGGTCCGTTCTTCTTCAGGGAGTTGCGCCCCGACCTGCACCGTCTTCAGCGGGTCCGAACTAAGGGGATAAGTCAACAGGCATTCTACGGGCCCCCCCTGGGTTCCTTCTCCCTCAGGTCAAGGTCGTCAACATCGAGGCCGAGCTCCATGCCCGGGCGCCCGGGACCGTCTAGAGGCAATGCGGGACCGGCTGGGTCGTCCCCTTCATCACCCCGAGCCCGGAAGGCGTGGGGAACTGCACCAACAACCTCTTCGTGGAAATCGTGGCGTCCAGTTGGTTGAGCCCGGGACGCCCGAGAATGGCGTTGTAAGGCGAAGGGAGCCTGACGACGGTGAACGTCATCAGGACGGTCGTCTGTCGAGGTGGGGATCCGGCGGTGACTGGGAGAGTGATCTCCCCTTCGACCCCCACGGAGTCCCCGGTAAACCCTACCAGGGGGTATGCACCGATCTCAGCTGATCGTGGGACAAATTCATCCGAGAGAAAGCATCGTAAAAAAGCACGTCAGCCGAGCTTCTACTATCCACCATAATTCGATGTACAGGATGCTTCGCGATGGTCATCTCGACCACAACGGCATCGTTGTTTACATTCTCATTATCCTTCCCCTCCTCGGGAGGGATTACATTCTCCGGGTTCCCGACTTCCCGGGCTCTCTTCGCCGCTCGCCCGATCCCACGTGAGATCATGCCCACGGGCTTCTCCGTCGGGCGGTTATCGATTGCAGGGACCGGTGGTAAGGCCGCGAGCGGCCGCCCCTCCGGGGGGACCTCGTTCCTGACGAACTTCCTGAGGTAGCCCCTCTTGATTAGCTCCTTGATCTCCCGCTTCAGGTTGCGACACTCCTCCGTGTCGTGACCGTGCTCGCGGTGGAACTGGCAGTACTTCGATTTGTCCCGGATAGCCCTCGAGTTCTGAGGAGGAGGTCGGCGGAGGTAATGCTCGCCCTCAATTTCCATGAGGATCTTCGTCCGAAGTTCGAGGAGAGGGGTGAACCTTCGCTCCGGAATGGCCTCGCCATTCGGCCTTGGATTCGGGCGAGGGTCGGCAGGTGGCCCGGGCTTCCGAGCTCCTGAAAGATCCCTTGGGGACGGCCTCTTCGGAGTCCTCCCGTCCAGCTCTCGGCGGGTGCGGTCAGCCTCCTCCGCTCGGATGTACTTGTGGGCGCGGAGGAGGAGCTCGGAGTACGTCCTGGGCGGCTTTTTGTCCAGGGAGTAGGTCAGGCGGGACGTCTTGAGCCCGCGCTTCAAAGCCAGCATGGCTACGGGCTCATCCAGGCTGTAGATTTCCAGGGCTGCGATCTTGAACCGGGTTATGTAGTCCCATAGCAGCTCCTGGTCCTGCTGGTGGATGGAGAAGAGGCTATCCACCTCTCTTGGCACCTTCCGACAAGCGTCGAAATGCGCCACAAACTTTCCTTCCAGCTGGTGGAAGGAGCAAATGGATCCGGGCTCGAGGCGGGTGAACCAGACTCGAGCGGCCTTCCGAAGGGTAGCGGGGAAGGCGATGCACAAATGAGTGTCGGTGGCCCCCTGGATCCTCATGAGAGCCTTGTAGCTCTCCAGATGGTCCAGAGGGTCGGTGGTCCCATCGTAGGGATCCACCTGCGGCATGCGGAATCACCTCGGGATCGGCTCCGCCTGGATTTCTTCAGAGAAGGGGGGACGGGAGTCGTAGCCCGCCGGGTCTGCCGATGAGTTCTGCAGGTCGGCAAATCGACGGGCGAACTCTGCTAACTTGCGCTCGTGCTTCTCCAGGCGCCTCTCAGCCTGATGCATGATGGCCTCGTCAGTGGAATCTTCCATCGAGGCTGCTGACGAAGGGGGCGCCGATCGGTCTCGGCGCGAAGTCACGCCTCGGCGCCGCTTGCTGCGATGCGCCATCTCGGCTTCATCGACCGGGGATCGACTCTCGTGATCCGCCGAACCGGAGTAGTTTCTTTTTGCGGGAGCTTGGTGGCTCCCGCGGGGGTTGGAGACTGCCCTCGGGTGGGATGGCCTGCCCTGAATGGAGCGCAGGCTCCCACGCTGTCCCGCGGCTCGGGCCGCGGGGGTCCCCGGCTGCGGCTGCGTGGCCAGGGACCGCTGCTGATGTTGAAGCTGTCGGACCGCCGAGGTCAAGGTCTGCAGCTGTTGGATAACGGCCGCGAGGGGCCCGTCTGCCGAGGTCGGTGGTAGTGGAAGAGGAGGGGGAGCTGGGAGCTCCCTCTCCGGGCTGTGGGCCCCTTGAGGGGAGGGAACCTCCCCCACACGGCTGATGGACGCCTCACGCCCACGAGTGACCACCATTGTCGGAGAGCGCGGTACCTGCAGAAAGCTGGCTCCCGCTAGGGGATTGTTGTCCTGCCCCCCTACCTGGCGCACCAATCTGTTGCCAATCTCGCCGCCGTGCCCGTGCCACGGATCCGCCGATCCTACCAGACCGCCTAGCTCCTAGAGCCTCCTGGCTGGGGCGAACCTGCAAGAGAGGGTCAGAAGACCCTGGCCGGGAATCCCGGCGAGGGAACTCCGACGGTCAAGTTAGTAGACGGCGAGAAGGAACAGATTCTCCAAGACGGGCCCTCGAAGGAGTCCCAGACTCAGAGAATTTACTAGCAAGAAAGGTGCCGTAGGGACCAGAAACCCGGCCTTGGCCTCCTTGCCGAGCTCACGCCAAGCGATCCCCTCTCGGGACCCTGGATCTTACTCTCAGAGCGGGGCTTTTGGCCACTGTTTCTTACTTGTCCCAGCTTACCTGGTCGCCTCCAACTTCCTTCCTTTTATCTCCTCCCGCTGTCCGCCTGTCTTCTGCTCGTGGGAGGCTCCTCTTTCCATCCTTTTCTCTTTCCCCTCTTGGTTTCGAGGGCCAGGCGGCTTTCCGACCTCGTTCGCCGAGCCCAGCGGGGAAAGGGTAAAGACAAAAGAAGGGGGGTGGCGCCGGCAGGGCGGCCGGTCAGACCTTGGGCCTAGTGAGGGCGCCCTCCTCCCTAAGTGCCGACGCTGTCCATTTACGGGCCCTGTTTTGTCAGAACCGCGCCTCTCGACTGCAGGAGTTGTCGGGCCGACGTAAGTGGTGTTTCGCGTGCCGCCGCAATCTGTACGGGGCACCGTCTGTGACGCGCACGGCTCGAGGGCCAACCTCGGAACCTGCATCTCTTTCTTTGGGATCTTCTCTGTACGGGCGGCCTGACCTCGGCCGAGGTGGACCCCTCCTGGGTGGATACCTGGCGAGGTGGCAGGAGGGCGCTCGGCTTCGACCGAGGTGGACCCATCTCCTGGGCCACCTGGCGAAGGAGCGAAGGAGCAGCCGACCTCGGCCGAGGTGGACCCCTCCTGGGTGGACACCTGGCGAGGCGGCGGGTGAAGCCCTGTACCGAACTCGACTTCGGCGAGGGCGGTAACGTCTCGGGATATCACCTGGCGAGGTAGCCCGGGGGGGCAAGGGTCGAGCTCGACCTCGGTAGCGCGGAAGCCGAGGCTGACTCGACCGAAGAACCCTCCACGTGGTTCGATCATACCTGACAGAATCTGAGATCGGCCACGTCATCATTACGGCCGTAACAGTGATCACTTATCAGTACAATCATATACGTACATTGCATGCTTAATTACCTAGCGGTACCATATCCACTAATTATAAAAGTTTATTTCACTCATAAAACTTAGATACTCCTAATGAAACTTGAATGTGATGCATGCTAACCATTTGCTTCCACGGAAACAAGAAGACCGACCATGGAGAAATTTTCCACCGCATCGATCGTAGATTGCCCTCCACCAAGCCCGGACTACTCACAACTACACTATCGATCGGGCATCAAATCCCTTGTCACCGTCCCACGTGCATCACAACGAGCATTTGGACACGAACAATCTATGCACATCGCTCACGACCTCGATGTTTGTAGTTAGCTTTTTATGTGGCCGGACAGCGTCCACGGAACTCGAATCGGCAGACATGTGAAAGAAGTTGTCTCCGCCTCGTCAAACGGATGCGGACCGGTCGGTGGTACATGCAAAACGAAGTGGATGACAGGGATGATTCCCACAATCAGACGGGGACGTTAAGCCACCCGTACGTGCTCATCAACCAGCTCCGTCCGATCGCCGAGTCACGGCTTGAGATGCTAACAAGGAGGACACTCTTTGCAGTACATATAAAGACCTGGTTCGAGAATCAAAGGACTGTTAATAAAGGACGATTGGTCTTTCTTTGGCGACATTAATTGTTGGATCATATCTTGTATAGGATTCAAAATTACTTTCGAACATTTTTCTTCACCACCTGTATAAATCTCGAGAGGTAGCCATTAGATGATGCGGTCCGACATGGGATTCACGTAAAAGAAGGATATTTATTTATTTATTTTTTTTTTTTGTGCAAAAGATACCATCCCTATCCAAGCTCAAGATGGTTCGATTCAATTTGAGGGCGGTTGGGCTATAATATATTATTCTTGCCGGCACGTGCCGGCCATGAAAGTTTTTTTTTTTTTTTTTTGTTTGACCTTTAGCGTCATCTTGTCCCTCCAAATACACTACTGTATATGTATGTAGGTCTCGCCGACAAAGCACAGACACCACGGCAAATTAATTGACGACTCGGCATAAGAAGGCAAGATAGGGCACATCAAATTTATAAAAGATATCAAGCAGCTTGTCCCATTTATCATGCTTAATAGATGGAGCTGATGTTCTTCTTTTTGGGCTTTGTCTTGCATGGAGTTAGCCGCGTGCTGAACGTGGAGTGCGGATCTACTACTCATTTTAAAAAATATAATCGGACAAGCCTTGCTAAGGTTGGCTCCACCGCAATTATCTTAAGAATATAATTGGTTAGGAAAAGTTGTGTTATAGAGCTATTAACGGACTGAGTCTAGACCTACAGATAATTATCTAATAAGTCTAAATTTAGTATTAACATGAGACCTATTTATCTGAACCTGGACCTAAATCTATTTAACTATAATATAAATAGATAAGATCTAGATATTTAATATTCAGACTCGATAGATCCAAAACCCGATATATATATATATATATATATATATTATATTAAAAATATTGTGATGATTAAATTAAAGATCTAATGGTTCAAAATTTAAGTTAAAAGAAAAAAATGCCGGTTGGCCCTAAAGTGTGGAATGCTCTCTCCCCCAATCCGCCTCTATGCCTCGGCAGCTCTTCCCCTCTTCACTCACCAGCAAACCACCAACTGTCTCCTCATAGTCCTCCCCTCCTCCCTTCTCCTTATCGTGGCTCCGACCTTGCCAACTTCTTTCACCACGAGTACGCCTTCCACTCCCCTTACCCCTTGCCCTAGTTCTTTTCCTTCCGTTCTTGTTGGATCAATGCCGCTAACCCACTTTATAAAAGGATCGGCCCTATTATAATAGACGTCATCATCTTTTTTAAACCGGCAACGCAACGACCTCGCGGCACATGAGTCGACCCAACAGGAGCGACCAGACCCGCAAACCAGCTCACCCAGCCAATTGACCTTGGCTTCAGCTCACCCAGCCAGCTCTGCAAGGACCAATTGACCTTGGCTTCAGCTCACCCAGCCAGCTCTGCAAGGACCTATTGACCTTGGCTCCAGCAACCGCATTGCGCGGACCCCAGACCCTGAGTGAATCCACGAGGCATGAGCTAGCACCAATCCAACATTCCCCCCATCGAAACGCCTCGGGGGCCTTGCTTCAAAATCGAACCCGTGACCTCGGCTTTGATACCAGTTGTTGAATCGATACCACTAACCCACTTTACAAAAGGATCAACCCTATTATAAGAGGCGCAGTCATCTCTCTTAAACCGGCAGCGCAGCGATCCCGTGGCACATGAGTCGACCCAACAGGAGCGACCAAACCCGCGAGCCGACTTCGCGAGGACTTGTTGACCTTGGCTCTAGCTCACCCAGCCAGTGACCGCATTGCGCAGACCCTAGACCCCGAGTGAATCCACGAGGCGTGAGCTGGCACCAGTCCAACAACTCCCCTTAGCCTTTGCCATATCCGACAATCCCATTTCCCTTCCCCTCTCCCCTTCACCTCCTGTCGTAGTCTCAACTCCATCACTAGCTAGGGCCCCTGCTCGATCAAGTTCTGGAGTGACATCGCCTTCCACTCTCCTTCCCCTGCTCTGGATCTCTTTCTCTGTTGCCAGTGCTTCACCTACGTTGCATCCAATAAGCTCATTCCCCTTCCCCTCCCTCCTATGCCTCTTGCCATAGCCTCGACTCCATCATCGACAAGGCTCCTCGTTGGATCGAGTTCTAGAGCAATGCTACCATTGGAGCTTGTACGCATCCTCTACCTCTAATCCAGATCATTTCTTGGAAATCCGAGCCCTTGGGAGGAGGTTCCAACCTGGATAGGTACCTACTTGGATATGATCAAATCGATCCTGATCAATGACGAATGGGGTGAGTCAGAGATGACGGAGATGGTTGAGGTGATGGCATCTGGCCTCCTCGACGACACCCGCGAAGCAGGTATTTTTCTGTGCTCCTAAGTCCTTTGGTTTCCTATTTGGATTTTGGATCCGGGTATGGATTCCAGATCCGGGTATGGATTCCAGATCCGGGTCTAGATACCTGGGATCCATTAGGGTCTGGATCTGGTACTTTAAGATTAGACCCATTGGTATTCAGGTTTGAATCTGGATTCGATAACTAAGGTCAGGTCCGAGTATGAATATCTAGGTTCCGATCAAAACCCGATCTGTTGATGGCTCTAAGTTGTGCTATGGAATAGAAATAAAAACGGTGTAACTTCTAGTTCAACCATTTTGTTGAAAGGGTTTTAATTTTCATCCCTATTTTGATTCTAATAAGAAATGGAAGTGCTTTCATCATCCAAAACTAAATCCCGACTATGTATTGATATTTAAATTCCAATTCAATTATGAACAAAATATGTTCTAGAATATGGTCATTTTGCTTTACATTCCAATTTTGATTTTAATTTCGGTAGCGAACCAAATGCATGTTTAATATAAAGCTTAAGAAAATTAAATCCATTGTTAACGAGGCTTGACGCGGTCCCTGTTCCACATTTTCTTTCTTTTATAGAAATTGCAATTCCTGGACTTCCTGCTCCATTCACAATCGATCCTTCCCAATAATATTCAGACCAATTCTATCAGAAGGCGAGGTTTGACTTTTAAGATTGGCAACATTGGAGGAGGGATGGAAAGAGAGAAACAGTGGACTGATGGTGTGGGCATCGTAAAAAGAAATACGACTCAAGCTTTTAATTTTGCCATATCTTCTTTAATATCGATCTTTAAAAAAATAAAAACAAAAAAACTTATTAATAGAATCATTTATTTCATAATTAAAAAATATAATATTTATTTTTTTTCTAATTTTTAAATATATATTACATTGCCAAGTAATTCATATTAAGTAAATTAATTATGAAGTAAGTTACTACACAACTGTAGAAAAATCAATGCATAGCTCGAGATATGGAGTTTTCTAATATACAGTAAGGAGTTAGGAAATACATAGCTAATTAGTTATCTATCAGTCCAATACACTTCGTCATCAACTTTGTAATATATATTGTAAACTTTTTTTGTTATACATTTAATAGTAATCCAATACATATTTTTAAGTAAAAAGAATGTTTTAAAAACTATGTACCAATTTATCTAGAGATATATATTAGATCATTATTAGATATGTATTAAAGAAGCTTACGTATATATTAGAAAGTCTACTAGTATATATCATTAGGTCTGTTGCCGCCTAAACCGCCGTGGCCTGTAGCTGAAGACGATCTCGGATCGCACCCTTGTCGCTCTGGGATCTACTTGCTTGTCCAGACCTACAAAATAGAGGAAATCCGGACCGGTGATCCCGGTTGGGGCACTCCGATGTTCAAGTCAGTGATGATCCAGGAAAATAGATGCTCCTGGTCGAGCCCCGTAGATAAACTTCATGCTAGGAGGAGAAAGTAATATACTGGGAGAATATAAATGAGTTATGAGTGGAACGGGGGAAGTGGTGATGGATGAGAGTTTGGGTAGGAAGGCTGTGTCGGTTGAGACCCTTCCGATGGGTCTCCGGTAGCCTTGGACGCTTAGTCTCTCAGTTGCTCTCCTGTGTGCCACCCTTCTTGTCCGTTAGTTTGCTTACCCTTGTTCGTGAAACCTTGGAGAGCTCTTTTAAGTCAGGGTGGCTGCCAGACGC
Source organism: Areca catechu (assembly GCA_021397845.1). NCBI lineage: Eukaryota > Viridiplantae > Streptophyta > Magnoliopsida > Arecales > Arecaceae > Areca > Areca catechu. The sequence goes on from JAHSVC010000041.1 coordinate 219,598, forward strand.
CTATCTTGGGATCATCCCCTCGCTTGCAGGCGCGTGCGGCGATGTTCTGTGCCGTGCACGAGATGCGTTTCCTCATTTGCGATAAGAAACTTACCATGCGCTCTGACATTCTTTTTGGTCGCTCCATTTCGGGAAGCCCGGTAGAGCCTTGATCGGGGGGCAGCCGTCCCCTGGATTTGAATCTTCTGGGTTGACTTCCTCTTCTGGGTGGCACAGACGGTTAGTAGGGAGTGCAGCACCTCGATCGGGGGACCCTTTCATTTTCGGTGTAAGTGGTAGCTGGGGCAATTATTGCGGCCTGGCAGGCACCTCTCCATGATCCTTGGGTGGCTTATCGACGTCCAAGGAGAGCGGCGACATCCCTCGGTTGCTGGTCCCTTCGTTCAAGGTGAGGTTGTCTGGAGAGGCGGAGCGCGACTTCGGTCACGGCGTCTCGACCTCGAGGGAGCCGCTTGGTGAAGGAGTCCGGAGAGAGGCGGAGCTCGACTTCGGCCATGGTGTCTCGACCTCGAGGGAGCTGAAAGGAAAACTGTAGCGAGCATGCTTTCTATTTTAAATTTTTTTCAAAATAATATGCAGCGGAAGCATGATCGAGAGGATTAACATTTAATCTAAGCATGCTTGTAGAATTATTCTATGCTACTTAGTCCAAGAATTTGCGTGAATGATTAATATAAACTATGAAATCATGAACTCATGCTATGAACATTTCAAAGCAACATATCTATATATGTAAAACCATACCTCGTATGAAGTGGAGATGCTTTCCGCTGTGGAAGATCCAGGAGAAAGTAGAAGAACTCTGCTTAGCCGCACACATGTCCGGCCTCTACAGGTGGTTCACACCAGGGCTCTTTCAAAATCTACTTCCACTCCAAGTGCTAGCTTGTTGTGGAACGATTTGATCGGAACTCCTTTTTCTTCTTTCGATGCCGGACTCTCCAAATGAATGAAGAAACTCAAGAGGTGGAGAATGAGTGGTTTAAACCCTTCCCAAACACTCAATCTCAATACCTAGATCACTAGGTACAAATATGCACATTTTTCCAAAATCTTCACACCCATATAAAAACTAGAACCTTTCTAGTTTCTCCCTTTCTTCCCTTTTGATTTTTCCAGCATTTCTTTGCTGAATTCTCTCTTATTTTCGTCCTCTCATTTCAACCCATTATGTAGATGGAGAGGGAGAGGGAGAGTGGGGAGTTATGGGTGATAATGGAGTGGTAATGGATAGTTATGGGGAGTTATGGTCATGGGAAGTTACATAACTCATCAAAATTGAATTTAAACTTATTTAAATTCAGATTAATGTCTCAATTAATTTTAATTCATAACTGAAATCAATTGGGTCAAGTGTGCATACATTGGGTTCAACCTTATTGGACCCAAACCTATTTTGAACCAAATCCTATTTGATTCGTTCCAGATTTTTATAGCTCAATCAAATTGGGCTATCAAGTAATCACATTACTTAATTCACCTCCATGCATCACCAACTATTAGTGAAAATTTTATGTCACAACCTTTTGTGACATCAAGTGTCTACACTTGCGAAATCAACAAGTGTCGACACTTTCAAGAATATCAAGTGTCGACACTTGGGTAAAGAAAAAATACTTTTCCTTTGTGAGTCCACGAACGATTCCCAATCGTTCTCCAATCATTAGATCAAGTAGAAACCCCTATGGTGTGTGACCCCATAGGTTCGAACACTAAGCCGGTAGCACTGGAACATTTTCAATACCAGTCAAAGTTGCCATCTAGCAATGACACCCGACGTCCGGATAGGTCGAAGTTGCAGAGCAACAATCAAGAACCATGAGATATGGAAACCTTGTAATTAATCCCTTTGACCTCAATGCTCATGAAGACTTAGGGTTAAACTGCCCAACCCATAAAGTCCATCAACAATGTGTCTCAACCTCACAAGTCCTGTAACACATTACAGAGACTACCTTGGCCAAGGTTTTGCTAAATTGAAACACAGTAAGATATCTGCTCCAAACACTTTGGAGGGGTCAATCCCATCTTGATCCAATCACTGCTACACGAGTACTTAACTGTACCCATAAACCTTCCGTCCATGGATTAGAAATCCAGATAGTCCAGCACCAAAGTACAGTGAGTTGCTCGCAAGCTACCATGACGATCTCATGTCTGAGGGATAACTACGTCCATATCAAAACTCTAGGCAGAAAAAAATACAGACGGGTCACGTTCGATGAAATGTCAAACACAACATCTGCATGCCATACCAGTGTCTCCACACTCCTTGGTTAAGAGGACAACCAACGACTATGGCACACAACGACCTATACTTGATATACTATCATCCTGAAATAAGTGTATCATTTGGTCGCGAACAATTTTAGGACTATATGATATATTCTCTCTATATCACATACAAATAGTCCTAAGGATTTCATCACTCCAGAACTCATTACAGAAAGATGAAATAGTGATGAACTGCCAGAACAAACAATTTATTCAATAATATAATGCATATACAATTACATCAAATGTACAACTGTTTATAGTAGAAATTGGCTTTGGGACGCATTTCCCAACAGGAACTGCCTGGCGAAGGAGTCTGGAAAGAGGCAGAGCTCGATTTCGGCCACGGCGTTTCGACCTCGAGGGAGTCACTTGGCGAAGGAGTCCTGAAGAAAAAACTGACGTGGCAGCTTCCTCCGATGTGGCATCTGACTGGATCTGACATAGGTTACACATCAACGATCCTGCCATATCAAGGCCATATTGTATATTGATGAATATTATATTTCGGAAACTATGCATAAATTTACTTATACGTGTATATTATATTGCTAGATGATTCATTTGTTAAGTATATATCGCCTGATTATATATTATATATTGACGATTCAATATTTTAGAAACTATATATCAATTTATTTAAAAATATGTATTGGATCATTATTGAATGTTGCGGTATATATGAAAAAGTCAACAAATACGTATCATCCAACAATATAGTAGTGGATATGATATTTAAGAAACTATGTATTAATTTGCTTGAAAATACGAATTAGACTACTAGATAACTAATTTGATAAATATTTATCACCCGGTCATGTACCGTGTATTAATGAACTTTATTTTCTAAAAATGATATATCAATTTATCTAAAAATATATTTTAACTTGATAATTAATTTACTTGATATATATCATCCGATCATATAATATATACCAATAGAAAGTATCTTACGAAGATAAGAAAAAAACGAGAATACCACATTTTTTTTTTTAAATCACGGGACCTATGATTCTATTAGTAGAAATGTCTTTGACTTTTTTTTTTTTTTAAGATTGGTATTAAGAGAGATATAGCAAAATAAAAAGTCCGTCTAATATTTCTTTCAATCTCCGGTAACCATTCCATATAATTTTTGTTCTACACGTAATAACCATAAAAGCGGTTTAGCTTTACAGAGAGCATTGGATGGAGAGATGAGAGACAGCCTGGCCAACCCAAGTTGTGTTCCATTGCGGGGTTCAGGGCAGGGCATGGAAAGAAGGGGAGGCTTCACAGGAACTGATCGATGGGGAAATAATTAGGAGACATCTATCAGTGGGTTAAAGCAATTTTCAAAAAGTTCAATAATTCTCGTTGATCCAAAGAAAACAAAAATCCTATCACCTACTAAAAATTTAAAGACTTGAAAAATCTCGGGGCGAACGGATGAAAAGATAAATCATCAGTTTTACCCTTAGAGGAGGACTGAAAGTTGATAATTATAACAATAACTATAATAAAAAAAATGCAATTAAGTAAAACTCTTAATTATTAGCTCAAATCATCGAACTTTCCGCATTAAGAAAGAAATTATAGGTAGACTTCATGATTCTGTTATCTTTGGATCATCTATTTTGTTCTTGTTTTATTAACCAATGGCTTTAACATATCTAATTGTTGATTGACCAATATTATCCTAGCTATTTGGAGCTCCTTTCCACTCGAGAGGTACAAAATTCAAATCCTGGTGGTGGTATTCTCATCATACATATATATTTTATTTTATTTATTTATTTATTATTATTATTTTGTCAATTTGTGTTTCCTAGATCAAGGACGTGAAAGTCATAGGATTTGAAATTTAAAATACAATCTAATAGAATAATTCCAACCGACCAGGAATACCACTACACGGCACTTGGATGCTTTATCACTCCAAACCAAAATTAGCATGCAACTTCTACAATTTTTCTCATATTCTAATTCGATCCGATCCACCCATTCATAGAAAAATTTAGTCGATGGCAAACAATTCAACAATTTATACAATTTCTATCCATCCACCAATCACCCATCCATGAAAACTATACTTGCTACTGCAAATCTATGAAAAAAAAAAAAATAAAAAATCATGAGAATAATTCACATGGTAATTAAGAGCCAAGAATTTACGTTTCCATGCTACGCAACGCAACATTTCAAATTATCTTTGACAAACTCGGTCATTAAAGACGTGGAGGCCCTGGGCCACGAATCTCCAACCAATTAAACCTCATCCCAATCGTTCAAAATGAAGGGAACTTGAGTTACATGACCGAATACGCAGCAGGTTAAACCCGCCGTGGACTGGCTGCCTCCGGGCTAGAAAGTCGTGACAAGGCGGCGCAAACCAATCTTAAGATCCGCGTGAAATATAGACCCCGAGGCCTTTTTCTTTTTTTCTTTTCCGGGGAACGTTCGGAATGGCGTCATATCCGCTGACATTGATTCATATCGCTGGCATCGTCTCCGGGGGTGACGGAGGCTAAGCGTCGATTTACCCGCGAACTCGCGCTCGAACGCCAATGACGACCGTGACGTGCCATTAAACTTCTCGCAGAAAAGCGTGCAAGCTGATTGCTAAGATGATAGCTAAGTTGACAGAGACTTTGCCCAAGGATCTTCGATTCAAGATATAATTCGATTAAATTTAAAAATTATTTTTTAATACTAAAATAGATAAAAAATTAGATTTTTTTTTTTATGCTTTTGTTTTAATAGCCGGCCAAGTTAATCTAAGACATTACCTAGCGGGACCGGACATGAATAAATCATGAAATTATTGTTGATGGTAAATGTATATGAACAATGATTATCTAGTTGACAAGATCGAGTCTAGAGTTACATTCTATGTTCTTAAAATAATTTCGTCCCGCAATGGTGTTTACGGTTTTATGACGATTGTCTTACAGGAGATCTTCTTCTGGTAAAAGCAGTACTATAATTTACCAGAAATTCGAACCAGGAATGCTTTTCTCTTTTTGTATGCACTATAGCTATAATATGTTTTCAGAGTATGCAAATGCCTAAAAGATTTATGATGCACTATAGCTATACTCTATTATTCAGAGTATGCAAATGTTTAAGAGAAGGAATAAAAAATTAGATTGAATCGAATGAAATGAACGGGGAATGGGGACCTATTTATAGCCTTAAGGTGCCCCTTGGAAGCAATCTTCTGATTTCATCGGAGGGAGTTTCCGATATCGTTTCGTAGTGAGATATGCCTTTACGCGATCGATACGTTTCTTCAATTACGATCGGACGCCATGATACGCTGATTCGTACCGTGATCTCTAGATCACGCGATCAGCGCATTTCTCAATGCGTCGTTTCACGATCCGATGGTATCCCTGATCTCAGAAGAGATGTTGATCCGTGAATGGACACATGATTACGTCTCCGGATGCATGATCCGTTGTTTTACGATTCTGAAATTCCGTCATCCGAGTCGGCTCCTTGTTGCAGAGAGCGCCCTGGTCGAGTCAGCACGATTCCCTCGAGTCGACTCGTCTAGACCGCATGATACGGATCTGTGGATCTGAGCCAACTCGACCCTGGTTGAGTCGACTCTTCCAGACAGCAAAATACGATTCTGTGGATCCGAGCTAGCTCGACCCTGGTCGACTCAACTCGGCCAGACCGTGTATTTCCGTTTTGTGGATCCGAGTCGACTCCCAATCATCCGAGTCGGCTCGAACCACTCGAGTCGACTCTCCTTCCTGCAATCCTGATGTGGTGCCAATCAATCTCGACTGTTTGATCTGAGAAAATTTAAAGGCTCCTCAAGCTCCTCGCGAGGATGAGCTCCTCGCGAGGATGTGAAGTGTGCCTACAAAGCGCCCTTGTCGCCCGTAACACGAGCGTGCGGGTGATGCAAGCTCTCCACCTATGGTGAGCCTATAAGTAAAAGTTTGAAAAAATGTTTTATTATAAAGAGCCTTCTCTTTTTTCCAATCTTTCCATGTGGGACTAAAAGTTCCCATTCCACAGTATAGTTTCCATCCCATAGGATAGTTTCCCTTCCTACATGATAGTTTCCCATCCCAAAGAATAATTTAAGAATAAAAAATTTCTATTCACTTTTTCTAATAATTATAATTTTTTTTAAAAAAATAATTAATAAATTTTTATATTTTTTTAATTCACTGCTTCCATTTCAAATTTTATTTCCTCTTTCTGTACGAGAAACAAAGAGGGGTAATGATATATGGCAAAGATGCATACATCAATCTTGCATGACCAGCTTCTTGTTTTGCATGCAGCACCTGTCATTAAGAAAATGCCACCTACTCAACATTACTAGCAAATATTTTTCTCTTCGTAGCCGGCAAATTAATGCCATGATTAGGCCTGCACATTAATATAGTGATTATTGACATGACGTAGATGCAGTTTAGATCCATTATAAAACAAGAAATTGACTTCCTACTTTCAAGCATGCCTATAATATGACTTCAAGGCTTACAAGATAGTTTTTCAATATATTTTGAGATGCCAGCTATCCAAAGTCTTCGAATCTTCTTCTTTCTTTTTTTTTTTTTTTTTCAAAAGATAATAGAAAGAGATTTGTCATCCCACTTGATTTATTAAGATAATAATTTTAGAGTAAGGGGACAAAACTCAAAACTAGATTATTTAAATCTAATATCAAATAATTTTATCAATCGAACCAATTAGCAGCCAAATAAGAAGGAATAAAAGTTTTTAACCCACTCATCTCTATCTCTTTTTAGTCTATATAAAGATAAACTGCTTTTTGACGAAGGCATAACTGGTACTTTATCAAAATGTCACAATATAAATATTGTACTCTTCCTCCATTGAATTATTTATTGCACACATCATCCCGGAATAATTTATTCCAATAAAAAATAAATAATTTAATTCTCACTTGTTGCTGCTTTTTTTTTTTTCCTTCCTCCCGATTTATATCACTTTAACTTAATCACTTTAGATTTTATAGAGTATTTCCAAAAGTGAAAGCAGTACAAGAGGCCTGGACTCCCACCACTCCTGCCCTATCATGATACTAATTTTTTTCTTTCTTAAAAATATAAATTTTAGTAATTAGTAACTGAATCGGAGAACCGCATCATTGGTAGCTAAACATAGACACCTACTTGTCTAACGTGGCAGCTTGAAAACAGTGAGGAAGACCTGATAGCAATTTAAAATGTCCGCGCCCCAAATAAAATTTTGCGCGCCTACAGGCCCACCACGTCATCAGCCAGGAAGGCTTTTTTTGATTTTTTATACGCCAGGAAGGCTCTTTAGTTTGGTGTCAACCACCCAACACGGCAACAGAACTCCCCCCCACACTGTCTTCCCCTACGCATCATCATCCATTACCTAGTAGAGTTCCAACGAAAATCCCGGTACTCACGGAGGCGGCACCACCCCAACCCCCATTCCCACGTTGTTTGGATATTCAAAATTTATTCATGAGATAGCAATTCAAGTTTTCAAAAAATAATTATTTTAGATTAAAAATTTAAAATAATAATTTAATTTTAATATAATTAATATAATAAAATCTATTATATTTAAAATAAAATAACTTAAAATAAATTATTCCATGATCTGTGATAAAATATAAATTCTAGAATAATATAGTATTGATCTAAATTATTAAATAATTATAATCTTTTTATTTATTTAGAGAGATAAGATGAAATAAATCCTTATTGCATCCTGGATAAGAAACCAAACATTATCTCAGTTTCTACCTTGAAAAAAAAAAAAAAAAAACCAATCCTCTCGGCAACACGTGCATGAATAGGCCCGGGGATTGATGCAGCCCCTGACGTCAGCCGCGGGTATCAACAAAACCAAAAAAAAAAAAAAAAAAAAATCCCGTCTCTTTTTTGACCGCTCTAAAGACTTCCCCGCTTTGACCAACATCACCCAAAAAAGGTAAAGGAGGGAAATGATAAACCCGTGCCGGTCCCACGGGTTGGTCCGTGGCCGACGGAGGAACCTTCCTCGGCGCCACCGACTCCCATCGGTCACCACGTGTTGGCCGTCGAACCGACTCTCACAAGGAAAACCGCACAGTTGCCAGCGAGCGCCAGAGAGAGAGAGAGAGTGACCACCACAGCGTCCACGTTAACCCCCTCGCCGAAGCTCCTGGATATTTATAGACCTCTTTGGGCCCTTCCCCAGCCCCAGCCCCGTCTTCCCCCGCTCGCAAAAAAACCCCTCCCCTATCCTTCCGCATACGCCACCGAGTTACCGAGTTTCACAAGCCAAAGAAAGTAAGACCTCGAGCGGATAACCATCACCATCTTTTATTTATCATCATCATCGGCAGCGGCGGCCAAGAAGAAGAGTAGAAGAGAATGATGGGAACGATGGGGAGGAGAAGAGATGCCGAGGCTGAGCTCAACCTGCCGCCGGGTTTCCGATTCCACCCCACCGACGAGGAGCTCGTCGTCCATTATCTCTGCCGCAAGATCGCCTGCCAGCGCGTCCCCGTTTCCATCATCGCCGAGGTCGATCTCTACAAGTACAACCCTTGGGACCTCCCAGGTACCAGATCAAACACCTTGGCCCCGATTTTCTGCGAATCGATGCAAAAGTTTTCGACGCATCTTCTGTTCCTTTTTTTTTTTTTTTCGGTTCTGATCAGGGTTTGATTTGTTCTTGGTGTCTGATGTTTGAGCAGAGAAGGCGTTGTTCGGACAGAAGGAATGGTATTTCTTCACCCCGCGCGATCGGAAATACCCGAACGGGTCGAGGCCGAACAGGGCCGCCGGAAAGGGATACTGGAAGGCGACAGGGGCCGATAAGCCGGTTACGCCGCCGGGGAACAGCCGGCCTCTCGGGATAAAGAAGGCTCTGGTGTTCTACCATGGAAAGGCGCCGAAAGGAATCAAGACTGATTGGATCATGCATGAATATCGTCTCGCAGACACCAATCGATCTGCCAACAATAAGAAGAATGGTCTCAGAGTATGTCTTATAGGCTCCTTTGATCACTATCTAGTTTCCAATTATTTTATGGAACTAATCAAGAGCCTGTTCCATCGTTACTTGCAGTTGGATGATTGGGTACTCTGCCGATTGTACAACAAGAAGAACATCTGGGGGAAGATGCAGAAGCAGCAGGAGGAGGAGGGATCCTCTGGAGAGATGACAGACTCGATGGAGGTTCACGACGACACAGCATCGGACAGCTTCAGGACTCCAGAATCAGATATCGAGAATGAGGTGTTCCCAGATTTTGAGTGTGTCGGGCAGATTGGAGCTCAGCCATATCAAGCTTTTGATGGAGTTCAAGGAATGAGAAGCAGCACGACGGCCACAACTGGTGGCTTTCAGACAATAATGGAGCGAGCGAAAGAGGATAGCGATTGGTTTACTGACTTGAATCTGGAAGATCTGCAGAGCTCTGGAGCAACGCCGGGTATCGATATGTCGAACCAAGATTACTACTTCTCGACGATCGGTTCTCCGTATCTGAAGCCGAGCCAAACCAACATGCCACCTTTCTGAATTTAGGGGGCCTTCACAGAAACCATTTGTATATAGACCAGGGGAAAGGAGGATTAGTGGTAGTGTAGCAATTTTCTCAGGGATTGTGTTGTAGGATTCATTTGTTTGTTTTTCTCCTGTCTTCCCTTGCATTTTTAAATAGTTGTCATTGGTTTCGAAAGGAAAGGGGGAAAAATCTGGTGTTATGTATATGAAAACATGACTTTAGTTGTGGAAATCAGATCTTGATTTAGTTTATGGAAATGAATGGTTTTCAGGGAAAAAAATAGTTAGCAGCAGAATTCCTGCAGCTTGATGGGAAAACTCATGATTATCTTGTGAAAATTAACAAGTCATTGGTTTTGCCTGCGTTCTTACATGAATTCAATATACACTCAATTGATACAAAAACAGATTCAGGTGCATAAGTGAGTAGGTGGAAACACAATTGTTAGTTGTGAATGGTATGTGAATCATATATATAAATATCATGAAGATTAACCATGAACATTAACTGATATTGCCAATGGTCAGCGATTGGAGCAATTAAATATCCATAAGATGAATTTCCTCTATTTTTTCTTTTGGTAGGAGGAAACTTTTCCTTGTCGAATCCTGGTCTCGTACTGAGTTTCTTGCACATTACTATTATGATAGAGATTAATATTAACGATTTACCCAGTGATATTGAAAATTGTTAGTTGTCAATGGTATGTTAATCATATATATTTTTTGGATGGTATATGAGCAGCATCATGTTTAAAATATCATGAGGATTAACCGTGAACATTAACTGCTAATGGTCAGCGGTCGGAGCAAATAAAAATATCCATAGGATGAATTTCCTCGACTTTTCTTCTGGTAGGAGGAAACTTTTCCTTGTCTAATCCTGGTCTCATACTAGGTTTCTTGCACATTACTATTATGATAGAGCTTAATATTAACGATTTACCCGGTGATATTGAATAAGAGTTTCAGGTCAGAATTGGACCCATTCAGGCCTTATGCTTGTGTGTAAAGCCAGACCTTCCACAAATATAAAATCAACCTCAGACAACCTGTCTGATTGACATGGCACCCCACACGTGTTACAGACAAATCCACGCTCGACAAAGAAATTTGGTTGGTAGGTTGTCTATTTGTTTGACCGCAACTGGCTGTAAAGCCTTTAAATATTTTTCCACGTGAAACTTTAATTTTATAATATTCGTGGAAGTAATGGTTCTGGAATCTTGATCTGCCATAAATTTCATATCATACTCTTTGCTTAATGATTTCTAGATGATTGCCAATGAAGAAGAATACCGTAAGGAACGGTTGTCGTGAAAAAGTCAAATCTCGATTTAAAAGGCTACCTTGCTTTCATGGGCACCGCATAAATCTGTGGACACGTGGTAGGGAGAGGGTTCTGCTCACTGTTTGCTTGACGAGGATATCTTTAAGGCTGAGATCTGTTGCCATCTGGATCATCGTAACCTGAAGCTCGAGCGAGATTGGGTTGAAGTTGAGCTTTCACAAGAGAGCTAGGTTTTCCATTGCGTAGTCTTTGCATCCGATCGGTTTGATATGGCAAGACCGCTGACGTGGGGCAACTGATAGGCGCCACGTCAAAGAAAGTCGTCGTGTCGGACGCCACGTCGACTTCCCTGCTCGGACTCCTTCGCCGGGCTGAGCTCCTCCAGGACAATGGGACCGCCCGTCGAAGCCGAGCTCTGTCCTCCACCAGGTTGGACCCGCGAGCTCGGGATGCCTAGGCCGGAGCCGAGTGGCACCCTCCGGAGCGAGCCCCTCGGAGATCGAGCCCCATGGTCGGAGTCGAGCTCAGCCCTCCTCCACCACGTGGAGCCTCTTCGAGGTCGAGCCCTCTGGACCGGCCCTGCGCTCCGCCCTCCAGAGCGAGCCCCTCGGAAATCGAGCCCCGTGGTCGGAGTCGAGCTCAGCCCTCCTCCGCCCTTCAGAGCGAGCCCTTCGGAGATTGAGCCCTGTGGTCGGAGTCGAGCTTAGCTCTCCTCCACCACGTGGAGCCTCTCTGAGGCCGAGCCCTCTGGACCGGGCCAGCACTCCGCCCTCTAGAGCGAGCCCCTCGAAGATCGAGCCCCGTGGTTGGAATCGAGTCAGCCCTCCTCTGCCACGTGGAGCCTCTTCGAGGCCGAGCTCTCTGGATCGGGCTCGCGCTATGCCCTCCTCCGCCGAGGCGATCCTGCGAGCTCAGGACGCCTGGGTCGGAGTTGAGCCCTGCCTTTCCAGCTCAACCCCCAGCTCAGGCGTAAGCACCGCCATCCCAGGACTTCGGCGAGCCACCCAAGGATCGCACAGAGACATCTGTCAAGCCGCAGTGACCACCTGCGGTCGCCGGTTATACCAGAAAGGGGAGAGGCCCACTGATCGAGGCGCCACGCTCCTCACCAACTACCTGAACCACTTGAAAGAAGAAATCAACCAGGAGATTCGAATCCTGGGGACGACGGCCTACCAATCGAGGTACTGCCAGGTTTCCCGGAATGAGACGATCAGAGGGAATGTCAGAAGACATGACAGCTTCCCTTATCACGAATCGGGAAAGGTGCCTCGGGACACCGCCACACGCGCCTGACAGCCCGGCGAAGATCCCAAGACGAGCGCCCAACGATAACCTAGACTACAAAGCTCGACGGAAGTAAGACAAAGGAGGTAACACATGCAATACCACCAAAAACACAAGTGCAAGCTCAACTAGAGAGCACAGCACCACAAGCAAATCCATGCAAGGACGGGCGGAAAGGCCACACAGAGAATCCCTCTAGCCAGGCCGCTCTTCCTTCCGACACACTTGCATCCCACTCTCACACTACTCACTCCTCCTAGCATGGAGTCCATCAAGAGGGGCTCGACCAGGAGGATCTGTTCTCCTGGATCGTCACTGACTTGACCGTCGGAGTACCCCCGCCGGAAATCCCGGCCCGAGTCACTAACCCTTGTTTTGCAGGTCCGGACGGCCAGACAACGAAGGGAGCACACTCCGTCGCCGACAGCAGCTACGGGCCACGACGATCTTGGCGGCAACAGATTGGTACGCCAGATGGGGGGTGTTCCCGTGAACAATCCTTGATCTAGTTCAACCCCCCCTCTCTTTTACAAGCAAGTTCCACGGAAGGATGGTGACGACGCGGGTGCAAGAGGCCTCCACCAGTCGTGCAGGGGAGTCCCCTTCCCAGGGGAACCGCACAACCTAGAGGCGGGGCCATCCGCTCCGATTCAACCACCTCTGGCGGAGTCTCAGCTGGCTGCACTCACTTAGCAAATGCAAATTCTTGCCATAGCAGTGCGCCCGCTTCAGCAGCAGCACCGGTCCTTGGCTACCCACCAGCAGCCAGGGACTCCCGCGGCCCATGCCGCGGCCCCCTGCGATAGCCTGCATTCCTTCCAAGGAAGGCCTTCGCAGCCGCGGGCCATTACTGACCACCGGGATAGCCATCAAACTTCGGCGAAAAGACACGAGTGGGGTCTGTTGACAGGGAGAGCTGCTTACCAAACCTCGGGCGGGCAGCATCCAAGCCCCACCGAGGTAGGAAAAGCAAGACCCACTGCCACGGGTGCCATGCACCCATGTCACCTTCTCCGTCTCCTTCGACGGAGGGGTCCACTGACGAAGCCATCAGGCGCGCGGCGGAAAAGCGCCTGGAAGAGCATGACCGTAAGTTGGTGGAGTTAGCCCATCGATTCGCCAACCTGCCAGGCTCAGCTAGCGAGCCAGCGGGCTATGACGCCCGTCCCCCTTTCTCCCAAGAAATTCAAGGGGAGCCAATTCCGAATCGGTCCATATGCCGCAGGTGGATCCTTACGATGGGACCACCGACCCCCTAGACCACTGGAAAGCTAACGGGCCCTCATGAGGGTCCAGGGGCCATCGACACTCTTCTCTGCATCGCTTTTCTGCTACTCTCCGGAAGGCAGCCCGGGTATGGTTCACCTACTTGGAGCCGGAGAGCATAACTCTTTCGTCCAGTTGGGGCAGAAGTTCATGGCCCACTTCGACGCCTGTCGGAAGTTGCCATGTGAGGCAGACAACCTCTTCTCCATTTGGTAGCAGGACCACGAACCGCTGCAGGACTACGTAGCCCGCTTCAAGGCTGCTGCGTTGGAGATCTACAACCTTGATGAGTCAGTTGCCATGCTGGCACTAAAGCGAGGGCTCAAGACCTCCCGCCTGACCTACTCGCTCGACAAGAGGTCCCTTAAGACTTATTCTGAGCTCCTCCTCCAAGCCCAAAAGTACATCCGCACGAGGAGGTGGATCGTACGAGGCAGGAGCTCGACAGGAAGCCACCGAAGAAGCCAACCCCCACCGAGATGCCTAGAACCCGGAAGCCAGGACCTCAAGTTCCGAACTCCCGGAGGAGGCCAAGACCAAAAGGCGCTCCCGCTCCTGAGGAGAGTTACACCCCCCTCCTTGTCCCGAGGATGAAGATCCTTATGGAGATCGAAGGTGAGGACTACCTGAGACGCTCGCCTCCGATGAAGTCCTCCATTGGCTGTGATAAAATGAAGTACTATTGCTTTCACCGCGACCACGGCCACGACACCGAGGAATGCCGTAACCTCAAGTAGAAAATCGAAGAACTCATCAAGAGGGGCTATCTCAAAAGGTTTGTGGGGGGCAGACCCAAGGGAATCCCAAGCGCTCGTCGCTCTCCGCCAGCTCTAGCCATTGACAACCGCCCTACCGAGAAGCCGATGGGCATGACCTCCTGGGAAGCCGCACGCGCGCCAAAGAAGGCCCAGGGGGCAGGGGATCCTGAGAATGTACTCCCTTTATGAGGGAAGGAGAAGACATGGGAAAAAAATGTAAATAGTGATGCCGTGGTCGTCGAGATGACGATCATGAAGCATCCTGTAAATGCATCATGGTTGATAGTGGAAGCTCCACGGATGTGCTTTTTATGATGCCTTCTCTAGGATGGACCTTTCTCCCGATCAGCTCAAACCTGTGCATACTCCCTTGTTGGTTTCACAGGTGATTCTATAAGAGTGGAAGGAGAGATCACTCTCCCAGTCACTGCGGGACCCCACCTCGGTAGAGCACGTTATGATGACTTTCAGGTTGTAAGGCTTCCTTCTACCTACAACGTAATTCTAAGCCAACCCTGGCTCAACTGCTCGATGCTGTGTCTCCACACAGAGATTGCTTTACAGTTCTCCACTCCCTATGGTGTCGAGGAGATGGGGGGCAGACCCCAGCCGATGCAACACTGCTTCCAAACCCTCCTGAGGCCAAGGTCCTTGAGGATGATCCAAGGCAGATGATCTCGACCAAAGGGCCCAAGATCCCAGGGGAGGCCGGTCTAGAGCGCCTACTCTCCTATCCACTCGGGGATGACCCACAAAGACGGTGCAAATTGGAGCCCATCTACCTGAGGAGGAGAGGGCTCAACTACTGGAGTTCCTGCAGGCAAGCACAGATGTATTGCCTAGACAGTGGCGGCATGCCAGATATCCCTCCTGACATCAGTACTCACAAATTGAGTGTTGATCCAAAGCACAGGCCAGTACGGCATAAGAAGAGAAGCTTCGCCTCGGAGAGGCAGGCGGCCATCAACGGAGGAAGTGGACAAACTCCTAGCCGCCGGTTTCGTCCGGGAGGTCCATATCCGAGCTGGCTGGCGAACGTGGTGATGGTAAGGAAGAACAATGGCAAGTGGAGAATCTGTGTAGACTACACCAACCTCAACAAAGCATGCCCGAAGGATAGCTTTCCTCTACCAAAGATTGACCAGCAGGTAGACGCCACCTCTGGCCAAAAGCTGCTCTCCTTCATGGATGCATTCTTAAGATATAACCAGATTCGTATGCACCGGAGGACGATGAGCACACCGCCTTCATCACGATCAAGGGACATACTGCTACAGGATGATGCCCTTTGGTATGAAGAATGCAGAAGCCACATACCAGCGTCTGGTCATAAGGTCTTTAAGGACCAAATTGGTCGGAACATGCAAGTATATGGGACGACATGCTTGTCATGAGCAAGCCGAGTCGAGCCATATTACTGACCTTGCTGAATCCTTCCACAATCTACGGCAGCATTAGATGAAGCTGAATTCCGCAAAGTGCACTTCGGAGTGGCGGCTGGGAAGTTCCTCGGCTTCATGGTCATCCAGAGAGGCATCGAAGCAAACCCGAAGAAGGTTCGGCAATCATCGACATGGAGCACCGACCTCCAAGAAGCAGGTCCAGCGCCTAACAGGATGTTTTTGCCGCCCTGAGCCAGTTCATCTCGAGGTCGGCAGACCATTGCCTTCCATTCTTCAGGCGCTGCGCAAGATGCACGACTTCACCTGGACGGAGGAGTGCAGGACAGCCTTTGAGGAGCAAAAAAAATTCCTCGCCTCTATCCCATTGCTCTCCAGGCCAGAAGAGGGGGGGAGCTCCTGCTCTACCTGGCGGTTACACCTGGAGTTGTCAGCTCGTTCTTGTCCACGCAGACGAGGACAAATCTCAAAAGTGGTATACTACACCAGCAAAATCCTCTGCGATGCGGAGTCAGGTATACTCGTTCCGAGAAACTCGTTTTTGCACTAATAATGTCTGCTAAGCGCCTCAGGCCCTACTTCCAAGCGCACCCGATAGTGGTCGTGACGGACCAGCCACTGAGGACCATACTCAGCCACCCCGAGACTTCTGGGAGATTGGCCAAGTGGTCCTTGTTGCTCAGCGAGTTCGACATAATGTACCGACCGAGGTCCTCGCAGAGGGGCCCAAGTCCTGGCCGTCTTTGTAGTGAGTGCACCGAATTCGTCGAGGAGCCAGAGCAGACAATAGTGAAGCCGGACCAGGGGAGGAGCTTGGATCCTCCATGTGGACGGTGCATCTAGTTTTGACAGGAGCAGAGCAAGCCTCATTCTCACCAACAGCGCTGTGGTTGTGACAGAATGCGCCCTCCACTTCAAATTCGCCATGACAAATAACCAAGTGAAGTACGAGGCTCTCCTAGTGGGTCTAAGAGTCTCCCGCGAGCTGAGTGTGCAGAATCTGAAAGTCTTCACCGACTCCCATGGTTGCCGGACAAGTCTCCGGAAGAATATGAAGCCAGAGACCCATAGATGATGAAGTACCTGGAATAGGTCCGCTCAAGCACGACAGGCTTCCGGTGCTTCAGCATCTTCCACATCCCCCGTAGGGAGAATGCAAGCGTGGATGCACTATCTAGGCTCGCAACCTTGCCGGACTCATCGTTGGGACGCGTCTACATTGAGTACCTCGAAAATCCAAGATGCGAAGGCCTAGAGGAGGGCATCAAGTCACCCCGAGCCGAGCTGGATGGACAGGTACGTCAGGTAATCATCGACGGTTCCCTACCCGAGGACCGCATAGAAGCAGCCCTCGTCAAAAAGAAGGCCTCCGGTTCGTTCTGATAGAAGGCCAGCTATACCGCCGATCTTACTCCTACCGCTCCTGAAGTGCCTCAGGCCCGTAGAAGCAGCCTTCGTGCTCCAAGAGATCCACGAAGGCCTCTGCGGGAAACATGTGGAAGGAGAACGTTGGCTTATAAAGCCCTTCGCCGGGGATACTTCTGGGAGACCATGAGGTAAGACGACGCTGACTTCGTTAAAAGGTGCGACAAATGCCAGTGCCATGCTCAATACAGCGCCAGCCGGCATCGCCGATCCCTAGCTCTCAGCCCCTTGGCCTTTTGCCCAGTGGGGAATGGATTATCTTGGGGACGTTTTCCCTGCACCAGGGCAGCAAGTTCCTATGGTGGTGATCGACTACTCACTAAGTGGGCGAGGCAGAGCCACTGGCCCGGATCGTAGAAGCCAATGCCACCAATTCTTCTGGAGTCAATTATTTGCTGTTTCAAAATCCCCGTTGTATCATCATTGACATGGGCGACAATTCGACAATCAGGAGTTCGAAGGGTTCTGCGCCGAACACGGCATCAAACACCGATTCACCTCGGTAGCTCACCATCAGACAAACAAAAAAGCCGAGGTGACTAATCGGACCATCCTTCAGGGCTTAGAACCAGGGCGTTGGACCAAGCCCAAGGGCAGCTTGGGCGGAAGAAATCCCATGCGTTCTGTGGGTCTACCATTAACAACACCCAGAACGGACAACCGACGAGAGCCCTTCAACCTGTTTTTTTCGGTACCGAGGCAGTCATCCCGGTTGAGCTCGGCGTACCCACTCTATGGGTGCAACGATATGACGAGGCACGAAACTCGGCACACCTCCTGCTCAACCTGGATTCCTCGAAGAAACAAGGGATAAAGCCCGGATACGAATGGCGGCATACCGGTAATGAGTAGCCCAGTACTATAACGTCCGTGTCAGACCAAAGTCTTCAGACCCGGGACTTGGTACTACGCCGGGCAGAAGCATCTCAACCTTGGGAGTGCGACAAGCTCTCACCAAACTGGGAAGGCCCATACAAGGTGGCTGAGGCCCTCTCACAAGGGGCCTGTTACCTCGAGGACCTCGACGGCATCAGGTTCCCTCGAACGTGGAATGCCTACAATTTACGAAGATACCATCAATAATGTAAGACCTTTCCCCCAATAATAATAATAATGGTTTTTCTTTTGCACGAGTGTCTATCTGCCTTGCAGGAAAACCACCAACCACGTTTTCGAGCCCAGCTCCGAGATGCCAAGGCCTGAGTCCAGCTCTTAGGCAACACAAGACCGAGGCCCAGCTCTCCGGCCAAGGGATCTTCGAGCCACGCCACTCTCAATTCAACAACGTCTTCGAGCCCAGCTCTGAGATGCCAAGGCTTGAGCCCAGCTCTCAGGCAACCCAAGACGGGGGCCCCGCTCTTCGGTTAAGGGATCTTCGAGCCACGTCGCTCCCAATTCAACAACATCTTCGAGCCCAGCTCCGAGATGCCAAGGCCTGAGCCCAGCTCTCAGGCAACCCAAGACGGGGCCCAGCTCTCCGACCAAGGGATCTTCGAGCCACGCCGCTCTCAATTCAACAACGTCTTCGAGCCCAGCTCCGAGATGCCAAGACCTGAGCCCAGCTCTCAGGCAACCCAAGACCGGGCTCAGCTCTCCGGCCAAGGGACCTTCGAGCCACGCTGCTTCCAATTCAATAACGTCTTCGAGCCTAGCTCCGAGATGCCAAGGCATGAGCCCAGCTCTCAGGCAACCCAAGATCGGGGCCCAGCTCTCCGGCCAAGGGATCTTCGAGCCACGCTGCTCTCAATTCAATAACATCTTCGAGCCCAGCTCCGAGATGCCAAGACCTGAGCCAGCTCTCAGGCAACCCAAGACCCGGGCCTAGCTCTCTAGCCAAGGGACCTTCGAGCCACACTGCTCCCAATTCAACAACGTCTTCGAGCCCAGCTCCGAGATGCCAAGGCTTGAGCCCAGCTCTCAGGTAACCAAGACCGGGGCCATCTCTCCGGTAAGGCTTCGAGCCACGCTGCTCCCATTCAACACGTCTTCGAGCCCCCAGATGAGACCTGAGCCCAGCTCTCAGGCAACCCAGATGCCCAGCTCTTCGCCAAGGGATCTTCAAGCCACGCTGCTCCTAATTCAACAATCTTCGAGCATAGCTCCAAGATGCCCAGGCCTGAGCCCAGCTCTCAGGCAACCCAAGAGGGCCCAGCTCTGACACATCAAAGAGCTCGAGGCTCGAGCCAGCTAGCTCCAATTGAGCAACAACTCGGCGCCAAGCTCAAGCCGCCAGAACAAGAACAGCGGCCACCAGCTCCGGCCACGCAGAGCACCAAGACATCTCAAGGGACTTTGAGCCACGCCGCTCTCAAATCATCAACGTCTTCGAGCCCAGCTCCGAGATGCCAAGACTTGAGCCCAGCTCTCAGGCAACCCAAGACCGAGGCCCAGCTCTCCGACCAAGGGACCTTCGAGCCACGCCGCTCTCAAATCAACAATGTCTTCGAGCCCAGCTCCGAGATGCCAAGGCATGAGCCCAGCTCTCAAGCAACCCAAGACGGGGCCCAGCTCTCTGGCCAAGGGATCTTTGAGCCACGCCGCTCTCAATTCAACAATGTCTTCGAGCCCAGCTCCGAGATGCCAAGGCCTGAGCCCAACTCTCAACCCAAGACCGGGGCCCAGCTCTCCGGCCAAGAGACCTTCGAGCCACATCACTCTCAAATCAACAACATCTTCGAGCCCAGCTCTGAGATGCCAAGGCCTGAGCCCAGCTCTCAGGCAATCCAAGATTGGGGCCCAGCTCTCCGGCCAAGGGATCTTCGAGCCATGCCACTCTCAAATCATCAACATCTTCGAGCGCAGCTCCAAGACGCCAAGGCATGAGCCCAGCTCTCAGACAACCAAGACCGAGGCCCAGCTCTCCGACCAAGGGATCTTCGAGCCATGCCACTCTTAAATCATCAACGTCTTCGAGCCCAGCTCCGAGATGCCAAGACCTGAGCCCAGCTCTCAGGCAATCCAAGACTGGGGTCTTGCCCTCTGGCCAAGGGACCTTCGAGCCATGCTGCTCTCAATTCATCAATGTCTTCGAGCCTAGCTCCAAGATAAGACCTGAGCTCAGCTCTCAGGCAATCCTTGGATCGGGGCCCAGCGCCCCGACCAAGAAGGTCTTCGAGCCTAGCTCCAAGACCAAAGACCTGAGCCTAGCTCTCAGGCAATCCTTAGACCGGGGCCCAACTCTCCGGCCAAGAAGGCCTCGAGCCTAGCTCCAAGGCATTCAAGATCTGAGCCCAGCTCTCAGGCACCTTGGACCGGGGCCCAGCTCCCCAGCCAAGAAATTTTTGAGCCCAGCTACTCTCAACTGCCAAAATCTTGTGCCCGGCTTGCCGACACCGAGGTCTGGCAATCAAATCCCAGACGAGGTGGAACCCTCCTCTCTGATCTCCCACTCATCTCAAAAAAAAAAGAGAGAGGAGAAGAAAAAAGAAGAAAGAGAGAGAGGGGGAAGGAAAGAAAGAGAATAAGAGGAAAAATTAGGCAATGAACAGGTAACAAGAAAATTTCATTTCATTAACAAAAGACAACTACAAATGTTTTCGGGTCCCCGACATGCCAGGTGACCCCGACCAAGTATAAAAAGGAAAACAAAAAAGAAGACTACTCTACCCTGGCTGGCTCCCGAGCTGGACCTTGAGGCTATGAGGTCCCCTTCCCAGGAACCTCCGGCTAAAAGGCGTCGGCTCCGGGTGGCCCAGCCTTAGCTTTGATCGGCGAGGAAGGCTCGGAGGCCACAGCTTCTTCAACGACCGCCTCCTGGCCAGACTCCATGTCCGAGGCTAGAGGATACCTGAGATGATCACGGCTCTCATCGGGAACGA
This sequence comes from Areca catechu, assembly GCA_021397845.1. Taxonomy (NCBI): domain Eukaryota; kingdom Viridiplantae; phylum Streptophyta; class Magnoliopsida; order Arecales; family Arecaceae; genus Areca; species Areca catechu. The sequence continues at coordinate 240,620 of JAHSVC010000041.1, forward strand.
ACATCTCAACCTGACCGTGCAGGAACATGAAGCCCTTGTAGAAGGAGTCCGATGCCGTTTGCTGAATTTCGACGATGAACTCCTCCGAGGCCTTGTACCTGGTGACGGCCTCTCCAGCATCCTTCCTAGTCCCGGCAGCCTCCTTCCTTACCTTGGCGCCTCTATCCTGGCCGCCTCCGCCAACCTGGCCGCCACCTCTGTTGCCCTCTTAGTCGCGGCCAACCTTTTCTTGCCTACCGCCAGCTCGGCCTGAGCAGACTGGGCGATCTCCTTGTGCCGATCGACCTCGACATTGTACCACCTCAGTTTCTTCTCAGCGAGGGAGAGCTCATCAGCACTCTTCCTCGAGCGACTCCACTCCAGGTCAAGACACTCCAGGAGTTTCTTCGCTCGCCCCTCACCGCGGTGAGCTGCTTCTCCAGGTCCTTGACCTTTTGCTCAAGCGCTCCGTTTGCCCTGGCCCTCTCCTTCAGTTCGGCCTTCAGTGATTCAATCTTGGCTGTCTGCTGCTGTTCACGGTGCTCCCAGTTTTGACAGCAGCCCCTAATGAAGAGGGCCTCGGCACCGATCTGCATCATGTAAAAGGTCAGCCAAAAAAAAAAAGAAAAAGAAGAAGAGAGGAAAGAAAAGTGAAGCAACTCATCGAGTAGAGCTGAGGAAAGATGGCGCTAAGCATATCGCCAAGCCGTAGCCTAGCCATCTCCTGATGATCGCATGGCTAGATTGAAAAATCCATCATGCGCTCGGCTAGTAAGGGGCTCCGGAGAAAAGAACTCTCCAACCCCGTCTTGAAAGGAAGTCGGCACCGCGCCTCCTCCCTCCTGCTCTCTCCGGGGATAGGTAGCCTTGCCCCACTAGTGGTAGGGCCCCCGGGGGGCAGGCTGAGGACCCGGCACCTTTGTAGGCGGTGCCCCGGTCGCAAGCTCGGCCCCAGCCCGGACCTCCTTGTCCTCGACCTCGATCATAGTTGGGCTCGGGGGACTGGGGGATGCCGCGGCAGTAGCTGCAGCCCTCGCCCGGATGACCACCTCGGGCTCTGCGGTGGGGGGGTCGTTCCATGTTGACCGTGCCGCTCGGAATCTTTCAAACTTCCCACTGGACGATCCCGGTGCCGCAGACGCTGCCCTCTCCACCGGTGCAGGAGCGGTTTCAGCCGCCCCCGAACTCTGGCCAGCCGGCGCAACAGGAGCAGCTTCAGTTACTTGTCGGCTCGGGTCGGCCATCACGGCGAGAGCGGCCGCATACGCGCTCTCCCCCCAGGCTCATCTCGACGGAGGCTTCTCGACTAGCCCAGTTGGTGGCCTCTTCCGGGTGATCGCCAGCAGGTCACTCTACGTGAAAATCATGCCTGCATGCAAGCCATACAACAGTCAGAGCCTACAGAAAGCAATATAAGGAGTACAAAAAAGAAGAAGAAAAGTTCAGGTCGAACTCACCCAACCCATTCGTTGGGTCGATCTCGGCTTCAGAGAGGTTTTGCTCTGACAACAGAACCTCGAGAGGAGGAATCTGGGTGGTGCGGAGCTGCTCGTAGTCATCCTGGTCAGCCGCATCAACCACAAATTTTGGTTGGGGGACTGGTCAGGGTCGCTCCAGACCCAATCGACCCCCTCAACCATGGCAAAAAAGAATTTACTCTTCCATCCTGACGGAAGAGGGGAGTTCAAACCTAATGCCCTTCGGGTGGGAAGACAAGGACCACCACTCGTCCTCAGTCGGGTGGCACTTCAGGGTAAAGAAAGCCTTGAACAGAGAGAACCGGGCAACAAACCCGTGAAGGTGACAAAGCACAACAAAGGAAAAGATGACCCTAGTGACGTTTGGTACTAACTGAGCAGGGACCAAACAGTAGTTATTCAGGATGGACATGAAGACGGATGGAAGGAAAAGCAGAGACCCCCAGAAAAGGTCTCCTCATAAAAATCAATACGGCCCGGGCCACTGGAAGTGACCCATTCTCCCGGACGAGGAATCAAAAGCCGAATAGAGTGCGGGATGCCATAGACTTCCCGAATGGTTCCCAGTTCCTCGGCGGTGACCGTCGAGGCGATCTTGCCAGGACTTGTGGACCGGGTGAACTCAGGAGCAAGTTTAGAAGAGGGAGGAGGAAAAGAAGGGAGAGAAGGACCGGACCCTGGTTCCCTGATGAGTACTAGACCAGGAGGACGCCTCCTGCTAAACTCGAAACGAGACGCATATTCCTCCTCACCGGAAGAAGAAGGAGACGCTGGCCTCTGCTCAGAAGGACTAGCCTCGCCCTGGTCAATGGAGGGGCGGAAGCTTGGGCCAAAGCAAGACATCTCTAAAGGAAGAAGCAAAGGACTCAAAGAAGAGGATGAAGGGACGGACTCGACCCAAGGGAAACCCTGAACTTGGAGAAAGGACCCTACTTTGACAAGGAGGGAGAAAGAGGGAACCAACCTGGTTCCTTAGAAGATCCTAGGCAACTGGGAGGAAGGAGAAAGCTCGGATGCTACGGTGGGCATGGAGAATTCAAAAGAATAGATTTCGGGTAAGAACCTCCTTCATTTCGAAGTGACCCGGCGCATCCGTATCGTTACGACCTCTCCACCAACGGATTCACGCCACGTACCGACCATCGGTGAAAAAGGCACCCCAGCTGCTCTGATTCTGTGCCAACATTAACTGATCCTCGGACGTGGCCACGTGGCACCCCCGCACTGGCCTGCAGGACCATCCTCCGGAGCACCAGCAATCATGGCCATCATTGTGCCAGATCTTTACCTTTCCACGTCAGCATCACAATTACTCCCTTCGGCCTGAGCGCCGCGCACTAACGAGCCTCGAAATGGGGGGCAACTGATGTGGCAAGACTGCTGACATGGGGCAGCTGACAGGTGCCACATCAAAGAAAGTCGCCGCATCAGATGCCATGTCGACTTCCCTGCTCGGACTCCTTCGCCGGGCTGAGCTCCCCCAGGACAACGAGACCGCCCGTCGAAGCCGAGCTCTGTCCTCCGCCAGGTCGGACCCCGCGAGCTCGGGACGCCTAGACCAGAGCCGAGTGGCACCCTCCAGAGCTAGCCACCACGCTCCTCACCAACCACCAGAAAGGGGAGAGGCCCACTGATCGAGGTACCACGCTCCTCACCAACCACTTGAACCACCTGAAAGAGGAAGTCAACTAGGAGATTCGAATCCCGGGGGCCGCGGCCCACCAATCGAGGTACTGCCAGGTTTCCCAGAATGAGGTTACCAGAGGAATGTCAGAATACATGACAGCTTCCCTTATCACAAATCGGGAAAGGTGCCTCGGGACACCACTGCACATGCTTGACAGCCCGGCGAAGATCTCAAGATGAGCGCCCAACGGTAACCTAGACTACAAAGCTCGACGGAAGCAAGACAAAGGAGGTAACACATGTAATACCACAAAAAATACAAGTGCAAGCTCAACCAGAGAGCACATCACCACAAGCAATTCCATGCAAGGGCGGGCAAAAATGCCACACAGAGAATCCCTCTAGCCAGGCCGCTCTTCCCCCCGACACACTTGCATCCCACTCTCACTACTCACTCCTCCTAGCATGGAGTCCATCAAGAAGGGCTCGACCAAGAGGATCTGTTCCCCTGGATCTTCACTGACTTGACCGTCGGAATGCCCCCGCCGGAAACCCCAGCCCGGGTCACTAATCCTTGTTTTGCAGGCCCGGACGGCCAGACAGCGAAGGGAGCGCACTCCGTCGCCGACAGCAGCTACGGGCTACGACGATCTTGGTGGCAACAGGTTGGCCCTGCAAAAAGGAAAAGACCCGAGCCGGAGATCCCGGTGGGGACATCCCGATAATTAAGTTAGTAGGGCGATCGTGGGGAATAGATCCTCTTTAGCGAGACTTAGAGAGGCCTCCACATTCAGAGGGTTTGAAAAGTAGAAGGGTTAGAAATGCGGGTGTCTGTGGGAGTCCTCTAGCACTCGTCCGGTCCTTTAGGTTCCTGTCGCATAGTCTCTGCACCTGGTCAGTTGGCCCTGCAAAAAAGATCCGAGATGGGGATTTCGATGGGGACACTCTGATAATCAAGTTAGTAGAGCGATCGAGAAAAATAGATCCTTTTTAGCGGGGCTTAGAGAGGCCTCTGCATTTAAAGGGTTTGAAAAGTAGAAGGGTTAGAAATGCGAGTGTCTGTGGGAGTCCTCTAGCACTCATCTGGCCCTTGCCCTCCCTTACCCCTTTGATGAAGGTCCCTCTTTTTTCTTATAGCAGTTAGTTCTATCCTTCTGGGCTTAGAGCTCTCGCTCCCCCTCGCACCCCTCTTAAAGGATTCCATCTCCGAGGACCGCCTCGTTGCCAGAGCTGCATGGGACAAGGTCCGGAGTTCTCGGAGGGAGGCTCTACAATGGGTGCAGGCAGCGTACTATAGGGTCTACATCCTTAGTGGGGCGATCCACTGCGACAAGTACGAGTGACGTGCCACGGGATCTGGCGCCCGATTGAGCGCTCCTTCAGAAGGTGCAGGTGACATGCTGCCAAGCCCGTAGACTTGGAGGAGTATCGTCCTAGCGGGAAATGTGAGTGGAGTGCTACAAGGTTTGGATCCCTGGTGGAGTAGTACTCTCCCACAGAGGGTGCAAGCGGCGTACTACAAAGCCTGGAGCTCCGGTGGAGCACTCCTCTATAAAGAGCGTAGGCGGCGTGCTACAGGGTATGGAGCTCCGGTGGAGCACATCTCTACAGAGGGTGCAGGCAGCGTGCTTAGGGTTTGGAGCCTTGGTGGGGCACCACCATTGCAGAAGGTTGACTTCCTGAGGTTCAGTGGAGATGGCGACGTTGCACGTTAGGGTCGCCATCCGACCCGCCACGATGGCCGCTTCTTGAGGGAGCACACCCCTCTTTTCCCCCGCCGATCCTATCACCGTGATCATGGGGGTCCCTATCGCCTCCAGTATTTGGCCCGTTTGGGAGTTCTATCTGGCCATGAACTTCCTCGATCAGTGACTTACTTCATATGGGAGCTCGCCTCGAATATGGCTTGACCTCAGATGGGATCTCACCTCGGATAGGAGCTCGACCTGGATGGGAGCTCGACCTCGGACAGGAGCTCACCTTGGACGGGAGCTCGACCTCGGATGAAAGCTCACCTTGATTGGGAACCCACCTCGGATGAGAGCTCACCTCGGACGGGAGCTCACCTCGGACGGGAGCTCGACTTTGACTGGGAGCTCACCTGGTGGCCCCGCCTGCCACCTCAATCGCCAGCTATTTTTTATAAGGACTCCATGTCACCAGTTTGTCATGTTAGATGACTCCACTCAGTGGTTCACCACATCAGATGCCCCCACTCTCGAGTCTGGAGCGTGAGCTGCCCTCTTGGGCCAGAGGCAAGGAGAGTAATGATGTCACTGACATGGAAGACATTGTGCCTGGGCATTTCATGGCCTGATTGCTGACGATTTGCAGATCGCTCCTTGCACCAATTGAGGGATGTCACATCAGCGGGCATGGCGACCCGTCATGATGGCTACACCCTGTTTGGTGCGGTTGCATGCGAACTGAAGTGCCCCGCGTAGCCGAAATTGACATGTGGCTGAGATCCATTGGTTACATGAGGGCACAAGATGCAAACCCTACTCGGTGCAATGTGATAGTGCTTCATTGTCATTTCCAAAGAGGCCATTCCCCTCCATCCACCTTTTCAAAAATCTTTGAGGGAGCAAAAACACAAAGGGGGGAACGAGAGCCTCACACCCGTTTGATACTCTTGGCCCAAGATCTCAGCAGATTAGTCTTTTTCCTCGACCTTCTCTCCCTTCGCTTAGTGCCGAGGGGGTTCCTTTAGGGTTTGTGTCCTTCTTTCCTTCCTCTGATCCTTCCTTTCTGTATCCATGAGTTCTCCCATGGGGAGGCACCACCATTCGGACCACCCAGGTGTGACGAAGCCCTCCTGGTCGAGGCTTCCTCCCTCAGATAGCGAGGAGGAGGACGTGCTATTCAGAGTACTGCAGGGTCCCCGTCGGATTGTGGACCACGGTGTATCTTCTCTGCCTCACCTTCTCCTTCCTCTTCTGGCCAGGATTAGGGGCCCATTCGGGATTGCCTCGACAATGACTCGGTTAGATGCCCTCCATCTCTGGAGCGTCTACAGGATCCCGGACTCCATCTGGCTCATGGTGCTGACTGGAGGAATGGGTCACGTCCAGCGGCCCGGGCCAGATTGCCCTATACGAGAACTTCTTCTTCGTTGGGCTCCATCTTCTTCTTCATCCTTTCTTTCTTTCATTGAGCATTATAGGTTAGTTCCTGCTCAACTCATCCCAAATTTTGTTAAAATCATCTCCTCCTTTCATGCTGTGCCACTTTCATGGCATTATTGCCCATTTCTCTCTCTCTTTAGGGCTCTTTTTTTCTTGAAGCACCATCCCATCGATAGTGGGTGGTGGTTCATGGCCCCCACCTGGAAGCCCTTAAGTTTGACCTGCCTACTTCCATCAAGAGATGGAAGAGTAGATTTTTCTTTATCTCGATCGAGGGGGTTAATGGGGCCTAGAGTGACCCCGATCGATCCCCAAACTAGAATGCTTTAGTGGAGCCCACCGACTAGGAGATGTACGACCAGTTGTCACTTCGAAGATTCCTCATGGGCGGGACCTCTTGTCCGAACGAAACCTGTTCAACGTCGGGATCAGCCCTGTCCGTAACCTAGGTAAGACCCCAGACCCGGGTCCTTTGACGGCACACAGTAACCGACCCAACTCCATTTTGGATTGTAGATATGAGGCTCTCGATGAACCAAATCAGATAGATTTTTTGCAAGCAGCTCGTGTCCTCGAGGCCTAGAGAGGAGATGCCAAAGAGGCCTCGCGAGAAAACAGAGCGAAGGCCTCGCAAGGAGGCCTCTTCTAGGCCCTAGGAGAGGAGTGCCAGTGATGCCCTGGCACCAACCATGGAGATGGCCAGGGTCGCGGTCCATAGGCCTAGCGAAAGTGTTGCAGCCGAGGAGGGGATGCCTCCAGCTCCTTCGATAGCCCCTCAGACAATCGAGATCTGCCATCCCCAGAGGCTGAGGAGACGGCAGTCGTCATCGTGGCAGGCGAAGAGTCGACCTCGTCAGCATCCATCAAGGTGGCAGAGGCTCGGCCGGCATTACACGGGCCCCCACCGCCCACTGCACAGGTCCCTCTTCATCGGCGGCATCAGGGCCTTCTACTTCTGCGGTGCCAAGACCTAGGGTTGCCAGGGTGTCCATCCTAGTGCCACCGGATACCGCAATCACCCTTGACCGGGGCTCACCGAGAGGATGCTGGAGTTCATCCTCCAGTCTCGAGATCGCGGGAAAGGGCTGGCCAGTTGCTGGGGGCCGTCAATTCTAGGCTCTTTCCCTAGTTTCTTACGATGAGTCCTCCCATTTTTTTGAGGTTGAACTCTTTTTCCTTCCTTCAATTGCAGATGGTCTAGGACACCTTACTGGTATGGGATGCCTGTCTGATATTGCTTCGGCAGGATACAGATATCTACAACAAGGTGGAGTCTATTAAGGGAAAGGCCAAAGCCCTGGCAAACCAGGTGGTGAACCTGAAGGGCCAAGTGAAGGGGCTGAAAGCCGACCTAGCCAGCTCCAGGGACATGATGGAGGACTTAGAGATGCAGGCGAAGGGCCTTAAGGAGGACCTGGCCCAGAAGGAGGGAGAGCCCACCCGCCTGTCGGAGAAGGCCGCCCGTTCAGCCTCCGAGGTGATTTGCCTACAGGGGCGGCTGCAAGCTCTGGAGATGCACCTCGACGTGGTGAAGCTGCGAGCTACATCCATCGAGGAGAAGGCCACTGTAGCCGTGGTGGTGATGGAGGCTGCGCGGAAGGAGGTAGCCAAGGCTGTCTCATGATTCAAGGTATCAGAGGCCTTCATGGAGGAGGTGCGGGAGGCTGTCTGGGATGCATTCCTTAAAGGCTTCGAGAAATGCAAGAAGAGGATGGCCCAGCTCTTCCACCAACCAGACCTAGATGACATCGTCCCCAACGACCCCGGGGATGTCGGGGGCAAGGAGGCCCCTTTCGTGGAGGTTGATGCTGCAGTCGACGCCGCGTTGGGGATCAATCTGTCGCCTTCGTCGGGGCCACAGAAGCTACCACGATGTTTTGAAGGCCCGGCAAGGCCCCAGCCTCAACCCCCTAGGTCGCCCCCTTTTTTTCTCTCTCTTAGTGTATTCAGAACATGTTGCTGGAGTCCTCGGCCTGTCGGGGGTCCTTTTCTTGTAAAAACTTATACTTATCAATGAAATCAATGTTTATCGTGCTTCATCATGTTCTTCTTTTTCTTTCTGCTTCACTATTTGATCCTATAGGGGTATGAGTTGCATGCAACAGGTGAACACGGACCTTCTAGGGGCCCAGGTTCTTGCAAGACCTTGGAGTCAGGTGGCTGGACGTGGGGATTCAGAAGTGCCCGACTTCTTCGCCAAACTTAGAGTCAGGCGATAAGTACGGGGCTTCAGAAGTTCCTGGCTTTTTTTGCCAGACTTAGAGTCCAGCGGATGAATGCAGGGCTTCAGAAGTTCCCAGCTTTCTTTGCCAGACTTAGAGTCAGACGGATGAGTGCAAGGCTTCGAAAATTCCTAACTTTCTTTGCCAGACTTAGAGTCAGACGGATGAGTGCGGGGCTTCAAAAGTTCCCGGCTTTCTTCGCTAAACTCAGAGTCAGGCGAATGAGTACAGAGTTTTGGGAGTTTCCGACTTTCTTTGCTAGATCTGGGGTCGGGCAGACGAGTGCCTTTTAAAAGGGGCAGAGATAGAGTTGTGATGAAAAAGAATCTTCCTTGCTGCCTAAGAATTATACATTACTAGTAGTACATTTTAAATTTCTGGCATTGCATGTTCGAGGGAGCTGGGCATCATTGAGTCTGGCGAGCCGATAGGCTCCATATGGCAGAGCCTTGACCACTTTGTAAGGACCTTCCTAGTTCGGAGATAACTTGTTCTCCAGCTGGAAAACTTTGGCCCACCGCAGGACAAGATTGCCTGGGCGAAAAGCTTTCGACTTCATGCGGGAATTGTAGTACCGGACCACCCGCTGCCAGTATGCCGCTATGCGAAACCGAGCTCTATCCCTTGTCTCTTCAAGTAGGTCTAGGTTGAGGAGGCATGCTGGGTTCTTGACCTCGTCATACTGCTTGACCCGTAATGTAGGGAGACCCACCTCTACCGGGATCACAGCTTCGGAGCCGAAGACTAGGTTTAAGGCGTCTCGCCCGTCGCCACCTGAGGCATAGTATGATAGGTCTATAGAACACTAGGGAGCTCTTCTATCCAGCGACCTTTTGCCTCATCTAGCATGGCGCGAAGTCCCTAAAGAATGGTCCAATTTGTTACCTCGACCTTCCCGTTGGTTTGTGGATGAGCCACAATATAAAGTGATGGCGGATGTTCAAAATGGCATAGAACTTTTCGAATGCTTGGTTGTCAAACTACCGCTTGTTGTCAGTGATGATCGTATGTGGCAGGCCAAAATGGCAGATGACTGACTTCTAGAGAAAAGATCTCGCCTTGCTTTTGGTGATATGTGCTAGGGGCTTGGCCTCGACCTACTTCGTGAAGTAATTGATGGCCACAATCAAATACCTTCATTGATCGGATGTAAGGGGGAATGGCTGTAAGATGTCCATCCCCCACTAGGCGAACAGCCACGAGGAAGAAAGTTTGGACAGCGAAGAGGTCGACTGACACTGGATGTGAGCATGCCTCTAGTAGCGGTCACACCTTCTCATGAAGTCAGTCGCATCCTCCTGCATAGTCTCCTAGTAGTAACCTTGCCAGAGGGCCTTGTAAGCTAATATCCTATCCCCCATGTGATTCTTGCAGATGCCCTCATGTATCTCCTAAGGACATAGACGGCCTCCGCGGGCCTTGAGCACTTATGTAGGGAGTAGGAGTAGGACTTTCGGTAGAGCTGTCCATCCATCAATACAAAACGGGCGGCCTTTCACTTGAGGAGGCTAGCTTTCGTGTGATCCTTTAGTAAGGTACCGTCGATGATGTATTTGATGTAGGAATCCATCCAACTAGCATCAGGGATAATCTGCTAGACCTCTCCTGGGACTTCATGGTTAGGGGTTTCCAAATACTCAATGTAAGTGCACCCCAGCAACAAGTCCAGGAGGGTTGCCATCCTGAAGAGGATATTAGTACGGGCATTCTCTCCATGGGAGATGTGGAAGATCTCAAAGCATTGGAGACTCGATGCATATGAACGCACTCGATCTAGGTACTTCACCATCACGGGATCTCGAGTCTCGAAGTCTCTGGAGACTTGCCTGCCACAAGTTGCGAGTCTGTAAAGACCTTCAGGCTCATTACGCCTAGCTCACTGGATATTCTGAGGCTCGCAAGGAGCGCCTCGTACTCGGCCTAGTTATCTGTTATTTTGAAGAGAAAGCGCAGCATGCATTTGGCCACCACTCTATCTGAGTTGGCGAGGATGAGACCGGCCCCACTCCCTCCTGTGATTGGATGCTCCGTCCATGTGGAGGATCCATGCCTTCTCCTCGGGCAGGTTCCATGCAGGTCTGGGGGGGAGCCTCTTCCGATTCCGCATCCATCCACGCACACTCCACTAGAAAGTCAGCTAGAACCTAGGACTTCTGGGATCTCCTTGGATAATAAGAGATGTCAAATTCGCTGAGCTTCACCGCCCACTTGGCCAGACATCCTGAAGCATCTGAATGACCTGGGATAGCTCTCAGGGGCTGATGGATGAGAACCACGATCGGATGGGCTTGAAAATAACCCTGAGGCGCTGAGAAAACACTATGAGCATGAAAATAATTTTTTCCGGAGCACGTGTACCTGGTTTTACATCATGAAGTAGCTTATTGGTGTAATTCACTGACCTCTGGACACCGTCTCCATTGGTTCGGACTAGAACCGAGCTCACTGCCCTAGGGAAGATCACCAAGTAGAGGAGAAGCTCCTCTCCCTCTCCGATCTAGATAGTAATAGGGGGTGGCAAGGAACTTCTTTTAGCTCCTCAAATGCTTCTTGATACTCCTCTGTCCATGCAAAATCATGCATCTTACGGAGTGCCTTGAAGAATGGCACGCAATGCTTTGCAGAGTACGAGATAAAATGGCTTAAAGCAGCGATGTGGTCAGTCAAGCATTGGACCTCCTTCTTCAAAGTGGGATGCTTCATGTTTATGATCGCTTGAATCTTCTCAGGGTTTGCTTTAACCCCATGCTGGGTGATCATGAAACCTAAGAACTTTTCTGCCACAACACCAAATGCATACTTTGATGGGTTCAGCCTCATCTGGTGAGGCGAAGGTTATTGAAAGCCTCCACCAAATTAGCGATGTGGTCCAAATCTTGGGCGCTCATCACGAGCATGTCATCCATGTAGACCTGTATATTTCGGCATATCTGGTTCCCAAAGACTTTGTTGACTAGATGTTGGTATGTCATCCCGATGTTCTTTAGGCCGAATGGCATCACCTTATAGCAGAATGTCCCTCGATCCATCATGAAGGATGTATGCTCCTCGTCCTCTAGATGCATGCAGATTTGGTTGTACCCAGAGAATGCATCCATGAAGCTAAGCAGGCGATGTCTTGAGATGGCATTCACCAACTGATCGATCTTGGATAGCGAGAAGCTATCCTTTGGGTATGCCCGATTGGGATCGGTGTAGTCTACACAGATTCTCCACTTTTCATTGGCCTTCTTGACCATATCCATGTTGGCCAACCAGCTGGGATACTGCATTTCTTGAATGAAGCCTGCCATGAGAAGCTTTTCAACTTCTTCATCTATCGCCTTCTGCCTTTCCGGGATGAAGCTCCTTTTCTTCTACCAGATTGGACGGCACTTGAAGTCGATGTTTAGCTTGTGTGTGATGACGTCAGAGGGAATCCCAGGCATGTCCGCTGTCATCTAGGCAAAAACATTAGCATTCATCCGTAAGAAACTTAGGAGACGATTTCTCTCTTCTTCTGGCAAGAGGGCTCCTACTTGCACTGTCTTCAAGGGATCGTCCCCAAGGGGGAACGATAGTAGATGCTCCATCGGCCCGTCTTCAATTTCCTGCTACTTTTGGTCCAACCGATCGACTACGGTGCCTCCCTCAGCACTCCTGGCTCCAGGGATAGCCTGCAGGCAATGCTGGACCGGCTGGTGGGCCCCCCTCATTTTTTTGACTCCATATGGCATCGATAATTGGATAAGGAGCCATCTGGTAGAGATGACTACATTGAGCTGGTTGAGCTTCGGACGGTCCAGAATCACGATATAGGTCGATGGGAGCTTGACACTATAAAGGTCATCATGATGGAGCTTTATCGAGGTGGTGTCCCGACAGTGGTGGAGAGGGTAACTGCTCCTTCGATTTGTACGGAGTCTCCGGTGAAGCCCACCAGGGGGTGAATATCGACTTCAATAGATCGGAGGATGGATTTATTCTGGAAAAGGCATCGTAAAAAAAGATATCGATTGAGCTTCCACTATCAACCATAATTATCTTTACAAAATGCTTTGCTATTGTCATTTCTATGATGACAACATCATTGTTTAGATTTTCTATCCCAGCTCCCCCCTCTCATACAAAAGGGAGTACAACAGCATCTCCTCTCTTGCCCTGGCTCTCTTCAGCTCTCGCCTTGCCCCCAAGAGATCATCCCTACCAGCTTCTCTGTGGGTTGATTATCGATAGGGGGAGGAAGGGCCACAGCACCCTGGGGCTCGGACGGAGCTTTTCCACCCATGAACTTTCTGAGGTAGCCTCTCCTAATTAGGTCTTCAATCTTCCTCTTCATGTGACGGTGTTCCTCGATGTTGTAGCCGTGGTCTGATAGAACTGGCAATAACGGGACTTGTCTTGGCCACTGAATGGCTTCAGCAGTGGAGGGTGGCGTCAGTAACGTTCACCTTCAATCTTCATCGGGATCTTGGATCTTGGAATGAGGAGAGGGGTATATTTCTAATCCCTGGCCGGGATATTCCCTAGCTTGAGACTCAAACGGGGACTCAGAGTAGCCTTGGGTCTTGGGTCCCGCATAGCTTCCTAGGCTTGCATCTTCAGGGACCTCCTATCAAACTCCCTCTTGGTGCAGTCAGCCTCCTCTGCACGAATGTATTTGTGGGGATGGAGGAGGAGCTCGGAAGTAGATCTTCGAGGGCTTATTGTCAAGGGAGTTGATGAAGCGGGAGGTCTTGAGCCCTCTATTCGGTGCCAACATGGCAACATGCTCATCCAGGTTATAGATTTTCAGGGTGGCAATTTTAAAATAGGATACGTAGTCCCGAAGGGACTTGTGATCCTGATGTCGAATCGAAAAGAGGCTATCAACCTCGTGCGGTAGCTTTCGGCATGCATCGAAATGGGCTACAAACTTATTCTTTAGGTGCTCAAAGGAGTCAATGCTCCTCAGCTTGAAATGTATCGGATCGAGGTCCCTAACCATCTTTACAGAAGGAACGTCCCTAGTAGAAGACTGGGCACCAACACTCCCAAACCGTACATCCCAATCCACTAGGTGGGTTTGCTACCCCATTTATTCGAGCCTACATCAAGGGCAGAGTCGACCCTCGAGAAATCTAATCGGTTCCATCAGCCTCCCCCACGTGGCAACCCCATCCTAGGTCCCACAGATGAGCGCTGGCCTCATAGCTATAATTTTTCCCTTTGGCGGTACCTAGAGGGCCTTTCTGGACTCGAACCTGTGACCTCGGAACTATACCGGTTGTAAGATTGCAGTCCCTAACCATCATTCCATTGGGAACGTTCATATTGTGAGAGGCGAAAGCAACAATCTTAAACTAGCGCAGCCTGGGGCTTATAGGTTGAGCGTTGCGCTCATTTAGTCGGCTCGGATAGGAGGGCTCTGGAACGAGCTGACCCGAGGATGTTGGCCAAACCCCAGTCACCTAGCTCGTTACTGCATTACGCAGAATGGGACCCGAAGGCGTGAGCTGGCACCTAATCAACATTCCCCCAGCGAAACCGCTCAAGAGGTCCTGCCTCCGGAGTCGAACCTGCAACCTCGGCTCTGATACCAGTTATCGGATCGAGGCACCTAACCATCTTTACAAAAGGAACGTCCCTAGTAGAAAACTAGGCACCAACACTCCCAAACCGTATAGCCCAATCCACTAGGCAAGTTTGCTACCCCATTTACTCGATCCTACATCAGGGGCAGAGTCGACTCTTAAGTCAACCTCCCGAGAAATCTAGCCGGTTCCATCAGCCTCCCCCATGTGGCAACCCCATCCTGGGTCCCACGGGTAAGCGCTGGCCTCATAGCTACAATTTCCCCCCTCGACGGCACCTAGAGGGCCTTTATGGACTCGAACTCGTGATCTCGACACTATACCAGTTGTAAGACTGTGGTCCCTAACCATCATTCCATCAGGAACATTCCTATTATAAGAGGCGGAAGCAACAATCTTAAACTAGCATAGCTCGGGGCCCACAGGCTGAGCGCTGCACTCATTTAGTCTACCCGGACAGGAGGGCTCCGGAACAAGCCGACCCGAGGATGTTGGCCATACCCCAATCACCTAGCCTGTGACCGCATTACATGGAGTGGGACCCGAAGGCATAGGCTAGCACCTAGTCAACAAGATGGGAGTACCAAACTCAAGCAACCTTCTGGAGCGTAGCTGGGAAGGCAATACAAAGGAGGGCATTGGTGGCCCCTTGAACCTGCATGAGAGCCTTGTAGCTCTCTAGGTGGTCCAGGAGATCAGTGATCCCATCATAGGGATCCACCAGTGGCATATGGAACTGGCTGGGAATTGATTCCTCTTGGATCTTGTAGGAGAGAAGGAGGGTGGGAGTCGTATCCTGTGGGCTCGCTTAAGGAGCCCTTCATGTCAGCGAACCGGCAGGCGGGCTTAACTAGTTTGGGCTCTTGCTTCTCCAGGCGCTTCTCAGCCTACCATTGGATGGCCTCATCGGTCGACCCCTCCACCAAGACCATCGGGGGAGAGGGAGGTGAGGATCGGAAGAGCTCGTTCTTCGACCCTTTGCCATGCTGGCACCGGTAACGAGATGCAGCACCATGGTCCGAGGCCGAGGAACGGCTTTCCCGGTCAGCCAATCTATTCCAGTACCGTTTCCCGGCCATCCTCAGGCTTCCTTATGGGCAAGATGCTGCCTGTGGGTGCGGCGGCCCTTCCTGGAAGGACCTCAGGCTAGCACGGGATCCGATGGCCTGGGCTGTTGGGGTCCCTGGTGCTGCTGGGTCACTAGGGACCGATGCTGATGGTGCAACTGGCGCACTGCCATCGCTAGGGTCTGGACTTGTTCGACAAGTGCAGCAATCTATGGGTCTGTAGGAGGCGGTGGTGGCTAAGCAGGAGGCTTTCCCCTTGGCGGTACCTAGAGGGCCTTTCTGGACTCGAACCTGTGACCTCGGAACTATACCGGTTATAAGATTGCAGTCCCTAACCATCATTCCATCGGGAACGTTCATATTGTGAGGCGAAAGAAAGCAAAATCTTAAACTAGCGCAGCCTGGGGCTTATAGGTGAGCGCTGCGCTCATTTAGTTGGCTCGGATAGGAGGGCTCCGGAACGAGCTGACCCGAGGATGTTGGCCAAACCCCAGTCACCTAGCTCGTGACTGCATTACGCAGAATGGGACCCGAAGGCGTGAGCTGGAACCTAATCAACATTCCCCCCAGCGAAACCGCTTGAGAGGTCCTGCCTTCGGAGTCGAACCTGCAACCTCGGCTCTGATACCAGTTATCGGATCGAGGCACCTAACCATCTTTACAAAAGGAACGTCCCTAGTAGAAAACTAGGCACCAACACTCCCAAACCGTATAGCCCAATCCACTAAGCAGGTTTGCTACCCCATTTACTCGATCCTACATCAGGGGCAGAGTCGACTCTTAAGTCAACCTCCCGAGAAATCTAGTCGGTTCCATCAGCCTCCCCCATGTGGCAACCCCATCCTGGGTCCCACGGGTAAGCGCTGGCCTCATAGCTACAATTTCCCCCTCGACGGCACCTAGAGGGCCTTTATGGACTCGAACTCGTGACCTCGACACTATACCAGTTGTAAGACTGTGGTCCCTAACCATCATTCCATCAGGAACATTCCTATTATAAGAGGCGGAAGCAACAATCTTAAACTAGCGTAGCTCAGGGCCCACAGGCTGAGCGCTGCACTCATTTAGTCTACCCGGACAGGAGGGCTCCGGAACGAGCCAAACCGAGGACGTTGGCCATACCCCAATCACCTAGCCCGTGACCGCATTACATGGAGTTGGACCCGAAGGCATAAGCTAGCACCTAGTCAACAGATGGGAGTACCAAACTCAAGCAACCTTCTGGAGCGTAGCTGGGAAGGCAATGCAAAGGAGGGCGTTGGTGGCCCCTTGAACCTGCATGAGAGCCTTGTAGCTCTCTAGGTGGTCCAGGAGATCAGTGATCCCATCATAGGGATCCACCAGTGGCATACGGAACTGGCTGGGAATTGATTCCTCTTGGATCTTGTGGGAGAAAGGAGGGTGGGAGTCGTATCCCGTGGGCTCGCTTAAGGAGCCCTTCATGTCAGCGAACCGGCAAGCGGGCTTAACTAGTTTGGGCTCTTGCTTCTCCAGGCGCTTCTCAGCCTACCATTGGATGGCCTCATCGGTCGACCCCTCCACCAAGACCATCGGGGGAGAGGGAGGTGAGGATCGGAAGAGCTCGTTCTTCGACCCTTTGCCATGCCGGCACCGGTAACGAGATGCAGCACCATGGTCCGAGGCCGAGGAACGGCTTTCCCGGTCAGCCAATCTATTCCAATACCGTTTCCGGCCATCCTCAAGCTTCCTTATGGGCAAGATGCTGCCTGTGGGTGCGGCGGCCCTTCCTAGAAGGACCTCAGGCTAGCACGGGATCCGATGGCCTGGGCCACGGGGGTCCTTGGTGCTGCTGGGTCACTAGGGACCGATGCTAATGGTGCAACTGGCGCACTGCCATCGCTAGGGTCTGGACTTGTTCGACAAGTGCAGCAATCTATGGGTCTGTTGGAGGCGGTGGTGGCTAAGCAGGAGGCTTTGCCTCCGGACTGTGCCGGTTGCGTGATGGGACGACTCCCCCATGCGGCTGACCGAGCCTCTCATGCTCAGGTCATCACCATAGGACCACTTGGTTTCGCTGACGCCTTTTGGGTGGGGTGGTTGATATCACTGATCGATCATCGCACAATTTCGTCGAACCTCCCCCTACTTGGCATGCCAATCTGTTACTGCCTGGATCACCGTGGCTTGAAGCTCAAGCGGTGTTTGGTCGGAGTTGAGCTCTCAAAGGAGGGCTAGGCTTCCCATTGCGTAGTCTCTGTACCCAATCGGTTGGCCCTGCAAAAGAGGAGACCCAAGTCGGGGGATCCTGGCGAGGATGCTCCGACGATCAAGTTAGTAGAGCAATCGAGGAAAACAGATCCTCTTTAACGAGGCTTAGACAAACCTTCATATCCAGAGGGTTTGAAAAGTAGGAGGGTTAGAAATGCGGGTGTCTGAGAGAGTCCTCTGGCGCTCGTCCGGCCCTTGCCCTCACTTACCCCTTCATCGGAGATCCCTCTTCTTTCTTATAGCGGTTGGTTCTATCCTTCCAGGCTTAGAGCCCTCTCTCCCCTTTGCACCTCTCTAGGGGGTTCCGTCTTCCAGGACTGCCTCGTTCTTAGAGCCACATGGGACAAGGTCCAGAATTCTTGGAGGGAGGCTCTACAATGGGTGCAGGCGGCATACTGCAGGGTCTGGACCCTTAGTAGGGTGACCCACTGCGACAAGTGCGAGTGGTGTACCACGGGGTCTGGCACCCCGATTGGGCACTCCTTCAGAAGGTGCAGATGATGTGCTACCAAGCTCGGAGGCATAGAGGAGCATTGCCCTGGTGGAAAATGCGAGTGGAGAGCTACAGGGTCTGGACCCTGGTGGAGTAGTCTCCCACAGAGGGTGCAGGCGGCATACTGCAAAGCCTGGAGCCGTTGGAGCACTCCTCTGTAGAGGGCGCAGGCAGCGTGCTAAAGGGTCTGGAGCTCCGATGGAGCACACCTCTGCAGAGGGTGCAGGCGGCGTGCTACAGGGTCTGGAGTCCTGGTGGGGCACCTTCGTTGCAGAAGGTTCGACTCCCTAAGAGCCATGATGGGTTCGGCTGAGATGGCGACATTGCGCATTGGGGTCGCCATTCGAGCTGCCCCGCTCCTTGAGAGCATGCCCCTCTTTTCCCCGCTGATCCTATCACCGCGACCATGGAGGTCCCTGTCGCCTTTAATATTTGGTCCGACCGAGGGTTCTATCTGGCCACGACCTTCCTCGATTGGTGACTTACCTTAGATGAGAGCTCATCTCGGACGGGGCTTGACCTCAGACGGGAGCTCACCTTGGACGAAGCTCGACTTTGGACGGGGGCTCGACCTCGGACGGGAGCTCACCTCGGCTGGGAGCCCACCCCGAACAGGAGCTCACCTCGACGAGTGCTCAACCTTGGACGGGAGTTCGACCTCGGCTGGAAGCTCCCCTGGTGGCCCTGCCTGCCACCTCAACCGCTAGCTGTGTCTGATACAGACTCCACGTCAGTGGTTCGCCATGTCAGATGACTCCACGTCAGTGGTTCCCCATATCAAGATCATAGAACCAAAACTGAAGTTGTTCTCAAGGAGAGGCTCCTAGATACTTTGGCAAACTTGATCTGCTATACTGACAATGAAGTAGGGAATTAATTTACAAAATCATATCAAACTAGTGTGCACAGTCCTCGGTTCTTATGTTTCTCTCCCCTGCCGTGACTCTCCTGAATTGTCTACCTGGATTCTTTCGAAGAGCCAGATAGTTGGTATCGAACATCATGTTAATGGTTTGCCAACCAGAAATTAAAATCTAATGGATCTTACAGTCTTGAACAAATTCATGAAAAGCAGAGACTCAAAGTATGTTATTGCGGTGAGGTAAATAATAACTCATAGATGGTCAGAGAAAGCTTAAATATGAGGTTTCTTGCTTCCTACAAGTTTGGGTTTCTAAGCTATGGGGAGTTAAAGGAGAGGTTTGAACAATGTTAGGAGAAACATAACGTGAGAAATAAGCTTTCCTGGGGATTATTAGTACTCCTTTCAGGAAGAACCGAATCCAATCATTGAATCAGCAATATTTAAGTGGATAAATCATGCACATGATCTTTGAATGTGCTGCTTTAGTTTCTCGTGTACTCGATATTCTACGACTGTCTACAGCAGCTAACAATTCTGTCATTAAGAAAAAATATTTGAAGGTAATCGTTGTATATTTTCAGAGAAGGCTCCAGATCATGCACTCCATATATTTTAAGGATCCATCTCTTGGAAGCAAAATTCTGTTATTCAACCAAAATCACATTTACAGGAGAATCTATTCTGAAGGTGCAATTTAACTTCAATTGATAGGAAGGGGACAGCTGAGTTCATTAAAGTTGATAATATTGAAAAAAATAATCAGATGGAAAAAGAAATCTTCTACATAGGAAAAGATGATAACTCTGGAGCATGGTACAACTTCAGAAGATTGAAGACAATGACAATGCGCACATCATAAACGAGGAGAGAGAAAAATGATTAAGTAGGTTGGAAAAAGAAGACATGGGGAAGTAGATTAAAGAAGAGCACAAGAATCTTAATTAACTCTACATTATCCACCTCTCTCTCTCTCTCTCTCTCTCTCCTCTCTCTCTCCTCTCTCTCTCTCTCTCTCTCTCTCTTATTTGTTGGATAACTAGGATGTGTGGAAGCCCAGCTGAAGACCAGAATGGAGAGCAAAATCTAGCCCACTCTCTTGTATTAACACCAAGAGAATATACCAACCCTGCTAGTTAGCACCCTTAACCTAACTAACCGTCCAGTGTTCACTAGAGGAATTTCTCCCAAACATTATTGATATCCAAGTTCAACACCAATAAACATTTCTTTATTTTGAATAACCTTCCCTTAATTTCAATCTTGCTGGCTAAAAACCTTTAGTCCTTTTGAAGAAGTCAAACATCTTTTTGACCGAAAGAAGGCAAAAGGCTAAAAGAACATTGATCACAAGTGAATCTTCAAACTCGTGTGTCTCAAATACATTCACAAAGAAAAGACCTTTCAACACCAAGAGTTAAACGATGCAAAAGTAAATTTGATGTCACCAAAGCATGGTACTAATTATTATTAATTTTGAAACGTGGAAAACTTACAGGGAACAACTCATCACACTTTTCTCCAAAACATAAACGAAAGAAAAAAAAGACTTGTTGTACTCTGCATTGTAATTCCGAGAATTACATCACTCCTAAATATAAGAGGGAACTCTGGCTACCGATGGTGGCAGGAAGCAGTATTCTCAGAGACATTAATTGAAAGTGCAACAGCTTTGTATTTGAACCAAAAAATGTATGCACGATGCTTGCATGCATCTGTACATATATATATACAGGAAACAAAAGATAATTAACATGACATCATTAAGCAAGCAAATCATAAGGCATATCAGACTGCAAGGTGTAGGAAGCATGAGAGATCACTGGCCCTCAATTTTTTGAGAGCAAGCCAGAGAAACTTGAAAGATTCTCTCTTTGAAAGATTCTCTAGCTTGCTCTCGAAAAACTGGAAAGCAGAAAACAATGTCATACTATAGCTAGAAAATGAAACAATAACATGGTACAGTGATGGGAGGCAAAAGAAAGAACTCAAAGAGCAAGACAGAGTGGGATTTATTAACTGCCCCACTTTCAGCAGGAAGCATCAAAAGATATGGCTACTGAGGTCCCACATCACCAGAAGCCTATGATGGCCAACTGGCCATCCTAAGTATCTTGTTGATCAAACCAGACTTTGCTTTTCCTTATTATCACCACAAAAGACTGCCTTGGATTCCTGTATTTGCACCCTATTTGTTATCCTTAATCATTACATGAGATAAAGAGCCTTTGTCATCCTTTTCTCCTTACTTCCAGTGTTGTCTCTCCAGATGAAAATACATTAGCTATTAAAATTCTCAGGAAATGGCTGTGATATATCAACTTTAGCCTACTAAAGTGGCAGTAAATGCCACAGACAATGATGATGAGCAAGATTTGAAACGAGGGTAGAGAAGTAGCTTAGTATGTAAAGAGACTGAGGAGGTAACTCTTGGCCTAACAACGTAAACTCAGATTCAAGGATCCTCGTTCACCAAGCATGCTTTCCATTAGACATATCCTTGGTCCATCTGTTGTATTCCAAGTTGTACAATGTATTCTTCCAACTTTATTTTAACCTAACTACCATCCCATACTTCAGCATATATCATCTGCAAAACACAAGGCCATTAACGATTTGTTCCTCTGGAAAATAAAAATTTTCAACAAATTACCTGATTTTTGCACCTTTATTAGACCTCGCCACCCTAAATTAGTATTACAGCTTATAGTCATCTACTAGTAAAACAAAGATACGGACTGCAACTCCGCTTCTCCCCGCTAATATCATACATGATGACAAATATTTCTCTACATCAATCTCGATCTTAAACTACTGTGGAGAGTTTTAGAATAACTTCCATCCTATTGGGAAGACATTTATAATATGCTGCATCTTAATATCACAAAATGCTTGCTTGATGACCTTGTCTTTTTTTTTTTTTTTTTTGGTGAAAAGGAAGGAAAGAATCCACCCAAATTTAGTAAGGAAAGAGAATACAAGAAAGGAAGGGTACAGAAGACTAAGAGAAGCCCCCAAACATCCCATCAACATTCGATCGACAACCTTGTCATGCTGCAACTAAATCAATAGTGATCTGACTTGATATCACAAGCAGCATATTATGCTTTGCATCATGAATAACACTAGGCACCTATACTTAGGAACATATCCTGAACTTGATATGATTACCAGTAAGAAGACCTTACTCAAATTTGGAGAGGCTTAAACATGTTTCACTGATAAGTTGTCAATTTACTTTTGGCTCCACTGAATCTTTCCCGATGCACCATTTGCTCTCAAAAGTTAAAAAAAGAAAGAAAGAAATATTTCCTGAAGTATAGATTAAAAGACCAAGGCATAATTTTTTTCCGTTTACAACGATGCCTCTGATAAGAAAGCTGAATATCAGCTTCGGAATCAACAATTTAAAAAAACTCATAAGGAAACATGAAAAACGTAGCATAAACAAAATCACTTCTTTCAATCCAGATAGAGTAGGCTGCCGTGTTTGCAGGTAACCGAAGGGTTTAAAGCTAAAAACAGCAGTAGTTGCGTTTATCAACTTGGCTTGCGAAAAGGTGTCTAAATTTGGAAAACATACCTTCGAAGAGAGAAGAGGGAGGAGAGCAGCAGAGGGCTCCACCCTCTTGTGCTGTGGATATCCACCAGTCGAGTTCACACGCACTTTGCTCTTCGGTAAACACCGGGAAATGTCGTCGAGTGCGGGGCCACGTCCAGGGAGCTAAAGGCGGAACCAGAAAAGCCGGGTTACGACTTCTGAGCCACTGGAGGAGGGAGCCAAGTCACCTGAGAGAAGATCCCACGAAAGATACCAATTTCCACACTAGATGCTTGTTTCCTTGCCAGTCTACTCTAGACGCCTACATGAGATTAGACTGCGTAAATAACCAATAATAATAATAATATAATAATAATAATAATAAAGGGGCCGTCAGACCCACCAAATGATCATGTAGATTTCGTTGCTGGTATCTTTTTTTCGCAAAATTGCCGTTCCAAACTGTAACATGAGTTGGTACAGAGATCAGCATCGTATTGAAAGTTCGTTGTTAGTGGATGAATGGATGGCGCAGTGGCTCATGCAAAACAGAAAAAAAGCAAAAGAAAAATGGAAGGTGTTCATGTCTAAGACTTGCCTGGGAGGTTAAGGTGGCATCTTCCATACGTTTTCTTGCAGGTACCCTGCAAATTATCTCATTTGGTGTGCTCCAACATGGTTGGAGTACTGTAGGATTTTTCTAATAATCATAACTCATAAGCAGGCTGGCGTTCCATCGAGCCGCCCAAGGGGCTTTCGGTCCTCCCTGTAGAGTCTTTAGCACTCTAAAACCAAAACAAACTTATGGCATGCAGAATTTTAACGACAAGGTTATGGTTTCCCTGTTGTCGTCTCCCAAGAAAATAAAAATGGTTTGTGGCTTCTTTGGAGATTTTCTACCAGTGGCTTCTTAAACCATGTTTACTTTTTCTCACCATTTTTTCCTTTTCACTGAGTTCCTAACTAGGCATATGGATAGCAAAGAAATGCCTGGCTGACATACCACGGTAAATTACAACACACACCCGCCAGAAGACTGAAAACTCTTCTGGCAAAACTAAACTTTAAAGACTGATAGAAAATCCGAGTCTCTTCTAACCAGTGGCTTCTATGGCTGTTCCTAACTCTTACAGCCTCCATGGAATTGAATCGTGAAAAAATGCTTAGATCGCACATTCTTATGCCATTAAGAGGTCAGTGCTTAATCAAGAAACATGAAAACAGAGGGAAAAACAAATGATGCATCATCACCATTCCAACTTGCAAAAATGATGCCAGCAAAGCTTAGAGCAGCAGCTGAAAGGAAACAACTATTAAATACAACAGAGCAATGTATAAGTTCACTTTCAAGATCCTTGGTACCAACAGAGATGAGGATGCTGAATTCAGGCCATGGTAATACCATGTTTTCCATTTCAGAATCACATGACTGCATGAGCGGTAGCCAATCAAATTGAGTTTGTAATTGCAACTGAAGACAACATTCTGTAACAAAAGAAAGAGGTAACTGAAATATCCTGATACAAGGCCACCGTGTTTGCTATTATAGTCGTGTCAGTTAAACTGAAGAAAATACATGAAGAATCAAAAGAACTGAGCTATAAAAGAATGGCAAAGCAGTCGTCAAAAATGCAGCTAGAACGAAGCTAGGTTGTCAACAAATCGGGTTTGTGATCCTTCAATCTTTACACTCTATGCTCATGGTTTTAGCTCCATTGCGACAGCGTTGCATGCTCCTCTCTGTCCCATGGTACATTGCATACTGCATCATCTATGTCTTACTCAAAAAAAAAGAGATGGAAAGAGAAACTTAGTCAGCTATACAAAGGAAGCTGCAGATATGGCATACCCTCAAAAGGAGGATAAAGTCAGGAAGATGACAAGAATTATTTATCAACAGCTTCAGAAATCAGAGTGCCCAATTCAGTGCCTGGACTCAGAGGGCAAGGCATTCTTGAGGATTGGCATAAAAATAGTCCTCCTCCTTTGGCCGTCCAGCAATGACCTTCCTTATAGCTGGCTGGCCGATTCGGTTCTTGTGTACTTCTTGAACAGCACTAGAGAACTGATTCCACGATAGTTTCCCATCTTTGAGGAGATCCAAAAGTTTTACTAGTTCTCTCTTATCCAACAAAATGGTCTTACGGAAGCCACTAAACCTATACAGGCAAAAGAGAAGCCAGTTGATAAAAAGCTAAACCACTGAATTCATATGAATGTTTAAATGAAGCGATCTGAATAGAGCAGATGGAAATTTTAAGGAGTTCCTATTCAATCACTGAAACAAAATTTTCAGCTCAAACTTATATCTGTCTGTTTTACATGTCTACAATTAATGCTCTCTATAAAAGAGACATGAAGAGGAAAGCAAACATATGCAGATAAAACACATTTATAACTCTTAAGAGTTGAGGCATCAGTCATGTAATTTACTCAACCAGAATAAAAAAGATTAGCAAATAAAATATCTTGACAGAGCCAAACCTCTCAGCTGGGCTGTAAAAGTAAAACAGCTATTCAGATGGCAGTTTCTCAAATAGAGGGATTTAGGGCTAACCAAGAAAAGAAGCAAACAATGGATTTGGAAAGAGGCAAACCTGCGGTGTCCCTCTACAACTTTTGCCATATTTCCATCATAACTGGGAATAAAAACATCGCTTGCAACAGAAACCAGATAGTCTAATGCCGCCATCTTATTTGAGTGATTCTGGAAAGGCCTCAACTCATCAGGACTCAGAAGCATCTCCTTCCTTACCTGTAATTTGGAACGTGAATGACAATAGTCCAAGTGACATCTTAAAAATCATACTGAGACTAGTAATAATAAAGGCATACTATTTTAGGATATGCAGCCCTCAGAGCAGCCAGCCTTCTCTCGCCACCATAGATCTCTCCAGAGGCAATGTATATCTGCGTGTCCCTCGTGAAGCCTAGAGCTTGTAAGACCAATGATATTTCCTCAGGGGTCAGAGGGCACAAACCTTCTAGTCTTTTCTGCTCGGACACTATTTCCTTCTCTTTCCACCATGGGTATGCGTATCTAAAGTTCAAAAATGCAAAACAAATACTATAATTAAAGAGGGAAAAGAAAACCAAAAACAAGGACTCTCAAAGGAAAGATAAACAGCCAACCTCATCCTTGTGAGTTCCTCAGTTTCTTCATCAGAGCATCCATGTGTACAACCAGAAAATGATAGCATATCCATTTCATATCGCAGATGAAGCACAACAAAGAACCTCCTCCTCCGTAGAATTGAGACAAGCTTGTCACCTAGAGCCTCGATCTGTGGTGTAAATTTTAATGCCTCATAATTAACGCGGCAACGAAGCTTCTGGAGCACAATAGGAAGGCCATTGTTTGCAAGACGAGCATCCGTTTTATTAAAATGGATCACCTTGTGCCTCCTTACAATAGGCAAGATCTGCAAGTAAGACATTTTTGCAAGAAAATCCATGCCTGAAGTAGATTACATAGGAGGAATACTATATGTGGTAATAAGAAGAAAAGGTTCCTTTGACTGACCTGCCTCAAGTAGTATTTCTCATTAGACCAGCTGATTGGAGGCATAGAGAATTCGCCTGCGAATTTCTCTACCAGACTTGCCTGAAATTTTTCTGCCGAACTTGTCTGGAAGTTTTCTGATGATCTTTACTTCATCTCTCAAGGAATTAATGAAATGATTAACATCAAATATATCCTTAAAGTCACTGCAAAAACATATTGAATGTTGTCAGAAAAATAATTCCATAAACAATAGTACAGCTTCAGCGTGCAAGCTCAAAGTGAACTTCATACCTAGGGTCAGCCCAAAAAGATGTTTTATCAAGTTCAGGAACGACCAAGGTCAGATTCAGATAGCGTGCAACAGTGACCATATCGCAGATCTGAAATGTCACAAACTATTATAAGAATAGTGGATGAACAACAGCAACCAAGGTGTTCTAATCACACATAATGGCAGTGGAAAATAGAGGGCTTGGGAAAATCAAATGAAGTTAATTGCAATAAAATTTACAAACCGCAGCTCGCATTTGATTCAAACCACCATTGCATGACACCAGAAGATAGCCATTGCTTTTGTAAACCCCTGGACAAGAAGTTTCAAGTAGTTAGGGGGAAAGTATTTTAATTACGTAAAAATTAATACAATGTAGCTTAAGGTTGACTATAGCATGGTTCATTCTTTTAGTATGACAAAAGTAAGAAACATTAGTGGCCATTGCTTGGTGCAACAGTAAAGGCTTGGGCTGACAAAAACAATGGCATTGGTTTGAGTTCTAGGGCAGCCATTTTGGGTAAATGAAAATGACTAAAAGTTAGAACCATGCCTCAATTGTATATATATAATAATATTAAGCACCTTTTAATAGGAAAAGTTTAGTTTCTCTTTGTATGAGTATATGGTGATACTGTTGGAGCTGTATGTTACCAATGTCAGAGGGATCACAAAAAATAAACATTGTATGAAACAGCTAAAAGAAAATGGGGTTTTTCAACAAAACAGAAAGTAAATAGCATTAACTTGAAACAGTACCAGATTTATTGATATCAAGACAGTCATCATCAAAGTTAGGTTGATTCAGGATAACTTCTCATATAAACACCCATAAAAGCAATGAGTAGATTATGTAAACAGTATGCAACCTGTGGAGCAAAATAGAATGCCTTGTTCAACATAAATGAGCATATGGAAGAGTAGAGACTTAGATAAAATTAACGGACCACAGATTTATTAAAAAAACTGCATTGCTAAAGTTCTGTTCTATACATGGTGGAATGAATGTAAGTGAAGTGCAAATGCACATTTTTTTTCAGTCTTTGGCAGAAACTTAGTAGACAAAGATGTTTGTATAACAACTATAAAACCATGTTTACCATATGTATCATATAGAAATGAGGAAGGCCTATGCGTTTGTGATGATGCAAGGATATTTATGTGATAAACTAGGATAACAGAGTCACAAGTGGGAAAAAAGAGTTAGGAGTAGCAGTAAAGGGGAAAAAAAAAGTTTGAGAATACCTAGACATGTGGATTGCAGCTCAGAGATGAACCTAATGAAGTGAGATTCCTTGGTAGAATTATTTAAAAAATACAAAAAAAGGAAAGCATTACAGAAGTAGTGAGAAGTAATTTAAGACATCTTTCATTTTTAAGGAAATAGAATGGATAGAATCCAACTGCAAGCAAGGATCCATAGTGCTGATAAACTTATGTACTATGTGTTGCTTTTCGTATGTTGTTTATGCGTGTCATGCATAAAATCTATGCAAACTTCGCACAATTGATAATCATGGTGTCAATGATATTTTAGGAAAACTTTCAACAAGAAACTCATGGAAGCTGCACAAGGAAGACATGATAAACAAATGTCCAACTTGAAACTATCTTAGATTATATCGACCAATTATGTCTCTCTATAAGTTAAATTTATGCAGAAAGCCTATATCTTATGGTTGAAGAATCACACTATTGTATGAAACCAATGTATCATGACAAAATGTTATGCGTTCTAGAAGACAATAGGCAGCAAACAGATAAACCCTACATTTGCCTGTCACTTCTAACTTCTTCCAGGGTCTGCAATGCAAGACCTTAGAACAGCCTAAACAAGATCAGTCAAATTCAAGCTTGTGAGTGCCATTCTGAAGATAATCATGCAAATTGCTAACTAAATGTAATTATAAATCACTTTTACAGAACCCAGCTTTTTCTTGCATCCTCCATCCAAAATATAATATATACATTACACTATAGCTAATATCTTCAATCTTGTCCTTCAAGGTCTGATTCTCCCGTACAGCAAATTGTCCATCTTCGTCAGTACAAAGCTTCTGGAGGTTAAACCTCTTATGATGACAAAATTGGCCACCAATCTCCAGGTTAATCAAATGACCAAAGAAAAGAGGAAATGATCTCCCCATAGGAAATGCAGGCCTTTCAAAAAACTTTCAGCGTAGCAATAAAACAAATGATTATATCAATCCACTAATGGCCTACACCTTTTCTTTAATTCTTAACAGATTTATGTATACTCTTGCTATACATCTGGAAAATGACATAACAACTGGGACAGTCCTCAACCTTCATCAGATTTGTAAGCATTGCCTTATCATTGGATCTTTCCTTTTCTTTGTAAATATTAAAATTAGGACAGTCAACTAATATGTTATTTCCACCATAGCACCCATCTGATTCAGTTAGCCCATATCTATCATGCATCTACTTGATTTCTATCATTGAACACCAACCAATTGGCCATTATAGTAGATGAAGTAATCCCAACAACAACAAGTAAAACAAACAATAAGAACGCTGTACATGAATAGCATGACCTAAATATAAAACTACAGCAGGGGGGGCCCATCTACAGACTAATTCCAAAACAACATATGTATTATGTGCCTCAAGATTTTAAGACCTAATAAGCTCTTCTAGTATCCATCCAAATTAAGCCCTAACTTTAACAATGCAAACATTAATGATACTCTCTTATTCAAATCAAATCGTTAATCTCTAAACTTAAAGAACACGATACCCAACCAAAAGAAACCAGGCATAACCAAACCAGCACCAACGCTTTTGAAACAATAGTCCCAACAGTCCTCTAACAACAAAGAAGTAGAGGGATTAATTAATTCAATCCACTGAATGCCCTAGCAACGGTAAAATCCCATATCAGACAAGACAAAAAAACCAAAAATCAAACGGAAACCCTAATTCGCTATCCAAATTCGTGCACAATCATCACCACATTCAGCTAAAAATCAGAGATTTCGCTCGCTTTTACAGTAAAGATTGGTAAAATCCAGTCCACCGCCTGTCAAGAAAATCAAGAACGGGACCAAGGACGAGGACGGCATCCGGATCAAACACACACACACAGAGAGAGAGAGGGAGTGCAACTGACTGCGGGGGACGATCGCTGGCGGCAACGGCGGGGAGCGGCCGAGGTCGAGGACGGAGTTGGTGGCGTTGGGGCGTCCGCGGGGGTCGAAACAGCCGGAAGGCCAGGATTTAGGGGGGCGCGGGTGCGACAGCGACGTCAACTGCATGATCACCGTCCATAACAGGATGCTCGTCCCCAACTTCAGCGCCCACTTCCTCATCATCCGCCTCCTTCCGCCACCAGCGGCGGCGGCAGCCCTGGGCGGGAGCAGGGGCTTCCTCACCCTCGCGTCCTCCACCATCCCCCGCCCTCTTCCAGAATCCCGGCCTATGGCTGCAATGCGATCTAGATACCATTTAAAAGATTTATACAACGAAGTTCACAAAAAAAATAAAAAACAATACAAGATGAGCATTATAAAACAACCTTCAACCAGAGAGAGAGAGAGGGGGAGGAATTATTGAGGAGAAATGGGTTGAGAATGGCGCCTAGTGGGACAGTTCATCCGCCGATGGGTGGAGAGGTTGAGTATTTTTTTAAAATATTTTAATATCTTCTTGGATGGAGTGACAGTACTTTCGCGGTAAGCCGGCCACAAGATAAAGGACTTATCGGTTTTTTTTTTTTAAAAAAAAAAAAATAGACCCACGGTGAGGTCATCTCCGGACATTCTTTCCATCCGACCAGGAAATATTTGATACACGATAGATAATAATCTTTCGCAGTCATTCTTCATTCGAAAATGAGTACGTTAACCTGATTACCACTAACATCACTGAACGAGATTTATTATATATATTCTTAATTTTTTTATTATTGTTGCCGTCAATACCGTCGTGGTCCGTAGCTGCTGCGTCAGAACGCGCTCCTCTCGCTACCTGCCGGTCTTCCGTTCCTGGTCCTGCAAAACAGGGATCAGAGACCCGGGCCGGGGTTTCCGGCGGGGGCACTCAGACGGTCAAGTCAGTGACGATCTAGGGGAACAGGTCCTCCTGGTCGGGCCCCTTTTGATGGACTCCGCACTAGGAGGGATGTGGAGTATGTTTCTTTTTTTTTTGGAGGAAGAGAAAAGTAGCAGGGGAGAGTGATCGAGGGGACAGAGGGTTCTCTGTTCCTCGGCTTCTCCTTATCCCCAACAGCTTTCCTTCTATCGTGGTGTTGGAGGTGGCGCTCTGCTCTCTCGGTTGAGCTTGCGCTTGTGGTTGTTTTCTTTTTGTTTGTTGTGTTTCTCTTGTTTGTTACCTCCTCCCCCTTAGGAGGTGCCAATCGTTCTTTGTAGTCGAAGATTGGCCGTTGGGGGCTCGCCTCGAGATCTCTGCTGGGTTGGCAGGCACATGGGGCTGGATTCCGTGTCGTGAACGGGACGCCTTTCTAACAGTGGTAGGGAAGCTCCCATTCCTTCTGACATTCTCTCTGGCTGCTCCATTTCGGGAAGTTTGGTAGCGCCTCGATCCGGGAACCGCTGCCCTAGGGGTGTGTGCTCTCTGGCCGGCCCATTTCCTGGAAGTACGGCTGGACAGGTAGTTATGGCGGCATGGGGGGCGCCGTTCCGTGGTCCTCGGGCGGCTCGCCGGTGTCTCGGGACGGTAGGGTCGGCTCCGACCTGGGCGCTCCGGGCTTGTGGGGATGGCCAAGTGGAGGAGGGTGAAGCACGGCCCGGTCCAGAGGGCATGCGCTCGGAGAGGCTCGACCTCGGCGGGTGAGCTCGTGGCTCGACCTTGACCGCGAGGCATAACCTCCGAGGGTCTCCTCCGGAGGGCGGATGTCGGTGGACCCGGTCCAGAGGGCGCGCACTCGGAGAGGCTTGACCTCGACGGGTGAGCTCTTGGCTCGACCTCGACCGTGGGGCATTAACCTCCGAGGGTCCCTCCTCTGGAGGGCAGATGTCGGCGGACCGGTCCAGAGGGCGGGCACTCGGAGAGGCTCGACCTCGGCAGTGTGAGCTCTTGGCTCGACCTCGACCGTGGGGCACTAACCTCCGAGGGTCTCCTCTGGAGGGCAATGTTGGCGGACTCGGTACAGAGGGCGCGCACTCGGAGAGGCTCGACCTCGGCGGGTGAGCTCTTGGCTCGACCTCGACCGCTGGGCACTAACCTCCGAGGGTCTCCTCTGAAGGGTAGATATCGGCTCCGACCTAGTCGCTGAGCTCACGAGCTCGACCTGGCGAAGGACTGAGCTCAATTTGCAGCGTTGGAGGAGCTCGCCCGGCTCGGCAAGGTGCTCCGGGCGGAGCTGTCGCCTTGGTGTCCGGCGTGGTAGTCTCCCTTAACGTGGCGCCTGTCCGCCGTCCATATCAGTGGTCTTGCCACATCATTTGCCCCCCACTCCCGAGGCTCGTTAATGCGCGGCGCTCGGGGCAAGGGAGTAGCTGTGATGCTGGCGGGGAGAGGTGAAATCCGGCGCCATAATGGCCGCAGTTGCTGGCGCTTCGAGGGATGGCCCCGCAGGCCAATATGGAACGCCGCATGGCGACGCTCGAGGAACGATTAATGCCGGCACAGAATTTGAGCAATCGAGATTCCTCGTTCACCGATGGGCTGCACGTGGCGCAGATCCGTTGCGAGGGATTCATAACACGCAGGCCTAGCGGGCTTTTTCGAAGCAACAAGAAAAATTCCTCACGTAAAGGCTTCTCTCAGAATCCCTCGCGCTCGTGCTGTGTCTAGGTCCTTCTCTGTCAATTCAATATGTCCGTCCTGAGTCCTGCGATCGAAGGGTGGTGCTCTCTTCTTCCGACGAGGAATCGGAAGGGGAGCGGTTAGGATTAGTGTGAGGCCAGCCCTTGCCGCCCCTCCCATGTCCGGTGGGGGCTGGAGGTCACTCCTTCTCCTCTTGTCGCTCCTCCTCTTCTGCTTGAACCTGCCCCTGAGCCAGTTCGGTCGACAGGTCCGGGCGGGGTCCCTTCGACGAACTCTGCCACAGATTAGAGGCCATTCGGGATGCTTACGGGATCCCAGCTTCTGTCCGGCTCATGGTTCCCTGCCCTGGGGAGCGGGTCACTTCCAGCGGCACAGGGCGTCTCGCTTTCTATGAGGACCTTCTTTGGAGGTCTCCGATTCCCTTTCCATCCTTTTTTCTTGTCTGTTCTGAGCAACTATTGTCTGGTCCCCACCCAGTTGGTGCCGAATGCCATCAGGGTAATCTTTTCTTTCATTGTACTCTGTCACGTCCACGGGTTCGTTGCCCGGTTCTTCCTGTTCAGGGCATTCTTTACCTTGAAATGCCACCCGACAAAAGACGAGTGGTGGTCTTTGTCTTCCCGCCCGAAGGGCATTAGGTTTCGAACTTCCCTTTTTTGTCAAGATGAAGAGTAGGTTCTTCTTCGCAGACGTCGAGGGAGTCGACTGGGCCTGGAGCGAACCAGACAGATCCCCAAACCGGATCTCAGTGATCGAGGCTGCCGATCAAGACGACTACGAGTAGCTTCGCACCGCCCAAATCCCTTCCTTGGAGGTTCTGCTATCAGAGCAAAATCTCCTGGATGCCAGGATCGACTCGTCGGCCGGGCCAGGTAGGTTCAGCTTTTTCCCCTGCATGCGGTCCCCCCTTTTTCTTCTCTCTCTTCTCTTCTTCTTTTTCTCTTTTTTTTTTTGGTTTGACTTTCCCCGTTCCCACATGCAAGGTTGGGCCTTCTAGAGGGCGATGCATCGCCGGTCTCTAGGAAAAGGCCGCCCACCGGGGCGGTCACCGCCCCCTTCCGAAGCGGCTTGGGTTAAGGAGGCGTCGGTACCTGCTCCTGCTGTGACGGCGGTCTCGAAGAAGAAAGGGTCGTGGGAGTCCCTACACAACAGGCATAACCGCGGGCGGAACCCCCTCTCCCAGAACCCGTAGAGGTCGTTCGGCCCGCTGTCGCCGCCGCTCCACTTCATTCCCCAGGCCCGGGGGTGGTCGAGGTTGACGGCTTCACAGTCATGATAGTGCCGGGCCCTCGACCGGTCTTCGGGAGTCCTGCTGAGGGAGTAGCGGACGCAGCTGCCCTCGGGGAGAGCCGGAGGGACGAGGTGAGGCGTCGACTCCCATTCAAGTTAGGCCGGAGAGTTCCCTGGCCGACAATCGCACGTTGGCCTACCAAATGATGGACTTCTCCATCCCGTGGCACGACCGGAGAACATGGACGGATTGCCGGTCAGGCTCGTAATCGACAGCATTTTTCTCCATCTGTATACGGTAGGCAGCTTCGTTTTTTTCCCTCCTCCTTCTCTTTCCCCTTTTGTCTGAACTTCTCGGTACTGTAGATGGGTGTCGAGGCCCTCTTCATTAGAAGCTGCTACCGGAACTGGGCAGTCCGCGCAGCAGCAGATGGCCATGATCGCGTCGTTGAAGACTGATCTGAAGGAGAAGGCCAACTCCGGGAGGTGCTTGACCGGTGGGTTAAGGACCTCGAGAGGCAGCTCGCCGACTCCGAGGGGCGAGCGAAGGAGCTCCAGGGAAGGCTTGACTTCAAGCAGGGGGAGTCATAGAAAAAAGCCAAGGAGCTCGCCGACTCGAAGCAGAACTTGGGCTTGGTTATGGCTGAGGCAGCCCGGTAGAACGGATCGCCCAGTCTTTCCGAGCTCGACTGACGGCAGAGGAGGAGCGATCAACCGCGGCTCAGAGGGTAGCGGATGAGGCGACCAGGGCGATCGCGCACCAGGCGCGAGGAAGCTGCCACAAAGAAAGGAGCCGAGGAGGCAGTGGAGAGATACAGGGCTTCAGAGGAGTTTCCTCGTCGAAATCCAGCAGACGGTGTCAGACTCCTTCTTCAAAGGTTTCATGTACTTGCGCCGCCTAGTCGAAGAGTTCGTCTCAGCCGAAGGCCACGGCTACCTCGACTATCCTGGCACTCATCAGATCAGGAGGCGGGTGCTAAGGGGCCACGCCAGCTGAGACCAAAGCCGCGCGACCAGAGGCCCTTGGTGATGGCGATTCCCGGCCTAGCGATCCGCTAGGAGATAGTTATTATCTGTTCCTCTTCTTTTTTTGTTTTGTATTCAACAGGGCCGTCTGGCATGTCGGGGGCCCGTGATAGGATTCCTGTACTTGACACTTGATCAATAAAATGTAGATTTTTCTCGAAACTGTTCTACTCATCTGGCTCCTCCCCTCCTTCACTCCCTTTCTATTTTTGTTTTTCTTTTTAATGTATGGGGCGATCAAGTAAGGGGGTACTCGAGGGCTGCCGAGCTTGGCGGTCTCGGCCGGAGATCTGAGCTCCGGTCTTGAGAAGATGTCTTGGAGCTGGGCTCAGATCGGAGATTGCTGAAAGCGGCTTGGCTCGAAGTTTCCTTGGCCGGAGATCCGAGCTCCGGTCTTAAGAAGATGTCCTGGAGCTGGGCTCAGATCGGAGATTGCTGAAAGCGGCTTGGCTCGAAGTTCCCTTGGCCGGAGATCTGAGCTCCGTCTTGAGAAGATGTCCTAGAGCTGGGCTCGGGGACGGAGATTGCTGAGAGCTGCTTGGCTCGAAATTCCCTTGGCCGGAGATCTGAGCTTCGGTCTTGAGAAGATGTCCTGGAGCTGGGCTCGGGACGGAGATTGCTGAGAGCTGTAGTTTTGATGGTGCTGTATTTTCTTCTCACTCCCTTTTTCTTTCCTGCCCCACTCTTCTTTTGTTCATTTTCTTTTCATTTTATTCTTTCATCATCGTCATCATCATTTCATCATCATCTTTTTTTTTTTTTTAGAGTGGGGAGATCAGAAGAGAGAATGCTGGCTGGACCCCCATTTTTGCTCTCTTTCTTTCCTTCCCCTCTCGCCTTCTTTTCGAGAGGGGATCAGAGAGGAGGGCTGCCGGGCTTCTCCCCTTTGTTCCCTTTCTTTCCTTCCCCTCCCATTTTCTTTTCGAGATGGAGATCAGGTAGGGGTTACCGATCTTGGTTGCCTTGGAGCTAGGCTCGAGGCCTTCCTGGATGTGGAGCTAGGCTCGGGCCCAGTGATTGCTTGAGATCTTGACTCAGGTCTTGGCGCCTTGATCCCTTGGCGTCTCGGAGCTAGGCTCGAGGTGTTGACGGGAGCTACGTGGCCTCGTGATCCCTTGGCATCTCGGAGCTAAGCTCGGAGGCATTTGGGATGGAGAGCTGCTTGGCTCGAGATTTTTTTTGACATCCTGGAGCTGGGCTCGGGATGCTTGGAGTTGGAGAACTACGTGACTCAAGTCCCTCTGGCATCCTGGAGCTAGGCTCGGGGGTGCCGGGAAGTGCGAGCTACG
This sequence comes from Areca catechu, assembly GCA_021397845.1. Taxonomy (NCBI): domain Eukaryota; kingdom Viridiplantae; phylum Streptophyta; class Magnoliopsida; order Arecales; family Arecaceae; genus Areca; species Areca catechu. Next base: position 275,869 of record JAHSVC010000041.1, read on the forward strand.
TGGCTCGAGATTTCTTTGACGTCCTAGAGCTGGGCTCTGAGATGCTTGGAGTTGGAGAGCTACATGGCTTAAAAGTCCCTCTGGCATCCTGAGCTAGGCTCGGGGCGCCGAGAATGGGAGCTACGTGGCTCGAGGTTTCTTTGACGTCCTGGAGTGGGCTCGAGGATGCTTGGAGTTGGAGAGCTACGTGGCTCAAAGTCCCTCTAGCATTCTGGAGCTAGGCTCGGGGCGCCGGGAGTGGGAGCTATATGGCTCAAGATTTCTTTGACGTCCTGGAGCTAGGCTCAGGGCGCCTTTTGGCGTTCTCCTGTAAGACAGACAAACACTTGCACAGGAAAAGACCATTGTTATTTATTGTTGGGGAACCTTACATTATTGATAGTATTCCACAAATTGCAGGCGTTCCATATTCTGGGAACCTGATGCCGTCGAGGTCCTCAAGATAATAGGCCCCTTGAGAGAGGGCTTCAGCCACTTTGTAGGGGCCCTCCCAGTTCGGGGAGAGCTTGCCGGACTCCCTAGGCCGGGATGCTTTCGCCCGTCGCAGCACCAGGTCTCCGGCTTGAAGGCTTTTGTCCGGACGCGGGCATTGTAGTATCGGGTGACTCTTTGTCGGTAGGCTGCCATCCGCAGGCGGGCTCTATCCCTTGCTTCCTCAAGGAGGTATAAGTTGAGTAGGAGGTGTGCCGAGTTCCGTGCTTCATCGTACTGCCGCACTCGCAGTGTAGGCACACCGAGCTCGACGGGGATGACGACTGCTTCGGAACTGAAGACGAGGCTGAAGGGCATTCACCGGTCGCCGTCCTGGGTGTTATGTGGCAGGCCCATAGGATGCTAGGTAGCTCCTCTGCCCATAAGCTTTTAGCTTGATCCAGCCTGGTTCGAAGCCCTTGAAGGATGGTCCGGTTGGTCACCTCGGCCTCCCCGTTTGTTTGGGGATGAGCCACCGAGGTGAACCGGTATTGGATGCCATGGGCTGCGCAGAACCCTTCAAACTCGTGATTATTGAACTGTCGCCCGTTGTCGGTGATAATGCAACAGGGAAGCCCGAATCGGTAGATGACGAACTCCAGAAGAACTGGCGGACGTTGGCCTCCGCGATCCGAGCCAGCGGCTCCGCCTCGACCCACTTGGTAAAGTAGTCGATCGCCACCAGCAGGAACTTTCGCTACCCTGACACTGGGGGGACGGTCCCAAGATGTCCATTCCCCACTATGCAAAGGGCCAAGGGACCGAAAGCTGGAAGATCGGCACTGTCGGCTGACGCTGGATGTTGGTGTGGCGCTGGCACTTGTCACACCTTTTGATGAAGTCGGCTGCATCTTCTCTCAGGTCTCCTAGAAGTACCCCTGGTGGAGGGCTTTGTAGGCCAGTGTCCTCCCTCCCACGTGATTCCGCAGAGGCCTTCGTGTATCTCCTGTAGCACGAAGGTTGCCTCGCGGGCCTGAGGCATCTCAAGAGTGGGTAGGAGTAAATCGGCGGTAGAGCTCGCCCTCCATCAAGACGAACCGAGAGGCCTTCTTCCTGACGAGGTGGCCTCCGCACGGTCTCCTGGCAGGGTGCCGTCGTGATATACTGGATGTACTTGTCCTCCAGCTTGGCTTGGGGCGACTTGGTGCACCTCCGTCTGGTCCCTGTAGCTGGGACTTTCGAGGTGCTCGATGTAGGCACGTCCCAGCGACGAATCCGGAAGGGTCGCGAGTCTAGACAGTGCATCCGCACGCGCATTCTCTCCTCAAGGAATGTGGAAAATGTTGAAGCGCCGGAGGCCTGCCGTGCTCGCCCGGACTTGTTCCAAATATTTCGCCATCTGGGCGTCCCTTGCTTCGTATTCCCCGGATACTGCCCGGCGACCAGTTAGGAGTCAGTGAAGACTTTCAAGTCTTGCACGCCCAACTCACGGGAGACTCTCAAGCCCTGAGGAGTGTCTCGTACTCCGCCTGGTTATTAGTCGCGGTGAACTTGAAGTGGAGGGCGCATTCCACCACGACCCCATCTCCATTGGTGAGGATGAGGCTGGCCCCGCTCCGGCTAGAATTGGATGCTCCATCTACGTGAAGAATCCAGGGCTCTTCTCCTGGCTCGGGCTCCGTTGCTGTCTGCTCTGGCTCCTCGACGAACCAGGCGCACTCGACCATAAAGTCGCCCAACTTGGCCCTTTTGTGACGACCTCGGGCGGTATGATATGTCGAATTTGCTGAGCAGCAGGGATCACTTAGCCAACCTTCCGGATGTTTCGGTCGGGTGAGGATAGTCCTCAACGGCTGGTCCGTCACCACCACTATTTGGTGCGCTTGAAAATAGGGCCTGAGGTGCTTAGCAGATTTATTAGTAAAAAATGAGTTTTTCGAGCGAGTATACCTGATCTCCACGTCACGGAGGATCTTGCTGGTGTAATACACCGGCTTCTGAGATTTGTCCTCGTCTGTGCAGGCGAGAACCGAGCTGACAGCCCCCGGTGTCACCGCCAGATATAGTAGGAGTTCCTCCCCCTCCTCCTCCGGCCTAGAGAGCAGCGGAGGGAGCAAGGAAATTCTTTAGCTCCTCGAAAGTTGTCCTGCATTCCTCAGTCCAGTTGAAGTCGTACATCTTGCGCAGTGCCTTGAAGAACGCTAGCACGGTCAGCTGCTCTCAAGATAAATCTACTAAGGCGGTGACACGTCCCGTTAGTCGCTGGACCTGCTTCTTGGAGGTCGGATGCTCCATGTCGGTGATGGCTTACACCTTCTCCGGTTTGCCTCGATCCCCCTTTGGGTGACCATAAGAGCCGAGAAACTTTCATGCGGCCACCCCAAAGGCGCACTTCGTCGGGTTCAACTTCATCTGATGCTGGCGCAAGCTATGGAAGGATTTGGCGAGATTGGCTACATGGCTTGAGCTCGGCCTGCTCATGACAAGCATGTCGTCCACATACACTTGCATGTTGCGGCCAATCGGTCCTTGAAGACCTTTTTGACCAGGCACTGATAGGTGGCCCCCGTATTCTTCAAGCCAAAGGGCATCATCTTGTAGCAGTATGTCTCCTGGTCAGTGACGAAGCAGTATGCTCCTTGTCCTCGGATGCATGCGGATTTGATTGTATCCGGAAAAGCATCCATGAAGAAGAGCAGTCAGTGGCCTGAGGTGGCGTCCACCAGCTGATCGATCTTCGATAGAGGAAAGCTATCATTTGGGCAAGCTTTATTAAGGTCGTGTAGTCTACACAAATCCTTCATTTGCCATTATTTTTCTTGACCATCACCATATTTGCCAGCCGCTCGGGTACTGGACCTCTCGAATGAAGCCGGCAGCCAGGAGTTTATTCCACCTCCTCCTTGATGGCTGCTTGCCTCTCCGGGCAAAACTTCTCTTCTTCCGTGAACTGGCTTGTGCTTCGGGTCGAAGGATGCTCAATTTGTGAGTAATGACGTCAGGGGGATGCCTGGCATGTCCGTCGCCGTCCAGGCGAACATGTCCGCGTTCGCCCGCAAGATCCCAGCAATTGCGTCCTCTCTTCCTCAGGCAATTGAGCTCCGATCTGAACCGTCTTTGCGGAATCGTCTCCGAGCGGATAGGAGAGTAGACGTTCGAAACCGGGCCTCCTCGGGGCTTGGGCCCTTTGGTCGAGGTCATCTATGCTGGGGTCGTCCCAAGGGTCTTGGCCAGGGAGAGTCTGGAAGCAGTGCTGCACCGGTTGGGGTGCTCCTCTCATCTCTCCAACACCGTTTGGGGTTGGGAATTGCACGAGCAGCCTTTTGGTGGAGACAACACGTCAAGCAAGTTGAGCCCAGGTCGACCTAATATCATGTTGTAGGCGGAAGGAAGCCTCACACGGTGAAAGTCATCATGATGGTGCTCTGCCGAGATGGGGTTCCGGTAGTGATCGGGAGAGTGATTTCTCCTTCCACTCCCACAGAATCGCCCGTAAATCGATAAGGGGTGTGTGCCGGCTTAAGCCGATCAGGAGAAGATTTCATTCTGAAGAAGGCATCATAAAAACACGTCTATCGAGCTTCCACTATCAACCATGATGCACTTTACAGGATGCTTCGTGATTGTCATTTCGACGACCACGACATCATTATTTTATTTTTTTCCCCCCGTCTTCCCCCTCCCTCATAAAGGAGAGTACATTTTCAGAGTCCTCTGCCCCCCGGCCTTCTGGACACGCGCGCTGCTCCCTGAGAAATCATGCCCACCGGCTTCTCGATGGGTGGTTGTCGATGGCTGGAGCTGGCGGGAGAGCGACGAGTGCCTGGGACTCCGCTTGAGATCTACCACCCACGAACCTCTTGAGGTAGCCTCTTTTGATGAGCTCCTCATTCTCCCACTTGAGGTTGTGGCATTTCTTAGTATCGTGGCCGTGATCACGGTGGAAGCGGCAGTACTTCGTCTTGTCATGGCCAACGAAGGGCTTCAATGGAGGTGGTGTCTCAAGTAGTCGTTGCCTCGATCTCCATAAATTTTAGTCCTTGGGGTGAGGAGAGGGTGTAGTTTTCCTCAGGGACAGGGGTCCCCCTCGGTCTCGTCCGATTCCTCTAGGAGCTCTGATCCTGAGGTGCTGGCTTCCGGGCCCCGGACACTTCGGCAGGGGTTGGCTTCTTCTGAGGTCCTCCGTCGAGCTCCCTCCTTGCACGGTCCCCTCCTCCGGCGTGGATGTACTTTTGGGCTCGGAGAAGGAGCTTGGCGTAGGTCTTAGGGGGCTTCTTGTCCAGCGAGTAGGTCAGGCAGGAGGTCCTGAGCCCTCGCTTGAGTGCCATCATGGCCACTGGCTCTTCAAGATTGTAAATCTCCCGTGGTGGCCTTGAGCGAGCCACATAGTCCCGTAGGGGCTCGCGGTCCTGTTTACCGATGGACAAGAGACTGTCTGCCTCTCGTGGCAACTTTCTACAAGCATCGAAGTAAGCCACGAACTTCTGCCCTAGCTGGGCAAAGGAGGTGATGCTCTCTGACTCCAGCATAGGAACCACACCCGGGCTGCCCTTCCGAAGAGTAGCAGAAAGGCGACGCAGAGGAGAGCGTCGGCGGCCCCCTGGACCCTCATGAGAGTCCGTAGCTTTCCAGGTGGTCCAGGGGGTCGGTGGTCCCATTGTAGGGATCCACCTGTGACATCCGAAATCGGTGTGGGATCGGCTCCGCCTGAATTTCTTGGAAGAATGGGGACGGGCATCGTAGCCCGCTGGCTCGCTAGCGGAGCCCGGCATGCTGGCGAACCGGCGATCAAACTTCGCCAGCTTGTGCTCATATTCTCCAGGCACCTGCCCGTCGCGCACCTAGCGGCTTCGTTAGTGGACCCCTTCGTCGAAGGAGACGGGAAGTGACATGGATGCATGGCACCCATGGCGGAGGGTCTTACTTTTCTTGCCTCGGCGGGTTTGAGTATCTCCCGCTCGAGGTTTGTGAACGGCTCACTCTGTCGGCTGAGCCGGCCCTTGTCCTTCGCCAGAGCTTGATGGCTGCCCCGGTTGTCTGTGGAGCCTGCGGCTGCGATGGCCTTCCTTGAAGGAGCACAGGTTGTCGTGGGGAGCTGCGACGTTGGCTGCTCGGGTCCTGGGCTGTTGGTGGGTTTCCATGGATCGGTGCTGGTGCTGAAGCTGGTGCACCGCCGTGGCAAGGACTTGCATCTGCTCGACAAGTGCGGCCAACTGGGCTTCGGTGGAGGTGGGTGGACCAGAGTGGGTGGCTCCACTTCTTGGCGGTGCGGGTTTCCCCGAGAGGGGTCCCCTCCCGACTGGTGGAAGCCTCCCTTGCTCTTGTCGTTACCATGTTTCCACCTGACTTGCTTGTGGTGAAATGAAGGGCTTACTTGATTGTTCTGCCCCCTTTTTCTGGCGCACCAACTGTTGCCGCCAAGACCATCGTAGCCCGTACTGCTGCATCGGAGCGCGCTCCTCTCGCCACCTGCCGGTCTTCCGCTCCTGTCCTGCAAAACAGGGGTTAGAGACCCGGGCCGGGTTTCCGGCGGGGGCACTCCGATGATCAAGTCAGTGACGATCCAGGAGAACAGGCCCTCCTGGTCGGGCCCCCTCTTGATGGACTCCATACTAGGAGGGATTGTGTATTTTTCTTTTTTTTGGAGGAAGAGAAAAGTAGCTGGGTGAAGTGATCGAGGGACAGAGGGGTTCTCTGTTCCTCGGGCTTCTCCTTATCCCCGACAGCTTTCCTTCTATCTATCGTGGTGTTGGTGGTGGCGCTCTGCTCTCTCGGTTGAACTTGCGCTTGTGTTGTTTTCTTTTTGTTTGTTGTGTTCCTCTTGTTTGTTACCTCCTCCCCCTTGGGGGTGCCGATCGTTCTTTGTAGTCGAAGATTGGCCATTGGGGGCTCGCCTCGAGATCTCTACTGGGTTGGCAGTGTGCATTGGGCTGGATTTCGTGTCGTGAACAGGACGTCTTTCCTGATAGGCGGTAGGGGAAGCTCCCATTCCTTCTGACATTCTCATTGGCTGCTCCATTTCAGGAAGTTTGGCAGCGCCTCGATCCGGGAGCCGCCGCCCTAGGGGTGAGCTCTCTGGCCAGCCCATTTCCTGGAAGTACGGCGGACAGGTAGTTATGGCGGCATAGGGGCGCCGTTCCATGTCCTCGGGCGGCTCGTCGGTGTCTCGGGATGGCAGGGTCGGCTCCGACCTGGGCGCTCCGGGCTTGCGGGATGGCCAGGTGGAGGAGGGCGAAGCACGGGCCCGGCTATAAGGCGCGCGCTCGAAGAGGCTCGACCTCACATGTGAGCTCGTGGCTCGACCTCGATCGCGGGGCACTAACCTCCGACGGTCTCCTCCGGAGGGCGGATATTGGCGACCCGGTCCAGAGGGCGCGCGCTCAAGAGGCTCGACCTCGGCGGGTGAGCTCTTGGCTCGACCTCGACCGCAGGGCTTTAACCTTCGAGGGTCTCCTATGGAGGGCAGATGTCGGTGGACCCGTCCAGAGGGCGGGCACTCGGAGAGGCTCGACCTCGGCGGGTGAGATCTTGGCTCGACCTCGACCGCGGGATACTATCTCCGAGGGTCCTCCTCTGGAGGGCAGATGTCGGCGGACCCGATGCAGAGAGCGCGCACTCGGAGAGGCTCAACCTCGGCGGGTGAGCTCTTGGCTCGACCTCGATTACGGGGCACTAACCTCCGAGGGTCTCCTCTGGAGGGCAATATCGGCTCCGACCTAATCGCCAAGCTCACGAGCTCGACCTGGCGGAGGACTGAGCTCAATTTGCGGTGTTGGAGGAGCTCGGCCCGCTCGGCAAGGTGCTCTAGGCTGAGTTGTCGCCTTGGTGTCCGGCATGGCAGTCTCCCTTATCGTGATGCCTGTCCGCCGTCCACGTCAACGGTCTTGCCACATCAATTATCACCAACCAACAGAGCTCCTAGATTATTTTTTTATTATTTTTTATTTTACTTCGAATTTTTTAACCGAAATATGTCCAAAACGAGGTTCGAATATCTGCCAGCTGGTTATGAGAAAAGTCTCACAGCGAGCTGTGCCACGTGTCAGTGATAGTAATGGATTTGATATAGTACAATGGCCTCTTATATTTTATCAGATTTTTTTATTTAAATAATTTATTTTTAAAAATAATGATAAAATATTTATAGAATATATGAAGAGAGAGGATTAAAGCAAATTAAAGTTGACCAAAAAAAGTAGAAAGCTTTTAAAATAAAATAAAAAATCAAAATTATAGCACCAGTTACATAAAATCTTAAATATTATTTACTATATTATATATTTATATATAATTAATATATTTTTCTCTGTTAAACATAATATTTGCATAAAACTTGTATCAATATATTTAAAATAGTTGAAAATAAATATTCCTAGTATCCACGCATCACTTTTCATGTATATCAACCGAATTCTTTTGATGCACGGTAATAAAAATGGCAACCCAGATACCTATATTATTTGCCTCTCAAAAAATGTTTGATTATTATGGCTCCATATCCCATCAAAAAGGTCGTAATGTTTGTGAAAAAGAAGTACCGTATCTCTCTGAATGCTCCCCTAATGCAGGTCACTATTATAGTAAAATTTTTTTCAATAATAAGATGATCAACTCGTAAAATTCTTCATATATAACGATCTCGTACATGCAATATGAAGCCCTGTCATAGAAATCGTCGATTCCAAGAGATAACTCATAATCGCCACTAGCTCAAAGCCAAGTCCTCATATAACAAAGCTAGTGCCACTTCATCTATCTTTGATACTATCATCGAAATTGATCTTAAAGTACATCGAAGATAGGGGCTCTCAGTAAATAGACACCCATCGTTTATTATAAGAGCTAGCTAAGTGTCCCAGGTCTTTGCGGGCCTCATGGTCACTTTAATCAGCTCCGCTGCATGTGTAAGTGCTCTCTCCAAATAAGTTTTGTTGAGCATCTCCTAACTCTAAAGCAAAGCTATTCCTTAATAGCTATATATGATGTGTAATATAGGTTGCTTAGATACCGCCTACCCTGGTCATCTTGCCTTTGATGCTCCTCCTCAAAGCTCTAGAAATGCTTGCACTGGAGTAATAGACTAGATAAACATTGATGCAATCTTGCAATGTACCACACCTATCTAGCCCTCATGCACATAAAGAGCACATGCTCGACTGTCTCATCCTCTAGTCTACAAGATAGGTAGATCAACTGAAGGTTCATACCTCTCCCTTAGGATAGACCTAGTTGGAAGCTATTCCCAGGCCATCTTTCAAAGAAAGAGAATCATCCTCAAATGTACTTTAGTCCTCTAGATCCACCTAGCTCCAGGCTTCTAAATAGCTTTAGCATGTGTAAATGATTCGGTAACTAAAAATCAACTTAACCATTAATTATTTTAATATTTAGTTTGGTTTCCAGGATGGCCTGGACCTTCTCCGGTTGGCTTCAATTCCTCTTGGGTCACCATGAATCCTAGGAACTTCCCGGCGAAGACGCCGAAGGTGCACTTCGCTGGGTTCAGCTTCATCTGATGACGTCGGAGGTTGCCGAACGTCTCCGCCAAGTCAGCTACGTGGTCCGAATCGGGTTTGCTCATCACCAGCATGTCGTCCACTACACCGCATGTTGCGGCCGATCTGGTCCTTGAAATCCTGTTTACCAGAGCTGTACGTGGCTCCAGCGTTCTTGAGGCCGAACGGCATCATCCTTAGCAAAAGGTTCCGAGGTCGGTTATGAAGGCGGTATGCTCTTCATCCTCTGAGCTCATTCGGATCTGTTGTATCCGGAGAAGGCGTCCATGAATGACAGGAGGCGATGTCCCGAGGTGGTGTCGACCAGCTGGTCGATCTTTGGAAGAGGGAAGCTGTCCTTCGGGCAAGCTCGTTGAGGTCGGTGTAGTCCACACAGATCCTCCACTTACCACTACTTTTTCTTACCATGACCACGTTTGCTAGCCAGCTGGGGTACCGGACTTTCCGCACAAAGCCGGCGGCGAGGAGTTTCTCCACCTCCTCATTGATGGCCTTCTGTCTTTCCATGGCGAAGCTCCTCTTCTTCTGGCGGACCGGCGGCAGCTTGGGTCCACGTTTCAACCTGTGCGCGATGACCTCGGGCGGAATGCCCGGCATGTCGGCCGCCGACCAGGCGAACACATCTGCATTCGCACGGAGGAAATTCCAGCAGGCGGGTCCGTTCCTCATCAGGGAGTTGGGCCCCGACCTGCACCATCTTCAGTGGGTCGGAACCGAGGGGATAAGTCAACAGGCGTTCTACGGCCCTCCCCTGGTTCCTTTCTCTTAGGTCGAGGTCGTCGGCATCGGGGGCGAGCTCCGCGCCCCGGCGCCCGGGACCGTCTGGAGGCAAAGCGGGACCGGCTGGGTCATCCCCTTCATCTCCCCGAGCCCGGAAGGCATGGGGAACTGCAACCAACAACCTTTTCGTCGAGATCACGGCGTCCGTTGGTTGAGCCCGGGATGCCCAAGAATGGCGTTGTAAGGCGAAGGGACCTGACGACGGTAAACGTCATCAGGACGGTCGTCTGCCGAGGCGGGGATCCGGCGGTGACCGGAGAGTGATTTCCCCTTCGACTCCCATGGAATCCCCTGTAAAACCTACCAAGGGGGTATGCACCGGTCTCAGCTGACCGTGGGACAAATTCATCCGAGAGAAAGCATCGTAAAAAAGTACGTCGGCCGAGCTTCCACTATCCACCATGATTCGATGTACAGGATGCTTCGCGATGGTCATCTCGACCACCACGGCATTGTTGTTTACATTATCATTATCCTTTCCCTCCTCGGGAGGGATTACATTCTCCGGTTTCCGACTTCCCGGGCTCTCTTCGCCGCTCGTCCGACCCCGCGTGAGATCATGCCCACGAGCTTCTCCGTTGGGCGGTTATCGATTGCAGAAACTGTGGTAAGGTCGCGAGCGGCTGCCCCTCCGGGGGGACCTCGTTCCTGACGAACTTCCTGAGGTAGCCCCTCTTAATCACTCCTCGATCTCCCGCTTTTAGGTGCGACACTCCTCCGTGTCGTGACCCGTGGCTCGCGGTGGAACTGGCAGTACTTCGATTTGTCCCGGATGGCCCTCGGTTCTGAGGAGGAGGTCGGCGGAGGTAGCGCGCTCGCCCTCGATTTTCATGAGGATCTTCGTCCGAGGTGCGAGGAGAGGGGTGAACCTCCGCTCCGAGTGGCCTCGCCCCTCGGCCTTGGATTCGGGCGAGGGTCGGCAGATGGCCTAGGCTTCCGAGCTCCCGGGGTATCTCTCTGGGGCGGCCCTCTTTAGAGTCTTCCCCGTCCAACTCTCTCGACGGTGCGGTCGGCCTCCTCCGCCCGGATGTACTTGTGGGCGCGGAGGAGGAGCTCGGAGTACGTCTGGGCGGCTTCTTGTCCAGGAAGTAGGTCAGCGGGACGTCTTGAGCCCGCGCTTCAAAGCCAGCATGGCGACGGGCTCGTCCAGGCTGTAGATTTCCAGGGCTGCGTCTTGAACCGGTGATGTAGTCCCGGCAGCTCCTGGTCCTGCTGGCGGATGGAGAAGAGGCTGTCCACCTCTCTCGCACCTTCGACAAGCTCGAAGTGCGCCACAAACTTTCCTTCCAGCTGGTGGAAGGAGCAAATGGATCCGGGCTCGAGGCGGGTGAACCAGACTCGAGCGGCCTTCCGAGGGTGGCCGGAAGGCGATGCACAAAAGAGCGTCGGTGGCCCCCTGGACTCTCATGAGAGTTTTGTAGATCTCCAGAAGGTCCAGAGGTGTCGGTGGTCCCGTCGTAGGGATCCACCTGCAGCATGCGGAACCGTTTTGGGATCGGCTCCGCCTGGATTTCCTCAGAGAAGGGGGACGGGAGTCGTAGCCCGCGGGTCCACCGCCGCGTTCTGCAGGTCGGCAAATTGGCGGGCGAACTCCGCTAGCTTGCGCTCGTGCTCTTCAGGTGCCTCTCACCTGGCGCCTGATGGCCTCGTCGGTGGAGTCTTCCACCGAGGCCGCTGGGAAGGTGGTGCCGATCGGTCTCGGCACGAAGTCAGCCTCGGTGCCGCTTGCTGCGATGCGCCGTCTCGGCTTCATCGCTCTGCTGGGACGACTCTTTGATCCGTCGAACCGTAGTAATTTCTTTTTGCGGGAGCCTGGTGGCTCCCGTGGGGGTTGGAGAGTGCCCTCGGGTGGGATGGCCTGCCCTGGATGAGCGCAGGCTCCCACGCTGTCCCGCGGCTTGGGCCGCGGGGCCCCTGGGTGCGGCTGCGTGGCCAGGGACCGCTGCTGATGCGTGGAGCTGCCGGACCGCCGAGGTCAAGTCTGCAGCTGTTGGATGACGGCCGCATGGTGCCCGTCTGTTGAGGTCGGCTGTGGTGGAAGAGGAGGGGAGCTGGAAGCTCCCTCTCCGGGCTGTGGGCCCTTGAGGGAGGGAACCTCCCCCACATGGCTAGTGGACGCCTCGCGTCCACGATGACCACCATTGTTAGAGAGCGCGACACCTGCAGAAGTTGGCTCCCGCTAGGGGGTGTTGTCCTGCCCCCTACCTGGACGCCAATCTGTTGCCGTTCCCGCCGCCGTGCCCGTGCCTCGGATCCGTCGATCCTACCAGACCGCCTGGCTCCTGGCCGGAGCGAACCTGCAAGAGAGGGTCAGAAGATCCTGGCCGGGGATCCCGGCGAGGGAGCTCCGACGGTCCAGTTAGTAGACAGCGAGAAGGAACATATTCTCCAATACGGGCCCCCGAAGGGTTCCAGACTCAGAGAATTTACTAGTAAGAAAGGTGCTATGGGACCAGAAATTTGGCCGGGCCTCCTGCCGAGCTCACGCCAAGCGATCCCCTCTCGGGACCTTGGATCTCACCCTCGGACGAGGCTTTTGGCCACCGTTTCTTACTTGTCCTCAGCCCGATCAGCTTACCTGTCATCCCCCCAGCTTCCTTCCTTTTATCTCCTCTCGCTGTTCGCCTGTCTTCCCTCCTGGGAGGCTCCCCTTCCCCATCCTTTTCTCTTTCCCCTTTCGTTGTTGAGGGCCAGGCGGCTTTCCGACCTCGTCCGCCGAGTCCAACGGGGAAAGGGCAAGACAGAAGGGGGGCGGCGCCGGTAAGGCGGCCGGTCAGACCTCGGGCCCAGTGAGAGCGCTCTCCTTCCCAAGTGTAGGTGCCATCCGTCTATGGGCCCTGTTTTGTCAGAACCGTGCTTCTCGACTGTGGGACCTGTCGGGCCATGCAAATGGTGTTTCGCGTGCCGCTTGCCATCCGTACGGGGCACCGCCTGTGATGCGCACGGCTCGAGGACGACCTCAGAACCTGCGCCTCTTTTTTTTGGGACCTTCTCTGTACGTGCGGCCTGACCTCGGCCGAGGTGGACCCCTCTCGGGTGGACACCTGGCGAGGTGGCAAGAGGTCGCCTGGCTTCGGCCGAGGTGGACCCGTCTCCGGGGTTCACCTGGCGAAGGAGCGAAGGATCGGCCGACCTCGGCCTAGGTGGACCCCTCCCGGGTGGACACCTGGCGAGGTGGCAGGAGGTCGCCTGGCTTCGGCCGAGGTGGACCCGTCTCCGGGGGCCACCTGGCGAAGGAGCGAAGGATCGCCGACCTCGACCTAGGTGACCCCTCCCGGTTGGACACCTGGCGAGGTGGCAGGAGGTCGCCTGGCTTTCGCCAAGGGGACCCGTCTCCGGGGGCCACCTGGGAAGGAGCGACGGATCGGCCGCCTCGCCTAGGTGGACCCCTCCCTTGGACAACTGCGAGGTGGCAGGAGGTCGCCTGGCTTCGGCCGAGGTTGGACCCTTTTCCGGGGGCCACCTGGCGCAGGAGCGAAGGATCGGCCGACCTCCGCCCTAGGTGGACCCCTCCGGGTGGACACCTGCGAGGTGGAGGAGGTCGCCTGGCTTCGACCGAGGTGGACCCTCTCCGGGGGTCACCTGGCTAAGGAGCGAAGTCGGCCGACCTCGGCCTTGGCGGGCCCCTCCTGGGTGGATGCCTGGCGAGGTTGGCAGAGGAGCCCGAACCGAGCTCGCTTCGGCGAGAGCAGTTTTCGTCTTGGGAATTCGTCTGGCGAAGTAGCCTTGTGAGCTCGACCTCAGCAATGTGGCGCTGACTCGGCCGGAGAAACCTCCACGTGGCTCGATCATATCTGCGGTATCTGAACCCGGCCACGTCATCGTTACGGCCGTAACACTATGTAATGATTAAAGGTTAAGGCCTGAGCGGTTTTCTTTCTCTGAAACCGTTAAAAAGTTACAGCTAGAGGAGCTGGACCATTTAGAGTGGTGACAGAGAGTAGGATCCAATGCCTATGTGCTCGAGTTATACCTCCAGAACTAGGCATTAGCTCCACTTTCAACTTACAGACCTAGTAGAGTACAGGGAGCCAACGTGATTCCCAGTGAGCTTTTGAACTAATCCTGTTATTGAGAGTGATCCCGATCCGTGTATCCCAACAAACTGGCCTGTGAGGAAAGAGCGATTGAAAAGATCCTGGTGATCAGTAATCTCTACTCGTAATCGAGGATACCAAAGATACCTGGTCTGCTGGCAAGGAAGGCCAGACTCTGATGACTCTTGGATCTCCCTAGAAGAACCTACAAGATTTGATTCCAGACCTCTTGGAGAGATACCAGAGCCCTTGAGCTTACTCGACAAGGTCGAGTTCCTCCCACCCGGGGAGAATTGGTGCGGGCACCAACTCAGAAGAAACTTCAGGGCTCCATTTGGATCTCTGATTGACCTTGCCCGAAGAATTATGGGTTTCTGGTTTTGTAATAAGGGTTGACCTGATCAACTCATTTTGAGTCTGTGATTTGTCATTTCAATTTTTGTTGGGTCATGTTGACCTCAGTCCAGTCCAAGGCCCAGGTGGGGTGTCATGGGTCCCTAGGTTTCTATAGGGCACCACATTTTCCAGCTACAAGTGGGTGCCACACTCCCTGCCACATCTCCATCGAGTGTACCTTGGTCCCCACGCCTCAAGTAAGCAGGTTCTTTTTTCTTGCACCACTTGGGGGAGAAATCCATCAAGATACCTCAATCCAAGGAGGAGATAACTTCTTTCCAGATAAACCCAAGCCAGGATGGCAAGAATTTTTCTTGAAGAGAGGATCAAGGAGGTGCCCCACAATGTTCCATAAAAATCCAAGTTATAAAAGGGAAGAGAGCATGTCTTGGGGAGAAAATCAAGGAGGCACCCAAAAGTTTCCAAAAGTGCCAAAGCCATGAAAGGAAGAAGCCTAAACTTGTGGAGCAAGACTAGGAGGTGTCCAAATGAGCCAAACCATGAAGGGAAAATCATTGATTCATGGAGAGATACTAGGAGACACCCCCATAACCTGCCATTTGGAGCTGATTTTCAAGTTTTCTTGAAGTTTTTGGGCTGCCCACTCATGGAAGGAGTCTTGGGAAGAGAATTTGATGCCTAAAGTGTGGGTTAGTCCTATTAGTCCCACATGGAAAATGTATAAAATTTTATTTCTTTGTTATGTCTATATATTCAACTCTATGTAACTCTTGAATTTAAAAATGATGAATGAAATCAATTTCTGTGTGAGCAACTTTGTGTTTCTCTCTTCCGCACTTGTATTCAGGTGTTGAGCTCCGTGAGGGAGTAAATCCGGGTTCCCTAGGAACCTTGAGGAGGTGTGAGATCTCCAACCCCAAAACCCTAGCTTAGTCCACCCATCTCTACTCCACCACCACCAAACCCTAATTTTCCATCTTCATCCCACGGCCCCTCTCTTCCACATCGAAGCCGGTCACTAGCATCCAGGTTCAGATCAACTGTTTCAACTACAGAGCCAGTTCAAAGGAGAGTCAGATCAGTATCAAGATCTCCGGAACTTCTACATCCAACAATCTTCATTAAGTACTCAGGTCAGTGTCTTTCTTTGAGTTTCTGGTTCTTTTTTTTGTTCTTCTTCTTCCAGATCCTGAGTTCGAGAAGAAGGCCAACCTTGCCATAGGACTACAATCCGAGGATCCATTACGAAGATACCCCATCTCCAAGGATCCTATAATCTGCTCGAGAGTGTCCTTCAATTGAAGCAACGAGAGATATCACAGTCAGGTATAAAACCTTCTCTTCTCTCTTCGTCTGTTTCTTGAAAGAGGAGTAAACCCTAGGTCTGGGGGTTTCTCAATCCCCAGCGATCCTACTTCTGAGTTACTCTGATAATCCACTCCTTTTAATTGTGCTTTCTGTCATTTCTTAGTTTCTTTCAATATTAGTTTATCTTTCCTTTGAGTCAAAGCCGACTTCTGAAAATAAATAAATAAATAAAATATATCAATTTTAATTTACTTCCGCATCGCATCATCTCTTTTGTTCCGCATCATTTTGGTATCAGAGCTTCCGTTCTGCATCAGGAGCCCGGGCCAGGAGAAGAGCCTTGGATCCTCCACGTGGACGGAGCATCCAATTCTGGTAGGAGCGGAGCAGGCCTCATCCTCACTAACAACGATGGAGTTGTGGCAGAATGCGCCCTCTGCTTCAAGTTCGCCGCGACCAACAACCAAGCGGAGTACGAGGCACTCCTCGCGGGCCTAAGAGTCTCCCGCGAGTTGGGTGTGCAGGACTTAAAAGTCTTCACCGACTCCCAGCTGGTTGCCGGACAAGTCTCCGAAGAATATGAAGCAAGGGACACCCAGATGATGAAGTACCTGGAGTAGGTCCGCGTAAGCACGACAGGCCTTCGATGCTTTAGCATCTTCCACATCCCCCGAGGGGAGAATTCACACGCAGATGCGTTGTCTAGGCTTGCAACCTTGCCGGACTCGTCGCTGGGATGCGCCTACATCGAGTACCTCGAAAGTCCCAGCTATGAGAGCTTAACGGGGGTGCATCAAGTCAACCCCGAGCCGAGCTGGATGGACAAGTACATCCGGTACATCACTGATGGCTCCCTGCCCGAAGACCGCGTAGAAGCTGCCCTCGTCAAGAAGAAGGCCTCCTGATTCGTTCTGATGGAGGACTAGCTCTATCACCGATCCTACTCCTATCCACTCCTGAAATGCTTCATGCCCGTCGAGGCAACCTTTGTGCTCCAGGAGATACACGAAGGCCTCTGCGGGAACCACGTGGGAGGGAGAATGCTGGCTTATAAGGCCCTTCACCAGGGGTGCTTCTGGGAGACTATGAGGGAGGACGCCGCCGACTTCATTAAAAGGTGCGACAAGTACCAGCGCCACGCGAATATATAGTGTCAGCCGGTGGCGCCGATTTCCCAACTCTCAGCCCCTTGGCCTTTTGCCCAGTGGGGAATGGACATTTTGGGACCGTTTCCCCCAGCACAAGGCAGCAAAGATTCCTACTGGTGGCGATCGACTACTTTACTAAGTGGGTCGAGGCAGAGCCGCTAGCCCGGATCGCGAAAGCCAATATCCGCCAGTTCTTCTGGAAGTCAATCATTTGCCACTTCGGACTCCCGCATTGTATCATCACTGATAACGGATGACAGTTCGACAATCATGAGTTCGAAGGGTTCTACACCTAGCACGGCATCCAACATCGATTCACCTCAGTGGCCCACCCTCAAACAAGTGGAGAAGCCGAGGTGACCAACCGGACCATCCTTCAAGGACTTAGAACTAGGCTGGATCAAGCGGGCAAGTGGGTAGAAGAACTTCCAAGCATCCTGTGGGCCTACCATACAACATCCAGGATGGCGACCAACAGATGCCCTTCAACCTTGTTTTCGATGTCGAAGCGGTCATCCCGACCGAGCTCGGTGTGCCCACGTTATGGGTGTAGCAGTACAATGAGGCATGGAATTTGACACACCTCCTACTCAACCTGGACATCCTCGAAGAAGCAAGGGATAAAGCCCGGCTATGAATGGTGGCCTACCGGCATTGAGTAACCCGATATTACAACGCCCGGGTCAGGCCGAAAGCTTTCAAGCCCGGAGACTTGGTGCTATGGCGGGCAGAGGCGTCTCAGCCCAGGGAGTGCGGCAAGCTTTCACCGAACTGGGAGGGCCCCTACAAAGTAGCTGAAGCCCTCTCACAAGGGACCTATTACCTCAAAGATCTTGGCGGTGTCAAGTTTCCTCGAACGTGGAATGCCTGCAACTTGTGGAAATACTATCAATGATGTAAGGTTTCCCAGCAATAACAATAATAATGGTTTTTCCTTGCACAAGTGTTTATGTCTTGCAGGAGAGCCTCATCAACGTCCCCGAGCCCAGCTCCAGGACGCCAATCCAAGACTGAAGCTCAGATCTTCGGCCAAGGGATTTTCGAGCCACGCAGCTCCTAAGTATCAATGTTTCCAAGCCCAGCTCCACGATGCCAACCCAAGACCGGAGCTCAGATCTTCGGTCAAGGGATTTTCGAGCCACGCAGCTCTCAAGCATCAATGTCCCCGAGCCCAGCTACAGGACGCCAACCCAAGACCGGAGCTCAGATCTCCGGCCAAGGGATTTTCGAGCCATGCATCTCTCAAGCATCAACGTCCTCGAGCCCAGCACCAGGATGCCAACCCAAGACCGGAGCTCAGATCTCCAGCCAAGGGATTTTCGAGCCACGCAGCTCCCAAGCATCAACGTCCCCGAGCCCAGCTCCAGGATGCCAACCCAAGACCGGAGCTCAGATCTCCGGCTAAGGGATTTTCGAGCCAAGCAGCTCCTATCAATGCCTCGAGCCTAGCTCCAAGGTGTCGAAGACCTGAGCATGACCCTCAGGCAGTCTCTAGACTGGGACCCAGCATCCCGGCCAGGAAGGCCTCGAGCCTAGCTCCAAGGCATCCAAGACCTGAAACCAACTCTCAGGCACCTTGGACCGGGGCCCAGCTCCCCGGCCAAGGAATTACCGAGCCCGGCATCTTGCAACTGCCAGAACCTTGCACCCGACTTGCCAACGCTGAAGCCCGGTGATTCGACCCCAGGCGAGGTGAAACCCTCCTCTCTGATCTCCCCACTCATCAAAAAAAAAAGAGAAAAAAGGGGGAGAAGAAGAAGAAAATGATGAAGTCGCTCACCATGTAGAGCTGGGGGAAGATGCTATCAATTACATCTCCCGGCCACAGCCCGGCCATCTCCTGCCGATTGCATGGTTGGATGGAGAAATCCATCATGCGAGCGGCTAGGGCACGGTTGTCAAGCAAGGAGCTCTCCGACCCCAGCTTGACAGGAGATGACGCCTCGCCTCGTCCCTCCAGCTCTCTCGGGGAGCGGCTGCGCCCATCCCCCCGGTGGCGGGACCCCAGGGACCGGTCGGGGATCCGGCACCATCGCAACCTAAGCCTTCGTTGCAGGAGGAGCTCCAGTACGGGCCTCTCCCCCCCCGACCTCAATTATCATCGGACTCGAGGAGCGGGAGGGCGCGACAGCAATAGCAACACCAGCTCGGGCGACCGCCTCGGGCTCCAAAGCAGGGACCTCGGTCTGTGGCCTCGTCCACCCTTCGACTCCTTGAACCACCCGCTGACTCAGTCCTGGTGTCGCGGATGGCGCGGGAGCTTCCTCAGCCTCCCTCCTCCTCAAGGCGACTGGCGCAGCGGGGGCAGCTGTCGATACACCCTCGACCCGGGCCTGCCTCGGGGGAGGCTCATCGGCCATCCCGATGGGCGGCCTCTTCTTGGTAATCGATAGCAGGTCGCTCTCCGAGAAGATCATCCCCGCAAACAGATTAACCACGGGTCAGAAGCCAAGAAAGTTAGCCCAAAATGAAAAGAAGAGAAAACATATATGGATGAAAGAAAGACTTATGCCGGACTCACCTGACCCCCTTGTCGGGTTGACCCTGGCATCAAAGAGGTTCTGCTCCGACAGCAGGACCTCGAGAGAAGGGATTTGGGCGGTGCGAAGCTGCTCATAGTCGTCTTGGTCAGCTGCATCGACTGCGGAGATTCGGTTGGAGGACTCGTCCGAATCACTCCAAGCACAGTCGGCTCCCTCGACGGCTGCGAAGAAGAATTTGCTCTTCCATCCCTTGATGGAAGAGGGGAGCTCGAATCTAATGCCCTTTGGACGAGAGGACAAGGACCACCACCCGTCCTCAATCATGTTGCATTTCAGGATAAAGAATGCCTTGAACAAGGAGAACCGGGTGACAAACCCATGGACATGGTAGAGGACAATGAAAGAAGATAGTCCTAATGACGTTAGGGACTAGCTGAGCGGGGACCAGGCGGTAATTGCTCAGCACGGACATGAAGAAGGGGTGGAAGGAAAAATGAAGCCCTCCCGAGAAGGTCTCCTCGTAGAAGGCAATCCGGCCCGGGCCACTTAAAGTGACCCTATCCTCGGGGTGAGGGACTAGAAGCCGGATAGAGTGTGGGATGCCATAGACATCTCGAATGGTCCCCAGCTCCGCGGAGGAAATCGTCGAGGCGATCCCACCCGGACCTGTTGATCGAATAGACTCAGAAACTAGTTCGGGTGGGGGAGGAAGGTGGGAAGAATGAGAAGAAGCAGCCCCTGGCTCCCTAATGGACATGGGGTGGACTGGAAGGACCGGTCTCCTACTAAACTCGAACTGCGCCCCCTCCGACTCTTCATCGGAGGAGGAAGACACTAGCCCCTGTACAGAAGGATCGGGACGAGACATCTTACGAAAAGAATCCAAGGAGGAAGAAGAACAGGACCGACCTGGTTCTTTAGAGGGGAGAAGGGCGGAAGCGGATCGCGGAGAAAGAAGGGTCCAAGCACTGCAACGGGCGTGAAGGATTTGAGAGACATCATAGATTTTGAAAAACTATCCTTTTTTTAAAAAATATCAAAATTAGATACTGTATGACTAAGTTACAATCTCTAAAAGTTTTAGCTTATGAATCGGCTCTTAATATGGTAGATCTTACTCCAAAATCCTATCCAGCCCTACCCATAGTAGCCAAAATGGTCCATATCAGTTTGGTGATTTTCCTAGATTAGATAGGAGATTCATAAATCATCTGAAACTCGGGAGCCATCTCATCTAAGCAATCACATTCGGAGCTTGAGTACATATCTCACTCCATAAAGTAGAGCTACTCCAATTAATCAAGATTTCCTCACCAATAAGCCACAGGCCATACTTGGCCCTCATCGTCACACTCTAAAGGTTATCTAGGCCAAGCAACAACCTAGTTGCATATCGGGCAATCAAGGTCTCTCTCCTCATGACTAAGGACTGGATACCAAGTTTACCATCCCTCAATGGTTGGCATACCATATCTCAGGCCAAAAGGTATAGACCACTACCTCTAGGATGCGAGCTCCATAAAAATCTCAAAAAATGTTTCTCAAGTCTCACCACCAAGTTCTTAGGCATTACTGTGTTCGAAAGTAAATAAATAAACATAGAACTGAGAACTGACTTTACCAAGATGATCCTGCCCATCATGAAAAGGGCTCTAGCCTACCAAACATCCTACTACTCTTGAATTTCATGTTCTACAGTACCACATTCTAACCTTCTTGGTTTGCACCCAATGATAGCGACTCTTAGATACTATAATGTCCCAACATGCTCTACAATCCCAAGTCTATTTTTGATCATCTATTGCAACTAAGATCGAATCTTTGGGCTAAAATATACTGCCAACTTGAGAATATTGAGTCTGGCCCAAAGGAATCTGGAATTGATGTAGTCATCTTTTTCCCCTTCACTTCCACCTAACATGCCCTAGGTTGCCAAAGCTTGGTGGTGACCAATCATGAGCTTAGCCATGGCCAGATCTCCTATACAATCCATCATCCCTGAGGTCCTCAGCACTTCGATTCACCCCTTTCTCCATCACCATTAGCTCCATGGCCGACGGACCATTGCCTCCCACCACATATCAATGAAGTTATCTGACTATAGGGGGTAGTTGCTCCCCCTTTAACAAAGCTCAGTACGGGAAAATTTATATCCATCATCAGAGTGGCTAATCGGGCTACACTAATAACACACCATTAAAATATTTTCATAAATGAAAGTTTGCCAAAAACAAGCTCTTCTATCCCCTAATCAGCACTCCCACCTTAAGAGGCTCTGAGAAGTTGATCTCCATCTAGATCCAAGCAAACCCCATCTTCCTCAACTGGTTGGTAAAGTCATTGATTGCCATGAATTTTCTAGCCTTTATCACAATCCTAAGGATGTACGGCATTTTCCAATATTCAATTGGAAGCTTCGGCAACTCATTAACAGAATAGTTCATCGGATCGGCCTAAAATCCTGCATGCAAGGCTCGATGGTTTGTAAATAGCCAGCAACAAATCATGGGCCTCCCTTCAAAATAGCCTTGCAGTTCTCCTTTGATTTAAACCTGAAAAGATGATAATCCTCTACAAAGGAGAAGGATTCTACCTCATAATCAAACTTTTCCCTTTCCTTGAACTCCTTTGCCACCTAATCTAGGGGAAGCCTCCAACCTAGGCTCTTGGTGAACACCTCTACACTTTACTACTCCTTCCTCAATGATTCCATTGCCTCTGCTAGAAACTCAAGTACCTTTGTGAAAAATTGCTACAACTTTCGAACCTCCTTCTTGGTGATTTTGTGCAAAATCCATATTGATTGATGTGGGGGACCCTAAACAACCTTGGCCCACAATCGATTATCCTCATCGGAATCTGATGAAGCTTGCCCCCTGCCACTCTTAGACCCTTCATTCCTCCCCGACACCATGACACAGAGTGCCTAGAACCTATTCGATAGAAGGCCATAATAAACACTCACGAGTTTTAAAGTAGAGAGAGTTCTCCTTTTCTACAACTTAAGAAGCTTTTTAAATAATGGTTGTTATATAACCATCAAAAAGTAAAAATAAGGATGGCATGAGATTTGTATTGTTATGTACTCAAAATACTGCATCTTTATATTTGAATTTAAAAGTCAATTTAAAAGCATAACTATCTATCCAACATGGATTTAATCATAACGATTAATCATGGCTACTAAACGATTATTTTTATATTTTTTAAAGATGAAATTCATGATTTTTTATGGGCTCGGGTGAAAGCTTTGCCCTAACTAAGATCTATTGTAATACACACCCATTACATCGACATACCAAATTATTCTCAAAGAGGATGGGACATAGTTATAACTGTAAATTATAGACTCTCTGTGGATCACTTATATAGCTACCCGGTCAGCTACTTGATTTCCTTCATAGCATATGTAAGTTGCTTGGAATGCAAAGCTAGCCTGTTTCTAAAGTAATATATTTTTGAAGATTGGATTGGTAGCTTCCTAGTATATTGAATCTATATTTATTCACGAAACAATTATAGTAAAATCTTTTTCAATCCATGCTCTTCCAAATAATAGCTATTTTATCAGTAGGGTCCAATATGCTTGGCTATGGATTGAAGGCATATCTCTTCCTTCATGCTGCACGTCCTTTGCTAAAATGGCTGCTACATGGACTAACCTATGCTATGTGGTTTTTCGATTTCAAAAATGAAAACCATTTTAAGTTAGCAAATAAAGAATGTTAACTTCTATTCTAATAGAATATAATAGATTCTAAAATCATAGTTAGAAATATAATAATTTCAAAGTGATCATTAACCAGGAGGTTTAAATCTAGCAAAAAATTTTGATGCTCTATTAATTTTAGAATATCTTATAAAGTGTTTTATCTCAACTTTGTCAAAAATTTTAGATAACCATTGAATAATAAAAATGTGAATGACTTGAGACTTTTATTATCGTGCATTTAAAGTAACACCTCAAATTTGAGTTTTAAAGTCAATTTAAACCATAGCTATCAAATTGTATTGTTATCTAATATAGTCTTCTTTATAATGATCAATAATGGTTATTATAAAAGTTAATTTTATACTTTTCAATGATTAAATCTATGTTAAGTTAGTCAAGTAAAGACTATTATTTCCATCGCTAAGGTGGTAGCTTGATTGGTAGAGGCATTGCCTCACTATCAATAGATCATGGGTTTGAGGCGGGATGCCGTAGGTGATTCGATTAAATCCAGGAATTATTTTCTAGGGCTCGTGACAGTAGGTGTGAGTGAGAGGTCAGAGTTTTTTTTTTTTTTTTTTCCATTTTACCGTCGGCGTCTTAGTGGTATCAGGTTAACATACTTACCTTTGGTGGGGGAGGCTGCGAAAATCTAAGTACCTTGAATCGAACATTACCTGGTGGGCTGGGGGCCTACGGGGATATCTACACCGGGTTTAACCCCCCTATCCCTTTTGCTTTATCCAAAAAAAAAGACTATTAATTCCTATCCTAAAGATAAATAATGAATTCTAAATGTGTGGTCATAAGCATAATAATTTCGAAGCGATCCTTATTGAGGAGAATTTTATTATCTAAGCATTAGTAAAAATTCTCAATACTTGATTTTAAAATATTTTATTTTCAACTTTGTATAAAATATTTGATAACCATTGAGTAATGAAAATGAGGATGATTTGAGACTTTTATTGCCATGCATTTAAAGTACTATTTCTAAATTTGAAGTAATTTAAAAGCATAACTTCATTTAAAGTATATAGTTTTGAAGTCAATTTAGAAACATAACTATCAAGTTATATTGCTATCTTAGCATAGACTTCATTATAATGATTAATTATGGCCACTATAGTAGTTATTTTTATACTTTTCAAGGGCTAAATCCATGTTAAGTTAGCAAATATAAACTCTTATTTTGCATTCTAAAGAAAACTAATGGATTCTAAATCTATGTTTACAATATAAATAATCCATTGCTAGTTGGCTCACTATAATTATATGCTGCATTAAATCTCAAAAAATCTGAATCCAAATCCTAACTAAATTTTTCTTATCTAGTCCAAATATAGATGCAACATGGATCTAGCTCAAGTACAATCCATTTACATTTTTATAATAAGATCATACAATACCAATAAATAGAATAATAAATAACACCAAGACTAGTGACCCTTATTGTTTGGATAAAAAGTTTTTATGTTAAGCCGATTAAAACAGATACTACTTGTATCCAAAAAACAAAGATGATTTTATATGAAACATACCCACATCAAGTTACTTCAATATTATTCTACTCTAATAAGGATACACATAGGCTAGTTAAAAAAAGAGAAGTCCATTCTACTACTCTCATCCCAATATAACTCAAGATATAGAGTTTTGATCTGAAAAATAGACACGCTATGCTTTGGTTCGGGTCTATACACTACAAGAAAAGAGAGAATATGTGACTCAAAATTATAAATTATAGAATGTTTAATTGTAGTCTTGATTTAATATAATTTATATGTGTCATTTTTTTATAAAAAATTATTAGCACATGTCAATTGGTAAATCATTACTATTTTTTCTCTATATCAGTAGCAGTGACATAGAGTTTTTTTTTTTCCCTTTCTTTTATATATTTGGCACAGGAAAAGTAAATATTTGTCTCACTCCTCTAACCCCTTTCCAAGCCTCCCTCTAATTAGTGCTATTCTTTTGCCTCATCTCATAGCCTAGACAAAGCCCAATTTAGTTAACAATAAATGTTTGCAATTCATAATGGATTAGATGTTAGGTACATGATTATGTCTAGTTGAATTTAGCAATACATGATCCGAATTCGGATATGAGATATTGACAAGAATTAACCCATTCATTGGTTCGTTTAAGTTGCAGCTAGCAATGCTTTACAAAGCAAATCCTGTTCAATCAAACAATAACTTATCTAGAAAGCAACAACATGGTACCACTTTAAGAAGAAATGCACCCTTTTTGCTCCACCTAGCCACCCATTTTAAAAAGTAAACTGCAACGGAAAGTTGGAATCAACCGTTGCGATCTCCTCAACGTCTATATATGTGATTATTCATGGTCCATCCCCCCCCCCCTCTCTCTCTCTCTCTTTGCTTCGGATATTGGATGACTCATAAACTGTGAAGCCCAGCTTGTAATTGGGCCGCTTTGGGCTGAAGTCAACAAGGGCTACCGACTTTAGTTCGGAGCTCAGAAAAAAATGAAGAAGAGACTGAACAGGGGACGGAGCCCCTACTTATCCGAGTGATGTTTTCGCCAGATTTCATGGCCAGATCATCATGGCGGGGAAGGGAAGTTCGGTGGCATGTGGAGATTGGACGGTGGTGGGGTTCGATTGAATTCCTTCCCTAAACGGCGAGGTATCTTCTTGTTGTTTTTCTATAAATCTTTCCCTCCTCTCATCGTCGCCCAAGTAAGCCCCACTAAGCTTCGCGCCGCCATCTCCCTCCACTCCGGTGAGCGACAGAAAGTCCCTTCAAGGCTGGTGAGTCCTCTTTCCCTTATTTCATTATTTTTTAGGAAAGGTTTAATCGAGATTTCTGGTTTGATTTTGTTGGGGCCGTGCATCGCCGGTGGCCGCACCGCCATCTTCCCTCCAACCAGTGAGCCCCTTCCCAGTGACCACCTCCCATGGTCGTTGGCAACCATGGGGAGGTTGGTTCGGTCGAGCTGTGGAAGAGCAGGGGAGTTCGGGAGAAGGAAAAGAAAAAAAAGAGAAGAAAAGAAAAAAAAGAAAAAGAAAAGAAAAAAAAAGAAAAAAAAGAGAGAGAAAAGAGAGAGAAGATGAGAGAGAAAGAGGAGAGATAAAAGGAGAGAGAAAGAAGAGAGAGAAAATAAAAAAAAGGAAGAGGAGAGAGAAGAAAATAATAAATAAATAAATAAATTTTGTAAAATTAATTTGGGTATTTAGACTATTTCTATTGATTAATCCGATATTCATCACCCGAACCTAAATAGATGACTAAATCGAGCCTAGCCCTAGACCGGGTCTAAGAATCTTTATCTTATTTTTAGATCTAGTTTTAATTATTTAACTTATTTTGTCAGAGCCTTCATTATCTTTATCAGTATGAAAGTATCAAAGATCTAGAGTTCGAGTCGCGTGTTCTTGATAGAATCAGTTTCAGATAAGTTATCTTGACCTCTAGTATTACATGCTAAATATGTTATGATTTTTGTACAATATTAAATGTATGT
The DNA here is from genome assembly GCA_021397845.1 of Areca catechu. Taxonomy (NCBI): domain Eukaryota; kingdom Viridiplantae; phylum Streptophyta; class Magnoliopsida; order Arecales; family Arecaceae; genus Areca; species Areca catechu. The sequence continues at coordinate 302,113 of JAHSVC010000041.1, forward strand.
GGTATAGTTTGATCTGCATTATGCTACATTCATTGTCATATGTATTAATGTTGTCGCTCTCTAGTTCGATTATGATCACACGAGGACCTAGTCTCCTTCTGGGCCTCCAGTGGAAAGATCATTGGTACATAACTGATGTACGGTATGTGTAGTCAGGAGCTAGTTACCTTTTATTTTTAGTCATGCATGGCAGTTGCTGGCACATGCTGAGGATGCATGTTTTCTCGTATGATATCAAAGTTAGTCTCCTTCCAGGCCTCCAGTGGGGCAATCACTGGCACATGACCAGTTTTGGTATGTGTAGTCAGGATTCTATTCTCTTTCAGGACTAGCCACAGGCCGATTGTGGTCATAGTCAGAGGAACTAGAAAAGTAAAATAAATAGTTGGCCATCCATAATCGTGTCGTTTGTAATTGAATGTGCATATAAATGTGATGTTACATTTCATTTTATAGTGAGCTGGTTGTTCTGTGATGTATGATCTATTTACGTTTACAAATTTGTTGTTATCATATTTATGCATATATTAGAGATGATGATAACTTACTGAGCCTGTATAGCTCATCCCTTATTTCTATATCTTTATTACAAATCTGGAAGATCAATCGGGCTTTGGGACCAATCAGTGAGGAGCTAGGATTTAGGTGTTAATTTCTTAGTTTATGATTTATCCTAAATTTTAGTTGAATTTTATTTACCTGTTCACTTTGATGAAAAATCTAGAAATACTAAATAATTAGTGAAATTTGTTCTTTACCTCTGCTTGGTTATCAAATTAAAGGATAGGCCTTGCATGATCTCTAAGATAAAACCTAGGGTTATGCAGCCGGTAACGTAGCTGATTATGGTGCTAGATTCGGAGCATGATTGAGTGGTATCAGAGCAAAGATTTAAGATCAAGATGACTTAGTAAGAGTGGGGTTAGAATTAGGATTTTGATGGAATATTTTGGAAAGTGATGTCCTTGTCAGAAATTCATCTAATAAAATTAGAGGATTTAGAGAAAAAATTATATCAGAGTACACAACGAAAGTGTGGTGGATTAAAGACATTAGAATTAATTTAAAAATATTATGATGGAAGAATGGAGGCTCTTATTGGGATTACTGAATTTTGGACAGAATGATACTTGTGAGTATTAGATTATGTATATTTGAGTTTTGGAATACTTAGATTTTTTAAAAAAATCTTTGAGGCCAAGATTTTTTTTGTAGGAGGGAAGAATGTGAAGCCCGACTTGTAATTGGGCTGCTTTGGGCTGAAGTCGGTAGCCCTTGTCGACTTTAGTTCGGAGCTCAGAAAAAAAATGAAGAAGAGGCCAAATAGGAGATGAAGCCCTTGCTTATTCAAGCGATATTTTCATCGGATTTCGTGGATGGATCACTATGGCGGGGAAGGAGAGTTCGATGGCATGTGGGGATTGGACGGTAGTGGGGTTCGATCGAATTCCTCACCCAAACGGCGAGGCACTTCTCGTTGTTTTCCTATAAATCTTTTTCCCCTCTCATCATCGCCCAAGTAAGCCCTATCGAGCTTCTCGCTGCCATCTCCCTCCTCGCCAATGAGCGATGGAAAATCCCTTCAAGGCTAGTGAATCATTTTCCCCTTTTTTCATTATTTTTTAGGAAATGTTTAATCGAGATTTCTAATTCGATTTTGTTGGGGCCGTGCACTGCCAATGGCCATGCCGCAGTCTTCCCTCCAGCCAGCTGAGCCCCTTCCCGGTGACCACCTCCCATGTCCATCGGCAACTATGGGGAGGTTGGTTCGGTCGGGCCGTGGAAGAGCAGGGGAGTTCGGGAGAAGGAAAAGAAAAAAAAGAGAGAAAAGAAAAAAAAGAAAAAGAGGAAAAAGAAAAGAAAAAGAAAAAAAAAGGAGAGAGAGAGAGAGAAGAGGAGAGAGAGAGAGATGAGAAGAGAGAGGGGAGAGAAAGAGAGAGAGAGAGAAAAAGAGAAAGAGAAAGAGAGAGAGAATGAAAGAAAAGAAGAGAGAGAAGAAAAAAAATAAATAAATAAATTTTGTAAAATCAATTTGGATATTTAGATTGTTTCTATTGATTAATCCGGTATTCATCACCCAGACCTAAATAGATGACTAGATCGAGCGTAGCCCTAGACCAGGTCGAAGAATCTTTATTTTATTTTTGGGTCCAGTATTAATTATTTAACTTATTTTGTCATAGCCTTTATTATCTTTATCAGTATGGAAGTATCGAGGATCTAGAGTTTGAGTCGCGTGTTCTTGATAGAATCAGTTTCAGGTAAGTTATTTTGACCTTTAGTATTATATGCCAAATATGTTATGTTTGTTGTGCGATGTTAAATATGTGTGGTATAGTTTAATCTACATTGTGCTACATTTATTGTCATGTGTATTAGTGTTGTCGCTCTCTAGTCCGACTATGATCACATGAGGACCTAGTCTTCTTCTAGGCTTCCAATGGGAAGATCACTGGCATATGACTGATATACGGTATGTGTAGTCAGGAGCTAGTTGCCTTTTATTTTTAGCCATGCGTGGCAGTTGCTAGCACATGTTGAGGGTGCATGTTTTCTTGTATGATATCAGAGTTAGTCTCCTTCCAGGCCTCCAATGGGATGATCACTGGTACATGACCGGTTTCGATATATGTAGTCAGGATTCTATTCTCTTTCGGAACTAGCCACGGGCCAATCGTGGCCATGGTTAGAAGGACTAAGAGAGTAAAGTAAATGGTTGGCCATCCATAATCATGGCCATGGTTAGAGGGACTAAGAGAGTAAAGTAAATGGTTGGCCATCCATAATCATGTTGTTTGTAATTGAATGTGCATATAAATGTGATATTACATTTTATTTTGTAGTGAGCCGGTTGTTCTGTGATGTATGATTTGTTTATGTTTGCAAATTTGTTGTTATCATATTTATGCATATATTAGAGGTGATGATAATTTACTGAGCCTGTATAGCTTACCCCCTGTTTCTATATCTTTGTTATAGATCCGGAAGATCAATCAGGCTTTGGGACCAATCAATGAGGAGCTAGGATTTAGGTGTTAATATTTTAGTTTATGATTTACCTAAATTTTAGTTGAGCTTTATTTACCTATTCATTTTGATAAAAAATTTTAAAAATAATAAATAATTAATGAAATTTGTTCTTTACATCTACTTAGTTATTGAATTGAAGGATAGATCTTGCATGATCTCTAGAATAAAATTTAGGATTGTGTGACCGGTTACGTAGTTGATTTCGGTGTTGGATTCGATGCTGGATTCCGGTATTGAATTCGGTTAAGTTGCAACTAGCATTGCTTTACAAAGCAAATCCCGTTTAATCAAATAATAACTTATCCGGAAAGCAACGAGATGGTACCATTTTAAGAAGACATGCATCCTTTTTGCTCCACCTAGACGCCCATTTTAAAAAGTAGACTGCCACGGAAAGTTGGAATCAGCCGTTGCCATCTCCTCAACGTCTATATGTGATTATTCCTGGTTCATCCTACCCTCTCTCTCTCTCTCTCTTTGCTTCGGAAATTGGACGACTCATAAACCGACCCAAAGAAGGTAGGGACTCCTTCCTTCCGACCTTCTACTTGAACTGCAAGCCAAACAAACCCATGAAGATTCTCTCCATCCATCCCAACCTTCTCCATATCCAACAGTATTAATAATCCCATGCCCATGCCCGGAAGAATTGAAGAAGGAAAAGGGAGAAGAAAGGAAGGGAGACGGCATCCAAAATGGGTGATCAGATCGTGTTCTTCGACGTGGAGACGACGACGCCGGCAAGAGCTGGGAGGAAGTTCTGGTTGTTAGAGTTTGGAGCCATCCTAGTTTGTTCTCGGAGGCTTGTGGAGGTTGACAGCTACTGCACCCTTATCAGACCGGGGGACTTGTCGATGGTGTCACCCAAAAGATTCAGTGGCATCACCCGAGAGGCCGTCGCCGCTGCTCCGGTGTTCGAAGAGGTCGCCAGCCAGATCTTCGAGATTTTGAATGGTAGGTATATGATTTTCTTTTTAGAAGATCCATTGACACGGGGTAGAGAATTATATATGACTGATCGATTTTGGTTGGTGCTGGAATTTGGCAGGGAGAGTGTGGGCTGGACATAATATTCAAAGGTTTGATTGTCCCAGGATCAGGGAAGCGTTTGCGGATATCGGTAGGCCTGCTCCAGAACCTATTGGAGTCATCGACTCTTTAGCTGTCTTAAATCGTGGATTTGGAAGACGAGCTGGTGATCTCAAGGTGAGCAAAAGAGAATTTTATTTGCTAGCCATGTAATCCTTCTTTAATTTCAGATCTAGTAATAGATTTGATAAGCAAACTTAATTCATATCCCCATATATATGATGTAAATAACTTTTTCTAGCTAGCAGCGGTGTTTTCCCTCAAAACAATTTCATGTTTGCAGAATGCTTCATTTAATAGAAATCAATTATTTCTAATATACCGATGTCTCTCTTTTTCTTCTCTCTCCCTTGAAGTGAAGGGAGGCTGGACCGAGCTAATCAACCAAGAATTTTATTGCAATAATTCAAACTACCAATTTCATTTAGTTTAATTACACTTGGTTCTCTTAATTTAATTTACCAACTTCATATGACAATCTAGCTGCAAGAGTGATCAATATCACTGAAAACAACATCGTACGTAGAATGATCGGTAAATTATGAATTATTGTTTTTTTTTTTTTTTTTTTTTTTTTTGCACGAAAAAATATTTCGAATAACAAATTTCTATGTCCATGAAAGAATTAGCTTGTCGGTACAAGTAATTACATTACTCATTATTTTTTCTTATTACGAATCCCATTTTGAAGAGATTCTTTCTGAACTTTATATCAGATGGCGACCTTGGCTTCATACTTTGGGCTTGGTCAGCAAAAGCACAGGTTATCACTTACCATGGGATGGTCATTTTTTTCATATGCTGTGCACTGTAAAAACTCTAGAATTAATGCTTACAATATTTCTACCTGCAGAAGTCTTGATGATGTTCGTATGAACCTAGATGTCCTCAAGCATTGTGCCACTGTATTGCTCTTGGTATGAAAACTTATTTGATTATTAGCAAATGGACAAATTAAACAGCAAAAATTTTCTTGTTCTAATGCGTGCTACCAATTACATGGAATACCAGGAATCCAGCCTTCCACAAATATTGCCCAACAGAAATACGGGAAGTCTAGGATGGTAACAAGAAGCAAAGCTAATGGGAGGTCCTGTGGGGAAGAGGCCAGAAGAAAATCTCCTCTCACATCTCTTGGAAACCGTAGAGCGGTTCCATACAAAAAGGATAAGCTTGGAAAGGTAAATCTTTCAATTCTTCTCTTCCTTTGGATATAATTGATAAGGGAAGCTGATCTAAACTAAGGTAATTTTATGATCACAAGAAGGTGATGGAAAGAGCGAAGGATGCGTTGCATGGCACTCAAGGGACAAGGCCTCTGAACACTCTACTCAAACATTCGCGCTTGCTGTTGAGATGAGAAGCAAATGGGAAGCCTAAAAGAAATTGATGAATTTAGATCGCAAGCTGATGATGGAGGAAAGATTTCTAACAAACACCCCCAAGGATATTTATCGTGAAATTCTCTTTTCCCATATTCTTTATACAAAAATAAGCATACATTCAACTAAAATTGTTGTATTGATAAGATGATGTGATTAAATAAAATACGATACATGAATTATTTTGAAATAAAGCTTATAAATTCTACCATTTGATCACATTTAATCAGTCACCAAGTTGAGCATTCAAGCAAGGTATCCGATCACAATGACTATCACAAATCCTATTCCTCGGGAATCATGTCATAAGTTTGTCAATATATACACCATGTTATTGTAATTTCTGACAAGTGTGGCTTATAATCTCAACACCCTACAAGTTTTTGGCATGAAAGTTTTCAATATATAGAACTTATCTCCACAGATTACCTGAAGACGACATGCGAGGTGATAAATAGGGCTATATGCCATGGAATTTGCATAGTTCCATCATTTTTAGATTTTGCAAGCTTAGAGAACAGGAACGAATCTTGAACTCCTGCAAAACATCATCCTTGCTATTGATCTTATGAAACATTAACATTTTCTTAATCTGTAAAAGCTGTACCCAACCCTTCTAAGCTGATGCATTATCTTATTTTGCCAAACAATTTATACTACAACGATGACAGTCTATTTATATATATATAACACGGTGGTCATTCTCCTGTATCATGCTTGCAAATGGCCAACATTATGGCTTATCAACTAGTTCCTTATTTAGTGATGGCAATCGGATCAAGTTGATTAGATATTGTTACCTGTTTTGCTCCCAAACGCCGCGAGAGAAGTCTGTTAGGAATTATTTCTCTTTTATAGAAATTATTCTGAAGCCTATTTGAAAGCAAATTTCAAAAAAATAAACATGTAATATCATTGAGAATAACCAAACAATAAGCAGAAACGTACCTGAAGTCATATTTGAAAGCCTGGATTTGAAGGTCTATTCCTGTGTCGCACAGCTAGCCTTCCAGATTCACACGGGTTTTCTAAAAAGCCTTTTCTTACTTCTCTAGGATTTTTTTCTCCGATGATGGGATATCGGAGAGAAAGGAATAACACCGTGTAATCTGGGGACCATAACCGCTTTTATATGACAATAGCATTATTATGATTTCTATTTTTGCCCATCATAAAAATAGAAATTATCATTAAGTCTCTACACATTAAAATGCCCACACCCTATTAGATACATTAAGGCCCCAAATAGTTCAAAACATAATTGATCACTTTTAAGTGGGCCAAACCTTAAATGACAGCCCACAAAGCATTATTATTTACATATAAGCCCAATGTTGGATTAAGGATCCAACAATCTCTCATTTGGGCTATATGTATAACCTTATAACATGCTTTGCGAAAATAACCGAATGAGCTCAACTTTACTTTGCTGTCCTTATTAAAATGTATCTATAACCAATCCGGTCCATCAACTACACCAACATAGGATCAAAGCGATCTTTGTTACAATTATCGTAACTCAACCCATCAATGGTCATGTATATCAATGCAATTGAATGACATGGATTATGATGTGGATGTATAGCATGGAAATTTCATGCAATGTGACCTTAACATGAATATTTCCAACTGGCCCACCCTTAAACCTCAGTGAGATCAAACCAAACAAAAAATAGAGTGTAAATAAGCCGAAACTTTATTTCTGCAGAAAACTGAAATAACTGAAATAACTGAAAAATGTCTGTATTACAAGAACATCTAAAATATACAAACTCCCACTAAAATTGAATATCCTTTGCTGACATGACACCTATACGAGCAATGTGCTCATGAAATATCTTGGATGGCACTCCTTTAGTAAGCGGATCCGCAACCATGGAGTTTGTACCTATGTGTTCAATAGATAACTTTCCACTCTGAACTCTTTCTTTAACAACCAGGAACTTGATATCTATATGCTTTGATTTCGTTGAGCTCCTGTTGTTATTAGAATATAAAACTGCTGACTTATTGTCACAAAATAACTTGAGTGGCCTTTCAACACCATCCACTATATGTAGTCCCGTGACAAAATTCCGAAGCCATATTCCATGATTGGATGCCTCATAGCATGCTATGAACTCTGCTGCCATGGTAGAAGAGACTATAAGCGACTGTTTAGCACTCTTCCAAGAGATAGCACCTTCGGCAAGCAGGTAGATATAGCCCGATGTAGATTTCATACTATCTTGGCATCCAGCAAAATCGGAGTCAGTATAACCAATGATCTCAAGCTGATTCGACCTCCGATATATGAGCATGTAGTCTTTTGTTCTCTGTAAATATCGTAAGACCCGTTTAGCTGCTTTCCAATGCTCAACTCCTGGATTACTCAAATATCTGCCCAACATCTCAGTGACGTATGCAATATCCGGACGCGTACAAACTTGAGCATATATTAGACTCCCTACTACTGATGTATAGGGAATCTTCTGCATTTCCTCTTTCTCCAAGTTATTCTTAGAGCACTGATATTGACCAAAGTTGTCTCCCTTAGCCACAAGGATATCTCCTGGTTTGCAATTTTGCATGCCATACCTTTTTAGAACCTTCTCGATATAGCTCTTTTGTGATAATCCTAGAATATCCCGAGAACGATCCCGGTGTATCTGTATGCCTAATACAAAAGAGGCATCACCAAGATCTTTCATCTCAAAATTCTTAGCTAGAAATCTCTTGGTTTCATGCATTAAGCCTATATCGCTGCTGGCAAGTAATATATCATCGACATATAAAACCAGAAAAATATATTTACTCCCACAAAACTTATGGTATATACAATCATCAACCAAATTCATCTCAAAACAGAACGAGATGATCACCTGATGAAATTTGAAATACCATTGTCGAGATGCCTGTTTGAGTCCATAGATGGATTTCTTAAGTTTGCAAACCATATTCTTTGGATCTCCTGATACAAAGTTTTCTAGTTGCACCATATAAATTGTCTCATCAATATCATCATTGAGAAACGCTGTCTTCACATCCATCTGGTGTAACTCAAGATTGAAATGCATCACCAATGCCATTATAATCCTGAAAGAGTCTTTCGAAGAAACCAGAGAGAAAGTCTCTTTATAATCAATGCCTTCTTTCTGTGTAAAACCCTTTGCGACAAGACGAGCCTTGTACCTCTCTACATTGCCTTTCGAATCTCTTTTAGTTTTAAATATCCATTTACAACCAATGGATTTTGTACCTTCTGGCAATGAGATAAGATCCTATACGTCCTTGTCTTTCATGGACTTTATCTCATCATTCATGGCATCAATCCACTTTTGAGAGTCAGAACTTTCCATGACTTGACGAAAGTTGATTGGATCATCTTCCATCACTCCAATGTCTACCTCATGTTCTTGGAGAAATACAATGTAATCATCTGGCACTGCACTTCTCCTCTCTCTAGTGGATCTTCTTAATGGCATAGGTTCTTGAGGTACTAGAGTTTGTTCTTCTGGAATAATTTCTTGAATGGGAGGTTCTCCGACATTGTCTTGATTTGTTGTGTCTTGAACAATGTCAGAAATAAAATCCTGACCAATGCCAATGACACCAGTGAGAATATTAACATATTCCTCTTCAAAGACAAAGTCCTTAGCTATATCTCCCCCCACAAACTCAACATCCTCAAAGAACCATGCATTTCTCGACTCGAAAATTGACTTAGTCGTGGGATCATAAAACTTATACCCTCTGGATCTTTCAGAGTATCCAATAAAATAACAACTCACCGTCTTTGAGTCCAGTTTCTTTTCATTAGGCCTATAAGGCCTTGCCTCAGCTGGACATCCCCAAACATGTAAGTGATTTACACTGGGTTTCCTGCCCGTCCAAAGTTCATAAGGGATTTTGATAGTTGCTTTAGTTGGAACTCTGTTAAGAACATATGCTACAGTCTTAAGTGCTTCTCCCCAGAGTGAGTTAGGTAAGGTAGAATGACTAATCATACTTCTTACCATATCTTTAAGCATTATGTTTCGTCTTTCAGCAACACCATTCATGGTGGGTGAACCCGGCATAGTGTACTGTGGAACGATACCGCATTCCTCTAGGAATTTAGTAAAAGATCCTGGACGTTATTCACCTGAACCATCATATCTGCCATAATATTCACCACCACGGTCAAATCTGATGCTTTTAATCCTCATATTGAGTTGGTTCTCAACTTCAACCTTATAATTTTTGAACATATCTAGTGACTGTGACTTTTCATAAATGAGATATATGTAGCCATATATGGAAAAATCATCTATGAACGTTATAAAGTATTGTTGACCATTCCAAGCAACCGTAGGGAATGGCCCACAAATATCTGTATGTATAAGTTCTAAGACATTCGAAGTCCTGTTGGCTTCAAATCTCCTTTGATTGGTTTGTTTATCCTTTATGCAGTTAACACAAACATCAAAATCTACAAAATCTAAGGGATTCAAGATTCCGTCTGACACAAGTCTCTCCATTCTCCTTCTGGAGATGTGACCTAATCTCTTGTGCCATAACAAAGTCAAAATCTCAATGGTTAATTTTTTCTTTACACCTCGTGTACTTAATTGCAAGGATTCATTAAATGAAGCAATTGAATCAATTAAATAAAGATTATCATAGCCTGATAAAAAATCAGAACCAACCACTTTTGAATCATGAAGCAAACTAAATTTTTCATTTCCAAATGAACAAAAATAACCTGATTTGTCCAAAGCAGAAATAAAAATCAAATTCCGTCTAAATGACGGTACAATAAAAGTTTCATCAAGATCCAAATAAAATCTAGTCTTTAACAATAATTTAAATTTTTCTATTGCCTCAACTTGAACCGCCTGACCATCGCCCACATAGATGTATCTTTTAGCATCACTTAGCTTTTGGCAACTCAGGCAACCCTGCATAGACACACTGATGTGAGTTGTTGCACCAAAATCTATCCACCACGTGTGTCTAGGTACTGAAATTATGTTAACCTCAGAACAAACCAAAATAAGAAGCATACCTTTCTTAGCACGCCAAACATGATAATTAGTGCACTGCTTCTTCTGATGCCCTTCAGCCCCACAAAAGAAACAACCCTTACCATCTGAGTCAGCGGTTTTCTTTTGTTGTTTCTTAGGAGGTACTGTATCTGCAGCTCCTTTATCCTTCTTCCTTTTCTTTTCCTTGCCCTTTTTCCTAGAGGTTGAGATCAGGTGAGCACTTTCTGCCTTTTCTTGCTTAAACCTTTTCTTTTCCTGAACACAGTGAGAGATGAGCTCATTCAAAGACCAAGTCTCTTTCTGATAGTTATAGTTCACCTTAAACTGGTTGAACTGGATCGGAAGAGATATCAAAACCAGATGCACTAGCAAGTCCTCAGAGAGTTCAAGCTTAAGTGCTTTCAATCTAGAAGCAAGATGAAACATCTCCATAATGTACTCCCTAATGTTGCCTTTACCCATATACCTCATTAAAATTAGGTTTGTCAAGAGTGTACCAATTTCAGCCTTTTCACTTTTGACAAACCTTTTTTTAATTTCGGCAAGGAAATCTTTGACCGTAGTAACTGTTTCAGATATTGTGCCTTTGAATGCTTTTGAAATCGACTTTTTCTTTAGTCGTAGTAAAATTGTGTTTTCGGTTTAAGATTTTGTTTTGGTATTTGATTTTGGGTATCTGTGATTTTTTTACCATTGCCGGCGTCGGAAGGATAGGCGTGGCCTGCTTGGCCGCACCACAAGGACGTCGTGGCCTGGTTAGCTATGGCAGCGATGTTCAATGAAAGGAAATGCAGCAGGTGACCGCCTACTGTGATTAAGATAGTAACCCTTGGGGTTAATTTTAATATTATTTATTTTGGGTACAATTTTAAATTCAAATATTAGTATTTTTTATATTTTGAGATAAATTAATTAAAGCAACATGTTGCCAAAGTGACCTCTCTTGTGGAAATTAATTTGTTTTAAATTATAAATGGCTGTATATATGTAATTTGTGAATATTTGTCAGCCCAAAGGATGGTAAATATTTAATAAAATTACATGTATACTTGTGGTAATAAATGTGTGATGATTATTTGGTTTTGCATGTAAATAGTAAATCGGTCCAAAGGAAAGTTTATCGTTTGACATGTTTTCATTATCAGTGTTTGATTACTACACCAAGATATCACTTACAAGTTAATATTTTATCCAAAGATAAACTATTAATGGAGTGCCCGATATCTTGAGATGGGATTTGCCTTTATTTGAATTTATTTTTGTTGTGATACTGATGTAAGCTTGTTTTCTTTGTGGTTCTCTGTTTAGATATGAATCCTGCTAATATAACTGCCAACATCAATTCAATTCCTATGTTGAATGGCTCTAACTTCAAGTCATGGTAAGAGAATCTTTTAATAGTTCTTGGATTCATGGATCTCGACCTTGCGATAAGGAAAAATGCTCCTGCATCTCTTACGGATAAGAGTACCTCTAATGAAAAGAGAGAGATTGAGAGGTGGGAGAGATCAAATAAACATGTGATATCATTGAGAATAACCAAATAATAAGCAGAAACGTACCTGAAGCCATATTTGAAAGCCTGGATTTGAAGATCTACTCCTGTGTCGCACGGCTAGACTTCCAGACTCACACGGGTTTCCTAAAGAGCATTTTCTTACTTCTCTAGGATTTTCTTCTCCGATGATGGGATATCGGGGAGAAAGGAATAATATCGTGTAATCTGGGGACCATAATCGCTTTTATATGACAACAGCATTATTATGATTTTTATTTTTGCCCATTATAAAAATAAAAATTATCCTTAAGTCTCTACACATTAAAAGGCCCACACCATATTAGATACATTAAGGGCCCAAATAGTTTAAAACATAATTGATCACTTTTAAGTGGGCCAAACCTTAAATGACAGCCCACAAAGCATTATTATTTACATATAAGCCCAATGTTGGATTAAGGATCTAACAAAGTCTTGGTCCATTTCCCAAGAGAAGTCTTGGCCGAAAGATTTGGGTTATTTTATTTCGACTTCCATGGGAGTCCGAGACCAAGAGGCCGCTCCAATTCGTGCGTCCAATCGATTGGGACTCCTGACGAGGGAAAAATCAAGGAGAAAAAAAGAGGCCAAACAAATTGAAAGAGAGGCCCTGTGACACAAGACGCCCAAATATTTTTCTGAGATGCAACAGAGAGTTGCAAAAGGTCCAGAAAAATATTGAAGACAATCCAGAGAGCAAATAAAATAACAAAGAATCCACGACAGGATTTGGCCAGGCTAGAGGCCTGGTATTCTACGATCTCTCTTGTTTTCTTCTTCCCTTTCAATTTGTTTGCCTCTTTGTGATTAATCTGCAATTGTTATTGGAATATTTGTATTTCTTTTATATCCAATTTTGGGGACAGATTATAGTGAATTGCTCCTTCCTTTGTATGGATATAGACAAATTTGCCGAACCATATTAAATCTCGTCTTTCCTTCTAATTTGATATCTGCCTGTGTGATTGGTAAATTGCTAAAGTGAGTAAACAGAAATTAATTGGAAGTCTAAACCGGTTCAATCCGCTGCGCACATCCCAACAATTGGTATCAGAGCACTGGGATGGCATCTGACGGGCAACCAAGTTCTTCTACGGCTCCTAAGACAATTATTTTTCATTCTACTACCTCTAGGTATGAGGTGGCAATATTTGATGGCATAAGTGATTTTGCACTATGGAAAGTGAGAATGAAATATCTGTCGGTCAATGAGGGCATGTCAATAGCCCTCAAAGGTATGGATGCAATTCTAAGTGATACAGAGGCTGCAAAAGAGGAGATGAATGAGAGAGCACTTGGAACTCTGTTTTCGGGACTGAGTGATAAAGTTCTCTGCAATGTGATGGATCTTGTTACAGCTAAAAGTGTATGAAAAAAATTAGGCACTTTGTATATGCCAAAATCTCTTACAAATAGGCTATATTTAAGGGGCAAGCTACACACATTCCATATGACGGAAGGGACCTCACTCAAGGATCACTTTGATGATTATAATAAGCTCCTGCTCAATTTGGCGAATATTGGTGTTAATATTGATGAGGAAGATAAGGCTTTGATCCTGATTTATTCTTTGCTTAAGTCCTATGAAAATATTATTACTACCTGCTCTATGGAAGAGAGACTATAAGTCTCGATGAGATTGAAGCCACTTTGTTATCCAATGAGCTCAGGTTGAAAGTACAGTCAGAGCATCAGGCTCCAAATCCGACACAAGGACTTACTGTCAAAGGTAGAGATGAGCAAAGAACAGGTGGACAAGGTAGAAACAAGTCCAAGACAAGATCAAAGTCTAGGTCTAAAAGATCTGAAGTTTGCCATTACTGCAAGAAGCCATGCCATTGAGAAAATAAGTGTAGATTTCTACAGTCTAAGAAAGAGAAGGAACAGAAAGAAAAAGGAACAATCTCAGATTCGGCATCAGTTGCAATTACTTCAGTAGATCACAGTAGTGTTGCAGATAATGCAGTATTTATAGCTACATGCAATGTCAGTTAGGCTAATACCTAGATCGTGGACTCTGGAGCATCTTTCCACATGACACCCCATAAAAAATGGTTCACTTCTTTTAGATCCTGTGATGGAGGCTTTGTTCTTCTTGGGGATGACGCCATCTGTAAAGTGGAAGGAATTGGTATAATTCAGATCAAATATCATGCAAATACTGTGGTGACTTTGGATGATGTCGAATATGTTTCCCAATTGAAAAGAAATCTTCTCTCAGTAAATGCTCTTGATATTGCAGGTTTTGAGGGCAGATGGGGTAGATGATCTATTACAATTAGTAAAGGTGCATTGACTTTGTTAAGAGATAAATTGAGTGGCACTCTTTATTATTTGGATGGCACTACAGTGGTTGGTGAGGCTTCTTCAGTATATTCATCTATTGATCAATTGACACAGTTATGGCATCAAAGATTGGACCATATGTCAGATAAAGGTTTACAGGAGCTGAGTAGACGTGGTCTGCTAGAAGGTCAGAAAGTTGGTGCACTTGGATTCTGTGAGCATTGTATATCTGAAAAACAACACAGAGTCAGCTTTATTTCAGGAGTGCACAGGACAGCAGGTATATTGTATTACATTCATTCTGACCTATGGGGACCTGTCCTAGTTACATCCAAGGGTGGATCTAGATATTTGCTCACTTTGATTGATGACTACTCCTGCAAAGTCTGGATTTATACTATAAAAAATAAAAGTGATGTGTTTCACACTTTTAAAGGATGGAAGGCTATGGTTGAGAGGCAAACTGAGAGGAAGGTGAAAACCTTCTAGACTGGCAATGGATTGGAATTTTGTTCTACATAATTTAATGACTTTTGCAAGTCAGAGGGCATTGTCAGGCATAGGACCACTGTGTATACACCTCAGCAAAATGGTGTGGCGGAATGCATGAATCGCACATTACTGGAAAGAGTCAGATATATGCTATCAAGTTCTAGATTGAGTAGAGATTTCTGGGCAGAGGCTGCACATACAGCCTGCTTTATTATAAATCGATCTCCAGCATCTGTATTGAATATGAAGACTTCGGAAGAAATGTGGATAGGTAGACCTTTAGACTATTTAGTTCTTAGAGTATTTGGGTGTTCAGCATATGCACATGTCAAAGATGGAAAGCTAAATCCCAGGGCTAAGAAATGCATATTTCTTGGATATGCATATGGGGTGAAGGGCTACAGATTATGGTGCACAGAGCTCGGATCTCAGGGTTTTCTAGTCAACAGGGATGTGACTTTTGATGAGTCAGCCACTCCTTTATGGCAGCTACAGCCAAGTTCTTCACCGGGAGATTAGGTTCAGGATCAGCAGGATAGGACTGTTGTTGATATTAATCGGACTGTTAGATTATAGCAGTTGCAGCCTACAGGTGATATTCAGAATGAACAGCATCAGCAGACAGATCCAGAGTTATAGACTCAGGAAGAGGTTATTATACGTGGTCAAGTTCAAGATGATAGTATTGCCACTCGAAGAACCAGGCAACATATCAGAGCACCTCAAATGTATGGTTTTGAGGATTCTGCTTGTGCTGAGTTAGTATATTATGCTCTGAATATTGCAGACACTATAGGTGATGAGTCGACCACATTTCAAGAAGCAATTGGTAGTTCACACGCTGAGCAATGAACCATGGCTATGGTAGAAGAGCTTCAGTCTTTGAAAAAGAATAAGACTTGGGAATTAGTCAGATTACCTAAGGGCAAGAAGAAAATTGGCTGCAAATGGATCTTCAAGAAGAAGGAAAGAGCTACTCCTTAGGATTTGAAATATAAGGCAAGGTTGGTGGCTAAGGGTTACAGTCAAAGAGAGGATATTGATTATAAGGAAGTATTTTCTCCTGTAGTTAAACACTCTTATATTCATTTGTTCCTTGCTTTAGTTGCTTCTCAGAATTTGGAGTTAGAACAGCTAGATGTCAAGACAGCTTTTTTACATTGTGATTTGGAGGAGCAGATTTATATGCAACAGCCACCAGGTTTTGAGGCTCCAGATAAAAAAGATCATGTATGCTTGCTCAAAAGGTCTTTGTATGGTTTGAAGCAGTCTCCAAGATAATGGTACCGTAAATTTGATAGGTTTATGGTCGACCATGACTTCAAAAGATCTCCATATGATAGTTGCATGTATCATCAGCAGTTTTCAAACGGATCCTTTTGTTACTATTATTATATGTGGATGACATGATGATTGCAGCCAGGGATATGTCAGTCATTCAGAAGCTAAAAGTTGAGCTTAGTACTGCATTTGAGATGAAGGACCTTGGACCGGCAAAGAAGATACTTGGGATGGAGATCATTCGTGACAGGCAATTATGTAGACTATTTGTTACTCAGCATGATTATATTGAGAAAGTCTTGGACATATATGGTATGTCTACAGCTAAGCCATCACTACTCGTTTTGCCAGTCATTTTTGGTTATCTGCCAGGGATTCTCTTCAGATTGAGAAGAAGTATATGTCTAAAGTACCTTATGTGAGTGCAGTTGGCAGTATCATGTATGCAACAGTCTGCACTCGTCCTGATATTTCACAGGCAATTAGTGTAGTGAGCAGATATATGGACAAGCCTGGAAAAGCTCACTGGTCAGCTGTGAAATGGATTCTTAAATACTTGAAAGGTACTTCTGATTTGAGATTGGTATTCTCCGGACAGAGTGGTTGCACTGTTACAAGATTTTGTAATTCAGATTATGCTTATGACTTGGATAGGAGGAGGTCATTGACCGGATATGTATTTACTCTCTCTGGTTGTATAATTAGTTGGAAGGCTACTTTGCAATCTATAATTGCTTTGTCTACTATAGAGGCAGAGTATATGGCATTGACAGAGATAGCAAAGGAAGCTATCTGGCCAAGAGGGTTAGTACAAGATTTGGATTTCAAGCAGAATTGTTTGGTTATTCACTGTGACAGTCAGAGTGCTTTATATCTTGCCAGAGATCAGATGTATCATGAACATACTAAGCATGTGGATGTCAGGTATCACTTTATCAGAAAATTTGGTAGAGGATGGTGATATTCAACTTCAAAAAGTTAGTACTGTTATTAATCCGATTGATATGCTCACTAAACCAATTCCAGTGGTCAAGTTCAGGACATTCCTGAACTTGATTGGTTTGAGCACTTGGTGATACCCCTTCGGGGCTTGTGATGAGGAGGAGGTTTTACAATCCATATTTGATAGAGGCATTTTTTTTTGTCGCAAGGAGGAGGATTGTTACCTATTTTGCTCCCAAACGCCATAAGAGAAGTCTTGGTCCGTTTCTCGAGAGAAGTCTTGGTCGAAAGATTTGGATTATTTTATTTCGACTTCCGTGGGAGTTCGAGACCAAGAGGCCACTCCAGTTCGTGCGTCCAACCGATTGGGACTTCTGACGAGGGAAAAATCAAGGAGAAAAAAAGAGGCCCAAAAAATTGAAAGAGAGGCCCTGCGATACAAGACGCCGAAATATTTTTCTGAGATGCAATAGAGAGCTGCAGAAGGTCCAGAAAAATATTAAAGACGATCCAGAGAGTAAATAAAATAACAGAGAATCCACGACAGGATTTGGCGAGGCTAGAGACCTGGTATTCTGTGATCTCTCATGTTTTCTTTTTCCCTTTCGATTTGTTTGCCTCTTTGTGATTAATCTGTAATTGTTATTGGGATATTTGTATTTCTTTTGTGCCCAATTTTGGGGGCAGATTATAGTGGATTGTTCCTTCCTCTGTGTGGATGTAGACAAATTTGCCGAACCACGTTAAATCTCGTCTTTCCTTCTGATTTGATATCTACCTATGTGATTGGTAAATTGCTAAAGTGAGTAAACAGGAATTAATTAGAAGCCTAAACCTGTTCAATCCGCTGCGCACATCCCAACAAATATGGATTGAGTCGTAGATCTGATAAAAAATTTATCAACTTAAATTCAACATGTTTGTTAAATAGATTAAATATTCAGATCTAAACTCAATCTATTTATTAAATAAAACATCCAGTCCAATCCAAGTAACTTATTATTAAATAAGTCAAGTGAGGTTAAATATATTAAATTAATTAAATATATTAAATATATTAAATGGATCGAATTAAATATATTAGGATAAATTTTAAATATATTAAATAAATCAGGTTATGATTGGATTTAATTATTAAGATGGGTCAAAATAGGTTAAATGGATATGAACCTAAATAATCTATTTAATAAATAGATATAAATGGTGTTATGGTAGCTATCTACTGGGTCCCGAGATGTTCACTGGACCAACGACTCGGGCGAAGATACCCTCCAGCCAGATGGCCGAGAAGTATTCCCGATACTGGATACATCACTAATTGCCATCATAGCCATCCCAGCACCTGTACCAAGAGATTGCACGATCGGTTGGGTCCGACTCGCATCCCCACTAAGTGCTTGCTTGGGCCTGAGTAGGGCCCACCATTAGTCGGGCATATTGTAGAGTCGGACACCCTATCTTGGCCCGGCCTTCTCTTAGTGTCCAAAGTTGAGACAACTGGTCCCAACTGTCCCAGTCATGCCGCATGTCACTACAACAATCATGGCAAGTAAATCATGGCAGACAAGTTCGTGGGGAACTGCATCCTGGTAAAATCAGTGGCCCTAATAAAGAAGATACTAATGAAATGGGTCACGGGAGATAAGATCCTAACCATCTATCAGTATTCGTTACTCTTGTCAGGGGCCACCTCTCTAGCAATTTTTCGTTATCCAATGTAACACCATATATGGGTAAGAGGGATGGCAAACGAGGTACGTTCTTTGAACGCTCACATTCCTATATACTTGCACTTACACAATCAACGGGGTTCTCAACTATAGCTATTATTATCTACTTCATCATTCCTTTCTAACTTCAGCATCAAAGTATCCCCGCCGGTAATCTCGGTCCAAGAATCTTCTTGCATGTTTCCGTTCGCAAACATCCCGTTCCATCAAAGAAGATGTTGCCGCCCAGATCGTCATGGCCCGTAGTTGCTGATGGTGTCAAGGGTCGCGCGTCCACCTGCCGGGGGTGCCTCCAGTGCCTCGGGACCTGCAAATAAATCAACATTAGCGACCCGGGCCGGGGATTCCGGCGGGGGCACTCCGACGGTCCATGGCAAGGAGCTTTGCCCTTCCTACCTTGGCGGGGTTTAGATGCCCCCCGGTCAAGGTGCGGTGAGCAGCTTTCTTCGTCAGTGGACCCGGCCCGCCGTCGCTTCATCGGGGCTTGATGAGTACCCCGGGGGTTTGTAACGACCCGCGGCTGCGAAGGCCTCCCATGGAAGGAACACAGGCTATCGCGGGATGCTGCGGCATGGGCCACGGGGGTCTCCGGCTGCTGATGAGTAGCCAGAGATCGATGCTAGTGCTGAAGCTGGAGCACTGCTGCAGTGAGAGTGTGCATCTGCTGAGCGAGTGCAATCAACTGGGTCTCCAAAGGAGGCGGTTGAACCGGGATATGTGGCTCCGTCTCCGGGCCGTGTGGGTTCTCGTGGGAAGGGGACA
Organism: Areca catechu; assembly: GCA_021397845.1. Taxonomy (NCBI): domain Eukaryota; kingdom Viridiplantae; phylum Streptophyta; class Magnoliopsida; order Arecales; family Arecaceae; genus Areca; species Areca catechu. The sequence continues at coordinate 321,650 of JAHSVC010000041.1, forward strand.
CTTCCGCGCAGCTGGGAGAGGTTCCCCTCGCCCGAGTGGTCACCATCCTCCTAACGAATTGTCTGAGCGGGGCCTAAACTGGATCAAAAGTCGTTCTGCCCCCCTACCTGGTGCGCCAATCTATTGCCGCCTGGATCGTCGTGGCCCGTAGCTGCTGATGGTGTCGGGGGTCGCGCGTCCGCCTGCCGGGGTTGTCTCCGGTGCCTCGGGACCTGCAAAAAAATCAACATCAGCGACTCGGGCCGGGGATTCCGGCTAGGACACTTCGACGGTCAAGTCAGTGACGATCCAGAGGAACATATCCTCCTGGTCGAGCCCCTCTAGATGAGCTCCATGCTAGGAGGAGTGAGTGTAGTGTATGAAAGTGTGAGTGAGCTAGGAGAGGTGATGGCCGAGGTGGTCTTGCCCTCCTCTCTGGCCCTTTCCCCTTCTCCTCTTTCTCTTTTTTTGTGGTTGTTGTTGAAAAATTGTTGTTACCTTCCTTTTGCTTACTCTGGCCGAGTCTTCTACTTTGGCTTGCCTCGGGGTCCTCCCATGCTGTCAGACGGGTACGACGAGGTATCGTGCCATAGACGGGACTCCTTTATCGTTGGGGAAGCTTCTATACGCCTCTGACATTCCTTCCGTTTGCCCCTCTCCTAAAAGCCTGGCAGGACCTCGATTAGCGGGCCACCGCTCTCGGGACCCATGCTCTCCGGTAGGGTCTTTTCTCCATCCGTACGGCGGGTCGGTGGAGGGCATGGTGCCTTGATGTGAGTTTCCTTTCTTTCTGGTGTGAATGGCAGCCGTGGGCATTAATGACAGCGTGGCGGGAGTTGCTGTACGCTCCTTGGGAGGCCCGCCATTGTCCTCAGAGGGGAAGTGCTGCTCCTTTGATGGTTGGTGCTTCGACTTGAGTTAGGAGCCGAGCTAGGAAGGTGGTGCCCCCCTCCGGTGGACCCACGCCGAGATGGTCAGGCTGGGTGGAGGAGGGCCGAGCTCGACTCCGGGACAGTGGAGCTCGGATGTGGACGAGATCAAGCTGGCAGAGGTGGTCGAGGTGTCGCTCAGCCCGGGGGACCCGACCTTGAAGGGGCTCCTCGTGGTGGAGGAGGCTTGAGCTCAACTCCCGACCACGGGGCCCGACCTCGGGGGGTCCGCCTCGGAAAGGGGCTTGTACTCGGCTCCGGCTTAGGCATCCCGACCTAGCGGGGACCGACCTGGCGAAGGACGGAGCCCGGCTTCGACGGGCGACCCCGTTGCTCCTGGGGATTTCAGCCCGGCGAAGGGGCTCAAGATCGGAATCAATCGTGGCGCCCGATGAGAGCTCCACGTCAGTTCGTCCGTGCCACGTCAGCGATCTAGCCACATCAGAAGACATAGGACTTCCAAGTACCATTTCAACGAAGGATGATCTAGCAATAACATATGGATTATCTCATTTATAATTCAAATTTATTTATATTAAATTTAAATTTATTTAAAATGAATCCCGGATTAGGTCATATATTACTATCATTGGTTCTCTTGTAACCTCCCATGCTCATGCACATTGGCATGATTAAATGTAACTCACACCAAATTAGTGGTATCATTATCAAATATCAATCATGATCGTTAAGATGGTAGATTGGTTAATAGGAATTTTGCCTTACTATCAATTTTTTTTATTTTATAATTCTATTCTACCCGTGAAAAAAAATATATATATATATAATTACCTTGATAATATCAACCATCAATAAAGCAATCGTAACCAACGGCTGGTGGTATCACCAACTCTAATAACTCCACGGTCTTGCTGTCCGAGGCGCGTCGGACGAGTCCCGGCTCCAATCCGCGGTCGCGAAAGAGAAATGGACTCGATCCGTTTTCTTCCTCTGATAATACTACTAAATTTCTCTCTCCTCCCTGCGACTCCCCTCGCCCTCGTCTTTCTCATCCCCTCCGGCAGCGTCTAATGCCTCACGGAGGACCTCGCCGCCGGCGCCCTCTCCGTTGCCCACTTCCGCGTCGCCGATGATCCCCCGTCCGCCCACAAGATCTCCGCCAGCGTAATCCTCTATGACTTTCGTTTACTATTTTTTGTTGATTTCTTTTTGGTCGAGAGATGGAGAGGGGATTGGGTTTGGGTCGCAGGTGAGTGATCCCAATGGAGAGATCGTCCACAACGCGGAGAGCGTGGAGTCGGGGCAGTTCGCCTTCGAGGCGGGGATCGCGGGGCGGTACACTGCCTGCTTCTGCTCCCCAAAATTCCAGCTCGACGCCGCCGTCTCGCTGGTTTCGAGTGGAAGTCTGGGGTCCTAGCCAAGGTCTGGACTTCTGTCGCCAAGAAAGAGAAGATCGATGTACGTATTCCGTCCCAAAATCTCTTTCTTGAGAACAAATTCTTACAGTGCTAATAATTATCTGGTTTCTGGCTAAAAATTATTTGATTTTTACGAGTGAATTTGTTCGGAAATGATCTTATTATGTTCTACTGGAATTACTCTGGTTTGCTCTTGATTTATTTGTGTAATTCAACGAAAAAAACGGCTGAGAATCTGAAATGCTGTACATTTTTCCTTGATTTGTGGCTAGGAAAAGAATGGGCATGGATTCCACCTTATATCTCTCTCAAAGGGACACATTTGTTTATCCTGCAAACAAGCATTTAATCTTTGTGTAAAAAGATTTACTCTTTTTGTGTGAATTGGCTTAGAAAATAAGACATTAGGAAATTTACTTTTCCTTGCTCCAAAGTCATACTCTGGATTCATGGGGCTTGAAATGCCTAGTAGACGATGATTCAATTCTAAACTAAAGGGATGGGCCATTATGCTAACAGCATGTGAATTAATATAATGTAAGGAAATGGAATATGTGATGCCATGCACATTCTTTCTCGATTTATAGCTAAGCTTTCTGAGGCTTTGGGTTAAGTTTCAAGTTTGTGATCATTGACACGATTTACTTTGTTTTGCAGTGAATTTAGTTAAGCAAATTCTAATGTTGATTATCATACATAAGGCAAACAAGGGAAATAACTAGGAAGAGGAAAAGATCAGAATTTAAATAAAAGTAAATGAATTCAAAAGGAGTGAAGATATAGTTGCGAAAATCAGACATTTAGAATAGAGGTGTAATTTTGTATATTGAAATTTGATTTGTGACTTGGTTCTTTTTGTACCACACAACAAGTACTCATGTTATAGTGAATTATGTCATGCACTTGTGTACACATCACACAGTATAAATTGAGTAGTGCATTAACAAAGTCAAAGTCAAGTAAGAATACCACAACCTGTCCTTGCCATTAGGTCATCTGGGTGAATGATCTTGAGAAATAACCAATGATGCTCATTCTAAAGAAATTGGACAGAAGGCATCTATTTGTCGTTGGAATTCATTGCCTTTTGTTACTAATCTTCTATAAAAAAACCAGAGGGAATCTTGCTAGAGTTCTATTTATGAGTGGACTTAGAAACAGTATGTGGTCTTTGAATGCTTAAATAAAGGATATTATTTGAAGGTATTTATTTGTTCTACTAGATTATTTATGCAAGATGATGCATGGGTTTTCTTCGTTCCTCTTGGTGCAAATTCTTCAAGCTAAAGTCCTATTTTCATCAGGAGATTTACAATGCTGTACATCAGTCCCACTTCTGGGAAGATATTCAAGATTATGTCCATCTGGTCACGAGCAATCTGTAAATCCCTGTGTTGCATGTATGGTCTGTGGCAAATATGTCAAGTCAGTCTTAACAGTTCAGCCGCTGGTTGCTAGCAGAGACATGTTTGTTTTTAGTGTCAAAATTCATTTTCATCATTAGCGAGCTCAATGGTAGGGTGCCTTTGGTAGTTAAATTTCAAAACAAATTATTTTTAAAATTTATTCTCATATTTATCAATGTCTCACTGATTGAGGTTGGAACACCTTCTGAATATGTATAATCAGTAGCGGAACAAAAAAATGAAGTTACGGGGAGCCAAAATAATATGTATATAATATAATATAATTTTTAAAATTTTTAAAATACTCTGTTGATTTTCAATGCCTTCTCATTCAATGTCCCAATAACTTAATTATCCACTACCCTCAAACCCTAGTCCCCATAAATGATATTATAGAAAATATGGATAATTTTGGCAACTTATGCAGCAAAGTAATAATATAAAAGAACGTGGATAACAAATCTCGAAACTATTTTTTGATACCTAAAAAAATATGGATAAATTATTTTTCTGTCTAAATATTGTCTAAAAAAATATTTATCCAAAAAATATAGATTCCTAGCTAAATTTTTTATCCACAAAAGAAAGGGCCCTACTAGAGTTCCTGGTTTAAATGGAGGTGATTAAGAGTAGCTTGGCTGAAATTACTCAGATCTAATACCATCGGCAGCTCCACCTCATTTATTTATTTCGGTTTAGTGTTTGCTTTGTGGAAACCCACCAGGCAAGGTAGCTTGCACGAATTTGATATTGAATTGCATGTGACCCCAATCAATTGACCCAATCCACTGGTTTTAGAAATTTACAATTGTGATCTCATATATCGATGATGAGGTTATTAAGGGCCGGGGGGGGGGGGGGGCGGGCTCCCTGCCTCCACATAGCTCCGCCACTGTGTACAATGAAGAAGCAATCATAAAGCTAAACTCAATGGTATTTAGGCTTGTTATTTTTGATTTATGATTATTTTGTGTCCATCATTAACTATATTTTATGGTTTCACCTTGTTCTATAAGTTGTGTTAAAAATTCTTAAATCCAATTGCTTGCACCCAGGTGATGGAGCTAGAGTTGAAAAAGTTGGAGTTAATTATTGACTTGATACATGAAGAGATGATGTTTCTGCGTCAGAGGTAAATATACCTTCAATACTGTGTACGATATTATATAAGTAAGAATAAAGTGACTCCCATTGTTATCATTTGGTTTAAGGGAGGCAGAAACACAGAGATTAAATCAAAGCACAACCTCAGGAATGGGTTTCTTGAGTCTGTTATCCCTTATTGTTTGCTTGGGAGTTGCTGGTCTGCAGCTATGGCATTTGAAGGCTTACTTTGAAAGAAAAAAAATCCTGTGACAACGTTATGACGATACATATTAATTTACGACTAAAACATGCTCCCGACAGTTTTTACAATGTTCTATTTGCCGGACCTGAACGACCTACGAGGTAAGGAAATTCTCCGCTCGCTAGGACCTTGAGAACCATAGTCATTTTTGCACTAACCACAGGTTTTTTGATATCTGGTTGCTTTCCAATAGCAGGTCTCGGTGCATTGTTCAGGCAATTGGCACATTCTAATTGGAGTACATCCGGCAATAAACCTATCGTTCATGTCCTTTGTGACTTTTTGTTCACCCTGTTTCTCTTCGGTTTATTTTGTAATGTTGTTACTCCTATCTCTATATTTGGGCGTACCATTTATTCCGTGTTTTGGTTCCAGGGGAAGGTTCTGAGGGTGAGTTTTTTTCTCTGTTTTTCAGGTCTAAGCTTTGCCTCAGATCTGAGTTTTGTATCCTCGTTTGAGTGTGCTGTTGTCTGCGGGATCTCTTCCTCTTCCACCTTCTGTGTCACTTAATTTCATGAAATGCCGGTGACATGGTCACCGTTTGGCTTAAATTAAAAGGTCAATGGAAATTATGTTTCTCGTTTGCACCTTTTGTTAATGTCTAGTCCTGCATATAGCTTCTACCAAAAAGAAGTGTAGCATCTAGTTGAAATTTCAACTGGTATGGCTTGGGGAAAAATAAAGGTGAGCATTGGATCCATTAGCTCTATAGGATTTCGTATCTATTGTTTTTTTGGCTTAGTTTCAAGTTTCTATAGGATTTCTTCTTCTTCTTCTTTCTTTTCTTTTCTTTTCTTTTTTTTTTTTTTTTTGCTTTGCATGTATCAAAAGAGCACTATAATTATTCACGTCTGAATTCTCAGGGATGCATCACCTAGAAATAAACTCAAACATTTAATTGCTAAATGAAGGGATGTGATTCAAGCATTTTAAGCAGTAAGTAGTTTTCCACTCCTATGATAGTTATTATTCTTCAAGAAATTTTTCAAAGCGAGAATTAATAGAGCTGGCAAATGACTCACGGCTCATGACCCAAAAATCTGGGATCGGGGTTGCTCAAATTGTTGCGTATGAACTGCTTGCTCATATGTTAGCATCCACTGATGACTATAGAGAATGAACCTTCACATTTGATGCCCCAATGAATGTATGCATTCACCCTAATAATCTCACAGAATCATGCCAGGCAAGAATTCAATTTGAATTTGACAGATGATTGGCAGAAGCCATATGAACCAATATCAATTTTGATAATTATGTTATTGTAATAACGTTCACAAATAATCATCAAATGTCATTTAAGGGCTTCATGAGGATAGGAAGAATTCTATCAGGAAAGAATGTGTGTCAAAATGCATCGTTCCCGGTTACAAACGGAAAACCAATCAATTATAATGCAAAATTGTGACAGCCATCTCCCCTTAACTGCAGCATAACTGGAAACCTGAAGCAGCAGGAAAGACTATTGGCAGACCTTTCTCATTATTGTTTGCCAACAAAATCAGAGCCACCGAACCACCAGTACCTGAAACCACTGCAAAGGCTAATTCTCAGAAACTTGTGTTTTTGCGGCTGATGCAACTTCGATAGCACTACCCAGTGACCATGCTGCCTCGACAAGGGCATCCCTATACTTCACCTGCTTCACTAGTGTGATCTCTTGATGTGGATCCAGGGCTGTCAGAATACAAATATGGGGATCAGAATCATATATACAGTACTAGGAGAAATACTGCAAACGGAAGCAAGTTCATTTTGATTGACATACCAAACCCATCCACAAGTAAGGTGTACTGGTAAACAAGATCCATGCACAAAAAGGGAAGGTTCTCCACAGAAACACTAGGATAGGTAGTCTTGGCATCATCAACATTCAACTTGCAAGCACGCTTTGCAGCCTCCTCAAAATCTGAAGGTCTAACCTTCGCAACTGGGACCTTGGGATCTACAAAACCAGCCTATATAAAGAATGACACATAATTAGTACTACAAAGTGGAAGGTAAGAGCTCCAAAAACAGCATAAATAATGTTTGACCGTATTATAGATGCCTATGTATGAAAGAGACTGTAGTTGAGTATCACCTCAGCTGCCCTATCAAAGAAAAAGGATGCCACGAATAGATTTTTCTGCCCATCTCCACCCCCGCCATTCCACACACCACCAAATGTACACTTCATGTGTGTACATACCGGTTCACCAACTTTGAGAGCTTTAACAGCATCACTCCTGCACTTAGAAAGACTAGCTCCAGAAGGTGCAGCTGATGCTTTGTATACATCATCCCCATATTTGTATTTCCCTGGAGAGAGGAAAAATGAAAAGCGATAAGTGAGAATCAGAAGGAAGATTCCAACGATATATCGAACAATAAGAAGACAGCATGAATTCATTCCCATAATTAGAATAAGCAAAGAAAATGGAATTAAATGAGATCTTCCAATGCTACCATCATTTCCACTATAGCAAAAGTACCATATATTTTTGTTGGTTTACCATGGTTCTGGCAGATTTTAGCCTTTTAGAGGTGGAAAACATTCAAATGGACCTGCATGCAAAAGTGATACCTAAGATCTACTGCCAAATTTATTTAAGAGATTCTAAAAGAACAATGTGTTGATCCTTTATCTGTATTATATATTAATATTCTCGAGCACGGTAGCAACAGAATTGACAATGTTGGAAACTTCTTGAATTGTTCTAGATTTTTATTATTGGGCACATGGCGCTCTGAGTTATTCCCTACGAATGAATAAATCAAAACTTATTCATACATTCGTGATGTGTTCTCAAATTTTAGAATATACAAATGGATTTTTTATAATTGATTTAAGAAACCTTAATGAATTAACCATTAATAATCTAATGTTTTGTTGGCAATGATCTTTTAACTACTTTTTGCTGTTCATATATCACCACCACTTGTTTCACATGAATAAATATGTAAATATATTATTAATTTATATTTTTTTAATTATTATATTTTTCTATTTTTGAGTATTCAAGTTATTTCCAAACTTCGGGGATAATTCTGCAGTTTTTTTGAATTTGCATATTATACTTTAGCTGTTTCATTTCTAAGTCCCAAACGTGTGACTATATTCTAAAGTTGCATCATTTAAATAGAAATCCACAAGCAGCTTAAGGATCATGACATAACATATGAAATGCTCCAGGATCACAGCAAGAGAATTTCATCGTATGCTGACTGATTACCAAATATCTTTAAGAAACCTTTAGGCAAAAACCATATTGCCTATGCAAAAGGGCCCTAAAGCATCCATCTTACCAGAATTTTCATTGTTCTAGATTAAAAATCCAAAATATAACATTTTGCATAAGCAGGTAATTTGTCACCTTTTATATTCCTAGCAGAAGTGTTAGCAATGGGAGCATTGCTTCTGTTTCTCCAGATACAGTAAATCAAAAGTACCTCGAGACATACAAAAAAAAAAGAAAAAGAAAAATTAGGCATGGTAGCCTTCTAAGTTTCTGGTGGTCAGTTCTTGTGCAATCAATCCATTGCACATGCTAAAGTTTTACAAACTCTTGTCTGTTTTAGGTGAATTGCTAATTTAAAAGGATGAAGAAAATATAACAAAATACGGCACACAAAATTTACAGGAGCAATACGTATAATTTGAAAATTCCATACTCCTAGGGAGAGTTTAACATTCCTGCATTAAATAGTATTTTAGGGCTGCAAACAGGTTGAGTCAGACCGGGGAATGCTTGACCCAATATGACCCAGTTTCAAGTTTGGGGCATGATTCAGGACCCCAACACATTGATAGATCGGATCAGGTCAGGTTAGGCCCATGGAAAAGATTCTAGACTCAAGGGGTCATTCGGGTTATGTTGGGGTCAACTGGTCAAGTATACCCAGACTCACCTTAAATATTTAGGTTAGCGTGCAGACCAGGTTGAATCCAGTCTACTATTAGAAACAATTAGCTATTATTTCATAGCTAAAATACAATAATTGATAATTAAATATAGAACCATTAAAAATTTTAAAATAAAATTAAATGCCAACTAAAACATAAATTTCCACTCAAAAAACTTTTTCAATGCAAACAGGAAGGCTTAGGAAGTATGATGGAAATCATACCGCGATAACTATTCAAAATGCAAGTGCTGTAATCACCTCCAGCCTTCAAAATCTCTGCTCGAGCAGCCAACAGACCATAGTGCAAGTAACTAAAAGGGAAAGAACCCAGTTAAGATTATATTTTAGAACATTAGAAATGTTAGCGACACTTTCCAAGTCATCGACTGTAGAAATGGCTAGAATTTGAATGCCCAAATTTCAAAAACAGATAAGTTCTATAACTTTTTAACTTTACAAGAGAAAGTATTGCTTGAAACAAACATTAGAAAGCAAAAGCTCTAATAGTAGATCAAGGGAATTATCAACCTATGAACATATAGGTAATATTTTGTTCCTTTAAGAAACAGCTGCTTCACATATGTGTCCTCTCCATCTGCAACTTTTGGAGCCTTTGCAGCATCCTCTTCAGAGATAGCATAAGCCATTTGAACAGACCCTCCTCCCAAATCAACCACTCCAACAGTGTCTGAGTATGTCTTTCCCAAATTTCCTAATAGAAAATTTATAGCAACCTACATAAAAGATTTTCTTAGAATGATATTGAATATTTGCAAAATCAGAATATTATTTCTCCATAAACTAGTAGGACAATAAAATTATCTCAAAAAGTTTAAACAAAGTGTTCAAGTATTTTCAAAAAAGAAAAAGGGAATACAAAGCAAGCCTTATTACATAATAGCATGCACAATATAACAAGAAAAAATGCTTATATTTCTTTATTTGAGGACATCACACCATTGCGGCTTAACTGTAGGTCCGATTTTTCTCTAAGGATAATGGAAGATGAATAAGAAGGTGCAAATCGAAATACAAGAAAGAAGCAAAAGGCTGTCATTGAAAACTCAAGCTATCACATGCTTCAATATTCAGCTGGTTTATGGAAACAGGATTTTAAAACTAGGATGCACAATATGGTGACATCAAGACAAGTATCATAAAGAAAAATGAATTTCATTTTTTCTTTGAGATCGGTTTGGTTAAAAGACCCTTGTCCTTTTCCAAAAGGCTGTGTTTCTACCACTTCCCCGCCCCCCCCCCCCCCCCCCCCCCCTTCCCAAATAGCAAAAGTATATATTGGCAAAATCTCACTCAGCAACATCAAAACAAACAGCTGATTGTAACATGAATTTCTTGCAGAGATTCCATATATAGAGTTATTCTCACCAAGCCCAGCTTCATGGGATAAGGTTAAATGAGATTGCTGTTGTTGTACATCATGGTCTTGAGGCAAAAGGCTGGAGCATTCATGTGATGCTTTTTCACTTGATCTGAAGTTCTGTTTTTGAATGCAATGCAAGCTAGCTGCTTTAACTAGACATAGTCAAACTGATGATTGACTTGGCCGTTCGTGAAATCGATTTTAAATTGCTGAGTTATGTACATCTCATTAGATTTGGCGAAATAAAAAAGGCATCACCACAAGAACAAAGGAGACATGAGCAAACTAATTCAGCTTTCCTGAAGTATTATTAGGAAGTCGCACATATGAATTGACAACACAATGTTCATCATAACTATGCTAAGACTCATGAAGCCTATCATCAAAATCACCCTGCTTCCTTTTATAATTCATGCTTTCTCCTAGATGAATAATAGTTTGTTTCAATATTGAGAATAATCACAATATTAAAAGGAACCAAATAGGATTTCCAAACTGAAGTGCCAAATATACCACATAAATAAGTTTGGATAACATACCCACTGAAAAGCGCCTTCTTGAGTTCCATCAAGAACAGACACCCATCTGGCTGGAATTTAAGTGAGCTCTTGCCTTTAAGAAGATCCCTAACCTGTAAAAATGCAGGTTCAGATCAAAGAAAATAATGGGATATTCTGTATGTGCTGTGCTAAAGCAAGAATCAGACTGTTCCTTGCAAGGATAAAGCTGCAATTATGGAATTAGAAACTCCTTTAAAGCAATTGAACATAAAAAATGAAACATAACAAATAATTGCTCTTTGCAGCTTTAAAAAAGCATAACCTTTTCTAATGAATATAGAAATGTTATTACCGCTTGCAAAATTTTCTCAGATGTTTCATCTCCCAAAGCTCTCAGCCCTGCAGTGGCCTGGATAAGCATCAACATATGAATGACCTTTGATGACAACAAGCATGCAACTTTAAAACTACAAAACACCATGCGATCCTATTGGCCAAGAAACTATTTTTTTACCCCAACCCTGACAGGTGTTTTCTTGCGCAATTCAGAAGGAACTACACTTTCAGCTTTCCTCCAGAAGAGGAATTAGTGAATTTGCAGCCTCCTGGGATCTTTAGCAAAGGCACTCAAGCCAGGTTTTCTCTGCACATGAAGGACAAAAATATGACACCAAATAACAAGCTCTTTGAAAACTTCCTAACCTACACATTTAAATTGCTCGCTAGAGAGCATGACACATGAAAAGAGGCATTACAAGTCTTATCTTCTGAGATTTTATCGGGCTGCATTTCTAGCCAAAGTTTATGATATCCTATTCTTAAACTTCCAAAGAGTTGTGTGTGATATAGCGTTTTTATACCTTTTTTTCCAAATATTTCTCAGCTATAACAGCTGCAAAATTGGGTTTCCATGATCGTCATCATCAATGATGCATATAAAACGGACCTTGGTACTACAACTGTGATCACTCATGATACCACAAACATCCCAAAAGCACACTCCAATAATGGCATTTGTGATTCCATAAGTCATCATAAAGAAGATCTGCTTATCATCACATTTTTGTATTAAGAAAACTGACCCTGTCAATTTTCACCACTCTGTCCTTTTACCCAAGTCTCTAACTTCGTTGATAAAAATTCAGTTACATCTATAAATCTTTTCACATGGTGGCCAAGTATTCATGCCACTATTTAACCTTCTTTAAGGCGTTTCTTTGAAAATGAGTAGAAAATTTATCGTAGAAGTGATCAAAAGATGATAAATGTCACACACATTACTTGAATTCCAACCTCAAATAAAGAATTCAACTAGAAGTAGATGCAAGCCTACTCGATCAATACCTGTATGAAGAGCTCGATATCCACCCCGATGTGAAGCATATCCAAATTCTCATCGAAGCAGTAGACATGAACCCTACTCCCGGAACTCCCGGCATCGAAGATGACGGCGTAGCTCTTGGATCCCGCGTCCGCCGCAGCTCCGCCGCCGCCGCCAGGGCCAGGGACGGTCTTGCGGCCGGCGTTGGCGGCGATCGAGAGGAAGGGCGCAGCGGGGGAGCGGGGCATGAGGAAGAGAACGAAGGAGACGAGGAGGAGGGGATTGAGACGACAAGGATGGCGCCGCGGTAGCGGTGGATCTTGTCGGCGAGGGGCTCCTGCCGGAGCGGGGCGCCCGCTGCTTCATCTTCGCGTCAGCGTCGCCGAGGGCCCGGATCAGATCGGCCGCGGACGGCGACCGGTATCGGATCTGCCCGTTGCTCGGCGACGGCTTCACGGGCTGCGGCGTTTCTTGGAGGGGCTCCAGCTTCTAATATAAGAGATACGATCGCGTGGAGGGGGCGGGGGGGGATGGGATCAGAGAGACGGGTAGATCTCTCTGCCGCTTTGGAACTCGAACTCTAGTTCCTGGTGCTTCTGCTGCTCCTTAGCGAGGGACTAAGCAGTTGCTTAAGAAATAATAGTAATTTATTAAGGAATTTTATGGGGACTAAGCACGATCGACCGAAAAAAAAAAAACTATAGGTTGTCAAAGTGTTGTGGGGGGGGGGGGGGGTTGCGTCTCGAGGAGATTAGAGAGTGGGGTGGAAGGAAGAATGTTGCTTGGCTGTCAAACTCGGGTTACCGTTCTGTGTGACCTATAAGCATGACCTTTCCGGAAGTGTGCGTGAGGGACGAGGCGGGAACGTAACGGTGAGGGAGCGGGAAACGGGGACATGTGGCGGGGGCTGGGATGTGGGTGCGGAAGGAAGTGGGGTACATATGGGGTTTGCGAGATGGTTGGTTTGGGGTCTGGTCTGGATGCGGGTATCGTTTGGGTTGGTTTGAGATGTTGCTTGAGTTCTCCAACATTCGATGGGGTAAACGCGGCGCGTTCGTTGGAAGATATGGTGTGCGGTCAAAGGGGTTCGGGAATTAGGACTAAAAGCGTAAGTTAGGTACTTAAACAATGCAGGGAGGATTTTATCCCCCCCTCCCTCAAAAAAAAAAAAAAAAAAAGTGAGGATGGATGATGGTGAAAGTTGTCTATGTATATAATATTCAGTTGTATGGATGAATTCGGGGATGTGCTTCGGTCTTAAAAATTTAAAAAAATGAAAAAAATATACGTATTGTCGTGGAGTGCTGTTCTCTTAATAAAAGTTATATGGATGATTTTGAGTAGTTAGAATTTTGAGACTCATTGTATCACACTTGTTTTCTCTTAAATACACACGTTATCTAATGTCTCGCTAATTGAATGCTTGCAAATTAACAATCATATTTTGAAAAAAAATTAATTGATATAAAATTATCGGACCATTTGATTATCTAAATGAGGTGCTAGCTTTATCCTGTATTGTTGATGCATGTGAAGGTAGACAGCAACTTATAATGTCTAAAGTATAGAGTTCAAAAGTTTTGTCTTTACATTGCTATGCATCAACAGCCATTCCTATTTGAATGGCCTCCCAAGCTAACCGTTCTTCTCCCGGGACAGGATGATGGGGAAGCGCTCTGACAGCATCCAGGAGTCTTCTTATTTTCTCCGAGAATAGAAAATTGCTCCTAGGTGCTTTATCATGGAAACTTGCAAGAATATTTTTTGATTAATGATAATTAACGAAAATTCTTCGATGCTCAATTTCGTAAAAAGAATGAGATGAGCCATGGCAGTTGGAGCTGAGAGCGAAGTGATGACCGGAGAGCGTGAGAGTGATAGAAATGAAATATTGTGGTATAATGTACCTTGCTAGAATTCCTTCTTATCAATTTTAAAATTACATGGAGTAACAGAATATCATTAGAAAAGTGGCTTCTTCTGCATGTATAATAGATTCTAGTAGAATATTAGAATTTTATTTTCTAGAATTTTTTTTATTGATATTTTTCTATTAGGATAGCTGATTCTGTTGGGAAACTTTGTCCATAAACTCGTTCGCCATGATTCTGCTTGCCACGATCGCTATTAGAATAACTGAGATCAGTTATTGACACTTACTCGGATGTCATCGGCTTTGAGTATTGGGATAACTTGTTCGTTACTGAGAGAGAAGAAATCTTGCCGAGAGAGGAGGCTTTGACATTTGCAATTTAGCATGCTTGACTAAGTTTGGAGTTAATCAGGTTCGAGCAAGTACTCGGTAGATGTGCATGAAGGAATGTTAGTCGGATTGGCTATATATAATTTCTTAGTGCAAAGTGTCAAGATAGTCGGTATGATGACTGACCTGGCCGTCTTCTATTCAGTTGATTGTACTCGATTGTTAGATGAGTCAATAGTCATAATCATCTTCTTTATGATCGATAGTATGATTATCAGCTTCCTCAATCGGTGGTATTATTACTTGTTGGTTGTCTAATGGATGATTTTATTTTAGTCGATGGTCTGGTAAGTATCTTGAAATCAAGTAGGTAATTATCATAATAATATTTTTAAAATTTATTATAAAATTAAAATAAATAAAAAGTAAATTGATTGACGTTCATTGATTGATTGACAAGTCAATTTCCTTCTATCCATGCATTTGGCTGGTGGTTGCCTAACATGGCCAAATATGTGCAACATATTTATAATCAAAACAAAAGTTACAAGTAACTTAAGAAACTTATTTTAACATGGCGAACTTCACGTGGCCACGCATATCGTCAATTAAAGCTATATATATTTTTAAAGATATAAAAAGGACAAAAAATATTAAAAAGGAAACAAAAATTTAAAATATTACCTACGGATCCCCTACATAAATGTAGAAAACCAAGTATTAGTGGACATTTTCCATTAGATTTTCCTGCATCAGAGGCTGTAGTAATTAGAGTAAACTAGATGATGGGGCATGACGCACGGAATATAATAATTTTAATATTTAATATAATTTAAAATTTATTTAAAAAATTAAGATAATTTTTTTTATTTTTATAGATATAATGATTATACAGAAAGTATAATTTTAAATGAAAAAAAATTATAAAAATTTGATACTTGGTAATTATTGGATCTGGATAGTATTATTTTAGTTATATATAATAGGTTTTCCTAAATAGAACCTTAAATATTAACACCGGTGAACATGCTGTCCGCCAAAAATTTAGGATTTGAAGGATAATATTAATCATTTGATTAGCAAAAAAATATTTAAAAAATTAAGTGGCATATCATATTTTTTCGTAACATCTACCATAAAAGAAAGAAATCTTCAAATTATTATCAATATCAGGACATTAAGAAGGTATGTTAGCAAGTGGAGTGACAAATATCCATGGATGCTGCAGGACATTTGTTTCCTCCCCGTTGCCAAGGCATTTCTTGATGCCATGATTAATATAGCGGGCCATATAAGAGAGATGGCTCTACCACCAGCCAGGAGGCGCCCTCAAAGTTATGTTATTCCTGGAATAAAGGCTTTGGTACTTCGTTCGCATAAAAGTAAGAATAGAATTGGACCGGCCCGAAGCCCATTATTTGAAATTGGACTGGACGAGCTCAATAAATTTTGGACCGATCCGAAATCGATTTGAATTTCGGATCAAATTTTAAATATATCGGACTAGATTTCGGGATATAAAATAGAGTCCATTTAATTTTTGGACCAAAAAGATGCACTGATTCAATCCAAAAATTCTTAAAATATGATTTGAAATTTAATCTAATTTTGAACTGGGCCGATCCAATGAACTTTGGACCGGTCCACTTCCAACCCTACAATCCCTGCACACCCTCCTCCAACCCCACCCCCTCAAAAAAAAAAAAAAAAGAGGATGATCATATACACACGCAATCCAAATCTTTTTAAATTTTGCGTGCACTAATTGAAGTAGCACGCAACTTGCTAATCTCATCTCACCTACATTGAAATGGGAGCTGATTGAATTTATAACAACACTTAATTGGATGTTGATAAATATGCATCTTTGTTAGTGATATAATGTGGATTTAGACTGAAACAAGAGCACTCTGCAGGACAAGCTAGATGATCTCTGGAGTTAATTGTTGTCTGATAATTCGTTACATAAAAATCCAGTTCTTGACTCTTTGCCTAATAGCCTTGCACTTAGTTTAAATGGCGCATAAAACTTGTGCACCGATACAATTGCAATCAGAAATGAGTTAATTAATGCAAAAATCTAGCTAAAAAAAAAACAACCATGTGCTATTATATTATTTTCATTGCTCCTAATATCAATAGCCTTTCTTGCTTCTTCCTTTTATTCATTTTTATTATATTTTTTCAATGTGTGTGGTGTGTGTGAAGGCTTCTTTCATTAATTCAAAATGATCAATAGGAAAACTCCACATTGCTCAAGCAAGTTTTTTTAAAAATATTTTAAAATTGAGATGATCTAAATCAGGCATATGTGTGAATGCATCGAACATTTCTTGATTTGGCATTGTGTTAACAAAACAGGGGCAATGAGTCAAAAGATATATTTGTTGTTGTTACTAAACTCCAAGTTAGGCTAAAATCGACAGGAGCCAAAGTGAGTTAAAATTGAATATACTATCGATGCTCCTAGGTTGACCGCTAAATTCGAGAAAAATCCCACTTGCCAGAATTTTTTCTATGAAAATTCCCTGATATTCAAATCAATCAAAATCTAGAAAGTAATAAAAAGAGTGATTTTGAGGATCCTTTGCATATGTCAAAATCAAGAAATAGCATTAAAGAGCAATTCGGAGGATCCCTTGCCCTTTTTTGTATATAGATGGAGATCAGTAGCCATTTCGGTGATGAGCAATATACGTAGTAACTGCACATGAATGGTTAGTTTGTGGTTTAAATAGATCGTAATAGCTAAATAAGTGATCTAGTAGTTATGAGCATCTTAATTATGTGATAATGATTGTAGGTGTAATTACCGTTGACCATACCGAGCTAGTTTCATCTTGACCATACCGAGGTCAACCGAAACATCTCCCGCATACAGCTGGGAAGTGAGAGATGGAGATGGTGGCGAAAAGGAGAGAGGTGTGGAGAGTCCATTTCTCGAACTAAGACACGTGGAACATGGAACCATAGCCAGTTTCATTTAAACTACCATCTTAGTGGTAACGTGCTTCTTCTACAAACTCCATTCTTGAAGGATATGTATTTAACAAACTAAAAAATTATTTAATAAACCGGGATTTCCTCCAAGATAATTGCTGTTAATGGTATTAGAGGAGCTCAGATGGATGGTCGGGATATATTACAACCAAATCTTAAATTTGAGATTTAATTGGAAAAAATAGATCCTATTTATCCTAAAATTTTATATTTAGATTTTGCTCAGCCTATTTAGTCCAATTCATTGAACATCGGTTCGATAAACTGAGCTGAACTGAATTCTTCTAGTCAATTTGAAGAGATGGTCGGTTCACCTAACATGAAGGCATATAATAACATCGGAAGCCCACGAACGGGAAATAAGCTTGGCCCAGTCTATTACAATGACCATGGCCCAACATGGACGAAATGTTGGTAAACGGGCTTAAAAAAACTTGGCACCCAATAATCCTACTAGAGCTGTCAATGGGTCGGGTCCGGACCCGAGACCCGCGGGTATTTATCCAACGGGTCCGGGTCTGGTAATAAATCTGGATCCATTTACCCGGACTCGAGATCCAAACCCATTTAGTCATAATAAATAGATCCGGGTCTGGATATGTAATATCCAGACCAAGTAGACCCGAGACCCAGTTATATAAATAATATTACATATTTAATATATATTTATATTATTAGGAACTATTAGATCGCGATCCAAGAATTCGAAATCAACCATTGTTTTTAATATAAAAGCCTTTCCTCCTCCTCGATTCGGTGCCCTCGATTTTTTCCATTCGATGAAATCCCCAAATCCTCCCCCCTCAACGACCGACGTCTCCCCTCACCTCGACGACCGACACCTCCCCCCGTCAGTGGCTCAGCCTCTCTCCAGTCTAGATCGGCCATCGGTGTCCATCGCCGATCATGTCCTCTAGCACTGCCCTTTTTCTGTCGATCGTTTCAAAGCTCTTGTACATGCATCAATGGTGAGGAGGAGAGGCCGAATTGGCAGCATGGTGGTGCTGGACTCGATCTACCCTGTGATCGCCCTCGTCCTCATCCTCGTCGCTTGCATCGAGCTCGGAGACGTCGCCACGGCCGTCGATGTCTACCTCTTGATCTAGTACGATTTTGCTAGCATGCTTTACGGATCTCACCTCGCTAGCCTCAATCTCTATGCCGGCGCTTCACCCTTCGCTCCTGGCACCGATATCTCATGCACCATCTTCATGATGCCCATCCGGGAACTCAACCTCACCTTTTTTCGAGGTAAATCGCGTCCCTTCCCCCTTTCCCCGAGATAAATCGCGTCCCTCATCTTTCTTCGAGATAAATCGCATCCCTCCCCCATTCGAGTCCGAGTCTGGATACATGGGATTCATTCATGGTACTTCAAAATTAAACCCATTGGGTATTTGGGTCCGGATCCAGGTCCAGTAATTAAGATTGGATCAAGATCCGGATAAGCCTCTGTTGGCATGGAGTCCCTGGATCTGCCGGTCGGAGCCGCTGCGTCGCAGGACCGCTCCCTGGTTCACCTACAAAACAGGTCCCTGCTGGAGTTGTTCTGGTGGAGGACACTCCGATGCCTAAGTCAGTGGTGGATTCCAGCCACAGAATGGGGAAGATGGAGAGTGGAGAGAGAAAAAGAGTTCTTAGAGATTGGAAAATGTGTATGTGCGAGATTATTCACGCGTACCTCTCGAGCCATCCTTCTTACCCATATTTAAAAGATGGCCTCCGGTCTGTGGCCCGCTCTTTTCCAGAGATCATGGGGAGCCATTCACTCCCATGATAGTCGATCGTGGGTTGTCAATGAGCAGTTCCGGCCAGATCGGAGGCGTGGCTGCAGGAATTGCGCGCCATGATCATGGTAAATGAGTGTCGATTGTAACCGTTGGTTACAGTTTTCTTTTTGGAACAGATTGTGATTCAAGCTTCGGGTTTCCCCTTGCATGGGCTGAAGGCTTGATATTTCCCGAGGCCGGAGATCATGTCTACGACGGGGACGAAGTTCATGTCTACGGAAGTCGATGAGTAGTTCAGACTTCGGCCGAGGCCGAAGGTGCTACCCGAAGGACTGGCCTTCGGATGTTGTAGTTCGGTGTGAAGCCTTGAGTTGCTTACAGTTGGCCTTCGCTTAGTCCGAAGTCCGTAATTCGGAGAACTGGGGCTTCGATAAGTCGAACCGGAGCCTGGTTCGTAGCTGAACCAGGATATCCCAACAGTTGCCCCTACTCTCAGTTGTCGAAGCGAAGATCTGCCTCGAGAAGTGAGAGTATTATAGCCTTGTCGCTTTCTTCCTGAGAGATGGTGTAGTGAATGATTACGGGACCTCTATTGGGCTGCCCATCACGATCTGAGAATCAGATGGTGGACAAGTGCCATTCTTAATCAGGAAAAAGTAGGTGGCCCTGAGGCTATCTCTCCTCGTCCCGTTGCACAGTGGTTGAGGCAATCTTTTGGTTGGGATTTGGATAGTTGTGGTGGTTGTTCTCCGCCCATTGGATGAAGGATAGATCTTATCCTGGCGGTCAGTCGTAAGTGGGTTACCTCCCAGGGTAACCTTAAGTCAAATTAACCCTCTGTGGGGGTCCAGAGACCCTTACTTTTCTTTTGGGAAAGGGTAAAGGTCTGGGCAAGGAAGCTTCTTCAACCTCATCACATTCTCCGCCCAAACCGTCCTGGAGTAAGCTTCTTAAACTCATCACATTCTCCGCCCAAACCGTCCTGGAGTACCAGTCTATTCTTCAGGTAGAATCCTTTTTCCACCCCTTTGCTTCATTCTTTGTCATGGAAGAGACCGTAGAGAGTCAGGGGAAGCAGGTTGGGCCCTCGGGGGCCGGAGATACAGTAAGTCCGGAGTCGGTCCCCAGCTCGGTTTCTCAGAGCAAGGCAACCCTTCTTTGAGAACGCTACCGCATTCCTGAGGAATTTCCTTCGTCCTCCCTGCGCCCGAGGAGCAGTGAACGAAGCTCCCCCTGGGTGCCTAGCTGTGTACGAAGATCAACTGAAGGCTGGTCTTTGGTTTTCCCTGCACCCCTTATTTGTTAAGATTTTTCGCTTGTACCAAGTGGTGCCAACGCAGTTAACCCCAAACAGCATCAGGAACATCTGCGGGTTCCTGGTCATGTGCAGCATTGCCAACGTAGAGCCTAGAACCAACCTATTCTCGGCCCATTTCGACTTCAAGATGGACTTCCACAGCAACGGATGGTGGGTGATCGGTCCTAGATCGAGCCGCAGGGTGATTAAGGATATGCCCATCGCCATCCACGGGTGGAAACCTGTCTTTGTATTTGTGTTGTCCTTCGACCCATGGGACTTCGACACTGAGTGGAAGAAACCTCGCCTGACCGCCAATGACAGAAAGAAAGTCTTGGCGACCGATCAGTCAGATTATGATCTTCTGACCAACTCGAAAGTTGCTCATATCCGGGAGTTGTTGGAGGAGAGGAACCTCCATCAAGCGGGAATCAATAAATTCGCCTCACTAGGTATAGTAGTGGAAATTTCTGCTCTTCTTCTTTAGGTTTCATTGTAGTTCATTCGACTGAGGCGATCCCCTTTGCCTGCAGGTGGTGGGATGAAGCGCAATTTGAGCTGGCTTCGCCAGACTTCGGAGAGGAGGGTGGCACAGGCCCCTTCCACCAGGTCTGCAGCTCGGAAGAAAGCTCGGAGAGATGGTCCCAAAGGGGACCAAAGCGCTTCGTCTTCCGAGGCATCTCCGGGGAAAATGTAGCGGCCGCGGAAGAGGTTCCAGCGAGGCCATGCCCAGTCGAGACTCCAGCGGCGGTCACCTCCCCAATCGACACGACGGGGGGCCCGCCTCAAGGAGTGGATGTGCCACCGGTTTGCCCCTCTGCTGCCAATAGGGGCAAGGCACAGCAAGTCGAAGGAGAGTCCATCTGCGGAGATTCTTCAGCCGGAGGTTGCTCAACGAACCCTTCAGAGCTCCCGCCTATGGGAGAGTTGCTGGTTCCGGAGGAGGCCAGACAGGCGTTGAAGGGCACGATACAGCCCCGTAACCTGGCAATTCTCCGGAACCGGAGCTTTCTCAAGGTGTCCGATTCTGGCTTCGCCGCCCTGCAACAGGTATGACTATCACCGCCTCCTTTACCTTGAGAGTTATTTGACCCTCAATTCTTCTTTTTTGATGTAGTTGGTCTATGACTTCACCTTCATGGAGGAAGGCTTGGGGAACGTGGACAGCCTCATCTACGACCTCAAGGAGGAGCTTCAGACTGCTAGGGCTGCCAGGGAAGTAGCCAAGGAGCTAAAGCAATCCATGGAGGACCGTCTTGTCTGGGTGACTGATGAAGTTCGTGACCTGAAGGGCGAACTGAAGAGCGCCCACTCGAGGATAGCGGGACAAGAGACAGGGTGGAACAGGAGCAGGAGGCAAGTTGAATCCCTGGAGCGGACTGCCAGGGAAAACTAGGAGAGGATGGAGAGCCTGTCCAAGGTGGCAGAGGAGGCTTCTAGAGGGTCGAAGAGGCGATCCTAGAATCCGAAGCTGCCAAGAGGGAGGCCGAAGCCACCAAGAGGGAGTCCGAAGCTTTGAGGAAGCAAATAGACAATGTCGTGGCTGACTTCAAGATGTCTTCGCAATTTCAGACAGAGATTAATGAAGTATCGTTGTATGCCTACCAGCACGGCTTCAATGATGGGCTTTCCAAGGTAAAGGAGACCCTCCCTCATCTCGACCTTTCAAAGATCCCCTCCTTCAACATAATTGGAGAGGAAGGAGAAGAAGCGGAGGAGGCCGAAGCCGCAGGGGAGGTCAAGGAGTCACCATGTCCGACGGAGGAGGCTGCTGCCCCAGTCGAAAACCCAGAGATGATCCCAGCTATGATCTCGGTCTAGGAGGCGACTCAGGCTGGAGGAGTCCAGGCTGAAGGTTCTCCCGTCCCGGCCCAGATTGATGAGACCCTCTCCGATCAAGTTGATAGGTTGCTCCAGTCTTGTGGTGTGGAGCCCTCTCCTGTTGATGTTGAGTGACCTGGATCACTCCGAATGTATTTTCTTTTTTTTTACTTGTATTGCCAATGAATTTTGTATTGCAATTTTTTCAGATTTTGGAATGAATTCCCCTTTCTTTGCATATGCATTGTTGTGCCTCATGTGTTCATGTGTAGCCTGAAACGGTTCTATCATTTCTCCTTTGGCTTAGTCGAACGATAGCCTTCGAAGGCCATCCAGTTGATAAGAGCTGGTTTTACCGTTCTCTTTCCCACTTAGTCGAATAGTCGTGGCCGAAGGCCGTTCAGTCGGTAAGGATGAATCCTTGAACGGACCAGAACTCCATTGTGTTGCTTTCCTTCGAATAATTAGCTTGTCCATTGGGGCGGACAGGAGTCATCTCCCCGCCAATCAAATTAAGGGGATTTGATTGGGACCACCGTTGTCCACGTGGCACGTCGAAATTTGTACAGTCGTGATCTCTTGCGCCTTATTAGCCATCGGGCCTCTTTTTCCCAAAAGAGACCATCAATGATGCCGTCGCATGACGCGGATCTCTTCGGATTTGAAACGATGGCGGTTGCAGTCTTGGGGATGGCTTCCAAGAGACTTTCTGGTTCTCGAAGCGTCACCTGGACACGTGGCGCCTTCTCATATGGCCGGGAAGGATGTGGGACGCACCTCCCCGCAGTCGATTATGGGCGCAGGGTTTCTATAAATAGGACCCTGCCCCCTGCTATCGCCAAGGGCCCCGGTCGCCAGGGGACATATCATTAAGAGAGGTACCTGAGACGGTACATCGGTCGCCAGGGGTCTCGGTCGGAAGCAACTGTTCCCCAGCTACCTCCCGAAGAGGTCGAATTGCCAAGTCAAAGGCCCA
Source organism: Areca catechu (assembly GCA_021397845.1). Lineage (NCBI taxonomy): Eukaryota > Viridiplantae > Streptophyta > Magnoliopsida > Arecales > Arecaceae > Areca > Areca catechu. The sequence continues at coordinate 344,808 of JAHSVC010000041.1, forward strand.
CCAATGGAGGTGTAGGGATGATACACCGGCTCGCCAATTGGAGAAGGGATGAAGATGAAGCTTCAAAGCGACTACGGCTATATTTCCAAGCCCACGCTATCGTGGTGCTGACTGATCAACCTCTCAAGGCCGTTCTCCGATCTCCGGATACTTCTGAAAGGATAGCCAAGTGGGCTGTGAAGCTAAGCGAATTTGACATTAGCTTCCAGCCCGAGCGGCTATGAAGGCCCAGGTGCTCTCCGATTTTCTGGTCGAGTGCACCTGGAAGTCCGAAGATGAAGCCTCTTCGGATGAAGGAGAAGCCCCAAAGGTGGTGAAGTCTGTTTGGATGCTTCATGTGGACCGAGCTTCCAATGCTACTGGGTGCGGGGCTGGACTTATGTTGATCGAACCTGGCGACCAGATTATAGAGTATGCACTCCGTTTCTCCTTCCACGCCTCCAATAATCAGGCTGAATATGAGGCCCTACTCGCCGGACTTTGGATCACCAAAGATCTGGGAGTCCGGCAACTCCGAGCCTTCTCCGACTCTCAACTGGTTGTAAATCAAGTCAATGGAGAATACGCAGCCAAAGATCCAACCATGGTGCAATACCTGGAGAAGGTTCAGGCCTTATCCTCTCAACTGGAACATTTTGAAATTATTCATGTTCTCCGATCCGAGAACTCCAGGCGGATGCACTGTCTTGACTGGCAACTACAGCACCGGAGTCTCTCGGGCGCACCTTTGTTGAACATCTTGAAACTCCAAGCATTGCCAAAGAGGCAGCAGAGGTGCGCCAGATTGATGCTGAGCTAAGATGGATAGATCCCATCATTAGATTCCTGAATGAAGGAGAACTGCTCGAAGATAAGGTAGAGGCCAAGAAGATCCGCTGGATGGCATCTCAGTACGTCATCTTAGACAGAACCCTCTACAAGAGATCGTTCTCCCAACCACTGGTGAAATGCCTTAGACCCACCGATGCAGATTATGCATTGAGAGAGGTTCACGAGGGCATATACGGGGATCACTTGGGAGGCAGATCTCAAGGATACAAGATTATTCGATAGGGATATTACTGGCCCTCCATCCAGAGAAAGACTCAGCTGATTTCGTGCAGAAGTGCAACCAATGCCAGAGGTATGCCAATATGCAGAGATAACCTGCAAGTCACCTGACTTAGTTGGAAGCCCTATGGCCCTTTGTCCAGTGGGGATGGACATTCTTGGCTCGTTCCCACCAGTATCGGGGCAAAGAAAGTTTCTCCTAGTGGCCATCGACTATTTCACGAAATGGATGGAAGTCGAACCATTGGCCCAAATCACAGAGGGCAAGGTGGAAAGTTTTATAAAAAACTCCATCATCTTCAGGTTCGGTATCCCACACATCATCATCACGGACAACGGGAGACAATTCGACAATCCGACAATCCGAAGTTCAAGGACTTCTGTGCTCGGTACCATATCCAGCATCGACTAACATCCGTTGCACATCCACAGTCCAAACGGAGAAGCTGAAGTCACCAACCGGACCATCCTTCATGGTCTAAAGACAAGGTTGAACGCCGCCAAAGGGCTTTAGGCCGATGAAGTGACATATGTCCTTTGGGCGTACCGAACTACCCAAGAATAGCCACCGGTGAATCTCCGTTCAACCTAGCCTACGGTACCGAAGCCGTGCTACCTATCGAAGTCTCCCTACAGTCCCTGAGAATTGACAACTATGAAGAGCCTGAGAATTTCGATCGTAGAAGGATCGATCTGGATCTGCTATCAAGCACCAGGCTACAGGCCCAGATAAGGATGGCGGCATACCAGCAAAGGGTCGCCAAGTACTATAATGCAAGAGTGAAGGAGCAAACTTTCTGTACGGGGGACATGGTATTGCGAAGAGCAGAAGTGTCCAGGCCAACGGAACAGGGTAAACTCTCCCCTAACTAGGAAGGCCCATATCAAGTCAAAGAAGTCGTTCAACCAGGGACATATCGACTCAAGATCCTAGAGGGGAAGACCCTATCCCGACCATTGAATGTACAAAACCTTCGCAAATACTATCAATGAAAAAGTTCCAAAAAACTCCTGTGCAAAGCTTATCAACCCTACTCAACTCAGAATGGCTATTTGAATCGACTGAACGACAACAACCCAAATGACCCAATCTGAAAAATCGGTCAACTGCACAAAGGAGAGTCTGATCCACTCATCTTATCGGTATGCTCGACGAGTGCAATGGATGGCCTAACCAGGCCACCAAAAAGATCAAAGGCGCAGGGATGGTTTCCGTAACCTACCCTATGGTGAATCCGAAACACGCGCCGAGGCGCCTGAACAGCCTACCTTAATCACGACAGAAAGTGCACAGGGATGGAATAAATACCATACCCTACAAAAAATCCGAACACGTGCCTAAAAGGACCATTGTTATCCTCTCTGTCAACAATAAACACTCTCAGAGCGGTCCAACAGATCCTATCTTCCCTACAAACCGCAAGTGGTTTATGGAGTCTACGTTATGGACAAATCGTGATGCAACACATTGCAAAAAATACATAGGAAGAGGTAAGAGAAAAGATCTTTCATTTCTTTCGATTTTTCATACAAAGAGAAAAGAAAAGAAAGAAAAAAGAAAGAAACTCTCCTATAAAGAGAGAAAGAAAAGAGGAAAAAAAAAGAAACTCTCCTATAAAGAGAGTAAGAAAAGAAAAGAAAAACTCCAAAAGAGATATTAAAAAAAAAAAAAGCAGTAGAGTAGCAGCAGCAACAACAGAGTTGGGAATTTGTATTAACTCCCCGATGGATTTTTCCCGTACTGTCGGGGAGAGACCAGATGGGACGATGAAGGGCCCCCGGGGTTCCCGCCCGAACTCGAGTCCGACCCCTCATCAGAGTCAGAATCGAATTCATGGCCGGAGAAGGGAACGGAGGGTTTGATATTATCCAAGCCCTTCAAGTCATGAAACTTGAAGGCTTTCTTCCGGCACTCCCGAAACCCATAGTGAAAGGAGTCCAGGGCCACCCGGCGAGCTCATCCTTGAATGAGGCGGAAGTTCTGAAGTTTGCGACGGCCTCCGCCGCCTCCTTCTTCGCCTCCTCCGCCGTCGTGGTCGCCGTCGTGACTTGGGCCCGGGCCTCCCTCAACTGAGCCTCCAGAAGGCGGACCTTCTTCTTAAGATGGTCCACCAGAGGCTCCTCCTCTTCGCCGATAGGCCCAGATGGCTTCGGACTTCGCTTCCTCTCGGGGTCAATAGCCCTCCTCTTTGCTGTACGATGAAGCTCGGAAGTGCTGAACCTCATGGCTGATAGAAGGAAGACACCAACAGAAATGATGGCCTTCGACAGCAGGGGACAGGATCCTATTTATAGAAACCCTGTGCCCATAATCGATTACGGGGAGGCGCGTCCCACGTCCTTCCCTGCCATATGAGAAGGCGCACAACAGTGGTCCCAATCAAATCTCCCAATTATTGATGTGATTGGCGCTGAGAAAGAAGAAAGAAGATATCCGAAAACGCAGAAGTGGAGAACGCGAGATGGACGAACGACGGAGCTATCGCAGCATTATCGAAGAAGAGACAAAAAAAGAACGAATACTAACTCGAACGCTCTTATCAACTGGACGGCCTTTGAAGGCTATCATTCGACTAAGCCAAAGGAGAAACGATAGAACCGTTTCAGGCTACACATGAACACATGAGGCACAACAATGCATATGCAAAGAAAGGAGAATTCATTCCAAAATCTGAAAAAATTGCAATACAAAGTTCATTGGCAATACAAGTAAAAAAAGAAGAAAATACATTTGGAGTGATCCAGGTCACTCAACATCAACAGGAGAGGGCTCCACACCACAAAACTGGAGCAACCTATCAACTTGATCGGAAAGGGTCTCATCAATCTGGGCCGGGACGGAGAACCTTCAGCCTGGACTCCTCCAGCTTGAGTCGCCTCCTGGGCCGAGATCATAGCTGGGATCACCTCTGGGTTTTCGACTGGGGCAGCAGCCTCCTCCGTCGGACATGGTGACTCCTTGACCTCCCCTGCGGCTTCGGCCTCCTCCGCTTCTTCTCCTTCCTCTCCAATTATGTTGAAGGAGGGGATCTTCGAAAGGTCGAGGTGAGGGAGGGTCTCCTTTACCTTGGAAAGCCCATCATTGAAGTCGTGCTGGTAGGCATACAACGATGCTTCATCAATCTCTGTCTGAAATTGCGAAGACATCTTGAAGTCAACTACGGCATTGTCTATTGCTTCCTCAAAGCTTCGGACTCCCTCTTGGCGGCTTCGGCCTCCCTCTTGGCAGCTTCGGCCTCCCTCTTGGCAGCTTCGGATTCTAGGATCGCCTCTTCGGCCCTCTTAGAAGCCTCCTCCGCCACCTTGGACAAGCTCTCCATCCTCTCCTGGTTCTCCCTGGCAGTCCGCTCCAGGGATTCAACTTGCCTCCTGCTCCTGTTCCACCCTGCCTCTTGTCCCGTTATCCTCGAGTGGGCACTCTTCAGTTCGCCCTTCAGGTCATGAACTTCATCAGTCACCCGGACAAGACAGTCCTCCATGGATTGCTTTAGATCCTCGGCTACTTCCCTGGCAGCCCTAGCAGTCTGAAGCTCCTCCTTGAGGTCGTAGATGAGGCTGTCCACGTTCTCCAAGCCTTCCTCCATGAAGGTGAAGTCATAGACCAACTACATCAAAAAAGAAGAATTGAGGGTCAAATAACTCTCAAGGCAAAGGAGATGGTGATAGTCATACCTGTTGCAGGACGGCGAAGCAGAAATCGGATACCTTGAGAAGCTTCGATTCCGGAGAATTGCCAGGTTGCGGGGCTGTATCGTGCCCTTCAACGCCTGTCTAGCCTCCTCCGGAACCAGCAACTCTCCCATAGGCGGGAGCTCCGAAGGGTTCGTCGAGTGACCTCCGGCTGAAGAAGCTCCGCAGACGGACTCTCCTTCGACTTGCCGCGCCTTGCCCCTATAGGCAGCAGAGGGGCAAACCGGTGGCACATCCACTCCTGGGGCGGGCCCCCCGTTGTGTCGACTGGGGAGGCGACCGCCGCTGGAGTCTCGACTGGGCAGGGCCTCGCTGGAACCTCTTCCGCGGTCACTGCTTTTTCCCCCGAGATGCCTCGAGAAGACGAAGCGCTTTGGTCCCCTTCGGGACCATCTCTCCGAGCTTTCTTCCGAGCTGCAGACCTGATGGAAGGGGCCCGTGCCACCCTCCTCTCCGAAGTCTGAGCTCAAATTGCGCTTCATCCCACCTGCAGGCAAAGGGGATCACCTCAATCGAATGAACTACAATGAAACCTAAAGAAGAAGAGCAGAAATTTTCATTGCTATACCTAGTGAGGGGAATTTATGATTCCCGCTCGATGGAGGTTCCTCTCCTCCAACAACTCCCGGATAGGAGCAACTTCCGAGTTGGTCAGAAGATCATAATCCGACTGATCGGCCGCCAAGACTTTCTTTCCGTCATTGGCGGTCAGGCGAGGCTTCTTCCACTTAGTGTCGAAGTCCCATGGATCGAAGGACAACACAAATACAAAGACAGGTTTCCACCCGTGGATGGCGCTGGGCATATCCTTAATCACCCTGCGGCTTGATCTGGGACCGATCACCCACCATCCGTTGCTGTGGAAGTCCCTCTTGAGGACGAAAAGGGCCGAGAACAGGTTGGTCCTAGGCTCTACGTTGGCAATGCTGCACATGACCAGGAACTCGCAGATGTTCCTGATGCTGTTTGGGGTTAATTGCGCTGGCACCACTTGGTACAAGCGAAAAATCTTAACAAAGAAGAGGTGCAGGGAAAACCGAAGACCAGCCTTCAGGTGATCTTCGTACACAGCTAGGCACCCAGGGGGAGCTTCGTTCACCCGCTCCTTAGGCGCAGGGAGGACGAAGGGAAATTCCTCATGAATGCGGTAGCGTTCCCAAAGAAGGGTTGCCTTGCTCTGATAAATTGAGTTGGGGACCGACTCCAGACCTACTGTATCTCCGGCCCCCGAGGGCCTAACCTGCTTCCCTGACTCTCTACGGTCTCTTCTATGACAAAGGAATGAAGCAAAGGGGTGGAAAGAGGATTCTACCTGAAGAATAGACTGGTACTCCAGGACGGTTTGGGCGGAGAATGAGATGAGGTTGAAGAAGCTTCCTTGCCCAGACCTTCACCCTTCTCCAAAAGAAAAGTAAGGGTCTCTGGACCCCCACAGAGGGTTAATTTGACTCAAGGTTACCCTAGGAGGTAACCAACTTACGACTGACCACCAGGATAAGATCTATCATTCATCCAACGGGCGGAGAACAGCCACCACAACTATCCAAATCCCAACCAAAAGATTTCTCAATCACTGTACAACGGGACGAGGAGAGATAGCCTCAAGGCCACCTATTTTTCCCCAATCAGGGAATGGCACCTGTCCACCATCTGATTCTCAGATCGTGATGGGCAGCCCAATAGAGGTCCCGTAATCATTCACTGTGCCGTCTCTCAGGAAGAAAGCGATAAGGCTATAATACTCTCACTTCTTGAAGCAAATCTTTGCTTCGACAACTGAGAGTAGGGGGGCAACTGTTGGGATATCCTGATTCAGCTACGAACCAGGCTCCGGTTCGACTTATCGAAGCCCCGGTTCTCCGGACTACGGACTTCGGACTAAGCGAAGGCCAACTGTAAGTAACTCAAGGCTTCACACCAACTACAACATCCGAAGGCCAGTCCTTCGGGTAGCACCTTCGACCCCAGCCAAAGTCTGAACTACTCATCGACTTCCGAAGACGAACTTTGGTCCCCGCCGTAGACATGATCTCCGGCCTCAGGGAAATATCAAGCCTTCGGCCCACACAAGGGGAAACCCGAAGCTTGAATCACAATCTGTTCCAAAAAGAAAACTGTAACCAACGGTTACAATCGACACTCATCATGCCATGATCAGGCGCGCAATTCCTGTAGCCACGCCTCCGATCTGGCCGGAACCGCTCATTGACAACCCACGATCAACTATCATGGGAGTGAATGGCTTCCCATGATCTCCGAGAAAAGAGCGGGTCACAGACCGGAGGCCATCTTTTAAATATGGGTAAGAATGATGGCTCGAGAGGTACGCATGAATAATCTCGCACATACATATTTTCAATCTCCAATAACTCTTTTTCTCTTCCACTCTCGACATCTTCCACATTCTATGGCTGGAATCCGCCACTGACTTAGGCATCGGAGTGTCCTCCACCGGAACAACTCCGACAAGGGACCTATTTATAGGTGAACCAGGAAGCGGTCTTGCAATGCAACGGCTCTGACCGGCCGATCCAGGAACTCCACGCCAACAGCCTCGATCCGAATCTAACCTGTTGACAACTCTAAATCCGACCCATGCACAAACCTAATCACAATCCCGCACGGTAGATTGGCATGAACCCGACCCAATGGACCCCAATGATACGGTTGGTGGATGCGAAGCCCAAAAAACCCCAACCTAGAATGGAGGGCATACGGATTAGGCCTCACATGACTCTGGCCGAACACGGCCACAACCAAAATTAGTGCATCCACCGCCGACGGTAGACCCGGAGCCCTACGCATCCTTCTCCTCCGGACCCTCACCGGTGTTGGAGCAAGGAACTAAATTTGATGGCGAGCACCCAAACCAAAGCTTCTCCGATCGAGCTCGCCTTCCACCACCAGCGCCGGAAAATATCCCCCAATTCCCAAAAAAAGCCACAACTAAGCATGAGAGGAGTGGGCCAAACAACATCACCGCATTAATCTAAAACTAAAAAAACAATAAAAGGATTGTGCTAAGGAGGAATTTTTTTTTAAAAAAAAATAATGCTTTCATATTTTTTATTCCTAGAATAAGGCAGGCAGAACCATGCAGAGAACTCACAAGTTAAATCAATGACTCTTTATCACTATGGTGATAGCATGACCGGTAAAAACATGATTTCGTTCTTGTAAATTATTTTTTGGTCATGGATTCGAGGCATGATTCTTCGGGTGACTCAATTAAATTCTAAAATTTTCTGGACGCACGTGACTGAAAGGCAGAGCGGTTTTTACTCTGATGCCATGGTGGGGTTAGGTTGACGTACTCACCGATTGGTGAAGAAGGACACGAAAAAATGTGGCCTGAATCGAACATTCTGTTACTCCGGCACCGTAGTGGGATTAGGTTGACGTACTCACCGGTTTGGTAGGGAAGATACACGGAAAAATACGGCCTGAATCAAACATTCGTTTAACGGGCTGGGGACCAGAATGGGGAGCTACACCGGGGTTTACCCCCCCCCACACCCTTTTTTTCATCAAAAAAACCAGCGACTCTTTTTTAAAAAAAGTCGCCAATTCAAAATTAAAAAATTAAAAAATCTTTAAAACTTTTTTTAAAAATTTAAAATTTTATTATAATAACATGATATATTATAATAAATATAAAATATAGTATTATACTAAATATTATATTATAATAAATATTTCATATTCTAATATATAATAAATATATTATATTATATTATCATATAATATATATTATATTATATTATAAAAATTATATATATAATATATAATATTATTTGTAATTGAATATTTAATTTTGTTGTTCATAAAATTATATTTTGAAAATATCTAAAATGTGATTTCATTCTTGATTAATTTTTTCTTCAAGAGGACGTGCATGCAGTTTCTTTGCCCCCTTCCATATCTTTTATTTTTTTTTCTTTCTTGTCACTCCCTCTTCCTCCTACTTTTTCTCTCATCATGTATTTTAATAATTTATTTATTTATGATTATTTTTATTTATTTAATATTTTATTTAGATACAAAATAAATAAAAAAAGTATTATTAATCATTATATTTAATAAATATTTTAAATAAATTTTTAATTAATATTTATTAATGAAATCAAATTTGAAGTTTCAACTTCATCAGAAATTTATAAAATAAAAATATAATATATTTTGTTATAAAGTGGTATAGTATACTAAATATATTTATAATAATAATAATAATAATATATAATATATTAATATAATACAAATATTTTTATACATAATATATTGTTATAAATATATATGCATATTAGTATTGTTGCCGACCTTACCGTTGTGGCGTAGCTTCGAGTGGGCACCGAACCTCGGTCCCCTTTACTTTGAAATCCTAGCATTCCTGGACCTGCAAACAAGGTTAGAGACCCGGGCCAGGGATTCCGCGGGAGCACTCCGACGATCAAGTTAGTGAGCGGTAAAGAGGAACAGATCCACTAAGACGGATCCCTACTGGGTCTCCGTGCTTAGAGAAATCCTTAATGAGGAGATGAGAGAGAACGAGAGGGTGGTCAGCACTCCAGTTCTTGTGATTGGGCTCGCCGGATTCGCTCCCGAGAGTTCCTTCGGAGCCTTTGTCTCCGAATCGCTTGTTCCCTCCTTCCGTGCCTTTGCCCTCTCGATTGCTTACCTTCTTCCATGCCCGTTGGTGCCTTTTTGAGATCGCCGGGTGCTTCGGTGCCTCGATTCTCCCCCTCTAGGGGGCCTTGGAGGTCAACGGTGCTCATTGGTCGTTCTCCTGAGGTCGCCTCCCCTATGGTTGAAAGTTAAGTGGCGAGGTTGTCTCGTCCGCCATCCTGTCACGAAATGGGAAACTAGGCGGGACCTCGATTCAGGCGCAGACACCTTTGGGTTCTAGCGTTGACCGTGGCTCTTCCTTTGGGGGAGGGCTCCAGGTCACCGGCTGTAGGATCTGATACCTCGAACAGGGTGTCCCTCCTAAACTGGTGCAAACGAGGTTACGCGCACCTGGGGCACCGTACTGGGCATGCCGCAACGCATGCACCGGCCTTAGCAGCATCCTCGGAGTCGGCAGCTTTGGTTCTCCCAATGCTCCTAGGAGAAGGTACGACTTCGGCCGAGATGGACCCATCTGGGGTGCCACCTGGCGAAGGAGTAGGAGCGCCTGGCTCGACTTTGGTCAAGGTGGACCCATCTGGGGGTGCCACCTGGCGAAGGATCAGAGGCAAGCTCGACTTCGGCCGAGGTGGATCCACCTGGGGGTGCCACCTGGCGAAGGAGCAGGAGCGCCTGACTCGACTTCGGTCGAGGAGGACCCATATGGGGGCGCCACCTGGTGAAGGATCAAAGGCAAGCTCGATTTCGACCGAGGTGGATCTAGATTGGGGTGCCATCTAGCGAAGGAGCAGGAGTGCCTAGCTCGACTTCGGCCGAGGTGGACCCATCTAGGGGCGCCACCTAGCGAAGGAGCAGAGGCAAGCTCAACTTCGGATGAGGTGGACCCACCTAGGGGTGCCACCTGGAAGTAGTAGGAGTGCTTGGCTCAACTTTGGTCGAGGTGGACCCATCTGGGGCGCCACCTAGCAAAGAAGCAGAGGCAAGCTCGACTTCGGCCGAGGTGGACCCATCTAGGGGTGCCACCTAGCGAAGAAGCAGTAGTGCCTGGCTAGACTTTGACCAAGGTGGACCCATCTGGGGGCGCCACCTGGCGAAGGAGCAGAGACAAGCTCGACTTCGATCGAGGTGGACCTACCTGGAGGTGCCACCTGGCAAAAAAGCAAGAGTACCTGGCTCAACTTCAGCCGAAGTGGATCCATTTGGGGGCGCCACCTTATGAAGGAGTAGAAGCAAGCTCGACTTCGGCTGAGATGGACCTACCTAGGGATGCCACCTGGCGAAGGAGCAGGAGTGCCTGGCTCGACTTCGGCCGAGGTGGACCCACCTGGGGTTGCCACTTGGAGAAGGAGCATGAGTGCCTGGCTCGACTTCGATTAAGATGGACCCATCTGGGGGCGCTACCTGGCAAAGAAGTAGAGGCAAGCTTGACTTTGACTGAGGTGAACCCACTTGGGGGTGCCACCCGGCGAAGGAGCAGGAGCGCCTGGCTCGACTTTGGCCGAGGTGGACCTATCTAGGGGTGCCACCTAGCGAAGGAGCAGAGACAAGCTCAACTTCGGTCGAGGTGGACCCACCTGGGGGTGCCACCTGGTGAAGGAGCAGGAGTGCTGCTTGGCTTGTTCGCTAAGGTGGACCCATCAGGGGGCACCACCTGGCGAAGGACAGAGGGAAGCTTGACTCGACCGAGGTGGACCCACCTAGGGGTGCCACCTAGCGAAGAAGCAAGAGTGCCTGGCTAGACTTCGACCGAGGTGGACCCATCTGAGGGCACCACCTGGCGAAGGAGTAGAGGCAAGCTTGACTTCAGTCGAGGTGGACCTCCTTGGAGGTGCCACCTGGAGAAAAAGTAGGAGTGCCTGGCTCGACTTCGATCGAGGTGGACTCATCTGGGGGCCACTTGGCGAAGGAGCAAAGGCAAGCTCGACTTCGACCGAGGTGGACCTGCCTAGGGGTGCCACATGGCGAAGGAGCAAGAGTGCCTAGCTCGACTTTGGCCGAGGTGAACCCATCTGGGGGCACCACCTGGCGATGGAGCAGAGACAAGCTTAACTTCGACCGAGGTGGACCTGCCTGGGGGTGCCACCTGGCGAAGGAGCAGGAGTGCCTGGCTCAACATCGATTGAGGTGGACCCATCTGGCGGTGCCACCTGGCGAAGGAGCAGAGACAAGCTCGAATTCGATCGAGGTGGACCCACCTGAGGGTGCCACCCGACGATGGAGTAGGAGCGCCTGGCTCGACTTTGACGGAGGTGGACCCATCTGGGGCGCCACCTGGTGAAGGAGCAGAGGTAAGCTCTACTTCGATCAAGGTGAATCCACTTGGGGGTGCCACCTAGAGAAGGAGCAAGAGTGCCCCACTTCGGCCGAGGTGGGCCCCACCTAGGGGCGCCACCTGGTGAAGGGGTAGAGGTGCCGAGCTTGGCTCGAGGTTGGCGTGACCGCTGGTCAGGCCAACTGGCAGGGGAGCTCGAAAGGGAACATGGCGTGGTGCTGCTTGGCTACCAACTAGGTCTGACACATTCTCCACATCAACGATCTCGCCATATCAGTAGTTGCCCCCCACTTCCAAGTTCCATCAAATTGTCACAACTAGGATGTGGAGAGTTAATGCAGAGATGACGTGAGAGGACAAAAATCTCATGCAATAATTGCCATGATTGCCGCTACTCTCCTCTCATCGCGCCTGAGGTCCAATGTGTAGGTGCCGCGTCCGCGTGTTCAACGGACCATAATTATGTCTGCCAGACTCGAGGCGGTTTTCAACAAACCGAAGCATCGTCGTCGGGCATTTTCATACATGGTGCTTATCTGATGGCTCGGGCGAAAAGAGGCTGTACAACTGCTATCAATTGGTTTTGAAAAGAGAGGAGACATTCTAGAATAAGGTCTCTTGGCTTTCTCACACCTCGCCTCGCGGTTGCAGCGGTCCTTCTTAATCTCTCATATCGCCTTTCTTCACTAAAACAGCTTGGTGAGTGTCTGGTGATCCTTATTTTTCCTCCTCCGCTTTTTCTCGAACTCCAGTCCTCCCTCCTGTCCTGGGTGAACCAGATCTTTTTCTAACTTCTTCTTCTCGATGGCCCCTTCGGGTCATCATCCTCACTTCTCTTCTACCCAGACGAGGCTGGTCCATCCTGGCTGAGGACTCCATCGTCCTCCTTGTCGAAGGACGACGTTGCCCTTGACGTCCGGAGGCAGTTGCAGCCTGGCAATTACCATTGGAAATCCTAGGGCTCCTCTTGTTACCCCTGTTCTTCCCATCTCTGCCATTGCCCCTTCGATGGCAGAGGCTCCTTCAGGTCCCTCCGGTTTCGCTTCGACGATGACCGGAGATGATCTTTCCTAAATTCGGATATGTTTAGGGTCCCAAACTCCATCCAGCTCTCGCTCCCGAGATCGAGGGAGCGAGTTACTCAAGCAGCCCTGGCCGAATTGCTTTCCGAGGACTTCCTTACTGGGGGTCTTCATTTTCCGCTCCACCCTTTCTTCCTTTCCTTTCTCAACACTTCCGTCTCATTCCAGCCCAGTTGGCTTCTAATGCCATCAGGGATATCTTCACCTTCATCGTCTTCTGCCACTTTCATGGGTTTGTCGCCCGTTTCTCGCTGTTCAGGGTCCTCTTTATCCTGAAACGTTACTCTATCGATGATGGCTGTGTGGTACCTCTCCCCCTGGCCTAGGTGCCTTCGGTTCGACCTTCCCACATCAATCAAGGAAAGGAAGAACCAATTCTTCTTTGCCTCGGTTGGGTATGGAGTGAGCCAGACCGGTCCCTAAACCGGAACTCCCAAGTTGAGCTGGCTGACCGAGAAGTCCACTCCCAGCTGTTAGCTGATGTGGTTCATTCCCTCGAAGTTCTACTCTCAGAGCAAAACCTATTCGAGGTAGGGGTCAGCCCGATCCGGATGATTGGTGAGGCTCCGGGCCTTCTTCTCTTCTTCTTTTCTTCCTCCTTTTTTTTGTGGCTCCTCTGACTTTTCTCTCTTTTCAGGGATGAAATTCTCCGTGGAAAGCCTGGTGGAGTCGGCCTTGAAAAGGAGTGCTTCGGGCGGGGCCCAGGAGACTCCGTTGAAGACCGCCCGCGTGGAGATGGACCAAGGGCCCAGGCCCACTCCGACCTCGAAGCCTAGGGTGGCGGATACACCCCTCAGCCATCTCAGCAGCAACTCCCGCCCTAGAGGTTGTCGACATCGATGGGAGCGGGGAGGAGCGACCTGTGCCTTCTATGACGACCGTGGTGACCAGTGCTCCGATAGTAGCCATGACGGCGTTGGTGACCTCGCAAGCTACAACTCCGCTGGCTAGAGGGACTTCTGCTCAGCCCTCCTCCGAGCCCTGTCCCACACCGGTAGGGCTCCCTGGCAATGCCTCTATCATCCGGGACCAGGGCCTAGTGGAGAGAATGATGGAGTACGTGGCCTAGCCTCGAGACTGCCGCCTGAGAGGTGACCAGGACTACACAGCCGCACTGCTTGGGATCCTTTCCCAGCTCTTCACGGTAAGTATCCATCACCTACCTTTTAATGTTCCAGATTGATTACTAAGGAATTATGAACTCATTTTCAATGTAGATCGGGACTGATGTCCTACTTCTCCATGACTTCCTTACCTCTTCTGCAAGGAAAGAGGCCGAAAGGGAGAAGAGGCTAGCCAAGCTCGTGGCTGACATGAAGGATCTAATGGAGAAGGGGCATGAGCAAAGGGAGAGCAACGAGGCTCTCCGAGGGGACCTAGCTCATGTTGAAGGGCGCATTAGGGACCTCGAGGCCTCTTGGTCCAAGGAGAGGATCTCTCTCAGCGCCGTGCCGATGAAGATGCAGTAGAGATTTCCCGTCTTAGGGGGCAATCCCGGTCACTGGAGAGCCGGATCGACGAGGTCTTGGCAGAGTTGATGATGGCCAAGAAGAAACCTCTTACATCTCAGGGCTGCTGGAGGCCACACAGAGGGATGCCCAGGAGGCCGTGCCTAAGTTCCGGGCCTTCCAGGAGTTCAAGGATGAGGTCCACGAGGCTGTCGTGGACTCCTTCCTGAAGGGCTTCGGGGTCTACCGGGAGAAGGTGGCCTCCCTCTTCCCGGAGCTTGATCTGGCTGAAGTCGTTCTTGTTGGCCCCAGGGAGCAGCCTGAGGAGGCAGTCGGGCAACCTACTGGGGAGGCAACCGATGACGTGAAGGCTTCCCAGCCTAGGGCGGAGTTGGCGACGGAGTGACCTCGGGTCATCCATTCTGTACTCTAGCATAGGGCTTCTTTTTGTTCTTTTGGGTCACCCGATTTGTCGGTACCTTTCGCTTGTAAGAAACCCTTGCACTAGAAATGAAGCACCTCTTCTCTTCATTCTTCACTTGTTTTTGTCTTGACTCTTTATTATGCTCTTTGTTGATGGTGTCTGATTTCTTGTTGTTGTTTGTTTTTGTTTTTTTTGTTTTGGGAGCCAAGTCTGCAACTTTGATTTGTAGTTCGACTTTGACTCTCAATTAGAAATCAGATTCAGGAGGCCTCCAGTCTTCGGGAAGGAACTCCTGGAGCTTCCGGCTTATATTTTATAAGTCGTTGGTGCCGGTACTTTGGTTGTCGGAATTGGGTTCCGGGCCATCTTCTAGACTAAGCTTTGGAATTTCATGCCGGAACTGGGTTCCGTGCGATCTTCCGGACTTAACTCTAGGATTTCATGCCGGAACTGGGTTCCGTGCCATCTTCCGGACTGAACTCCGGGATTTCATATCAGAACTGGGTTTCGTGCCATCCTCCGGACTGAACTCTGAGATTTCATGAAGAAACTGGGTTTCGTGCCATCTTCTTCTGGACTGAACTCTGGGATTTCATGGAGGAACTGGGTTCCGTGCCTCTTCCGATGGAGTTCCGGGATTTCACACGGGAGCTGGGTTCCGTGCGATCTTCCAGACTGAACTCCAGGATTTCATGCCGGAATTGAGTTCCGTGCAATCTTCCGAACTGAACTCCAGGCTTTGTGTTTCCCATGAACTGCTTGCGGGACTTTTGCCTCGCTTTTGTCCGTCAGACCTAAGGCCAGGAGATGATAGTCTTACGAGACAGAAACAAGCATTGCACTAAATAGAATTTTATTATAATGTTCAGAAAGTCTTACATCATTGGTAATACATCCTCAAGTTTACGGCATTCCATGTCCGCTGAAATCGAGTTCTATCGAGCTCGATAAGATAGTAGGCGCCATGAGAAAGTACTTCGACCATCCTGTAAGGGCCTTCCCAGTTCGGAGAGAGCTTACCACATTCCCGAGGTTAGGAGGCCTCGGCACGTCGCAGCACCAGGTCTCCAGGGCGGAAGGACTTCGGTCTCACCCTTGAGTTGTAGTATCTGGCCACTCGTTGCCGGTAGGTTGCCATTCGGACCCGGGCCTTGTCCCTCATTTCTTCAAGCAGATCTAGATTGTGCAGGAGTCGTGCTGGTTCTCAACTTCATCATATTGCTCCACATGCAACGTCGACAAGCTGAGCTCCACCGAAATCACTGCTTCTGCACCGAAGACAAGGTTGAATGGAGTTTCATCCGTGGCTGTCCTTGGTGTTGTGTGGTATGCCCACAGGATGCTGGAAAGTTCTTCAGCCCATCTTTCCTTGGCCTGGTCCTATCTGGTCCGGAGCCCTTGAAGGATTGTCCAGTAGTCACCTCGGCTTTCCTATTGGTCTGAGGGTGCACTACCGAGGTGAGCGATGATAAATGCCGAGGTCATTGCAGAACTCCTCGAACTCCCGATTGTCGAACTGTCGTCCATTGTCGGTGATGATGGTGTGAGGGAGCTCAAAGCAGTATATGATTGACTTCTAGAAAAATTTGCTGGCATTTGCCTCCATGATCCGAGCTAACGGCTCAGCCTCAACCCACTTCGTGAAGTAGTCGATAGTGACTATCAAGAACTTATGCTGCCACGATGCAAGAAGAAATGGACCTAGGATGTCCATGCCCCACTGGGTAACGGCTAGGGGGCGGAGAGTTGGGAGAGCAGCGCAGCCGGCTGGCATTGCACAACAGCGTGACGTTGATAGCGGTCACACCTCTTGACAAAGTTGGCTGCATCCTCCCTTATCGTTTCCCGAAAGTATCCTTGGTGGAGGGCCTTGTATGCTAGAGTCCTGCCCCCCACATAATTCCCAGAGAGGCCTTCGTGTATCTCCTGGAGCACGAGTACCACTTCCGTGGGTCTAAAACATCTGAGGAGTGGATAGGAGTAGGACTTCCGGTAAAGCAATCCATCCATCAGCACAAAGCACGCAGCCTTCCTTTTGATGAGGCCGGCCTCTATCCGATTCTCAGGCAAGGTACCGTCGATGATGTATTTGACATACTTGTCCATCCAGCTGGGCTCCAGGGTGAATTGCTAGATTCTCTGAGGGCCTTATAGCTCGGGGCTTGAAGATGTTTGATGCAGGCACGGCTGAATGATGAGTCCGGTAAGGTTGCCAGCTGGGAGAGGGCATCAGTGCGAGCATTTTCTCCACACGGGATGTGGGAGATGCTGAAGTGCTTGAAACCTGCCGCACTTGCATGTACTAGCTCCAGGTACTTCGACATTTGAGGGTCCCGGGCCTTGAGCTCGCCTGAGACCTGCCCGCCACCAACTATGAGTCGATGATGACCCTCAAGCTGGTCACACCCAGTTCGCGGGAGACTCTCAGTCCCGCGAGGAGTGTCTCATACTATGCCTGATTTTGGTGGCGGCGAACTGGAGGTGGAGTGCACACTCAACGATGACTCCCTCGCTATTAGCAAGGATGAGTCCTACTCCACTTCCACCGGAGTTGGAAGCTCCGTCCACATGTAGGACCCAGATGTCCTCCTTCGATTCAGGTCCTGGTTGTTGATTCTGGGGGCTCTCTTCCGGCCCCTCATCCAAGCTTACACACTCAACTAGAAAGTCAGGCAGTACCTATGCCTTCATGGATGACCTCGACCGATATGTAATGTCGAACTCGCTGAGCTTCAGCGCCTACTTCGCCAGTCATCCAGACATGTCAGGTCGGCTAAACACGACCTTCAGCGGTTGATCCATGAGGATCGTGATCGGATGCGCTTGGAAGTAAGGCCTGAGGCACTGGGCAGATATAATGAGCGCAAAAATCAACTTCTCAAATCGAGAATACCTGAGCTCGGCATCGCAAAGAAACTCGCTTGTACAGTATACAGGTCTCTGGATCCCTCCATCATCCATCCGAACCAGGATCGAGTTGACGGCCTTCGGAGTGATCGCCATATACAGGAGGAGCTCTTCTCCCTCTTCCGGCCGGGAGAGCAGTGGTGGTGATGCCAAGGTCTTTCTTAACTCCTCGAATGCCTCCTGGCACTCTTTCGTCCAAGCGTAGTCATGCATCTTCCTCAACGCCTTGAAGAAGGCTGGCAACGATCGGTAGATCACGAAATGAACTAGCTCAGGATTGCTATCCAGTCGGTAAGTCACTGAACTTGCTTCTTAGAAGTGGGCTGCTCCATGTCAAGGATTGCTCGGACCTTTTCAGGGTTGGTTTCGATCACTCTTTGGGTCACCATGAAGCCCAGAAACTTCCTCGCTACCACACTAAAAGTACACTTCACTGGTTCAACTTCATTTGGTAGAGGCGAAGGTTGTGGAAGGTCTCCGTCAGGTCATCGACATGGTCTGAGGTCAGCTTGCTCATCATGAGCATGTCATCCATGTACACCTGCATGTTGCAGTCAATTTGATCTTTGAAGACCTTGTTGACTAGCCGCTGGTACGTGGCACCAGCATTCTTCAGACCAAAGGGCATCATCCTGTAGCAGTATGTCATAATCCGTGATGAAGGTGGTATGCTCCTCGTCCTTCGGATGCATCCGGATTTGATTATACCCAGAGAATGCATCCATGAAGGAGAGGAGGCGGTGTCCCGAAGTGGCGTTCACAAGCTGGTCAATCTTCAGGAGGGGAAAGCTGTCTTTCGAGCAAGCACGGTTGAGGTTGGTGTAGTCCACACAGATCCTCCACTTTTCGTTGTTCTTCTTGACCATCACCACATTCGCCAGCCAACTGGGGTACTGCACTTCGTGAATGAAGCTAGCAGTGAGGAGCTTCTCCACCTCATCGTTGATCGCCTTCTACCTTTCTACGGCAAAACTTATCTCTTCTACCGAACTGGGCAGCACTTCGAGTCAATCTTCAACTGATGGGTGATAACATCTGGGGGAATGCCTGGCATATCTGCCATTGACCATGCAACATGTCCACGTTCGCCCGAAAGAAACTCAACAAGCGAGCATGCTCATCTTTCTGGAGTTGGGCTCTTATCTGCACCTTCTTCAGTGGATTTGAGCCAAGGGGGTACGTCAGTAGGAGCTCAACGGGACCAACCCTGGGGTCCTGTGCCCTTGGTCGAGGTCATCGATGTCAGCGTCGAGCTCGACACTCCCGAGCCCCTGGGACAGCTTGCAAGTAATGCTGGGCGGGCTGAACTGCCCCCCTCATCTCTTCCATCTCAAAAGTGGTAGGAAACTGTACCAGCAATCTTTTGGTAGAAATGACTGCGTCGAGCTGGTTGAGCCCAGGGTGGCCCAAGATAGCATTGTATGGTGACGGGAGTCTGACGACAGTGAAAGTCATCATGACCGTGCTCTACCGGGGTAGAGTCCCGGTGGTGACAGGGAGAGTGATCTCTCCCTCGACCCCCATAGAATCTCCGGTGAAACCTACGAGAGGGGTGTGCACTGGCCTTAGCCGATCATGGGACAAGTTCATCCAAAAGAAAGCATCGTAAAAAAGCACGTCTGTGGAGCTCCCACTATCAACAATAATACGATGTACATGATGCTTAGCGATGGTCATCTCGACCATGATAACATCATTATTTACATTTTCTTCTTCACCTCCCTTTCCCTTCTCAAAGGGGAGTACATTTTCCAGCTCTCCTCCCTCTCGGGCTCTCTTCGTCGTGCGCCCTATTCTCCAAGAGATCATGTCCACTGGCTTCTCCGTAGGCGGGTTGTCGACTGTAGGAACAGGGGAAGGGCCGCAAGTGGTTGATCCTCCATCGAGGCCTCTCTTCCCATGAACTTCTTGAGATAGCCCCTCCTGATCAGGTCCTCGATTTTCCTCTTTAGGTTGCAACAGTTCTCAGTGTCATGGTCGTGGTCGCAGTGGAATTGGTAGTATTTCATTTTGTCATGACTACTTCTCGGCTTCTAAGGGGGAGGTCAGCGAAGGTAGCGCTCGTCCTCGATCTCAATAAGAATCTGTCCTTGGAGCTAGGAGGGGAGTGAAGGTCTGCTCGGGAACGGGACCATTTTTTGGCTTCGATCCTGACCAGAGTCTGCAGGCGGCCCGAGCCTTCGGGTTCCAGGCACATCCTTTGGGGTAGGCTTCTTAGAAGGCTTCTTGTCTAGCTCTCTCCTAGTACGGTTAGCCTCCTCAGTGTGGATGTACTTGTGGATACGGAGGAGGAGTTTAGAATATATCTTGGATGGTTTTTTTATCTAAAGAATATGTTAGACGGGAGGTCCTGAGCCCTCGCTTCAGCACCAGCATGATGACGGGCTCGTTCAGACTATAGATCTCCATGGTAGTAGTCTTGAAGCGGGTCACATAGTCCCGCAAGAGCTCATGGTCTTGCTGTCGGATGGAGAAGAGGCTATCCACCTCCCGTGATACCTTTCGACAGGCATCGAAGTGCGCCACAAACCTCCTCTCCAATTGCTGGAAGGAGTTGATGCTTTTGGGCTCGAGGTGGGTGAACCAAACTAGAGCAGCCTTCCGGAGGGTGGCCAAAAAGGCGATGCACAGGAGGGCATTTGTCGCCCCCTGGACTCATAAGAGCTTTATAGCTCTCCAGGTGGTCTAGGGGGTCAGTGGTTCCATCGTAGGGATCCACATGAGGCATGTGGAACTGACCCGGAATCGATTCCTATAGAATTTTCCAAGAGAAGGGGGGTCGGGCATTATAGCCCACTGGCTCGTTGGAGGAGCCCTGCATGTTGGCAAACCGGTGGGAGAGCTTCGCCAGTTTGTGCTATTGCTCTTCCAGGCACCTCTCGGCTTGGTACCTGATGGCCTCGTCAATGGAACCTTCCATCGAGGCTGTTGGAGAAGAAGGGGCCGACGGGTCGTGGAGAGGGGCCTTGCCCAGGCGGTGCCTGTTGTGCTTGGCGGCATCATTATCGCATGTCGGGGATCGGCTCTCATGGTCCACCGATCCAGTGTGATTCCTCTTCACGTGGTGGTCTGATGACTCCCGTGGGGGTTGGTTGTTGCCCACGGATGGGACGGCCTGTCTTGAATGGAGCGCAAGCTTCCGCGGGGACCCGCGGGGATCCCTGGCTGGGGTTGAGTGACCAGGGAGTGCTGCTGATGCTTCAACTGCCTCACGACCGTGGTCAGTGTCTGCATCTGCTGAATGAGTGCAACGTACTGACTGTTTGTCGAGGGCAGCTCAGGAGGAGCGGGAAATTCCCTTTCCAGGCTATAGGGGCCCAGGGGAGAGGGAACCTCTCCGCCACCCGGCTGGTGCAAGCTTCATGTCCCGCTGGTTACCACCACTGCTTAGGTCGCGCTGCTCATCATGCTCGTTGGCAGTTTGTCGTATAGGGGCTCTTCGTTACTCCTACCCTGCGCGCCAATCTATTTGCCGACTTACAGCTATGGTTTGTCCTTTCGCTTCGAGTTGGCGTCGACCTTGTCCCTTTACTTTAGAAACCTAACATTCCTGTACCTGTGAACACAGGTTCAAGACCCGATTGGGAATTCCGGGGGGCACTTCGATAATTAGTTAGTGAGCAGTAACGAAGAACATATCCACTACGCGGATCCTCACTGGATCTCCATGCTTAGAGTATCCTTAATAAGGAGATGAGAGAGAACAAGAGGGTGGTCAACACTCTAGTTCTTGCAATGGGCTCGTCGGACTCGCTCCTGAGTCCTTCAGAGCCTTTGTCTCTGAATCGCTTGTTTCCCTCCTTCCATGCCTTTGCCCTCTCGATCGCTTACCTTCTTTCATGCCCGTTGGTGCTTTTTGAGATCGCCGGGTGCTTCGGTGCCTCGATTCTCCCCTTCTATGGGGGCCTTGAGGTCAACAGTGCTCATTGGCTGTTCTCCTGAGGTCGCCTCCCCTTATGGTTGGCAGTTAAGTGGTGAGGTCGTCTCGTCCTCCATGCTGCACGAAAGGGGGAACTAGGTGGGACCTTGATGTCAAGCGCAAGCGCCTTTGGGTTCGAGGCGTTGACCGCGCTCTCCTTTTAGGGGGGCTCCAGGTCACCGGCCGTAGGATCTGATAACTTTATAGGTGTCCCTCCTAAACTGGAGAACGAGGTTACGCGCACCTGGGGTGCCGTACTGGCACGCCGCACCGCATGCACCAGCCTCGCAGTGTCCTCGGGGACGGCGGCTTTGGTGGTCCTCACCCCGATGCTCCAAGGATAAGTCCCGACTTCGGCCAAGGTAGACCCACCTGGGGTGTCCACCTGGCTGAAGGAGCATGAGCGTCTCTACTCGACTTCGGGTCTGAGGTGGACCTAGATGGGGTGCCACCCGACGAAGGAGCTGGAGTGCCTGGCTCGACTTTGGCCGAGGTGGTTCTATCTGGGGCACCACCTGGCGAAGGAGCAGAGGCAAGCTCGACTCGGCCGAGGTGGACCTACCAAGGGTTCCATCTGCGAAGGAGCAGGAGTGCTTGGCTCGACTTTGGCTGAGGTGGATCCATAGTGAGCGTCACCTCATAGAGGAGCAAGGCAAGCTTGACTTCGACCGGTAGACCCACCCGGTGGTGCCACCAGGCGAAGAAGTAGGAGTGCCTGGCTCGACTTCGACCAATTTGGACCCATCTGAGGGCGCCACTTAGCAAGGAGCATAGGAAAGATCGACTTCAGCCGAGGTGGACCTACCTTGGATGTCACCTGGCGAAGGAGCAGGAGTGCCTGGCTCGACTCGACTAGTGTGGACCCATATGGGCACCACCTGACGAAGGAGCAGAGACAAGCTCGACTTCGCCCGAGGTGGATCCACCTGAGGATGCCACCTGGCGAAAAAGCAGGAGTGCCTGGCTCGACTTTGGCCGAGGTGGACCCATCTGGGGCGCCACCTAGTGTAGGAGCAGAGGCAAGCTCGACTTTGACCGAGGTTGACCTACATTGGGGTGCCACCTGGCGAAGGAGCAGGAGTGCCTGGCTCGACTTCGGCCTAGGTGGACCTTATCTGGGGGCGTCACCTGGCGAATGAGCAAAGGCAAGCTCACTTCGATCGAGGTGGACCCACCTGGGGTGCCACCTGGCAAAGGAGCGGAGTGCCTGACTCGACTTCGACCGAGGTAGACCCATCTGGGGGTGCCACCTGGCGAAGGAGAAGAGGCAACCTCGACTTCCGACCGAGGTGGACCCACCTGGGGTGCCACCTAGCGAAGGAGCAGGAGTGCCTGGCTCGACTTTCGGCCGAGGTGGACCTGCTTGGGGTTGCCACCTGGCGAAGAGCAGGAATGGCCTGGCTCGACTTCGACCGAGGTGGACCCATCTGGGGGTGCTACTTGCGAAGGAGCAAAGGCAAGCTCGACTTTGGCCGAGGTGGACCTGCTTGGGGGTGCCACTTGTGAAGGAGCAAGAGTCCCTGGCTCGACTTCGGTCGAGGTGGACCCATCTGGGGGCACCACCTGGCGAAGGAGCAGAGGCAAGCTCGACTTCGATCGAGGTGGACTCACCTGAGGGTGCCACCCCCGGCGAAGGAGCAGAGCGCCTTGCTCGACTTCGACTGAGGTGGACCTATCTGGGGGCACCACCTGGCGAAAAAGCAAAGGCAAGCTCGACTTCGGTCGAGGTGGATCCACTTGTTGGTGCGACCTGGCGAAAAAGCAGGAGTGCCCCACTTCGATCGATGTGGGCCCCACCTGGGGCGTCACTTGGCGAAGGACAGAGGTGCCGAGATCGACTCGAGGTTGGCGTGACCACTAGTTAAGCCACCTAGCAGGGGAGCTCGAAAGGAACACGACATGATTTTCTTTCCGCCAGTTGGGTCTGACACATACTCCATGTCAGCGATCTCGCCATATCAAGTATATTAAGTTTATTATTATAGAAAAATAAATATTATAATATATTGTACTATAATGATATATTTGCTTATCATAGATTCTTGTATCAAATATGATAGTACATATTGTTGCCACTCTCGTCGCCGCGCCCGTGCCACGGATCCGCTGATCCTTCCCTGACCGCCTGGCGAGGGAGCCTCCCTTCCTGCGGAGAACCTGCAACAAGGGGTTAGAGGACCTGGCGGGGATCCCGGCGAGGGAGCTCCGACGGTCAAGTCAGTAGACGACGAGAAGGAACAGACTCTCCGCCGGACCCTCGAAAGGGTTCCAGACTTAGAGAGTTAACTGTGAAGGAAACGTCTGGGGACCAGAATCTCGGCTGGGCCTCCTTGCCGAGCTCACGCCCATGTTCCCCTCTCGGGATCTCTGTTTTTCTCCCGGAGCAAGGCCTTGTGCCGGTGCTTCTTTCTTGTCCCCAGGCTAGTTGGCTTACCTTGTCGTCCCCAGATTCCTCCCTCTTTACCCCCTCCGTCGTGCGCTTGTTTCTTCCTCTTCGGAGACTCCCCTCCCCGTCCTTTTCTCTTTTCCCTTTTCGTTGAAGAGGGCCAGGCGACTTTCCGACCTCGTCCGCCGGGCCCAGCAGGGAAAAGGCAAAGACAGAAGAAAAAGGGGAGGGGCGGCGCTGGCAAGGCGGCCGGTCAGGCCTCGGGCCCAGCGAGGGCGCTCTCCTCTCCAAGCATGGTGCTATCCATCTATGGGCCTGTTCCGTCAGGATCGGGTCTCTCGCTGTGGGACCTGTCGGCCGATGCAAGTGATGTTCCGCGTGCCGCCGCCCTCCGTACGGGCACAGTCTGGGATTCGTACGGCCCGAGGGATGGCCTCGGGCCCGTCTCTCTCCCTGGGGCCCTCTCCGTACGAGCGGTCTGACCTTGGCTAAGTTGGACCCGTCTCCGGGGCCACTGGCGAGGAGCGAGGGATCGGCCGACCTCGGCTTAGGTGGACCCCTCCTGGGTGGACACCTGGCGAGGTGGCAGGAGGTCGCCTAGCTTCGGCCGAGGTGGGCCCGTCTCCGGTGGCCACCTGCGAAGGACGAAGGATCAGCCGACCTCGGCTTAGGTGGACCCCTCCCGGGTGGACACCTGGCGAGGTGGCAGGAGGTCGCCTGGCTTCGGCCGAGGTGGACCCGTCTCCGGGTGGCCACCTGGCGAAGGCGAAGGATCAGCCGACCTCGGCTTAGGTGACCCCTCCCGGGTGGACACCTGGCGAGGTGGCAGGAGGTCGCCTGGCTTCGGCCGAGGTGGACCCGTCTCCGGTGGCCACCTGGCGAAGGGCGAAGATCAACCCGACCTCGGCTTAGGTGGACCCCTCCCGGTGGACACCTGGCGAGGTGGTAGGAGGTCGCCTGACCTCGGCCGACCTCACTTAGGCGAACCCCTCCCGGGCCCGGCGCCAATGAGATGGTAGAGGAACTCCAGCCGAACTCGACCTCGACGAGGGCGGTTTGCCTCAGACAGTCGTCGGGCGGTGTAGCATTGTCGATCCTGGCTTTGAAGACGTGGCGCTGACTCGGCCGGAAAAGCTTACACGTGGCTCGCTCGTATTCGGTGATACCTGAGCCTGGCCACATCACTGTCATGGCTGTAACAGTTGCCCCCCAGCCCGCCGTTCCGTCGGGGCATCGTAGAACGAACATCGGATTAAATGCGGACATGACGTGGAGAGGCGAAGATCTTGCATCATAATTGCCACGATCCTCATCACCGTGGCTCGATACGGCTGAAGACTTATGGGGAGCCGTCACGCGTCGCCCACTTGCCCGTAATTAATGCGTCGCTTCGAGGCAGAGGCCGTTACTCTGCTAACGAGGCGTCGGTGTCGGGCGTGCGCCCCACGTGGCGATCATCCAGTGGCCTGAGACAGAATGACGGGTACGGTCGCTGTCGGCTGAGTTTGAAAGGGAGGGGACTTTCCAGAACGAGGCCTTTTCCCTTGCTTCGTGGGCGGTTTGCTGCAGCTAACAACTCCTGTTGCTCGCGCTCGTCTGGCGTATTTTCGGTGAGTGCCTCCTTCTTCTCCTCTAGCCCCCCTCCTTCTTTCTCGTTTCTTTTCTGATCTTTTTGTCCTTTCTTTTCTATGGCGCGCCGTCGCCATGTTTCTTCCAACCCGACGAGGCCGGTCCATCCCGGCCGAGGACTCCATCTTCTTCCTCCTCAGATGAGGACAATCCCGGAAGGTCCGCTGGCGTCTGCAACCCGGGGTGTCACCATTGGCATCCCCAGGGGATCCGGTCCCCTCCGGTTGCACCTGCCGTGCCCCTCCGTTCCCTTCGTGCTCTGCCTTCTCTTCCTGCTCCGCCTTCTCTTCCCGCCGTTCCCTCCGTCATGCTTCTACCATGACCGAAGGTGATCTTTCTCTGCTCCGGGATGCCTACGGCATTCCGGGGTCAGTTCATTTGTTGTTTGTTCCGCGTCCGGGAGCGCGTCACCATGAGTGGCCCTAGCCGCATAGCCTTCTACGAAGACTTCCTCCTTGGGGATCTTCTTTTTCCTCTGCATCCTTTCTTTCTTTCCTTCCTCAGCCACTTCCGGCTTGTCCCGGCCCAGCTGGCTCCTAATGCCATCCGGGTCATCTTCTCCTTTATTGTTTTCTCTGTCACTTCCACGGTTTCGTGCCCATTTTTCTCTCTTCAGGGCCTTGTTCACCCTGAAGAAGTGCTCCACCGATGACGGCTGGTGGTACATTTCGCCCCGGCCCAGGTATCTCGGTTCGACCTCCCTTCCTCGGTCAAGGGCTGGAAGAGCCGGTTTTTTCTTCGCCTCGGTCGACGACGTCGACTGGGCCTGCAGTGAACCGGACCGGACCCCGAACCGAAATTCCCGGGTCGAGTCGGCGGACCAGGAGTCCTATACCCAGCTCCTGAGCGACGTGGTCCCGGCGCTCGAGGTTCTGCTCTCTGAACAGAATCTTTTTGAGGTCGGTATCAGTCCCATCCGCGAGACCGTTGAGATTCGGCCCCACTTTGACCTCTGCCCCCCTTTCTCTTCATAACCGAGCCGGCTGACTTCCTGTTTCTTTTGTTTTGCAGGGATGAATTTTCACTGGAGAACGTCTTGGAGGGGGCAGCCCAGCGGGATGTCGTGGAGGTGGACGAGCCCGCAGCGAAGAGGGCTCGCACGGAGACGAGCCGGGAGGTCGTGGCGGCGACCATGCCCAGCCCAGTTGCTATCATTTCCCCGCCCATGCTACCTCAGGGCGGGGCTACTGATACCCCGGCCGCGCGACCTGGTGGCGCCGCCGCCGAGAGGGCTCCAGCGCCTGCTGCTCCGCCCATCACCGGGCCCGTCGTTGCTGCCAGCTCGACAGCGCCGCCTGTGGCAACCGCCGGCCCGTCGTTGCGGCCTCGGCTGAGGGGGCGGCCACCGCAGGAGCCGGCCCGAAGGCTCCGGCGCCGGTGATCACCCACCGGGACTCTGTCATCCTCGACAAAGGGCTGGCGGAGAAGATCATGGAGTACGCCTCCACCGCCCGGGACCGCCGAGCTCGGGACGGCCGGATTATGCAGACGCGCTGCTCGGGATCCTCCCGCAGCTCTTCACGGTAAGTCCGAGCTTCTTCCTTTTCCTTTTTTTTTTTCGAGACTTAGCTTCCTTTATTCTGACCTGTGTTGCTTTTGTCATTGCAGATCGGGAACGACGTTCTCCTACTGAGGATTTCCTCGTAGGGAACGCCAAAAGGGACTCCGAGCGGGAGCTGAGACTCGGCAAGCTCGCGACCGACGTCAAGGACTTGATGGAGAAGGGGGGCGAGCTGCGAGCCGATAAAAAGCCCTCCAGTCTGACCTGGCGCGTTCCGAGGAGCGGAACAAGGAGTTGGAGGCCTCCTTGTCGGAGGAGCGGACCTCCAACCAGCACCGAACATAGGAGGAGGCGGTGGAGAAGGCCCGCCTACAGGCCCACTCCCAGTGGCTGGAGCGCCAGCTGGAGGAGGCCCGGCGAGACGCGGCCGCGGCGAAGGACCGGAGCGCGTACGTCAACGGGCTCCTGGAGGCAGCCAAGCGGGAGGCGCAAGAGGCCGTCCCCAAATTCCGGGCTTCCGACGAGTACACGTCGGAGGTCCGGGAGGCCGCCGTGGACTCCTTCCTGAAGGGGTTCCGGATGTGCCGGGAGAAGGTGTGGGCCTTCTTCCCCCAGCTGGATCTGAGCGGGGTTGTGATCGGTGGCAGGAGGCCAGGGGGCGAGAGCAGGGCCTCCGGCACGGCCGAAGCGACTCCTGCGGCGCCGTCGACCAGCGATGCCGCGGCTCCGGAGCAGCCCCAGGAGCCGGCCATCGTGGAAGTCGAGGACGCAGCACCCGCGCCCCCGGCAGAGGGCTTCGATCCCGCACCTCAGTGAACCCGGCGCCTTCTTCCTGATGTCTTCTTCTCTTTTGCTTCTGTTTGTTGTTGTTTCTTCTTTTGGGAGTCCCGGCCTGTCGGGACTCCCAGCTTGTACTGGCTACTTGTATTAATGAAAATCCCTATTTACCAAAAGCTTGAGTTCTTTCATTCCATCTCGCCTTTCTTTTTTCTTTCTTTCTGAGATGCTGGTATGGAATACTTGAAGCAGTTGTAGGCCTGGTCCTTCCATTGCTCAAATCGAAGGCTGGGGGCCTGCCGGATCGCGCGGCTGCAGAGCAAGCCTTAAGCGGGCCCGACTTTGGGTCGCCTTCATGCTCGCGCAGGCAACACGGTTTCTGCATCGCCTTCCAGGCTGAAGCCCAGGATCTCCGGACTGAGCTCGGTGCCGCAGGCTTTCTCAAGCCTTGCGCGGCTTGCTGAGCTGTGCTCCGGGCTTGCGTGGGCGAACTGGGTTCGACGCCACCTTCCAGGCCGAAGCCCAGGATCTCCGGACTGAGCTCGATGCCGCAGGCTTCCTCAAGCCTTGCGCGGCTCGCTGAGCTGTGCTCCGGGGTTGCATGGGCGAACTGGGTTCGGCGCCACCTTCCAGGCCGAAGCCCAGGATCTCCGACTGAGCTCGATGCCGCAGGCTTTCTCAAGCCTTGCGCGGCTTGCTGAACTGTGCTCCGGGCTTGCATGGGCGAACTGGGTTCGGCGCCACCTTCCAGGCCGAAGCCCAGGATCTCCGACTGAGCTCGATGCCGCAGGCTTTCTCAAGCCTTGCGCGGCTTGCTGAGCTGTGCTCCGGGCTTGCGTGGGCGAACTAGGTTCGGCGCCACCTTCCAGGCCGAAGCCCAGGATTTGCGGTCTAAATCGGATGCCGTAGGCCTTCTTGTCGAAGTTAGAAGGGAGTGTTTGAAGTGGGGGAACTTTGTTACAGGAACTGGGAGCCTTACTCACTGATAGTACACAGGTCCTCGAGTTCTCAGTTCCACGTCCGGGGGAACCTGGCACCTCCCAATTCTTCCAAGTAATATGCTCCATGAGGGAGGGCTTCTGCCACCCGATATGGGCCTTCCCAATTGGGCGATAGCTTGCCGCATTCCCGTGGCTGGGAGGCTTCGGCGTACCGGAGGACCAAGTCTCCGGGACGAAAAACCTTCGGTCGCACTCGGGAGTTGTAATATCTGGCTACACGTTGCCGGTACGCCGCCATTCGGATTCGGGCCTTGTCCCTCGTTTCCCCGAGAAGGTCTAGGTTGAGCATCATCCTGGCCGGTTTTCTGTCTCGTCGTATTGCTCCACGCGCAGCGTGGGTAGGCTGAGCTCGATCGAGATGACTACCTCGGCTCCGAAGACGAGGTTGAATGGGTTTTCGTCGGTAGCCGCCCTTGGGGTGGTGTGGTATGCCCAAAGGACGCTGGGAAGCTCGTCGGCCCACCTGCCCTTGGCCTGGTCCAGCCGCGTGCGGAGGCCCTGAAGAATGGTCCTGTTCGTGACTTTGGCCTCCCCGTTGGTCTGAGGGTGCGCCACCGAGGTAAAGCGATGCCTGATGCCAAGGTCGCTGCAGAATTCTTCGAATTCCCGGCAGTCGAACTGGCGTCCGTTGTCGGTGATCATGGTGTGGGGGAGGCCGAAGCGGCAGACGATGGACTTCCAGAAGAACTTGGCGACGTTTGCTTTGGTGATCCTCGCCAAGGGTTTGGCCTCGACCCACTTCGTGAAGTAGTCGATAGCCACTATCAAGAACTTCCGCTGGCCAGACGCCGGCGAAAATGGGCCCAGGAGGTCCATCCCCACTGGGCGAACGGCCAGGGGCTGAGAGCTGAGAGATTGGGTTGGAGGGTTGCCGCTGCACCGTGGCGTGACGCTGGCACCGGTCGCACTTCTTCACGAAGTCGGCGGCGTCTTCCTTCATTGTCTCCCAGAAGTAGCCCTGACGGAGGGCCTTGTACGCCAATGCCCTGCCCCCCACGTGGTTCCCGCAGATGCCTTCGTGAATCTCCTGGAGCACAAGCTTGGCTTCTATGGGTCCTACGCACTTGAGGAGGGGGTAGGAGTAGGATCTTCGATACAGCTGCCCGTCCATCAGGACGAACCGCACGGCCTTCTTCCTGATGAGGCGAGCCGCCTCTCGGTCCTCCGGCAGGTGCCGCTGGTGATGTACGCAGCGTACTTGTCCATCCAGCTGGGCTCCTGGCTGACCTGATGGACCTCCATCGGTGCTTCGAGGCTTGGGACCTCAAGGCGCTCCACATGAGTGCATCCCAGCATCGTGTCCGGCAGGGTCGCCAGCCGAGAGAGGGCATCCGCGCGGGCGTTCTCCCCGCGGGGATATGGAAGATGTTGAAGCGCCGGAACTTGGACGCGCCCGCCTTGACGAGCTCCAAGCACTTCGCCATTTGGGGGTCGTGTGCGACGTACTCCCCGGATACCTGCCCCGCCACGAGCTGGGAGTCAGTGAAAGCTCTGAGGTTGGTCACGCCCAGCTCGCGGGAGACTCTCAGTCCGGCAAGAAGTGCCTCGTACTCCGCCTGGTTATTTGTTGCGGGGAATTGGAAACGGAGTGCGCACTCGACGACGACCCCGTCGCCGTTGGCAAGGATGAGCCCAGCTCCGCTCCCGCCGGAGTTTGAGGCTCCGTCTACATGGAGGATCCAGGCATCCTCTCCCGGGCTCATCGGTGCCAACCTCCATCGGCTGGGCCGGGGGGCCCTCCTCGGGCTCCTTGCCCAAGCCTGCACATTCGACCAAGAAATCGGCCAGCACCTGCGCTTTCATGGCCGACCTTGGCCTGTATGTAATGTCGAACTCGCTGAGTTTCAGTGCCCACTTGGCCAATCGTCCCGAAGTATCGGGTCGGCTGAGCACCGCTTTCAGCGGTTGATCCGTCAAGACGGCGATGGGGTGCGCTTGAAAATAGGGCCTGAGATGCTGGGCAGACACTATTAGCACAAAAACAAGTTTCTCGGGCCGAGAATACCTGAGCTCCGCGTCTCGGAGAAGTTTGCTGGTATAGTACACCGGCCGCTGGAGCCCCTGGTCGTCGGTTTAGACCAAGACAGAGTTGACGACCTCCGGGTAACCGCCAGGTAGAGGGTAAGCTCCTCTCCCTCCTCGGGCCTGGACAGCAAAGATGGCGATGCGAGCGTCTTCTTCAGCTCCTCGAAGGCCTGCTGACACTCCTCGGTCCAAGCAAAGCCATTCATCTTCCTCAGCACCTTGAAGAAGGGACGGCAGCGGTCCGCCAACCTGGAGATAAAATGGCTAAGGGCCACGACTCGGCCGGTCAGTTGCTGCACTTGCTTCTTGGAGGCGGGCTGCTCCATGTCCAGGATGGCCTGGACCTTCTCCGGGTTGGCCTCGATTCCTCTTTGAGTCACCATAAACCCTAGAAACTTCCCGGCGGAGACGCCGAAGGCGCACTTCACCGGGTTCAGCTTCATCTGATGGCGTCGAAGGTTGCCGAACGTCTCCGTCAAGTCAGCCACATGGTCTGAATCGAGTTTGCTCATCACCAGCATGTCGTCCACGTACACCTGCATGTTGCGGCCTATCTAGTCTTTGAAGATTTTATTGACCAGACGTTGGTACGTCGCCCCCGCGTTCTTGAGGTCGAAGGGCATCATCCTGTAGCAAAAAGTCCCGCGGTCAGTTATGAAGGCAGTGTGCTCTTCGTCCTCCGGGTTCATCCGGATCTGGTTGTATCCGGAGAAGGCGTCCATGAACGATAGGAGGCGATGCCCCGAGGTGGTGTCGACCAGCTGGTCGATCTTTGGAAGAGGGAAGCTGTCCTTTGGGCAAGCTCGGTTGAGGTCGGTGTAGTCCATACAGATCCCCACATACCACTATTCTTCTTTACCATGACCACGTTTGCCAGCCAACTGGGGTACTGGACCTCTCGGACAAAACCGGCGGCGAGGAGCTTCTCTACTTCCTCGTTGATCGCCTTCTGCCTCTCCATGGCGAAGCTTCTCTTCTTCTGGCAGACCGGGCGGCAACTTGGGTCCACGTTCAGCCTGTGCATGATGACCTCGGGCGGGATGCCCGGCATGTCGGCCGCTGACCAGGCGAACATGTCAGCGTTGGCACGGAGGAACTCCAGCAGGCGGGTTCGCTCTTCCTCGGGGAGCTGGGCCCCGACTTGCACCGTCTTCAGGGGATCCGAACCAAGGGGAAAAGTCAGCAGGCGCTCTACGGGCCCTCCCCTGGGTTCCTTCTCTCTCAGATCGAGGTCGTCAATATCATGGACGAGATCCGTGCCCCTGGCGCCTGGGACCGTCTGGAGGCAGAGCGGACTGGCTGGATCGTCCCCTTCATCTCCCCGAGCCCGGAAGGCATGGGGAACTGCACCAACAGCCTCCTCGTGGAGATGGTGGCGTCCAGTTGGTTGAGCCCGGGACGCCCGAGAATGGCGTTGTAAGGCGAAGGGAGTCTGACGATGGTGAATGTTATTAGGACGGCGTCGCCTGCCGGGGCGGGATCCGGCGGTGACCGGGAGAGTGATCTCCCCTTCGACCCCGACGGAGTCCCCTGTAAAACCTACCAGGGGTGTGCACCGGTTTCAACTGATCGGGGGATAAGTTCATCCGAGAGAAAGCATCGTAAAAAAGTACATAAGCCGAGCTTCCACTATCCACCATGATTCGATGTACAGGATGCTTCGCGATGGTCATCTCGACCACCACGGCATCGTTGTTTACATTGTCATTAATTTCCCCTCCCTTGGGAGGGATTACATTCTCCGGGACTTCCCGGGCTCTCTTCATTGCTCGGTCGGACCCGCGTGAGATCATGCCCACGGGCTTTTCCGTTGGGCGGTTGTCGATCGCAGGGGCAGGCGGTAAGGCCGCGAGCGGCTGCCCTTCAGAGGGGGCCTCGTTCTTGACGAACTTCCTGAGGTAACCCCTCCTGATCAGCTCCTCAATCTCCCGCTTCAGGTGGCGGCACTCCTCCGTGTCATGCCCGTGCTCGCGATGGAACTGGCAGTACTTTGATTTGTCTCGGACGGCTCTCGGGTTCTGAGGAGGAGGTCGGCGGAGGTAGCGGTCGCCCTTGATTTCCATGAGGATCTTCGTTCGAGGTGCGAGAAGAGGGTGTACCTCCGCTCGGGAGTGGCTTCGCTTCTCGGCCTTGGATTCGGGCGAGGGTCGGCAGACGGTCCGGGCCTCCGAGCTCCCGAGGTGTCCCTCGGGAGCGGCTTCTTCGAGTCTTCCCGTCCAGCTCTCGACGGGTGCGGTCAGCCTCCTCCGCTCGGATGTACTTGTGGGCGCGGAGGAGGAGCTCGGAGTACGTCCTGGGCGGCTTCTTGTCCAGGGAATAGGTCAAGCGGGACGTCTTAAGCCCGCGCTTCAAAGCCAGCATGGCGACGGGCTCATCCAAGCTGTAGATCTACAGGGCTGCGGTCTTGAACCGGGTGATGTAGTCCCGAGCAGCTCCTGGTCCTGCTAGCGGATGGAGAAGAGGCTGTCCATCTCTCTTGGCACCTTTCAACAAGCATCGAAGTGCGCCACGAACTTTCCTTCCAACTGATGGAAGGAGCAAATGGACCCGGGCTCGAGGCGGGTGAACCAGACTCGAGCGACCTTCCGAAGGTTTGCCGGGAAGGCGATGCACAGAAGGGCGTCGGTGGCGTCCTGGACCCTCATGAGAGCTTTATAGCTCTCCAAATGGTCCATGGGGTCGGTGGTCCCGTCGTAGGGGTCCACCTGCGGCATGCGGAACCGTTTCGGGATTGGTTCCGCCTGGATTTCTTCGGAGAAAGGGGGCGGGAGTCGTAGCCCGCCGGGTCTGCCGACGAGTTCTGCAGGTCGGCGAATCGTCGGGCGAACTCTGCCAACTTGCGCTCGTGCTCCTCCAGGCGCCTCTCGGCCTGGCGCCTGATGGCTTCGTCTGTGGAGTCTTCCACCGAGACTGCAGGTGAAGGGGGCGCCGATCGGTCTCGGTGCGAGATCTGGCCTCGACGTCGCTTGCTGCGATGCGCCGTTTCGGCCCCGTCGGCCGGGGATCGACTCTCGTGATCCTCCGAACTGGAGTAGTTTCTTTTTGCGGGAGCTTGGTGGCTCCCCCAGGGGTTGGAGACGGCCCTCAGATGGGATGGCCTGCCCTGGATTGAGCGCAGGCTCCCACGCAACCCCGCGGCTCGGGCCGCGGGGGTCCCTGGCTGCGGCTAGGTGGCCAGGGACCGTTGCTGATGCTGAAGCTGTCGGACCGCTGAGGTCAAGGTCTGCAGCTGCTGGACGATGGCCGCAAGGGATCCGTCCACCGGGGTAGGCTACTGTGGAAGAGGAGGGGGAGCCGGAAGCTCCCGTTCGGGGCTGTGGCCCCCTGGAGGGGAGTGGACTTCCCCCACACGGCTGGTGGACGCCTCGCGACCACGAGTGACTACCATTGCTAGAGAGCGTGACACCTGCAGAAAGCTGGTTCCCACTAGGGGTTAGTGTCCTGCCCCCCTTACCTGGCGCGCCAATCTGTTGCCGCTCTCGTCGCCGCGCCCGGCCACGGATCCGCTGATCCTTCCTGACCGCCTGGCGAGGGAGCCTCCCTTCCCGCGGAGAACCTGCAACAAAGGGTTAGAGGACCCTGGCCGGGGATCCCGGCGAGGGAGCTCCGACGGTCAAGTCAGTAGACAACGAGAAGGAACAGACTCTCCAGCCGGACCCTCGAAAGGGTTCCAGACTTAGAGAGTTAACTGGTGAAGGAAACGCTCTGGGGACCAGAATCTCGGCTGGGCCTCCTTGCCGAGCTCACACCCAGTGTTCCCCTCTCAGGATCTCTGGTTTTTCTCCCGGAGCAAGGCCTTGTGCGGTGCTTCTTTCTTGTCCCCAGGCTAGTTGGCTTACCTTGTCATCCCCAGATTCCTCCCTCTTTATCCCCTCCGTCGTGCGCTTGTTTCTTCCTCTTTGGAGACTCCCCTCCCCGTCCTTTTCTCTTTTCCCTTTTCGGTGAAGAGGGCCAGGCGGCTTTCCGACTTCGTCCGCCGGGCCCAGCAGGGAAAAGGCAAAGACAGAAGAGAAAAGGGGGAGGGCGGCGCTGGCAAGGCGGCCGGTCAGGCCTCGGGCCCAGCGAGGGCGCTCTCCTCCCCAAGCATGGGCGCTATCCATATATGGGGCCTGTTCCGTCAAGATCGGGTCTCTCGACTGCGGGACCTGTCGGGCCGATGCAAGTGATGTTTCGCGTGCCGCCGCCCTCCGTACGGGGCACCGTCTGGGATTCGTACGACCCGAGGGATGGCCTCGGGGCCCATCTCTCTCCCTGGGGCCCTCTCCGTACGAGCGGTCTGACCTCGGCTGAGTTGGACCCGTCTCCGGGGGCCACTGGCGAGGGGCGAGGGATCGGCCGACCTCGGCTTAGGTGGACCCCTCCTGGGTGGACACCTGGCGAGGTGGCAGGAGGTCGCCTGGCTTCGGCCGAGGTGGGCCCGTCTCCGGGTGGCCACCTGGCGAAGGGCGAAGGATCAGCCAACCTCGGCTTAGGTGGACCCCTCCCGGGTGGACACCTGGCGAGGTGGCAGGAGATCGCCTGGCTTCGGCCGAGGTGGACCCGTCTCCGGGTGGCCACCTGGCGAAGGGCGAAGGATCAGCCGACCTCGGCTTAGGTGGACCCCTCCCGGGTGGACACCTGGCGAGGTGGCAGGAGGTCGCCTGGCTTCGGTCGAGGTGGACCCGTCTCCGGGTGGCCACCTGGCGAAGGGTGAAGGATCAGCCGACCTCGGCTTAGGTGGACCCCTCCCGGGTGGACACCTGGCGAGGTGGCAGGAGGTCGCCTGACCTCGGCCGACCTCACTTAGGCGGACCCCTCCGGGCCCGGGCGCCAATGAGATGGTAGAGGAACTCCAAGCCGAACTCGACCTCGGCGAGGGCGGTTTGCCTCAGACAGTCGTCGGGCGGTGTAGCCTTGCCGATCCTGGCTTTGAAGACGTGGCACTGACTCGGCCGGAAAAGCTTACACGTGGCTTGCTCGTATTCGGTGATACCTGAGCCTGGCCACGTCACTGTTACGGCTGTAACACATATCATTATAATATTATGTATATTATAACATTAGTACATAGTATTATAATTTAGTACACTATACTATTATATAACAAAATATGTTTTAATTTTTTAAAAATTTCTGATCCCGTGGGTGATTGGTTAAATCCAGGATGGTTAAATCCAGGAATTTTCTGATCCCTGCTCTACTAACCGGCGTCTTAGTGGTATCAGGTTGACGTACTCACCATTAGGTAGGGAGAGACTACATGAATCTGAGCATCTCGAATCGAACATTACCTAGTAGAGTGGGGCCTGCGGAGGTAGCTACACTGAAATTTATCCCCCCTATCTTTTTTTACCAAAAGAAAAATTCTGATGAAATCGTTCAACATTCGATTTCATTAACAAATTTATTAATAAACTTTATTAAAATATTTTATTAATAAATAATTAATAATATTTTTTACTTATTTTATATTTAAATAAAATATTAAATAATTAATTAATTAAATATGTGAGAAAGTAAGAAAGCGAAAGAAAAAAAGTGGAAATGATAGAGTGACGGGAAAGAAGAAAAAAATAAAATGTATGAATGGGAAACGAGAAAATCACGTATCCGAAGAAAAAAGGTAGGACTTGAAATGAAATTGCATTTTAAAAATATAATTTTATTAAATATTTTCAAATATGATTTTGTAAACAACAAAATTATATGTTCAATATATTACAATATAATAATATATATTATAATATTCAATATAATATAATATAATATATTATTGTATATTATTATATATTTATTATATATTAGAATATAAAATATTCATTGTTATATAAAATATGTCATAATATATTTATTATAATAATATTTATTATAATACTATATTCTATATTTATTATAATATTTCATGTTATTATGATATTTTTATATTTTTATATTTTTTAAAAATATTAAATATTTTTATTTTTTTATTAAATTTTGAAAGATAAATAGGTCTCGCTGATTCGATCTGAGTTTTTTATATGAAAAAATTGTAGTTTGAACATATGATCGAGTTTTTTGCAAAGTCATATTTTAAATTCGTGACCTATTGATTGTGAGACAAGATTCTAACTAGCTGGGCTACCACTTAGAACGTATTTGGTAGATGGTAATCTATCCAGATTACCGGTAATTTTAAAGTAGGCCCACCAGATAACTACGTTTGGTATTTTTATGAAATGGTAATCTATCTTGAACCGGTAATCCGGATTATCTCTCATGTGGCAATCCAGATTATCTCAGGGAGAGGTGGTTATCCAGATTACCGGAGATATGGTAATTCATTTTATTTTTTTTGACAAAATTGTCCTGTCCCTTTTCGCTTTTGTGAGAACTAAACCGTCCTCCCTTCCCTTTCCTCTAGTTTCTCCTTCTCGTCATCGTCGTCCTCCAAGCACATCCATCTCGCCTGCGCTCCAGTTTCTCCACCCAAGGTATGGCTACTCTTTCACTCACTCTCTATATTTCTTCCTTTCTCCAACTCTCTCTCTCCTCCCTTCCCAATTTATCGGTATCTGTTATCGTTTATTGGCATTTTGTTTTACGTTTTCTGTTAATAGCATTAGAAGTACCATGAATAAGAATAGGAAGCATCCTGTTGACATTTTTTTTTCCTTAACGGGTCAGATCTGGATCTGGTGTCCAGGTTGGGTCTAGATATGTCCACTGGCCGTGATAAGATGAGAGCAAGCATTGATCGAGTGCCGCTGTCGCCTTTCTATTTTGCAAGATAACAAGAAGTTATCATCCACACATTGCTATTTTGCTTTCCAACAATTAGTGCACCATTGCAATGAATGCATCTGTGATGTATGTTAAATGGAATTTTCATGTCTGGCATATGTTTGATGTAATGCCTATATGGTTTTTCATGTAAATTTTAAGGAGACGGTGCTGAGCAATTTATTCAAAGTTTATCCCACTTCAATCACACCAACAAATAACAAATTGCAAGTAAAATTGTAGAAGTTTAGAAACACAGAACACCGTTTAAGATCATTCCAAATACTGTTCGAAAATCAAAAGAAAATAGTGGAAACCCAAGAAACAGAGAACAAAATCATAACCAAATTGTAGTGCTACCCATATGTTGGTATTTATTTTAAATTTGATGTTAGTTTAACTTATAATTTGTTAAAATATTTATTTAAATATGCTCAAATATATTACTAAAAAATATGTTTTTTTTTGTGATCATATTATCATTTAGATGGATCGACTGCCAGCAGAGTTGCTTTCAAAAATAGCAACTATCATTGCAATGTACATCAACCTTCATAAGGCCATTGTTGTGTTAACTGGTATATTGCATACTATGTGTTACTTTATTGATTAGAAAAGTAAAAAGAGAAAAATGATTGATTTTGATGAGTATGAGAGATACAAGATTAGAGAAATTACTTTATACAAGATTGTATTTGATTCTGAGTTGGCATGTATAGAAAATACGTGCATGGATAGAAAAAGTTTTCATGCATTATGTGATATGTTACAAACTACTGGAAGATTATCGAGTATGAAAAATATGTGTGTTGAGGAGATGGTTGCTATATTTTTACATATATGTGCTCACCATGCTAAGAATAGAGTCATTAAAAGATAGTTTGTTAGGAGTGGTGAAACAATTAGTAGGCAATTTACAACTATGTTGAAGTCTATTCTTCTTTGTCATGAAATATTGCTGAAGAAACTAGAGCCGTTCCTGATAACTCAACTAACTACAGATGATAATGGTTCAAGATACTTTTTCTAATTAGATGGATAAATATTATCTTCATTTTAAATTATTTAAGAAGCAATTTATATTATTATAATAATATTTTATTTGTATTGTAGAATTGTCTAGGTGCCTTAGATGGGACATATATTAGATGCACAGTCCTTGACATCGACAAGCCTAGGTATAGAACAAGAAAAGGTGAAATAGCTATGAATGTTCTAGGAGTTTGTAGTCAAGATATGTAATTCATCTATATTTTACCTGGATGGGAAGGATCAGCTGTAGATGGTAAAGTATTAAGAGATGCGTTATCAAGAACAAGAGGTTTAAAAGTAACCCACGGTAATAGCTCTACTTGTTTAAAACTTCTTTTCATTTATATGTTGAACTTATTTTCTAACAAGAGTTGTACTTATGTTAGGTTATTATTACTTGTGTGATGCTGGATATACAAATGCAGAAGGGTTTTTAACTCCAAATAGGGGTCAACAATATCATTTGAATGATTGAAGACAAAATCATAAACCTACAACATCACAAGAATATTTTAACTATAGGCACTCATTTGCTAGAAATGTTATTGAGAGATGCTTCGATTTTCTTAAAATGAGATGGGCAATTCTTAGAGAGAAGTCATTTTATCCAGTAAAAACACAAGCAAGAATCATTAATGCATGTCCTCTTCTTCATAACCATATTAGAGAGAGATGTCCGTTGACCCAATTGAATATGAGATGCATGATGTCCTCCTGACAAAAGAAAATAGCAATGAAGGAGAAATGATTGATCACGTTATGAGTACAAATGCCTGGACTCAATTTAGGAATGACTTGGCACAACAAATGTGGGACCAATCCAGAGCTTAAAGAAATTCTCAAGACTATTACAAATTTTGTTGTGTTCAAATTTTATGTATTTGACTCTTATTTAATATGAACCTTATTGCAAATTGTGATTGAACATTATTACTACCATTTGAAATATCTGTTGCCACCCGGATCGCCGTGGCCCGTAGCTGCTGGTGGTGCTGGTGTTCCGCGTCCGCCCGCGGGAGATGCCTCCGGTGCCTCGGGACCAGCAAGAAAGCCAACGTTAGTGACCCGGGCCGGGGATTCTGGCGGGGGCATTCCGACGATCAAGTCAGTGACGATCCAGGAGAACATATCCTCCTGGTCGAGCCCCTCTGGATGAGCTCCACGCTATGAGAAGTGAATATAGTGTGAGTGAAAGATGAGGACAAGCTGAGAGTGGTGTTGGCCAAGGTGGTCTTGCCCTCCTCTCTGGCCTTCCTCCCTTGTGTCGCTCTGGTTCCTCTCTTGGCTTGAAAACTATGCTATGGGTGTTCTTTCTTTGAGGTTAGATGCCGATACCTCTTTTGCTTATTTTTTGGCGGGAGTTTCTACCTTGGTTTGCTTTGGGATCTCCCCCTGCTGTCGTGTACGGCGAGGTACCGTGATGTGGACGGGACGTCTCTCCTGTTTTTATAGTCGGGGAAGCCTCCGTAGATTTCTGACATTCCTTCCGCTTATCCCTCTCCTGGGAGTCTGACAGGGCCTCGACCGGCGGGTCGCCGGTCTTAGATCCGTGCTCTCTGGTAGGGTTTTTTCTCCGGTTGTACGACAGATCGACGAAGGGTATGGCGCCTTGATTGCGGTATGGTGGTGTCGTACGGCCGTCGAGTCTACTGTCCTGGTTGGTCCCTTTGCGGCCGGCTTGCGCTTGCCTGGTCAGGCCCGTGCTGGTGCGGCCCTGGAGCTCGTGGTAGAGCTCTTGGTGCATGCTTGACGGGAGCTGGAGAGGCGGGCCTCGAGACTCGCCTGGCTGCCGGCAGGAGGTCGACCGAGCTCAGTCGCGGAGGGCGCCTCGTGGCGGAGGAGGCTGACTCGACTCCTGACCACGGGCCTGACCTCAGATGAGCTCGGTGCCGGGGTGCCGCCCAGCCTAGGGGACCTGAGCTCGGAGGGGCGCCTCGTGGCGGAGGAGGCTGAGCTCAACTCCTGACCACGGGGCCAACTCAAGGGGTCCGTCTCAGGTGGGAACTCGAACTCGGCTCCGGCCTAGGCATTCGGGCTTGCGGGAACGGGCCTGGCGGAGGACGGAGCTTGCCTTCGACGAGCAGAGGTGTCGCTTCAGGGAAGCTCAACTTGGCAAAGGCGCTCATGTTGAAAGCTTGCCGTGGCGTCTGATGGGGACTCCACGTCAGCTGCCTCGTGCCACGTCAGCGTTCTGACCACATCATGGATGCATAGTAATATTACTTTCGGATTATTTGTCTTTATTCAACTTATTGTTGTTATTATTTTAATTTACAATATAAACATCTATTATCTTTTGTATTATATAATTATCATTTAGATATGGATGCTTCTATAAGTCAAAAGAGGAACCAGGGGAAGAAGCATCAATAGAATGCAGAGGAAGATGCTACACTAATTGGATGTCTGCTTGATTTGAAGAATGATCCTATGTGGAGGGGAGATGGTGGTAATTTCAAGGCTAAGTTCTTACCTCAATTGGAGAAGATGATGGCAAACAAGATTCCTAATTGTAGTATCAAGGCTCATCCACACATCTAATCAAGGTTCAAGTTGTTGAAACAACAATATGGTACTATTTATGATATGTTGAATACATCAGGATTTGGATGGGATGATACAAGAAAATGTATTACTTTTGATCGAGATGTATGGACAACTGGATCAAGGTAATTGCACAACATATTAAATATTTCATCATTGTTATTTAATTTATTCTGCTTTATGTATAGTTTACTTAATTTATATTGGTTCATTATGATAGAGTCATCCTCAAGCATCTGCTCTTCGGAATAAGCCATTCTTATACTTAGAGGAACTCTCAATCACATTTGGAAAAGATCGTGCAACAGGTCAGAGGGCCGAAGATCCTGCAGATGCAGCAAATGAAATCCTTACAGAGGGATTGAATATTGAAGAGGAGGTCCAGTTTGTAGATCCTACCAAATTTGAGAGTTACAACTCCATTCCCCAAACTCCTATCGGTCATGTTCAATAAAGTGTTTCTTCATCAAGGTCAAGAAAAAGGAAGGCTTCTAATGAGGAAG
Source organism: Areca catechu (assembly GCA_021397845.1). Classification (NCBI taxonomy): domain Eukaryota; kingdom Viridiplantae; phylum Streptophyta; class Magnoliopsida; order Arecales; family Arecaceae; genus Areca; species Areca catechu. The sequence continues at coordinate 386,359 of JAHSVC010000041.1, forward strand.
ACGTTGCTCTTACAAACACTTTGATTAAAACTATAACAATCTTGAAGTAATGTGTGAAAGTTCAAGTAAAGGTATTGATAAGTTGGCAAATTGTTTCCAGTTTCTTGCAAATGATGAAGAGATGAAGAAAGTTTATGAGGCAATAGCGGAGATTGAAGATTTGGGGTTGCATGAGTCATTGATGGTTAAAGCTGGATTGATAATTGCTGGTGATAGTGCAAGTCTGACTCACTTTTTTCACTACCTCAGAGGTTGAGAAAATATCTTGGATGTCCTTGGTTTGAGTCATAATTAGCTATGAATGTTACCGGTTATAATTATTTTGGATGCTGTGGTTGTTTAGTTGTTTGAAAGACGATATTTATATTAAAATACTGTTTGGATTATTATTGAATTGTTTATATTATGTTATTGTTTAATTTTTATTGGACTGTATGTCGTAAAATTTTATGATCACATGATATAGAAAAAATCCAACTGTTATATAGAAAAGATCCACTTTCTTAATTTGGGGATTGTCAGTATTAAAGTATTGTCATATATAAATACAGGTTGTTTCAGGTCAAACATGTAATAATATATGAATTTTAATAAATTTGACTAAGGAGTATTTTGGCAATTTGAACTTAGATTACTGGTAATCTTTTTGTCATACCAAATACAGTAATCAATCTTACTGATAGATTACCTGTGTATATCAAACACAGTAATCAGTATTACTGGTAATCTATCAGTGGTAATCTATCTTGCAGGTAATCCAGATTATCATTCAGGATTCCTAACGATCCATCAAATGCAACCTTAAATGATTTATCATATTTTCATAAATATATTTTTTAATTTTTTTTAAAATAAATTATATTATTTTAAAAAAAATTCTATTTAGGAAAGGGACATGCGAAGAATAAACATTTCATCTTGCAAGCAGAGTTGCGGCACGTGAGAACAAAGTGCAGAAGCGCTCTCTTTTTTCTTTTCTTTTTTTTTTAATTGCTAGTGGCTATTGATTTTTTTTTTTTATAAAAAATATGGGTCGTATATTTTTTACGTACCATTTTATTAATGGATAAGTATGTCACCCTAATTTTATTAGAACACCGGAGTATCAGCCAGTTACCTAAAATTTAAAATTTAAATGAGATATCCGAAAGATCACGTTTCGAATCCGTGATTGGAGCTACCACCGTAGGTGGCTACTGGCCTTTAACACGCTGGCGGAAAGCAACATGGCAACCGGCGAAAGCGTTCAATGATGCGCCGTAACAATGAAGAGAGCATTACGTCACCTTCGTTTCCACCGCTGCACGGAATGTTTAAATTATTCGGCACCCATTTCACAGACACCCCTTCACCCTCTCTCTCTCGCCTGCCAACCCGCGCCCAAGAAAAATCGTTACAACGAGAGTGTTTTTTTGGTTCCCGCATGCTTATCACCGGGTGAATAACCAAACCCCAAGCGGGATCCCCTCCAACACGCCCTTATATCCCGCTAAGTAATCCACCGTCCATGTACATGGTCCCACAAATTGACGATTGTTGATCAAAACAAAAATTGGGACCCACACTAATTCTTTCTCTCCTTACCTCTTGCGTCACCATCTCGGCTCATCTTGCCCTAGTGCAAGGAGCTCGACCCGTCCGTCCGGATAAGGAAGTGAGGGCCCTTGTCGCCATAGCCGATGATAACATCCCCGCACCCGCCGGCCTTCCATTGCACGAAACCTCTTACCCACCGTCCCATGTCCGACCTCCGGAGGAGGACCGGAGGACAGTCCCGCCGCCTCCGCCGCCGCCGCCGCCGCCGCGTCGCCATTTGACGTCAGACCTCGCCCCCCATGGCCTCCGGCCCGGCCGACTTCAACGACGACGATTTCGAGGAGTACAACCCCACCCTTACCAGGGCGGTTACGACATCGCCCTCACCTACGGCACCCCGCTTCCCCCCTCCCCCGCCATCTGCTACCCCCTCTCCTCCCCCCCACCCGGGTCTTCAGCCACCGCCCCTCGCCGAGGAGGCCAAACCTGCCCCCGCTCCCCGCTCCCCCCCGCCGGCGGTGCCGGTGCCGGAGCCGATTCCAGTTCCGGCAGCGCCGACTCCAGTGCCGGCAGCGCCGACTCCAGTGCCGGCAGCGCCGATTCCAGTGCCGGCAGCGCCGATTCCAGTGCCGGAGCCGGAACCGCAGCGCCCCTCCTTACGACTACGGAACGCAAGTGAGCTATCAGCGAGAACCCTATTGCCCGGATATCTTCAGGTCCTGGCTCTTTGGGGTGGAGGGGCATTGGAACCCCTGGGGAAGGGCTCTGGATTACCTCTTTGGGCACGCCCAGGGGTACGGCGAGAGAAGGATTGGGGTCGATAGTTATGGGATTCCTGTCTATGCTAACAAAAATGAGAGAAGTCGGTCGATTTCGGTGCAGGTCGAGCCGGCATCGACTCAAAGTTTGGATTTTTACGATGTCTACGGCGAGGAAGCTGACGAAAGTGTGAGTGCTGGATCAACTTGTGATTTTTTTGGAGTAATTGGGTGTAATGGTTAGTGCTAAGTGTTTGATTCTGGTGATTTGAATGTATATAGTGGTCCTCATCATACGGCGAGAGGAGGGAGGAAAGCCATGGCTATCTGAATCCAACTGATGCTTATGATAGGCACTACCATGACCAGCCCGTTTCTATTCAAGTGAGTCCAAGTGAGCACAAGGTCTTTGAAGAACAAGAGTATCATAATCAGGTTAATGCCAACATTGTCTCTGTTTTTTGACACCATGATGTATTGTACTTGCTTGTTGGTACAATTTTGTGTTTTTTGAATTTAATGTTGTTCTTTTTTGTTCCATTTCGATGATATGTGCCTCCGAATATAGTATTCATCATCGTTTGATGAGAGGAACTATGTGACTGATTTATTTGGTAGTCTGAGCTATGGGTATGAGAAGCACTACCATGAGCAACCACTAAATGTTCAGATGGAGCCGATGGAGCAAACTTGGTCTCAGAAGTTGAGTTACTATAATGACTACCAGCAACCGGCATCTCCTAAGTCCAACTGGGTGAGTATGTGCTCTTGTTCGTGGATCTTATGTGGTTTAATTGTACAATGCTTGTTGGTGTAATTTTGGTATAGGATAATTCATTCCTGCTTGTATTATGTACATCCTATGCCTTTTTGTGGATAGAATTCATCTTCTAATGACCGAGGGAGTGAGGGCCATATATTTGGAGATCCAAACTATGCATATGGAAGGCACTCCAACGAGCAGACTCATGGTGATCAGCTCGAGCCTTTCGTGCCATCATGGTCTAGAAATCTGGGTTACCATGAGTTTTATGGGGAGGAGATTTCTCATGAGTCGAGCTGGGTGAGGATCCAACCTTGACCTTGCATGTAACATGCTACTTATATATACTTATGTGTTTAAGGTGTATGTTTTGGCCCTTCTTGATTTGAATTCAATCTCCAAGATAATTTCAACTTTGTTATAGTCTTACACGTCACATGCAAGTTTGGTAATATTAATCATGTTTACTCAGATATTATTTGTAGTTATATTGAATAGGATTACATGTGCTTGTTAAGAAGAACTGTGTTTGCATTGCATTAATTTAGTCCGACCACGTTCCTTCTTGCAAAATATTCCCCATGTTATAAATGGTTATAATTTGTTTCAGTTTACATACTTTCTTAACTGAATGGCTCTTATATTTGACTTACTGTGATGCCTGCTTGGCATATCCTTCCCAAACCCAACTTGTGTGAGAATGAAGCTTGTTTCATTGCAATATGTTTAAGCTTGTTGGCAAAATTTGTATATTATGCAAAGCAAATAAATTATGCTGGTTTTAATCATCATCCTTTTTCATTTTGGTTATTGCATGGGGCATTCTTCATTGTTCGGTGAACAGGGAATGAGGATGATATCATCACAAATCTCAACCATGCTTAATGAAAGGCATTACCAAGAGGACCCCCTGTGTCTGCATCTTGAGCCTTTCAAGCCAGCATGGTCCAGAATCCAAGTTATTATAAGGTGAATGAGGGAGAATTGGCTCCAATGTCCAATTGGGTGAGTATCCAATCTTGACTCTCCATGCCATATGCCTCAGAATTCAGTGTGGAGTTTAAGTGCACTGCTCAACCTTTATTAAATATTCAAACATCATGAATCCTTTCATCTTTGCACTGCCTTTTGTCATGTGAAGATGGGCCTTGTCCTTGTCAACGATAATGTACAGTTGACTTTAAAAGATTGCTATTAGTGATTTAATTAAAGAAAAGTACTTTTTTTTGGGTTAATTATCATAACTTTTTATTAGCATTTCTCACTGGAGATAGAATTTCCTTCCATCAAATCTGGGAAGAGATCGATTTACATCCACATTAGGTATCCGTCCTTTCAGCCCAAGCAACATTGACTTAAAACTCCTACCTAAGCGTCCAAGGTTGGACATTGGGATAATTTAGGCCTATCTAATGAAATGCTATGAAACAATGATGTGGATTAGAAAGAACTCTTGCTCTCCTGACCAAACAATTGAAACCCCTTGAGATGATTTGTGAAAGAGAGTCTATTTCCAATACATGGGCACTGCCTTGTATTTTAACATAGAAGATGCCAATAGTTTGCTCAATTTTGACACGTGAACTTTCCAAATTTTTTGAAACAAAATTTACTGCATGGAGACCTTAGGTTGAGATAAGAGGATATGAAGAATTTTGTAAGTTTTTTTGACTTTATTTGTTTGATATGATTGCTGTAGCTATAGGAAATATCTGTAATGGGTAAAAAATTGTGTAATTATTTTTATCTACATTGATCAGGTCTTGGTTATCTCACAGAAACATTTGCTGTGCAATAAATGCGACTCATGTCAAACAGAAAACGATGAGTGGAACCTAAGGTGTGTGAACTCTAGGTGGAACCTAGTAGGTGGATTTTGCTCTAATGTGGCATCCAGTAGATTTTGCCTAATACTGATCCAGACACTTAGAACTAACTAGAGATTGGTCCCAAATGTGTGCAACATTTCCTAAGTCAGAATGCTCTTCTGACCTAACTCCCATTCTGGCCACACAAACTTGAATGCAGAGCTAATTCTTGTCTTAACTCATATTGCAGCCCATTCAGATCCTGGCCAAGAGTGCTTGATACCCTAGCCTATGTAACATTAACAGTAGCCACCACCTCATGTTGTTTCCCTTGATCTGGAAAAGAAACTTTAGAAGGATAAGGCTTCGGGAATAAGCCTATTATTGGAATTGGGGAGCCTATTATTGGAATTGGGGAGGCTAAGAGTGGCATTGATTGACATTAACAACTTATGAGGAGCAATTCCTCCATGATTGTGGATCACCATGATAGCAATCTATCAATGATTGTTGATCACCATGATTGTGTAAGAGGGGAGGGGAGGTTCACCATGAACAGGGAAGTGGTGGCACTTGAGTGGTGGATGATTTTTTCAACCTGTTGGTTGGGATGTCTGTCACATAGATATGTATGTGGCTGTGGTGAGATCAGTGCTCAACTAGAAGGTAATGTTGGCTAATCCCAATGCTCAAAGATTCTAGGGTGTGGTGCCCACCATAGGTGGGTTATGATTAAAATGATGTTGGACCATGTGGGTCAGCATGTGGCTGACAGGTGAAACTTGGGTTTCCATTGGCAGAAGTTGATTGCCTGTGGGTTTCCATCTGCTATAATTTTGTAGCTCATCTAGGTGATTGTAGGCCAGGCTTAATTTCTTGGGGCTCTTGAGAGCATCTGCTGCCAAAATTAGGCTGTGCACTCCATCTCTAATTGATCAAATTTGGTTATCTTTTCTCTTGTTCTCTTGATAAATTTGAGTTGCATGTGTTCTTAGTTTCTTTGTTGCTTAATGGTTGCATTATGCATAGATCAATATGCTCTTGAAGCATTTTATTTTAAACTAGATCAAGGATTACAACTTTACAGGCAATGATTTTAAGTGCGAGTCTACATCATTTGCAATTGTATGGTACATCCTGAGCCACATGCTTTCTGACATCATATGGGGGCTGCTTATGGACTATTGGTACTAGCCCATATTAGCTTGCACCATAGTGTATTATAGATTTGTAGCATACCGTCCTACTACTGATATAGGTTATTGTTGTATTGAACTGGATATTAGTCCATTGGTCCTCCCAGAATTTTGATTATGTCATGCAAGTGAGGTTGTTGATTATTCACCCTCTGAAACTTTCCAAATCTTTTTCAAGCTTTTGCTTGTTTAGTCCATATGGTGTGAATTTATATTATATAGTCATTAGATATGTGAAGGTATAAAACATGTTTATATTTGTCAATAATCAGTACACATCTTCAATATTGCTTACAATGCTTGATTTGTTTAGTCGAATAATAATAATGTTCAAGTTCTTTTTCTAAAAAAAAAAAAAGAAATCTTTAAATTCTGACTAGCATGCCTACTTCCAATAAACTGAAATTAAAAATAGTCTAAATGCAAAGTTGCAAGCAAGACAGTTTCCCTTGTGTATCTTAACGTGTTTGTCACATTTTTTTAGACATTATTAAACCTTTGTGTGGTATGTGCTAATCAATATGAACATCCTGTTGGCCTTTGAGGCCTTGACTGGAATAGGCATGATGTGTGATGTGATAATCCTTGTGAGACTGAAGAGGGATTAATGAGTTGGAAAACAGCTATACATGATAAACCGTATTCATAAAATTTGTGGTGAAATTTTATTTCACTTGATGAAAGTGATTCAGAATTTTTCCTTGCTAATATCAGCTCCTAAATCTGAGAGAAATATGTGAATAGTTTTGCTTTGAGTTACATGCAATCATATGCCTAGATTAGCATCCTACATTGGCTTGCTATTCTTTTGCATTATAGAGCCCATTTGTGCAACATGCAGCCTCCCTGCTATCCACCTCATCCCTAAGTACCTCTTCCATCTTCAATATAAAAAGTCAGTTAATCAGAATGATTTTGAATGGTGATTATCAAATTTATGGTATACTTGTAACTGATAGTCTGATTATTAATACCATGAGTCCCCCCTTTTCTTACACAACTTGTAGGTGAAGTAGACCATGGGTAGACATCAAAGACATGGCGAAAATCTTGATAGACAAGGGTCTGAAATCAGCTGTTTCAAAAGGCATATATTGAATGCACGGGTAATAGGACAATGGTTGATTTTATGGTGAGATCCTTAAAGTGGTAATACTCTTTATCTTGGATCTTTATAAGGAAACAAGCCAATGAAATCAGACAAAGGTTGTTGGTTAGGATAAGTGCTTCAGTTCTATTTGAGTTTCTCATGTAGGTGATACTTGATTCAAGCGTTTCATAAGATGACAAGAACGTTTCTCTCTAGATGAATGTGATGAGAATGTTGAGATGGACGTATGATAAACTTAAAGGGACAATGTAGAAAGTGGTGTAGCTTAGTTTGGTGCTAGTTTAATCATGCATGATCAAGGGTTAAGGAGTGCCATATCAAGTGCTTTTGAATTCAAATAAAAGATGTAAGTGTACAAAATGAGGGGAAGATCTGAAAGACATCTGTTTGCAAGCTGGAAGATGGGGTTTTAGGCAGTTGTAGGCAGATGACCATGGAAATGGCCTCTCCACATGTGGGTGTAAGGCTGTGTACATTTGACCCTTCATATATCCCACAATGGTGGGAGCCTCATGCACTAGGATGCACTTTTTAGTTATAGACAGGTGACAGCTCTTATATGCAGTGGTGTCCAAAGTAACATATGCACATGACAACAACAAAATCCACCAATATTATGATGATCTTTTTTTTTGTCAAAATTAAATGTGGGAATCCACCAAATACATTAACAGAATGAATAAGAAAATAAAAAGTGGCCAGAGGTCTAGCGGACATAACATGAAACAAAACAGGACAATGAGAAAGAATGTGGGATGGGAAAATGAAAGAGACTAGGGGCCAGTATTATGATAAAGTTGCTGAAGGGCTCAATGAGAAAGACTTTGTAAACAAGAACATGGTTTCAAACTAGAGGAGATAAATATGAGAACATTGAGATGGATGTGTGATAAATTGAGGAAGGACAAAGTTTGAAAAAAGTGCATTATATGAAACTGTTGGATGGAGATGGAGAAAATGTTGATATGGCACAATCTTGTGTGACAAAGTCTAAAAGGAGGCCTATGTTAAAGAAGATTTTGAATATGGATAAAGTCCATAATGGATGAGAAAGAGGAGCAGAAAACTAGATAAATTTGCGTGAAAATTTTTACAAGGGATGTAGAAAGGTCAGCATTCTGCAGCGATAGCCCTTGATTGCAATTATTTCTGAAAAATATTAAAGCATCAGCTCAACTGAGGATATGTAGAAAACCTTGCTTAGATTAATGGAGTAAACTTCTTAGACATGGTTATTTTCACCAGATATTTTAATTGTATAGAATATAGTTATGTGGTTTGTTGTAATAATGGACGTAAAATAATTATGACTTTTCCACTTTGTGGTTTCATAAACAGAAGTTCTCTTTATTAGCTTTTAATGAGATAGCAGGCTACTGTATTAATGATGCACACGAAAAATCTTCTGGATTTAGTTTTGTTTTGGTTGTGTGAGGGTTATGCATATATTTTGTTGTATGTTCTGAGGCTTTCGATAACCTCTTCTGCTTTATGGTGTTTGAGGACTAATGTTGTTAAAAGAGAGCGCCTAGGCACCTAGGCAGCTGCCTAAATACTTAACATGTCTGGGCTGCATGCCTAGGCCAAGCACACTAAACCCCTACTCTTTAAGGTTTCTTTTCCAGTTTTCTTATAAGCGAAGGCTACCACCAATCTGGTAGTAGCCAGATTGGTGGTAGCCAGTGGGCTGATCAGTGTATACCAATAGATCAGGTAATAATGATGATAGGCAATGGCTGTTGCAGTGACCAGCACACTTCTTCATCGGGCCATTGTTCCACCTTCCTAAAGTTTCACTTTTGTCCTACTTTGTAGTCTCTAGATTGTTGCCTCCTGTTTCTTGCTTGGTGCTGGCCACCAAGCATTCTACAATTTGTTGGATGTTGAAGTGGCAGCAATATTGGTATTGCTATCCTTGTAGTTTTTGGTGTTTGGACATTTTGGGCAGAACAAATAGGTTCATGATCCGATATATGGTAAAAATGATATGTATGTATGTTTGTGTGTACATACATTAAAAGCACGTATTATGAAAGTTTGAAGATCTTTCCTTCCCAGGTGGCCACCTAAGCAACTACACACTTGCCTTGGCTGTACAAGGATCCACCACCTGGCCTTGTCTTACACAAGTTGACAACCTTGTTAAGAACATATTGCTTTGGTTGCTTAGCATGTCTGATAAGGTTCCACGTTCAGAACATTTGACTTTACTGCCGATGCAATTCATGTACAGCCTCAATTAGCTATACATCATTGTTTAATAAGTGCAAAGCTTGTTACTGGATCCATGCTTCTGATCTCTGAGTGCATTTCTTGCTTCTTTAAATTCTTATCTATCACAAACTGATTGCCATCTGAGTTCATATTTCCAAAACAAGATCATTTATATTTTTCAAAGTTCATTTAAGTTTATATGCATCCATGTTATTCCTGACTCTATTTTCCTCTAATTTACCAAATCTACAGGATAACGACTCCGAGAACAATGGTTTCCAATTCTTTTACCCCTTCTAGAAGTACTCGGACTATGATGAGTAATGTCTACCTCATTGCACTTCTCTTGATAATGTCTACAATGATGAACAGCATTTGTCCTGCTCTGCTCTTTGCAAATGTATATAAGCTTTCACAATAATATGATATTTGTATTCTTGCCCTGAAGCAACTTGTAGTCTAGGTAGAATGTGTGGTAACAGTAGTTACTGTGAGTAAATATGCATTCAGAGCTAGTTTAATTATTCTTTCCTTAGTTCCATTATGATTAAGTTCAAGAGCATTCCCTTCCTAAATATGCTGCGTCCATTTCAACTAAATTTTGATCTGACTGTTATAGATCATGTTGTCATGGACAATGGAAGGAGGGTACAAAATCCCGAAGGCTGTAAAAAGGTGGAAAAAGAAGGGAATTTAAGGGGGGGGATAGAGGAAACCGCTGTAGAGCAAAATACCACATCGAGGCATCTGAATTACTCTGACAGCTATCTTTAGCAGTATATTCTTTCCATTCATCACGATTGACCTGCATATCATCCAGTTCTTAAAGAATTTAAATGAGGACTACCACTTCAGCTTGGCTCATGTAAAACTTTGTTGCTTTGATTGAGTTTGAATGCTTCTTCATAGATTCAGATGCTGTTATCTGGCATGGAACGCTACAGTCCGTGAATATTACAAATTTACAATATATATGCATGTAGTTTCTAATCCATCGATCGATAGGACAAGCATTCCTCCTCATGTCTTCATAGCTCATGGTTTCGTAGCTTTTACTTGATCTGAAGATCCTGTGAAAAGATTTGTAGGCACACTTCATATCATTTTACCCGATCTTTCCCTCGTACACATTTCACTCTGTTCCTAGTTGGTGCTAAAGACTATCTGATGGGCCTTACTTATCTCGGATGCTTCATGAGTTTCCTTGTTGCCAAGCAACACGGGATTCCTGGTTGAATCATCAAAAGGGTAGGTGGACAAACAGCCACGGCACCAAATCAGATACATCTTGGCAAGAAATTGGATGTCGGTGGCATTTCATAGGCTTTAGCTAAGGCGAACCTGCTCTCTCGAGCCTTAGCTTGAGCTGTTTGGTACCTGACCAAATTATAGGATGTTGATAGTGGTTGTTATTCTAGCAAGGTAGAGCTTTCAATTGTCCATATTCTTTTGATGCTGCCATAGGATTTCAGGCTCCTCTTGCTTTTGTCTACAATCTTGATAATGAGTTATTGAAAGCATTAAGTACGGGCCAAGCTAAAGGTGACACCTTGAACGGGGGGTGGGGGAGGGAGATCGGAGCAACCAATATTAGTAATCCAAGTTTGGTGCAGGAGACCATCATCATTATATCTGTTCCTCTGCTGTTGAAGAAAGAACTACTGCAATTTACGCCAGTTAGTTGGAGACTATTCCGGTCCAATTAATCCATTTTTCTGCCTTGGTGGGAAGTGGCATTGACAGAGAATAGAGCGAGGGAAAACTGTTTCAAATGGACCGGATATATGCATGGTGTCTCTCGAGTCGCACACGTTAATTTTGAGACCCAAGAAGAGTAGGATAAGCAAAAGTTAGCTTAGATAATAATCCCCATTCCGGGGAGGATCGTTTAAAAGAGAATTGAGAGAGAGTGAAGAAAGACTGAAGGGTGCCATCTTGGTAGGCAATCACAGCCTCTCCCTCGGCGTACAAGCCATTTGGATTCAAATCCCTCCCGCTGCATTTCATGGTCTGACGAAATATTCATGATTTTTTTTAGCTTTGTCCTCAAAAAAAAAAAAAAAAAAAAGGAGGCCATTAGGGATGATTACATTTTTAAGGTCATAGATTTAAATTTTAATCGGGCGACATAGGATCCATGTTCTCCATCCCAAATCAACGGGACTACTTTTTATGTTTACATTATGAATACAGGTGCTCTTATTGCTTCTCAATGTTGCTGCTATCATCATTGGCAAGGAAAAGAAAGGAGGGTAGGGGAGTGCCTTGTATGAAAAGGATCCACCTAACACACACTCTATATCTGTGGACACCTTTGGTGGCCTCAATCCCCACATCAACTTAATTTAGAGAAATGTCTCATTATCTTTCTGTTAGTTGTTACACCATTAGGATGATGGTCTTGGTTGTGGCTTGGTGCCTTCCCTTTTTCCATTCCTTTCCCCTAATGGGTATGGAAAGCTAAGGTCTGGTCCTGAAACCTTATTAAGCCTACAAAGATTGCGAGGAGTACTATAAAGCGATGCTCCATTTCTTATGGGAGCATAGGTTTGGTGCGTGATGGTGGGGGAGTGTGCGAGAGGGTGACCCACACCTTTGGGCCGGATTGGATTTTGATTTCTTGTAAGAAATAATATTCCACAACCTTGGAGTGGGTGTCAAAGGCTCCAAATCAACTAGGCCCCAGGGACAGGCGGACAGGCTTTTTTTCACTCACGGCCATTCATAAACTGATGCCTGCCAGCATGTGTATATAATTCATCCATATGGTATACATGCACCACAAAGAGAGAAAGAGAGAGAGAGGATTAGAATTAGATGGGGCAGTTTGGTTGGGTTGGGTTAGGTAAAAATCTGCCAATCTATTTGTTAAACAAGTCAAACAATCAGATTGAATCCGACTATTTTATTAAAATAGGTAACCCAAACAGCCTACAAGAGGTCGAATCAAGTTAAAGGGATTAAACGGCTCAAATCTAGCCATCGCTAATTAGAAATCGTATCGATATAGTAGCACTTTTCTCTAAAATGTCAAGAGATTTTCTTGCTTTTCCTCTGGGTCAAACAAGTCTGCCATGGTTGGTTGTTCTCAAGAATTATTCATTTGTTCAAAATTTTATAATTTAAAATAAATTATTCATGACATCTTTGAGAAATGCTCATGAATACAAATAAATGATGTATGATCTTAGCAGCGCTGGTGTTACTAATATTGTTTTATTATTGTGTCTTCCATGCTTATTTCTAAATTATCACAAAACTTTTTTTTTTTTTTTTTTTTAGTTACTAGTTTCTTGTCATGTATTTTTTTTTTTTTTTTTTTTTGGTTAGTTATTAGTTATTTCATACGCCTTTGAAATTTTCATGAATTTTTAGATTTTTTTTTTTAAAAAAAAAGTTTTAAATCTCTTTCCCATCAAGTTATTCCATGATGGTAAACTTTCAAATTTTAGTTATCATCGATGAAATATTCCACACCAGTAATGTACGGTGGTGAAATCATAAAATTTCCCCTGGTGCTTTTTTAAATGCCTCCAGATGGAGGAGATGGGAGCATATTAAAAAAGTCCTTGGACCTAAGCAAAGGCGACTACCTGAAGGACATATAGAATATATAGAAATACGCAAAGGCGCATACAAATGGAATCATCAGCTGGGAAAGCAAATACACATGGAATTATATTACCTAAAAAGCAAGACCCATCATTAGATAGCACTTTAAAGTTCCATGAGCTGGTCGTTCTGATGAGGTTATTTAGAAAATATCAGTGGTGGGGACGCAAGCTTTTTTTTTTTTTTTTTTTTTGCTGGTTATGTAAAGATAACTGGAGGAAGCTGGGAAAGTCCCACACATGGATGTGCATCCACAGAGACTCAAGCATCCCCCATATGATCTGGTGATTCTTATCCGATCTTTTAATCGTCCAATTATTAAAGAGAAAGCTACGGGAAGGGAGAGCTCAGAAAGGGGCATTGGAAGAACGACATTTATTTATTTTATTTTATTTTATTTATTTATTTTTGGAAGTGAAAGAAGAACAACATTTTAAATAAGCCAATTTGATGGAAGTGGGGAAGACAGGTGCCACAGGCCATGGTCACATCCATCTGAAAGCCACCACCACGGGATGGAAATGAATTGTCTGCACTCGAGCAGTGTTTGCCCAGCAAAAAAGATTGCAGCTTTTCTCCACCCAACCCCTCATTCCAAGAGAGAGAAATAAAGGGAAAAAAGCTCCATCCATTTCCGTCCCGTAAAGCTCGGTTGTGACTTGAAATCCAGCCGATGCTCTCACATGGGGGTTGGGTTTGTTTGGTTTGTTTCCCCTCATCCCCCTCTCACCTTTTCAAGTGTGGTGTTGTGCGCTCTGGTACAGAAAAAGGGAGCTTGGAGGGATTCCAACTTGTACAGGAGAGCAGGGTGCAAGGAATGGTCAATCCTAAGGCACACGCATTGAACCCTCCTTTTCTCCAAACTCGTGAAAGGGTGTGCAAATATGTAGTCGATTGAGATACTTGATATGCGATCACATTTCCTAGCGAGCAATTGCATCAACAACAAGGATTGGCGAGAAAGAGGGAATCATCTTAACATAATCCCATATCCTCTACATTCGGTGGAGTGGGGTCAGAGAATGGAACGAAACAAAGAGCCCTGATGACCAGCTCGCCCTTCTAGGCAGTGGCAGTGCAACCATTCTATGATTTTGTCATTGGTTTAATACTCTGCTTAGGTTGTTGGATATCTTATTTAAGGTTTTGTATCAAATAGAGCGATACAAGAGGTGGGACTTTTTCCTGAGGATTGCCATCGTTCAGTGCATCTCACCTAGAGAAAGCATAATCCAAATTCTCTTTTGCATCAACTTCCATCATTGCGGTAATTACCGAGGTATTGACGCGGGGGGGGGGGGGGTGTGAAGGCGTAGAGGACAGACACTGACATTATCACATGGAGCTGAATCAGTGGTGGTGAGGCAGGGTGGGGCGGGGATGGTAGATTTAGTTTAATCATCACACCTTGAAGAGGTGCAGCATGTGGTACATCTTCCACTGCCCTCTTCGTTTATTATGACATGATAAACCCTACAGAGAAAAGGACAGTAAAAACATTGCACATGTAAAGCCACCTTCCCCCATGCACTGCCAGTACTTGTAAAAAGAGAGAGAGAGAGAGAGAGAGAGAGAGAGATTCCACCTCGTGGTTGAGATTGAGAAACTTGATAGGAAGGAGAAGAATTGGCTTTTTGAAGGGGCTCTGAAGCTTTTGATATATTTTTTTCATCTTCCAAAGAATAGGGGACTATAGCAAGGGGGAAAAGAAAGGGCCAGTGTTACTGAAAGTGATGATTTTTTTTTTTTTTTTTTTTTTTTGTAGTAGTAATTGGTGATTCAAAGGCATATGGTGAGAGGGGAGAGAGAGAGAGAGAAGCCAATCATGCAGGCAAATTGATTGTGCCCTGGTGGTGGGCCTCGGTCTCTATTTCTTTTCAGTCCTGACCAAGACACTGTCCGCGCAAATGACAAATGAATGCTGTCATTGATGATGAGCTCCACCAAGACCACCTCCGTGGCTCCACAAAATGGAGAGAGAGAGAGAGAGAGAGAGAGAGAGAGGAGGAGGGTTTTTAAACAAGTAAAAAGCCTTGTCACGAGGTTATTTAATTTAAAAGTACGTGCATTAGCATTAATTAATGGGAAAAGCAAACCTCCCCCCCCCCCCCCCCCCCCCCCCCCCCCCCCTTCTAGCGTTCCTCCAGAGCAATTCCATGGTGAAGTTTGTATCCAAATAGCTAAAAGAAAACATGCTTTCAGACATCTTAATTTGTACTTTCTTTCCTCCGAAGTTATCACCCTCAGTTGTTACTCATTCATGGTATCAAACTGATATGACATTAATGTTTACACATTACCGAGTGCGACCTTTGGCCCTTGAAAAGCAGAGCTTGCACTGTTTAAAAGAATCGGATCCAATCGAAAGCCATGGCAATTACTTTTTCATCTCGATCTTTAGGATAAGAGGAGCCTATTCAAGTCACCATATGGGGGTCGCATGAAGCCTATATTTTTTCCGTAGTCAGAGTTGATCTTATATAAATCTTTGTTGTTTGGTAGTAGGGTACGGATCGATCGTAGCTAGTCCGGTGAAAACTGTGGGATTTCTTCGTTGGATTATGTACCAAGATATACTAAATCCCATGTGCCATGCACCGGCAAGCAGCGTAACTTGCGGGGAGTCAATTGTTTTGTGAGACCCACCTCACGAGACCGACAACAACTTATTATAATGAAATCCCTACAATGCCTACTAATTTTAGCCAAACACTGCAATGCCGCATTGGATAACAATTAGATATCCAGCATAAGGCCTTTATCCTAGGCAATGCATGACAGGTTACCCATAGAGCTTGGACAGAACCGGACCTATTAATAGCCCATCTTCTTACTCATACCGCGACATGAACAAAAAGAATTGTGCCATTAATCCTGGATAGGATTATTTAGCAATTAAACATAATCCTTGTGCGCAGATCATACGGATCTATGCATGCGGCGCGTTATAATTTAGGTTTTATGTCCTGGATAAGGTATTCTATTTTATTTAAGTACCAAGGGGGAAGGAATACATTAAATGATAGAGATGAAGAATAGAAAATGTGTTGGAATAAAATAAATTCTTCAACTTATGATATCCATATGAACCTATGAGAAGAGCGAGTTTACCATTTCACCGAAATTCTTTAAATCGAAGATTTGTATCGTATAGTTTGGATAACATGGTGGTATATATTTCATGGAATGAAATACCAAAAAAAAAAAAAAAAAATCAAACCAACCAATGATGCGGGATTTTTATGTAGGTAGGTGGGTCATGACTAGCTGGATATATAGATCGAAGTCTGTATGTGACTATTAAATTCTTAATAGATATGACTTGGAGCTGGATAAGAAAGTTCCTGATTCCTTGTATGTTTGCATAATTTATATTGATGGTTTTTCTACAAAGTAGATATCTTGTAAGATAGAGGGCAAGGAGATGAGCCAGGAGGAGAATTAGTGAAACAATAATATACTATGGTTCTAATTGAGGTGGTTTTGTTAGCTCAGGAGAGGGAAATGATTTGATCGAAGCAATGTGCTGTCAAATTTTTATTATCTCTATATTTATCTACCCACACCTACCAAGTCAACCAAGGCAAAGCGTGGAAGTTTAAGCTAGTGCATGGAAACCAATGAATGTGATATCCCTACGAGTTTGAAGATGAAATAACTAGTTTACTGTATATGTAAAAGGAAATCTACATGAACTTTAAATAAGTTGCGGAGAAGACAACGTTGAGTGATCCAGGATTGTCTTAGGAATGACTATCAAATGAATTAATTCAGGCTACTTACCTCGATCAATGTTATCCGGAATATTTTGAATCATGGCAACTCTGAAATTAACCTCAGAATTCTGATGCCTACTATATATTTCTTGCTGCATCTTTTAGAATCATAATCAATCTCGAGACTGACGTCACAACATGCTATAATTCTCTCAGCAAGAAGATTTTGAGGAATAATTTTTCTAACGGTTAAAGAAAAAGTCTACGTGCCCATCTCTTGATCGTATGTCATCGAAGTTAAAGCTTATAAAAATGATAATAACTTATATATATATATATATATATATATTCATTCACCTCACGCTCGTCTCGATGATGGATGGCCCACTGGAATACCACACCACAGGACTGGTGGCACGCGGTGGTGCAACCTCCCCCAACCAGCTACAGATTACTTTTTTTTATAAAAAAAAAAAAATAATAAATAAAAATAAATATTGGTTGCGTGGAAATTTTGCTTTTGAAAAAAAGCATGTTTCGTTCATGTAAAATTGGCACCATGTTCTCCAAATATCTGCTGATGCGATGGGTGTAGGTCCATTCGATTGCATTGACAATATGATTACTGAAACACGCACCAGCTTCACGATTCGGAGTGCACAATCACTTCCTGATGGAATTGGGAACACCCTCGCATCATGCATCCAGCACGACTCTGAAAGCTCTCCCTCTATTTCCCTCAGCCTCCAATGAAGTTTATCATGCTTGGCGGTGGACCTAACACCCCTGCAATCCCTGTCCTTTCCTGGTCAAACCGAGTTGATGCCACTGTTCCCTGAGTCTAAACATCAAGTAGAGAAATTTCATAATTACAGGTGGATGTGGTGCACGAAGATTGGAACCAGCCAAAGCACAACTACCATCACTATAGCCTGAAAGGGAGATGCTTAACAATTCCCTATGCTAGACAGAGACATTTCGGCTCCGTGAACAGAGAGTCCGATTGGATACATCCAGTCCAAAAACCACAACCACCACCGCAATAATAGCAACCATTTGGTCTTCAAAAGCGGCCGAGCTTTTACTCGCTCCATGTCCCTATCATGTAATGTACTTGTAACCACGGACTTGTGCATGAGAGAGAGTTTGGTGCAATGCTACGATCCGTGTGACTGATTCGATTTCCGAACCAACGCTGATTAGAGCTCCAATGATAAGCTATATGCAAGGCTGTTTGTGTGGACCAATCTTAATCTGAATTATGGGTGGATAAACTTGTTTTGTTTGTCACCTGGTGCTGATCATTAAAATAAATAAGGAGTCTTAATCGAACGGTAGTAAAAGGAGCCGCTCTGTGATGGGATATTTTGGGACCTTTCGCCCGTTCCCCTCCCCTGTCAACAAAAACAACATACCTGTCCTTCCGCGATAGGACGTGACGCCTTTCTGCCATCGGATCCCCACCGTTCCTCGTTTACTGTAGAGTTGGGGTTCTGTTGGAGGAATTATTGTTGAGAATAGTTATTTCACGCGTAATCCCGGATGAATAAAAAGTCAACTCATATCATTCATTATTAAAATAATTTATTATTATTTAAATTTAATTTAAAACTTTAAATAATAAATTAATTTTTTAATTATAATTAGTTAATAATTTTTGTTGCGGTAAATCATCTATGGCCGAGACTTCGGAGGTACCCGGTAATCGCACTCGCTTTTCCAACCGGATAAGATCATGTTCCTGGCACTTTTCTTGAGCGTGGAGTCATGCAAAAAGTTCCGGACCCTAGGCTTATTCTTGATGGGTCTCAAGTTGGTTAGCTTTTATGAGCCGGTCAGCTTTTATGATCTTTTGATCTGCCTTGACGACCTCTGGCCAGCTTTTATGACCTCTTCATCGGCCTTGACGATCTCTGGTCGGCCTTGATGACCTCTGGTTGGCCTTTATGAGCTCTGGTCGGTCTTTAGAGCTCTGGTCGTATTTTATGACCTCTGGTTGGTCTTCATGAGCTTTGGTCGGTCTTTATAAGTTCTGGTCATACGTATGACCTATGGTCGATCTTCAGAGCTCTGGTCGGCCTTTATGAGTTCTGGTCATACTTTATGATCTCTGGTCGGTCTTCAGCTTCATCACATCGAGGCCAAGTGACCGAGTTATTGTCACGACATTGCCCCCCACTCCCGAGTTCAAAATGATGCTAGTGAAGTGCTTCGGCTTTTATTCTTTTTGGGCGAAAGGAGTAGTTTCATATATTCGGCCTCCATATTGGCATAAGGTAGGCTGATAAGGCACATCTTTGTGCTTGTAGATCGTGTTGATAAGGTAGGCTGGTCAAGCCCGTCTTTGTACTCGTCGGACATACCGATAAGGTAGGCTGGTCAGGCCCATCTTTGTACTTGTGGATCATATTGATAAAGTAGGCTGGTCAGGCCTGCCTTTGTACTTGTTGAACATAATGATAAGGTAGGCTAGTCGGGCCCGCCTTTATGCTTATGGATCATATTGATAAGGTAGGCTCGTCAGGCCCACTCTTATGCTGGTCAACCTTTATGACCTCTGGTCGGCTTTTGTGCTTTCTTGATCGGCCTTTTTGAGTTCTGGTTGGCCTTCATGAGCTATGGTCGGCCTTTATGACCTCTGGTCGACCTTAATGATTTCTGGTCAACCTTTGCGACATCTGGTCAACCTTTGCAACATTTGGTCGACCTTTTGGACGACTCCGTTTGTTTGACTTCTGGTTGGTCTTCATGACTTCGACGATATCATTGGCAATCGCTTCAGCTGCTGAAGAAGGCCTCCCCTTCGGTTCAATCGAATGCATTGTCGATGGCCTCAAACCTCTTTTGGCTTGGTCCCAGCCTTAGTCATTAGAGCATCGACAGCAAATGTCTCAACCATGAGAACCTCGACCATGATCACTTCGATCATGAGAAGGCCCATCTTTCGACCTTCTTTGACTGGTCCGGCAATCGACCTTTGCCCCCACCTCTTCCTTGGGATGATTTCCTCCCAAACTGTTGCTCAACTTTAGCCGCCTCGCCATCTTCCAAGTAGCTCGGATGGAAGAGTAATCCTATTACCATACTCCCAGCAAGGGAGCCCCACCCACTGCTAGACCCCTGATGCTGGCTGCTCAAGGTGCCATTAGCACGCTCATCACAAGATGAGAGAGGGAGGCCGTAGAGGTTGGAATTGTTCTCATACCGGTACCATGGAAATGTGGCCAGCTACCCCAACTCAGGGATGGTCCCATTAAGCTTGTTATTGGAGAGAATGATCTCGGACAGCATCAAGAGATCCATGGCCGCCCGAAGTTCTTTGGCCACCTCTCTCTCAGCTTTGGCCGATGCCAACTAGTCTTGAAGTCTTTTGTTAGAGTCGGTGAATCCACGGGCACTCTCCTCGATCAAAGATATTTCGTGGATGAACTGCCAAGAAAAACAGTATAAAGTTCCTCACAAATTCTTATCAACTTCTCTCGCTGTTCGAGCCATTAGAAAATTTACTTGAACTCGGGAGCTGGGGGGGCAAATGTTGGGACAAAAGGAATGGACCAAGTTGCAAAAGGCCAGATAAGGCCCAAAAAGTTTTACAGAAGGACAAATTAGTCCCCAATGCTATAGAAAAAGTAAGTGATTGACCGACTTATAAAGCTGATCAAATCATAAAGCTGATCGAAGTACATGACCGATCAACTCCCAAGGCCGATCCATGCACAAGGCCAATCGAGGTGCAAGGCTGATCAATGCCCAAGGCCGATCCATGCATAAGGCCGATAGAGGCACAAGGTTGATCAATGCTCGAAGCCGACCTATGCACAAGGCCAAGCAACTCATAGAGCCGATTGACACATAAGTGCCGACCATCACTTGATAACTAATCCATCAAAAGAAGAATAAATACGATAAGAAATGAGGTAGTTATCCTACCCGAATGATCAATTATTGTTATTACAAGCACGTATTATTCTTAACGGAATTAACCGTCTAAGGCCCTTCTAACTAAATTCAGTTAAGGTCCAAGCCTATAATATCGACACATGGGAACTTTCAGGGGTAAGTAAGCTCAACTAGCAAAAATACTATTTCATTCTTTAGCCATTTTTTTTGAGATTCCATATCTATTTATCCGAACCCTTGCTAACATAAGCATTGGAGTGTCCCCCACTTGCTAACTTAAGCATTGGAGTGTCCCCCACAAAAATTCTTCCGTGAGTGGACTTGTTTTATAGATTCTGAAGAAGCCCAGAATGGACTTGTTTTATAGATTCTGAAGAAGCCCAGAAGAGCGAACCCAGACGGTGCACCAAAGTCATGCTGGTTCGGCAACAACAATTTTTATTATTTTGAATAATAATTTTTTTCTTAATATTATGATTATTTCTCATTAGATGATCCAAGATATATATGGTAAAACTGTTCCAATTAATATTTTTTTTCAATTTGAGCCGTACTTAGTAAGAAATCTTAGCCGGTACTGGACTAAAATTTTGGAACAACTCTAAGCCAACTCATATGAACTTAGCTTCTATATTTGGTAAAACTGTTCTAATTAACAATTTCTCATTTTATTTGATTTGAGTCGCACTCGGTGAGAAAGCTTAGTTGGCATTAGATTAAAATCTTGGATCGGTTCTAAACCGACTCATATGAACTTAGATTCTGATGGCTATGTTAAATTTGAACTCTAGTTATGAAAAGATCACTCACGACTTCAAGCTTCGATACTTTGAATCATTTGTTTTTATATAGCTCATGAACTTTCTAATATGATATAAATGGACAAACACTATAAGAAAAATCAGGTTTAGCAACCAATTTTTTGGTTACTAATAATTAAAAATCGGTTGCTAAATTAATTTACAACCGATTTTGCAACCGAAATTAGTTGGTTGCAAAAGTATAGGTTGTTAAAATTTGTGACCGAATTTTTTCAGTTGCAAAATTTAGCAACCGAATTTGACATAATTTTTTTTTAAAAAAAATCAAAAAATATTTAAAAATTCTGAAAAAAAATCGGTTGCTAAAAAAAATCAGAAAAAAAATCGATTGCTATATCGGTTGGTAAAAAAAAATCCAAAAAAATAAAAAAAAAATTGGTTGCTAAATCGGTTGCTAAAAAAAAATCTAGAAAAAATAAAAAAATCAGTTGCTAAAAAAAAATCCAGAAAAAATAAAAAAAATCGGTTGCTAAAAAAAATCCAAAAAAATAAAAAAAATCGGTTGCTAAAAAAAAAATCCAGAAAAAATAAAAAAATCGGTTGCTAAAAAAAAATCCAGAAAAATAAAAAAAAATCGATTGCTAAAAAAAAAAATCCAGAAAAAATAAAAAAAATCGGTTGCTAAAAAAAAATCCAGAAAAAATAAAAAAATCGGTTGCTAAAAAAAAAATCCAAAAAAACTAAAAAAAATCGTTGCTAAAAAAAATCCAGAAAAATTAAAAAAAAATTGGTTGCTAAAAAAAATCAAGAAAAAATTTAAAAAAATCGTTGCTAAATCATTTGCTAAAAAAAATTCAGAAAATTAAAAAAAAATTGGTTACTAAATCGGTTACTAAAAAAAAATCCAAAAAAAATAAAAAATCGGTTACTAAAAAAAAAACAGAAAAATAAAAAAAATCGGTTGCTAATCGGTTGCTAAAAAAAATCCAGAAAAATAAAAAAATCGGTTGCTAAAAAAAAAACAAGAAAAATAAAAAATCAGTTGCTAAATCGGTTGCTAAAAAAAAATCAAGAAAAAATAAAAAAAAATCGGTTGCTAAAAAAAAAAATCCAAAAAATTAAAAAATCGATTGCTAAATCGGTTGCTAAAAAAAATCTAGAAAAAAAAATAAAAATTGGTTGCTAAATCGGTTGTTAAAAAAAATCTAGAAAAAATAAAAAAAATTCGATTGCTAAATCGGTTCTTAAAATTGAATAATTTTAAAAAATATAAATTATGATTTTTTTCATGAATTTACAAATTTAAGCTAAGATATATAAAGCAGATATTCATTTCAACATTAGCCACAAATCATTGAGAAGGGTTCAATCACATCCATTAGATACAATGGCAACATATAAAGCATCCATTAGACAGCTTAGGCACAAATTAGATATTCATTTCAAGGGTTCAATCACATCCAATTATCCAAAAATAACAGCTACATACACCAAGGGTTTAACCGAAATTGAATACCAGGTACAAAATGAAGGTAAAAAACAACAAAAAATTCTATAAGTTATAACTTGAACACTGTAATTAATCGTTAGATTTAATGAAAAATAATAACATTCAGAAGCACAGGATTGCCTCTTTTTTTATTTAAAAGGGTCTAAGGCAGCAAATGGTTGCTTGCAAAAATAGCAAGCCATCCAAATTTGCAACACCATTTAGATCCTTGCAAAACGGTCCGATCCACCCTACACTTTCAGCTTTTGAAGCATCACGAAGATACCAAGGCAACTCATCACAGCCTCTAGCCATAGGTAACAAAAGAAAATCAATGAAAATTAAAATGCACAATAAAACCGCAAAAATCAGTTGCAACTTTCAATCAATAAGATTCAGAAGCTCAGGATAGCCACTTTTTGTACATTGCGAAGGATCTAAGGCAGCAAATGGTTGCTTGCAAAAAGAGCAAGCCATCCAATTTGCAACACCATTTAGATCCTTACAAAACGGTCCGATCCAGCATACACTTTCAGCATTTGAAGCATCATGAAGATACCAAGGCAACTCATCACAACCTCTAGCCATAGGTAACAAAAGAAAATCAATGAAATTAAATGCACAATAAAACAGCAAAAATCGAACAAAACTTTCAAACAATAAGATTCAGAAGCTCAGGATTGCCTCTTTTTGTACATTGCGAAGGATCTAAGGCAGCAAATGGTTGCTTGCAAAAATAGCAAGCCATCCAAATTTGCAACACCATTTAGATCCTTGCAAAATGATCCGATCCAGCATACACTTTCAGCATTTGAAGCATCACGAAGATACCAAGACAACATCACACACAGCCTCTAACTGCATGAAATAAAGGAGATAATTAATGAAAATGCATAATAAAATAACAAAAACAACATCAAGATTTGCAGTTCATAATACAAAGCTAAACAAATAACGATAACAAGAGATGCAATTCATAATATAATGCAAAACATATAAGAGTAATCATAATACAAAGCTAAACATATAACGATAAGAAGATGTGCAGTCCATAATGTAATGCAAAACTTATAAGAATAATAAGTAGAGCAAGATAATATGAATAATGTGCTAATGCTCCTATTCCTCCTCGTTCTCGTCCTCCTCGGCGTCATCCTCATCCTCGCCCCGCTGTGATCCTTGTCCACGATATATCTGATAAGGATCGACTCCAGTTCGTTGCGAAGGATTACCACTAAAAGCATGAGTTGCAGGAGTTGCTGCAGGTTGAAAATTTATGTGGCTAATATATCCTGCAACATTCGTTCATTGTGTTCAACTCGCCTCCGCAGTTCATCCCTTTCTTGCTCGGCAGCTCGTCCAGACCGCATGATACCATTCTGTGGATCCGAGTGGACTCGAACCACTCGAGTCAACTCGTCCAGATCGTGTATTTTCGTTTCGCGGATCCAGCCGACTCGGCTAGTCATCCAGCCGGCTCGTCTCCATGCAACCTTGATCTGGTGCCAATCAATCTCGACCGTCTGATCTATTTGATCAGGAAAAATTTAAAGGCTCCTCAAGCTCCTCGCGACGATGCATACGTGCGAAGTACAAAGTGTGCCTACAAAGTGCCCTTGTCACCCGTCACACACGCACGTGCAAGCTCTCCACCTATTGTGAGCCTAGAAGTAAGAGCTTGAGAAAAGATTTTCTTATAAAGAGCCTTCTCTTTTTCCAATCTTTTCATGTGGGACTAAAAGTTCCCATCCCACAGGATAGTTTCCATCCCACAGGATGGTTTCCCATCCCAAAGGATAGTTTAGGAATAAAAATTTCTATTCACTTTTTACAACACATACGTAATTGAGTTCACTAACACTTTGAAAGCAAGTTCATCTAAGGTCCCCTACGATCATCTTTCCTGAGTTAAACCTATCATTAACCATATTAGAATCAGTTCAACAGTTGATAGCACTTGGGTTAGCTAGTGGATGACCACCTTCATTGATTGAAGATGCATTCTGATTATGGTTGGGGTTTGGATCACATAGAGAAGGATTTATGGAATCATTTGCATCTAAAGATTCTAAACCATGTTCACAAGTGTTATTCCACTTCAATCTATAAAAGACTCATGCTTAGACATGTAATTAAAGTGAACCAGCTAAAGGCAAGTTTAAAATAAAATGATTAAGAAATTATATAATGAATTCTGTCGTCAGTGCAATGATTCATCTAAGAAAATAGAATATAAATTTAAACAAAAATGATAGCAAACAATTCAGACTCTACTTATATTATGTTCCTAATGACATCAACTAATCTTCTAAGCAGAAAATCAGTTTTAGAAGTAATGATCATTTGTATAAGAGAACAAAGTAGTGGAAAAGAAAAATTCAGAGCAGTACAATAACTAAGAAGTATTGTCTCATCTATATGGTTGTTTAGATCAAGGTTCCATCAATCAAACATTGAAAACATTTTCAGTTCCCACAATCAGAAAGTAGCAAACCAAGTTTTGCCTAGACTTTGAAAGAACTGAGAAAAAAAATATCATACCACAAATAAATACTTAAGTTTTACAGATAAAACAATTTATGTTAACAATACTTGGTAAAAAACAAAACAATCTTAATAGTGTTGTTACAGCCGTGACAGTGACGTGGCCAGGCCCAGGTATCGCCGAATGCGAGCGCCACGTGTGAGTTTCCCTGCCAGAATCAGCGCCACGTCCTCAAAGCTAGGGTCGGCAAGACCGCACCGCCCGACGACTATCTGAAGCAAACAGCTCCCGCCGAGGTCGAGTTTGGCGCGGAGTTCCCCCACCGACTCATCTGCGCCCGGGCTCGGAGGAGTCCGCCTCGAGTAAGGTCGGCCGAGGTCGGCTGACCCTCCGCCTTGCGCCAGGTGGCCACCCGGAGACGGGTCCACCTCGGCCGAAGCCAGGCGATCTTCTGCCACCTCGCCAGGTGTCCACCCAGGAGGGGTCCACCTAGGCCGAGGTCGGCTGACCCTCCGCCTTGCACCAGGTGGCCACCCGGAGACGGGTCCACCTCGGCCGAAGCCAGGCGATCTTCTGCCACCTCGCCAGGTGTCCACCCAGGAGGGGTCCACCTAGGCCGAGGTCGGCTGACCCTCCGCCTTGCGCCAGGTGGCCACCCGGAGACGGGTCCACCTCGGCCGAAGCCAGGCGATCTTCTGCCACCTCGCCAGGTGTCCACCCAGGAGGGGTCCACCTAGGCCGAGGTCGGCTGACCCCCCGCCTTGCGCCAGGTGGCCACCCGAGACGGGTCCACCTCGGCCGAAGCCAGGCGACCTCCTGCCACCCCAGGTGTCCACCCAGGAGGGGTCCACCTAAGCCGAGGTCGGCCGATCCCTCGCCTCTCTCCAGTTTGGCCCCCGTCCAAGTCCAACTCAGCCGAGTCAGACCGCTCGTACGAGAGGCCCCCGGGGAAAGCGACAGGTCCCGAGGCCATCCCTCGGGCCGTACCGACCCCAGACGACGTCCCGTACGGAGGGCGGCGGCACGCGGAACGTCACTTACATTGACCCGACAGGTCCCGCAGTCGAGAGACCCGATCCTGACGGAACAGGCCCCGTAAACGGATGGCGCCCACGCTCGGGGAAAAGAGCACTCTCACGGAGCCCGAAGCCTGACGACTGGCCGCTCTGCCAGCGCCGCCCCCCCTCCTTTTCTCTTCTGCCTTGCCTTCTCCCTGCTGGGCCCAGTGGACGAGGTCGGAAAGCCGCCTGGCCTCCTTCACCAAAAAGGAAAAAGAAAGGAAGACGGGGGAGAGGAGTTTTCGAGGAGGAAAAGGACAAGCGCACGACGAAGGGAGATAAAGAGGGAAGAATCTGGAGACTGCAAGGTAAGCCAACTAGCCTGGGGACAAGGAGGAAGCACCGGCACAAGGCCTCGCTCCGAAAGAAACCAGAGATCCCGAGAGGGGAATACTGGACGTGAGCTCGGCAAGCAGGCCCAGCCGAGATTCCGGTCCCCAGCGCATTCCCTTCACCAGTTAACTCTCCAAATCTGGGACCCTTTAGAGGGCCTGGGAGGGAGAGTCTGTTCCTTCTCGTCGTCTACTGACTTGACCGTCGGAGCCCCCTCGCCGGAATCCCCGGTCAGGGTCCTCTAATCCCTTTGTCGCAGGTTCTCCGCAGGAAGGGAGGCTCCCTCGCCAGGCGGTCAGGAAGGATCGGCTGATCCACGGCGCGGGCGCGGCGACGAGAACGGCAACAAGTGTCAATGGACATCAAGAAACAAAATCCACAAGTCAAAAAAAGTGTCATTAACTAAGGTTGCCCACTCAAACTATAAATTAGAGCAAGTATTCATTCGTGAGACCATGAAAAATGACAGTTTCCAATAAAAGGTAGATCTACATTCTTAAAATTTTATAACAAACAATGGCAAGCATAACAATTACAAAATACTTAAACCCTTTGTACAATGATGCAAAATACTTAAAAAATACAATATTAGCTGCACGAGAATTGACAGGGCTGATGGACCATGGACGCTGCCAGATGATACAAACTATAACATAAACTATAGCAATTACCTGCACGAGATTTGGAGATATATGAACAAAAGGCTTAAAAAAAAATAAAACAATATAGACGGCGATATCAGAATCCGGTGGGGCTCGGAGCTGAGGAAGGGAGAGCCGGAGGCGGCGGCCGGCGGGGCTCGGAGCTGAGGAAGGGACAGCCGGAGGGGTAGCCGGTACCCGACGACTGACGGGGCTCGGAGATGAGAAAGGGAGAGTCGGTGGCGTAGGAGATACCCCGAGCCGGCGAGGCTTGGAGCGGAGGAAGGGAGAGCCGGATGCGACGGCCGACAGGGCTCGGACCCGAGGAAGGGAGAGCCGGAGGGGTAGCCGGTACCCGACGACTGGCGGGGCTCTGAAATGAGGAAGGGAGAGCCGGTAGCGTAGGAGATACCCGGAGCCGATGAGGCTCGGAGCGGAGGAAGGGAGAGTCGGAGGCGGCGGTCGGCGGAGCTCGGAGCCGAGGAAGGGAAAGCCGAAGGGGTAGCCAGTACCCGACGACCGACGGGGCTCGGAGATGAGGAAGGGAGAGTCGGTGGCGTAGGAGATGCCCGGATTCGGAGCCGACGAGGCTCGGAGCGGAGGAAGAGGGAGCCGATGGGGTAGCCGGTACCCGGAGCCGGCCATCGAGGGAGCGATGCGTCGACCGTCGAGGGGAGCGATGCGTCGGCCGTCGAGGGAGGCGTTAAGATGGAGGGAGATCTGGAATCGGCGGCAGAGGGAGATTATGGAACCGGTGATTTGGGAGAGCGAGAGAAAAAAATGGGGGCTAGGGCATTGTTTTTTTATTTTTTTTTAATACCCCTCAATTTCTACAAAAAGAAATTTTAAAAAAAAACCAATTTTTTTTGCAACCGAAAATATTGGTTGCAAAATTTAAAAAATTATAAAATTTATTTTTAAAAAAATGAGCAACCGAAAAAATCGGTTGCAAAAATCAAAAATTATAAAATTTATTTTTTAAAAAATTAGCAACCAAAAAATTTGGTTGCAAATTTTAAAATAAAAAATTAAATTTTAAAAAAAGTTTGCAACCGAAAAATCGGTTGTAATATTTTAAATAAAAATTTTTAAACAAAATTGAAAATTTATTTATTTATAATTTTTTTTGCAACCAAAAAAATCGGTTGCAAAAATCAAAAATTATAAAATTTATTTTTTAAAAAATTTAGCAACCGAAAATTCGGTTGCAAATTTCAAAAATAAAAAAAATTAAATTTAAATAAAATTTTGCAACCAAAAAATTGGTTACAAAATTTTAAATATTTTTTATAAAAAAACTTAAATTTATATATTTATATTTTTTTTTGAAACCAAAAAAATCGGTTGCAAATTTCAAAAATTATTAAATTTATTTTCAAAAAAAATTTAGCAACCAAAAAATTTGGTTGCAAATTTTAAAAAAAAATTTTAAAAAAAATTTGCAACCGAAAAATCGGTTACAAAATTTTAAATATTTTTTTATAAAAAAATTAAAAAATTATATATTTATATTTTTTTTTGCAATCGAAAAAATGGTTGCAAATTTCAAAAATTATAAAATTTATTTTCAAAAAAAATATAGCAACCGAAAAAATTCGGTTGCAAATTTTTAAAAAAATTAAATTTAAATAAAATTTGCAACCAAAATATCGGTTGCAAAACTATTATTATTATTTTTTAAATTTGTAACCGAATTTTTCGGTTGCTAAGTTTTTAAATAATAATTTAAAAAAAATTAAAATATTTTCTATTTCGGTTGCAAAATAAAATTTTTGTAATTGAATTTGCAACCGATTTAAATCGGTTGCAAAATTATTCAGAAAAATATCGGTTGCAAAATCGGTTGCAAAATCAGTCACAAATATAACCAAAAAAATCGGTTGCAAAATCGGTTGCTAAAACTGATTTTTCTTGTAGTGAAAGGTTGAAAACTATGCATTATAATGTAAAATTAATTAGATTTTTTAAACATATATAACTTTATAAATGTGATTTATTATTTCTATTTACACACATAATATAATCATCATTTTTTTTAGTAATAATATTTTTTTTAGACTTTTGGCTAACGATATTAATAAATAAATATCTTAAAAAAATAAAAAAAATAATTATCTTTTTACGTTAATATTTTTTGAAAATTTATATAAAATTATAGCTTAATATACAAATCAAGCATGGTATCTTTTCAATATATTAATGCAAAAGGAACAATATCATTTTATAATTAAAATGGTTGTTTGTTAATATCATTAACAAAAATCTAATAAAATGAGTAGTAGTATAAAAATATGATGATTTGATGGATTTACCTACAAATAGCATTTTTTATTATAAATATATAATTAGCCAGATTAATAGGGAATATATGTAAATTTTTAAGAAAAAAAATAGAGCCGTTCTTCGTTATGCATGCTAGACAAGAACATGCATGATGCATATGATAGCAAGACTATAAAATATAGAGATGTATAGAACTATCAATGAACTCTATTCTAAAGTTTATACTGCATGTTAGAATGGGATTATGAAAATTTTTAAAAACAATAATTACTTCTTTATAGTGACTCTAATATCACTAACTATTACTAATTGAAACTTTCGTTTCTCATTTGAATAAACTAATATTTCTTAATTAAAAACTAAATAAAAAACCTTTTATTCAAATATGAAGGTAATTAAATAAATTTTTTTGGTCGTTGCATGTAACAGCGGCAAACTCTATTTTATTTCCAAGAAAATTGTTTCAATGTTGGACCCAGGATAAATATTTAATTTTTTTTAATAAAAATAGATAAATTATACTAGTTTAGTATGAATATATCCAGTAAACGAGAAATAAAATATCTCTAAAATTAGTGAGAGCTTTGGATATGTTAGCCGATAATACATCCACAAAATGCTAAGCAAGGAAGATTCACCCTAGTATACCATACTATTCATCTCTCGATATATGTGTTGAGACCATCCCATAAAACTCTTTGAATATCAAGCAAGAATGAATTGCTAATAGTAGAATTTGGTTGAGTTTGGATCCACCCTATCCCTACAGCCAAGTCTCTCTCAATAATGAGCTGATCCATTTCAAGGATCTATCATGCATAAACGATGTCTATTCAAGTAACCCTTGGTTCACTAGCAAGTATCGGGATATCAAAAAGATGACTACCACCCACCACACCATGAGACCACCATTTGGATGCCGAATAATAAAATTTGCACCATCATTACCATGAATAACACTGCTGTCGAATTTGATCTTTCTTGGATGGAAACTTTCAGGTAATAAAAATCTTTTGATGTGCTCGAGGAGCAAAAAAGAAATCTCGGGTATCCCAAGCTATCAACATCTTTTTATTGAGAACAACCGGTGATTCTAGCTGCCCGGCTCTTTCCAAAATAAACCTAGCAAACCACAAAAACCCATCAAAGATTCAAGTATTTCTGGCTAGCTAAATTTAATAAAATACATAAATCAATTTGATACTCCAAAGCTTGCAAGGATCGAGAGCTCAATTGCAAGCATGTGAATAAAAGCTTGACTTGATACTTTCTCCTGGGTGAACATCGAAGCAACATCAAAGAGATGCCGAACCTACAAAACAACCATCGGGCACCAAAAAATGTCACCAAAGAGTTGACATTTTTTCACTACCTATATCCTTACAAAGATCATTCTTTAAACAAAAGTCTCCGTGTTAGATAAAACATATTTTATAACGAACATTGCTATCAAATAGCATCGATATTTTTCTGATCACCCGTTATTTATCATCGTAAAAATAAATAACGGCGGTAATCATTTTGCACCGGTGATGAAGAAGAAGTCCGTTATTCGATGATCTCGGCATAATTAGAAGCCCGGATTAATCTTGCCAGCGGGACACGGAGGTGTGGTGACCGAGAGTGATCGGATCCCGGAGAAATATTCCCGTAGCTCGACGGGATGATGAGACGTCGCGGCCTTCGATTCCATGGGATTGGTTTGAAATGGCAAAATACGGTAACCGTTGGATTCTGCCTCCTTTAAACGTCCTTCCCCTCCAAACCAAACCAATTAAGCAATGGCTTCCTCGGCGCCAGCTTGCCGTGCTGCCTTTCCTAATACTCTAACCCAAAGAAGCGAGCCAAGTGGTCAATTCGTCCTTTTATGCTTTCATCGCCGACTCCTCTAAAAATCCAGCCTGGCCATGAAGCATCCCCAAGAGCCGGAGGCTTTTACACGTCAGGGTGTGTCCGTCGCGTTCGGGGCAGTGGCTCGTGAGTAGAGTGACCATACCTTTCTTCGATACAGTGGCACCGCTATTCTAGTATGAAGGCCCGTTATTCATGGGTGTAATAGTGAAGAGATGTTTATTATTTGTCCGACTCATTCTCAAAATGGGGAATCTAAGATAAAATCATCATCGCCATCATGATGCAGTGGTACGAAGGAATAAACTGTTACAGTTTTCTCCACCATTTATCATGTCCAGTCATATTATTATTATTATTTTGTTAAAAAAATGATGATGGTATACATGTATGGTTATTTTTTTCTAGTTTATTTAACTTTAGCAAGCGGTATTGATGAGTTGATGTACAGACCTATGAAAGACATGAAGTCTTCATCATGTAACCAACCACAATGCATCTTTTTGGTATATGTTAAATTTTACTGAAATGCGCATATAATTAAATAAATAGTGAAAAGGTAATAATAATTGGTATTTTTGAAAGATGTAACAACTATTGATATTGTAATGTAAAATAACAACAAAGGATTAAAGGGGGTTGATGTTGTGGGATTGACTTTGTTGTGTATATGAAATATTGATGCTATTATATTATTATTATATTGTGAATGAATAAAAATATAAACCGGTTGTAGCGATGTCAATACGGTCAGTCTAAAAACAAATGATTGGTATTAATCGTTATGATGATCGGTATTTTGTACCCATGAACAGGGGGAGTGGTTGAATACGAGCGCGGGATTAAATCCGTGCGGTTGTGGGAACGGGGTGGTGACCACACCGACCATGTGAGGCTCTGGAACCGCAGGGTACTTTTCGCCTCGCCTTAAAGCCGTCTCGTCCCCTTCACTGCCCGCCCGACCCCACCGGTCACCCCCAATCCCGTCCCAGACTAGCCAGGCTTCACCACTCCCCCCACCAAAAAAAAAAAAAAAAAAAACAACGCGGTACGATAACACCATGTGTGCCACTGTGCACATGATTAACCCTCGGCGTCCCACCCAAAGGCCGCAGTGAAAGCTGCGCACTAAAAAACTAATAATAGCCCGTTTGGTCCGGAAATAAAAAAATAAAAAATATGTTTTAAAGTAACTTTGAATGGTGATTTTATGTGTATAATATATTTTTAATATTAAGAAAAATAGGTCATGACAATTTTTTTATCGAAATAGTTATATATCTTTATAAAATAAAATTTGGAGCAATATAACTGGTGATGCATCCTTCCCAGAAATTATTTTAGCACTTGCACTTATATTTTATACCTGAACCAAATATAAGCAGAGGTTTTTTTGGTTTAATTCCACGTCCACGGAGACAAGCAACGAAACTGAGGAAGAGCCTTAAAAAACGCATGGATCCATGATGGTGAAACGAGAAAAGAAGAAAAATTTGCAGATCGGGGGGAACATTCACCAGCCCCATCATTTATCAATTTCTGCGACAGGGACGGTGAAATGATGGCTAGGGAGAGATGCACGGTCAGATCTTTATGATGTCGTTCAAATCCTCAGAATGGTTGCTCTGAAAACACCATCAAAGCAATCTCTCATCTTTTTGCCCGTTTCTTGACCCCTTGAATTTATGATTAAGATAACAAAATAAATAAGTTATGGTATGGTGGTGCGTGAACTGTGATGCAGTATATGATTAGTTTAGACCAAATTATTATATATATTATCATCGTGAAAGGGCAACAACAACAACACCAGAACAGCAATAAAGACGACAAAAGAGGAGAGAGAGAGAGAGAGAGTGAGAAGAGGGTCAAGACCGGAACCCAAATCATGGCTTAGGGAAAAGGGCATTTAGCAGTGCAAGGAAAAGGGAAAGAGAAAAGTGTGAGAGAAAGAGAGAGAGGCCCATTGACCCAAGCGCCCGGAGCCTCGTGCCAGAGAAAGGAAGAGAGAGAGAGAGAGAGAGAGAGAGAGAGGGAGAAGAGCAAGGGTTCAGGTGTGTAGGGGGGAACGTGCCCTATATGAGCAGATCTGGATCTATCCGCACACTCCCACTCTCTCCTGCTTCAAACGACCAAAGCAGAGAAAAGGAGAGGGGGATAGAGAGAGGTAGAGCAAAGAGGCCATTAGAATCCTCGCCAAACCATGTTGGGCGAAGCAATAAGTGAGCCGAAGAGGGCAGGATAATTGATAGGCCGTTGCTGGTGACTCGCAGCTTTCCACTCTTCTCTCTGATCTTTGGGAATGGAGTTGGTCGGTAGCTCAGTGCTGCACTGTTCTTCTGGGGTAAGAGAGATAAAGAAGGGAGGGAAGAGCACTCTCGAGCAGCAGTGACCGCAAGAGCCATAGAAAGCAGCAGCCCCGCAGCAGGAGCAGCAGCAGCAGCAGCTGCTCTTTTTTATTAGACAAACAAAGCTCAAGGTAACAAACACAAGCACAAACACAAGCAGTGGGTACTACTTATTTGGGGAGGGGGGAATAAGGTTTTAGCCTTTGGCTTTTTTTTGTTTTTTTTCTTCCCCACCTTTTCTCCCACCCAACTGCTTTTTAATGGCAGCAGTATAAGGGGAGTTAGTGTCAGCTACTCTTCCTCGTCTTCTTCCTCTCTTTAACACACCCATCATGCTTTCCTCTTTACCTTTTTTTTTTTTTTTTTTGGCCCCTCTCTCTCTCTTTCTCTTTCTTTTTTCTTTAGCCAGTGCAGAAGTGAGTTGATAAAAGAAGAAAAGAGAAGGAGAAATAGGAAGAGGAGTAAAGAAGAGGAAGGGTCTAGAGAAGTGTCTTTAGTTCTAAAATTCTATGGACGCCTACGAGGCGACGAGGATCGTGTTCTCGAGGATCCAGAGCCTGGACCCGGAGAACGCCGCCAAGATCATGGGTCTTCTTTTGATCCAGGACCACGGCGAGAAGGAGATGATCCGCCTCGCCTTCGGCCCCGAGGCCCTCGTCCACTCAATCGTTCTCAAGGCCCGCAAGGACCTCGGTCTCCTCCTCCTCCACCCCTGCCACCCCCTCTGCCGTCGTCGCCGCCGCCTCCCAGCCCCCATTCCTCCTACCCCGCCAGAACTCCTCCACCCGCCTCGGCCTCGCTCCCCCGCCGCCGCTCTCCGTCTCCTCCCCCTCCTCCTGGTTCCCCCCGGTCTTCTCCCGCACCAACAGCAACGGCAGCGCTCTCAACGGCTCCGCGGACGACGTCCTCGTCCAGAACCCCGCTGACGAGCTCGTAAGCCCGAGCAATCCCGCCGTCGCCCCGCCGTTCTACGGAGGGGGAGACCTCATCGACGAATTCCAGCTCCAGGACCAGCTCTCTTTCCTTAACGACGCCCAGGTCTCCTCCTCCCTCCCTGTCGGTCCCAAGTCCGCCACCAGCGACTTCTTCTACCAGGATGTCGAGTGCCGGAGCCCGAGTGGCGACGGGAACGGGATGCTCTACCCCTACGGGGTCGGCTGGGGGGCCAACGGTCACCACCGCCGAAGCTGCTCCGTCACCGACATCTGCCTCGGCGCCGACCCACCGGCTCCTGCTTCGGGTGGAAGCCCTGCCTCTACTTCGCCAGGGGGTACTGCAAAAACGGCAGCGCCTGTCGGTTCCTCCACGGTCTTCCCGACGACGCCGCCGCCACCGCAGCGGCGGTGGCCGCGGGGAGCAAAATGGATGCCGTGGTGGAGCAGCAGTGCCAGGAGCTGCTTCTGAGGTCCAAGAGCCAGAGGCTGGGCGGCGCTTCCCAGCTCATGGCCTCCGCCTTCCCCTACTCTCCTACTGTCTCCGTGCCGCCGTCTCCCTCGTCATCGAGCAAATGCCTCAACTTTTGCTCCAGCAGCAGCAGAATGACAGCCAAAGGTATTTGCTTCTCCCCCCCCCCCCCCCCCTCTTTTGACTCCAAAGATCCAATTTAGCGTCCCAGTCCATGAATGAATCTTAATAAAGGTGTTGGCTTTCGAATTCCGACAGGGCGGCAGCGGCGGCAGCGCTGATGCTCGGAGGCGACGAGTCCCACAAGTTCATTGGCCGGTCAAGAATGGAAAGGAGCGATTTTGCCGGCATGGTGAATCCGGCATCGAGGCAGATTTATTTGACCTTCCGGCTGACAGCACCTTCCGCGAAGAAGATGTCTCAAACTATTTCAGGTTGGAACTATGTGTGTTGCTGCTGCCTACTAAACGCTAGGTTTTGTTCATCCGGGGGCTGATTTTTGCTGCTTTGTTCCTGTTCCAAAATGAAGCATTTATGGGCCAGTTCAGGACGTGAGGATCCCATACCAGCAGAAGAGGAGGAGTTTGGGTTCGTGACCTTCGTCTACCCGGAAACGGTGAAGCTGATCCTGGCCAAGGGGAACCCTCACTTCGTTTGCGACGCCCGGGTCCTCGTCAAGCCCTACAAGGAAAAGGGAAAAGTCCCCGACAAGTACAGGCACCACTCCTCCCCCACTTCCCTCCGACTCGAACAAAATTCCTAGCTTTTGATTAGCATTTGTTTCCTAGCTTGATCTCTGATTCCGTTCCTTTCTGTGGCCCCAGGAAGCAGCAGCAGCAGCAGCAGGGCGAGAGGGGGGATTTCTCTGGTTGTACTACCCCTACTGGCCTCGACTCCAGAGATCCCTATGACCTTCAGCAGATCGGTTAGTTCCGTTTCTATATTATATATAGCAAGCATTCTTTCTTTTCTTTTTTTTTATATTTAGTTTACTGAACTGGAGTGGATTGGAGAGCAGCAGCAAGGATGCTGTATAGCAGCACCAGCAGCCAGGAGTTATTAATGAGGAGGAAGCTAGAGGAGCAGCAGCAAGCCGCGGAGCTGCAGCAGGCCATTGAGCTCCAGAACAGGCGATTCATGGGCCTCCAGCTGCTCGACCTCAAAACCGAAGCCTCTCCTCCTCCATGCCCACCTCCACCACTGCCTCCACCATTGCCACTCCCCCAACCATCATCATTGCTCGTCTGGATTCTGGGAGCAATGGTGGAAGCCAGGATGACTCGCCATCGGAAGGTACCCGTCATTTTGGTTAATGGAGCTAATCTGTTGGACTTGATGGATAAGATTAGTTAAGACTTATGAGTGCAAGTTAATTGGTTCTATGCTTGTAACGTTGTTTGGGTGAATGGCGGAGTTAATGCGAGGGTATTATTTCTGTTCATAGACGGCAAGAGCTTCGGTGAGCCGCCTGGCGCGGCGCCGGACCTCAAGGGAAACGCTTCTTCCCACGGACTGCTTCGCCAGACGCCAGTCAACGCTGCAGATAAGGAGGAATCTCCCGGTGAGACGACCCAAATGAAGATAGCGATTTCCAAGAAGGTAATAAAATAAATTGAAAAGCCCCTCCCATTTGCGCCCTTTTTTTTTTTTGGTTATTATTATAATACTATTATTATTATTCCCTCTCTCGAATGCTTTTATTAAGAAATAGAAGGTGAGAAAAAAGAGGAGTGACAGTGATGGAAAGAGAATAAAAGAAACTAGAAAGAAGGCCAAAAAAAAAAAAAAAGGGAGAGGGGAGATGGGCAAGAAAGGTTCTTCTAGGATTATTATTAACGCTAGGGAAGCTTTTTATTATTATTATTACATATTGGTGTTAACGGCTTCAATCATTTTTTTGAACAACAATTTGGCAGTGCCGAGCACAACCTGCCGGATAGTCCCTTCGCTTCGCCCACGAAGACTTCGTTTACGCTCGACTCGTTCTCGGCCGGCGAAGCGGATAACCTGGCGGCCTCTGCCTCTGCTATGGCTTCCTACATTGGCACCAGCAGCAGCAGCAGCAGCGGCGGCGGCGGCAATAGCCATCTCTTCACCTCCACACTGCTGCCGGCTACTTCTACACTGGACATGACCACCTTCAAATCTTGCTTCTTCCAAATGCCCAGGTAACTTGCTTCTATTGTAGTAATTTGTCTTAAACTTACATCAATGTGTACTTCATCTCCTAAAAGTACCTAAAATGCTCGATTCAACTAGGTTCTCGTCCGGTCACGGAGCGATCGGAATGTAAAGTGGGGGTCAGCCTCCCAAATTAAAGTAAGTAGCAGTCCATTTTCCCAACATTGTCCTCCAAACAACACTCAATTAATGGCATTCTATAGGTAGCCGTTTTTTATTGCTTGGACGTTATGTTGCAGGAAGGAAAGAGTGACAGTGGAATGGATATAGGAAAAGAGAAGTTGCAGTCAGGATAAGATAGATTCTTAGATTTCATATAGCTTTGCTTTCTTTTTTTTTTTTTTCTTTTTTTTTTTTTTTAAAACAGCTGTTTCTAGACTATAAGTTATAGAGTGGCCCTCCACTGACTCCCAAGCCCTCTATTCTGCCATGGCGTAGTGCAGCTGCTTTCAAGAAAGGAAACAGGGATAGGGGTGATAAGGAGGAAAGAATGGGCAAGGAAAACAACAGCTCGGTCGTCATCAGCAATCAATCTATTTGCCTACCACAATACAGCATTACTAAAGCCTACTACTTTCTATTACTATTACTAGTACTAGTGCAAGCTAGCTAGCTTACTGCCTATCAGCAACCATCCATCAGATACTTAACATTTGAATATGGAGTACAGACACCAAACAGAAGAGAACAGGACAGGATTACAGAAGCCTGATTTCCGAAAGGATAGCTAAGCAAAGCTGAGGAAAGGACCACACCAAGCGGAGGAGAAGACAAAGGATCACAGAGTAGAGTTTTATTTAACACCGTGAAGGCTGTCATCATCCTCTTGCGTCCTCTCTCCTTCCATCTTCCATTTGGCTTTTACTTTTTCTACTTTCATCGTTTTTTCTTCCTTTAAATCTACTGTAGGTAACAGCGATAAAGGAAAAAAAAGTGAAAGGCAATAATTTCAACTTTTTTCACTTTGTGCAGATGTAACATCTATAGTTTTGCCCTCTTATTAGTACTGATGCCTATAGTTTTCTCGTCTCTTTAATAGCCTGTGCATGTCCTTTAGATGTCAGTCCGTACCTCTGATTATTGTCAAGGAGTGACGAATCTTCTTTGTTCTCTCTCTCACTCTTTCTTCTCTGGGTGGATGGTACCGTGAACGGCTACTGCAAGAAACTCCAATGACTAGGTTAGAATGAAGTGACCTACACTCTAGAGTGGAAATTTTCCATGTGAGAATTCCCCTTTTACATCGGCAAAGGTAAATTTACTATCTTGGGAATTTGTCAGGGTTTTGTGTCTCTTTCCCTTGGAAGCTATTAAAACGGTAACTTTTAAAGAACCGGGCATGCTAATTTGGGATGTCCTAATTTAGTGCACATCTAATGGTGGAACGGGTGAGACTGGATGCATGAGTACTCGCTTAAGTTGATCGCCGAATTCTTTGAAGTCTTGTCAATTTAAGATTAATTACATATTATTAGTTAGTAATAGTTTAAGTACTAGATAGGCTCTTCAACAAGATAGGTAATTTAAAATACAAACAACTCGCATCTCCTGATGGCCAAAGTCATTATTTGTTCTCGGCTGGTGGTGAAAATTTTTTTGTTTGAGGTTCATCAAGACCCGCCACTTACTGATGCCACGATGGATGAAGAAAGTAAAAGCAACCGCAAGGGTGGTAAAAAAAAATAATGATGTGGTGATGTCAAGTGGTAGTGGATTCCACTGCTCCCCCTTGGAACGTCAGGCATTCCCACTTTTTCCCACGGTCGGAGATCCATTTTTTGCGGCCCCGCGCGCTGTCACGCTGCGGTCTCGTCTCTGCGCAGCCCTGTTGTTTATCTGGACGTCACGGGGTGCTTACGCTGCGCCGTGGTCCATCCCTCCGTCTCTATCTCCGAGCAAACTCGTGCCACCTTTCTTTACTTTTTTTTCTTTAACCTGTGGTGACCGCGACCAATAGCTTTTGGGAGTTCGTGTGGGTTGGAGAATGAGCCGTTGCTTCTGTTCCTTGATCTGTTGCTTCTTCCCTTGCCTTTCTTACTTTTGATTTTTTTTTTTTTTAATTGCCGTTTTTCGCAGAGGAATGAGATCAGAACAATCTGGTGATGGTGACGGTGATGGAGGCTTTTACTTAATGGGGTAGGTAGATAGACTTGATGGACTGTAGGGAATGGATAAGCTCCGAGGCCAGGGTTGATATATATGAGAGAGGACACTGGTTCGTCTAGATGTTTACGAGATCCTCTGTCTCAGACAGTGATTGGTCTTCGGTAATTTTTTTTTTTTTTCACCTAAATGGACTTGTATTTTTTTTAAGCTGGCATCTAAGATTATTCTTACCAGCAATTGGTAACGGGACGTAACTTTGAAGAAAAAGTATATGAAGTAAATTGGTAACTGGACGTATCCGTGATTTCCATCCGCCCTTCTCTCCTGCGAGACTTCTCCTCTCCTACGAGGCTCTGAGCTTCTTCCGTGGGGGTTCGGATCTCTCACTCCCCGTCCCGTCCCCTCTCTCTCTCTCTGTCTCTGGGGCAGGGGAACCATTTATACGCTTTTGGGAGCCTGGTTGGGGCCGTGGGATCTCTTCCCCTTCCTTCTCTCTATCGCACACACGTGCGGGGCGTTGGGGTGGGAACCGGGAGAATCTCTCGAGTCTCCCCTTCAGGTTCTCTCTCGGGCGCGCAAGCAAGAGGCAGGGCGGTGGGGTCTTGGAGATCCCCTCCCGTTTGCTCTTTTCTCGTGTGGTGGAGTGTGTGTGGGGGGGGGGAGGACTATAGGAATCTCTCTCCCTCCCGTTACCAATCTTTTGGCGCTCAGGAGGCGCTGGAACGATGGGTTAAATATTTTGGGCATGTTTGGTTGGGGGGAGTCAGAGGACCGTAACTCCGTTCTACTTACTTGGTAGGGATTGATTCCATTTTCATTCTCGAGGGAATATGAATATCTTAATTTTTAAAATTATTTATTTTTTTTCTCTTCTGCTATTCAAAATCTATTTAGATTTCAATTACGGCGACGAAACAAATGTGCTAAGAGAAAATGGCCATCCAATTTTTTATGAGCCGCATCAATTTCTCTTTCGATGCTAATTTGATCTAAAGTCATGAATGTGCCAGTGTAGCACTATATTTAATGACCGAAAATATGATTCAATTGGTGATTTATTTTAAGCATGTTTGAATTTGGACTAAACTAGTTTAGGTCATAAATGAATCGATTCATTTAATATATTTATTAATTATACGAATCGTGTTCAATTTTAATCTTCTTATCTATTTATCATATGAGTGGGCTGGTTTAAATATCATTTAACATCTGCTATATTTAAACCAAAACCTGCTTTGTCTGCTGCATGCCCATTTAAAATTCAAAAGTTAAAAGTTACAAACCAGTGCCTACAGTCCATCCGAATCACAATCTGCATATATATATATATATATATAAATCTTGTATTTAGGGAATTATTGAGGCTACTTTGGGACTTGTGTTCTCATAGGATTTCAAAATAGATATCGTCTCCACGGGGTATTTGGTTGGAAGAAGATGAGCTGTCATTTTGGCCTACTCTTTTTTTTTTCTTTTTTTTAAAAATTTTTTTCAAAATTTGTAGGAGAGATTTTTTGTATTTTACTCTTGATCTTGCTGCTGCTAATTTGGAACCAGCGAAGAATCTTTGGGTGAGGAACCTTGAGGTGGAGGGTTCCATCTTGACAGTTATGGATTCTTGTTGAACCATTCTAAAATTTTTGGCTTAGTGACCTTTCTAGATTAAAGTCTTGCCATCATTGTCTTGAATTTCTGGCTAATATTGGCTGAAAATTTGGGATGTTGATAATAGCATATTCCCAACCTAAAATTCAAGATAGAGAGAATTGGGCAAAGAAATAAGAAGAAGAGAGAATTTCTTTTCCCGGTCTGTTAGTAATAATTTTTATTGATAGGTAAAATCCTTCATCACAACTTGGAATAGAATTTCAAGAGTTGGTCCATAATGACACCACCAATTGGAAAACAGTGTAGGAAGTGGAATTTGGTATTTGTCTTAAAATAAAACAACCAAGAGTGGCGATGGTAAGTGTTTTGGAAGAGGAATGCATTGTACCATGTGTTCCTATAATCCCAGTAGTTGAAGTATTGGGGATTATATTTTGGAATAGTTTTTTGAAAGTATTTGAAGCATCTCCTCATGCAGATGGAGACATGACTGAAGAATCTAGGCTATGGAGTGGGTAATAATGGAGGGATCAGCCCTGTCTTTCTAGTATTTGATGGCAACTGAGTCCGTATCCACTAAGATAAATTCATAAAAAATATATATTTTAAGGGGTCCTTGGATAGAAAATGCCAACCTTCTGGAAATATTTTTGAAATTATGTTTCATGGATCATTTTCCATGAATTAATCTTCTATGGTTACAATAGATTGAAAAATGGATTTTTTGAAATATGTTGATTTTGGGTGGTGGTATTTTTTGAAGAGGAGTTGGATCAGAAATCCCAACTTCCGTTTGAGATATTTGGAGTGGTAATGAGTCGGAAATCTTAATTACCGATTTTGTTTTTGAATTTTTTGTTGCTGAGCTTCAGCTTCTGCCTCGGCAATTACCTCTTGGAAGACTTCTAAACTCATGAGAGTCGGATTTGCCCTAACTAATTCAGGCATTCAGCCATCTGTTGGGTAGAGAGTGAAGGACTTTGAGATTTTCTTGGAGGTTTCTTTTTCTTCATTCTCACTTTGGTTACAATATCATACCAAGACAATTTGGTAGAGTAGGTTGGGGTTTTGGAGATTGTGACGGAATCATTGTAGTCTTTGGTTCAGACATTTGGGCATATAATGCTTTGGTTTATTTGGGCTATGGAATTTTAGGCTGGAGGTTTTTTGGGATCCATGGGATTTGAGGCCCTGTAAAACTCACGAGACATAAAATCAGGTAAGGATTCTCCTAGCCTTTGATATGTTCGATATCAAAGTCGAAGACTGATAATAAAGCTTGCCGCCTAGTAAAATATGTTTTGAAGCTAGGTTTTCAACATCTTTTTTCAAAATAATTTTACAGCTTTGCAATCAATTCGAAGTAAGAACTTTTGGTAAGTAAATCATTTTGAAACTTTGAAATGCATAGAATAATAGCTAAAACTTTCTTCTTGATAGTAGAATATTTTTTGTTGTATTATTTCAACTACCAGAAGTAAATTGGACTAATTGCTCTTTCATTTTTCTTTTGTTTGAGGATGCCTCCAAAGCCTAACTCAAAAGCATCAGTCTTAACTATTTTGAGGGCTTTGGGGTCAGGTAAATAAAGACATGGAAGACTTTTGACTTGGGTTTTTATTTGTTAACAATATTGGTATGCTTTTAGGTCCAATTTGGAGCATTCTTCTTGAGCCTTTGATAAAGGGACTTTACTATGTACACGGGGTCTCCACCTTCCTTCTTTTTGCCCGATTTGTGGTGTTGACGACGAGACCATTGGACACTCCTTATTTTACTGCGGTTGAGCTCAGCGGGTATGGTTCTTAGCTGGTTACACTTCCCTCTAGCACCATGACGATGATGTGATTGATACCTTTCTGCATGTTCTTCGTCATCCTCCTTCCTCGGCCTCTCCAGTGTTTGTTGCCTACCTTGTATATCATATAGGCTCTTTCGGAATGCTCTACATTTCAACTCTGACACTTTTTCCCCTAGGTTCATTGTTGTGCATGCTAGGGCTCACGTGCACGAGTATTGGAGTATGGCGGTGGATAGTTCTCAGACCTGGGGCTCCGTTTCTGCTCTTCGAGCACCTCACCGGATATTTTTTTCTTGGGAGCCCCCTCCTCCGACCTATGCCACCATCAGCTTTGATGGGAGTGTCAGAGGCTCTATTGGTGGAGCAGCTTTTGTGATCAGGGCAGCCAGTTTAGGGTTTCTGGCAGCTGGAGGAACTCGGCTTTTTGACC
Source organism: Areca catechu (assembly GCA_021397845.1). NCBI lineage: Eukaryota > Viridiplantae > Streptophyta > Magnoliopsida > Arecales > Arecaceae > Areca > Areca catechu. The sequence goes on from JAHSVC010000041.1 coordinate 429,752, forward strand.
CTACTGTCCCATGGCGGAGCTTCATGGAGCCTGGATGGGGATTCGGTATGCTACGATGGTGTTACATCTTGATCGTCTTATTATCGAGGGAGACTCATTGACAATCATCACTTAGATCCATCAGGCCTTCCGTTGCTCCCCAGATCATCTTCTGCTCGGGATATATATTACTTCTACGAGGATGTTCTGGGCTGTATGTCAGGCATGTCTACCGTGAAACCAATTCGGCTTTCGACTGGGTAGCATCTTTTATGGCGAATCACTCTGACAATGTTACCTAGACTACTTTAGCTGATATGCTAGAGAGATTTCGTGATATTTTTCTGACTGATTCTATGGGATGTATCTATTCTAGGGTTATATAAGGTTTTTTTCAGTTTTTTTTTAAAAAAGGGACTTTGTTATAGTTTTGAGATTTTTGATATGACCAGAAACATATTGAGGCTACCTAAAAATCTTTGCAATTATTTTTTATCTAGGATTATATCAGAGAATTTGTTAGTAAACTCAATGGATCTATCAATGGGTCTAATTATTCCTTGGTTAAAGTCATGACCTAAGAATCTAATTTTTGTTTGAAATAAATTTATTTTTGATTCAGAAAGAACCAAACCATTTTTGATTATCAGACTCAGAAAGGTTTAGAGATGTTTGAAATGTTGTTCTAATGATTCAGAGAATACTAGAACATCATTAATATAGATAATAATAAATTTTGAATATGATGTAAAGATATCATTCATGATTTTTTGGAATTCAGAAAGAGCATTTTTGAGTCCAAAAGATATTACATTCCATTAGTACTTTCCAAATGGAATAGTGAATGTTGTTTTGTATTTGTCATGCTCATAGATTTGGATTTGCCAAAAACCAAACTTCAGATCAAATTTTGAGAAGATTCTTGCTTCTATCATTCTATTTAGCAAGTCTTTCTTATTAAGTAATGGATATCTAATCCACCTAAAGCTTGATTGAGTTGCTTATAATTAATACAAGCCTTGGAGCTCCTCTTTCTAATTTGTATTTTTTTGAACATAAAAAGCAGTACAACTCCAAGGAGAATGACTTGGCCTAATTAATTTTTTTCTAACTAGGTCATTAATTTTTTGCTTACAGTATTCTAGCATTTCTTGGTTTATTTGAATTGATCTGGCTTTTGTAGGTATCTTTCTTTCATTGAATTCCTTTTCATAAGGGAGGCTTACTGTATGGTTTTTTCCTATTCCAAAGGCATTGGGTAGGTTAGAATATGCAGATTCTTGAGTTAGATTTTTAAAGTTTTCTATTCTTTATTTATTATAGGAATTTTCAATTGTTCTTCAATCTTTTTGTAACTTATGTCCTCTTTTAGAATTCTATTTGTTTTGATTTTCTTGTTACTTCATTGAATGTATTTAAGGTTTTAATGTACTTCCTTGTTACAAATTGATTTTTAATTCTTGACCTAAGGCTTCATGGTAATTCCTTTATCATCCATCATAAAGGGTTTTATCAAGTTGAGAAAAGGAGTCCCCACGATGACATGCCTATTTAGGTTTCTTATCAAAATAAATTGGGTGACAAAATATTGGCCGGCAAAAAAATTTTTGTTTCAAAGAGTTTATATTTTATTATTAGTTCTGAACCACTTACAGTTTTAACTTATCTTTAGTTTTTTAAAGTACTTTATAGGGATTAATCCTTCTTATATACAGTTTAAGTCTGCATCTGAATCAATTAAGGCAATGGTTTCCAACTTGAATTTATCTATTATGATAATTACTCTAACATAACAATTTTGTATAGTTAAGTTTGTAATTAATTCTAAAAAACTTTGATTTGAGGATCTTGCTCTGGTTCTGAATCAGAGCCTTCTTGTTTTTCTAATTTTTTATTTGTCCTTTGATCTGATTTATTTCTATTTTTATTTAGTTCATTTCAGATTGTAAGTCTTGCAATGCTATGGTTTTTGTTTTTGATGACTAAATTTATTGAAGATATCATTCAAATTATAAGTTAGGGCATAGATGATTGGTTTTCACTTAAGGTTTCTTTTAGTTTGAGGAGATATTCTTTTGTGAGTTTTGGTCATTGATTTTATCTATGAAGTCTAGAAGTAAATTTTATTTTTTTGTTATCATGTTTATGCTTGAGGATGGCTGATCATCTTCTTCCAATTCTTTTGAAGAAGACTCAACATCAAATTCAAGCAATAGTTTTTCTAATTAAATTTGAGAGAATTTTCTAGATCTTTTTTGTCAATTTGTATTCATTTATCTTCCTTCTTAACTTACAATATCTGGCATAGTGTCCAGCTTTGCCGCACTTAAAGCAAATATTTGGTTTGTTGATTTACTTATTTGTTTTTATTTTGAAAGGTCTTTCTCTATTTTTATTGGTTTGTTTATTGCTTGTTTGTGATCTGTAAATTTGTATGATTGTTTTTTTTAGTACAATTATGACAAGATTTTGATTTAGAAAATTTTCTTTTGGTTAAAGGATTTTAACCAAATTATTCACATAAGTTTCCTAATCTCTTTTGCTAGTTAGCTGTTCCTTTTTAATTATTGCTTCATCCTTAGATCATTACAGAGATTTAAGTCTTTAGAATTGATAATATTGATAAATCTTCATAAGTGAGTCTATCATAAGTATTTTATTATTATTTTATTCTCTAATTTTAATTTGACCTTTTTTGTAAAGACTTGAGGGAGCCCAGCAATGAATTTTTCTTTCCAGAATGACTATTGACAATCCTTTCTAGTCATTATCTTAGTAAGGAAGATATCTTTGCACCACCTGAAGTCTTGTAGCTTCTTGCATCTAAGATTAGCCAAAATCTCAAAGCTTCTATCTTTCAGATTTGATGGATCATCTAAGAAGTATCTTGCAATTGCAAATATGAGAGTTGATACCGAATCTTGTATTGTTCACCTATTTCATCTTTGACAATCACACCTTCGTTTCTTTTGTAGATGAAAAAATATTGTTCCTATCATTTATCAAGGTAGTGATCCCACCATCCTTTTAGTTGGCTAGTGAAACCGGCTACCAAAGTTTGGGCAATTACTTGATTAGTAATATTGGGTTTTATTCGGTAAGCTATAGCTACCATGGTTATTTCTTGAAGGGTGTTGAGGATTTGATATTCAGTTTGACTATCTATGTTCCATTTATAAATGGTATTTGCTGAATAATAGTTCTACCTGATTGATTGATGGCCTTCTTCTATGGCTATGTCAGGAATGGTAGGTCTGTGGTAGAACAGTTCATAGGTTTAACCCAAGTCTAAATTTTATTGACTTATAAATTTTTATTACTATTTTGGTCTTTTAGAGTTTCTGGTTCATTGCTATTACTAGAGCTATTTTCAATAGAATCCTCACTATTGGAGGTTTCTAGGTCTTGGATCAAGGGGCCGCCGGCTTTGGCCGAGGTGGACCCCTCCTGGGGGACACCTGGTGAAGCGGCAGAGGAGCGCTCGACTTCAGCCGAGGTGGACCCGTGTCCGGGCGCCACCTGGCGAAGGAGCAGGAAGGCCCGACTCGACCTCGACTTCGGCCGCCATGGAGCCACATCCGACTTGCTGGACCGTTCCCGTTCTGACAAAAAAATTCACGTGGTTCGGATCACGCCCGGCGAAATCTGAGACACGCCACGTCATCGTAACGGCTATATCACATGGAATGCATAAGAATCCCGCATGATATATATCTTCAGGATGTGTGATCGGTCATCTAAAATGGCAATTTGTATGTCCCAAGATTCCACGGCGATGGATAACAATCTCGTATATATAAACTATCCCCAGAGGATTCTCTAAGTAAATCTTAAATTCTAAGCCCGAAGCTCTGAGTTTTAAGTCTCCTAAGTATCTATGAGTTCTCATCACTTTGCCACTCTCATGACCTGCACCTCATTATTATTTGAGATTTTTATCTGACTTAGACATCATAGAGTCCCTCCAGACACTCCAATAGAAGAAACTTCTTCATTTGTACCATTTCAAGTTAGATCTAGTATCGATATGAAGGTCCGAGCATGACCTTCTTTCCTCGACCTTATCCTGGATGTGATCCATGCTACAGTGATCACTTCCAAGTCCTGGTGGTCACTATCGACTTCCTAAGAGGTGCATCATGATCTTTGTCTAGCTCCTCCGGTCTATCAATGCTTCGTCGAGCCCTCTAGCATAGCTAGTCAGCTGGACAACCTAACCTAATTAGCTCCAAGCAGCAACATCTGCCATTCTATTTAAGAAAAAATTATTATTATCATTGACCTACTCATACATGTATATATACCTAGAATTTCTTGTAAAATAAATGTTTATTTTAAAACATTTATATGCTTATTAGATGGTTTCCAATTTACAAATACCAACATCCATGATACTTGTCAAAAATATTAACTTATATTTTTAAACCTTCATGAATTAACAATAATTTAGATTTCATAGAATGATTGTAGCCTCGTTCATTGCTCTTTTTTTTTTTGTGAGTGCTTTATTTTCTCCCAATATGCTATTAGTTTGTATACGCTCAATTTTAGATTTTCTATCTCAAAGAATCTTAATATTTTAGTGCCTAATCAAAAATTTCTATAACATATATTAATATCTACTACCTAGAGCCAAAAACTCACCAAGTTCTTAAATATTAAGGAGCATTTGGTATGGGATGATAACCCAAGATACGATGATCCGCGTCAAAAGGAATGGAATCATTTATTTGTTGCATCATAGTAATATACATGGCAGTAATTTTGAATCATCTCATTTTTTAAATCACCGTCCCCAACATGATCATTGAAAACTCGCTCTTGAGGATGGTATCCACCTCACGTATCATAATGATCTTAGATACATATTAACTAAAAAAAAAATCTAATATATATAATGAAAAAGAAATATTCCTTAAATAATAATTTAAAAATAGAAATAAAGGTTGCTACTGCTATATTTATGCCTTCACACATTGGTAAGGGATTCTCTTTCTTGGTCTATTCGGAACTCTCTTCTTTTCTTTAAATTGTTATCATCGCTGTCTTCGATTTTATATGCCATTGTCTTTGAAAGTGTAGAAGTCCATATCTTTGGGCATTATAATTAAGTTAAATTATGCTAATTATATTTTCTGGGCTCGGGCCTTCTATTTCTTTGTTGGTTCTCAACATAATTGAAACATTTTATCGACACCCCTCTTGTTGGCTTCTCTTCCTCCAAGTACTCTGATAGCGAGACAGCGACTAGCCCCATGGATAAGTGTAAGATGATAATTATGCAGTTATCACCTGACTGTTGAATAACTGTAAACCCGTATTAGTGCAAATAATATGTCTCTCTCTATAGCGAAAGATATGTGGGATGCTCTTAAAAAATATACGGACATGAAAAGAATATTAGCCGGGTTTATTCCTTCTATGAGTAGATTTTTACACTTCGACAAGATGGGTGCTCTGTCAATGATTATTTGCAGCACTTAAGAAAAGTGAATGAATTGACTCTTCACCATCCCATTACTAATGATGTAATTGTCTTGAAGCAACAATGTGAAGAATTTTTTGTGACCAAGTTTTTCTTAAGATTGGATGAAAGTCTTGGTCATGTTTAGTAATCCTTCTTGTCTGACTTTACTGTCCCATCATTGTCTAGTGCTCTTGTTTGTGCACTCCTAGTATCTGCATCTACTACTACTTCTGAATTTTTTGCTATACCTGTTAATCGGTCTACTTATGCTGCTTCTTGAGGACATGGCCGGGTCGCAACAATGATCATAGTTTTTCTCTATATATTCACTACACCCACAGCAACCATCCTTTTGAACGGTGCTGGCAAAAATTGGTAAACTTGGAACTACCAACCAGTTATTACTTCTCCAATCATTATTGCCATTGTTGTCTCCACAAGTACCGCTTCTATTTTTAACTCTACGAGCGATGTTATTACACTTACCAAGGCGGAGTATAATAAATATTACAGACACATGGCTTTACTTTTCTTGCATCTTCATTCTGGATCTATTTCTGTTGCTATCCATGGTAAGTCCTGGCTTCTAGACTTTGGTGCCTCCATGCATATGACAGTTAACCAGTTTTTATTCTCCATACTTTCCTTTTCCTTTGTTCATCCTCCTGTATCTACTGCTGATGGCTTCTCTTTCGTACTAGGAGAAAGAAGAGTGGTTGCTTCCTCTTTATCACTTGCCAAAGTTTATATATTCCTAATTTTTCTGTTAGTCTTCTTTCTATAAGTCATCTCACTTGATCTTTGGATTGTTCCGTCACATTTTTTTTCTTTTTACTGTATTCTTCAGGATCTTCGGACGGGGAAGCAGATTGGTGGCGAGCATGAGTTGCGGGGTCTCTACTATTTCGATGCTGAACCTGTTGTTAATGCTTTTCCTGTTGCTCAAGATTCAGATATCTCTCCGGCATTGCAGACTCGACCATCCTGTACTTTCATCTTTGAGTCACTTTGTGTTTGTTCCATCTACATTGTCCTCTTTACCCTATGCTGTTTGTGAGTTGGTAAGCATTATCGGGCTTCCTTTTCCTCTAGTGTTTATCAGTGGTGTACTATTTTTTTTGAGCTTATACATTCTGACATTTGGGGTCCCAGTCTTGTATGGTCTCAACTTGGATTTCGATATTTTTTACCTTTATTGACGATTATTCTCGAGTCACTTAAGTCTATCTTCTTCGGAGTCAGTCTGATATCTTTGTATATTCTTAAATTTTTATATGAAATAAAGATTCAATTTTCTGTGCTCATTAAGACTCTTAGGACTGATATTGTCTTAGAATTTATAAGTTCTTTATTTAAATAGTTTTATGCTTTTCATGGTATTGTTTATCAGACCTCCTATGCCCACACTTCTTAATAGAATAAGGTAGCTGAACATATGAATCGTACCCTTTTGAATATGACTCATACCTTAATATTTCATATGCATGTGCCTAAATGACATTGAGGGGATGCTATTCTTATAGTCTACTATCTCGTTAATCATCTTTGATCCCCTATTCTTACTAGTCAAATACCATTCTCTTGTCTTTATCTTGTATGTCTTTATTTTCACTAACTCCTCGGATGTTTGGTTGTGTCTACTTTGTTCATTTACGCAGACCTATACTAATAACTATCTCCGGATACAAAAGGGATATAGATGTTATGATTTTATCATCCGACATTACTTTGTTTCGGCTGATGTTACTTTTTTTTAGTCTATTTCGTTCTTCTCTACTTCCAAGACTCATTTAGAACCTTTGTCTGGATGTCCTCTTCCGATACCAGCTTCGTCCCTACAAGGGGTTCCTCTCTCGGTTTCTGAGCAGCTTCTGGAGAATCAGCCAATAGTTCCTCTTGTGTTGCAAGAGTATCAACACCGCCAGAAATCTACAACTCATATTCCCCTAGCCTGCCTTCTTCGGTTCCAGTTTCAGATCCTCAGATACATGATTTTGATCTTCTCATTTCCCTATACAAGGATAAACGTACCACTATCATGTATTTTATTGCTGATTATGTCTTTCTAGACTATTTCAATCCATCTTTTTGGTACTTTACCTTGTCTATCTTGTCTATATCTATTTCCAAGATTTATTAAAAGCACTTTGATCTATCCTGGAAAGCCACTATAAATGAAGAAATGAATACTCTTATTAGCCATAGCACTTAAAAGCTTGTGCCCCCTCTTGTGAGTGTCCAACTTGTTCAATGCAAATGGGTGTTTACTGTTAAATACCTGCTAGATGGATCCATTAATCGATATTTAAGGCTCGTTTAATTGTGAAGGGCTTTACTTAGATTTATGCAATTGACTATTATAAGACATTTTCTCCAGTAGCTCGGATGAATTCTATTCGAGTGGTATTCTCTATTGCAGTCAATCGAGATTGGTCCATCATCCAGATGGATGTCAAGAATGCATTTCTCTATAGTGATCTTCTTGAGGATGTCTATATAAAGCAACCACCAGGATATGTTGCTCAGGGGGAGTATCGGCTATGCAAGCTCAAGAAGGCTATCTATGGTTTGAAACGAAGTCCCCGTGCCTGGTATGATAAGTTTACAGAGGTTGTCAGTATAGGTCGCAGATGCTCATAGCTTGATCACTCGATTTGTTAAGAAAAGTTTACGAGAAATGTTGTACTTGTTCTTTATGTCGATAATATTTCTTTACTGGTGATGACAAAGAGGGCATTGCTAAAGTCAAATAACATATTCAATTTCATTTTGTTATCAAAGATCCTTATAGGCCAAGGTACTTCTTGGGCATTGAGATTGCTTACTGTTTTGATTGAATTAGTCTTTCTCAGCAAAAATATACACTTGACCTACTTGTAGATATCGGGCTACTAGGATGTAAGTCTATCAACACTCCAATGGTTGCCAATTACAACAATCTATCTGAAAATGATAAGGACAATTTTCCAGATCCAGCTCATTATCGTCGACTAGTTGGGAGACTAATATACCGCACCGTTATACGATCAGATATTTTTTTTTTGTAGTTGGATTGATTAGCCAGTACATGCATAAGCTAAAGAAAGAATATTAGAAAGTAGCTATCAAAATTCTTCATTATATAAAAGGCTCTTTAGGAAAATAACTACTCTTCAAGAAATTTAAACATCTTGATATTAAGGCATACTCAAATACAGATTATGTAGGATATATGGAGGATCGATGCTCTACCTCTGGCTATTATACTTATATTGGAGGAAACTTAATCACATGGAGAAGCAAGAAGTAAAATATTATGGCTAGTTCAAGTATGAAAGTAGAGTACAAAGCAATGACCATAATGCCTGTGAGATAATGTGGTTTAAGTCCTTACGATTTGGAATTTATCTATGCAAAGCCAGTGGATATGTATTGTGACAATCAAGCAGCAATTTATATTGCTAGTAATCCTGTCTTTCACGAGCGAACTAAGCATATCTAGGTGGACTGTCATTTTATATGAGAAATTGTTTTAAGTGGCAAGATTAAGATACCTTATATCAGTTTAGCAGATCAACTTGTAGACATCTTCACCAAAGTTCTTAACTCCAATCAGTTTTCTATTATATGTTACAAGCTCTGCTTAGTTGATGTATACACTCCAGCTTGAGGGAGAGTATTAGAAATAGAAAAGAGAGCAATCTATTTTATGTTGTTCCCTAGATATCATAATCTATTTTAGACCTATTAGAAGTATTATTGCAGTTCTATTATGAGTCACGTATTGCCATATCTGATAATTATGTACTCTATTTAAAGATGTCTATGGTTTTAATAGTGAATAATAATCTTTTTCTCTCTCAACATAACCTTTTCTTTATTTTCTTGTATGTTTTACTGATGTGGTGAGAATGTAAAGCACATGGTTTGCTGAATTAATTGCAGTCTAGATTTCGCGAGTCTTCTGAAGGTGCATGAGATTGGTCATGGATTGGATAAGGCTTTGGGTAACATGGCTTGTTATCATCTCGCTACTTATAAGAAACCATTACGTTTATCATATTTCTTTTGCCTAGATAGCATATGTTTACTAAAAGATTGGAAGGAACATATCTTTGCAAATTTATGATTTGGGTTTCTGTTGGATAGCCATTATAGAATAACCTTTTGATGTTATTAGTTAGATAAGGAAGCTTGTTTCTGGTGTGACTTTTCTTGGACCTATCTAATGTTAGGCTGGAATGCTATTTGTGGTGTGAATTTTGTTGGATCATGTCTCATGATGATGGAATCATTCTTGATCTTTGAAACATTAGGTTGGCATTTCTTTCTTGTTCTGATCATGGACATATGATAAACTTTCTAACAAGAGGGATGCTAGCTTGTGATGGATATACCTTTTGTTTTTTATGTGAAGGTAGGCATTAGGCCACTGGGAATTTTATGAAGCAAGTGAAGAATATACATCAATTTTGAGCTGTTTTGAGGAGCTGAATCCAATCAGAGAGTTACAGGACACACAGAACTACAATAACCGAGCTACAATCATACATTGGCACAAAAAAATGGGCTACAGAGCATCAAGGGGTAATCAGGGGCCTGCTGACCGCTCCAGAACGTGAATAGGATAACATCCGAGGCATAGAATTTGGCTGGGAAGCAGAGTTATTCAGCATGACAGGAAACAGGATGGCAAACAATGGATATGAAACAGGTTGATAACAGAAAACCGACATGGTGAGGCACATCTGAAAGAAGAAAACATCACTTGGCTGAGCTTTACTTCCAATTTAGTTGATGAGGTCTCTATGCATTTGTCAGTGGTGAGGAAAGGTTCTTGACTTTGGCCCAAACTTTTCCAAATTCCGGGTTAAATTGTAAATAAAATATGAAGCTTGGAGTTGCATTTAACTTAACAAGTCAAGATATATAAGAGAGGGTGCCAATTGTCTCAGTTGGTAGAATTACTGGGTGTGGATTCTAGTGACTTAGGTTTGAATCTTGCGATCACCTAATTTTTGCCAGTTTTATTCCTGACTTGGCTTGGTTTTTGCCAGCCTAGGGCTGACATTTTCAGCCCTACAGGAAGAAGAAGGAGAAGAGGAGTTGAAATATAATAGCAAACCATGATCTGTGTTAAATATAACATTAGCAAGGTTGAAGCCTATTTATTATGTATCCTAGGTTCAAATTTAAAATTCTCCACCTTATTTCTAGGATAAAACGTTGAAATTGTTAAAATGCATTTGCTGGATGTATCCTATTTATTATCATAAACTTCATTTGATAAATGATCTCTATCCAACATTTTTTTCTTATTATGATTTGTTAGTAAATATAGTCCGAGATACTTGCTTTTTGCACTGAATTAAAGCGTTAGGTCCATTCACTGAGACTTATGCATGGCTTTGTTAATGGACACATGTTGCTAGTTAGTACAAAAGCATAGAATATCCAACTGAAGGTGGAATTATCCAATGGAATCTTATTTTATCATTTAGGTGTTATTGCATTTCCATGCTAAGTCTGTTGGTTGTGTTCATTTTTCAAAAAAGGATGCAATTGGTCTTTACTATGCAAGTTATTTTGATTTCAGGCTTAAAGATCATATCTCATGTATATGATAAGCTGTTTGAACACTGGTCAACGAAGCCCCTGCTGATGTCTTCCTTATAACGAGGCCATCCTTTCAGCTATCACAATGCAGAGGTCTGGTTCACATGCCGTATCTGGAATTTAGGTCCAAGAAGCATCTCGTCAAAGTCAAGCTTGGCAAATGTTGACTGTTCTGATGATGAAGCGAGTCCGCATGCTCATAGGGAAGAAGGGCTTGAGTGCCCAATATGCTGGGAATCTTTCAACATTGTGGAAAATGTGCCATATGTTTTATGGTGCGGCCACACCCTCTGCAAGAATTGTGTCCTAGGACTGAAGTGTGCTATCATGAAATTTCTATCTCTACATGTCCAGCTTCCCCTCTTCATTTCATGCCCATTGTGTAACTTTTTATCTTTTCGGGTGATTTACAAGGGCAATCTAAAGTTTCCGAGAAAGAACTACTTCTTACTCTGGATGGTTGAGAGCATGAACAGTGGCCAGGCAAAATTTTATTCTTCATTGAATGTGGACAACCAACGTGTTTGCCCTCCAAATGGTGGCTTGGCTGTGGGAAGCAATGGTGACCACCACCATAACCTCAGAAGAATCCCTCGGTACATGCATCCGAATGATTCACCCTCCAGCACAAACCAACCAGTTATGAGGGCTAATTACTTGAATGTGGAGAGGATTCACTCATTGCTTCAGGAGTCGCTGGTTTTCTTCATTCACTTGACTGCCAAGTTCCCACTGGTTGTTATATTCCTCCTTATTGTCCTATATGCAATTCCTGCTAGTGCTGCCATACTGGCCCTCTACATCCTTGTCACTATCCTGTTCGCATTGCCTTCTTTCTTAATATTGTACTTCGCATACCCTAGTCTGGCTTGGCTTGCTAGAGAGATCATCTCATGAGATTACTAATCACTCCAAGCCAGGACAAATGAGTCAGAGCTTCTTTGAGTGCTCTTTGTTGATTATGAAGTGTATTCATGATGTAATTCAGCTGTTGTTATAATTGTACAGAGTATTCCTATCTAATGAAGCTTGGAAATTGGGATTTACATCAAAGGAACTTTCTGGAGCATAGGTGCAAGGTACAATCATGTTGATATATATCTATATTGCCAGCTTCTTAATCTTGTTTTTGTTAGATAATTGTTATTGTCATGGCCCTACTGAGAAATTTGTTTCCTTTTATGAGGATGATAACTTCTACATAAGGCGTATAGAGTCATCCATTCTTGTTGGTCTGTTCTGTATAACAGGTTGGTGTGCTGACATGGTTGTTGGCGACTTTCATGGATAGAATTCAACTTACAGTTAAAGGATATGTTACCACCACTGCAAGGTTTGGTAGAAGTGCATTGCCAGTAAGATGGAAGACTATCTGATTGCTTTGTCTTGGACATGGTGAACAATATTTCTAGTTGTGCAGAGATTATAGGAGGAAAAAAATTGGTTAGGGGAATCAGCAGGTTTCATACTGGGGTAAAACAAGATCAAGTGCTTTTCCAATCCTGCAGGCTTTAGGTTCTCATCATAGAGGGCATACACATTAAGCTCCACCTGGGGAGGGAGCTTGGGAGTCCCAGCTTTACTGATGTGGTTGTAGAGAATTGGTGATGTAGGTGCTGGCAAACTTAGGGGTCATTCCATTATTGGAATACAATAAATAGTCGAGATATGATCCGGAGAGATTGTCAAAGGAATGCAATAAATAGATTATTTGCATGATCTAGAGAGAAGATTCTATAGGTTTGGGTTGTATCTTTTGCACAAAAGAATGATTGATCTTTTTCAGTGACATGGACTATTAGATGGCACATTGCACAGCTTTCAAAATACTCCAAACTTTCTTAGGCATCTGCCTGTATAGATCTTGAAATAACCATTGCGCAATGCAACAGTAGATGGGCACAAAAAAAGGTGCATCATTTTTTTGTGCAAAAGATAACAACCTGTGTCCAGCTTCAACAGTTGAATATGGGCTCCACCTGTTATCTCTTTAAATTTCTTTCAATTGCCTGGAAAAAGTAAGGAAGCTCCAAGGCAATATGGATGGAAATTCTTGTAAAAAGGATTGGCAAAAACTTGTAGTGAATTGAGAGCAAGTTACATGAATGAAGGATTTTAAAGAACTTATAAACACTAAATAGTTGGGACATGGTCTGATGGCTATGGTAGTGATTATGTTCCCTTCAAATTATCAAGGCTACAATGTACTGCACACAGAAGAGAAGGATGCTTACATGGACAAGCATGCTAAGCACACATATTGAGCTGGGTTGATATTAAGGAAAAAGTAATCCATGTGAATTGGGTTATATTGAGTCTGGCCACATCAATTAGGTTAGATCGGGTTGAATAAAACTAAACCCATGTAAGGAAAACAAAAGGATGAAGATGAAGCCTATAATATTAACATCAAAGATAGTGAAAATTACTTTGACCAATATCCTACACTGACAAAGACATGATGCTAGAGCTTCCCCATCCCCATGTCATTAAAGATTTGATTTCATTCTACTAAGATATGATGTCAGGTAATAGCAGAGATTGCCAGCCCTGTTAAATACTTGATGTGATGAAATATGGGGACTTCCAGCATTAATTATTATAGTTGCGGTAGGTTATTGAGGGCAATGGACATGAAAATGCTTAGAGAAAAGGAGCTATGCATATGTCGCAGAACAGGCGGTATTTGGACCTCTCCCAATTCATCCATGAATCACAGCTTATACGTAAGAGAAGTAGAGAACCATTCACTTGTTATTTACTTGCTTTTATGGCTGCATTAAGTAATTTGAGCCACCGATGGAACTATTTTGATGTCTTGGCAAAACTTGAGTGGCTCATGCTGCCTGGTGTGCAACACTAGTTTTCTCTTATAGTAGGTTACAAGATAAGCAGAATAAAGTTAATTGTCCAGATACTCTTTAGAAGACAGCTTTTTTTTTTTTTTTTTTTTTTTTTTTGGTGGAAGGAGTGCCTGAGCTTATATTGAAACGAAAAAAAGATTGTTTATTGAAAGAAAAGCAAAATATACAACAGGAAACAAAAAACAAAATATGCTGCCCCAAAAAAAAAAAAGAAAGAAGAAGAAGAACGGTTAAATACAGAGAAGCAAAACAAGTATAGTACCATACATATGAACATATAAACAAACAAGAATATTTAAGATAGCTTTCAAAGTCCAAAATACAAACAATGATATGTATATACATACATTATATAATATCTATATATATATCTATATATATGTATATATATACATATATAGGTATATATACATATATGTACATATATACATATATATACATATAAAACCCTTCTCTCTCTCTCCCCCCCCCTCCCCCCCCCCCCGCCCCCCCCCCCAGCACACACACACACATACATATATACCGATCCATGAACTCATCCATTCTATTCTACCATGTAATACCAATTCCTACTATGTAATAGATGTGGTACAATTGATTGTTCATATTTATCCATCCTATTTTTTCTATCACACCTTTTTTTTTTTTTTTTTTGCCCTCCTTTCCTTGTCTTGCATTTAACCATAAGATCAAATATATTTAAAAAATCTTTATTATTTATATAAATTTATTTTATTATATATATATATATCAAGTGCACACTGTACATTCTTGCACAATTTAGCTGGAATCTATGTTTCATGTAGATATGTCTATCTTAGAATGGGTGACTGGGATCCATCTCTCAAATAGATTTTTATTTTGACGTTACCTTTTTTTTTATTTTAATAATTATGTACAAGAAATCGGGGTCACTATGTACGAAAAGGATTTTTTTTATTTTTCGCTGAAACAAAAAGAACGGGGGATAAATCTCCGGTGTAGCTCCTCCATTGGATCCCACCTTGTCAGGTCATTGTTTGATTCGGGTTGCAATTTTCTGCATGCCCTTTCCATCAATCGATGAGTACGTCAGCCTGATCCCATTATGGTGCCGGAGAGCAGCCATCCCGTCCCTCAGTCACGTGCTCCAGTAAACTGGAATTTAATCAAGTCATTTATGGGATCATGTCTCGTGACCGGAGAGAGATAGGGTCGCGGCCCTACCTTTAAAAAAAAAATATTTTAAGTAACTTATTTTGTACATAAAAAAATCTCATCAAACCTATAAATACCAATTTAAAAATTTAATAATCAACCTGATAATAAAACTAATGAGTGGCACAATCTTTTATGCAATGTAATAAGAAAAAAAAAAGCTGGTATACATGTATGTAGAGCCTCATATCACATTACACAGTGCTGTTCAATTGTGTGTTAAAAAAAGGTTTATTATATACGGATATAAAATGGTGGTGAAACAATGTCTTGGATTCATATAATAATAAGGATGAAAATAATATGAGTGATATCCGATCGGAATGATTTATATCTAAATTTATCTAAATATAAATATAAATTTGGATATCCATATTTATATTTATAAAAAAAATATAAATATATATAAATAGATAACTATTTGATGTATATCGAATATTCTATTCTACTTATAATTATATTTAATTTTATATAATATTTATTAATTTTTAATAAAAATATATAAATATATTATATTTTATTTTATTTTTAAATAATAATATTTTGATTTTATAATATATAATTTAATTATTCGATTTATATTTGTTGCCGCCCGGATCATGGCCTGTAGCTGTTGATGGCGTCGGGTGTTTCGCGTCCGCCTGCCGGGGGTGCCTCCGGTGCCTCGGGACCTGCAAGAAAGCCAACGTTAGTGGCCCGCGCCGGGGATTCCGGCGAGGGCACTTCGACGGTCAAGTCAGTAACGATCCAGGAGAACAGATCCTCCTGGTCGAGCCCCTCTAGATGAGCTCCACACCAGGAGGAGTGAGTGTGGTGTATGAGAATGTGAGTGAGCTGGGAGATGTGGTGGACGAGGTGATCTTGCCTCCTCTTTGGCCTCTCCCCCTTCTCCTTTTTTTCTTCGTGGTGGTTGTTCTTGTTAAGAAATTGTTGTTGTGCTGTTGTATGAGTGTTGTTACCTCCCTTTTGCTTACTCTGGTCGAGTCTTCTACTTTGGGTTACCTCGGGGTTCTTCCATGCTATCAGACGGGTACGACGAGGAATCGTGCCGTAGACGGGACGCCTCCTTATGGGATAGTTGGGGAAGTTTCTGCATGCCTCTGGCATTCCTTCTATTTGCCCCTCTTCTGGAAGCCTGGCAGGACCTCGATTGGCGGGCCGCTGGTCTTGGGACCCGTGCTCCCCGGTCGGGTCTTTTCTCCGGTACTACGGTAGGTCGGCGGAGGGCATGGTGCCTTGATGTGAGCTTCCTTTCTTTCTAGGGTGAGTGACGACCGTGGGCATTAATGGAGACATGGCGGATGCTGTCGTACGGTCTTCAGGAGGCCCGCCACTGTTCTCGGAGGGGAGGTGCTGCTCCTTGGTGGTTGATGCCTCGATTTGAGCTGGGGACCGAGCTGGAAAAGTGGGGCCCGCTTCCGATGGATCCGCCTCGAGGTGACTTGGCTATGCGGTGGAGGGCCGAGCTCGACTCCGGGCCAGTGGGGCCCAACTTTGAGCGAGCTCGGGCTGGCAGAGGTGGGCGAGGTGCGCCCAGCCTAGGGGACCCGGCCTCGAAGGGGCTCTACATGGCGAAGGAGGCTTGAGCTCAACTCCGGGCCATGGGGCCCGACCTCGGGCTCGAAAGGTCTGCCTCTGGTGAGGCTTGAGCTCGGCTCCGATAGGCATCCTGACCTGGCGGGACCGACCTGGCGGAGACGAAGCTCGGCTTCGATGGGCGGCCCCGTTGACCTCTAGGAGCTCAGCCCGGCGAAGGGGCTCATGGTGGGAATCCAGCGCAGCATCCGATGAGGGCTCCACGTCAGTCTTTTACATCAGCGATCTGGTCACATCATTTGCCCCTCACTCCCGAGGCCCGTTGTCGCGCGGCGCTCGGGGCGAAGGGAGTAATTGCGGTGCTGACATGGAAAGGCGAAAAAATCTGGTACAATAATGATCGAAATCGGCGACGTCTCGCTCAGCGGGCCTTGAGCCTATGCGGGGATGCCACGTGGCCACGCCTGGGAAGCAGTTATGGCGGGCACGGAAGTCAGAGCGATCACGGTCGGATTGGGGTGCTGGCCTCGTCGATCGACGACACATGGCAGGCATTCCTTAGGGAAGCCGTAACGGTACGGTCGGGTGCAGGTTGCCTCGAGAACAAGAGGTAAGTCTTTTCGAACCTTACCTTTTTTCGAATCCTTCGCGCCGGCGTCGTGCAGCAGTCCCTTCTTCTTCCTCTACAGTCGTCATATTCGCTTAGGATTTTAGCAGGTTAGCCCCCTCTTTTTCTCCCTTCTCGTCGACTATGGGTCGCCGTAGGTCCTCCATCGTCTTCTTCTTCTTCTATGAATCGTTTTGGTCCAAACTTCCGTCCCTCCTACCAAGCCGAGGCTGAACCCTCCCAGCCGAGGACTCCTTCCTCCGAAGAGGAAATGGAGGCGGCACGGTACGAGTTTAGTAGGAGACCTTCTCATGGTCCTTTAGCCATTAGGGAACCCGGGTCCTCTCCCCCACCTCGCTTAGCCCTTCTTCCTACTCCTGCTCTTACTTCTGTCCCTGATCCTGAACCTTCTCGGTCGACAGGTCCCGGAGGGATTGCTTCGGTGATCTCCACTGAGGATCTGGAGGCCATCCGGGGTGCTTCATGACATCCCTGAGTCCGTCCAGCTTTCTGTCCCTCATCCTGGGGAGAGGGTCACATCCAATGGCCCTCGGCGGATTGCTTTCTATGAGGAAGCCTTCACTGGGGCCTTCAGTTTCCTATTCACCATTTTCCTTTCCTTTATGACCAACTACCATCTTGTTCCTGCTCAGTTGGTCCCCAATGCCATCATAACGATATTTTGTTCATCGTTCTATGTCACTTCCACGGGATTGTCGCCCGTTTTTCTTGTTCAGGGCCTTTTTCAACTTGAAACGCCACCCTACCGAGGATGGGTGGTGGTCCCTCTCTTCTCGCCCTCTGGGCATTCGGTTTGAGCTCCCCTCTCCGTCAAAAGGATGGAAGAGTAGGTATTTTTTTGCCTCAGTCGAGGAGATCGATTGGGTTTGGAGCGACCCAGATCGGTCTCCGAATAGGAACTCCTCCGTCGAAGCAGTCGACCTCGATCTGTACGAGCTGCTCAGTTTGGCTGCGATCCCCTCACTTGAGGTCTTGATGTCGGAGCAGAATCTCCGCGATGCCAGGGTCAGCTCGGTGCAAGAGTCGGGTGAGTTCGACTTAGCCACGCCCCTCTCGTTTCTTATTTACTTTTCTTTCTTCTTTCTTCTTTCTTTTTCTTCTCTTTTTTTTTTTTTTTTTTTTTGGGGGGGGGGGCTAACCATGTTTCTTCTGGTGCAGAGATGAAGTTCTTAATGGACGAGCTGCTCTCATTTTCTGAGAAGCGAGAGCAGGTGGCTGAGGTAGGCGAGCCCGCTCCGAAGAGGGCTCGGGCTGATGATGGTGCGAGGCCAGTGCAGGCCGGGCCGGAGGCACCAGTCTCAGTGCGAAGGCGGAAGAGGGCGGCCGAGCTCGCCCGCGAGCCTTCAGGGCAACACGAGCTGGTGCCGGCGCCCGAGCTCGAGGTGGTCGTCCGTGCCAGATCGGCTGCCGCCGCCGCCAGAGTAGAAGTCCCTCCTCCAGAGATCGTCGACGTCGAGGAGGAGGGGAGGTCGGGAGAAGCGAGGTCGGTGCCCCAAGTGCAGACCGAGGTGGCACGAGAGGGCCTCCCACCGTCTAGGGATCCGAGCCAGCGGGGAGGCAGGACAGGGACTATCGCCGGGTCCCTTTCTGCCTGGGGCCCAACGTTTCGCTGATGAAGGACCCGGGGCTTGCTGAGTGATGATGAACTTCTCAGTCCAGTCCTGCGATAGGCGAGAAGGGAGCGGGAGGCTCCTAGGCGACGTCATCAACTCGTCCTTCACCAACCTGTACGCCGTAAGTGCTTTCTCCCTTGTCTTGATGCCTTTTAGTCCTTCTCAGCACTACAACTAATATATTTCCTTTGGTGCAGCATGGCAGGGAGTTGATCCTTATCGGGGACTACTGCCACAACTGGGCAAAGAGGGACAAGGAGAGGCAGGCCGAGCTCGAGTCCCTGAAGGCGGAGGTGGGCCGGAGGGATGCCGAGATCTTAGAGGCCAACTCGAAGGCTAAGGTCCTCGTAGCCGAGATTGCCGACGCCGCCCGGATAAAGAAGGAGCTCAAGGGAGAGCTCGAGTCGAAGAGGACTCGACTGAGGAGCTTCGGACCGAGGTAGAGGCGGCGAAGGACAGGGCTGCCTCTGTTGAGAAGAGGACAGCGGCCGTGGAGGAGAGGGTCACCACCGCCAGTCGCTCCGCTAAGACCATCGAGAAGGCGACGTCGTTGGCAATCTGGCAGCTCAAGCACACCAGGAAGCAGCTGGAGGAGTCGAGGCAGCGGGAAGAGGCTGCGAGAAAGAACGCTGCTGACGCGGTTGCAGCCTTCAAGGCCACCCCCGAGTACATCAAGGACTTCAAGGAGGCAGCGATGGACTCCTTCGCCAAGGGGTTCGCTTACTGCCGCCAGCAGCTATGAGGGATCCTTTCCGAGGAGCGGCTGACAGCGCTTCGAGCTCCGGGCAAGAATGCTCCTACTCCGAAGGCGGTTGCTGAAGGGCGAGGAGCCGTTCCGGTTAAGTCACTTCCGTAAGTGGCCCCGGAGGATGTCGAGCCAACTTTGGTTGCGGCGGCGGCCGAGCCAGTGCCGCAGGAGAAGGTAGCCGAGCCGGCCTCCTCGACAGCAGTGGCTAAATCTGCCGCTACGGCGGAGCCTGCTCAGATGCGCGACCCTGTGCCGGAGATGGAGGAAGGGGAAGTCCCGGTCGTGCACCACCCAGGGAAGGAGCCGCCCCATAGGATAGGACTTCCCTTGTATTTTTTTCATTTTCTTTCTGTTGTTTGTCTATTTTGTTTTTGAGCTGGGCTGCCTGGCATGTCAGGGCCAGAAGATAATGTAAAACTTTTCCTCAAAGTAATGAGAATTGACTTCACAAATATGACTTCCTTTTTCTTCTGTGATGTGAATGACTTTTCTCCTCCTTTCCCCTCTCTTCTCTTTTCTTTTGGTGCGAGGAGGTCGGAAGGAGAAGCTTCGAATCTGGGTGCCTAAGGGCAGTTCACATCCTGAATGCCTTGGAGTCAAGCTCGTGGCCTGATCGTCAGAGGTCGGGCTCAAGAAACATCACCTCGGAGACGGGCTTGGGGATTGCTGGCCAGAGAGCTGCGTGGCTCGAAGGTTCCCTGGGCTGGAGATCTGAGCCGGTCTTGGGCTTGCATCCTGGAGCTAGGCTCGGGGAAGTTGATGGCTGAGAGCTGCTTGGCTCGAAAATTTCCTTGGCCGGAGATCTGAGCTCTGGTCTTGGGCTTGTGTCCTTGAGCTGGGCTCGGGGAAGTTGATGGCTGAGAGCTGCTTGGCTCGAAGGTTCCCTTGGCCGGAGATCTGAGCTCCGGTCTTGGGTTGGCGTCCTGGAGCTAGGCTCGGGGGCACGAGAACTTGATGGCCTAAGGACATGGCTTAGGAGATGTCGTCTTGGAGCTAGGCTCGGAGACGTGGAGATTGGAGAGCTGAGTAGCTCGAAGATTCCGTTGACCGGAGATCTGAGCTCCGGTCTTGGGTTGGCATCCTGGAGCTGGGCTCGGGGGCGCGAGAACTTGATGGCCTGAGGACATGGCTCAGGAGATGTCTTGGAGCTAGGCTCAGAGACGTGAGTGCCTGAGGGCTTCTCAGGTCTTTGTGTCGGAGGACTCTTCTCTGGGTTTTGATGCCAAGGAGCTGGGCTCAAGGCTTGAGTGCTTGGGGGGCTTCCAGGTCTTTGTGCCAGAGGACTCTTCTCCGGGCTTTGATGCCGAGGAGTTGGGCTCACGGCTTACTGGTTAGAGAGTTGGGCTTCAGAGCTTGATTGCATGAGGACGTGGCTCAGTAGATGGCGTCTTGGAGCTGGGCTCGGAGACGTGGAGATTAGAGAGCTGAGTAGCTCGAAGATTCCCTTGGCCAGAGATCTGAGCTACGATCTTAGATTGGCATCCTGGAGCTGGGCTCGGGGGCGCGAGAACTTGATGGCCTGAGAACATGGCTCAGGAGATGTCGTCTATGGAGCTGGTCTCAGGAGCGTGGAGATTGAGAGCTGAGTAGCTCGAAATTCCCTTGGCCGGAGATTCTGAGCTCCGGTCTTGTTAGTTGTACAGATTTGGCATCCTGGAGCTGGGCTCGGGGCCGAGAACTTGATGCCTTGAGGACATGGCTCAGGAGAGTTGTCTTGGAGCTGGGCTCGGAGACGTGGAGATTGGAGAGTTGAGTAGCTCGAAGATTCCCTTGGCCGGAGATCTGAGCTCCGGTCTTGGGTTGGCGTCCTGGAGCTGGGCTCGGTGGCACGAGAACTTGATGGCCTGAGGACATGGCTCAGGAGATGTCGTCTGGGAGCTGGGCTCAGAGACGTGGAGATTGGAGAGCCGAGTAGCTCGAAGATTCCCTTGGCCGGAGATCTGAGCTCCGGTCTTGGGTTGGCACCCTAGAGCTGGGCTCGGGGGCGCGAGAACTTGATGGCCTGAGGACATGGCTCGGAGATGTCATCTTAGAGCTGGGCTTGGAGACATGGAGATTGGAGAGCTGAGTAGCTCGAAGATTCCCTTGCCGGAGATCTGAGCTCCAGTCTTGGGTTGGCGTCCTGGAGCTGGGCTCGAGGGCGCGAGAACTTGATGGCCTGAGGACATGACTCAGGAGATGTCATCTTGGAGCTGGGCTCGGAAACATGGAGATTGGAGAGCTAAGTAGCTCGAAGATTCCCTTGGTCGGAGATCTGAGCTCTGGTCTTGGGTTGGCGTCCTGGAGCTGGGCTCGGGGGTGCGAGAACTTGATGGCATGAGGACATGGCTCAAGAGATGTCGTCTTGGAGCTGGGCTCGAAGACGTGAGTGCCTAAGGGCTTCTCAGGTCTTTGTGCCAGAGGACTCTTCTCCGGCTTTGATGCCGAGGATCTAGGCTCAAGGCTTGAGTACCTGGGAGCTTCCCAGGTCTTTGTGCCGGAGGACTCTTCTCCGGCTTTGGTGCCGAAGAGCTAGGCTCGAGGCTTAAGTGCCTGGGGGCTTCCCAGGTCTTCGTGCCAGAGGACTCTTCTCCGAGCTTTGGTGCCGAGGAGCTAGGCTCGAGGCTTGAGTGCCTGGGGCTTCCCAGGTCTTTGTGCCGGAGGACTCTTCTCCGGGCTTTGGTGCCGAGGAGCTGGGCTCGAGGCTTGAGTGCCTGGGGGCTTCCCAGGTCTTTATGCCAGAGACTCTTCTCCATGCTTTGGTGCCGAGGAGCTAGGCTCGAGCTTGAGTTTCCTGCAAGGCAGACAAACTGTTGTGTAGAAAGGAATATTATTTCTCATGGAGGGAATACTTACATTACTGATAGTATCTCCTCAAATTACAAGCGTTCCAGGTCCGGAGGAACCTGGCGCCATCCAGGTCTTTGAGGTAGTAGGCCCCCTGCGAGAGAGCCTCGGCCACTTTATAAGGGCCTTCCCAGTTTGGCGAGAGCTTGCTGCACTCCCAGGGCTGGGATGCTTCTGCCCGGCGTAGCACCAGGTCGCCGGGTCGGAAATTCTTCTGTTTCACCCGTGCATTGTAATATCTAGCGACTCGTTGCTAACATGCTACCATCCGGAGCCGGGCTTTATCTCTCGTCTCTTCGAGGAGGTCGAGGTTGAGCAGGAGGTGTGCCGAGTTCTGTGCCTCATCATACCGTTGCACCCGAGTGTGGGCACGTCGAGCTCGACTGGGATCACCGCTTCATATCCAAAGATGAGGTTGAAGGGTGTCTCGCCCGTCGCCGTTCAGGGCATTGTGGGTAGGCCCATAAGATGCTTGAAAGTTCTTCTGCACATCTGCCCTTCACTTGATCCAACCTGGTGCGGAGTCCTTGAAGGATGGTTTAGTTAGTCACCTTGGCTTTGCCATTGGTCTGGGGATGAGCAACCGAGGTGAAACGGTGTTGAATCTCGTGCTCGATACAGAATCCTTCTACTCCCCGGTTGTCGAATTGTCGCTCGTTGTCGATGATGATACAGCTGGGGAGTCCAAAGTGGCAGATGACGGACTTCCAAAAGAATTGTCGAACACTGGCTTCTGTAATCCGAGCTAGTGGCTCCGCCTCGACCCACTTAGTGAAGTAATCGATCACCACTAGCAAGAACTTTCGCTGCCCTAGAGCTGGAGGAAATGGTCCCAAGATGTCCATTCCCCACTGGGTAAAAGGCCAAGGGGCTGAGAGTTGAGAGATCGGCGCTGCCGGCTGACGCTATATGTTTGCGTGGCACTGGCACTTGTCGCACCTTCTGACGAAGTTGGCGGTGTCCTCCCTCATGATCTCCCAAAAGTACCCCTGGCGAAGAGCTTTGTAAGCCAATGTCCTCCCTCCCACATGGTTCCGGCAAAGGCCTTCGTGTATCTCTTGGAGCACAAAGATTACCTCGGCGGGCCGAGGCATCTCAGGAGGGGTAGGAATAAGATCGGCGGTAGAGCTGACCGTCCATCAAGACGAAACGGGCGGCCTTCCTTCTGATGAGGCCGGCTTCTTTGTGGTCCTCTGGTAGGAGGCCGTCCTGGATGTACTTGATGTACTTGTCCATCCAGCTCGGCTCATGGGCTACTTGTTGCACCTCCTCGGGGCTTTCGTAGCTTGGACTCTCGAGATACTGGACGTAGGCGCGCCCCAGGGATGAGTCCGGTAGGTTGCGAGCCTAGACAATGCATCCGCACGAGCGTTTTCTCCACGGGGAATGTGAAAAACGTGGAAGTAGCGGAAGCATGCCATGCTCGAACGAACCTTCTCTAGGTACTTCATCATCTGGGGATCTCGGGCCTCATATTCTCCGGAGACTTGTCCGGCCACCAGTGGGAGTCGGTGAAGACCTTTAGGTTCTGCACGCCCAGCTCGCGGGATACCTTTAGGCCTGCAAGGAGTGCCTCGTACTCCGCCTGGTTGTTTGTGGCGGGAACTTGAAGCGGAGAGCGCACTCCATCACCATTCTGTCAGAATTGGCGAGGATGAGGCCTGCTCCGCTCCTACAAGAATTGGAGGCTCCATCCACGTGAAGGACCCATGGGTCCCCCGGCGGTTCGGGCTTAGCTTGGTTCTCCGGGACCATCCGCTCTAGTTCCTCAGGAAGCCCTGTATATTCGATCATGAAGTCGGCTAGGACTTGGGCCTTCTGCGATGACCTCGGTCAATATGCGATGTCAAACTCGCTCAGCATCAGGAACCATTTCGCCAACCTCCCGGAAGTCTCGGGGTGGCTCAGCATGGTCCTCAGCGGCTGATCAGTCACAACCACGATGGGGTGCGCTTGGAAATAGGGCCTGAGATGCTTAGCAGACATAATTAGTGCAAAATTAAGTTTTTCGGAGCGGGTATACCTGATCTCCACATCATGAAGTATTTTGCTGGTGTAGTACATCAGCTTCTGTGACCCGTCCTGGTCTGTACGGACAAGGACCGAGTTGACGGCCCCTGGTGTGACTGCCAGGTAAAGCAGGAGCTCTTCCCCTTCTACTGGTCTAGATAGCAGGGGTGGAGAGGTTAGGAACTCCTTCAGCTCTTAAAGGATGCCTTGCACTCTTCGGTCCAGGTGAAGTCATGCATCTTGCACAACGCTTTGAAGAAAGGGAGGCAGTGGTTAGCTGACCTCAAGATGAACTGGCTTAGGACTGCGACCCTCCCCATCAGGCGCTGAACCTGCTTCTTGGATGTCGGGTGCTCCATGTCAAGGATTGCCTGGTCCTTCTCCAGATTCACTTCAATGCCTCTCTAGGTGACCATGAAGCCAAGGAATTTCCCGGCCACCACCCTGAAGGCTCACTTCGCTGGGTTGAGCTTCATCTAGTGCTTCTGGAGACTGTGAAGGCTTCGGCGAGGTTGGCAATGTGGTCTGAGCTCGGTTTGCTCATGATGAGCATGTCATCCACGTACACTTGCACATTCCTGCCAATCTGGTCTTTGAAGACCTTGTTGACCAAATGTTGGTATGTGGCCCCAGCATTCTTCAGGCCAAAAGGCATCATCCTGTAGCAATATGTCTCCCAATCGATGATGAAGGCAGTGTGCTCCTCGTCCTCTGGGTGCATCCGGATCTGATTGTACCCGGAGAATGCGTCCATGAAGGAGAGCAGCCTGTGCCCTGAGGTGGCATCCACCAACTGATCTATCCTCGGCAAAGGGAAGCTGTCCTTCGGGCACGTCTTATTGAGGTCGGTGTAGTCCACACAGATCCTCCACTTGCCATTATTCTTCTTCACCATCACCACATTCACCGCCAGCTCGGATATTGTACTTCTCGAACGAAGCCGGCGACTAGAAGTTTCTTAACCTCCTCGTTGATGGCTGCTTGCCTCTCTGGGGCGAAGCTTCTCTTCTTCTGTCGAACCGGCTTATACTTCGGGTCGACGTTGAGTTTGTGGGTGATGACCTCAGGGAGAATACCTGGCATGTCCACTACCGTCCAGGCAAACACGTCTGCATTTGCCTGCAAGAATTCCAACAGCTGAGCTTTCTCCTCCTCGGGTAGCTGGGCTCCGATCTACACGGTCTTCGTCTAGTCGGCCCCGAGCTAGTAAGGAAGCAGGCGTTCGGCCGGGCCTCCCCTGGGGTCCTGAACCCTCTGGTCGAGCTTGTCTGCCCTGGAGCCCTCCTCGAGCACTCGGGCCCCGGGGAGGGCTTGGATGCAGTGCTGCACTGGCTGTGGTGTACCCCTCATCTCCCCCACACCGCAAGGGGTTGGGAACTGTACGAGCAGCCTCTTGGTAGAGACGACAGCGTCGAGGAGATTGAGCCCGGGTCGGCCGAGAATCACGTTAAGGCGAAGGAAGCCTGACAACCGTGAACGTCATCATGACGGTGCTCTGCCGAGGTAGGGTCCCGGCAGTGACTGGGAGAGTGATTTCTCCCTCCATCTTTGTGGAATCTCTCGTGAAACCGACAAGGGGTATATACAGGCTTGAGCTGAGTAGGGGGAAGATTCATCCTGGAGAAAGCATCATAGAAAAGTACATCCGTGGAGCTTCCACTATCTACCATGATGCGCTTTACAGGATGCTTTGCGATCGTCATCTCGACGACCACAGCATCATTATTCACATTTTTCTCCCTATTTTTCCCTTCACCCCTCATAAAGGGGAGTACACTCTCAGAGTCCCCTGCCCCCCGGGCCCTCTTGGAAGCACGCGCTGCTCTGCAGGAGATCATACCCACCGACTTTCTCAGTGGGACGATTGTCGATGGCTGGAGCTGGCGGGAGAGCAACAAGCGCCTGGGACTCCGCTTGAGGTCTGCCCCCATATATTTTTCGAGGTAGCCTCTCTTGATGAGCTCTTTGATCTCCCACTTGAGATTGCGCATTCCTCGGTGTCGTGGCCGTGGTCACGGTGGAAACGGCAGTACTTCATCTTATCATGGGTGAAGGATAGCTTCAACGGTGGTGGACGTCTCAGATAAGTCTCGCCCTCGATCTCCATAAGGATCTTTGTTCTCGGGGCGAGAAGGGGAGTGAAATCCTCCTGAGGGACGGGAGCGTTCCTTGGCCTCGGTGCTGGTCGGGAGCTCTGAGCTGGTGGTCCCGGCCTCCACGCCCAGGCATCTCGGCGGGCCCCGACCCCTTCAGCGGCTTCCCGTCGAGCTCTCTCCTCGTACGATCGCCTCCTCGGCGCGGATGTACTTCTGAGCCCGGAAGAGTAGCTCGGCGTAAGTCTTCGGGGGCTTCTTGTCAAGCAAATAGATCAGGCGGGAGGTCCTGAGCCCTCGCTTTAGAGCCAACATTGCAACCGGCTCCTCCAGGCTGTAGATCTCCAATGCAGCGGCCTTGAAGCGGGCCACATAATCTCGTAACAGCTCACGGTCCTGCTGTCTGATGAAGAAGGGGCTGTCTGCCTCGCGTGGCATCTTCCGAAAATAAGCCACGAACTTTTGCCCCAGCTGGGCAAAGGAGTTGATGCTCTCTGGCTTGAGGCGAGTGAACCATACTCGAGCCGCCTTCAGGAGGGTAGCAGGAAAGGCGACGCACAGAAGAGCATCAGTGGCCCCCTGGGCCCTCATGAGGGCCCGGTAACTAGGTGGTCCAGGGGTCGGTGGTCCCGTCGTAAGGATCCACCTGTGGCATGCGGAACCGACGGGAGATTGGCTCCGCTTGGATCTCTTGGGAGAATGGAGGGCGAGCGTCATAGCCCGCTGGCTCGCTAGCGGAGCCGGGCAAGTTAGCGAACCGGTGGGATAGTTCTGCCAGCTTGCGGTCATGCTCTTCCAAGCGCTTCTTCGCCATGCGCCTGATGGCTTCATCTGTGGATCCCTCCGCTGAGAAGGGCGGGGAAGGTGACGCGGACGTGCGGCGCCCATGGTGAGGAGCTTTGCCCTTCCTGTCTTGGCGGGGTTCAGGTGCCCCCGGTCAAGGTGTGGTGAGCAGCTTTCTTCGTCAGTGGACCCGGCCCGCCATCACTTCATTGGGGCTTGATGAGTACCCGGGGATCTGTAACGGCCCGCGGCTGCGAAGGCCTTCCATGGAAGGAACGCAGGTTGTCACGGGGTGCCGCGACGTGGGCTGCGGGGTCTCCAGCTGCTGGTGAGTGGCCAGGGACCGATGCTGGTGCTGATGCTGGAGTTGGTGCACTGTTGCAGTAAGAGTGTGCATCTGTTAAGCAAGTGCAGTCAGCTGGATCTCCAATGAGAGTGTTGAACCGAGGCAGGTAGCTCTGCCTCTGGACCGTGCGGGTTCCCGTGGGAAGGGGACGCTTTCGCACGGCTGGGAGAGGCTCCCCTTGCCCGAGTGGTCACCATCCTCCTAATGGACTATCTGAGTGGGGCCTGAACTGGATCGAGTGTCGTTCTGCTGCCCCCTACCTGGCGCGCCAATCTGTTGCCGCCTGGATTGTCGTGGCCCATAGCTGCTGATGGCGTCGGGTGTTCCACGTCCGCCTGCCGAGGGTGCCTCGAGACCTGCAAGAAAGCCAACGTCAGTGACCCTGGCCGGGGATTTCGGTGGGGGCACTCCGACGGTCAAGTCAGTGACGATCCAGGGATCAGATTCTCCTAGTCGAGCCCCTCTGGATGAGCTCCACGCTAGGAGGAGTGAGTGTGGTGTATGAGAGTGTGAGTGAGCTGGGAGATGTGGCGGCCGAAGTGGTCTTGCCCTCCTTTTTGGCCTCTCCCCCTTCTCCTCTTTTTCTTTGTGGTGGTTGTTCTTGTTGATAAATTGTTGTTGTGCTGTCGTATGAGCGTTGTTACCTCCCTTTTGCTTACTCTGGTCGAGTCTTCTACTTTGGCTTGCCTCGGGGTTCTCCCATGCTGTCAGACGGGTACGACGAGGTATCGTGCATAGATGGGACGCATCCTTTATGGGGTAGATGGGGAAGTTTCTGCATGTCTCTGACATTCCTTCTATTTACCCCTCTTCTGGAAGCCTAGCAAGACCTCGATTGGCGGGCCACTGGTCTTGGGACCCGTGCTCCCCGGTGGGATCTTTTCTCCAATCGTACGGCAAGTCGGCAGAGGACATGGTGCCTTGATGTGAGCTTCCTTTCTTTCTTGGGTGAGTGACGGCCGTGGGCATTAATAGTGACGTTGGCGGGTGCTGTCGTACGGTCTTCGGAAGGCCCGCCACTGTCCTCGGAGGGGAGGTGCTGCTCCCTTGATGGGTTGATGCCTCGATTTGAGCTAGGGGCCGAGCTAGAAAAGTGGGGCCCACTTCCGATGGATCCGCCTCGAGGCGACTTGGCTGTGCGATGGAGGGCCGAGCTCGACTCCGGGCCAGTGGGGCCCAGCTTTGAGCGAGCTCAGGCTGGCAGAGGTGGGTGAGGTGCGCCCAGCCCAGGGGACCCGGCCTCGAAGGGGCTCCACGTGGCGGAGGAGGCTTGAGCTCAACTCTGGGCCACAGGGCCCGACCTTGGGCTCGAAAGGTCTGCCTCTGGTGGGGCTTAAGCTTGGCTCCAACCTAGACGTCCCGACCTGGTGGGGACCGACCTGCCGGGGACCGACCTAGCGGAGGACAAAGCTCGGCTTCGACGGGCGGCCCCGTTGACCTCGGGAGCTCAGCCCGATGAAGGGGCTCATGGTGGGAATCCAGCGCGGCGTCCGATGAGGGTTCCACGTCAGTCTCTCCGTCTTATATCAACGATTTGGTCACATCAATATTCATATTTATATTATTTTTTTAATATCTAATTTGTTTTTATATTTATTTAAAATAAATATAAATATAAATTTTTATATCTAATTAATATTTAATATATATATAATTATATTATTAAATAAAATAATATAAATATGGGTACACTTATATTCAATCCATATCGGATACAGGGTATGACATACCGATTCCGCCCGAGTCCTTTTTGATACATCGTTGTTATATAAACGAACGGTTGTGATCGGCTGCGTGTACGGCCACGGGTGCAGCGTGTAATTTCCCGTCTAGTGACTGCAAGGACTGGGTAGGGAATCCGCAAAATGTTCTAGAACTTTCGCGACGAAGGGCCCGAGCCGCACCCCCCTTCCCGAGCCATCGAAGCCCTGGAGCCAAGGCTTCTCCGATCGACGGCGATGGAGGCGATGGAGATCGATGCCCCGAAGCAAGAGGACCTCTTCCGAGCGGTGGAGACGGGGGACGCCTCCTCTTCTCCTCCCTCCCCGAGGAATCTCTCCGCCGAGCTCGATCCATGCGGAACGAAGACGGCCGTTCCCTCCTCCACGTCGCCGCCTCTTCCGGCCACCCCGAGGCGAGTAACCGAGCTAGGTGTTTTATTTCACCAATTTGGTCCATGCTGTTCTAATCTATGCATCTAGGGTTTCAGTTCTTGTTAAAATTATTGGACAAAGGGGGAATGATTAGTTTGCTCTTTTTAAAAAAAATAGGTGGTCAATGTGCTATCTTCGGTTGATACATCGGTGAGTGGAGTTAACAGCAAGGATGAAGAGGGATGGGTGCCGCTGCACTCGGCTGCTAGTATCGGCAATGTGCAAATCGTCGAGATCTTGCTTGACAGAGGTGAGTTTTTGATCGTTTTTGCACAGAAGTTGGCATCTTGATCAACAGCTCTGAAGCACTTTTTTCTAATTCAATTTTTCTTTGTTTCACCGAAGCATTATACGATATTCCTTTTTGCAAGACGAAATAAGATCATTGAGAATCCTAGGAGTTAGAGTCTAGGATTTCTAATGTAAATGGACCTTGAAAATGGGATAAAATTTGAGGGTTTGTTATTTATATTGCGTAAATTCGTCGGTGCCAATCTAAAAATATTGCAGACTTATTCTAATTTTTTTTATGGTTGAGATGCTTGAGCATTTTAGCTTCTGATTTATCTCAGGCTTTATGGTGTCGAGTACTTATTTATGCAACTTTTATTACATCTGTAAACGTCATGTGGTGTTAGTTGTTAGCTTGGAAGTTCCATGAAGGTGACAGAGATGTGTAAAAGTTGGAATGTTGGTAATTCTGCTAAGCATATTGTGTTGGAAGTTGAATATTAGGTGGGAGGTCTTAGAGAATGAGAGCGTATCTCAAACAAACCATGGACTCTAGGAATAATCTCTTGGTCTTATTGTCTGTGCATGTGGTTAATTCAAGGCCTTCGGAATTTTGAACTAGTATGTGAAGTGAAAATATGTTACCAAAGTTGACCCATATTGAAGTATTGAATTAGAAATATGTTACCAAAGTTGACCCATATTGAAGTATTGAATTAGAAATAAAAGAGGTGATTTGCTTCGATATTTCACTAGTTCTTTTTCTTGTGAGTAATGTTTTATAAATAGAGTAGGATTACAAGGGATAGTAGATGGGAGATAAAATAACAGGAGAAAAAGGCATGAGCATAATTGAAGGCTACCGAGTTGTGTCACCACAGACTACCCCAATTGAGGTTCGCCGTATCGGTGTCGGACCTTATACTGGCACTATTCTGTTACAGTGTTAGTACACAATACATTATGCAACGGCGATATGTACCAAGTGTTGATAGAATACGAGATTGCAAACATGTTCAGTATTGGTACAGTATGGTGTGTCCGGTATGATACTGTACTGATGCGGTACATCAAAGCTCAATCCCAATCGTTAATGGTTCTTTTAGGTTGCTGCTAGTGCAAGGATGGTATCTTTATTTTCCATTTGCTACAACAACAACATTTTTCAAAATCTTGCTATCAACATTGGTGAGGTCGATTAACATTTGCCTAATTAACATGCAACATATATGTTAAATATGTTGAATCCTTTCATTTTACTTAATTCTTTTCACTTGTGAAGTTAATATGGCAGCTTGCAATTCTTTTAGTATTAATTTTTGTTTTCGTTTGAGTTTCCAGTTTATTGGCCCTAATTTTTTCCAGCATTCAAGCTCTTCTTTTTTTTTTTTTTTTTCAATAGAGAGAAAGACAAGGCATCAGGCTAACATTCGAACGACTCAGTTAATTGTCAATTTTCTACTGTCTATAGATATCTTTACCTTTTGCATTTTTTGGTTTAGAAAAGTTGCTCTAACTTTGTCACTACAACTCCAAACTATTTAATGATTTGCACTTGGATCTTATATTAATTTAAAGTTTGTACAAACAGGAGCTGATGTCAATCTGACTAATGATGGTGGCCGCACTGCTCTTCATTATGCTGCTAGTAAGGGGTGGTTGAAAATAGCTGAAATCCTGATATCCCATGGTGCAAAAATAAATAAGAAAGACAAGGTCTGAAAACTTATGAGAAATTAGAATCCGTAGCCTTTCATGTGCAATGTGTGCATGCTAAGCTTATAGCAGATGTAGCACACATGGTTTCTTGGTGAAGTTCTGATGTGCATTTCATTCAGGTTGGTTGCACGCCACTACATAGGGCTGCAAGTACTGGAAACTCGGAGTTATGTGAGCTATTGATTGAGGAAGGAGCAGAGGTCGATGCCACTGATAAAGCAGGTCAAACTCCTCTCATGCATGCAGTGATATGTCAGAACAGACAGGTAAATAAGAATGCAAAATTGAATTGTGTTGGTTTTGTTTTTGTTTTTTGTTTATTCTTTTCCTGGAGCACACGGCTTTCATTGTCCATAAGTTTATGCAAATGCCACTGCAGACCCTTCATTGATCTAGTTGTCCCCTGCTTTCGTCCAAACTATGAATATCAAAATCCTAAAATGAAAGCCAGGGCTGGTAAAACATAAATAAGACCCAACCACTCCTACCCTCCCATGTTCTTTTTTCCTGAGATTACATTGAAAAGTGAAAACTATCCTGACACTTGGCTAGAGAAATCATGCATGACTCTAATAGTAATCTGGTGTCCTAAAAGCAGCTGCAATGTATGGGTGGTTAAGGGACCATACCGTGCATATTCAGAATGGGCCTGTATAAGAGTGGGTTGTATATGTGACTTCAGAATGCTAGATGAGCTCGTATATACCAAGTAGGCCATATTCATTGCCATGCAATTTTTAAGTGGACTGTTTTTGGGTCCATTTGTGATAGGACCACGTATAGTACTGTGTATGGACAATCTGGTGCGGTCAAGGAACCTTATATGCATATGTAGCTACATATGCCACAGTATGCACCACAATTTAAAACATTGCAGTAAACACCTTGAAACTTCTTCTGATGGTAATGGTCATGAAATTATATTAAACGTTCACTCTCCTGTTTGCTCTGTGTCTGAACAAGTTCCTGAACACCATGGTTAGGTGCCATGAGACAGGTGAACTTAGAAATAAGGAAACTAAAGCCAACATACTTAGAAATAACGAACGCCTGGATCCTTTTCTCAAAAAACAGAAAGAAAGAAAGCAACCTAGCCTGGATTCTTGGCCAGCTGGATTTTGGCTTCGTTGCTGTGGTAGGGGACACACACCAGACATTTGTAAAATCATGTGCATTGCACAACTCCTTGTGGTTACGGTGAGCACCATAATCATGTTCATCTTTGTTGTTTTCTTATTTGATTATTTTGTTGGATAGGTTGCTCTTCTCTTGATAAGACATGGGGCTGATGTTGATGTTCAAGACAAGGAAGGATTCACCGTGCTTGGTCAAGCTTCGGATGAATTTAGACCAACATTGATTGATGCGGCCAGGGCAATGCTTGAAGGTTAGATTTTGAACCGATGACACTTTTGAAAGGAATGGTTATATGCTCACAAACAACAATGTGCCTTTGGAAGTGAGGCTGAAATGCTAGTTTGCTGAGGAACCCGTTCGGATGTATCCAACTTCTCTTGCATTTCTAAGTTCTCCCTATGGATCGGTGGAGAATTGAGTTTACTTATGGGCTCTTCCTTAAGTTTAAACTATTGAATCTGCTTGGAGAATACTGGCAATATGTATTTTCAGTTATCAGAAGTCATTCTAAGTGAATCATGTTCTTATCTTAGACTTCTTATCAATTTTGGGGAATTGGCTCGTAATAACACCTTAACCTTTGTGGGAGAGGCTCACGTTCCAATCGCAGTGTTGGGTGTATGATTGAAATTTCGTGATTAGTTTGTTAGCGATTTCAGTGTGGGGTTCTTCATTTTGAGTTTTTGCCGTTCCATCTAAAGACGTAGATCACTTTGGAGTCACCGTGCTCTGTACAATCGGGAAGCCACTTACTGGAGCCCAATGCTGTCCAAGGTAATCTTTGATTTATTTTTGTCTTAATTATGAAATGGGTTTTTAAGGTTTAAAATTAATTTGTCTCCAAGTTTAAATTATATTAATGTAATTTCTAAGATTATCAGATGCCAATTTAATTGTTATTGTTAGAATTTGTTGGCAATTAAATGGGGCTGTGCAGTTGGCTTTTTTTTTTTTTTTTTGGGGGGGGGGGGGGGGGGGGGGGTGGTGGAGATCGGGGGGACGTAGTTGTTGGATGCTATCTATGGATCACGTAGAGTCATTACCGGGGGGATGTGCTATATTGACAGAAAATCTCAGTCAAGAATGAAGGAGTAGGACTTGCCATATAGTTGATATTAAAAAACCTTCCAAGAGGGTCACAGAGGAAACTTATCCTGTCTCAGAAATGGAGATTTTTAATGTGGTTATTCTCATTTATTTTTGTGGAGGAAGTATATTATTAAAAACTTCATTAACATAGGCCAGTCTAGGTAGGAGATATCTAGGGTACAAGTTTTATAAAATAGATTTCTTGTTTTTGACTTCTTCTCTAACTAAGCTGATTTTTAAAATTTTTTTTGATTGAATATAGTACTTAATTTTTTTTTTTTATTATGGCGTAGTAGTGTATGTAGATATTTTACTTGGTATGAACCCTTAGAGACAAGTTATAGGTTTATTACGAAAGATTAGAAAAATAGGGATGAAAATACAGTCGAAAGAAGAAGGGACATGTTTCAAGTTATGTATACTTCTTCTTGGTGCTTGCATTGATATCCTTACATGTACCGTAACCTGTTTTCCTATTTGCCTACCTGAAGCAGAAAGTTAACTGAAGCAAGATATCGTAGTAGGTCGTGATGGTAAAAAGCATCAATACTAGTATGCAGCTTATGCCTTTTTTAAAAAATATTTGTATGGTACATGTATTTGAGCTTTTATAGATTAGACATGCAAGTAATATTGTAATACCCTTCATAACTTGTATTGAACTGTAATATTTTATGCTTCAGAATGATTAAATACCTATTTTATTTATTTTTTTATCTGGTAGAACAATGTCCAAGGCTTCATGAATATATTGAGAATAGGATTTTATAAATACAAAGGGAATCCAAGTATAAAGCACTGCTAACCAAATAGAGATAGTCAATGATCAAAGTTTAAAAATAAACAAAATATTAAATGAGAATGAGATTTTATGCAACATTTAGACGAAATAATATAACTATTGGTTTATATTTGTCCCAATCTCACTTTGAAATTAAATTCTTTAGCATCAATATTACCTGATATTGTTTCAAGATGTGTCAGAAGTTTTGATAAACAAACCCCTGCATCAGATCTTGCAAGCTATATCATTGAGCTTATGGTTTGATACTAGGACAAGTTATATATGATTTGAAGCAAAACTTTCATATGAATACCATTAAGTATTTGATTATAAACAATTTACTTTTGGAGTACAATTGTTACACAGAAATAAGTACTTCCATTAAACATCTGTACATAGAGAAAGGTAAACATAATAATTTGATATACATAATAGTTTCAGTTAGGTATCAATCTATACATTTTGATACCAACCTTTACATCAAGAAAGGAAATAGCATGGAACATATTCAATCCAAAATATATATAATCATATCAACCTAAAATACATATAACCATAACTTAACTTTGAAGTTTATAACATATACTTTCTACAGTACCGGTAATAAAAACTTTTTCCCATATCATACATCTATTAATTAAAAACACCCTCCACACCTCATAATTTCAAGTTTTGTAAATCTTCTACACTTCTTCTGGTAGACTTCTTCTGGTAGACTGGAATGTATTGAATTTATTTATATTAGATGGGTTGCTATTGACTCTCTAGCTTTACTGTATGTTTGGGATTGCAGTAAATTGATTTAGTGTTAAATATGATGCCATTGTAATAGGTATCGTAAATAATGCATCTCCATTTGATGGTGATGCTCGATATTAGATAGAGCTCTAATGAATTATCTCTATAAACAATATTCCTTGAAACCTTCAAAATATATATATATATATATATATATATATATATATCATTAGTAATTATTACTTATAAATGGGATTTGGTTAAGATATTGTAAATTGGATTTGATTATCTTCATTTATAAATTGTTAAGCTACTTCCAATGGTCTTTTCATCCTTCAATTAAAGAAATAAGTTATGTATCAATATAAACATTTAACTTGAAAAATTAATTATGCTTAATAAATAATACATACAAATCAAAAGAAACTTGTTAAAACTATGAATTATATTTATAGTTATATTAGATTGTCCCGAGCCACGTGGTTGATTAGCTAAAGGTAGTTTAAAGTTTTTATTAGTGCCTATGTTGCATGTCTTTTTATTATGCCCCTCTTCATCACATCATTCATAGCATAGCTTGAAGATCCTCTTTAACTTGGCTAGATTTTGTGACTCATTTGCCTCCTTTCTCAATAGTTTTGGCATACCTGCCTTCTTGTTTCGAACCTTAGATGGCCATATTTTTCCTAAAACAAATTTTGGCCATAGCTTGGACCATTAGTTGGATTAACAATTGTTTCATATATCTTTAGATATGTGTCCTTATAAATATTATCTATATAAGTCTCAGGTTCTTCTCTATTATCTCAAATATGTACTATAATGTATATACATGGAATCCCACTTCCTACAAGTACAAGTATGCTCTTTCAAATCAACTATAAAACCCTCCAAGTTATTTGAACAACTTATCCCAATTTTAGACCCCTAAAGAGCTAAACCAATAGTTTACAAACAGTTCCTTTATCTTCTCCAACTTCTTTTGGATTTTGGGATAAGTTTTTTTTGAATTACCTCTTGTTCATGAACCTGTTCATTAATTTACTTCTTATAAGATCAAGCATGGCTTCTTCCTTGCATCTAAAATAAACCTGTTGAAAACTTCATAAAGATTATGTAGTAACATGTCATATCTAGAATATGCGGTAAAGTGTGATCTTGATCAATAAAAAATATAATTTATTTAAAGCCACTTATAAGTATCCTCAGATAACTTTTTTTAATTTATCCATCTTGTCCTCAAAGTCCTTTAATATGTAGACCTATCATAGTTTCATAAGGCATCCTTCAACCCTTTCCTGAAATTTTATTTTGAAATTAGAGTACACATGTCTAACACAAAATCTATATTCATCCTTTGGAAATAGCTCTTCAAGTATCAACACCAATCCTTATCATATGATGCATGTGTAACTAATATAAAAGTAAACATAAATAATGCCAAATGAAAAAAACATCAGCCAAGATAAATAGTATCTTCTATTGATTAAAATTCAGGTCCAATGAAATTGATTATCCATTCTCAAGTTCTTCGCCTATAGCTTTAGGAACCATATCCAAGAATCTTTGCTCTCGGTTTAACTACAGCATATGCAATGGATATATGTAATCATTTGCATCATGCCTACAGTAGATAACAACTGGCCTCCATATCTACTTTTGAAAAAAAAAACCATCAATATCCACAAGAGGTTTGCAGCCGGTAAGAAACCTTTTTTTACATGCATCAAGGTAGATGTAGAATCTTTTGAATATCAGCATATCCAGCGTAGTAATAGTTGTAGTCCCAGGATTTGTCCTTCTAAGCTTAGTTGCATAATCATCAACATTTTATATTGCTCCTTATAATCTCTTTCTAGCATTTCTAGTACTTGGCTCTTAGCCCTCCAAGCTTGCTTTTAGATGTTAAGATATTATAGTCTTCCTTAACAGCATCTTCAAATGAACTCAAAGATCATTTTGGATATGATTTAAATCTTTGAATATATTTAAATGCAAGAATTTTGAAGTCATTCTTTTATTGATATGGGATTTAATATGATTGTGCTTATTAATATAACTGTTTACTTGGTATGTGAGGTTTATTGGAGTGTTGCTTAAAAAAATTGATCATGGACATCCTTCTTTGCACTTTGCATAAATCCTTTTTTGTCATTTTTAATAAATCTAATGTTATACATGTTTTTAAAGCATATTCATTAATGGCTAATTTAATATGCTCTGTATAGCTAAACTTCATCCCAACCAAAAACTTGGGATCACTAATATCATTGTCTCTAAACGCAGGGTACCTCAGTCCGCCTGTGCCATCATCACTTGAACTATTAATATTATATAGCTCATCTGAAGCCTCGTTCAAAGTATTATCGCCATCGTCATTATCTTCTATATTGATTTGAAATTTATATAGGCTAGGTTCATTGGCTTTATCATTCTCAATCTCTTTATCTATACTTTTTTTCAGATTCAAAATCATTATCTATAGTCTCACTATTATCAAAATTAGATTAGCCCATTTCAATGCTTGAATCCTCTGTTTTTTTAGGTACTTTGTCTTCAATATATATTTCCTTAGACACTTCATCATCAATATTTGATTTATTTGGCATTCCATCATCAATGTTTGATCCCAAAGGCACACCATCATCAATGTTTGATCCCAAAGACACTCCATCATCAATATTTGATTTCTTTGGCACTTCATCATTAATTTCGAAATTCTTGTGCCCTACAACATCATCCTCCTCACATCTTATGTCAACATCAATTGGAGTCTAAATCTCATTTGCATTCTCCTTTAGCTTCTCCCCTGAAATTTGATCAATGTATATTTCAATGTATTTACTTATAGAGATATTTTTTACCATTTCTATTCCATCTTAATCACATTTTGTGGGACTAATTATGCATGCCAATTATTTTTTGTTATTGGGCATTAAGTTAGGAGTTTGTATCCCGAATTTCAAGTCAAGAAACTAAGTA
This sequence comes from Areca catechu, assembly GCA_021397845.1. Lineage (NCBI taxonomy): Eukaryota > Viridiplantae > Streptophyta > Magnoliopsida > Arecales > Arecaceae > Areca > Areca catechu. The sequence continues at coordinate 468,270 of JAHSVC010000041.1, forward strand.
ATTCTAGAGAAATTCAGAAGCACAGGCATGCAAAACTAAACCCTAAACAGTGAAAGCGAAGGATTGCCAAGGTTGAGAAGTCCTGGTAAGGCTAGCTCTTCTGCAATACCGTAACTGAAGAGTCAAGGGTGTATACCTGGCAAGGATTTGAAGACGAATCTGTGAAGAGATCGCTCATCGCTCCCGGATGCGGCCTGGAAAATCAAGCTGAAAACCCTGCGGATCTGCGGCTTTCAATTCGGTGGCTCGAAAGCTAGTAAACTGGAATCCTGGATTCGTGGAAACTGAAGGACCTGCAAGGCACCTAACAAGGGTTAGAAAACAAGAAAAAAGATGTTAGTAGGCTGAAAGAAGAAGGGAAGGAAGGAAAGGATGAGGGGAGGCCAAGAGGTTGAAGAAGGTTGGCGGCTAGGATTTTTTGGAGGCAGGGCGCATGGGTTGGGATCACACAAATACCCTTCACACCGAAATTTGAGAACTCAAAAATCTTTCATTCATAATTGATTAAAATATACATGAGAGGGGGGCCTTTATATAGGCATACAAGGTTGGGCTCCAAGAAAGGGTATACATGTAAAACCCTAAGTATCCTTTTCCCATATAAATACATAGAAGAGTCCTCTCCAAATATACTGGTATTCTCTCTCTCCCTCTCCTTATCATGGTCAGCCAAGAGGTGGTGACCATAAGTGTGGCCGACCAAGGATGGTAATCCTAAAGAGGGGTGCCAATTTATGAAGGGCTTTGGGCTTTAGGGCGGCCCACTTCAGTGTTGGGCAGGCACTAGGGTTTCTTCCGGTTGTCCTTCTCCCGGTAGGCTGATGTAGTGATGATCCTTCTCATATAATCTAATGTGGCACATCCAAATATGACTGGGACTCCTTGAAGTTGTCAAATTCTTATTCTGGTTGGGATCCATTAGTGTCTCAAGTCTTCATACTGGACTGGACTCAATATGAAACTTACAGGACTCAAAAAAATAGAAAAAAGGCTCAACATGAACAGACTCATGACTTGACTCAACTTGACTTGACTCAAATGAACTAGACATATTCCAAGACTGATCCTAAAAATCCTAATGATATGGGTGACTCTGAATATATGACTCAAACGTAAAAATGCCTAAAACAGGACTCAGGATCAAACTACAGACTTAAGTGGGCTAAGCCCTTATTACAAAATTGGACTCAATTACTCAAAACATTATTTAGATAATTACAGAGGGTTGAGAGGCCTCTGTCTTATTCTGGTGCCTCTGGTATCCGCCGCATCACATTTAAGATGTCTTAACACAACCATCCAAAGTACTTCCTAGAACTTTTTAATAATATTTCATACTTAAAAATCTAATATATCCTAATTTCTTTAACATCTCATCAATTTCAAGTATATATATTGTATCTACATCATAATAATTAAAATAATGAATTTTGCTATTAATATATAATTTATTTGGCTCTTCAACAAATTGATCATTATGATGTAAAACTACTATAAAATGGTCAAGATTGTTTGCCAGCATAAAAAACAAAATTAGAATAATCTTGGTATTCAAAAATTGACAATATTTATTATTACAATCATATCAATTTATAAAAGATAAAACGATGTGAGTGATCAAGTAGGCATTGAATATTACTATTTGTTATTTTGACTTATTGAAATAAATTAATTAGACATTACCACCATTCCTTTTATTATTTTAAACATAGATATTTTATAAATCATAATTCCTATTTTTTTATTATTTTTTATATGACTCAAGTATGGATTTCTCTCTCTCCCCTCTCCTCATCCCTAGCCACCTAATTTTTATTACCTACTTTATTCTTTTATAATTATTATTGATTATAATTAATTTTTTACTGCTATTTAAGATGGAGAACAAATATGTATTTAATATATTTCTAACCTTGCTCCTATGAGATCAAATACTATGTCAGTGTATCAAGCTCAAATTCTAGGCTATTTAACCAAAAGTACGTAACAACAAGCATGTCAAATAGGCATTGAAGCAAAACTATAGTGAAATTAAAGTTCTTGCTCTGACTTTAAAAACCAAACCATTTCAGTTGGATTTTTTTTCCACCACCAACCTCCCCTTAGAATTTGTGGGATTCAGTGGCTAAAGATCTATTCATTGTTCTTAATATAATATATAAATTATATTATATTAATCATCTTGTTAATGCTCGTGCATTATCGAAAATGAATAAACCCCCTGCATGTAATGCACGCGATCCGCGCTAGCATTTCCGTGCATTGTCTTTTTTCATTATATAGTTTTGTGCATTTTATTATAATTTTTATTTTATTTTTTTAAATTATTTTGAATTTAAGTTTTAACGGCCATAACGGCTAGTTTGAAAGCATTTTGGAAATTTTTCTAGAATTTTGAGCCTATAAATAGGTCCCTTCAACGCATCCAACATCTCAAATCTCACTCTCTCCTATGATATTCTTTCATTTCAATTTTTAAAATCTTTTTTTTTCCAATCTTTTTTATTTTAAATTTTGCACTGAAGACGAGTTGATTGGCGTCCATTCGAAATCGTGCCATCGATGGGTGTTGGAGTTTGGCTTCCGGGTTATATCTTGGAGGAGAGTGTGTGGTCCAATTAATCTTCATACAAGAAGATGACCAAATCTCCTTTAGGATAGTGGTTCTATCCGTCTCCTAGCTAGATTCCTAACCTTATACTATAGTGCTATTGAAATTTTGTCACACCAAATTTATTCTGCTATATACCATGAAAAAAATTATTTTCAAACATTTTAAATATATATATATATATTCTGCTCTAATTATTAATAGTCTAAAGAGAGATTTGGTATTTGTAGTATATGTATATAAATATAATTATTTGTACTTAATTAGAGTTTATTTATCGTATATTTCATATATATATATATATTAATATAACTTTTTTTATTTATAGTATAATATTTTTTTTGTATTGTACAAAATTAATTGTATTATACAAAATAATTGAAGATCCTTTGAACCTGTCTTGAGGCTTTTATAAACAAACAATAATCATTGAAGCATATTAGAATCTGAGTTAGCAGCTTTTGACACTACATGTACTGAAGCACAATGGCTAAGAGATTAATAAATGATATAGAAATTATTTCACCAAAAATTTCAAAAAAAATCTTAAATTACGATTGTAGAGCTCTAATTGATCTGTTAAATCAACATATAACTAATAAAAAGATGAATAATCATATCTTGATCAAGTATAAAACTGTAAAAAATAAAATGAAAGATGTAATATCACTGCAGTTTATAAGATCAAAACATAATTTGGCAGATCTTTTAACCAAAGGCCTTTGCTGCGGTATTTGAGACATCGAGTGGGATGGGGTTTAAGTCCATATATTAATCATCAAAGTGAATCCCTACTGTCATGGCAACTCCATGATTAAAGTTCAAAAGAAAACTATCTCTGAGATGATATTTGAAAGCACCATTTTTAGGAGTCTGTCTCCTTCCCATCCTATGATGTTGTGCTCTATTGTGATTGTTAGGTTGAGCATAGCTCTTAATAGATCCAAGGCTGTGAGTTCAGTGAGGTACGATTTTGTTGCACGTGAGGATCTACCTTCGTAAAAATAGTTATGAGGTCACAACTATGAGATCAGGGCAAATCTCTAGTAACTCATGAAAATCAAAGCAAGTGCATGGTCTACGTAGCGCTATCCTGCATTATGATCAGCTCATCTTCATACTGTGTATTTTATACTACAGTTTAAACCTAGAAAGTACTTACACTAAGCACAGTAAAAATCTAAAAGTCTTATTTATTGAGTTTAATAATATTACACTTATTATTTATTTTATTTATTTTTATAGAGGATTGTTAACGCTCGTGCATTGTCGAAAACAAAATAAAACCCCCTGCATGCAACACGAGCGATCTGCGTGCGCATTTCCGTGCATTGCCTTTTTTCGTTGTATAGTTTCGTGCATTTTATTACCATTTTTATTTTAATCTTTTTAATTAATTTTGAATTTAAGTTTGTAACGGCCATAATAGTTAGTTTGAGGATATTTTCGAGATTTCTTCGAGGATTTTGAGTCTATAAATAGACCTCTATCCAGCCCTTCAACGCATCCAACATCTCAAGCTCTCTTCTCTCCTCCGATATTTCTCCATTCCAATTTTTAAAATATTTATTTCTTTCCAATCTTTTTTCACTTTAAATTTTTGGATTGAAGACGAGCTGATCAACGTCCGTTCGAGATCATGCCATCGATAGGCATGGAGTTCTGACTTCCGGATTATATCTTGGAGGAGAACATGTGGTCTAATTAGTTTTCGCATGAGAAGGGGATCAAATCTCCTTTAGGGCAATAATTTTATCTGCCTTCCAAACCAGATTCCTAACCTTATACTGTAGTGCTATTGAAATTGTCACACCAAATTTATTCTGCCATATCACGAAAAAAAATATTTTTAAACATTTCAAATATATATATAGATATATATATATGTATATGTATATGTATATATATGTATATATGTATGTATATTATATATAGTATATATATATGATATATATGTATATATATATATGTATATATGTATGTATATGTATGTATGTATGTGTATGTATATATGTATGTATGTGTATGTATATATGTATGTATGTATATGTATGTATGTATATGTATGTATGTATGTATATGTGTGTGTGTGAAAACGACTTGGATTTTCAGCAAACACAAGATTTAGATGCTTGAAAACGACTTTATTGTCTGCCATATCTGAAACATAGGTACCAATAATTCTTATACTATGACCTCACATATAATTTTTTTTTATAAACAAACATATCTACATGCCCATATATTGATTTGTTTTCATAAACAACCAAACACAATAGATAAAATAGGGAGATTACAACTAATACACAATCCTAATCTCAAGAACCAAATAAAAAAAGATAATAGAAACATTGAGATCATAGAAATATTACCAATGAAATGATAAAAAAATAAATCTTCCATAAATACATTTACAATAGGGATTAAATGGATATTACTCTTATCGTAACGAGAGAGCTCTTTTCTCTTAGCCAATGAAAGCTTTACTCTGTCAGATGATTACCATATTCTTCCCTGCATATTGATTAACACAACGAAGGCATCGTCAACATAGAGATCTTCTTTAGGGTTCAAGCAGGGTTTGAACGGATATTGAGGCCTAGTTGTTTTTGATTTAATGCATCTTCTTTCTGTGCCTATTTCATCTAAAAAAAACTCTAAAACCCCCTAATTATTTAGGATTCCCGAAATAGAACGATATACCACATTCTCTTTAAAATAACTCTCTATGATCCATGGATAGCATCCAATAGCCATGTCAAAAAAAAAAAAAAAAAATTCAAGTTCCGTTTGATCACACGTAGACTTTTAACAGTAATGATAAATTAACATCGTTTGATAATTTTAAAAATTATATTGATATAATTTAAATCTTGAAAACTAATTTAGCATTTAAGCTTTTATATATATATATATATATATATATATAGACTTTTCTAGCGGATCCAATTGGCCCACACCAAAAATTAAAAGTTACCCGTTGATTTGAGGCAGGTTGTATGCACTGCTTGGCTTATTGGGAGCCTGCAACTAATTAAGGAGATTACACATCGATTGTGCAGCATTTTGTGTGAGATTTTAAGATTACCTTTTTGTGTGGATCTCTGATCCAGATTTTCCATGATGCTCTCTCTTCTAAGACAATTGATACGCTTTTCCTGCGGGGTCTCTTCTGGAAGAACACCACGAAGCAGCCTTTATCAGGCACCATATTGGAACGGATACTGACCGTCCTTGCCACGGTTCTCTTTAGGCGGTCGACGTTTACAGTATTTGTTTGCAAGCATCTGCATGAAGTCAGAAGATGCTCTGGGACTCCCATCAGAGTAGACCAATATACAACTACTCTGATATATTGTTACCAAAAAAAAAAAAACCTAGTATATAAAATGCTGAAGTTGCAGCAATCCTCTACAATTCATGGCAGAAGGAATATTTTTTCCCATTCTACACTCCAATTAACAGGAATCACCTTGCAAAAGAGCCCTGGTTCTCATACTCTTTTTTTTTTTTTACCTTCCAAGGCGAGGTTGGGGGGGACATTTCTTGTATTAGCTTGCAAGGGTTTTGATACACAAATGACAGTGCTGCTGGTTGCACAGAAAAGCCAACTCATGCAAATACAGAAAAATGAAAAGTATTACAATGGCAGTGGTAGACATGAGTAGACTGAAAATAATTAAACTAATCGCAAATAGAAAGTACCAAAATTTACAGAATTCCAACAAATAAAAGATTATATATTTCCATGCCAAAAGAAAGAGTTCAACACGTCAAGATAATAATTTTTCATGTACTTATTTCTGCCAACTATATGATATTGGTGTCAGGAAAACAATGCACTAGCAAATCCTCGGTTTAAAGAATCTAGTCTACTGTAAATAGGATCCCTAGAATAAACTACATAACAAGTCCACCCTATCGGCTAAAACATCTAGTCCTGAAGCATTTTTAAATGTCAACATGTATTCCCAGAAAGAAAAAAGCAAAATTTTCCACCCTATTACAATGCCATCATTTCTTGGCCATACCGTGAAGGGGGGGTCAAGAATCATTTCTAGCGCCCATACAAAAACTATGCTAGAGGGAAAGGATGTTAAGGTACACAAGAAAATGTATGGAAAGATCAGTATAATAAAACCCACTTCGGTCAGAGTGAGGGGAGGAAAAGAATGATTCATATTGAGAAGGTTTACTGTAATGGTTGTTACCCCACCAACTCCCTGGTTTGGAAATGAAAGCGGCGGAAAACTCATCTTCCAAATGATAATTCCTCTGGACCATTGATCTGGAAAAATAATTAAAGTGCCCTGTTAAGATGATAATTTAGCAGCATCATAAACGATCCCAATGAATAACAAGCAATGGAACCTGATTGAAATTAGAGAGAATCTGCAATAGTCTAAAATTAACTCCAAGATCATTTCTAACAAACTTTTACTTTTTTTAAATAAATAAATAAAAAGATGATAACTTTCATGCTATGATAGATCATTAAATACTTAAATTCAAGTTGATTATGCTCTATCTACAATTATTGAGAAGAAACTAACATCTGATCATTCATCATGTTTGATAAGATGACTTATATGAAGCAATTATAACATGCTTTTACCATCCATCCAATTCCATAATATTTGTGAAGTGTCCACATTCATCATCATTATGGGAACAACAATGTTAGACATTTTAGTTGAATCTTCTGTTAGTAGAGACATCTCTATTTGCATTTTGCAACAGTAGTTTACAATTGTTTCCAAATAGATTACAAACAAATAAAAATAAAAAACAAAAATGAATGACAAGTGATGAGAACTACAACTACCTCTGGAGCTGGGGTGAAGAGGGTTGATCTGGAGAAGAACGTGAAGAACTTCCCTTATATGTGCCATGCCGCTGATCATAAGACCCCTAACTGGGTTTACATCATCGGATGATGTACTTCGTTCATGCCAGATGGATGGACCGGACCAAGAGAGCCAAACTCAAGGGATTCAGCATGTGAACCATACCCAATGCCTTTATCATATGAACCCACATCACAACAGGTGAAACTGCAGGATTAACTAGACTGACACCATTTGAGTTCGCTGTGGGCACTGGGTACATGCCATATGACAAATTTGGCGAGCTACGTGAGGAGTTTGGAATCCCAAAAGATCTGTCTGGGCTTTGTTCGAGGCATGTGGCTCATGCCTGGTGGATCCCATGCTCTGTCAATTCGGTTGTCGGTTGGAGACAATCGGTCAGGCCGTAAGCTGAGCTTCTCAGCTTGGGTGCAACCATCGCTGCGATTGGCAGCTCGTGATTTTGCATAGATCCAGCTGCCTTGTCTGTCAGCATTGTCATTCCGGTCATAATTGTAATTCCCTCTGTGGTTCTTGTACCTGACTGTCGATCTCTGAATGAAACTTTCTGGAGAAAGGGGAGGGGCAAAATGAGTTCCAAGTCACAACTTGGGATTTTATGGCCAAATATCGTGTTTTTAGTACACAATAACTGCAACATTTCTAGTTTCTTAATAGATGAGCCAAGAATCATATGAAATTGGGAATTATAGAAAGAAGATTTGCATGGTATAATGCATGGATGACAGAAATTTTTTAGAGAAGATAGATGAAGATCCAGAAGAGTGGGACCCTTAGTGGCTGAAAATTAAATACAAGAAATCGCTGACCAGGTAAAAGACAGCGCGACCATGACTTTAGGTTTATTCCTTCAAAAATTAAACAACAATAGTGGAACTGCTAGAGTGCTAGCATGGTCAACAGTGCATTTTGTGAGAATAATGTTACCAACTGATCAAGTAAAATATCTCTGAAACCACAAGTAATTACAAAATCACCATCAGTAAGAATGTACATACACAAACGTATCAAGTAATGATAAACTTTAGGATCATCTGTCTGCATAATGGTTCTCCAAAATATTAAATCGCTAAGAGAAATGATAAGCAGAGCTGATTTTGCACCTGATTTTCATGAGAATTGTTGGACACGACATCACTGTGAAAGCAAAAAATTTAAACTAGGACTTATATCTGTAGAAGACATACGAACAGCAACAGATCCAACAAGAAGTATGTTTCGCGCTAAAGATTTCAAATGCTAATGAAGACAAGTGATGAAATTTTTCCACTTAGAAAATGCAACCAAATATCAAGGCCATGCCCCAACACCTGAAAAGCAAAATGGGTAGAGAGTGAACAAAGCATACAAAAGGAATTCATTACATGACATCTACTTTCACCTACAGCTCCACAAAAGGTATGATTGGTTATCAGCCTCTAGTACTCCCCGATCCTAAAAAAACTATGTATGGCAACATCTTATGGGAAACTGTTATACTCTCAGAAATCCCTCTCACAAAATATCCCTAAATTATTTTCAAAGAATCCCTACAATATTTTTCAATTATTCTTTTCTCCCAAAACACTTATAATAGCCAAGTTTTGCCAATAATTATAACACTCAACCGATGGATCACCTAAAAGAAATGGATGGATGGAATTTTGATCTTGACTGATATGATAAAGAGAATATCAATTTGTTGGCAATATCTTATGTAAAAACTTATAGTAATCCCTATAATAGTCTTGATTATCTTTCTTGAAAAAATCCTTAAAATATTCCAAGGTTTGCCCATGATTATCACCTCAACCAATGTAAGGAAAGATCAGTTTGTTTCTTTCATACAAAAAACATTTCTCATTGTCTAAATTTCCAACTTTTGCAAACTCATCCTAATCTCATTCAAGACTGTCGCTATCTGATTCAAAACTTTTTTCTGGGCCCACCAGATTCAACTAGCATGGGACCTTTTTAAAAAAATGCATAGAATACTAAGAGTTTCCCGCTTGGACGCTCAGTGTTCAGCAATTTCAATTTTTTTTATCACTAAAGCTTCACATTGGTAATAAAAACAATTTTCAAGCATGCTAACTATCTGATTCTAACGGAAATGGCTGACTCAATCTTCCTGTTTGTTCTAATCTGTTGAAGGACGCAATGAAAGGGCGCTGATTAGAACTACAAGAGATGGATTATTTTACATCTTTGATGGTTCCAAGTTATGTTTGGCCCGCAATTCCCTTCATGACTTATGATGGGTCTCAGCTCCATCTTGGTGTCAATCTTTTGGGTTTAGTAGTGCTGGGGAGAGTGGAGGGGATCAGAAGAGGTAGAGAACAGTTAGGAGAGAGAAGAGAAGGGTTTTGTCTGTTGGTCTTGGGTAGAGAATCTAGAGACTAAAAAGTTAAAACCACTATTACAAATCATTAATAAAAACATCTTAAAAATCTATGTTATATATTTTAAAATATACCTTCTTTTTATTTATGAATAAGTACTTTATTAAGCACATGTCATTAGTTTGTGCATCATAACTACTCAGAGGTTAGAAACCAATAATATAATTCCAGGTGCTACAAGAAAAGCAGGCTAATGGATAATACATCTTCATGTTTCCCTAAATGAACCTAGATTCTCCTATATGCCTAAAGTAATATTGTTGGACATGTGTTAACGTGTATGAAAAAAACAATTATAGCAATATTCTTCTATATATGGAATTCTGATTTTATACAATAAAGACAACAAATCCTACAAAGCACATTTTGGCAAATCTGATACCGGTCATTGTTTTTGCTACATATAAGCCAATAGATAATTATAAAAAGGGGTGCAAATGAGCCAAGTCGAGTCAAGTCGAGTATCTATAGGTTCTAGCTTAACTCGAAATGCTAGGGCTCGAAACTCAGCATGAGATCAATTGAGCCTTAACATTCCAAGTTCGAATTCAAGCGATAAGAAAAAAAAGTAATACTCAAGCTCAACTCAATTCAGCTTGAATGTCAACCAAGCCTACTCAAGCTTGATTTGAATTCAAGCTACTTGGAAAACAACAACGAGTAAAATCAAGAAAAAAGAAAATAGGAGAGTTGCTAATTGCAACAACACCACTTGCTTTTAAAAAAACTGGAAGATTTTTTTTAGAAAAAAAGAGGGAGAAAAAGGTAGAGATTTACGGTAAATTAATGAATTTTAAAAAGAGAAAAATAAGGGGGAAGGAAGAGAGGGGTTGGGTGGGGGTGGGGGGGGGAATGACTTGTGGCCAGAGCGGCAAGGTCAGAACAATTGAGATGAGCCGAGCTAGTCGGATGGTGGGGCACTAGAGGCAGAGGAGAGGATCTGATGAGGGTGCCCATGGTGCCCCTGTGCGAACCTACATCTCAAGCGTGGCAATATAGTTGGAAGCCCCCTCTAAGAGCATCTGGAAGGAGAGCTTAAAGCAGCCTAGTACCAACCAGCAGAGAACCCTCACCTTTCGCTACAACGATGGTGATCTCTTCTCCGCCGCGTCGATGAATGGATTCTTGGGTTGGGGGGCCCAAGGGCCTCCACTTGCACAACTTGAGCTTGAGCACTCAAGTGGAGAGGATTGCCCAACTCCACGATGTCCAACCACACATGGCCACCACCAGTGCGCGATCCACTACCTCCCGGATGGTGTGGATTTGCAATAGCTCCACCGGCACCTTGGACATGATGCAAGGCTTCAAGGAGTAGAGCTACTCGTTGGGTTCAGGGAGAAATGAGAGGCGAGGCGAGGCGTTGAGGTTGCTGACAGCGAGACGGCAAGGTTGCTGGTACTAAGGAGCAGCAAAAAAAAAACCCTAGTTAGGGATTTGAGGGCCAGCACGACACTCGATCTCTTTGGAAGGGAAGGAGTGAGTATTGATGACTTGGGCACGGGACTTGGATTGGTTAAGATTTAGTGTTAAGTGGTTAGACTTAACTACTTAACAAATTAAAATAAAAAAATAATATATTAAATATATATATATTAAAAGCTAAATTAATAAAATATATAAATATTCAAGTAGGCTTGCAAGCTTTTGAGCCAAGGATTCTACTAGTCGAGCTCTGCTCAAAAAATTAATCAAGCTTCAAGCTCGACTAAAGCTCGAGTTCAGCTGAGTCGAGTCAAGTCGAGCTCAAGTAGCTCACGAGCGGTCTAACTCATTTGCACCCCTAATTATAACATACTTGAGAAATACAAAAACACAAAAAACACATTGCATAATTATAAATCATCAAAAAAGAATTTAAACCATGCTATTAAATGGACTCTCCTAAGCAAAGCAATGCAATAGCACAGTGCGCCAAGATTTATAAAATGCTAGGAGGAAAAAAATACATTATTACAAAAAAATGGAGTTGTTGAAGAGGATAACTGGCAACTCCACCCAACAGAGTCAGAAATTGCACCATTTGCAGAGTCATTTGGAGAAGAATCTCTTACTTCCCAACTTCAAAAGAGTACTTTAAAAATAAGGAAAAAGAAAAAAAATAACCCTTATTGCCTTAAAAGAGGAAATGGCCGGCTTATACATGGTCCTCTATGGCCCCTTTCCATGTTGCTAGGCGTCTCATTAGTAAACATGCACAAAAAAAAATGAAGCAGAATTGAATTTGGTCACTTAGGTGGTTAAACCTCCAGCATTCTTCATAAAGATAAAAGTTGAGAGAGAGAGAGAGAGAGAAGGAAGAAGCATGGTCAGGTCCGCTTATTCGTCTAAAGAGTTCTTGCTTATGACTTGGATCTTGACTGACTTCATAGCCTCCATTTCAAATGGAAGGAACCCATCTCTCTCTCTCTCTAGGTGGAAGGGAAATCCACATTCTGTCCTTCAGTCAGATAATCGCACCACAAATAAGCATAATCATGCCTTTATCAATTAGCAAGAAATATAGATTTTGAGATATATACTCACAGGATTTGGCAGATAGGTTCCAGTACCAGCATGGTATCTAGGGACTTCATCACCAAAATGCTGGAAAACACCAGAAGTCCTATGAGGAACTGGCTGCATAGGTGTACCAGGAACCAGTCGGTGGCTATAACTCATGATCTGTGTTAAGAGGTTGCATTAGCTGTCAGTGGTCTACCAGGGCCATCCCATGGAAAATGACCCTGCAAGTATATGGTGGCACCATAACAGGAGATTGGCATAGAAAAGGGCCTTGGTAACAAGCGTTCTGGCATGACCGCCCATATTGCAGATTTTGCCAGTGGCTAATAAAGTCACCATTGAGAATATCAGACTTGTGCTCCTCAGGGGCCTCAGGATCAGCACTTCTGAAAATGCTCAAGCTCACATGAGACTCGGACTGATCAAGGTTTTCTGCTGAATCATGATTCTGATTGCATGGATTTATACAGCAATGATCCAGTCTTTCATCCCTGTCAAATAGGTTAATTAATCCATCAGAATTGCCTGTTGCAGGTGGCATATTATATACAGGGAGCATGGTTAAAAATGGAACTGGTGGACCAGTAGGATAAAATGCAAATGGCACCACCGCAGAGTTATCCACAACCCTCTGTCCTGAGCCATTGACAATCATCGGTGGCAACAGGAATCACAGATTCTGATCCACTTATTTGTGTTGGTTCATAGCCAGATAATTGATGGGGTCTAGCATGCAGTGAAGGCTCATCTGCCTGTGTTGAAGAATGATTAGATGAGCCCTCCAGTTGCCACTCGCTCTTTGATTTCCTGTATAATGATGTCAAAACAGGAGAGTTGATTCTTCTTCCTTGTTTATCCCTAGATGACTTGGAGGTTTTGCAGATCCAACGGATGAACTTTCAGAGGCTGATTTGGTCCTGGAAGGACTAGCCTGTGAGGCAGGAATGTACCTCATATATCCATTCCTGTCACTAGAGTTAGTATCATTGCCTCTACCAGTTTGATTCTGGAAAGCACCAGTGTGTTCTTCACTTACTACACTATATTCTCTAGTAAACATGTGATGCCTGGTATAGAAGGACCAGAATTACTGGCTTGATGAAGAACATATAGTTAAAGCCCCCTAGAATTTCCTGGTGCTTGTCATCAGAATGAAGCATCTGAAAATCTCCATTTTCAAGGTCAATTCCCTGCTCAGATTGAGGATCATCTTCATGCAAATAGCCACCACTTTCCTCTGGGTTCATTTCTGTCATGCCACAACTCTCATTAGCAGGGTCAACCATGTCTTCTGAGTTCAAATTGAAGCCAGCAGTTAGGAAATAAGGCAACAAAGGTGAGGAAACAAAGCCTTGAGGAAACAGCATATTGGATAACTCGAGGGGACTCAGTCACAGGAAAACTGGTGGGAACAGAACCTGCAAAATTTCTGTGACTATAACCCATTGAAGCCAGAAGAGAGGAAGGTAATGGAAAACGTAAATGAGGAGATCCAAAATGAATTGGCATTTGAACCTGACCAATTAAATTATGCATATTGGAAGATGGCATCATATTAACCAAATCCTGCTCTTCCTGGTGCATTGCCAAGGCCTCAGACACAGATGAATGTTCTTCCACAATATTTGTGAAGCCAACAGCATCATGATAAATGTTCGAAGCATTATTTGAATCACCAGCTTCAAGACTTTTCTGGGATGAACAGTACCTTGAAGATGACGATCATCAAAAGATTTGCATACTGACTCCTTGAAACATCAAAACCTGAGTACTTTCTTCTACAACTACGGTCTAACCTTGCTGAGGGAATGAAGTTATTCCCTGTTTCGGGAACTTTGTTACAGCTCCCTCGAGAAAGAACTTCATAACATGTGTCAGTAAGCTCTGGAGTTGAGCGTGCCCTCGCAAAATGAAACCTGCCAGGTCCCCCGTGGTAATTCACACAGTTATCGGGCTTCAAAGGTTGCTGACTCTTTTCAGCTTGAACAAATTCTCTGGGGCCATTATTCTTTTCAATGTGATCAGAAACTCTAGAACTATTCTGCATTCTGTAACTTTTCTGGTTCTGAATACGAGAAATTGCAGATGTTGTACTTGTCCTATGTATGTTCTGAGAGTGTTGATTAATGGTCTGTTGAATCTGAGAAGAGTTGTCATAAAAAAGAGGACACCATCAGTCTGACAATCATGTGCAGCATGCAAACCAACATTTTCATTCTTTTCTTGGTGCTTAAAGTAATTCTAGCACTGTTGGATTCTTCATTTGAAACAGTTTTTAAAGGTTGCAAGTGCCACGAATTTGGGCTAGGAGCATCAGGACGATTGCCACTGCCATGTCTTTCCCATGTGTTCATGAAGAACTGATTTACTTCAGCAATCAGGTCCTCTTTTGGACATTCTAGTAACCTTGCCAGCTTTTTGGCCCCAAATGCAAAGGCACTGCGTATCCTAAAAAATTGCCTGCAAAACCTTTTTTTTTTAAATGACATCAACGACCACAGAGAAAAGGGGTTTACAAACTGAGTGTTGAACAGCTGTACCAGGTGTCAGATTGTGTGAACCTCAAAAAGAAATCAAATGGTTGTGTATCTTTGCATATGCATGCAAGTCTAATATATATGTACAGGGTTAAAAATACTCTGAGAAATAAAATTTATTTTAATGTCATCATACATCAACTGACCAAATAGTTGAGTCTTGAGACAACGTTGGGTAGGGTTATTGATAAACTTCAACGCAAATCAAAGTTAACACATCAAAGAAGCCTTTGAACTCGTAGATGACTTGAGCAAAAATTGTCATTGAATTTCCATGAGTATCACCGAAGAATCCAAGTGTTAGTAATGCAAATGCCAACATTATGCTGAGAATATAGAAGCTGCAAAGAGAGAGCTCACGCATGCACTCTACGCTCAGTAGAATGCATGTGCAAAAATGTTTAATGTGAAAATACATGTGTACTTCTTCCTGTGAGTTATTGAGATTTTCTCTTGCTTCAGACAGAATGGTTAGCAATAACAGCATGTGGGTCATACAGATTGAATCTGAGCACCAACAAATTAAAAGAAAAACAACTGCCTTGTTAAAAGCATTGTGGTTCCCCTTTTAATATGTTGCTAGTATTGTAGACCATACGAAAGACCATATAGATGGGGCCTATCTGTCAGTCATATAAAGTGTACTATTTTGTTTCGCAGTTCAATTTTTCTTTTGAGTACATTTGAATCATTCATGTTTCTTCTCATAGCATATAGATGGGTAAAATATTCTTCTACACCTATGTAGATAAAGATTGGAACACAGGATTTAGAATATCAGTTGGACACGAGAGACACTTTGTGGAATGTACACACATCAAATCAGGCCAAGTCACATTTGGGATTGTTCGAAAACAAGAAAGCAGAGGTGGTGCGGACACCAGGACTAACACCAAAGCTAATACCAGTAACACCAGGGCCAGAAAGAAACGACAGGTTAATCCACATCCCCGTGGATCACCTGTGAATAAAAGTCCTAAGCCCTAACCCCAGATCACTTGTAAAAGGCAATTTTTATTCTGTTATTTTAGCCCAGTTGGATTCAGCCCTAAACTCCCAATTCAACTGAGTCATGTATATATACACACAAACCCTATTTACCAAGTTGAGTCAGTATTTAATTTTTGTTTTGTGAGATTATGCCTTTTGATCAAATTGGTTTCAATTTGATCAAGTTGGGTTTAGAGGTAGCCCATTTACTTATTTAGTTGATTGAGTCTTGTAATTAGTTATTTTATTGAGTCCTATAATACAAGAGGGGACCCAAATCAAGAGACCATGTGACACCATGAGCCAACCCAATTCAAGTCATGTGCTAACCAATTCTTGACGCCACATGCCAACTAATTTTTGGAGCCACATCCTCAAATCTTGGATGCCTATGTCACATGCCACAGGCCACATCATCTTGGACATCATCACATGCCATGTCATTTTGATTGGCCACAAGAATTCCACATGGATGCCCACCAAAAGTCCAAGTCTCATGTTCCAAGAAAATTAGGACATCTAGACATCCAGACCTTCGGACATCCGTACATCTGGAGATCCAGACATCCGGACATTCAGACAACATTCAAGTTTATCCAAAAGGAGCGCCCATGAATTTCTTATTTGTCGCCATTTAAAAGCCAAGATATCGCTACTTTCAAGAGGAGTAAGTGGGAAGGACTCCGCGTCTCACCTTCTCTTTGTCGCCCACATCCAAGGGCGCCTCATTTTATCCTTTCTTCGTCGTCCAAGTTGGAGAGGTTTGAATTCAAGGGGGCGCCTATCATGAAGAGTCCAAGGGTGTGCCATCAACTTTTAAATTTCAAGGTGTGTAATCCATGGAGAACATTTAAATTCAAAGAAGTCCACCCAAAACAAGGAGTCCCATTCCAAGACAAGATAGAGGTTATCTTGATCTAATTTCAAGGAGACGCCAAGATGGGAAAAAGGATTAACGCCAAAGTAGGGAGGACGCCATATTCATCCACATCTCATTGTCGTCCATTCAAAATTAAGAAGTGGTTTCACGAGAACTTTCATTTGTCGCCAATTTAAGAGGACCAAAAAAGAATGACACCATCTCATTTAGCACCTCTTCTTATTACAAGATTTGTCGCATACTTTATTTTAAGAGTTGTCGCCCAAATGGATAAAGCTCCTCCCATGTTGTCGCCCAAGCCAGATGAAGCCCAGCAAGAGATCAAGGTCAAGAGACCAAGATGCCAAGAGAGGAAGTTCCAAAGTTTGCTGCCCAAGGAAAGCCAATTCCATGGAGTTCTTGCCCTTCTAACAAGAACTGAACACTTTGTAACCCTTATAATTCTAGTTTGTAGACTATAAATACCACCTTCAACCCCTTGTATTCAATTGATTCTTTTATGAATAAAGTGAGAGCATTCTCTTAATTCCTTTGCTGTGATAGCATCGTGGGGTGTGAGGCTCTAATTTGCCTTTGTTCTTCGAAGTATCGAGAGGTGTGAGGTCCTAGTTATCTATCTATCCAACCATCCATCAGAAATCCTAGCCGCCACCTTCAAGCTTTCTTCCCTTCCAACTCTTTCTTTCAATCTTCTTCTTCCTTCCACGCCCTCTAACTTGAGTGTTTGTGAGTGTTTGCATGTGATCAAGATCTGAAGTAAAGACTTTCCTTGCTTTGGAACTGAGTTCGTTGCCGATCGGAGCCCGAGGAACGACAACTTTGAAGTCCTGCCGCGAAATCCTAAAGTACTGAACTAGATCCACTTCAAGGGTAAATCGTCGTTGGTAATTCTAAACTTTTTTTCTCTTTAGTTCTGATCCGTTAAAAAATAGGAACCCTAGTTTACGGTGATTTCTTAATCACCAAGTTATGTCTTGTCTATTTTAATTGATTTACATTACGGTAGCATAACTAGTTGACTAGTCTAGCCTTATTGGATGCTTTGAGTCTTAACTTTGATAATTCCAGAAAGAGAATTGTTGTTTAATCTCTGAAAATTGGTTTTATAATCAGTAGATTAGTTTTGCATCATCCCGTCCCGCATCAAGAGGCCTCCATGGTGTATTAAAGAGTAAGATTATGTAATCAAGTATCTTTCTCACTTTTTGCATCCTATTAACTAATCGAAATCTAATGATAGTTAAAAATGATCATTCATTTCTTAGCATTTCAAAGAAAAATTATCTACTTCTTTTTAAAGAAATCTAGCAATGAAAAGCCAAATGTGTTCGAGAATCTAGAATATCTTGCTATACTAGGGTACCATAGTTTTAGAGAAAAAAGTGGATATATCACAAAGATCTTATCACTGAACTGGTTGTACAAGTAGTCAACACACCCAAAGAACTATTAGACACCCTACATTTCCATGCGAAAATCAATGCTGGAACAGAGGAGCACCCAGATGACATCATATAGGAGCTGCAAAAAAAAAAACCACACCCTTTTACCATATGTAAGGTTCTACAATTTATTACTATACAGCCAGAAAGATAATTTTTGACAAGGAGTATATAGAGGCTTTTATTAGATATACTTAAGGACCCATTAAAAGTAACCAGTTTCCAATTATGACGTTTTATATATAGAGCATTCCATTTTTTCGGTCCCCGCAGCACAGTATAAGGCCTCTAGACATCAACAGAGACTAGAAGGAACTTCATTGAACTCTTATTCCTTAGTTAACCTCAACTTTACAAGCTAGTCCCTTAATCATCTTAACACATCCTAAAACTAGATCGATAAATAACATGACCCTTCCTGCACTTCAATAATTCTTAGAAAAGTCATTAATGGTCTATATAGTAGTCATCAACTGAAATATTTATTATTCTCCTGATTAAAACTTCACCCTTTATTTTCAAATCCACTGTCACTCATCCTAATCCCAATCAGCCCCTATAGAACTACCCGCTGTGTCAGCAACACCTCAACTGATATGCCAGAGGCCTTAAGAGTTAAAACAATTGTACTTATGAAAAAATGAGTCCTAAACGAGGTCCTCTGTATTATAACCAGTACCCGTGCTGGTAGGCCAGCAAAGTAGTGCAGTATGCCCCTGTGCCATGCCATTCCAGCATGAGCCAATAGAAAATCAGCAAGGGGGGGAGAGGAAGGAGGATGAGGAAAAGAAAAAGAGAAGGAAAGGGAGAGGAAGGGGGAGAGAGAGCAGGAGAGTGTGACGGAGAGAGAGAGATGCAGAGGGAGGGGAGGGGGAGAGGGAGAAGGAAAGAGGCAGAGAGAGAGAGAGAGAGAGAGAGAGGTCATTGGCAGCTGCTGGAACAGGGCTGACAAAAGGGAAGAGCAGGCTTTCGAAGCCCTCTCTCCTGTGTGCATCAAAATAGGAGCACAGCCAGCAGAGACCCTTTTTTATATATATTTTTATTATTTTTTAAAGTGAAGTCAACAGCCTGGTTGCTGACTTCATTTGCAAAATTTCAAAAAAGAAAATAATAAGTTGAATGTAGCTGCAGACTTCATTTTAAGAAATCAAATATATATATATATATATAAGGGGTCGGAAACCTCTATCCCCCTCCCTCAGCCCCATTCAAGCAAACACACTCCACTGCTACCCTCTCCCTCTCTATCCCTCCCTCCCTCTCCCTCTCTCTCTCTCTTCCTCTTTCTCTCTGTCTCTTTCCTTCTCCCTTTCCTCTCCCTCATTAGTTTCATTGCCAGAACAGTCCCGGTTTGCCATGGGTATGACTTGGTATGCTCTAAAGCGGGAGGTTCAAGATGGTTCGGCCTTCCTTAGTCCTAAACCTAATCATTACAATACATCATAATTTTTAGTTAACTACATTTGTTGATAACTTAGAACATCTTTAAAATATTATATGCAAAACTGTGCAACCGCCTGGATCTTATTGCATAAAATAGTGCCATCAACTTGATTATGCAATCCAATCACATTAAAAAATGTAAATTAATTGCTCATGAAATTCTGAGGTTAATATTATGCAACATGACTAAGTCAAAATGATACCTTGTTATTCTTGATCTAAAATCTGCTCATAATCATACTAATATGTATGCCTTTTAGGTTATTAACACATAATTATCTTCAAAAACCACATGATTAAAAGCAATCTTAAATTGACGCCATATAGAGAAGCAAAATCAAATTTCCATCAACTTTTTTTTTAATTTTAGCATGATGCAACAACTGCATTAGCATGATGCAACTACTGCATGATTAGGTTCAAGCACCAATTAAGATCTTGAATCCTATCCCATGTACAAAGCTATGATTCATTCCTACTATATGGCAAACTCTCCAATGAAAAGCAACATGACCAGCAACGATAACTATTTTTTTAAATAACTGTTATCAAAATTCCGGGTGGGTAGCTTACATCAAGGCTTTAAATCCCGTGGGATGGGACTATCCAAGTTTTTTCATGGAACACACACATCACCATCTTGCCTCATCCCAACACTTAGGACAAAGAATGTCCTGAGTCATGCCAACTGGGATGCTAGAATGATAAAGGAATGGTCTTATCATGGGGTGGTACCCATTTCGATGTCCAATGGGATGTCCCACCGAGAGTTGAATCCTTGGTTTACATATTCTCAATATAAGAGGAAATGGAAACGTATTTTGACTTCATTACCAATACATCAGGGATTATTTTTTTAAAAAAAACTGTAAATGAAAAGCATATATCAAAATGCAAAACACAAGGAGATATGTTTCATTAAAATTAGAGTGCATTATTTATTTAGAATTTGCTTATTGCAGAACATGTACCAAATAGGACTTAATTAGAATCCAACATATGATTATGTTCAAATATACCAAGGTGTGATATATGTTTGATTAGTATGATTAACCAGTCTTAATCAATCACAAATGCTTTACTTTAATAATTTCCAACAAGTTACATGTATGTCTTCCCAGGTTCCCCTTCCTTTGACTATTCCAAATAATAGAAAGCCTAATACACCTTGTTCAGAGCCTCTCCTAATCACCATAGCATCTCAACAAGTCTCTATCATTTTATCATCTGCAAAACTCCAATCTTCCTCTAACATGCTCTTTCTACTCAAGTAAGGTCTTGCAGCTTCTTTACTGTTGAAAAATCCACCATCTAAAAATTAGTTGGTCCTTGTATTGCTCAATATTTAATTCCATGGAATGTTAGGGTAATAAGATCTATACAAGCTATTCAAATGCTATTTTTTATGGTCATATAAGAAAAAGATTATCAAGTTGACAATAATGAAAGAAAGAAAGATCATAACAAGAATTTTCCTACTGCAAATGATCTCAAATATTATTCCCAGAATACTTTTAGCTGAGATTTTTAGCCACTTGAGGTCATTGCATGCATGGTGCTGTTTTGGAAGTTGCAACCTCAACTAGGAAAAAACAGTTCATTTTTAAAAAACAAGAAGTAGGTCAAGTCACGCAGCTTTACACTGCACATGACCAGTAGTTGATGTCCATGAAATGAAGCACAAAGGAATTTGCATTATATCATTGTAAGAAACAATGGTGTAAGCAAGATATTATGATAAAAAGTTAATAGGCAAAAATTAATGTATACAAGAACCATAAATCCATATTGAGCACTCGATGTAGGCTATGTAAAATGTAAAATTATCGATTTGCTAACTGCAAGATACACAAAATAACATAGGTTCAAACTTCAAAGTTTCTTTGTTCAAGAAGAAAGATTTAAAATGTTAAGGAGATTCTTGTTGTTTAAAAATCAATGAACAGAAAGAAACATGAGGAAAAAAAAATATCGTCTTAAAGGATGCAGGTTAAAGCTTAAGGGAAATGATAAAACTTTCGAATATGAAAAGAAAAAGTGCTCAGAAACTGTCCAAAATATTGAAAGGATATTGATATTCTGAAAAGATTTGTGCATTTCCTGGAATATAATTTAACTAAAAAATTTGCTTCAGACAATTAGCACAAGGAGAGGTCAACTGTTTCAAAACTCTCTCTCCCTATCTCTCAGTCACATACAGGCAAATGTATTAAGCTGCTCATGTGGTTCTCTTGTTTAAGAAAACAAAATCAGAACTCTTTGCTCAAGAACTTCTGTTCCAAACGCCCTCTCCCCCCCCCCCGCCCCCCGTGCCTGGGGTCCCCCTTTCTCGACAAAAAGCCAAACATGCTTTCAACTAAAGATAATAGAAAAGTAGAACCCCCTGAAATCCTGGTTTAGATTGTGAAGCAAACAACAATACAACCTTTGCATGCAAGATAAACATATAAATATGCTAGAATTGATTTTCAAAATAGCACCATGAATTAAGCAGTTTAATTCAATCATACCACAAAGACAGAAAACAGCAGAGCCAATATAAGTGCACAATACCTTTACTAACACTGCGTCCAAGGTTGTTGTTTATACGTAAAGGATCAATAACATTGAAATGCTTTGAAACAAAAGGCTGACCAACTGGCCTAACAGCATATACTGTACTACACATATCAAGAAAAATCTTGCTGAGCAACAATTCACCGTTATCCTTTCGAGGAGGTTCCGCTGAATGATATTTCAAAGGTGAGAAACAGGAGGTGGCATTTAATATTTTCTCCCATTAGGAAAAGAAAAATGCAAAGATTAACTCACCAGCAATATCTGGAAGCGAACTAATAGGTACAGGACCCCAAAGGCTAACACAAAAATTATCCCAATCAAAGTTGCTGAAAAACTCTAAAAAACGATATAGGACCTATGATTCACAATAATAAATATGGTCAGATTCAAAATTTAATAAGAAAAAGGAATAAAGAAAATAAATGAAATTACCTCAAGTGGTCCAGCAAATGATTATTAAACACATGAAATATGTATAGAACCAAAGTTTCCAAAGCATACGTAGAAATAGGCCATGATGGGCACCCAATATACGGCTCTCATAGTAACACCAGGCCTTGATCAATATAATACTCTGTTTGAACAAGTGATCATGATTTATGATATGATCAATCTGCAGAAATTGTACATTAGTTAGCATATAAATGCTCGAAAGGCTTTGCAAACATCATTTTTCACATTTTTTTTTTGGAAACACAAGTTGGAACTATACTTGAGGCACCAGCAGCCCACCTGTTCAAGAAACAAAGTGTACATAATCCACTGAGCTGATTAAATGATATATCGACCACAATATCTTCTACAAGACACTTTATAATCTTTACCTGAAAAAAAAGATAAAATTGGGAGTCAAATACATGTGTGAAAGGTCCAATGTAAAACATCAATGGGCCACCAAAATGAAAACAACATCAATGCACAAACACAAAAAGCTAAAGTAGTGTCCTAAAAATGAAAAAAAGGGGCAAGCAGGCTTTATCCCAGCAACCGGCATATGAACTTTAGTGCAGATTAAGACACGACCAAATTCATATATGAAGAAGAAAGAGAACTGCATTAAAATGGCTTCATAAATATGTTTACAAACATATTACCAGATAATATAGACAGCAACTAAAAAATAAGTGCCAAAAGTATAGATACAAGGTATTCTTATGCTAGGTCAAAGAAGAGGTGGAAACCATGCATCATACTCAACAAAACCTAAAAAATTCATTATAGAAAGAACAAGATGGCATAAAAAAACATTTGGGATCTCAGTCTCTTAATTGAGGAGTAGAGATTAAAATCATCCCTTAAATGGTGCAGAGGCATAGCCTCACATAAAATCATCATTTCTATCATATCACCTTATGATGTTCAGGTGCAGCATTGTCTGCTCCATAGCAATATCACAAGAAAATGACAGAAAAGCTCCCTCAGCAAGAAAAACATGGATATGAACTAGCTCTCAATGACTGACTTTTATAAAACTAGCAAATAATGACCATAGTACCGGCAGATTGGGTCAGTACCACCGGTAGTGCACCATTCTTACTAGAAACTGGCACCTGGGATGGCTGCAGGATATCGGTCCCTTCATGGGGTACAATGTCCTGCCCATCCCAGTTAATACGGTCAGGACCAGCCCATACCAAGGTGAGCATCTGACTGAATTGCCTAGTTTTTTTAAGAAGAGATAAAGAAAGTTGGGGGAGAGGGAGGCACACCCTCCCTTCTCATTCTTTTAGTCAGGAGGATAGAATGTGAAAGCAGAGAAGAGAAGCAGAGAATGTGAAAGACAGAAAAAGAGCAGAAGGGAGAGGAGAAAGAAAGGAAAGGGGGCAGGAGCAGTCTCCCTTCACTACAATCTAGTTTCCTTGATGCCAAAAAACCTCCCACATCTGATGAATCACCACTTCCCTTTTTTCAGCACTAATTTGTTTGTCCAATGAATAAAAAATACAAAGAAAATCATGCCAAAATATTGATATTCACTAAAACATCATTCAAGATATAAATATTAAAAAGGGACAACAAAAAGAATGACATTCCAATACAACACCAAAACACTGAAATGTAACAAGAGTCATGATGATAGTATCTTGCATTAAACCTTGCTTTTGAATACTAAATATTAACATTTAAAGATATAACATTAGATGACAAACAATATCAATGATGATTATTAATTGCAAGGACCTATACATATACACAATATCTAAAAAATGTGAGTTTGGTTGAATTTACTAAAATGAAAACTTTCATTCACAACTTGAAAAGGGATCGTAGTTCTATGCAGTGTGCCCTTCTGCAGGAACATTTTTTACATACCTAAGTATAAAATGGGATCAAAAGATAGTTCATCTTAGCCCTCGCAATGAATCATATAGACAGAAGTACTTAATAAGCAGCAAATTGAATCCACACACCCCCACCCCCCCGCCGGGAAAAAAAAAAAAACATAAAAGAGACATATAGATCTATAGTAACTATTGTGCAATGAATTATGCTGATACCTATTATTAAACTATATGATCAATCAAGGTAAAATATTCATACACGCATGGATACCTAATAAGCCCACTTACCTTTTAAATCCTATTGTGTACCTAATCTTACTTGTTGGTTTTCCATCTCAAGAATATATTCCATACACCTGATATATGTACTTTCTTCCAAAGTCAACCACATCATACTCTAATCTCTAGCCCCATCAAAATGTCCTTATATTACCTCCAAATTTCACCTTCAATCATGTTGTCGGCCAATCCACTTTGTTAATGGCTCACTTTGCAAGCCTTGCTCACAAGCTTGCTTGACTTGTTAGCATGCAATTCTTTCTTGCCATATAACTAGCTCAATCTCAAGAGATCACTTGTCTAACTATGAATTTATCTCCATGAACTTCTTATTGCTCCCAAAGTCATCAATGTATCAATCATCCCTCTTACCACCAACCAACCTAAAATCTTAATCACCACTCTGATAACCTCCATTTATGATAGATTTATCTAGCAGCTAAATAACTAAAAAATTGCAGATCTGATCATTGATTTTGAAGTGACAAAACTCTTCTTAAAACGTCTGTAAGCTTCCCTTAATTGAAGAAATCTTGCTTATATCTCAAGCTGCTGTCATCATGTTGACCTTCATTGCCAATATTGGAATTCAATAATGCTTCATGTGTACTATATGTGGGTGCAGGTGTATATATTTAATGTTGAATCTTTGATTAACGATATGATACATCATCCAAATTGAAGATCCCTACCACTGATAATATTCTACATAACAAAAAAAGCCTAGAATCTAAATTTCACATATTTTGGTGGTCTCTAATCAATGTATCAAGTAGGTACAAAAATTAACGGTAGCACAAAATAGGGTGGGCACCGAACCAATGCGAAGCACAACCAACCCAAACCAGTTGGTTTGCACTGGTTCAAATAGGTGAACCAGTCTCTCCCATCAAATAATAGAAGAGAGAGAGAGAGAGAGAGACTCAAATAAGTTCATTTGCTTCTCACATCTACTCTCTTCTCAACCTCCACCCTAATCAATGTATCACATAGTACAAGAATTAAGGTACACAAAAGAGGGGGGCACCAAACCAATGTGAAGCCACCAACCCAACCATTCAGGTTTGGCACTGGATCAGATAGGTGAAACAAAAAAAGTCCCCCCATCAAATAATAGAAGAGATAGAGAGAGAGAGAGAGAGAGAGAGAGACCGTAATAAGTTCATTTGCTTCTCACATCTCTCTTCTTCAGCATCCACCCATAGCCTACTCCAATCCCTCCAATAACACATATTTCACATGAAAATGTTAGATCCAAGGTATCCCACTCTTCTTCTCTCAGGTTTTAATTTTTTTTCTTTTGAAGCCAAAAATCGGCAAAATTTTGATAAAATAGGAGAGAGGTCATGCCAAATTTTTTGATTTTGGCATGATTTCATGATATGTTGTAAATCTATAAATGACCTACACAATGAAAATAAAATCTTTAATTTTCATTAAATCTATAATTTTTAAATTAAAAAATATATTTTTAGATTAAAAATTAAAAAATGTAACTGTAAAATTAGAATCTTGTTTAGAGGTATGCCACCTACCCTCGACCTAAATCTGGTATCCATTTATTCAAGTTTGGATGCAATCATGCACATAGTGGCCTAAGCTCGAATTTGAAAAAGAAAATGAGAAATAAGTAACCTTTGACATATTCTCATCGGCTTAAAATTATTGGTAGCATATGTGGTAAGGTTTTACATAAATTTGAGCTCAAATTAATTTCTAAGATTTTTAAATTTAAAAATTATTTTTAAATTAAAAAATATTAAAATGTATAATTAATAAAAATTATAAAAAAATTATTACTACATATTTGATAATTCAAAAGTCTTTTCTAAAGTAGAAAACATATTTTTCTGAATTTATGATATTTAAAATTATTTTTTAATTAAAGTTTTTAAAAAATCTAAATAGCACAAAAAAATGAAAAATTAAATTGTCTTACATAATTAAAAAGTATTTTTTTAAGTAGAAAATATTTTTTTTTGTGATGAAGAAACTTTTCTATTCTTAAAAATAAATAAACCAATGCACTTGTTAATGTAAGAATAGATTCCTCGAGGAAAAGGACCTAAAGCATAACATTGATTGGAACCATTGGCCAATACTCGGGTAGGTGCCATTGAAGGTGCAACTAATGCACCATAGAATTCAAAAGAGATGTAATCTGGTTGAAGCAATACCTAACTCGGTAGCTACCCTTATGTGCTTAAAATGCCATAGGAAGCTCGACGATTGATGAAGAAGCGCTTTTGCTAATTTCAAAGCAACAAAAGAGAGGGTTGTCAAGAAGACAGAGGTGGATTGTAGAGCGGCAAAGCTACCTTCCTATTATTCCAAGGAGTTAAAGGTAGCCTCCACTCCGCATGACAAGGAGCATAAATCTAGGCTACCATTCAAGCAAGCTTGAATGATTAGTGACGGCAAAAGGAGGTGGCCAGGTATAGATTTGGGCTGTCACACTATAGGTCAGGCTTTAGTTCTATATGATCGGTGGGACAGAGCAAGAGTTTAAAAGGACTTTCTCAATTAGGGAGGCTATTAGTAAAGACGATGACTGTATTGCATTCATACTAAGGGCTTTTGGCAGCAGAAAGAAGTCTCCCAAAAAGATTCCACCAAGAGCCACCATCCATGATTTTGATCCATATGCCTTCCCCAATTGGGATTCAAAGTAGCAAAGGGTTGACATCAAGCTGAAGTAGGATAAGAATGATATATGATGAGCTATTAAATCCTAATTCCATTTCAGTTACCTCACAACAAATGCAGTAGGCAATACATACTATAGGTCTACCATTTCCTCCATCAAAGCTACTAGCCCAAGTAGAGATCCTCCGGATCGAACGAGATTTATGATGAGTTTCTTAACAACAATAAGGAGCTATAGAAATGGATTGTATCATATTAAAGCAAGTGGCTCATATATGGATTGGCAATGATATGTGATGGTTGGACCAGCCCCATCAAATGAAGCATCATCAACTTCCACATACCATGACACGGCATTTTTTCAAAAGTCAATTGCACTTTCGATTAAATGCACGATGTCATGTACATCCTCTGGTTGATGAAGGTGACCAATCAGGTAGGAGAAAAAATGTCATGCAGGTCATTACTGATAATGAGCTATAGTATAAGGTCGTTGGAGAGATTCTAATAGAGCAACGGCCGCATATCTCATGGATCCCATATATTGCACGTTTATCAATCTCATATTGATGGACATTGGGAAGCTTCAGGGTGCAACATATGCAATGGAGATAGCCCCGTATCATTAAATTTATCCATAACCATACATGGATCCTATCACTAATGACAAGGCACGTAGGGGAAGAGATCTCGAGACCAAGTACTACGTGATTTGCTACAAACTATATTGCACTTGGTACCTCTTTGAGAGGAAAGCATACATGTGCTATTAGTGACAAGTGGCAAAAAAGCAGACATGCGAGGATTGACACTAAGGAGAGTAATGTGGAGAACATGGTGATGAGGCAGACATTCTAGCAATGAGCCGAGAAGACAGTGAAAGCCATCAAACCATTATACGAAGTGCTTCAGACCATAGATAGTGAGAGATACCTTCAGATAGTCTTCTATATCACATGATGGATAGGCAAAGAATTAGATTAGAAAAGCGAAGCATGTTCAGAAGTACATCAACATCATAAGGAGCAATGAGACTATTAGATGGGTAGGGACTTGCATCTAGCAAGCAAAAAGTAAAGAATATCAAAAATTTGATTGCTCCTATTTTATACAATTTGACTAAAACAATTATAAACTCTATTTGTAGCTTACTACGTGAACTTGAGGTTCTAGTACACCATACCTAGGATTGACATGGACGTGTAACTTCTAACCACCATGCATAATGTGATATATAACATGGAGCCTAATCCAGAAGTTGTGGCCCTATGTCTACAAAAGGTAAGCGAACTTAAGTACCATGCTTTATTAACTTAACTCTATCTTTAATCATTAATATATTATAACACGTATCTTTTTCAAAAACTAACATATTTAGTGAGGGCATTGATAACTTTAAAGTCTCGACAGTTGTCATGAGAAAAAAATATATATGAATCCAGGCATATTAGATATCAATGATGATCGCTATTACTTGATGTTAGCAGTAACTAATATGTTACTACCTTATATGTAACTTTCTTCAATGCTTTTGTAGCTAAATGATAGATTTATTTTAGTTTGTCGACAAAAAATCTTAAGCAGCTAGCTATCCAAATCCTCTTAAATAGTCTCCTCAAGTGGCTATAAGCAAACTAGTCCACCGTTGCCCAAGTAGAGGAACTGTCAGACACAGAAGTGCCTCAATGATCTCTATATGTTCACTACAATATGAGGTTAAGACTGCAATGCATTTGGAAGAAAGTAGAGCTGAAGTATTCGGATCCGATCCATACTGCTTTTATTCAAGACAAGGATGATCTAGTGATTGGATGGCTTGTGGCTACCAACAACAGTCCAAGCTTGATGAACCCGGATTGCCTCCACGATAGACCAAATTTGTAGCCAACGAAGCTAGGGTGGATGTAGAGCAATAGGCAAATCGCAATATTCCACACCACTTCTATTTGACTAGCCACAGCCAAAGGGGTCATTGGGGAGCTGATCATCATATTCCATATGCAAGATATTCTCTCATAGATTTGACCAAGTTGCTTAGATGGGGCCACCATGCTACCCAATCAACTCAAACAACAAGATGACATTCACCTGCCAGCATGGCCATGTAGAGAGGAGCATGAGAGGAAAGCAAGCAACTACTTAGGCACAGCCTGAAAAAAAAGAATAGTTGAAGCCCCGATGGAGAGAGCGGAGAAGAAGTCAGTTCACTTAAGTTCAGAAATCAGGATGAGTGGCAATAATGGTTTGATGATCATAGATCTGATGCCCAAGGAAAATTGGAGGACATGAGACTATCATTTATAAGACAGCTACAAGGAGGTCTTCAATTCATCGATGAGACCTAATTTATATAGACTACATAGGATAGGAACCACAATGTACAACCTGATAAAGCATGCAAGGATACGATTATATATAGGAGATGGGCTTCTCGAGATCATTTAAAACACAATGCAACTGCAAATAACCTCGCATGAGGAGTAGAGTCCATAAATGTATCAAGTTCCAAGTAGTAAGCTAAATCCTATTACTCGCAACCACAAGCAGCTTATGACCTATTCGAATTATAGGTATGGTGCATTTAAGGTATCATCTTCCAGTGGTTACTACTTACACAGCCCAAAACATCTTATGGATTGGATTTTGCTATCCTTGATAGTATAAGTCACGATGCCCTATACACACCGATCACGACCATCATTGGCTTCCACCTTCCCAAACTTGGGATCCACGTGAGGCATCTCTTTTAATTTATTTCAGTGCAATGCCACGACGATGTAGAAAAATCACACCAAAATGTTAAGAAGCATCATTTAGGATGTACTAAAATTATAGAAATATCAAAAAACATCAAGAAATATCAAATTACACTTAAAATCATTCAAAAAACTAAAAAAATTGATTAGGTTTCATTAAACCCTAAAAAAAATTAAAAACCAAAAAAATGATGTGCCAGTTCGAAACTAGCATGCCATGGCATGCTGTGGCAATACAATACCAATTGGTACCATACCAAAATGGTGGCTGACCGGTCTAGGTCCTGATACTGGTTTGACCAATCTTGGTAGCAATTGCATTAGTGTACTAAAATACATGATACAACACATACATATGAGTTTGACCATACATTTTTCATTAATTTCTCGTAAAAGGAGTTAGCAATTAAAAATCAATGATACGGCATATAAATTGAACAACCAAACCCTTGACCATAATCTACACTATGAAAAATGCCTCTAAATAAAATTCATATATTTTAGTATTGCACACCAATGTATCAAGTTAGTACAAAATAAGCAATATCAATTACACTTATATGGTAAAATATATAACAAGGCATAAAAATAGACAATCCACTTTATGAATCCTGGTCTACATATTTAAAATATGAGCAATTTAAATTCACCAGGCCTTGATAATTAGGTCATAATAAAATATAGTATTGTGTTATTAACCATCTATTTTGGCACTTACTTGATAATTATGTTAAACACTTTTTTTCATTTCTAGGCACTTTTGTAGTGTAGGTCATGTTCACAATTTAGGTCTTGAATTTGGATAATACATTACATATTTGAATGGTCAACTCCTTTTCCAAGGATTTAAGATAAAGTGTGTAGTCCAATTATACACACACACATATATATATACACACATATACATACATATACATATACATTAAATCATCAAGATTCGCTAAAGAAGCTAGAAGTTCCGCAAAAAATGCAATCCATGGTGCTAAACAAGGACTCACCACACTCTAGACAGATATCAATCAAGACAAGACAGCAGAGATGTCTACAGAATTATTCCTGGCAAAGCTAAACAAGACAAGACAACTACATTATCTAAATGATGTCTATGGTAGATTCCTACCAAAAGTAGACAAGACTTCTATGGTATCCGAATTCCAAGCCAAGACAAGACATGAACTCCGGCCAAACTGAAATCCATGGACTTCAAACCTAATGAAGTCCGCTAGCCCTTTCCTCGTCTATAAAAGGAGGGAAAGGGCACAAAGATAGGCATCAAATGATCAGCCGGAGAGATTCCCTTTCCACACCTCCCACTTCTCTCTCTCTCCTCTCTTCTCCTCCCTCCACATCACATCTTCTCTCCACTTCCTACCCTCCAACACCTTTTCCACTTTGGTTCCTCCTCTGAAGTCTTACATCATTTAGCAAAGTCTTCCATCCATTAGCTAAAGTCCTCCTCCATCCATTACACTTCCACCAAAGCCAAGTCATCATTCCATATTCCTTCCACCAACTCAAGTCACGACAACAAGATCCTCCTCCCTTGCACTTATTTTACAATTGTGTATATAGATGATGTGTTAATATTTTCTAACAATATAGATCAACATTGCAAGCATTTACAGATTTTTTCTAGAACAATAATAAAAAATGGGTTAGTGGTATTTGAAAGAAAAATAAAATTGTTCTAGGAAGAAATATAGTTTTTAGGATTCAAAAAAAGATATGATCAAATTTCCCCAATAAACTTTCTGACCTATACATATATATGTATTTATATACGTATATAAATGCATACATACATACATACATACATATATATATATATATATATATATATATCTATATACATGCATACATACAGCAAGATCAGCTTCCCCCTCCAGGAGACAAAGTGGACTCCTATCAAGAATGTCCAAATCCGGTATTTCATTTGCTCCCTCCCCTAGTGCTCTTCCTCATATTTCTCCTTTCAATCGTTCTCTATGGATATTGTTTAGCAGCCTAACCTAATTTCCAGCCAAAACTCATAAGCATAATCCTATTCTTGCATAAAAAACTTTTTCTTCACAAAACCAACCATCAAGATGAATTGGCCGTACTTCAAACACTACTCTCATACAAACCCTCCAAGTTTTGATTGATGGTCAGCATATTCTATGCCCTTGTTTTGAACATCTGTGTGCTTTTAGAGGCTTAGTTGCATATCTGTTACCACTTGGCATACAAATTTATATTAGATCTTTGCTAGGAAATCATGCAAAGAATCAAGTTCAGGATCTCTACCCTAGTTGGACCTTCCTTTGTCACAAGCCCATCTATAGTACCAGGAACAGATAATTACCCCTAGAATGCTCTTTTCCCATTCTTTCTTACCTCTTATTGAACAGAGGGGTTATGGCTGCCTTTAGTTTACAATAGTGTACTACATTTATTTAATTGTCACTCCTCCATTAACTCTACATTTTTTGTGCCTTTGAATGCAGCTTCACCATGGTGATTATACCTACAAAATCCACAAAAATATTGACCCCCAACATCATTTAATACCATGTACTCACTAAATAGTGTTTTAACATAATACAGCCGAATGGTCAAATATATAAAACCGGGATTTGCATAAGCCACTGACAGAACCTGTTTTGATAAATTTACAAAACAAAAATGTTTTAGAAAAATGAGTAATAAAAACTTGACCAGACAACCCCTTCAGGTAGACTGGCTGAGTGACTTTTTTACCACCTAAGAACATTGGTTTTGAATACCTTAATCTCCATTGCAGCAAGACATACATTTGATGTTACACTTCTTGGTCAGGCCTTAAGAAGTTGAATTATCTAAGTTCTTCTAGGATATATCTGTATAATCTGAATAATTATATAATTACTCCATAGGTGTTTAAAATACCAATCATAACATCTTTCTTGATGGACCAGCCTAACCAAATTTGACCAAAATAAAATTATTGTCATTAACATATCTCACTCCTTGGTTTTTCAATATGAATTGAAATAATCATGCAATGCTCTCTCAGTTTAAAAAGAAAGAAAGAAAGAAAGCACAGTTCCTCTATCATCAATCATTACATGACAAACTTAACAAATAATTATATTCCCATTCCTGTTACCAGATACATGTTCCGCAAGTGCAGATATTGGGGAATATCAATTACATTTTCACCAAACTTTTTGGGATGGTTTACAACATAATACACCTAATCCAACAAATTCAACAAGACAAACCATGTTTAGGACAACTACCACAAACATATAAATTGCACTGTCCAAAAAGGAGTTTTCAAGACTTGAAGAATAAATATGCATGAGATTAGTAGAGCATACTTCTGCCTGAATGTACTGAACTTCTTTTACACGAAATTCAGCATCCTCATTCTTCTCTTCATTCTCTAGCACTTCATGAACTTCATTGGCCCACGTATCCTTCAAACTCTCATCCTTACTAAATGCAGTCAAGTCAATATCTCCATCAGGTAAGTAGGTCTTGAGAGGTACAGACCCAAACGTGAAAACCTAACAAGAATAATGACGGAAGATATCAAGTCATGTGACCATATTAAAAATGTTACCCAAAACCAAAAATTATCATAAAAGAAAGAGAAAAGAATGATGAAGTTTGGCATATTTACATCGATAAATTAGTTACAGAAACCAATCAAGAAAACTATAAGGTTTTGGGACAAGAATATCAAGCCATCTGCCACATTAATTCCTCCCATTTATACTCTACTCTCCAAAAAGCTAAATTCACCTACATATTTTTTTAAGAAATAAGTCGAAAAACAGAATCAGTATTACAATGACAGAAAAAACAGATTACAGCTACAAAAATAATTAAAAAGCAAGAACTGTGTGGCACTTCAGTATGTGATAGTAACAACATGAAAAGAACCCACTATATAAGTAGTAGAATACATTAAGCAAACACAAAGAGAGATAGTTGAGCATATAAGATATGTTATAAAAGGAATGAGGATAATAAATAAGAAGTGCCCAAAGAGTTGGGCCTCGATTAAGGCAAAAGGTTGGACATGTCAGGAATCACTGAAGGAATAGTTAATAAAAGACATAGGAGTTATACTGGTGCATGAGGAAACTTCAAGGAACTTGATAAACAGATATACAAGAGTGTTGTGTTTGTGTGTAGAGAGATCCACAAACAAGCTAAGATGGCAATGGGGAGACCACATGAGGCAAAACTGATCCTACAATGAGAGACTATAAAGATAGCCTGATAGATTGCTGAACCCAATAATTCATCTAATGGAAGTCACAAGTGAGTGAACCTCCAACTATAAGCATTAAAAGTGTAAGCATCTATATGTTACCACTTAGTACAAGACTGGGAGTCGGCTAGGCCAAGCCTCCTGCAAGGCCAGCAGAGAAAAACCACCTCTAGCACAGGCCAGCCAGCCCGCTACCCCTAACAAGGTATAAATTTCAGTAAATACTAGTCACTCTAGCTCCATCCATATGCTAACTTCAAAACAACCCTAGATAATGATTCTAATACCTAGACTTTTAGTCAACTAAGTCAGATCAAAAATGAGCTGAGCTTGATAAGGTTAGGCCAGGCTTCAAAGGAAGGAAAAAATGTGAATTCAGTTGCACCGATAGAAAAATAGTACATGTGAGCCAATCATTTATCTAACATTCACTAACAACGGTACTATCTCACTATTTTGCCACAACTTCACAATAGCAATTTGTCATCATTACACATCTAAAGCTGCCTGAAAATAGGAAACCTTCAAATCATTCCAAACCAAATTTCATTTAAGTATTTTCTAGTCTCACCCTATTATTTCAATCACTAAGCTTGTATGTAAAACCTGATCCACATCAAGGCCATCCAGCCCTAATGTTTTTCTACCATCCTAATGTATGACCTCAATTATCTTATGTTCATGAGTCTCATAGGCTTTCCTTACCAACAAACTTTCTGACCTATAGGAAAGTTACTCTTAATTATATAGAGGAAAGCATGGTTCATATGACACAGTATGCTTCTTAATTATATGGAGGAAAATTTGGTTCATAAGTTACAATTTGTTTCTTAATGTCTTAATATTTTCTTTGCAAGACCCATGTAACAATAGCATGGCATTCCAAGGTACAGCACCACTTTTGACTGCCTTCTTTGTTATCAAAAATGTCATCAACAACATTCCACCTTTCACAAAATAAAATTAAATAGGCAAGAGATTCCCCATATATATTCTTTTAGGTACCCAAGGATTGAAGAGCCGGTTTTGCAAGTCCATGCAGCTCAGCATGTACCATGCTAGGGCTAGACCATCACATGGCATGGCCACTTGCCAATGCAAACCTTGCATGCTAGTGCATATCAAGAACTACAACAACTTGGCTTGAACAGAGACAGAATGGCACTAGCATGCAGCACTGATACCATGTTGCTCCCTTCAACAAGCAAAAGGAGAAGGACAACAAAGTGGTTTGTTTGAAAATATCTTATCCTTCCAATTCTAATTACATCCTCAACTCAAGCTATATACCCACCAAAATCAGACTCCAAGCACTTAGATTTGATTCAAATGATTCAAAACTCTATTATCTCAAGCTTCCTTTCATTAACCCAACATCATGTCACTACTTCTTACCATCGTTGATGAGCTTTATGTCATTAATAAATAGCAGAATATGATTGTGCTTCCTTCTGATCGGTAGGTTTCTTAATCATTGTTGTTATGCGGCCTTTCTAGTATATGAAAGTCAATTTTCAATTATCCTGACTACATTTGTAACCAAACTATTTCAAACAACTGAGACATCTGCGGTAGATGGTAGGATGCAAAAAGGCATTTTAACCTACAAGTAAAATCCAACTTCAGATAAATTATGCAGTTAAAAAATGGAAATTGGCAAAACCCAGCTATTGCTTTCAAATACAACAAATAAACGAAAGTCTTGAGGTTTGAAGTACCGTCATTTCTCCGAAGAAAAGTGTTCAAAAAAGGACCCACCTGACAGGAGAAACACTTTGTTATAAGCCTCTGGACGTAATTGGCCACAGCATTCCTGCGCTCCTCAGATGGTCTGTTGGGCTGAATGCAATCGATAAGCTCCGCTGTTCTTTCCTCAACTTTAGACCACCTCTCTGCATCAAGGACTTGGGTCACACTGGCCACTTCATTGGACAAAAGGCCATTAGGCAACAGGCCACTTAGCTGCGGCAAGTCTCCATGGTCGCCCATGCAAGGCTAATTCAAATAACTGATCTACAGCGTCTCAG
This sequence comes from Areca catechu, assembly GCA_021397845.1. Classification (NCBI taxonomy): domain Eukaryota; kingdom Viridiplantae; phylum Streptophyta; class Magnoliopsida; order Arecales; family Arecaceae; genus Areca; species Areca catechu. The sequence goes on from JAHSVC010000041.1 coordinate 504,719, forward strand.
AAATGCCTCCTTTCCCTTTTTGAACGAGAGCAACCTCAAACAGCTGCTCTCTCGCCTTTGCTCCAAGAAAAACAGACCAAAAAAATGCCCCTCTTATACCAGTTTTTTTTTTATTTTTAGCAACAACAAGAAGAAGAGGATTGCAAATTAATCCTCAAACCACAAAAATCCAGCCTCATCCTGCGAAGATGGTTGTTTTTCCTATCTTTTCAATGAAGTCCACAGGTAGTCAAATTAACAATTGTAATGAATATCCCAACCGCTATAAATCCCCAAAAAATGAAATATTTTCTAATGTCGGTTGCAGGAGCCAAAACTAAATCCTAATGCACCAATCTAACTAAAAGAACCTACCTTCTTGGCATTCGACAGATTGCCACAAGATTGAACTGGACAAGAAAATGGGGATGCGTCAAGGGAAAAAAGGAAAAAGAAAACTAAGGGTCCAAGGATCAAGACCTCGTCTTCCTTCTCCAAGTCCTTTAATCCAATCGGTCCCACCCGATCCGGGCCCTCGGTTCCACGAACTACGGAGACCCCAACAACGCAACAACCGAGATATCCCATGCTGCAGGGGATTCGAGTAAACCGGTCAAGAAACACGTAAAGGACTACCGATCAAAACCAAAAACCCTAAAGAAGACATGAAAGAAGGGTTCAAACCCTAGAAAGAGTGCGCCTTCTCGATCCTCAGAGCGCCCGAGTTCGCGCCAGTATTCGAGCTTGGCGATGGGACAAGCGAGAGAATCTCAAGATTAGAAATCGAGGAAAATATTCTTCCTTTTCTCCGCTGTTGGGATTTTGGAGGCGATCGACAGAGGAGGAGGAGGAGGAGGAGGAGGAGGAGAGAGGAGATAAAAAATAAACGAGTAATTTGTGGAAACGCGAGAGGGAGGAAGGGTTCGCAGCGTTTTAGGTACCTTATTGCTGATACGTAATATATATGTGACAAAATTTTTGATTTTTCCCCCCTTGTCTTTGGAAGATATCCAACGGCACACCCCAGTCGGTGGCGACCGATCACCCGATAACACAAAGTTCCTTGTAAAAATTTTTTTTTACTGTTTGCAGTTAATACTAAAATTTACAGTCTCTTATTATTGATCTATTTATTTCCTTATATATTTATCTACAACACGATGAGAGAAACGGAGAAAGTCTCTGCAGTCCAGCATATCGGATATATCGGATGTTGAGATTTCCATTTTTGTTTTTTGTGCATAAGTGCATTGTTGATACCGTGGTTAAAAAAAAATAATATAATATATATAATATAATAATAATGATGATGGAGGAGAAGGGAAACAATACGAGAAAAAAAAAAATGTTGAATGTATTTTTAAATGATTAATAAAAAGATAAGTTTTTTTAAATTTATTAATTTTTATTTTAAATTTAATAAAATTAGAGAGAAAAAAATAAAGTTAAGTAAATTTTTTTATAACCTCTATCTTATCTCTTTTAAATAAAAAAATTATATTTTTTTACTTCTAATCAAATATATATATATATTAAATTTTTTAATTAAAAATTAATTTTTTTATCACTATTTTTTTTTTTTTCTAATCTTTCATCATATCCTAAAAGTGTGGAGGCCATTTTAAAGATATATAATATTTTTTTATATTTAAAGATGATTTCACGTAACCATTAGAGTACTCCTGATAATTTTGCATGAGTTATTTTTCAGGTTAATCGCTACTGCAAAATTAGGACAAATTGTAATCATGTTCCCTTCTTTCCTTTTTTTATATTTATTTTGTACAACTTGAGGATCAAGAAATCTATTTCGGTACGGCACATATCAACTCAATACCCCCGCAGCTCAAATTCCATGGCAAACAAAAAGACCACCATGGAAGATCAATACGCACGTAAAGTTGAATTTATATTCGAACTTAAATGGGTTATTAGGAGACTGCAAGCTAAGTCATGGCCAAAATATCCAAACAGGCTTTTATACTACTTGGTTTAACTTGGAGGAATGTCCGACCCTATATTTAGGATGGTCTATTGTGCTCCTTTATTTATCGATATATATATTTAGTATTCAGGGAAATTCTTTCATTTAATCAATTTCAGTCATGGCTCGATCATGTTCAGGATTCTATTTAGTTTGCATTTTTTTTTTTATATATGAGATAGTCCTGCTCTCTTCTATAATAATTGATTGGAATTTTATCAGCATGGCATCCCTAGCAACCCACTTAAGACCAATAAAGCAGAATTCATACATATACAAAATAAGCATACATTAGGTTCCTCTTTTTCTGTTGCACATAAAAGCATGAAACCAAGGAGAACTCTACAGTACCCTCAAAGTCCACTGCACCTGATGCATACAATCCAATGACAATCTTGGCCTAAAACCAAGAAGACATTCTACTTTAGCCGTCAAATCCATATGGTGCAAACCAATTCAATCACAATAAAAACTTCGTCCGATTGTCATGTTTATCTCAGAAACTCCTGATATATTTACAACCTATGGGATTGGAAAAGGTTTCAGATAATTAACTACCGCTTCTGAGATATCAAACATTTGGTCACCTTAACCTTGAGCGAGTGATTAGTATGAATCAAAACACACACAGAAAAAAATAAAAAAAAAGGAACTCAAAAAGGACTCATAGTCATTTCTTGTTTGGAGTGAAGAAATCAAGCTTGACGTCTCATAAGCTTCTCCACGGTCCTTGTACTCAATACTTGTTATTCCTCGACATTTGAAAAATGAGTTGCATATTGTCGTACAAACTCGTTGTCTTAGAATCCTGTTGCCGCTCTTCCTCCTGAACCGAGCTCGATAGACGCGCTGGAGGGCTCCTCGACCGATAACCTGCAAGAAGTCCCTAAGCACCGGAGAGGGCTCCGGCAAGGGACACTCCGATACTTAAGTTAGAGGAGGAATTGGAGCAACAGGACGAGAAGAACTCGGAAAGGAATCAGAATGGGGAAGAAGAACGTTATCCCTCATGAAGGTCCCCTGGATGCCTTTATAGGCACGGAGCGTTGCCAAATTATGTTGGGGGGCAGGCTGAGAAAGCCCAGAAATGCTTCCAGGAGAATAGGCGTGGCGACGAGATCGTGGGTGGTGGCGTGACAGGTTTGTCAGAGTAGTGGCCATGCAGTGGAGTTTGTTATAACAGAATGTCAGAACTATTGGAGAGAAAGGGTTCCTGGAAGCTTCGGTGATTCCTTCAGCGGTGGATCGGCTGGCTTCCACGAAGCCGACCGGGGCATTCAGTAGGGTCAAAGGGGGAGCCAACCGTAGCGATCAAAGGGGCGCCGCACGGGCGGCGAACTACCTGTCAGCTCCCGGAGCCCCCGGGCCAGCTCTTTGGGAAAGCCGACCGGGGAGTCGGACTCTGCGCGGGAACAGCTGACCGGACGTCGGGGCCTGTCCGACCTGGGGCTAGCCGAAGGGGCGCATCAATTGCCCCCTGCTCCTGGGCGTTGAGGGGCCATGTGGCACAAAAGGACAAGAGCATGATCGTGCGCACCTGCGGCGAACTCTGGACCGAGGCGTCGGGTCACTTCGAATCCGCCTCAAACGGTGCCCTGAACAGTTGTCAGCCGCTCGATTCCCGTGATGCTGGCGGTTGCGGTTTTCGACGGGACGGCTGGGATGCTCCCGAGGTAGGTAATAATTCCTTCTCCGGCCACTCTCCTTCCCCGAAGGCCTATAAAAAGGGGCGAGGCAGGGCGAGAGGCTCTTTCTGCTTCGTCTTTATGCTTCGAGCTAGGGTCTTCCCCTTCCGTAAATCTCGTCGTCTAGGAGTTCATCCCAGGTTAGTCCCAGTCATTCCTCTTTTCCTTCTAACTCACGATGGCGTATAGCAGTAGGGGTTCGTCCCATAGACCTAAGGACCCAAGGCCAAGCACGGTATCTTCGACCATGACCCGGGAACGGGTTGAAAACCTTAGCAGTGTACGGCATCCCGTCCACCCTGCACCTCACATTACCCGGCCGAGAGGGGAGAGCAAACAACCCACTAGGTCCAGGGACCCTCTCAATGTACGAGTCCCATCTTAAGACCGGCCTTAGGTTTTCACACTGCATCCCTTGTTCGTAGCCATCTTCAACCATTATAGAGTGACCCCGAATAGTATTCGGGTGATTGCTGCTTCATAGTACTCTATCGTAGGGTCGGGTCCGACCCCAGTCTGTCCCTCTTCGGTAACTTCTTTTACCTGAAGAGGGACTTTAGGAGCCAGGAGTGAATCCTGTTCGTCCCTCGTCAAGGCTGAAAGCTATTGAAGTGCCTCCCGTCGGTCGTCCACGAGTGGAAGGCCAGGTTCTTCTTCGTCAGCAGTCTCGAATGCTGGGGGTTCGAGCCGTTGTGGAGAGAGCCACGAGCGAGAGTCTGCAAGGGCAGGTTGGTATCGGCAGCCGACCTGGGTGCATTCATCGTGCTTAGTAGAGCCGGCCCGGTGGCGGCATATGAGCTGTTGGGGGAAGAGACCTTCATCAAGCAGGGATCAGCCCCCAAGATTTCAAGGCAAGGTCTGACCCCTCTTCTCACTGTTCTTTTAATCTTTCCTCCTTTCTCTGACTCTGGATATTTGGTGACAGGAGGAAGGATGCAGCAGATCGACAAATCCAAGGTCATCCGATGGGCGGTGCGGAAGCGCGCTGCTCTAGAATCGGCCCCTGCGCCAGCTTCCGAGCGACAAAAGAAAAGGCGGGAAGAGGAGCGACCTGCCCCCGTCATTGACGTCAAATCGGACAGGGACGACATCCCCCTTACCGAGCGTAGGGCGAGGAACGCGGCGGCGCGTCGGCCCCATAAGGAGAGCCAGCCCCCCGGTCGGAGCAGGAGCGTCCGGAGATGCCGTCGCAGCCGCAGTGCCGCCAATCCGGAGGAGGCAGCACCTCCAGCCGACAAGGGCAAGGGGTCGGCCGTTGAAGGGACAGCCAGCGCGAGCTCGAGCTGTCAGAGGAGGAGGTACGCCAGGAGGAGTTCCAGTACTAGCGTGCGCTGGACCATCCCAAGCAGGCACGGATCCTGTTGAGGGGGGCGATGATCGATGCCGACTGAGAGGTGTCAATCAAGAGAAACTTGGTCGACGTGACCGTGGAGAGCTACTGTGACCTTATGAGGGTAAGGATTTTACCTTACTTTTCTTTTCTCTTTTTTTTTCACTACCTTTCCGTCTTCAAGTAAAACACTGACTAGGTCATGCTCCCGCAGCTTCTCCACGGCATCTCCCTCATGGACGATGCCATCAGCCAGGTGGTGTAGGCCGCCAAGACCTCTGCGAAGAGGGCCCAGGAGCTGGAGGCGGCCCAGGAAGTTGCTGCGACGTCCTTGAAGTCGGCCAAGGAGAGTCTGGCGGCAGCCCAAGAGGAGACAGAGTCGGCGAAGGCGGCTCTGAAGAAGGCCAAAAGCAGGCTGGCCGACTACGAGGCTAAGCTAAGGAAGAAGAAGGCGAAGGCCAACTCTCTCACCCGCCGGCTAGGCGAGGAGAAAAAGCGGTCGGTAGAGGCCGACGAGCAGGTTCAGGCCGGACGAGAGAGGGCAGCACTGCTAGAGGCCCAGCTCGAGGAGTCCAAGCAGCTAGCCGTAGAGCAGGTGCGGGGGCCGTGGTGGCATACAAGGCCTCCAGCACCTTTACCAAGGACGTGAATGAGGCGGTGGCCGATTTCTACCGGGAGGGCTACGATGATGCCCTTGAAGAAGGTGCGTCGCTATTCCTGGAGCTAGACCTGGCAGGCGCCGAGCTGCGGGACCCGTCCGAAGGGGAGGAGGCCGAAGCGGAGCCCCCAAGAGAAGGTGGAGCAGAAGCGGCCAGGGTCGAAGCTCCGGCACCGGCTGACACGGAGGTGATGGCCCTCTCGGAGGACTCTCCCGCTGCAGTAGACCCGATTGACCTGCCAGTTGTAGCTGACGGGGACGAGGTTGTGGCCCCTAGGCATCTCCCGTGGGTCGGACCTAAGGGGTTTGTAAAGGTCTGACCCACCTCTTTTGTAAGTACTAATTTTGGAAATGAATGGGTAGACATATTTCTGAAACTCCTTCATTGTGTGCAAAATGCTTTTCTTTCTGAAAATCTTTCTAAGTACCCCTGGTCAGCCTTAGGCATTGCAGGGTCACCAACCGCTTTGAAGCGGCGGCGGGCACAGGGCAAGTGCCCTTTTCCCGGAATTTCCCCAAGTACCCCCAGTCGGCCTATTCGGGCCAGGAGCCGGTAAGATAGTTGAGAACAGTGATTTGATTCGGGCCGAAACCTGGGCGCTTGCTCTTGGTCTCTGTCTGCGAGTCGGCTCGAAATGCGGTCCATCTTCTTTGAGGTCCTGTCGAAGCCGATGGTTGTCCTAGAGCCTTTGCCGACCGGGGTCGGGCTTTCGGAGTGGGCTGTCCTAGAGCCTCTGTCGACTGGGGTCGGACTTTCGGAGTGGGCTGCCCTAGAGCCTCTGCTGACCGGGATCAGACTTTCGGAGTGGGCTGCCCTAGAGCCTCTACCGACCAGGTCGGACTTTCAGAGTGGGCTGCCCTAGATCCTCTACCGACCGGGGTCGGGCTTTCGAGTGGGCTGCCCTAGAGCCTCTGCCGACCGGGTTGGACTTTCGGAGTGGGCTGCCCTAGAGCCTCTGCCGGCCGGGGTCGGACTTTCGGAGTGGGCTGCCCTAGAGCCTCTGCCGACCGGAGTCGGACTTTCGTAATGGGCTGCCCTCATGGACCCCTGGGGTTCTGGGACTATCAGGGACGGCGGCAGAGGTGTGTCCGGCTGCCGGCTAACGCCGACGACCGACTGGTGATTGACACAGAAAGACGCCGGTGACTGCTGCTGACGGTCCGCCATCTCCTGGAAGCGTTGGACCGCCGAGGTAAGCGTCTCAATGCAGTTTACCAGCGTTTGGAATTGTTGTAGCCCCAAGTGATGGTGGGCTCGACGGCGGCGACGACATTGCTCTCCGCGGGGTTGCGTTGGGCCCTTGGTGGGAGCGTCCTCCCCTCGCGGAGACGCTCCGTGTTTTTCCTCTTGCCATAGCTAGATCCTTCCAATTTATCTTCCCTTCTCGAGTAAGGAGCGGAGCGGAGATTCGTGCCACCCCCTTCTAGCACCATCTGTTGCCGCTCTTCCTCCTGAACCAAGCTCGGTGGACGCGCTGGAGGGCTCCTCGACCGGGCAACCTGCAAGAAGTCCCTAAGCATTGGAGGGGTTCCGGCGGGGGACACTCCGATGCTTGAGTTAGAGAAGGATTGGAACAACAGGACGAGAAGAACTCGAGAAGATGAATCAAAATGGGGAAGAAGAACGTTACCTCTCATGAAGATCCCCCGGGTGCCTTTTATAGGCACGGAGTGCTGCCAAATTCTGTTGGGGGGCAGGCTGAGAAAGCCCAGAAATGCTCCCAGGAGAATAGGCATGGCGGCGAGATCGTGGATGGTGGCGTGACAGATGTGTCAGAATAGTGATCATGCGGTGGAGTTTGTTATAACAGAATATCAGAATTGTCGGAGAGAAAGGGTTCCTGAAAGTTTCGATGATTCCTTCAGCGACGGATCGACTGGCTTCCATGAACCGATCGGGACGTTCAGTTGGATCAAAGAGGAAGCCGACCGTAATGATCAAAGGGACGCTGCACGGGCAGCTCTTTGGAAAAAGTCGATCGAAAAGTCGGACTCTACACGAAAAATAGCTGACTGGATACCGGGACCGGTCCGACGGGGGCTAGCGGAAGGGTTCATGTTAACCCTCCCGAAATGAGGGCGATGAACTCTCCATTCTTGATACGAGAACTTTCCGTTGAAGGGTTCATGTTAACCCTCCCGAAATGACCGGAGAGTAAAACCCATGACATCGAGCCAACTTGCTTACGTGTCAACCTCACGTGGTTGGCCCCTGGTTAGAGTCCAGGTCCCGAAAAAGGAGACGTCCCCAGTAAAGAACGGTGGTAATTAATAATGGAGAAAGGCTTCGTTAACGACCGTTTAACAACGTTATTATCAGGCATTATCAAACGATAAAATGACCATATTCCTTAATCCTTACGACTAATCCGTAATCCAACGGTAATAAGACGATAATTAACAACTAATCATCGAACTGGACTGAGCTCCACGGAGTTCCATCCACAAACATTGCACGCTTGCAGAGCCCGACCACTCGTCCCGATGCAAGCAGTTATTATTACCCCCACCTCCTAACACGGTACGCTGATCGCGGCCTCAGCTCTCAATCCCAATTCCCATGCCCCGATCCCGGCTCCCGAGATTGGGCACGATAGCGCAGAGCCCCGCAAAATTAAAGCGAAAACGTCCAAATATCAAGAGAAGGGAAAGGAAGAGACCTCTAAACTACCACATTAGGAAGAAGAAACCCAAGTTACACTTCGCATTACACAAAAAAACTAATTAAAAAAAAAAAAAAACCACTTCCTGTTCAAATCTCAGAACTCAGATCACAAACCAACGGCTGCTAACGCTCTCTCTCAGTCTCTCTCAAGCAACATGCATCAAATGGAGACCAAAAAGAAACGAAAGATTACAGGAAAAGGAAAAAAAAAAAAAAAGGCAAGGAGGGGAAATAGGGAGAGTGGGAAACGTGTTTTTTTTTTTTTCCTTTCACAGTAATCGGAGCAGAGAGGCGGAGACGGCGAGAGTCACGACGGCACGGTGGCGGATCCGGGGACAAGAGAGGGTGCGGCGGAGGGCTTGTGGGATGGGGGAGGGGAAGGCGGGGGGGGGGGCTCGGCCTTGAGGGAGAGCTTCATCCCCTGGAAGCAGTAGCCACGACTACAGATGAAGTAATAGCGCTTGGTGTGGTTGAGCTCGAAGGCATAGCTCCTTCCCTTGCTGTAGTTGGAGATGGGGTTGGACGCGTCGCAGGTGTTGTAGGCCGCCTCGTCTACCTGCACCACGTCCGCCATCCCCGACTGGTAGTAGAACACTGCAACGAAAAAAAAAAAAAATCACGAAGACGAGATATATCTTTTAGATCTGGTGGGAACTGAGAGCGGTATTATACCGAGCCAGTCGCCGACGTGGTACGGGCGGTGCTTCTTCTCCCATTCGGTGTAGTTAACTCCGGGGTTCCAGCCCTTGGAGTCGCCCACCGTGAACCTGTCGGCGGAGACGGTGGCGAAGGCGAGGAAAAGGAGAGAGAGGAGGGGCGTCGCCACCGCCATTCGCCGCCGAGATGCTTCCATTCTCTGGGATGAGGGCCGGGGATCGGGTAAGAAAAGTGGCTTCTAGCTCTTTATCTCGTCCGTTTCTTTGACGGGCCCACCTCCACCTGGTAGAAGCGAGCAGAGGCACATGGGGGAGCGGACGATTTTTAAGCTTTTTTTTAATAGAAAGGACCAAGGAAAGGGTGGGGCTATCGGTTGATTTTTGAATGCATCTTAGGTGGACCCGGGAAATGTGTTGGCTTTTTTTTTTTTTTGTTTTTTTGCTGGTAAATGCATCTCAGGTTGATTTTTATTTTTTATTTTATTTTTTTTACAAATGTTCGCGTAAGGTGGTCGGAGGCTCTTGATTTTGACTCGTCGTCTTCTTCTGGATTTCGTTTGGATTTCACGACTTCATGGGATAGGATTTGAGAGATGTTCGAAGGGCCACGGCATGGCGGAGTTGGATGCTATCGACGAGCCGGAGGTGCCAGCTCTGAGAGAAATGAAGGAAGAGAGTGATCAAGGATGGATATTTACATGGACCGTCCCATGCATCGGTATGGTCGTCATATTAATTGACGAGGAGGAGTAGAACGCCTCCAGCTCACCTTCTCCAAGATGCTCATCATGCCGAAAACGATGATTGATGAGGCACGGAGGAAATGGGAGGGTTTGGCCGTGATCTTCAGAAGCTCGGTCATCGTGTTCCAGCGGCTAGGTTGGTGAAGGAGATCCGCTTAAAGACGCAGCTGACCTTCGATCCGGAGGTCTTTCCGATGGGGAGGATCATGTGGTGGATCGGGTGGGGACGAAGGAGTGTGATAAGGTTCTGAAGGCAGGGCCGGTATGTAGCAGGCCAGTTGATGGCTTTGGCGCCATGGCAGTCGGACTTCATTCCGAGGAGAAGCCCGGTTAACAAGACGGTAGTGTGGATGAGGCTGCCATAGTTGCCACTAGAGTACTGGGACCCTCGGCCATCATGGCAGTCGCAAGGGAGGCAGGGAACCCACTCTCTATGGATAATTCATTGACCTTATGCGAAAAAGGGGTTTGCTCGGTTCACATGGAGCTCGATGCATCGAAGCCGCTGTTGCCAGGGTTTTAATCCAGGGAGGCACACAGTCTTCTGGCAGCAATTCTCTACAAAGCTTGCCATCTGTGTGCTTCGTTGTCGGAGAATTGGGCACTTGGTGGAGGTTTGCAGCTTTCGGGAGGAACAGAGGAGGACGGAAGCTAGGATTCTAGGGTTGTGTCGTGATAATTTCGTCGAGCAGGGGGAGAAGCGGCCAGGCTCGGGACTCCACTATTTAGGGGCCTAACACTCGCTGGAGGGGTCACTTTCTCCCTTGTTGACGACGGTGAGGGTACGCCATCGCCCGGCTTGCTGGGAAGGTTCATGCAGCTTCAACAATGGAAAGGACCCGGTCCTTCTTCGAGCCACTATCTTCCTCCCCCTTGGTCTTCTCCCAACCGCAATCATCAACACCTAGTTCGCCACCTGATACAGAGGGGTGGCAAACCCACCAAGGTGTCGAAGGTTTCGCCGGAAGCTTCGGCTCTGATCATTCTATGGAGGAGGATCTGAAGGAGATTGGAGGGAGCTTCTTTACGGCTTTGGCAGACTGCATGCAAGTTGTTCCTCCTGAAGAGGGCCACAAGGATCACCACATGGTCGAATATGGCACAGTATCCCTCAAGCGAAGCAGGAGTCATCCAGGTCATCTTCTCCCTCTTCTATCAAGTCCATCTCTGCCCCTTCTCAACAGGTAAGCCTCCCCAACCCTTCTGTGAATGTGTATGAAGGTGGGAAAGCAGGGGCTCAAAGTGGTGTGCCTGTGCCAACTCTTCTCGGGTCCCCGGAGGGTAGGAAGAGGGAGGTGAAAAAGGAATGGCGCAAGGTAGAGGGAAAAACGGGTTGGATAGGGAGATGTCAACACGGATAGGGGAGGGTTCTGGGAAGCTTTGGGGGGGTCTAGGTGAGGGGACCATTCTGGGTCCGCCTCTTCTTCTGGGTCAAGAAGGTTGGAGGAGGGAAGGAGCTAGGGCTGGGTAGTGGTCCCTTCAGCTTTCTCGTGGGCAGCACAAACAGGGGAGGTGGGTTAGTGTGGGAGCACAACTTGGTTATGGGAGTAGGGTCCTCTGGGGTGATGTCGGTGCAGGGGGAGAGGCGGGGGACTCTGGTTAACAGGGGCATTGAAGACTAAGGTGACGGGGGAAAGGGATGAATCTTAGGAGGATGTACAAGGAACGTGAGCCAGGGGGGATCAGGGAAGATTCACCGGTCCATGGCTCATGCTGGGATGACTGTTACCCAGCAACAAAGCTTTCTGTTATCAGAGGCAAGCCAGGTGGAGGGGACCGAGGGGGAATTTCGTCACCAGATGATGTTGCCGGGGGATCACTGAAGCCAGCAGGGGACAGTTTGCATGTTCATAGTCCTGCTAAATCAGATCAAAAGTTGTCCACTGAGGACCTTTCTGAACAGGGAGAACATGTGTCGTTTGTGATAGGGTCAATAGGCCCTTGTTTTGGTTGGGGCAACGATGAGGGAAAGAATCTTATCAATATTCCTATAAAAGAAGGGGAAAGCCTACCGGGAAAAAGAAATCCTCGGCTGTTATGCAAAGGCTTGAGGTCGGACAGGGATTCGATCCTCATGTTTGACTTTTGTATTAATGAAAACTTTTGTATGGAATGTAAGGGGGGCTAAAAAACCCTCCTTTTTATCTACCTATTACAGGTATCTTAGTTGAATCACCCTCAAATTTGTGTATTGTTGGAGACCAGGATTTATGGTCCTAGTCTTGATGACCTAAGGCGTCACCTCCCCAGGGATTGGGATTTTACTCTGTGCCCTCCCAAGGACTGGTTGGTGGAATCATTGTCAGTTGGGATTTAAGTGCCACCAGGGTCGATGTTTTTCACATATCCTCTCAACTAGTAGCTATTGTGGTTTCAAAACCTGACCGGCCCTCTTGGCTCCTTTGTGGCATCTAGGCAAGTACATCGTATAGGGAAAGAGAACGGTCTGGGAAGAATGATTGATCGTGGGATCCCTATAGTGGTTGCTGGGGACTTCAACTCCATTGATAAACCAGAGGATAAACGAGGTGATAAACTCTTTGCCCAGATGTCGACACTAGAGAATTTTCCAATTTCATCCAGGAGAATGGCCTGATAGATTTAGGTTTCCTGGGTCCTCGGCACACATGATGTAATAACCACTCTGGTCAGGCCAGAGTGTGGGAGAGATTGGATAGATATTATACTACTCCTTCCTGGCATCTCTCTTTCCGAATCACACAGTGCGCCATCTCAGCCGATTGCTTCTAATTATGCTCCCATTATCTTATCCATGAATACTTCTCCAACCAGACCAGTGCTTTTCAGATTTGAGAAGTTCTGGCTATCTTATTCGAAAGCAAAAGATATTGCTAGAGAGGTCTGGAGAATACCGGTTCGGAATGATGCGGCTTACAGGATATCCAGGAGATTGGAGCTTCTCAAGAGATGTCTGCTTTGATGAAATAAGGTGGAGGTGGGTAATCTAATGAACCAAATCAAGGCAGTAGAGGCCTCCATTCATTCTTTGCAGGTAAAGGAGGATACTGATGATTACTTAGCTGATGAGGATCTTGAAGCCCTTCCGAGTTCCCTCGCTCGCCATCATACCCTTCTTCGGAACCAGGAAGTACTTTGGAGACAAAAATCTAGGGTGCAATGGCTGCGAGAGGGGAATAGGAATACCCAGTATTTTCATCATGCCACTATCATCAGGAGACATACCAATAAGATCTGGCTCTATACTCTAATCAAGCGGGCTGAATTGAGGATGAAGTAGATATCAGAAGGAATTTCTTCAGTATTTGTAGCCAGGTGGACTATTCCTACTCCTATTTTTCCTTCTATTTCTTCTGCTCCTCCCTAGACTTCAGTTTCTGCTATCCAGAATTCTTTACTTCTGAACCAGGTATCTGAGGAAGAAGTAAAATCTACTTTATGATCCTTGGCGGAGGATAAAGCTTCGGTCCTGACGGCTTTCCACCTTTTTTTTCTTTCGGTCTTTCTGGGATATTCTGAGGGCTGACATGGTTGCTACAGTTCAACTCTTTTTTAATACTACTACTATGGCTCCTAACTGGAAGCAACTTATATCGCCCTCATTCCGAAGCGACATGATCTTTCCCAGCCTTCTCACTTTCAGCCCATCAGCCTCTGTAATACTCTCTATAAAATGTGTGCCAAGCTGTTGGTGAACAAGATGAAACCCATTATTCCGTAGCTGATTAGTCTCGAGCAGGGTGCATTTATTGGGGGCCACAATATTACTGACAATATTCTAATTGCTCAGGAATTTATACATGATCTTCATCGGGCTTCTAAGCGGCATAGTCTCATGGCAATTAAGTTGGATATGGAGAGGGCTTATGACTGTGTCGATTGGACCTTTCTTCTTAAGGCTCTAGAAGAGTTTGGATTTCAACATGCATGGATTTCTAAAATTATGGCTTGCATTAATGCTCCATCCTTCTCTATTCTGATCAACGGATCCCCCACGGAATTCTTTCGATCTACACATGGTCTCCGGCAAGGTTGTTATTTGTCACTATTACCCAGGTGGCTTCCCAAGAGGGAGGTGAATTGGGATTATAGAAACTTTCGCAAGTATGTGCAATTTGAAATCCTTTTAGTGTTGTGGTGTTGTGATATGTTATGCAAAGAGGAAGCAAGTAAGTAAACATAATCAAAACAATCATAAACACAAAGAATTTAGAGTGGTTCGGAGCAATCCGGCTCCTACGTCCACTATCCAAGCACCACTTGGGATTTCCACTATATCTCCCAACTGGAATACAGTCGGATTGTTTTAACAGGCTCACAATTCAAACCTATACACTTTGGTTTTACCGGGATCACCAAAGAAAATCCTCACACTTAGTTTTAACACAGGCTAACTAAGAACCTAAATCCCTTTGATTTTTAGAACCGGGTTTACCAAAGAAAACCCAAACTTAGGTTTTGAAAGGCTCCTAAAAACCTTTAACTCCTTAAGACACAGTCCCTTGCTGTTCTTAGAGAGAAAAACAAGATATATCAAAATGTAAAGCAACTATACAACAACCAATCTTGTTTGAGTATTGCCGATGAAGATCAAAGTGAAGCCTAGCCTTAAATGCTCTTCAAGCTGCTTCTTTACTTCTTCAAAGGGTTGGATTCAATGATGAAGAATAGTTGGTGAAGCTTGAATCCTTTCTTGAATGCTCTTGAAGTGAGTTGGTGAAAGACTTAAAACTTTTCAACTTCCAAAAGAATAATTAATGAATAATCCTTTTGAATTGTTTAAATCTTCATAAAATACTCCCCTTTATAGTCTTCCATCAGAAAGCTGTTGTAAGGCCTAGGGAACCGAAATAGAGCCGTTGGAGGGTTTTTGGAGTTCAAAAATAAAGTTCTATAACTAGCCGTTAGACTGCAAAAACCCGTCACTCGAGTTGGCTCGAGGTTCACGAGTCAGCTCGAAGTCTCAGACAACCCAAATAAAAATTCTGTGTGAGTCGGCTCTTTTGGACTGAGTCAGCTTGATCCCTCAATCAGTACAAATATAATTTTTCCTTGATTCGGTTCTTCAAGGTTGAGTCGGCTCGAAGTCATAGTCACCAACAAACCTAACTCTGGACGAGTCAGCTCTTCTGGGCTTGAGTTGGCTCGAGGTCTCAGTCACTAAAATGCAAGTTCTTCATCGAGTCGGCTCTTGGAGCTTGAGTCGGCTCGAGGTACTGAAACTCTAAAATTTTGTGCCGTGCCAGAATATGAGTCGGCTCTTACAAAACTTCATTTAAGCTTCAAAACTTCTCCAAAGTTCTTCAAAACAAGAATCCAACAAGATCTAATCTACTCACTCTTATTTTTACATTTTATCACCCTTTTCACAAGATTACATAGATAAAAAATTAGGGCATTACAATTTGAAGTACACAAGAGTTTATACAATGTTGGAATACCTTTCAAACCAACTAGAAAACCAACTAA
Organism: Areca catechu; assembly: GCA_021397845.1. Lineage (NCBI taxonomy): Eukaryota > Viridiplantae > Streptophyta > Magnoliopsida > Arecales > Arecaceae > Areca > Areca catechu. The sequence goes on from JAHSVC010000041.1 coordinate 519,867, forward strand.
TATAAGGATAAATATTTTCCTACAAAACTTTTAGAGTAATTGAAAGAATTAGTAAAGCAAACATGCTCCAATGTTTGTAATCATCAAAATCATTCCAGGGGTCAACAATCTCCCCTTTTTGATGATGAAATACTGGATGTTGCCGCCAAAATTGCCATGGCCCGTAGCTGCTGTCGATGTCGGGTCGCCCCTATCTCTTCAGGACTGGTCTGCGCTCCAAGACCTGTAAAAGATTAGATACCCAGGCTAGGAATTCCGACGGAGGCACTCTGACAGTCAAGTCAGTGACTATCCAAGGGAACAGATCCTCCTGGTCGAGCCCCTTGAGATGGACTCCATGCTAGGAGGAGTAAATGTGGTGTAGTAATGTGTGTGTAGAATGCAAGTGTGCTGAAGAGGGTGATGATCGAGGTGAGCTCCACCCTCCGCCAAGTCGGGCTCGCAAGCTCGGACACACTTAGGCCGGAGCCGAGCGGCATCCCCCAGAGCAAATCCCTCGAGGTCGGGCCCCGTGGTACGGAGTCGAGCTCAGCCCTCCTTTGCCACGTGGAGCCCCTCCGAGGTCGAATCATCTGGGCCGAAGCCGCGCTCTGCCCTCATCCGTCAGGTCGAGCTCGCTTGAGGTCGGACTCTCTTGGTCCCGAGTCGAGCTCAGCCCTCCTTCGCCAAGTGGAGCCGCGTCGAGGCCGAGCCCCTCGGAGTCAAGCCCCGCCTCTCCAGCTCGGGCAAAGACACCAGCAAACGGGGAGGCGGCACCATCATCCCAGGAGGCCGATGGGCCGCCTGAGGGTCGTGAAGAGGCGCCCACCTGGCTGCAATAACTCTCCACGACCACCACTTACACCAGAAAAGGGAGAGGCCCTGTGACTGAGGCACCACGCTCTTCACCAACCACCTGAACCATCCGAAGAAGAAGTCAACCAGGAAATTCGAATCCCGGGGGGCGGCGGCCTCCCGATCAAGGCGCTGCCAAGTTTCCCGAAATGGGGCGACCTGAAGAAAGTCAGAGCGCATGGCAGGTTTTCTTATCACGAACCGAGAAAGGCGTCCCGTTCATGGGATGGGACACCACTGCACGCGCCCGCTGACACGAGGGAGATCCTGAGGTAGTGCCTAACAACCACCAGAGTTTAAAAGAATCATCGGCACCCCCAGGGGAAGGTAACAATCACGACAACAATAACCACACCACTATCCCATCGCCAAAAAACTCAGGCAAGTCAAGGGAGAAGAAGGTACATAGAGTATCCCTCTAGCTCAGCCACCAACCTCCCAACTTACTTGCACCCCACTCTCACACTATTCACTTCTCCTAGCATAGAGTCTATCAAGAGGGGCTCGACCAGAAGGATCTGTTCTCCTGATCGTCACTGACTTGACTGTCAGAGTGCCACTGCCGGAATCTCCAACCCGGATCACTAACCCCATTTTTGCAAGTTCAAAGAAGCAGGACATCCCAAGAGCACCAGAGAGCAATTTGACATCGACAGCAGCTACAGGCCACGACGATCTTGATGATAATACCGATCATTATATATTTATGAAAAAATTTTGATAAAAACTTTATATATATATATTTTTGCCTTATAGATATAACATATAGCTGGCCATGGGGTAAAAAAATTGAAAGTTAAAAAAAAAAAAAAAAAAAAAAAAAAAGAAAGAAGAAGAAGAAGAAGAAGAAGAAAAGAAGAAAAAAGAAAGAAGAAAAGAAAGAAAAAAAAAACAAGCACTGTGTCAAGAAAGATTTGAAACTGACAAAAATAATAAAAATAAAACTTTGATTTGGTGCTTGGGCAACCCCTTCCCCCGAAAACCATTCTTCAAGCCGGAAAGGAGGGAAACGGGTGACAGCTAATTCGGGTTGAGGGGAGATAAATCATGACGCATGGTGCGCACGAGGCCACCGACCAAAAGCGGTGGCTGATCGGTGGCTCGTGCGAATGGAAAAAGACGAACGATCCCTCTCATCCGTGTGGGGCCCGGAAGCACGACTGCATAGGTATCGCGGAGACACCCACGCCTGGCTTCGCCATCCAGCTGGCACGTCGAAGGGCCACCAACTCCAATCCTGGCAAACCAGCACGGTTTTTTTTTTTTTTTATCGCTGGGCAAACCTGTGGCAAGATATACAGGTACTTTTGGTGGTTCTAAGGAGGAGAACACGATTAAATTTTAAAAATTCTGAATATATATAATTAAAAAGTAAAATAACATTAATTTTGATATTATAAAAAAGTTAGACCGACATATTTATTGATTGATAAGAATGATATATAAAATTTACGAGTTAAAGATCTATTATGTTGGGACTAAAATGGAGAACTATGCCAGAATAATACTTCCTACTCTATCATTTAAAAAAAAAGAAAAAAAAAAGAAAAAAAAAAAAAAAAGGAAATGGAGGACACTGCCAGTGGCAATGGCTTGAGGTGGAACCCATCCACAGGGCATTCCCTACTCATGCTGCCAATGAGATGGGAACGTGAAGTGGGGAATGTGAAGTGGCACATCAGCTTCATTTAATTTCTATCTGAATTTTATAGGTTAATTTAGTATTAAAAAATTTCCCTATATAGTATATACACCTATTTACATTGTATATATATATATATACAAAGTTTGTTGTGCTGTATGGAATCAAACGGTATAGAATGTACTATATCATACCATATCAATTCTAATGATATATAACATGGAGCATACTGATATTTGGTATGCTGATCAATCCCATGCCGATAAAGTAACAAGCTGGTACTAGTATGAGTATGAAATTCGATATCAAGATGATGAATTTATAAATATCCATAATTAGCTAATTTATCTATCGGCACACGAAGTATATTGGTATTTGGTATGCTAATCAGTTTCATACCAACATGATAATAAATTGGCACCAGTATGACATTCGATATCAAGATGATGAATTTTGCATACATCCATGATTAGCCAACCTATCTATTGCCATCTCTATAAACATTTTGAACCTCCAAAGCATCACAATGTTGCACTGGGATGAAGATATTTTCCTCGTCTGTGGATCTGTTCATCCAGTGGAAATATTATGGACATTATTAGCTATATGAGCATCAAAATATTGAACAAACTTCTAATAATTCAAATCCCATTCATAACAAACTTGGAGACCTTCATGGTACTATAAAAAAATATTGGTATTGGCAAAGGATTTCGGAGATGTCTCCACCACCAAGCAACATCCCGGGAAGGCTCTCTGGCCCAAGTATCCAGTCTCCGTACTTCAACTTGTGAGATGAATCCAAGTGAAAGGAATCCAAATCACTACGGTGATAGCGCGGTTGATTAAGGTGCGGCTCAGCTCTTATATTATAATTCACTGTTCACGAGTTCGAAGAATGATCCCGCGAGTGACTCGATTAAATTCCAGATTAATTATGGAGCACGTGACTGGAGAACTGAGCGGCCGAAACTCTGACGTCATAATGGACTTAGGCTGACGTACTCACCCAGTTGGTAGGGAGGGCACGCGAAGAATTTACGATCCGAATCGAACAAAGATCTAACGGTTGGAGCCCGAACGCGAGCTACACCGGAAGGTTCGCCCCCCTCTCATCCCTTTTTTTTATTTTTTTTTTTTTAAAAAAAAATTCAATGGACATCATCAGGCCGTAGGACCTCATAATTTGATTGGAGGCCCTGGCAGACAGCAATAATAAGATCCCATATGGCAAGCCCTCCATGGTCCTTGGGTAATTAACCTAAGAATGTCCTACCACAGCTGTGACTTCATGCATAAGAGAGGATGTTGAGGAATGATAGTCCCGCATCATATAGGCAAAGAACTTTTATGATGTGACTTCTTCACATAAAAGGAATGTTAAGAAATGATAGATCCATATCAAGTAGATTAAGAACTTTCATAGTGCGACTTGTTGTCCTCTTATAGCTATTTGTTTTTTTCTTTTCTTTTTCTAACTCATTTTATTCATACAAATTTCATGAAATATGAGGTAGAGCTCCACCATTTTCTTAAAAAAAAAAAAGGAAAAAGAGAGAGAGAAGGAAGTGTAATTAAATAAAACACCTTTGTTTCAAAGCCTCACTATTAATTTTCATAAAAGCTCTGTTTCTTAGATTGGTCATCAAACAGTTTGTGAGCCGGACGTGGCAAATGGTTGAACTATCTCGAGTTTTCACTTCCACTAAAATATTTGAGCCTACCTTTAAGGTTATAAACCCAGAAATTATGATTGGATTGTTCTCCTTCAAAGAGTTTGAAAATCGGACTTGCTTGATGGAAGTGTAAGTATTTATGTTTTGAGGAACGCCTTACTTGGTTAATTCCGTATTGACTTCACTGCCTTTGCATTCTATGTGTTTTAAGTTGGTAGTTTGGTTTTCTAATAAATTGTTAAGTATGTATGGTTGCTCTTTTCTTTAGAATGAAACCTCTGCTGCAGCAAGAATCTATTATAAAGTTAATTGGAAGACTGTTTATTTGCCTAAGCTGAGAGGGGGGGGGGGGGTCTAGGGGTCAAAGAATTATCTTGTTTCAATGACTCAAACCTGCCAAAAGTGGTTAGAGGTTTATGGTTGAAAACAAGGGTTTTTGGAGGATGCAAATCGAACTTGCTTATCATTTAAAAAAAAAGGGGTTAAATTCTCTATCTCTGGGTAGCCACGAGAAGGTGTTCTAATCGTATCAAATTGGGGATAAAAAATTTGTTATTTACAATAGGAATATATATATATATATATATATATATATATATATATTTATTTTATTTTTTTTTTTTCGTGATGTTTGGTGATGTGGCGAGATCGCTGACGTGGATAGCTGGCAGGCGCTACATTAAAGGATACCGCCACGACGGACGCCAATGCAATACCTCAGCCTGGACCGCTCTGCCGAGCTGAGCTGAGCTCCTTCAAGGCAACGAGTCGAGCTCCGTCCTCAGCCAGGTCGTGCCCGCGAGCTCGGGACGCCTAGGCCGGAGCCGTCCTCCGTCCTCCAGAGCGAGACCCTCGGAGGTTAGAGCCCTGTGGTCGAGGTCTAGCTCAGCGCTCACCCGTCAATGTAGAGCCTCTCCGAGCGCGCGCCCTCTGGACCGGGTCCGTCCTCCGCCCTCTAGAGTGAGACCCTCGGAGACTAGAGCCCTGTGGTCGAGATCGAGCTCAATGCTCACCAGCCAATGTGGAACCTCTCCGAGCGCGCGCCCTCTGGACTGAGTCCGTCCTTCGCCCTCCAGAGCGACACCCTCGGAGGCTAGAGCCCTGTGTGGAGGTCGAGCTCAGCGCTCACACCGCCAAAGTGGAGCCTCTCCGAGCGTGCGCCTTCTGGACCGGATCCGTCCTCCGCCCTCCAGAGCGAGACCCTCGGAGGCTAGAGCCCTGTGGTCAAGGTCGAGCTCAGCGCTCACCCGCCAAAGTGGAGCCTCTCTGAGCGTGCGCCCTCTGGACCGGGTCCGTCCTCCGCCCTCTAGAGCGAGACCCTCGGAGGCTAGAGCCCTGTGGTCGAGGTCGAGCTCAGCACTCACCCGCCAAAGTGGAGCCTCTCCGAGCGCGCGCCTCTGGATCGGGTCCATCCTCCGCCCTCCAGAGTGAGACCCTCGGAGGCTAGAGCCCAGTGGTCGAGGTCGAGCTTAGCGCTCACTCCGCCTGTGGAGCCTCTCCGAGCGCGCGCCCTCTGGACTGGGTCCGTCCTCCGCCCTCTAAAGTGAGACCCTCTGAGGCTAGAGCCCTGTGGTCGAGGTCGAGCTCAGCGCTCACTCGCCAATGTGGAGCCTCTCCGAGCGTGCGCTCTCTGGACCGGGCCCGCACTCTCCATCAAGATGACCGCATGAGCTCAGATCATCCAGACCGGAGCAAGCCCTGCCATCCCGGACACCGGTGAGCCGCCCGAGGACCACGAACGGTGCTCCCCATGCCGCCATAACTACCTGTCCGCCGTACTTCCAGGGGATGGGCCAGCTAGAAAGCACGAATCCTTAGGGCGGCGACTCCTGAATCGAGGCTCATCAAGCTTCTCGAAATGGACGACCGGAGAGGATGTCAGAACGAATGAAGCTTTCCCTACCACTTATCAGGAAAGGCATCTCGTCCACGGCACGAAACCCTACCGCACGTGCCTGCCAACCCAGCGAGGATCCTGAGGCAAGCGCCAAACGGCTAATGTTCAACCACAAAGAACAGTCGACACCCCCAAAAGGGGAGGTAACAAACAAACAACAACAATCCACCACTAACACAAGCGTAAGCTCGACCAAGAGGGCGAAGCACCATCACCAACACCACAGCTGAAGGAAACGAGGGAACAAGGAGAAGTGGAAGAACATGGAACCCCTCTTTCCCCCCTATCATTCTCTCCTTGCTACATTTTCGCCTTCACTCATATCTTTCACTCCTCCTAGTACAGAGTCCATCAAGAGGGGCCCGATCAGGAAGATCTGTTCCCCTGGATCGTCACTGACTTGATCGTTGGAGTGCCCCCGCCGGAAATCCTGGCATGTGTCACTAACCCTTATTTTGCAGGTCTAGGAGCAGAGGACCGACATACAGCGAAGGGAGCGCACTCCGGTACTGGCAGCAACTACGGGCCACGACGGTCTTGGCGGCAACATATGGTATAATAATTTGGTGTAACAAAAAATTTAAAAATGTTACAGTATAAGTTAGAATATGGCCTAAGAGATGGATAGAATCACTGTTCTAAAGAAGATTTGGTCCCCTTCTGATGCAAAGATTGATTAACCATATGCTCTCCTCAAAGTACAACTCGGAAGCCAAAACTTCAATGCCTGTCGTAATACGATCTCGAATGGATGCTGATCAGCTCGTCTTCGATCTAAAGATTTTAAATTGGAAAAAGATTGGAGAGAGAAAGACTTTAAAAAATTATAATAGAGGAATATTGGAGACGGAGAACTTGAGATTTTTGGATGCCTTAAAGGCTTAGGGTAGAGACCTATTTATAGGCTCAAAACTCTAGAAAAATTTTCAAAATATTCTCAAACTAGCTATTATGGCTCTTACAAATTTATTAAAAAATTAATTAAATAATTAAAATGAAAACGGTTAATATGTTATAGCCGTTTCGGCATTTAAATGAAAAAAAATAATGGAGAATGACCGAACGACTGCACGTGGAGCGTGTGCATGCACTCACGCGAGCGTTCATCAGGGGTCACGGACACGGGATTTGAAACTCCTGTGAAAAGTCAACAATCCCCGTAAATTTTAAAACTCATAAAATATTTAAATTTAGTAAATAATCTAAACTTTTAACTTTTACTGTGCTTAGTACAAGTACCTTCTATATTTGAACTTGTATTTAGTATAAATATATATTGTATGAAGATGAGCTGATTATAATATGGGGTAGTGCTATTTAGATCATGCACTTATTTTGATTTTCATGAAAGTTGCTAGAGATTCCTCCTGATTCCATAGTCGCGACCTTACGACTACTCTCATTAGGGTAGATCCTTCAAGGGTATGTGCAACAGAATCGTTCCTCACCGAACTCATAGTCTTGGTTCTATTAAGAGCTATGCGAAGTTAATCACCACAATAGAGTACCATACTATATGGATGGAATTTTGGGAAGATTCCTAAAAATGATGCCTTCCAACTACGTTATCCTTTAAGATCGTTTCCCTTTGACCTTATCATGGGGTTGTTATGACAGTATAGATTCACTTCAGGTGACTAATATATGGCTTAAGTCCCATCCCCCTCGACATCTCAAATACTGCAATCTCTAAAAGGCTTTTGGTCAAAAGATTTGTCAGATTATTTTTTTTGATCTTATAAATTATAGTGATATCACTTCTTTCATTTTGTTTCTTACAGTTTTATACCTGATCAGGATATGATTATTCATATTTTTATCAATTGTCTGTTGATTTAACAAATCAATTAGAGCTCTACCATCATAGTTTAAAGAAATTTTTAAAATTTTTGATGAAAAAAATTATATATCATTTATTAAATCTTTCAACCATTATGCTTCAGTACAAGTAGTGTCAAGAGCTATTAATTCAGATTCTAATATACTTCTTGTAATTATTGTTTGTTTACAAGAGCCCCAAGATACTGCACTCCTCTTAACAAGAAGAGATATCCTATGGTGGACTTAACATCTAATTTATCTGTTATCCAATTGGCATCATTATATCCCTCAAGTCCTTTTGGATAACTAGAGTATATTAGAGAGTAATCTAAGATTTTCTTAAAATATCTAAAAATTCTTTTTATGACTTTCTAATATTTTTTACTAGGATTGCTAGTATACCTACTAGTCTACCTACTGCATAAGCTATATCTGAACGGATTTTATTTAAAATATATAATAGGGATCCTATCTTCAACTCGGTCATCCATCTATATAACTAGTATCTTAACTTTTAGAAACCTTGACTTGAAAGAAAAATTGTCATGATTTATAAATCCATAAGAGCTTGCTTATGTTTTGTTTCTTGTATGGTCTTGTTTCTTTGCATGTCTGAGTCTGAATCTTTTTTAATTTAGTTCTGAACTAGAGGAATGTGGCATTGCGAGAGAAAGAATCCTTTGCAGTGTATGCGCAGCATCTCAGAATGCTATGTAGTCGTAGAAGGCCATTATCAAAATATGGAAGATCATCAAATAAGATAGTTCATGAGCACATACCATGCCATATATGGTGCATATTATTTTATGGCTATCTTTGTGATTGTGATCTAAAATCCAGCGAGAAATGCTCGATTGAGTATCGAGTAATTACATCTTCTCTTAAATATTGAATATTGGCCAATAAGTTGCACCTTTTCTTAAGTATTGAATACTAACTGAGAAGTTTTCTTATCGAAGTGTGTCTGGCGAGAAGCCTCTGATACTTAAATTAGCTAAAGTTTAGGAAATAGTAGAAAGAAAAAAATAGTAGAGAAAATAAAAACAGCTAGAAGCGCTTAACCCCATTGATCCCCTTATTATCTCTTTTTATAAAGATGGATTTCTTACTGTTATCGCTTAAATTTCATCCTTGGGGATGTGGGAGTTATGGAATTGATTGAGATTTTAGTGGATGGTTAGTAGGTAGTTAAATCTTTCCATGATTTCGTCATTATAGATAATTTAATTCATCCTTAATGTATCATAACTATCCCACGGTCTCAGATATCTTGGGATTTTTTGTTATGATATTATTAATAGGAAGTTAGTTTAAGCTTGCACTCCTAAATAATATTTTAATCAATTAATCGAGTAAAATTTTGATGACGTTGGCATTCTTGCAAAGCTTTAGCGACTGGGAAGTAGTGAGTCTAATTCTAAGAAAGTTAATTAGATATCATATTTAGTCGGTATGACTCTGAGAACTTTGTTAAGATATTTTTGGAATCAATAATTCAAGTATGAACATTCATGAATACATAGCATTTTACATGCACTATAGACAATCTTGGTTATGACATGGATGGTTATACTTAGGACAAACATAGATATGGTTATAAATATTAATTAAATATAAAAAAATATTTATATTTTTTAAATAGATATAATATAAATCAAATATTAAAAATATGAGTATAAATATAGATAAATTAAATAATTATATTTTATAATTATAAAATTAAAAATATTATTAAGAGAAGGGTAAATCTAGTTGATAGACATCACTGGTGAGTGGTATAGTTGGTTATGAGACTTTTTTCACAACCAGCTGGTAAGGATTCGAGTCTTGGTTTAAATATATTTCGACGGAAAAGTCTGGAGATAGAATAAAAATAATTGAAAAATAGTCCAAATATATTTCGACGGAAAAGTCCGGAAATAATCCTCCGAAGGTGAAACGACTGCGGAAAAATTAATATGCACCGTGTATTGAAGATAAAATGGTTACAGAAAAATTAATATGTACCGTGTATCGGAGATGACCATGCCTGTGGCCTAACTCCGCCTCCCTATTGTTTCATTAAAAAAAAAAAAAAAAGGAAAAAAAAGAAAAAAAAAAAAGCTAGTTGATAGGCTGCGCGCGGCTTTCTACAGCGTTACGCTTCCGCCCCGGACGGAAAAAGCTATCAAAATTCAAACGGCTACAATATTTTTTTCGCTTCCAGAATACAGCGATAACCTACCGAACCTCTCCTGATGTCCGCCCCAATCCGAACACCCCGATGGGTCTCCCACCGCCGTCTCTTCGAGCAGAAGCTCGCCGAACTCCACCACTGTTCCAACCTCCACCACGTCAAAGAAATCCAAGCCCAAATCTTCAAGGCCAACCTCCACGGCGACCCTTTCGTCGCCCCCAAGCTCGTCTCAGCCTACTCCCTCTGCCGCCACCTCGCCCCCGCCGTCAAAGCCTTCTTCCTCGTCCCTGACCCCAACGTCCTCCTCTACAACACCCTAATCCGTGCCTATGCCCACAACTCCCAGGCCTCCCACGCCTTCTGCACATTCTTCGACATGCAAAAAGATGGGATTTTTCCCGACAATTTCACCTATCCTTTCCTCCTCAAGGCTTGTTGCGGGCCTTCCTGCCAGTCTGCGCTCGCTCAGATCGAAATGATCCACTCCCATGTCATAAAGCTTGGACTTTTATATGACATCTTCGTCCCAAACTCTCTCATTGACTCCTATTCGAGGGCCGGTACTGGTGGCATTGCTTCTGCGAAGAAGATTTTTGATGAAATGCCGCACAGAGATATCGTCTCCTGGAATTCTGTGATTGCCGGGTTGATGAGAGCCGGAGAACTGAAGGAGGCACGCAGGATGTTTGACGAGATGCCTGAGAGGGATATAGTGAGCTGGAATGCTATGCTGGATGGGCATGCAAAGGCTGGCGAGATGGATAAAGCTTTTGAACTGTTCAAGAGGATGCCAGAGAGGAATGTCGTTTCATGGTCCGCAGTGGTCTCAGGTTATTGCAAGATGGGTGACATGGACATGGCAAGGTTTTTGTTTGATAAGATGCCGGTCAAGAGCTTAGTCCCTTGTACCATAATGATATCAGGATATGCTGAAAAAGGCCTGGCAAAGGAGGCCATGAGCTTGCTGGATCAGATGGAAGCTGCTGGATTGGAGCCGGATGCTGGTGCCATTGTAAGCATCTTGGCTGCTTGTGCCGAGTCTGGCTTGCTCAGTCTTGGCAAGAGAATTCATGCCAATGTACGAAGCGACAAGCTAAGGTCTGCCACTCAAGTGTGCAATGCACTGGTTGATATGTACTCCAAGTGTGGGTGCCTTGACATGGCATGGAGTATCTTCGATGGAATGGCTGAGAAGGATTTGGTCTCTTGGAATTCTATGGTTCAGGGACTGGCGATGCATGGACATAGTGAGAAGGCGCTGGACCTCTTTGTTCGAATGAAGAGAGAAGGAATCAGGCCTGATGGCATCACATTCATTGGTGTTCTATGTGCATGCACCCATGTGGGACTCATTGAAGAGGGTCAATACTACTTCTCCAGTATGGAGAGGGACTATGGCATTGTCCCCCAGATAGAGCACTATGGTTGCATGATTGACCTTCTAGGACGTGGGGGACTTCTGAATGAGGCCTTTAAACTCACAAAGACCATGCCTTTAGAGCCTAATGTGATTATATGGGGCACCCTTCTTGGTGCATGCCGAGTACACAACAATGTGTCTCTTGCTGAGAAGGTGGTTGATAAGCTGGTCAGACTGGAGCCCTCAGATGCTGGGAATTATGCTATCTTGTCCAATATCTATGCAGCAGCTGGCCACTGGAATTGTATGGCTAAGGCGAGGATTCAGATGAAGGGCACAGGTGCACAGAAGCCAGCAGGGTCCAGTTGGATTGAGCTCAATGATCTGGCTCATGAGTTTACAGTTGGAGATAGAACACATCCACATTCCAAAAGAATTTTCCAAATGCTTGATAGGTTGGGGCAGCATCTTAAGCAAGTTGGATATGTCCCAGGGGTGTATTTGTAAATTGCTGATGCAAGCAATGGTTAAAGATACAGATTTATGAGTTGATGAATGAAAATTAGCACCAAGAGAGGATTTAAGGAAATTGGAGTTGGAATCAAATGACAGTTCCTCAGCCATTTCCTTTCCTTTCTGCAAGGTGTTTTGGAACAACAGCATTCCACATATGTATTAAAGCTGCGTGTGGAAACTGCTTCATCGAGCTAGCCATGTTACACATAAAATACCATGAGATGGGTTGTACAAAAATGTATTATATATGCAAGGAGATGAAGAGCGCAGTTGCTTAGTGCCATAAAACATGCTTCGGGGTTTCAATGAATCCGACTTCTACTGCAAGAGAATTTCAGAATCTGCCAATCAATTCTCTCATTTAGAGAAGCAAATCATTTAAGGAGCATCTTTGCTGTGTTGGTCTTTGTGATTTGAAAGGAGACTAACAGGCTTTTCGTCACAAAGAGGAGGAATGGTTTCGAGCCTTTTGGTTGTGCGAGAAGTTCTTAAAAACAAACTCATAATTCCATTGTCAGGTGTCCCTCAACGGTGAGCCCCGCATGTGGGTTTGTACATAAGCTTTTTGTTGCTCTGCTGCTATCTCATTGCCCCTCCGGGCACTTATCATTGCTGTTTATTTTGACTGGTTCATGGTATTGTACTGGGTCACCATTCGGGGTGTCCTTGCATTTTGTATCATTCTTAAGTTACATCAAGATTTGACAATGCAATGTCTAAAAGGACTATCAATCTTTCCACCCAAATGAAAAATCTTTGGCAATTGCTGTGCTAAAGTTTATTAGAAGGCTGTTGTCGCTCAAACATATAGTGGATTTGTTTATGATAAAAATTGAGTAATTTAAAATAATGGCCACCATATATATCGATCAGGGTACTTGGCAAATAAGAGAAAAAGATTAAATCTTTATAAATCCAAGGAACAAATGTATTTTAAGACTTTCCATAGGATAGTGGCCCTTTTTTTATTTCTAAAAATATCCTTTTAATATTATCTTTGTAAATATTTATATAAAATTATATTAATATTATATTAATATAATATAATAATATTGTTAAATAAATAGTATACTATTTATAATATATTAATATTATTTTAATATTTATACTAATGTAATTTTTTTATTAGTATTAATATTAATATATTAATTTTATATTAATAAATTTATTATATTAAGAATTAATATTATATCAATGCATATTAATGTTGTATTAATGTAATAAATTATTATAATTAAATGTATATTGTATTTATATAATATAATATTATATAATAATTTTATAGACTTTGGAAGTAAAAAGGTAAGGTACTATATTTATTAGGAATATAATAAATATGTTATAAATTTTTCAAGAAAGTAGATATTCAATCAAATATAAGTTATTTTGTAATAAGCCATTTTTTCATAGTCAACTAAATATACCGAAATAAAATTTCTAAGCATTATATTTCCATGAAGTAACTTCCATGAGAAACATTTTTTTCATGAACCAAATGAATTTTTAAGGTCCCAAATGAGATTACTTTAATAATTTTAGAACAATGATGATCCTCATCCTAAGATAATCTAATACTCAAAGATCTAAAATCACCATGTTTGGTATGCCAACCTCCATTGATTAAAGAATCGGGAATTCATGATTAACTTATTTGGTATGTCATACGCATCAAATATTATTGACCATTTAATATCAAAACTATCCTCAATTTATTCCTTATATTTTAAAACTATTAAACACAATTCTTAAACAAATAATATAAAAATACATGGGAATGGAAATCAAATTATCAAACACAATCATTTTAGACTAATTCAAGAAGATCAAAAATTAATCATAACCTATCAAAATTATCCAAGGGGATTATTAAACCTTTCCAACTAGAAAATTTTTTTTATGGGATTATTACAAACCTTCATAATTAGAATAACCTTTTTTTGAATATCAATATTTTTTGAAATAATTTTTTTTTGGTAGAGTGTGGAATTTTTTTTTCTCAAATGTTAGCCCTATACATCACTGCCTTAGGATGATCTTAGAAATCTATCCTCAAGAATAGATTTAAAATCTTTAGGTTAGATGGTTATTTTAAGAGTAGAGGTGATTTAAGATTATTGCCATGTATGATCAATGGGTTGCAATAAAATATGTGTTGCCGTCAAGATCATCGTGGCCCGTAGTTGCTGTCGGCGACGGAGTGCGCTCCCTTCACTGTCTGACCGTTCGGGTCTACAAAACAAGGGTTAGTGACCCGGGCCAGGATTTCCGGCGGGGGCACTCCGACGGTTAAGTCAGTGACGATCCAGGGAAATAGATCCTCCTGGTCGAGCCCCTCTTGATGGACTCCACGCTAGGAGTGAGTAGTGCGAGAGTGGGATGCAAGTGTGTCGGAGGGAAGAGAGGCCTGGCTAGAGGGATTCTCTGTGTGGCCTTTTCGCCCCCCCTTGCATGGATTTGCTTGTGGTGCTGTGCTCTCTGGTTGACCTTGTACTTGTATTTTTATGGTATTGTATGTGTTATCTCATTTGTCTTGCTTCCGTCGAACTTTGTAGTCTAGGTTACCGTTGGGCGCTCGTCTTGAGATTTTCACCGAGTTGTTAGGCACGTGCGGCGGTGTCCCGAGGCACCTTTCCCGATTCGTGATAAGGGAAGCTGTCATATATTCTGACATTCCCTCTGGTCGCCTCATTTTGGGAAACCTGGCAGTACCTCGATTGGTGGGCCGCCGCTCCTAGGATTCGAATCTCTTGGTTGACTTCCTCTTTCAGGTGGTTCAGGTGATTAGTGAGGAGCGGGCGCCTCGATCAGTGGGCCTCTCCCCTTTTTGGTATAATCGGCGGTCGCAGGTGGTCACTGCGGCCTGACAGATATCTCCGTGCGATCCTTGGGTGGCTTGCCGGAGTCCTGGGATGGCGGTGCTTATGCCTGAGCTGGGGGCTGAGCTGGAAAGGCAGGGCTTGACTCCGACCTAGGTGTCCTGAGCTCGCGGGATCGTCTCGACGGAGGAGGGCAGAGCGCTGGCCCGGTCCAGAGGGCTCGGCCTTGGAGAGGCTCCACGCGACGGAGGAGGGCTGAGTTCAACTCCGACTACGGGGCTCGATCTCTGAGGGGCTTGCTCTGGAGGGCGGAGTGCGGGCCCGGTCCAGAGGGCTCGGTCTCGGAGAGGCTCCACGTGGCAGAGGAGGGCTGAGCTCGACTCCGACCATGGGGCTCGATCTCCGAGGGGCTCGCTCTGGAGGGCAGAGCACGGGGCCAGTCCAGAGGGCTCACCTCGAAGAGGCTCTATGTGGTGGAGGAGGGCTGAGCTCGATTCCGACCACGGGGCTCGATCTCCGAGGGGCTCGCTCTGGAGGGTGCTACTCGGCTCCGGCCTAGGCGTCCGGAGCTCGCGGGTCCGACCTGGTGGAGGACGGAGCTCGGCTTTGACGGGCATCCCGTTATCCTGGAGGAGCTCAGCCCGGATAAGGAGTCCGAGCAGGGAAGTCGACGTGGTGTCCGATGCGGCAACTTTCTTTGACATGGTGCCTGTCAGCTGCTCCACGTCAGCGGTCTTGCCACATCAATATGGTAATCTTATCATCTCACCAACATCTCCATTGATATTGGAATTATCACTCCATCTCAAATGCCACCTAAAAGTATTATAATTGTTTATAAATATTTTAGATATATTTAGCACATAAATCCAGCTCATATGGATAAATGCCTTCCTCTGTTGGTCCAAAAATATGTTGAATTATATATGCACCTTAACACTTATGAATAGAAAAATTCTCCGAACCTTATAATTTGGTGCTAACTTGACATGCATAGATGGTGGAATGTGTGGGGACATGATGCCCTATGTTCATGTGATGCAATTATGCGAGGTCTCCTGGGATTTCGCACAATATATATATATCATATTGGCCTTGATTTAAAATTACTCTCTAACTATCCTACCCTTGTCATTTCCAAAAGAACATTTAGATGCAAGAGGAAATAACCAAAGATGGCTAATTAATTTTTTGTGGGTGAATCAAGGATGGCTAATTTTTTGTAGGTGAATCAAAGATGGGTAATTCAATTAGGTAAGGGTGGCATGGAAATAATTTATTTGCAAAGCTATCACATCTTAAATTCAATATTTTTTTTTAAAAAAAAGACCATGATAAGAATTTATTTTGCAAAGCTTTCATATTCTAAATTCAATATTTTTAGAAGGATGACCATGGCAAGAATTTATGTCACAAAACTATTATATCTAAAATTCATTTTTTTCCAAAAGGATGATCTTAGAAAGAATTTATTTGCAACATTGTCATATTGGATTCTCCTACACGAGATGCTATGTATCCAAGGCTATGTTCGGTTATAAATTGGACAGCCATTTGACATATGTTTCATAGAAATCCATATTTAATAGCTCAACACAAGTTTCGTAGAGATCGATGGCTAATAGATGCATGACTTTCTTTTCCATTTTTAATAATAGTAGGAAGAATGAAATATCAATTGGTCCTGATCTTGGTGATAAACGTGATGGTGCTAGTAGCAGCAGGATTATAGCAATATCTCATGAGGCTTAAAGTCCGATCCCAAATTCTTGTGTCGCCCGATCCAGGGATAGTAAGTATGCTACAAATTATTTTATCATGACATTTATATCTTTAATTCACATCTTTATTTTGTTATAACTTCTTAAAAAAATAAAAGTCTCAATATAAATTTTAAGAAAACGAGAAGGAACTCAAAGTATTGGACAAATTTTTATATTTTAGATATAAATGGTATTTTTAAGATATTATATTTTTAGGCATTGAACGAGCCAAAAAAAAGACTTTCATTGTAACATAAATGTAGACTTGGAAGGGCTTGGATTTCCCTTATTACATATAAAACTTTTTTTATTTTAATTAAAATTGTCACTTTAAATCAAAGCTATGCGAAACTCTACTATGATCATTCATAATATACTTCATGTTCTCTAACATATCTATTTTTTCTTTCTCTTCTCCAGATTTTTTATTCGGATGAAAACTGCCAAAATCTACCTGAGATTGGATCAAATTTATACCTATATGTAGTTGTTTTAAAAAACTACACTGACATGAGGTGGTAATCACGGATCCAAATATAATCATCCCCAGGATCACCTTCTACGAGAACAACTTGTTGGCAAGAACATATGATTTGTAGAGAGATCAGTCGAAGTGGCCACCACAGTGAGCAAAGATGAAAAGCATGTAATGGAAGAGCGGCTAGAGATGTGGCTTGTAGAAGCCATGGTAGAATTTCTCAAGGATGTCAGGGGGGTAGGAAGGTGGGGACAGACTTGAAGCACTCGAGTAGGGCCAACGCGATGTCATCCTACTCATGGTCCTCGATGTCTACGTGGAGGGAGCCCATACAAATGATCTCCATGTCATTGGGGGGAGTAATTCCTTATGCACCGTGTGCTGTGCCTACACCGCACTCTCTTATTGGTCCAAAAATATTCACTGTAATATGATAGGACAAAAACTAAGATGATTAGTATTAATTAAAATTTTGGTCCAGAACAAAATATTCTTACGACACCTTAGTTCAAAACCTACGGTATCATTGTTCAAAACCTATGACATCCTGGTTCAAAAATGGCCTGAAACAGTATTACGACACCCTATTTCAAAACTTATACGATATCCTAGTTCAAAACCTACGACATCCTGATTCAAAAATGACCTGAAGTAGTATTACGACACCCTAGTTCAAAACTTACGACACCCTAGTTTAAAATCTACGATACCCTGGTTCAAAAATGATCAGAAACAGTATTACGACACCCTAGTTCAAAAGCTACGACATCCTAGTTCAAAACCTACGACACCCCTGCAAAAAAATATAAATTAAAACCAGAAACAATATTACGATACCCTAGTTCAAAAACTACGACATCCTAGTTCAAAACCTACGACATCCCTGCAGAAAAATATAAATTAAAACTAGAAACAATATTACGATATCCTAGTTTAAAAGCTACGACACCCTAGTTCAAAACCTACGACACCCCTACAGAAAAATATAAATTAAAACCAGAAACAATATTACGACACCCTAGTTCAAAAGCTACGACACCCTAGTTCAAAACCTACGACACCCTTGCAGAAAAGTATAAAATAAAACCTGAAACAGTATTACGACATCATAGTTCAAAAGCTACGACATCCCTGCAGAAAAATATAAAATAAAATCTGAAATAGTATTACGATATCCCAGTTCAAAACCTACGATATCCATGCAGAAAAATATAAAATAAAACCTGAAATAATATTACGACATCATAGTTCAAAAGCTACGACATCCTAGTTCAAAACCTACGACACCTCTGCAGAAAAGGGATCGGAGGGACGGATATTTTGGTATAGACAAAAATTTCAAATAAAAGCTGAATAGTAATTAATGCTAGTCACGTTTAGCTCCCATTCCGTCATGCTACAGTGAATATATTTGGACGAATAAAAAAATACGGTGCATACCATGTTGGATTTTGCATGCGGTGCGCAAAGACCTTTTCGTCATCGGGGAGGCCATCTTTAAGTTGTAGGGGGGAGTCCTTGTCCGATGAGAAGCTCCACATTTGGCTACAGCTTGGGCCTGATCGGGAAATAGGTCACCACGATTATGATCCGGTCCTGGGCGATAAAGGAGGGCACATCGAAGAAGATGCTACCAGTTCAGTCCATGTCATTGAGCTTGATGAGGGTACCCCACATGGTCTTCACTCTAGGTACTCATCCCATTGATGCTCATCATCGAGATTGATGGCAGTGAAAAAGGGACTAGGATTGACTGCCTTTTTTTTTTTTTTATCAATTTATAATTGATCATTTTTTATATTTTTGAAACAGTTCGAGTAATTTATAATGGTGTCGATATAGGTTTCGGAAGTTATTGGATATAACTGTAATAAATACCGTTGCCGCTCTTTCTCCGGGCTCGGCGAACGTGCTGGAGGGCTCCTCGACGGATAATCTGCAAGAAATTTCTAGACGTCGGAGGGGGTTCCGGCGAGGGATACTCCGATACTTAAGTTAGAGGAGGGTTGGAACAACGGAACGGGAATAACTCGGGAAGAGAAAATCGGAGTGGTGAAGAAGAACCTTTTCTCCCTTCTCGGAGGTCCCTCGGGTACCTTTTATAGGCACGGAGCGCTGCCAAATTCTGTTGAGAAGTAGACTGGGAAAGCCCGGATATGCCCCAGTAGAATAGGCGTGGCGGCGAGATCGTGGATGGCGGCGTGCCAGGTGTGTCAGAGTAGTGGCCATGCGCTGGAGTTCGTTACAGCGGAATATCAGAACTGTCGGAGAGAAGAGGTTTCTGGAAACTTCGACGATCCCTTCAGCAGTGGGTCGGTTGGCTTCCGTAAAGCCGACCGGGGTGCTCAGCAGGATCTCCAGGAGCCATCCGTGGCAATTAAAGGGGCCGTCGCACGAGCGGTGAGGCGCCTGTCAGCCCTCTAAACCCCCGGGTCGGCTCTTTGAGAAAGCCGACCGTGGAGTCAGATTCCACGTGAGGACCAGCCGACTGGACGCCGAGGGCCGGTCCGATCGGGGACTAGCCGAATGGGTGCATCAAATGCAAACCTCGGAAGGGTTAAAATAATTTACCCTACTTGTTTCTATCTGCAATTCATGAACCTATGCACCGCCTAGGGTGTTGCTATGGAACATCTACATCAAAGTAGCTGCGAAGATGACAGAGCAAATTAATCTCAGATGATCATCTATGAACTTTTTTTTTTTTGGGTGAAAAAGATGTTGTAAACCACCTTTATATAGGTGATGCGAGCCTTTGTATTTGCCTAAATGGTGAACGTAAGATTTCTTCTTTGTTGGATAAAAAAGTCTACTTCCAAGCTTTGTTTGTTCTCATTTCTTTTAGTTGCCTCCATGGCAATGTCTATTCTTTACGAACTCATGTCTGGATTTCTCGTATATTGACTTCATTGTGGATTGGTGATTGATTACATGCATGAGTGCCGGATCATGATAACTGGTTGTAAAAAATTTGGCATCAGATTCCTACTTCTAATAAGAGAATAAAATTTTGTTAATGGATAACACTTATTATAATATCTTCCAGAAACTTATTCAATAATAAAAGCAGGTATGCGCATTCTCTAAACAAACAGTTTGGAAGATCATTCAGTAATTGATCAATGGACTAACTGTTATTTATATCTCATGCTAGCAAATTATTAGGCATTTGATTCCTTCACAAGGATGAATTGTTGAGATTTTATTCTCATAATGACATCTGAAAACATGCATATATACCGTAGAGCAAATGCATGGATCTCAGTGGCTAACAAACAAGAGGCTTCATGGCTTTCAGGCCCAATCTAGCCTGGCTTTTGGCCTGCCTTCTAGGCCCGAACCTACCTATTACTTGAGCTTTAGGCTTGGCCTTGGACTTCATATCTCATTTTATTTTTCTAAAAAACACCAAAATTATTTAAGATACTTTTAGAATATGAAATATGAACAATTAAATATTATCAACAACTGTCTATTATCCTATAAATTTTATATGTCATTTATAATTGTCAATTAAGTCCATAGAAACATTAAACATAAACAACAATCTAAGAAAAAACAAAAAACTAGGCTGAGCTGAGCATGGGCTGGACTTTATTTAAGTCATAAGCCCAAGTCTAGATTTATTATTGAATGGGCCTATTTTCAGGTTCAGCCCAGCCTGGCGGGCCTAAACATTTAGCACGAGGCCATGCAAAAGGTTTTTTATGTTTGAGCAGGCCGGGCAAGTTAGGCAGCATATTTAAATGGGTCTAGTTTGAACTGGTCGAATGAACTAGCCAAGTATAACCTTGGTTTTAGCCGAAGAGTAATTTTTTATATACAGGAGATAGAATAAAAAAAATACACTGTCAAATATGATTGAGCCATGCAAGGATCATGTAAGCCTTATTTTTTAATATGCATTTAATGCTGATAGTTTTATTTTTTTGTTGAAAATCTTGAATGATAAAAATATTCATCTTTAATGAAAAAATTATGATATCCATCAACTTGGATTATGATACTTCGTAGCTTGGATTATGACAACCCTATAGCCAGGATATTATAGTCCTGTTCACGTGATGTCATAAGACCGAGGGACATTTTCATCATTAATTTTTATTAAAAAATCTTTTAATAGTAAAAATATCTCTAAGCTTTATGACATTCTGTAAATAGAGTCATGACACCTTATTCACAAACTTGACTACAAGGTATCATAAAGGGAAGGGCACTTTTGTCATTTAAAATTTTAATAAAAAAATAAACTATATGCATTAAATGCATGCTTAAATGATTAAAATGTTCATCACTTTTATGATATTCCATCGCCAAGTTTGTAAATAAGGTATCATAACCGATGCAGGACAACTTGATTGACATGCAGATCAATTATTTTAGGAGGTTAGACCATCGTTCATTAAGAAACGACCGCTAGACTAGATTAGCTAAACTCAAAGATAGATCCAATTAAGTACTATCTCTGACACAATGTCCCGGCTTATCATATCGATAGCCTTTATCCTTACACTCATCTCTGTCCATATTTTCATAGCCTCTGATACAAAGAACGTCTCACAAAAAAATCTAACAATCTAAATTATATCCAAATCGGAGTCTTGTAACAACTCTTCCAACATCAGTCAGACTGCAGATCAATTCGTGACCGTGGATCAACCTCGATCATGCCTCAGATCGTGTGAAATCTCGTTGAACATGACCGAATCAGGGTCAAATGGAGTCATGGCCATCTGATCATTGCACGGAACGTGCGCTGCCGTTGATCGCATGCGTCAGCTGCGTGATATCCATCGTAGACCAAGCAATCGCCGGCGGTCCTTGAAACGCACGATGAGGCGGGGGGGGGCTAAAATGAGCGTTGCTTGGGCCGGGGCAGCCTACACACGGGCGCAAGCCACGTGCCTCAATGCTTTGGGCCTTGCGGTTTGGGCCGTAGTCTCACTTTGCGGGCTGGTCATGGATCCGTGTTGTTTTGTTTTACTTTGTTTTGAGCTCCTTCTTGGCCTTCTTTCATCTGTTTTGGACTTCTCCATGGACCGAATTCGAGATGCTCTTCTCAACATCATGGACCGGCAAATCATGGACATGGTGAGAAGGCACCAGACCTCTTTGCTCGAATGAAGAGAGAAGCAAGCGATCAGGCCTGATGGTGTCACATTCATTGGTGTTCTATGTGCATGCACCCATGTGGGACTCATCGAAGATGGTCGATACTACTTCTCTACCATGGAGAGGGATCATGTCATTGTCCCCCAGAAAGAGCACTATGGTTGCATGATTGACTTTCTTGGACGTGGGGGACTTCTCAACGAGGACTTTGACCTCACAAAGAGTATGCCTTCAGAGCCTAATGTGATTATAGGGTGCACCCTTCTTGTTGCATGCCGAGTACACAACGTGTCTCTTGCTGAGAAGGTGTTTGATAACTGGTCAGACTGGAGCCCTCAGAGATGCCGGGAATTATGCTATCTTGTCTAATATCCATGCAGCAGCTGGCCGCTGGATTGGTATGGCTAAGGCGAGGATTCAGAAGAAGAGCACAGGGGCACAGAAGCCAGCAGGGCCCAGTTGGATCGAGCTCGATGATGTGGTTCACGAGTTCACAGTTGGAGATAAGCACGCATTCACATATCCAAAAGAATTTTCCAAATGCTTGATAGGTTGGGGAAGCATCTTGAGCAATTTGGATATGTCCCGCGGGCCTATTTGTAAATTTTTGATGCAAGGAATGGTTAAAGATACACGATATAAAATGAAAATTTGCACCAAGGGGATTTAAGGGTTTGGAGTTAATGGAATCAAATGGCAGTTCCTCAGCCATTTCCTTTCCTTTCCTTTCTGCAAGGTGCATCAAGAACAACAGCATTCCAAATATATACCAAAGCTGAGAGTGGAAACTGCTTCACTGAGCTAATCATGCTATGCATTAAATGCCATGAGATGGGTTGTACAAAATTGTATCAAATATATAATGAGATGGAAGAGATGGAAAGCACCGTTGCCAGTGCCATAAAATATGCTTTGGGGTTTCACTGAGTCCGGCTTCTACTTCAAGAGAATTTCAGAATCTGCCAATCATTTCTCTTATTCATAGAAGCAAATTATTTAGATAGTGTTAGGTTCCGCTATTCTCGTCCAGAATAAATTTTTATTTCAGATTATTCTTTTAAATAGTTTCAAAATCGAGGTGGACCATCCAAATAAATTATTCCGGTCAAATTTTGATATTTTATAATAGCTATTTCCAAGTCCTTTTGTCCCTGTATAATGAGCTCCACTGCAATAATTATATTGAAATAAAATTGTTATTCTAGATTTTCAATCAAACAGAAATCTAGAATAACAAGAATGAATAGCTATTTCCTGAAAATTGATATTTCTATTTCAGGAATAATTTTTTTTTGTATCCAAACACTACCTTGAGGACAATCTTGTAAAGTTGTGTCGGTCTGTGTGATTTGAAAGGAGATTAATAGGTTTTTTTTTTTGGTTGGAGGTGCAAGCTGGTGATCACAGTAATCTGCTGCGAGATTAAAGTATAAAATATCTTGCAAAACCTGTAGACAAAAATCACCATCGTACCAGGACCAATTACCGGTGCAGTCGGCGACGAAAGAAACAATTCAATCTATCATACTGCTCATCTTTTGAAAGGCTTGCCGGACAAACTAAAAGGCTTTTCATCGCAACGAGGAGGAATCGGGGCTTTTGGTTGTGCAAGAAGTTCTTACAAACTCCATTATCGGGTGTCCGTCAACAGTGAGCCCCGCAATGTGGGTCTGTGCGTAAGCTTTTTAGTTGCTCTGTTGCTATCTCATTGCCACTCTTGGTACTTGCTGTTTATTTTGACTGGTTCATGGTCTTGTACCGGGTCACCCTTCGGGTGTCCTTGCATTTTGTATTATTCTTAAGTTACAACAAGATTTGACAATACAATGTCTAAAAGGACTATCAAGCTTTCCAACCAAATGAAAAATCTTTGGCAATTTCTGTATTAAATTTTATCAGAAGGCTGCTGTCGCTCAAATATATATAGTGGAAACCATTAATTGGGTTGATATGCACGACTGCTCATTTCCTTGTATTTCTCATCTGCTGTTCAGAGAGACTGTCCATTTTTAATAGGACTCGAAGTTCTGACATTTCCTGGTGACCTTAAAATTGTCCTGTTGTCTGTGGAGTGGAAGTGGAGGTCACATGGTGCCTGAGGCCTCTCGCCTTGAGAAATTTTGGCTACTAATTGAATTGTTTGTGTTGTTAAGCTCTTCTGCACCTTTAAACCATTTCTTGGCAGCATTCTTTTTTGAAGGTTGGAGACAGGGACATTAGTTTTATCATTTGTATAACATCCCCCAAACCTGGATCCATTCTTACCCTCCCTCTCTCTCTCTCTCTTCCCCCTCACCCCCCAGCACTCAGCAGGATCTCAAAGCAGTGTCTTGGATGCAATTTGGAGAACAGAGGCCTTGTTTCTTCCACAACTCAGTTTGGTCATAAGAGTTGGATTCAATACAATCTAGGGTAGATCATTGACCTGATATCAGGAGAAGCATCTAAAAATATAAATAATTAAAGATGCTAAAATTTATCTCCTCGGTCTAGAGCTCATAGTCCTGGATAACAGAAAACTTGGCCCCGGCTTCTTTAAATATTTAACCAACCTTTTTCCTGAAAATTACAACTTTAGAAGCTATCATTTCAGATTGTTAGCGGCCAGGTCATGAACTACTAATCTTTTGACTGGAATGGACAACATTATTGATGCATCTGCCAGTATGTTCAGTTTTTAATCTTTGGTGGGCGCATATAATAGAGGATTCTTTTTTGGGTGAGTCTATCAAGGGAGGATCATGAGGAAAGTGGAGTCTTTAATAAGCTGACAAGGGTTAATGGTCAATGAAGAATGTGGTTGCATTGGAGGGACTTTTTTGAGGGCCCTGTTGTGGAACAACGAGCATTTGAAGGAGACTCCAGCTGGCTATTGGAGCAGTTGCTTGTGGTCCAAGTGTGATTGACTTGACTAACTTTGTTGTTTTGGCCTGTGGATTTTACTTTAATGTGTGTGTGTTCACAGATTTTACTAAGGTGGCAAGTCTGGTTGGTAGCCACTTGTTCCTGAACTCCAGAAGAAGATTTTTATAAGAATTTCTATCAGAGAGAGCAAAAGGTTGATGTTGATCTTTCAAATGAAGTGCCTTGTAAGCAAGTCTGGGTACAATTTTGTGCAGGAAAAAAATTCATATCCATTGGGAAGAGGGTCCCTTCCCTGCCATTGTCTGTTGAGATGCTTGACCTAAGCTGACAGGGATCTCTCAGGACATGTAAACACTGCCCTGAAGGTTCTTAATTTGGATTATCTCTACATGAGGCTACTGCTTGTGCACTCCTCTTGTTCTCATATCTTAAACAGAAGGCAAACTAATTGGGATGAGTATTTCTTAATTAATCAAAGAGGTGTGTACAAAGAGGAACAGGTGGGCAGCACTTGAAAATGGATGGAAGTTCTGGCCCACTGATGGATGGCTTGGCTCATTTCTTTGCATCATAATGGTAAGAGTCCTGCTGGAATTGGATTTCTTCTGGGTAGAAACATCCTAGTTGTTCAGGGGGAAATTGTTGACTCTTCAACATCTTTAGGAATACATAATTAAGATGCAAAGGATGGTGACACTGGGGATGTAATGGCCTAAATTATTATAGATGCTCATCAAGGAAAGGGAATTTATTCCACACTCTGAAAAGGTCCCTCTGATTTAGAACGACCGAAATATATCTAGATGGGGTGCATATAATGCTTGATTTTGCTGTAATTAATCTTTTAACAGTAAGTTAATGTCTCCATATGCACAAAAATTGGATGTGGACAAGTATCTGACAAAATCTTGTTTGCCCACATAAAACCTTGTGAGTTCATCTCTTAAATTTCAGAGAATTATATGGCATTTCTGATAGAGATTTCCAGGGCACAGGTTTACTAGAATAATAATTCTGTTAGGGTGTTATATACAAAAATCCTTGGAGCATTGGTGTTGACCCCTGGAATGGTTTTGATGATCACAAAATATTGGAGCATGTATTTGATACTAACTCTTCTCAAATTGTTTAAGAAGTTTTGCAGGAATTGGTTACCTTTGTTTAAAATGGTTTTCAAATTTACTTAAGGGTAATTCAATTGAGTTTATAAAAGCCTTAACTTATGAATGCTGTAATCATGTAAAATGGGCTTAAAATTGTGAAAATTTGATAGAGTATGTAGATTAGCTTCTAGTTGATTCAATATTGAAGATTTTTGGAGAACCTTGAAGCAATTTTTAAAGACTTGCAAAAGCCGACTCATGGTGGCACGGCACGGAAAAAGTTTCAAAGTTTCGGAACCAAGAGCCGACTCCCAGTCCAAGAGCCGATTCTTCCAGAAATATAGTTTTTGAAGTTATGAGAACTAGAGATGACTCCTAGTCCTAGAGCCGACTCTAGGTATGTATGTTTTTGACTTGACTGAAAGCTAGAAGGCAAGAGCTGACTACAGCCTGAAGAGCCGGCTCCTACAGAAGTTTGTTTTTAGCCTGTCTGAGACTTCAAGCCGACTCCTGGAGCTCGAGCTGGCTCGTGGAGCCGTTTCCTGCACTCCAACGGCTAGTTGCTGAAATTAAAATTTGAATCACAATTCGTCTCCAATGGCTATTTCACGAATTTCAAGACCCTACAACGGCCATATCTCATAGAAAATTATAAAGGAAATTATTTTTGAAGGATTAAAGATGAGATTGAGATTTATTGCTGAATTTTCTTGAGAAATAAAAGAGCTTTCAAGTCACTCAACTACCTACCTCAAAGAGCATTCAAGTGGGATTCAAAGCTTCACCAACTCTACTCTATCATTGAATCTACTCATTAAAGAAGGGAAGAAGCGGCATTGAAGAGCATTGAAGAGCACTCAAGGCTTGACTTCATCTTGATCTACATCGGCAACACCAAAACAAACTTGTTTTGTTGTAGTTGCTTGATTACATTGTTTTTATCTTTCTTTACTCTCTAAGAACAGCAAAGGACTGTGTCTTAAGAAAGAGTTAAAGGTTTTTAGGTGAATCTTGTAAAACCTAAGTTTGGGTTCTTGGTTTTCCCGATTTAAAACCAAGTGTTTGGGTTTTCTTTGGTGATCCCGTGTAAAACCAAAGGAAATTAGGGTTTCTTTGGTGATCCCGGTAAAATCAAAGTGTATAGGTTTGGATTGTGAGCCTAGTAAAACAATCCGACTGTATTCCGGTTGGGAAATATAGTGAAAATCCCAAGTGGTAATTGGGTAGTGGATGTAGGAGCCGGTTGCTTCGAACCACTCTACTTCTTGGTATTTGTGATTGTGCTTTCATTATTTTATTGCTTCAATTTATTTACTTCCGCTTTGCACACTTCACTTCTACACTAAAAGAATTTCAAAGTGCACATACTTGCAAAAGTTTTTAATCCCAATTCACCCCCCTCTTGGAAAGCCACCTGTGCAACAAGTGGTATCAGAGCAGAGTCTCTGAAAGTTAGTTAGAATAAAGATATATGGCACATCCCATGAGCACTTCATTGGCCGAAGGTCAATCCACAAATAGACCACCACTTTTCATCTTAATTAATTACATTTATTGGAAGGCAAGAATGAAGATATACATTCAAGCCGTAGACTTTCACTTATAGAAAATTATCATGAAAGGACCTCACACACCCACAATTAAAGTTAATGATGCAGAGATTCCCAAACCAGAAGAGGATTGGGACGAGAATGATATGAAATTAGTTGAATTGAATGCCAAAGCAATAAATTTATTATATTATGCTTTGGATACAAATGAGTTTAATAGAATTTCAACTTGCAATTCTGCTAAAAAAATTTGGGATAAATTAGAAATCACACATGAAGGCACTTCTCAAGTTAAGACATCAAAAATCAATTTACTTGTGCATAATTATGAGCTGTTTAAGATGGATCCTGGTGAGACTATATCTGCCATGTATACTCGTTTTACTGATATCATAAATAGTCTCAAGAGTTTGGGTAAAACTTATTCTAATGCTGATCTTGTCCAAAAAGTCTTAAGATCTTTGCCAGATAAGTGGGAAGCCAAAGTGACAGCAATTCAAGAAGAAAAGGACCTAAATACACTGTCACTGGATGAACTACCTGGATCCTTGATCACACATGAATTGGCTATGCAACAAAGGACTGAAGAAGATACAAAAAGAAGAAGGCCATTGCATTTAAAGCTACCGAGAAATATAAGAATGAAGAATCTGATTCATTAGATGATGATGATCTTGGAAATGATGAAATTGCCCTAATCATGAGGATATTTAAAAGGTTTATGGGCAGAAGAAAAACAAACAGATGGAGAAAGCATTATAGAAAAGATGATTTTGGAAAAGAAAAGGAAAAAGATAAAGAAAAAGATAAAGAGAAAGATAAAGATCAAGTACCTATCTGCTATAGATGCAAGAAGCTAGGACACATCCATCCTGATTGTCCTGAAGGGAAGAAAAGGATATTCTTTAAAAAGAAGAAGAAGGCAATGCCAGCTGCTTGGAGTGATAGTGATGAAACTACATCCACTGAAGAGGATGAAGAGACAACAAAAACTGCACAGATCTATCTTATGGGTTTGGAGGACGAGGTAAGTACTTCTGAACCTAATTTAAAATTCACTTATGATGAACTGTATAATGCTTTTTGTGAACTATTGATTAAATACAAAAAAGCTGGTTTAAAAATGAGAGATTTAAAAAATCAATGTAATGTTTTTGAAAAAGACAAGAATGAATTTTGTGAAAGAAACAAAATCTTTCAAAGAGAATTAAATTTGGTTTGTGAAAGACTCAAAGTTATTTAGTTTGAAAAAGAAGAGCATTTTGAGAAAAATAAGGTTTTGAAAAATGAAAATGATGACCTAAAGAAAGAAGTTCAAAAATTGAAACCCTTAGTTGAAAAATTAATCCTAAGTTCTAACAAACTTGAATTAATTTTAAAAGATTAAAAAGAAATAAATAATAAATTTTGAATTGGTTATAAAAGCGCTATTTCAAACAAATCTTCAACTTCTACTTCATATGCTCCTAAGTTCATGAGTTCAAAACATGTTAGACCTAAATTTTCATCATCTCATGGTTATTATTCAAATTCAAAGATTGTATGTGTTGCCGATCTCGCCGCCGCGCCTGTAGCTTCAGAGCTGGTGATTTGATCAGACCGTCTTGCCTCGAGGTCTCCGGGCTCCCGATCTTGCAAGACAAGGTCAGAAACCTTGGCCGGGGATCCCGGCGAGGGAGCTCCGACGGTCAAGTTAGAAAACGGCAAGATGGAACAGAGTCTCCAAGATGGGCCCCCGAAGGAGTCCCAGGCTTAGAGATTGTCTTAGCAAAAAGGTCTCAGGAAGAATGGAAATCGGGCCAAGTTCCTTCACCGAGCTTGCGCCAAGGGACCCCTCTCGGGATCTTGGATCCTGCTCTTGGTGCCTTTTCTTTTCCCAGCATTTTTTTTCCTTACCTGTTCATCCGCTTTTCCCATCCTTTTATCCCATCACGCTGCCTCCGGCTTCCCGCCCTTGGGAGGCTCCCTCTTTGCTTTCACCTCCTTCTCTCCCTCTCTTTCTCCTTTCCCCTTTGGGTCCAAGAACCCGGCGGCCTCCTTGTCTTGCTTGCCGAGCCTAGCGAGGAAAGGGTAGAGGGGGGACGCCGACCAGACCCTGGGGCCGAGCGCGAGCGCTCTCCTTCCCAGGCGCCGACAACGCCCATTACCGGGTCCTGTCTTGCCAGGACTTCGCCTCTCGGCTGCGGAACCTATCGGGCTGATGTAAACGAGGTTTCGCGCGTTGCCGCCGATCGTACTGGCGCTCCTCTAGAGGTGCGGCGCGCACTGCTCGAGGGGCAGTCTCGGAACTCATGCTCCTGCTTCTCGGCGACCTCACCATGCTGGGTAGCCGACCTCGGCCAAGGTGGGCCCCTCCTGGGCGGACACCTGGCGGAGCGGCAGAGGAGCGCTCGACTTCGGCCGAGGTGGACCCGTGTCCGGGCGCCACCTGGTGAAGGAGCAAGAGGGCACGGCTCGACCTCGGCCGAGGTGGAACCGTCTTAGGGCGCCACTCACCGAGGGGGCAAAGGACTGCCGGCTTTGGCCGAGGTGGACCCCTCCTGAGCGGACACCTGGCGGAGCGGCAGATGGGCGCTCGACTTCGGCCGAGGTGGACCCCTCCTGGGCGGACACATGGCGAAGGAGCAAGAGGGGCCGGCTCGACCTCGGCCGAGGTGGAACCGTCTCAGGGCGCCACTCGGCGAGGGGGCAAGGGGTCGCCGGCTTCGGCCGAGGTGGACCCCTCATGGGCGGACACCTGATGGAGCGGCAGAGTGGTGCTCGACTTCGACCGAGGTGGACCCCTCCTGGGCGGACACCTGGCGGAGCAGCAGAGGGGCGCTCGACTTCGGTCGAGGTGGACCCCTCCTGGGCGGACACCTGGCGAAGGAGCGAGAGGGCCCGGCTCGACCTCGGCTGAGGTGGAACCGTCTCAGGGCGCCACTCGGCGAGGGGGCAAGGGGCCGCCGGCTTCGGCCGAGGTGGACCCCTCCTGTGCGGACACCTGATGGAGCGGCAGAGGGGCACTCGACTTCGACCGAGGTGGACCCCTCTTGGGCGGACACCTGGCGAAGGAGCGAGAGGGCCCGGCTCGACCTCGATCGAGGTGGAACCGTCTCAGGGCGCCACTCGACGAGGGGGCAAGGGGCCACCGGCTTCGTCCGAGGTGGACCCCTCCTGGGCGGACACCTGGTGGAGCGGCAGAGGGGCGCTCGACTTCGGCCGAGGTGGACCCCTCCTGGGCGGACACCTGGCGAAGGAGCAAGAGGGCTCGGCTCGACCTCGACTGAGGTGGAATCATCTCAGGGCGCCACTCGACGAGGGGGCAAGGGGCCGCCGGCTTCGGCCGAGGTGGACCCCTCCTAGGCGGACACCTGGCGGAGTAGTAGAGGGGCGCTCGACTTCGGTCGAGGTGGACCCCTCCTGGGCGGACACCTGGTGGAGCGGCGGAGGGGCGCTCGACTTCTGCCGAGGTGGACCCCTCCTGGGCGGACACCTGGCGGAGCGGCGGAGGGGCGCTCGACTTCTGCCGAGGTGGACCCCTCCTGGGCGGACACCTGGCGAAGGAGCAAGAGGGCCCGACCCAACCTCGACTTCGGCCGAGTGGAGCCATATCTGACCTTGCTGGACTGCTCCCGTTCTGCTGAAAAAATCCACATGGTTCGGATCACACCCGGCGAAATCTGAGACACGCCACGTCATCGTAACGGCTGTAACACTTGGTAACATTTATGTGGTAGATCTTAATGACTAGCTATGCCAAGTAATACAAGTATTGTAGCAATGAATGACAAGAGCAATGAATCAAGTTTACTATGGCATAGGCAACTTGGTCATGCTAGTATGGACACAATAGCTAAACTTATTGCAAAAGATTTAGTCAAAGGTTTGCCGAAGTTTAAAGTTAATTTTGATTATGTTTGTGATACATGTCAGTTAGGAAAACAAGTGAGGGGAAGTTTTAAATCTAAAAACATAGTTTCAACCTCTAGACTCTTAGAGCTACTTCACATGGACCTATTTGGACCTACTTGGACTACCAGCCTAGGTGGTATAAAATATGGACTTGTGATTGTAGATGGTTTTTCAAGATACACATGGATTTTGTTTATTGCACACAAAGATGATACTTTTAATGTATTCAAAAAGTTTTACAAAAGAATTACAAATTTGAAAAACTTATATGTCATTTCAATTCGTAGTGATCATGGCATTGAATTTGAAAATTAGTATTTTGATTATTTTTGCACAAAGCACGGTATTGATCATAACTTTTCTGTACCTAGAATACCATAGCAAAATGGTGTTGTAGAAAGAAAGAATCGTACTTTGGAAGAGAAGTCCAGAATAATGTTTTGTGAAGGAAATCTTCCAAAATACTTTTGGACATAAGCTGTTAATACCGCATGCTATATTTTAAACAGAGTTTTGATTAGACCTATTATTAGAAAAACCCCCATGAACTTTAGAACAATAGAAAACCAAATATCAAATATTTTCATGTTTTCGGATGTAAATGTTTTGTTCTTAACAATGGAAAAGACAATCTTGGTTAATTTGATGCAAAATTCGATGAGGTTATTTTTCTTGGATATTCTTTAAATAGTAAAGCCTATCGAGTTTTCAATAAAAAAACTTTGACTGTTGAAGAATCTGTTTATGTTGTTTTTAATGAATTTGACATTACATCTTCAAAAAAGAAAGATTTTGTGGATGATGATGCAGGTACTTTACAACATGGAATGAAAGACTTGACTCTCAAAGACAAACAATCAAGTGAACCACATGAAGAAGAGGTGAGTAAAGAGCATGATGATATACCTAAAGAATGGAGATATGTACAATCACACCCTAAAGAATTAATTATAGGAGACCCATCTCAAGGTGTTAAAACTAGATCTGCACATAGAGATGCATATGATTTAATTGCTTTTGTTTCTCATGTAGAACCACATAATATAAAAGAAGCCGAAACTGATCCTAATTGGATGTTAGCAATGCATGATGAATTAAATCAATTTAGGAAAAATAATGTCTGGACCCTAGTTGAAAGACCCAATGATCGTCTTGTTATAGGCACTAAGTGGGTTTATAGAAATAAACTAGATGAAGATAGAAATATAATTAGAAATAAGGCTAGATTGGTTGCATAAGGATATAATCAAGAAGAAGGAATAAATTTTGATGAAACTTATGCTCCAGTAGCTAGATTAGAAGCCATTAGATTGCTACTAGCTTATGTATGTTTTATGAATTTCAAGTTATTCAAATGATGTAAAGAGTGCATTTTTGAATAGTTTTTTATCTAAAGAAGTTTTTGTTGAGCAACCTCCTGGTTTTATCGATCACACTTTCTTGAATCATGTTTTCAAACTGAATAAAGATTTATATGGTCTGAAACAGGCACCTAGAGCCTGGTATGATAGATTAAGTAAATTTTTAATTGCAAATGAATTTGTAAAAGATAGTGTTGACACCACACTTGGTGGGGGCACCAGGCTCAGAAAGAAGAAGCTTCAACTAATACCAAGTTCTTTATGGATTGAGACTAGGAACTCAAGTCTCGTATGAGTCCTGTATATTTATTGAGTCCTGTTTTATTTTCTTTTGGAATTTTAAAGTTTAATTAGAATTCAATCAAGAGTTCAATTAGAGTCAATTAGGCTTTGTACTGAGTCAAGTTCAAGTGCTACTTGAAATTGGGCCAGACCAGCTTTACTTGGAATGCCACATCATCATGGACCACCGGTGCCAACTCATCACCAGAGGACGTCACATCACCTTTGCCATGTCATCTCCAAGGGGCGCCATGGAGAAGGATGCGCCATGTCACCATGCCACCTTGCCACGCCACATCATTGCCACCTCACCTGCCACGTGGCATCATTCAAATTTTAAATTACATGAAAGCTACAAGTGGTCGACCAAGGAGTGTTTTCAAATTCAAAGGAGGTCGGCCAACTCCATCCACAAATCATGCAACCAGCTCCACCAAATCCTCCACCAAATCCTCCACATTTCATGTAACCCCCCCTAATATTTCTCCATGATATGGGAAATTTCAAATTGATTGAAAGGCCATTAAAAGCCTCTTGTACGCCTATGGTAAAAAAAAGCTTTTTGGATGAAATAAAATTTAAGTAAAGTAGTAGTTGAAGAAGGTATTATTTTGGTAGTATCCTCTTGTTTTCTTTGGGTGTGTTTGATTTTCTCTTCTCAAGCTTTCAAGTGTCCAACGCCAACATCCACCTCTAGGGATCCATGCCTCCATCGAATTTTCCTTGCCTATTTGGTTTCTTTGTTTTGATATCTTTCAAATTGGTCACAGTCTAACCCGTTCATTGTGCAGGATCCTTCTACGATTCGGAGTTCAAGAAAGGGTTCTCTTGCCAAAGATCAATGTTGAATGAAACTAGTTTCTTTGAAATGCCAATCTTCCACTTCAGGGCTAGTTCGTCTAAGAGCTTCAATGGATCTACCAGGGAGTGATCATCTTGGGTAAATAACACCTCCTAATCTCTTAAGTCTGAGTTATTGAAGATCGTTGCTAAGGCTTAAATTCAATATTCATTAGCCCTAATCTTCTCTAGGATTTAAATAACTATATCGTGGCATAAGTTCCAAATTTCAGTGCTCCTTCCATAGCTTTACCTTAGTACTTTTGATCTGAAATTTAGTACCTGTTAATAGGCTTCATTGCTCTCATTTCTCAATCCATCATTTAGATTGCATTCTCTTCATCGTGCCGCGTCAAATTGGTATCAGAGCATGATTGCATTAGGGTATAATAGTTTTCTTTAAATCCAAGCAAGATCTAAAATTCACGCCTCCTGAGCGGGTGTACTCAAGTACACTGTCACGACCCATGGGAATAATGAGCCCCTGGCCGGACGTGAATTTTTTTTAGATTGAAGTTTGGGTAAGCCATTGCACTTGTTTGATTAGGTTCTGTTTTTCTGAAAATTTGCATCTGTTTACTGTAATCCGTCTGCAGCTCCAAAGGCAAGTTGCTAATTTTTTGTTGAAATATTTTTTCTCTTGTTCCTTTTTAAGTCAGTTAACACCATATTAAATTTCATCATCATAAAAAAATTATAAAAAAAATAAAAATTTCTGCAGTTCGACACTATCATTAGGGTTCTGTTCTGTCCTTTTTATTTATCTTCATTTGTAGGATCTGCTTAGAGTAGTACTAATTTTAGTTTTAAAATTCCTTTCATCTGCATTGAAACATATAAGTTAGAAATCCTCTGTGAATTTTTCAGAATTTTTGGATATTTTTTTCATCACGTTTTCCACACCACTTTCAAACCGCAACACACTTCTGCAGCAGCTTTGCATTTCATTCATCTCATGAGAAATCAAATTAAGGGCATCAATTTGACATAGGGTCAGGGTTTCATCACCTGTCCCTATCCCAAAAATCACCGACCAGCATATCGATCCCAGCCCGTTAATTAAAATTGAGTAGAATGTTAATTGCCCTAGTGGGTTAGGGACATCAACAAGTTGGGTTCAGGTTAGGGTCAAGTTAACTGTGTCAGCTAATTGGTGTGTGCTTACTGGCTTGGTGTCTAGGATTTGTGCATTAGGGCTTGTGATTTGGTCCGCCTACCTGGCCAATCTCAGATTGGTGTCTAAGGTTGGCAATCAGGGACCTTCACTCCCCACCACCTACTTGGCTAAGTCCCATAAGTACTACTAGCTAGTTGGTTCACTTAATTAGACCTCTAATTTGTGCTCTAGGTCTAGGAAATCTTAGCTCGAGCTTGAGTCTACTTGCATGCATGAAAACTAGATCAGGAGCTTCATATTCACCAGTCCAGACCCAGTCCAGTGTAGCCATGGACCCGAATCTTGAAACCATGCTGAAAGGCCTAAATGATCTAATGGCCCAATTGAACCAAATGCTGGTTAAACAATTTTTCTTAGACCAACCAACTCGTACTATCCCATTAGCTCATATGAATGATAGGAGTAAGAACCCTGAAGTACAAGTTGAGTTCATGAATACTTAAGACTTAGGGTATCCTCAAACTGAAGGGCTAGGGAAGGAAGAAGGCAAATCTGAACCTAGTAAATATGTGTATGAGACTAACATAAGTTTAATAGATGAATATGAAGGGGAAGACTGTGAAGAGAACAACTTTAGTGCCTTACCTGAAGAAACCTTTGGTAAAGAAAAGATTATTGAGCCTAGTCCTGAAACATCAGAACAACCAAAATTTAGTGAGGACTTGGTTCCCGTAAGACAATGCCCTCAGGAAGAACCCAATACTTTAGCTTCGACACAAGAACTCCTTCAGTTACCTGAGAAGAACCTAATCATTATTTAATAAGACTTTGCCGATGACCTTCAACTACCTAGAAGCATCCCGCCCGTAGATCAATATTCAAATCTTAAGGTCATCATGAGTAACCAAGGTCTGTTTCAAGATTCCCCTAAATTACCCCAAGACTCGGATTCCTATTTCCTGCATTTCCTTAAGTCTTATCCTAATTTTGGAGTCATTAAATTTCATTTTGATGAGATTACTAGGTTGCATGAGCCTTTAAAGCCTATTCCTTTTGCTACCTACTTTTGGAAAGCCTTATGGCATTTGCTAGGAACCCATGGTAAATTCTCATGTGCATACCAGACCAGGGTCAAACCTAGAGAGTCATTAATCTGTTAGGTTTAGGCCCTAGAGAGTCCAATAAAATTCATCTCAATAAGGAAGCCTAGTTCAGTCTGCATTTCGTAAGTGCTTGTGTAAGTTTCTGAGTCTGCTGAGTCCTATGCATAGCATGTTGAGGATTTGCATCATGAAATAAATTTGAGCAATGAATCCTATAAACATAGGACTAATTCAAGAAAGAAAGTCAAGGAATTCTATGAGAGAGATCATGTTCCCATCCGGGACTTTCAAGAAACTACATACCCGTGGTGCATGCCCCTTTAAAGTCCTAAAGAAGATTAGATCTAATGCTTACATATTGGAATTACCTTCAGACCTAGGTATCAACCCGACCTTCAATGTCTCAGACTTGATAGAATATAAGGAACCCATGATGATACCTAGTGAGCCTTTTGGGCCTGACCATATTTTTGAGAGTGAACCATTACCCGAGTATCCACAAACAACCATTCCTCAAAAATGAGAGAAAACTGAACAAATCCTGGATAATAAGATTGTCACTACCAAAAACAAGGATTACTATCGATATTTGGTCCGTTAGCAAGGGAGACCAAAATCTGACGACTCCTGAATCGCTAGAGAGGACCTGCAACGACTGGACCCGGACTTATTTGAATAATATCAAAGCCAGGCTGAACCATACTCGACAGGGTCGAGTTCCTCCCACCCGGGAAGAATTGGTGAGGGCACCAGGCTCAGAAAGAAGAAGCTTCAACTAATACCAAGTTCTTTATGGATTGAGACTAGGAACTCAAGTCTCGTATGAGTCCTGTATGTTTATTGAGTCCTGTTTTATTTTCTTTTGGGGTTTTAAAGTTCAATTATAATTCAATCAAGAGTTCAATTAGAGTCAATTAGGCTTTGTACCGAGTCAAGTTCAAGAGCTACTTGAAATTGGGCTAGACAAGCTTTACTTGGAATGCCACATCATCATGGACCACTGGTGCCAACTCATCACCAGAGGATGTCACATCACCTTTTCCATGTCATCTCCAAGGGGCGCCATGGAGAAGGATGAGCCGTGTCACCATGCCACCTTGCCATGCCACATCATTACCACCTCACCTGCCACGTGGCATCATTCAAATTTTAAATTACATGAAAGCTACAAGTGGTCGACCAAGGAGTGTTTTCAAATTCAAAGGAGGTCGACCAACTCCATCCACAAATCATGCAACCAGCTCCACCAAATCCTCCACTAAATCCTCCACATTTCATGTAACCCCCCCCTAATATTTCTCCATGATATGGGGAATTTCAAATTGATTGAAAGGCCATTAAAAGCCTCTTATACGCCCATGGTAAGAAAAAAGCTTTTTGGATGAAATGAAATTTAAGTGAAGTAGTAGTTGAAGAAGGTGTTTTTTTGGTAGTATCCTCTTGTTTTCTTTGGATGTGTTTGATTTTCTCTTCTCAAGCTTTCAATTATCCAACGCCAACATCCACCTCTAGGGATCCATGCCTCCATCGAAGTTTCCTTGCCTGTTTGGTTTCTTTGTTTTGATATCTTTCAAATTGGTCCCAGTCTAACCCGTTCATTGTGCAGGATCCTTCTACGATTCGGAGTTCAAGAAATGGTTCTCTTGCCAAAGATCAATGTTGAATGAAACTAGTTTCTTTGAAATGCCAATCTTCCACTTTAGGGCTAGTTCGTCTAAGAGCTTCAATGAATCTACCAGGGAGTGATCATCTTGGGTAAATAACACCTCCTAATCTCTTAAGTCTGAGTTATTGAAGATCGTTGCTAAGGCTTAAATTCAATATTCATTAGCCCTAATCTTCTCTAGGATTTAAATAACTATATCGCGGCGTAAGTTCCAAATTTCAGTGCTCCTTCCATAGCTTTACCTTAGTACTTTTGATCTGAAATTTAGTACCTGTTAATAGGCTTCATTGCTCTCATTTCTCAATCCATCATTTAGATTGCATTCTCTTCATCGTGCCGCGTTAACACTGTTTATT
This sequence comes from Areca catechu, assembly GCA_021397845.1. Taxonomy (NCBI): domain Eukaryota; kingdom Viridiplantae; phylum Streptophyta; class Magnoliopsida; order Arecales; family Arecaceae; genus Areca; species Areca catechu. The sequence continues at coordinate 558,095 of JAHSVC010000041.1, forward strand.
CAAAGAAAAAAAAATGATATCTTAGTTGTTCAAATATATGTTGATGACATTATCTTTGGATCTACTGATGAATCTTTGTGTCAAGACTTTGCTAAGCTAATGCAGGGAGAATTCGAAATGAGCTTGATGGGCGAATTGAGTTACTTTCTTGGACTTCAAATTAAACAAACTAAAGAAGGTATTCTGATCAACCAAGCCAAGTACATTAAAGAAATAATCAAGAAGTTTGGCATGGAATCAAGCAAGGTAAATGGAACACCAATGAGTCCTGCATGTAGACTTGACAAAGATGAGAATGGCATAAATGTTGATCAAAAACTGTATCGAGGTATTATCGGATCATTACTTTATTTAACAGCTAGTAGACCTGATATATTATTTAGTGTCTGTATGTGTGCACATTTTCAATCTAATCATAAAGAATCACACATCACAGCTGTTAAGAGAATTATTAAATACCTGAAAGGCACCTGTAATGTAGGTTTGTGGTATTCTAAGCACACATCATTGAAGTTAATTAGTTATTCTGATACTGATTATGGAGGATGTAAAATAGATAGAAAGAGTACAAGTGGCACCTGTCAATTTCTAGGTGTTAACTTGATTTCTTGGCACTATCGCAAACAGAACTCTGTAGCACTATCTACTGCTGAGGCAGAATATGTGGCTACTGGGAGCTATTATGCTCAAGTGTTATGGATCAAGCAACAACTAAAAGATTATGGTGTTGTCCAATCCAAGATTTCTATTAAATATGACAATACTAGTGCTATTAATTTATCAAAAAATTCAATTCAACACTCACGAACTAAGCACATTGAAATTCGACATTATTTTATTCGTGATCATGTTTTAAACAATGTTGTTGAACTAGAATTTGTACCTACTAAAGAGCAACTAGCGGACATTTTTACTAAACCATTAAGTCTAGATAGATTTGAGAAAATTAGAGGAGAATTAGGGCTATGTGACCCATTTTAAACATATTTGACCTAATTTTTGAAAATTAAGGAAAAATTATTTAGAAATTTCAAAATATTTTTTAGAGTATAGGACAACCTAGTTTAGACTCTAGAAACCTTTAAAAACTGAGTTTGACCCTTTCTGACCTTTGGTTTGAATTTTTGCTCGAGCCGACTCGAGTTCTCAAGGCTCTGGACGAGCTGACTCGCAGGTCGGGCCGAAGCTTTTTAAGTAGGGTTTCCGTATTTCCTATTCATTATGTTTTTTAGGTTTTGACCGTTTCATCCTAGCCGACTCCTCACTCCATACTAGGAAACTCTCCAAAAACCCTCTCAAACCTCTTCAAATCTTTAATCTTTGCAAAATGGCGCCTCGCAAGGCTGTGACAGAGAAAGCAAAGAGAGTAGTTCGGTCTGTGGCTGAGGAACGAAGGAGCAAGAGGCGACTGGATATTTCGATTTTGCAAGAGGATCAGTCGATTAAGCAAGAGGAAGAAGTCCATGCACCCCGACAAGTCATATCCATGGGAAATTGACAGGTAACCCCGGGTAGGTGTATAGATTTTGACTTTCTAGAGCAAGAACAACTTCATGTTGGTTATTGGCTTGAAAGACAAGGTTGGAAGGACTTTTGTTTATTGAATGTTCCTACTTATCCAAATCTGGTTCATCAATTCTTTGAGAGCATGTCATTGGGAGCTTTTCATTTGGAAGGAACAGTGAAAGGGAAATTCATAGAAATAAGTGAGCAAAGGCTTTCAAATTTGCTGAATATACCTAAAGAAGGAGAATGCTATTTAGTTATGAAGGAAAAAGTGAAGACACTTAGACTCATTTTGGGAAGATCTAATGTGAAAGGGATTATTCATGTAAGTGCAAATCAGCTTTCATTGGAGATGAGGCTGTTGCACAATATCATTAGCAGGATTTTCTTATCCCGGACGGGAAGATTCGATTGGGTTAGCGAGAGAGATCTTATATTCATGAGGCGACTGATTGAGGGGGAGCCCCTCAACCTGCCATTTATTATGATTTCTCAGATGAAAGAGGCTGTACATAGGGCACGAGCTTGTTTGCCTTACAGGATGGTGTTTACATTACTATTCTAGGATGCTGATGTTGATCTTACTGGAGAGGAACGTCGTCTGTTGCTTCACACCGACAGGTACACTATGAAATCCCTGACCAGAATGGGATTTATTAAAGTTGAAGGAAATTGGATCAGAAAGACTTTAGGTGTTCCTGTAGCACATTCAGAGGATTCAGATGATGATATACAGGCTGCTCGGGGACATGGTGAGGAGATTGAGGGACAGACTGATGAGGTTGGAACATCTGAGCCAGCTCCTGCTTCACCTCACTCACCAGTCAGGACTCCTACTGCTACTAGACATGATACTGATGATAGATTTCAGAGAGTTTTGGAGGAGATTTCTTGTCTTAGGACTAACACTGACAGGAGGATTAGTTCACTACAGTCCAAGATGCAGCAAGTTTTCATGATATTATGACTTTACTGAGATAGCTATCTGCGGCCAGCCAGCATGCACCTTCTACTTCCACAGCGACTGGCACGGGCACTGGGACTGGTACTGGCACTCATACGGAGCAGGGACAGGAAACACATTGCACTGATGCACCATATCACACCACACCTGTTGTTGTTAAGCCTCAGGATAGTATGGAGGCTGCTGGATCTGCTAATGTTGGAGTGACTCCAGCTACTCAGTTGCTTTCGTCCACCAGCACTTTGGCCCTATCTGTTGATCCACCTACTGCCAGACCTACACTTATCCTTATTTCATCAGAATCAAAAACCAAAGTTAAACCTAAATCTAAATTGACTAGGACTTCTACACCTACTAGGACTAGGATTAGGGATCTCCGCCCTAGGTTTCCCAAGTTCAAACCTAGTCCAGGTATTCTAGAAGTTGGTTCATCCTCTGATGAGGAAGAACCTGATAGTGATCCTAGCCCTTCATTCTGATGTTTAGGTTTTTATCCTTATTTTTGAGACTTTATTTTGTTGTATTCTGACTGTGTGATACTATTTTGTCGTGCCATGGCACATTTGTAAAGTATCACCTATGCTATGTACTGGCCTATTTCATATATATATATTTCACTTGTTATGATACATATTCACTTGAATTAGTGTTATGAATGAATTAATGTTATGATTGAATTAGTGTTATAAATGAATGTCCATTTCTCATATACCTTTGGTTGATGACAAAAAGGGGGAGAATGGAGACTGTGTGTGGCATGAAAAAGAAAAAGCTATATTGATTCATGGAAGTTATGTTGATTCATGGAAGTTATGTTGAGATTCATGAAAATTTCTTGGAAATCTATGTTGATTCATGAAAATTGCTCAAGAATTGTTTACAAATGCTATATGGATAATTGAATGTTATGAAACTTTGATGAAATGAATGATTGATTCATGAAAATTTGATGAAACTTAAGTTTACTTCAAAAGGTTGAAAATTTCATAAATTTTGATACGCATTGTATAGTTAATACCCTTGATACATCATGTATCAATACATCATGTTATGATACATATGATACATCATGTTTCGATATAATTGAATGTTATGAAACTTTGATGAAATGAATGATTGATTCATGAAAATTTGATGAAACTTAAGTTTACTTCAAAAGGTTGAAAATTTCATAAATTTCGATACGCATTGTATAGTTAATACCCTTGATACATCATGTATCAATACATCATGTTATGATACATATGATACATCATGTTTCGATATAATTGAATGTTATGAAACTTTGATGAAATGAATGATTGATTCATGAAAATTTGATGAAACTTAAGTTTACTTCAAAAGGTTGAAAATTTCATAAATTTCGATACGCATTGTATAGTTAATACCCTTGATACATCATGTATCAATACATCATGTTATGATACATATGATACATCATGTTTCGATATATTTGATACACATGATATTTGGTATTCAATTCTATACATTTGATCCATTATGGCACATTGTATTGATACACTGATACCTAACCTATATGATATGCAAAGACTTGAAAATACTGCAATTGTAAAGTGCTTTTAAATTTTTTAATCATGCCCAGTGTTTTGTCATCATCAAAAAGGGGGAGATTGTTGACCCCTGGAATGATTTTGATGATTACAAAACATTGGAGCATGTATTTGATACTAACTCTACTCAAATTGTTTAAGAAGTTTTGCAGGAATTGGTAACCTTTGTTTAAAATGGTTTTCAAATTTACTTAAGGGTTATTCAATTGAGTTTGTAAAAGTCATAACTTATGAATGCTGTAATCATGTAAAATGGGCTTAAAATTGTGAAAATTTGATAGAGTATGTAGATTAGCTTCTAGTTGATTCAATGTTGAAGATTTTTGGAGAAGCTTGAAGTAATTTTTAAAGACTTGCAAGAGCCGACTCATTGTGTCACGGCACGGAGAAAGTTTCAAAGTTTCAGAACCAAGAGCCGACTCTTCCAGAAATATAGTTTTTGAAGTTCTGAGAATTAGAGCCGACTCTAAGTATGTATGTTTTTGACTTGACTGAAAGCTAGAAGGTAAGAGCCGACTCCAGCCTGAAGAGTCGGCTCTTACAGAAGTTTGTTTTTGGCATGTCTGAGACTTCAAGCCGACTCTTGGAGCTCGAGTCAGCTTGTGGGGCCGTTTCTTGCACTCCAAAGGCTAGTTGCTGAAATTGAAATTTGAATCCCAATTCGTCTTCAACGGCCATTTCACGAATTCCAAGACCCTACAGTGGCCATATCTCATGGAAAACTATAAAGGGGATTATTTTTGAAGGATTAAAGATGGGATTGAGATTTATTGTTGAATTTTCTTGAGAAATAAAAGAGCTTTCAAGTCACTCAACTACCAACCTCAAAGAGCATTCAAGTGGGATTCAAAGCTTCACCAACTCTACTCTATCATTGAATCCACTCATTAAAGAAGATAATAAGCAGTATTGAAGAGCACTTAAAGCTTGTCTTCATCTTGATCTACATCAGCAACACCAAAACAAACTTGGTTTGTTGTAGTTGTTTGATTACATTGTCTTTATCTTTGTTTACTCTCTAAGAACAGTAAGGGGTTGTGTCTTAAGAGAGAGTTAAAGGTTTTTAGGTGAACCTTGTAAAACCTAAGTTTGGGTTCTTGGTTTTTTCAATTTAAAATCAAGTGTTTAGGTTTTCTTTGGTGATCCCGTGTAAAACCACAGAGAATTATGTTTCTTTGGTGATCCCGGTAAAACCAAAGTGTATAGGTTTGGATCATGAGCCTAGTAAAATAATCCGACTGTATTCCGGTTGGGGGATATAGTGGAAATCTCAAGTGGTCCTTGGATAGTAGATGTAGGAGCCGGTTGGTTCGAACCACTCTACTTCTTGGTATTTGTGATTGTGCTTTCATTGTTTTATTGCTTCAATTTATTTACTTCCGCTTTACATACTTCACTTCTACACTAAAAGAATTTCAAAGTGCACATACTTGCAAAAAATTTTAATCCCAATTCATCTCCCTCTTGGAAAGCCACCTGGGCAACAATTGGTTAGAATAATTTAACATATAATGGTGAAGTAGCACCAACTCAAATATCATGCATGCAAGTACATTCATCTATTATGTGCTATATTTTGTTTATTCTATTGGAAACCAGTACTGATGGTAGGAAGGTAGACAAAGTATCATACATGCAAGTACATGCATCTATTATATGCTATATTTTGTTTATTCTCTTGGAAACTAATACTGATGTTCGGAAGAGGACAGGAGTATGGGATGCTTTTTTAAAAGAAAATTTCCTCCTCATGTCGCATTCTTAGATGAGCTTCCCATCTCTTTTGATCTCCTTTTCTTGTGCTTCTACCTTAGCCGAGGCATAGATTCTTTCCATGTTAATTGTTAAACAGCAGCCACTGTTATAGGAGGCAGCAAAGCCATCAAGTCTTCTCTGCTTTAATTTTTACCAAGCCAAGAGAGTTTAGAAAACTCTGAAAGAAAGGATCTCCCATGTTGATGAGGTCTTACTTTATATACTGCTGATCCTTATGGCACATTCTTTAAATCCAAATGATTTCTTTAGTACATCCCTTCTATAATCTAGCTGTCAACACGGATCTAAGTTCAGATATGTGTTGATAAATCTTGGAAGGGACAAGATTCGAAATGGCAATATCATGAGAATAAACAACAAATAAAAATAATGGCGTCGTTTGTTTAAAAGCAAACATGCAACAAGATGGCATTAACTATTGAATAATGACTTCCCTTGACGCATGAGCTGATCGTGAATTTATGAAGTCATGATGAATAGTTTGTTGATCGTTCAATTATTAGTAACAGTTTCTTGAATCATTTAGCAAATTATTGATGGATCTTTATAATTCTAAGGTGTAATGATGGACTTGTCATCATTATATGAGTGCATATATATATATATTTTTTCTATTATGTTCTGATAAAACCGTACGTACTACAGTAATGAGAGTCAAACTAGGGGTTTAGACTTATGGATTGGTTAAAGTCTTTTCAAAGATGGCCTCATAAAGCGTGCTGTTAGAACTTTGTAATGAAATTGTTAATAGATAAGTGAAGGGTTGGAAGTTATCAACCTAAAGATCTCTCAAAGTCTCTTTAGCATCGGAAAGATGAGGCAAGTGCATTGCATTTCGACAGCCGGTTACTGATTATTAGATCTTTTTAGATTCATTGTTTACAAGAGGAAGAAGGAAAAAAGTTATTTAAGAAAGAGAAAGCTTTTTTTTTTTTTTTTTTTTGGGTGTACGTGTGTAGGGGTATAAAAAATAAACTTTCAAAAGTAAGGGTAAATTTTTTGATCACCTTGTAAAATAAAACCTTTTAACGTCCAAATCCAATTGTAGGGTTTTTTAATTTGTTCCTTACAAACTAACATGTTTGCACAATGCTCCAGCATCAACTTTAACATGCACTAAACAAAAGTTTTGGCCTAATCTCCATCACCTCCACCATGTCTTGTTTTTTTTTTTTGGATGGTATTGGAGGAAGCAAGGTGCCACCCTCATTCAAATGTTATTAAATGAAACAATATAAGGATTTACAAAGGGAGAGAAGGTACATGAGGGGAAGTGAAAAAATATTACATGGTAGAGGGCATTAAAGGGGAGAGAATGAGAAGCGGCTCTTGGGGCCCATCCAATGCCTTGTCCGGGGCCAAATCACCCCAAAAGGTGAACATATATGCGAAGTCATATGGAGGGCATAGGTTGAAGAGGTTCTTTTGGCAAAAAAGATTCAATAGTTTTATTTTATCAAATTTTTTAATAGAGTATCGATACGGCTGTATCCACTGACGTAGAACCTATCTAGACGTCAGTTGTCGGCCAGCAGATGGAGGCACCATCTAAGCCTGGCACCCAAGCAAGAAGCTGAAGTGAATTTCCTGTCGAGGTCAGTCCCTGGCCGAGGTCGAACTCAGGACGCCACCAAGCCAAGAATAGGAGGCAACAAAAATTCAAATTATAGCAGGAAAGAGGGTCATCTTCATCCAGACCCCGCCTCTGAGACAGTATAATTGACAAGCGACAGTTCGCCACCTGTGGCCTGCGGGGGAGAGCACCTCGTTGGAGCACCAGGACCCTCTCAGACCCCCGCTCACACTGATCGGGAAGGAACGTCCCTCTCAAGGTACGGTGCTTCCCAGTCCGCCATATGCACCATCCACAAATAAGAGACCGTGCCAAAGGATTCAGACCTTGGGGCGGTCGTCCACAGGCTAGTATTTCGCCAGGTTTTCCAAAATATGACGACCAACCAGAGCATCAGAGCCAGCAACATGATTCCCCACATCAAAGGGACTAACAGGAGCTCACGCGCAGTTCCCGCGTGTTGCCAGATGTCACCCTCTGGGACTTCCTCAAAAAGGGAAACATCTGGAAAGCAAAGGAGGAAAAAAGAGGATACGAAATCTCCAACCAGGAGGAGGGGGTTCGATCCGGAGTACAGTAGGAGAAAGAAGGGCCTCCAACCAAGAGGAGAAGAGGTGAACAACCAGCAAGAGAAGGGAAGTAGAGGTTGGCATACAAAATGGGAGAGCAAACCAGATGCCAGGCTCTGGGGGTTATCGGGGAACTCGTCGGAAGAGTCCCGTAGACACAGTTGATCTCGCTCCAATCCTCCTTCTCTGCTAACTCCCTATGCTCACCTCCTTCTCGGAAAGCACACGACCCCCGAGCATGGAAACCAGCAAGGAGAAACCGGCGAAAGGTAAGTAAAGGTAAGCAACAGACACGCTTTCTGTTATGGTCTTCTTTCATGAAATTCTTATCACCCTCTGAAAGCGGAGAGTCCCCTAGCTCTCCACTTCAGAGGTATCTGTTTTCCTCGATCGTCCCACTTACTTGATCGTCGGAGTGTCTTCACCGGAATCCCTGGCCCAAGGTCCTCCTCTGTCTTGCAGGATTCCCCGAGGCCAGCGAGCCGACTACGAGGAGGGGGAGGAGAGCCGAGCGCCCGGCGGAAACCCGATGCACCGGAGCTACGGACTATGATGATCCAGACGACAACAAGTACCATTAGCAATAGATCCCAAGCCTTCCTCAAAATAAGACAAATATACTTCTTCGTAAAGAACAAAGAGATCGAAAATTTGGCAGCTAATCAATGATATTGAGGCGCCTTCCTTTTTCTTTTATATATAAGAGAAAGGAGTGAGGGGGGCATCTAGCATAGCTTCCCTCTCTGAGAGTGATCATAAGGACTCCCACTTTACCGAAAAATATTTGATACAGGACGATAATAAAGGTAGCTTCACTCTTTCCCACCTCATTTCAATGTAATATGTGAGTACATCATTCCAGTCCTATCTAAGTATCAGGAATACTATACGGCTAAAAAAGTCCTAGCCAATCCTACGTACCCATGTCTAGATCCTAGGACTAATGTTGTAATTTATTCAAGTCAGCCATGGTATCATTCTTTCTCAATGCAACTCAAATCCTTCTAGTAAATAGATATTTTAAAAATAAATGGTTCACATTTTTCAATTCGGCACCCCAAATTAAGTAGCCCTTGCTGGCTATCCAACCTTTTATTACTAGCAATTCTTCTATGTGTAACTTGTTTTTCAAAACAAGCCACATGATAATATCTTGATTTTCACCGGCATGTTTTCTTTCCAAATGGCCTTGTGAAAAAGCTACAAGAAAAACACCATTATTTATAAACCTATAATAAGAGGGGACCTCAACCCAAGCCCACCTAGCCTACAATGATAGGGACAAAACCTAGGCAGGCACAAGGAAATTTAATTATATCCCAACAACAATCTTAACCAACTATCACCGAGGTGGTAGCACAGTTGGTGGGTGCTCACGCTCATGTCTTTCCGATCATGGATTCGAGGAGTGATTCATGCGGTGACTCGATTAAATCCAGAAATTTTTTCTGGGACACGTGACTGGGGATGGAAGGGAGCATTTTACTGTGACAGCTTAGTGGGATCAGGCTGACGTACTCACCTTCGGATGGGGAGGATATTGTGAAAAAACTAACTACACGGGCAGCTACAGCGGGAATCTTCCTTTTCCCATCCGTTTTATTTTACCAAAAAAAAAAAAATTCTTAACCAACATAATTTAAGCATGACCAAGCCCATCATCCCAAATATAGGCTATAATAGGTGGCCATTTGCCACCAACCCGGTCCAAACTAATTTCCCTAGCGGGTATACTTAGAGACTAACAATAAGAAGGAACAGGATTGATCCCAGGAGTCCAAGTTGCTTGGATAAATTAAGTTGCCTTGGGATCACTTCAGCCATGGTAGGAAAGCACCCTTCGCAAAGCAGGGATAAACCTTTGGCGACCGTTACCATCCCGTGCGGTGGTACCTGTCACGTGATACGGAGATTTCATGGCATATATTTTAAACTTCACGAAAGGAATATTTTTGAGGGTTGCGTCGGGATGTCCAATAAACGACAAGCGGAAGGGCCGCTTTCCTAGTACCACGATTCGTAATTTTAACTAAACATCAGGGTCTATTTGTCGGTGCATAGTATTCCGACACTGACCTCGGGATGATGGGAGAGAGATATATATAAACAGGAAACGAGGGACGTACGAACACTCGACTGAGACCCTAAAATTGGACATTATTACGATTCTGCCCTGCCGGTGAGACTACGGTTGGAAGGACGGTAACAGGTACTAACTGACCTCCACCAGATGCGACTCGAATCCTCCAGCAGATGGCATGTGCCATGCTAGAATGGCTTGGGCTGCGCGCCTGGGCGCCCATCGGTGGCTTTAGTCATGGTATTTACTTATATTCCAATATAAATGCAATCTTGTATTTCAATTGATTTTATTTTTTTTGATAAATATATATATATATTTTAAGGGGAGGGTTTTAAATCCTGATGTAGCTATCCCCTCGGGCTCCCGTTTTACTAGGCAATGCCTGATTCAAAATTATTTTGGAATCTTTTTCTATCAACGGTGATTACGTCAGCCTGACACCACTAAGACATCGACGGTAGAACGGGCCATCCCCACATCAATAGCGGAACAGAACTATCCTAACCTCTCATCCATACCAACCTTTATGGGCTCCAGAAAATTTCTGGATTTAACCGGGTCATCCGCGGAATCACGCCTCGAACCATTTGATACCTGTGAAAAGGTAATAATGATGTGTTAAGAAAGGATGAATCTATCTTAGACTATTATTTGATTCAAGATTCATCATCCCAATATCAAATATCGTATCAGTATTACCTACAATGTAGTGTGTTTTAATCATGATATTTACTGGAGGGCGAAGCGGCTGTAACTCCAGCACCGTAGTGCGGTTAGGTTGACATACTCACCGGTTGGTGGAAGGGTACGTGAAAAACTATGGTCCGAATCGAACAATCACCTAACTGGCTGGGGACCGGAATGGGAAGCTACACCGGGGTTTATTCCCTATCCTTTTCATTTCATAAAAAAAAAAAAAAAACCATGCTATTTACTTATATTTCAATATAAATGCAATCTTGAGCTTCTTTTAATCCCTTTGAAAAGGTGACGATGGATGTGCCGAGAAAGGATGATTCTATCTTAGACTGTTATTCGATTCAAGATTCATTATCTCGATACCAGATCTTGTATCAGTATTATTTATAATATAGTATACGATATGGTGTCAAACAGCGAGACGTATCAGGTATTTGTACAGCATTTGACTTTATATTGATTTGGCATCGATATATTTTTGATTGTTAGATCAATTAGGTTAACCATTGATCTCATCGAGTAGCTAATTGTGGCCTGGTATTGTAGTACAAGACTGAGCAAATTTAGAAGCACTTGTGGAAAATGAAGTTTATTTTATTGTATGTCATAAAAATCCGGATGACAAAGTTAACTAAATTCATCACAAAGTGGTTAGAACCGGAAACGCATATTTTCTCATAAAAGAAAGAGCTATTTATTGTGCAAGCAATGGAGCCGCCCGGCAAATGAAAACAATCTGAGGGGGTTAATATCAATTGAGAATAGTTTAAGGCATCTTTGTGCTTTGGTTATTGGTTAGCCTTTAAAAGATTTTTCGACAAGTGTCCTCCACTAATGTCTTTCTTTTGATCCCATGGCTCTTTCAATTATCTCAAGCCAACTAAAGTGTCACACAATGATGATATAAAGCAAATACACCATATCACTGAGATGGTAGTGCAGTTGGTAGGCATTTTGCCTCCCGTTCTTCCGATCACGAATTCGAGGCTTGAGCCATATAGGTTACTCGATTAAAAATTTTTCCTGGAGCACGGGAAGAGCGTTCTATCTTTAGTGGGATCAAGCTGACGTACTTACCTTCTGATATGGAGGACAAGCGAAAAATGCGGTCCGCATCAAACGTTCTACCTTTAGTGGGATCAAGCTGACATACTTACCTTCTGATGGAGAGGACAAGCAAAAAATGCGGCCCGCATCGAACATGGTCTGACGAGGAGGGGGTCTAACGTACTTACCTTCGGATGGGGAGGGCAAGCAAAAAATATGGTACTTACCTTCGGATGGGAAGGGCAAGCGAAAAATATGGCCTGCATCGAACATGATCTGACGGGAAGGGGGTCCAGTAGGGATAGCTATGACGGAAATTTATTCCCTCCCTTTTCTTTTTGTTCGTTAAAAAAAAAAAAAAAAAGAAAAAGAAAAAAAAAAAGAAAAGAAGAAAAGAGGAAGAGAGCAAATACATCATAACATAAATATTTGTATTTCTAGCCATCAATCAAGTGGTTGCCATGTCTGTCGTGTGGCTTTTGTGCACAACCACCATTTGACATAACCTATCGCCTTTTCTAAGTGTTCCCAATTTAAAGAAATGTGTAATTAATTCACATGATTGAACCTAAAAAGACTATTTAAGAACCCTTCCAAGTTGCAACTCTTGGGATGATGAGACTACTTCAACATTGATTAAAGAGTATGCTAATTTGTTTCCTATATGGTAATTTAGGGCATGAAGCCGAGGAACTTCGAAGTAATTTAGGAAGATGTTTTCAAACCATGGAAGAGAAATGCACCGATAAATTATCCATCAAAATGCATCGATTCTTTTAATTTTATGTATGCAAGCTTACAGATTACTTGTTGATGATAAAAAAAGATGCAACACAATATGTGTCATATTATTTTGAAGCATCATGCATGATGGAGACACATTGCCCCTAAGAAATGTGTAATTAATTCACATGATTGAACCTAAGAAGACTATTTAAGAACCCTTCCAAGTTGCAACTCTTGGGATGATGAGACTACTTCAACATTGATTAAAGAGTATGCTAATTTGTTTCCTATATGGTAATTTAGGGCATGAAGCCGAGGAACTTCGAAGTAATTTAGGAAGATGTTTTCAAACCATGGAAGAGAAATGCACCGATAAATTATCCATCAAAATGCATCGATTCTTTTAATTTTATGTATGCAAGCTTACAGATTACTTGTTGATGATAAAAAAGATGCAACACAATATGTGTCATATTATTTTGAAGCATCATGCATGATGGAGACACATTGCCCCTAAGAAATGTGTAATTAATTCACATGATTGAACCTAAGAAGACTATTTAAGAACCCTTCCAAGTTGCAACTCTTGGGATGATGAGACTACTTCAACATTGATTAAAGAGTATGCTAATTTGTTTCCTATATGGTAATTTAGGGCATGAAGCCGAGGAACTTCGAAGTAATTTAGGAAGATGTTTTCAAACCATGGAAGAGAAATGCACCGATAAATTATCCATCAAAATGCACCGATTCTTTCAATTTTATGTATGCAAGCTTACAGATTACTTGTTGATGGTAAAAAAAGATGCAACACAATATGTGTCATATTATTTTGAAGCATCATGCATGATGGAGACACATTGCCCATTCCTCGCCATTGATATAGATTAATCTAACTCTAAACCTTTTACGTAAATCTATCTAATCATAAAAGCACATTGGAAGCCATTTGTGAAAGTGATCCATCCATGAAAATTTGTCCCTTTTCTAACTTCACAAATTTTGCTATATTTTCATACCATATACATGTAATATCGTGATAATAATAATAATTAAGGCAAACCCTTGGATTAATACTTATGCCAATATTCCATACTGTCAATGACCAAGCACCAGGGTAACCCCTTTAGGAATCTCATAGTCTAAATTGCACAATGTCCACTATAGACATAAATTTTTAGGCCAACCAACAAAAAAATACTCTCTTTCTCATTTTCAATAAGATAATAATTCATTGATATTTCTTATGTAAATTAAATTAATGATAACAACTTCAAAATAATATGAAACACCATAGTTCATAGCCCAAATCAGAGATACTTGGCTTGTATTAAAAACAAACCAAGGGTTCCATCCAATCGATTCCAATTGGTTTGGAAATCAAGTGATGTCCAGGTGGGATCAAGGCCTATCTGGCTTACCAATAAAAATGAAAATACTCATCTATAGAACTTTAGCCAATCACTTGCTCCAAAAACTTAAAATACACATCTATGAAAATAATTCCAGTAAATTAAGGGCCAGATTGCCATGGAAGCATGGACTTGTCTACCCAACACCTTCAAATTTCAGCCATCTACAACTATAACTCCTGAGCGGTTTGAAAGTTTCGTGCCTTCTCCATGACCAGATTTGAGTTACTTCTGTTAGTTTTTTAATCAAAAAATACATGTATATGTATATATTTATATAATTTTAAAAATATATGAAAATAATTTTTGTAGTGTATGCAGTAAAATAAAATTTGTGTAACAAATTAATTACAAATATAATAAAAATATTTATTATAAAAAATAGAATTCGAAATGGATCGATCCACCGTTCTAAAGAAGATTTGGCCCTCTTATCGTGTGAAGATTGATGGACCACACGCTCTCCTCTAAGATACAACCCGGAAGCCAAAACTTTAACGCCCGTTGATGGCACGATCTAGAACGGACGCCGATCGGCTCATCTTCGGTCCAAAAAAGTTGAAGCGGAAGAAATTGAAATAGAGGAATATGAAAGGGAAGAGGTTAGAATTTATTTTTTGGATACTTTGTAGGGCTGGGATAGAGGCATATTTATAGTCTGACCATCCCAGAAAAAATTTCTAAAATATTCTCAAACTAGCCGTCACGGCGGTTATGAAATTTAATTCAGAATTAATTAAAAACTAGCGGTTATCTTATTAAATAAGAAATAAATAAGATGACCGTCATTACCGTTATAAAATTAATTAAAATAAAAATAATTAAAAATTCTAGAAAATTAATTTTATTTTATTTTTAAGCAACTTCAATAATGGAACATGCAATACTCTCGAGCGGTCAAGCCTAATAAATTCTGTTAAAGGTTGATTGCCAAAATTCATCCCCTTTGGAGGAGCATACCAATTTTCAAAGGCTTGATTTTTTTTTTTTTTCAAAAAAAAAAAAAGAATAAAATAAAATGTAAACTTATGTCGATGGCTTTAATTAACAGCATGCCATGTACATGCACCTAACGTCCTTAATTGAAAAAAAAAAAAAAAAAAATCAAATGAGCTCCATTACTTTATCACTATCATTGGTAAGATATCTCCTCTCTATTGGCCACAAGGCTTGTGGCTTGATTGGGCTGATGGAGGATATGGAAGTAGTCCTAGCATTCTTCATTTAATACGCCCTGATATTGAGTCAATGTCTACCATCCAAAAGGACCTTTGGATCCCTTCACCCACTTTGGATCAAATTTTTCCTCGCCCCTGGTCTCCACCACCTACCCATAGTCTTTCCCAGCCTGCAACAAACCCTAGAAGAATTCCTTGTGGTCCAAGAATTCCCTTGGACGCTTCCTTATTTCACCAAAGAAAGAATCTCCACTTTCCAAACCGCCCCAATCTCTCGTTAACGTAAACCAGTAATGGTGGATGGGGATGGCAGTTTACTCTCCTGAGTCACATCCTCAAGTAGGATGGATCTGATCTAACTCATAATACATTGAAGGCAGGCATGAATAATGCTAAAAACTATCTAGAACTCAATATATATATATATATATATAGAGAGAGAGAGAGATAGAAGGATAGACTTGGTTTTTTTTTGAAAGAATTTAAAATTTAATTTTTTTAAATCAAAACTCTATAATGAAAGATCATGTATCGATGATCCGAATCATTGAATATAATCTACTACATCAAAACTACTTATATATCAAAAATTTAGAAACTTCTAACCTATAAATCAAATAATAAAAAGATAAATAATTTAAATAAAATTAAATTAGATATATTTTTTGATTACCTGATGTATAGGTCAGGAATTTTTAAATTATCTGATTTTTGATATGTAAGTAGTTTTAATATAATAGATCGCGTCCAGCAATTTAGATCATCGATGCAGGACTTATATTATAAAATTTTGATATGAAAAAAATTTGATTCTAAGTCTTTCCGAAAGAAAGTCTATTTATATATATCTATATATATATACGCACTCTTTTTTTAAAATATTATATTTCAAATTCTATGTTATGAAGGGATGCTAACCACGGTAACACCAAGCCAGGCAACCGTAATCTCAAATAAAAAATAAAGGATGCAGTCATTCGTTAAATAATTAAATAAATACAAAATTCGGAGCGGTTAAATCTAAAATAAAATATAAAAGATTTATAATTTTAAATATTCAGAAAGTTGCCGATTAAAAATTTATAATTAATTTAATAACTAAATTTTACCATAAAATCATCTTACTAATATTATTTTTAAAATTCAAATTATTCTTCATCTTTAATGATATTATTTTTCTGTAAAAGCATATAAACTATACTAATATATATATATATATATGTTAAAAATAATTTATATTTAAAAATATTTTTATTATAATTTTAATAATTTATCGTATTTAACTCGTCTCATCCCATCCTACCTCGATTAAGGATAAATATAAAATTAATATAGACAATGGCTTGTCCGATCCACGCTCGGTCCGTAGCCATCCTTAATGGTGGGGGGGCTCCATTTATCTTTCCGACAAGTACCTGATGGCAACCATTGCTCGATATTTCTTTTCAAATCTCTGATCCATTTCCGGAGAAAGCTCACGGTCCTTGCCACTGCTTATTATGGTAATATTGTACAACTACGATGGCATTCGCGCTTCCACCCTAATTTTCTCTTACCTACCCATAAATCCCACCTCCCTGGTGGGCCCCACTTTCATCCCACTGTTTTTAAGGCAGTTACAGCGCCAAACGATGATAACAGGAATCAGAACGGAGTTGAGTAAAGAGGAATTTGATTTATTATTTTTATCATTATATACTATATCGTATGACTTAATAATTTGATAATTATTAAAAAAAAAAAAAAAAAAGGAAGAGAAAAGATGGCTGATGCTGTGGATTTGGAGAGGGTGGGGGGTCCAGGACCGTCCTTTGGAGGCTTCAAGGTGGTGTGAGTGCGTGGTGGTTTGTTTTGTTTTGTTTTTTAACCCCCAATGTCCACCCAAAGGTAAGGGAGGTGGATAGAATATCCAAGCCTATAAAGAAAAAGGGGAGTAAGAAGAAGGAGAAAAATCCCATTTTTATCATCATCCAATTCCCCCCACCACCACCAAAAAAAAAAAAAAAATAGTAATAAAGGGTACGTACATACTGAAAGAAAGGAGAGGAGAGATCGAAGGGGTGGGGAAAGGCAGAGAATAAAAAGACCGGATGTTGACAAATTTTCTGTCACCGTTCTTGGAGGGTCGTTTGTTGTTCTTGTGAGAGGTTTTCTTATCTCGGATCTCTCACTGGCCCGGCGGATCGAAATATACAATCCGATGTCGATGGACAGCTGCATGTCCTTCCAATGGCCATGGAGATGGGGGGCAATCTTCCCCCATTAGCGCCCTTTAATCGCTTTTTGTTCTTGTTTTCTCTCAGTGTTTTGTTTTTTTCTCACTGCGTTCGCTTTCTCTTCGTTTGGATTCTCTTCTCCTGGCTCCAAGTTGGGAACTTTGGATAAAGGAGTGGGGCGGCCGTTCGGGTTTTGGATGTTCCAGGTTCTGATGCTGAATCCGCTGCAAAGGAGTTACGGAGATGGGTGACGAGAGGCGGTGACGTTGGTTGAGGTAAAGTTGCGTTCTTTGATGCGTTGTTCTCTCGTTTGGGATGAGGTTGGTGAGATCTTTTGATCTTATGGTGATTAGTCTCTGGGTTTGCTTTGTGCTCGTGGATTTCATGGCTTCTGTGAGATCTTGTTCTTCTTGTTTAAATTATTGATGCAAGATATGGCTTTTCGGCTGTTGAATTGTCCAAATTTGCGGCCTCCTAAATCTCTTTATCTGATGATTTTAGTGATTCGAGCTCAAAGAGCTCTCTCTCTTCTTCTTTTTTAATAAAAAAAATCCTTTTTCTCTAAGCTCTTGAGCTGATGATTCTTTCATCTGATGGTCTGGACGAAGGTTCCGTTCATAGATTAGAGATTGCATTTATATAATGATTGTTCTGAGTTGAAAGAAGATCCTATCTCTACTTTTTTAGATTTTATTTTTTTTTTATTTTTGAATTCGCTGTTGCGGAATCTAAATAGCTTTTAAGTGCGGAAACTGTGATTCATGCAGGATTTTTTTTGTAACTTTTGGTTGTTTATAATTTATGTTGTTCTATTTCGGTAGCGTTGTTACTGTTGTATAATAGGAATACATAGTGATGAAGTTTTTTTTTTTTTTTTTCGAGAAGATAGTGATGAGGTTTGTACTACGTACATTACTTCACGTGTAAATTCTCTCTCATATCAAATGTTTTATAGATTTGTTATCTTTTTGAATGCAGGGATACTGTTTATCGCCTTCTTGCTTCTGATAATTTACTTACTAATGTATCACATTTTTAGGTTTCACCTTGGTGGACAATCTGGATTTTTGATTTTGATAGAGAACTTTGATATCATCTGCTTGATGGAATTGACTTGCATGACACTGCTTTATGGAGCTTAATCGTGACATTGGGTGTTATCTGGCTGACTTATGCCAGTGTTTTCACTTTTTCCTTTATAAGATTCAAGTTAACAAAAGTTCATGGTTGCTGGATTAGAAATGCATGGAGCAATTAATGCATTGAGAATTCATAACCATGTAGAAATCCTAGTTGATTATGAAACTAGAAAGGAAAAAAAAACCCTACTCTTACCAAATTACCTTTTAGGATGAGGTTTAATGCTGTATTTTAGCCTGACTAGTGGTGTAAAGATTGATTTTCCTTATTTCCTTGAGTTTTTTTAGTACATAGAATTATGATGTTTTAGTGAGAGAATATTGTTATGAGGGATGGACAGCAGATCCAGCAAGGCATTTTTAGTTAAATTATGATATATGTATCACCCTTTAGATGCATTTTCTTGTTACCGAAAGATGAAATGGTCGAAATCCTTTAGTTTTGCATTAGGTTTATGCTTTTTCAGAACTGCTAAATTGGGAAGTTCATCATTGGGGAAAATTTCTGAAGCAAGACATTGTAGTTGATCATGTATGCTTCTTCTCTTGATAGGAGGAGAAAGCACTCGAGAACTTTCATCTTCCCCTGTTTTCACTTTGCCTATTTGTTTTCGACTATTTTCACTACACATAGGATTATGATGTTTTAGTGAGAGAATATTGGTATGAGGGATGGATAGCTGATTCGGTAAGGCATTTTTAGTTAAATAATGATATATGCGTCACCCTTTAGAGGCATTTTCTTGTTACTGAAAGATGAAATGGTTGAAATCGTTTAGTTCTGCATTAGGTTTATGCCTTTTCAGAACTGCTAAATTGGGAAAGTCATCATTGGGGAAAATTTCTGAAATAGGACATTGCAGTTGATCATCTATGCTTCTTCTCTTGATAGGAGGAGAAAGCATTCAAGAACTTTCATCCTCACCTGTTTTCACTTTTCCTATTTGTTTTTGATTGTAAACAAATAACTCATGATTGTTAAATAGGGAACCTAGGAAGCACAAGTATAACAGATTAAAGCATGTTGCCATATGTGATGTGCTGAATAATTTGAAATATAAGAGACATAACTTCTTCCAAAATAAACATATGCCGACAAGTTGCTTGTAGATGTAAAGATTTGAATTACCAGTTGGTAGGGTACATAAAAGGATCTCCTTTGACAGTACAAGGAGGCACCTAATCAGGCAAGTACTGTCAAAGCACACCTGAGCTGCTCAAACTGAACCCGGATTGAGTAGTTGGAGAGCCATCAAGGTCAGTTTAGTCCAAGTTGAATGCTACCACTCGGGATAACTAAAATAAACCCTTTTGCAGTCATTCACCAACATTTCATGGTATCAGCTAAGTCTTGAACAAGTGCTAACAGTCTTCTTTCATTAATAGGAGTTTCATAGTTAAACACCTTTGTACACCTTGGCATTTCAAAATCTCTTGAATGAAGCAGCACTCTTATACTGAAGTGCTAAATAGTTCTACTTAGTTTAAAAAGATTAGGCTGAATCCACCATTTCTTAACTTGATGGCAGGGACCATATGCACTACTAATCAAGATAAGCGTTCACAAATTTTATTTTATATGCTACGATGGTAGGACGGAATATGTACATAGCTTGGTCAAGATTTTGCTAGGTCATTTTATGAACTAGTCGGTTTACTGATCAACATAAGGATATGTCATTCATAAGTCAATGGCCCATCAGGCAGCATCGAAAGTTTTAAGTTAGCCAACTTTTAGTCTTTTTGTAAGTTTATCATTTTTCCCCTTGACCATAATATCTTTATATAATTGAAGCTAGGCCTGTTTCTCCAGAATGTTTAAATAAGTTGGTAATATTAATTGCAGTAACTGTAGTGACTTATTTATGGACATGGCCATATGCATCATGATATTATAAAAATCATGATCTTTTGCCTTCTCATTGATTTGTTATTCCATCTTTTACATAGGATAATGTTTAACTCCTTTTTGATAATTATCATATTGTTTATGATCAATACATGTACGTATGCTTGCATGCGATATTAATTTGAGCATATTTGTCTCTGATAGGTCTTAAAGGAGGAGGCCTAGGATTTCAAGTTTCAAAAAAGAAAAAAACTTTTCAATGTTAAGTAGAAGTAAGAAAAACAATAACTGTAATTATCCCATCTCTATCAACATGTCTGTCTATCCATCCTTACATCCATCTACTCATAACTTTATGCTTAATAAATGGTTTTGAAGAATTCATGTCACTTTATTAGTAGCATATGAAGGCAAAATTACCTTTGACATGGATGGGGCATACATGGCCAAAATAGAAAGATGCCTAGGTAACAATTCCTTGATTTTTTTGTCTGTTTTCTGCAAATTTTTTTTTGTATATGTTTGTTGAGGTCAGGGCACAGATATCTCCATGTTCTCATTTCACCATCATGGTGCCTCCTATAGCTACTTGTTTACATTTCTCCACATAGCAAAAATCCCATCTTTTTATTGTTTTCTTTCATACAACCTTCATCAGGTCTTCTTCTACATTATTCAGGAAATGACTATTACACTTGAAAGTGTACTAGCGTACCTATTGTGCAAATATGAATTTACAGATGCCTGCATATGTATGCATGCACTCTAAACTAGTTACAGTTCTGGGTGATGAATGTTAAAAAATGAGCATGCATCATCTCCGAGAAATACATAGTTTGCTGAGTTTATATCATGTTTCTTGTGAAGTAAACTGTGAATTAAGAAATGAATATGTTAGTGTTGTTGTTAATAGGAATTCCTGTTGTTTCTGTCTTGAACTTGAATTTTCCTCTCTTTAATTGCAGAATGTTTGTGTTCATTAATAGACATTTCTGTTTTTTTTTTTAAGAGTTGCCCACATGTATTCCAAGACCTCGAGATTGTACATGTTATCTTCTCAACCTATTTGGATTTTAGAATTTTATGTTGAATTTCTTTGGAATAATTTTCTTAAGAGGTTTTGCTGACTTCTTTTTCATAATTTTCCCAGGAATGGGACCAAAAGTACAGGACAACAGCTACCTTTCAGGATATCTTCCCATAAGGGATGTTAATTAGAATGTAAGCTGTGGTTGGTCTCAGTGCTACGAAGATAATATGTTGAGTGGACATCTCTACAGTGGTTTCATGTTGAGGCCAGTGAATGAATATTCAGAATATGACAAAGAAATGCTAAAGCAGATGATGCTTGAACATGAAACCATATTTAGGAAGCAGGTAAGCATATTCACACTTCCAATTTAAATAGTTCAAGACAATGATCTTGTTACTGAGGTGGACAAACATGTTCCATTTTGTTGGCTTCTACCTTTCCAGTCATGACTGTTGACCGATCAGTGTGACCTGATTGTCACACCTTATTTAAAGCTTAATGGTTTTGAACCCAATTGCACCATTATATGGCTGAGTTTGGAAGTTCCTACTTGTTTTAAGTTCCTGTAGAAGTCATGAAGCATTGTAGACTCTTTTTTTTTTAAAGAAAACAAAATTCAGAAAGAATGCATATCAGTTCTTTTCTTGTTTTCTTCATAATATATGAATTAGTTGTTTAATACTATAAGTTTGTCGTCACTGAAATTGCAGTCTTATTTTGCAACCTAGGTCTATGAACTGCACCGTCTTTATAGGATACAGAGGGACCTGATGGATGAGTGTCAAAAGGGGCTGTACAGATTCTCTGTACCATCTGATACATCTCGATCAAATTCTTTTTCATCTCAAATGCCATGTGAAGGCACCAAAAAGATATGGCAGATGTCTCACCTGCCTGTAGTGAACACCAGTTATGACAGAGCACCTTTTGCAAGCACCGATGACATGAGGTTGTCCTTAAACTTTCTGAAGGAAAGTAATGTGCCATCTGGTCCTATTTCAATAAAAAATGGAGACTCTCTAAAAGATGCAGAATTGTTTGATTCTAAGCTTCAGGAATTTCCTAGGAGAATGTTTGACCTACAACTTCCAGCAGATGTATATATTGATAGTGAAGATTCTGAAAGATCAGGAAAGAAAAGTTTTGCTGATTCATCGTCTAGAGTTTCAGTTCCACCTAGCAGAACTTGTGGCTCTGATCCCGAGAATGATGTAAAGCTTACTTTAGGAACTGGTGAGGGTCTTAAATGCAAAAAGGACAACAGGGTACCAGATTCATGGACACAAAATAGTTTATCAGCTCACAGCTTGGCTGATTTGAATAAAGCTATAAAAGATGTATGGTTTGAAGGAGCAGCAAATTCAACGTCCACTCATTTACTTGGCCTGAGAATGAACAGTGAAAAGAATCAAGGTCATCAGTTGTCATCAAGATTAAACACAAATGTCCTAGGCCTACAAAATGCTTTTCCTAAAGATAGGCATGGTAATGAAGGGTCTAGTTCAAACTTCTTGCAGGCAGATAAAGAGGAAATAAGATGGGAATGGCCATTCTTCAATAGTGAAAGTGGTAAGATCTTCCTGACCTGTTTTGCAGATGTTAGTTGTCAAAATAATGCCTTTAGGTTTTTTATTTTTCCATTGATATTAATCTTGAAATGGTCATAACTTTTGGAGTTCCCTTTCTAAACATGTCCCGGATAAATGTATTTCATCAGAAGTAACAATTCTTTTATTTTTGGCTATATATATTATCATCTGAATTCTCTTAGACCCTAAAGGGTGATTTGATGATTTGCGAACATAGAGCATGGCATGACATGATTAATCTGTTGTCTGTAATCAATGCCGCAAAAGGTACAGAGTGCATTCATTTCACTTGCATCAACTGAATTTTCATCTGAACTGAGATCTCTGTTGAGATAACTGTTTGCATTGATATTGCACAAGCACCAACATTGTATTTACATAATTTCTGCCCTTATCATCCTGCATACATAAACCGGTATATATCAAGAGATAAGTGAGTATGATATCAGTATGTTAGCTGAGTTTTCTTAATCTTTTTTTTTTTTCTTTAGGTAGGTATAATATTGATTGGTTTATTGAAGGAATGTAAAAAAACATGAAACTACTACTTTAACATAAACCTAAAAGATAAAGTTTATCAGAACCATGTCTTGGTTGTTTGAGTCTCTGGTTGATCCCTATTTCAGAATGTCTTATTTTTGTATTTAAATCTACTTGATTTTTTTATAGAATGATCATAGAAGTAGTTTCTAAAGAGCGAATGAGCCCCCTTTTCAGTTATGTCTTGGTATCAACCAGGGTAAATGGTGTTGCCATGTTTTCTGACAATTTTGGTCCTTGTGTTGCCATGTATCTGACCGTATTGGTCCTTTATGCTCCACTATGGTTTGCATCAGTCGATACCACCGTATGTGCCAACTGCCTGTGGTAGGTTCATGTGGAGGGTGGGTTGGGGTTTGTTACTAACTAGTACCTTGGTGCATGACTAAATCAATGCTTAATATATTGTCGCTTATTGTTTGACACTTGGTTTTTTGCTTTGTGAAGTTCATGAACATGCAGAAGTTTGAAGAATAAAAGTTGTTACATCCATTGGTTTTATATATAAATGTGTCTCGTATCAAGCTAGGTATGTATTTTGAACCATGGTTGTTCAACCAGTTGGGCAATTTTAGCTGTGGAATGTTTTCTCTGTGCACATTTTTTGTGTTGCTATCTGGAAAACCACTCTGAAGATTAATGACATGTAGCTTCACATTTAGTTCTGCCAGGCACTTTGTTTTGCTCAGTGAACATGGTTCTCTATCTCTCTCTTTTATTTTTTTTGTCTACATGTTAGAGGAGCGCATAAGTAAACTCTTATCGTTATTCTTTTCTGTTGATACTTTGTACTCTAGATGTGAGTTTATTTTTTTTTCATCTTTATTTTTCTGACCATTAATTACACAGGGCGAAGAAGGAGCAGCACAAATTTTCTCTGTCCAAGTCTCTGCAATGATAAATTCCTCATGTCATCTGACACCATACAGCCGAAGCCTAAGAATTCATGGGGAATTGTTTTACCACCGCAAAATAAAACAGAGACATGGTTCAGGCAAAGGCCAACTTATGGTATCGAAACCTCTGGAAGTACTCATCTTGCCACATCAAAAAATTCAGCAGAGACATTTCCTTCAATGCCTGCTTCCTTCTCAATTTTTTCTCAGAGAGACTCCTCTGGTACTGCACCTTCCCTGGTTTCATCTTGGACAAAGCCTGCAAACTGCATAAACCACATTCCTGTTGCAGCTCAAGCACTTCCGTGCTTTAACAACTCAACAACTCAGAGTATGCAGAACAGGATTTCCAATGTAGCTATTCAGAGCATTAGCGCTGATCGTAAAAAATGGCAAACCAGTAAGGATTCAAATTCAGGCCCAAAAGCTGGAAGTGAGGCACCTTATGTAAATGGATCACTTGATGATTTTGGACTGGTATCTAAATGTGCACCATGTTTACAGCTCCCATCAATCACTTTGGGTAGGCCCGATCAGAATGATACTGGTGACAATTCAGCTTTTGGAAACTCCATAGGTCATGGAGCCCAAAAGTGTTCTAAGGATTTGTTGCAGTGCATGGATGTCAAGTCAACAAAAGATGTAAATCTGAACCAAGCACTTCCAGATGGAATTCAAAATGATCTTACTGCAGAACAGCATGTAGTGGTATGTAATCTAGGGCACAAATTTGAGGAGCCCTCGAAAGGAATCTCTTGGCTCATTAAGAAACCAGCTTGTGATGAATCTATTGACTTGGAAAAACATGCATCTCAGATGGAGTTGGGCTTCACACATGGTCATTCCCAGCTGATGTGCGGTTCCCATATTGTTGCTCCAGAATCTGATAGGAAACAAGATAAGGAATCCGGTCCAAGTCTCTGCAGTCCTCAGAGCTTTACATCAATTTTGCAGGACATGAAGATTAGCATGCAGAAGAATGAGATTTCTGATAATTTTAGCAATAGAAGAATTCTTGGCTTCCCTACTTCTGAGAAGTTTCAGAAGAGTGCTGTTTCATGCCAGGAATGCTCTTTGACTAATGAAAGCATGTGCATGGAGAACGACATACGGCGCACTGACTTGAACCGTGACATGAAGGAGCACAGTTCTGAGAAACCAATCCCCACAGGGAGTTCAATCACTGAGAAGGGGGCTGAAAGCATTAGTTTGAGGTTTAGGGACCACATCAATCTAAATGCTGAATTAACTTGCATGGATGACCCAAGGCTATCAGAGTTTTCACCTAGAAGTGGGGTGGCTGGTCCATCTCCACTCCCGGTACCAAGACTTTCTGCAAAAGTTGTTTCTGAGATCAATTTGGAAGTAGCAGTTTCGCAGGCAGAAGGGAATATATTGTCTTATCATGGATGTATGCCATCGAGCAAAACAGATGGTTCACAGGAAACAGCATGCTCTCATGACAAACTTGTAAGGGAGGCAGCAGAGAACATTGTTGCCATGTCAGTGGATGTACATAGCCATTTAGAGGAGGTCGCATGTCATCCATTGCCTCCAGCTCGGTGGGATACATTGATTTGGCTTGCACAGGTTGTTTCATCCAATGCAGACAATGCAGGAGTTCCAAGAAATGGTGGAGATGGTAGATATGAATCTTCCGACGATGATAACGGATTGGATTCCTTCGAGGCTATGACACTGAAGCTCGAAGAAATTAAGGTGGATGACTGCTGCTGTAAACCACCAAAGGAGCTTGACAACAGAAAGGAAGGAGAAATGGGTGCTGCTTCGCTGCTTCTAACAAGGCCTCCGAGAGGCCATGCAAGAAGGCGGCGGCAGAAAAGGGACTTCCAGAAAGATATTCTGCCAGGCCTTGCATCACTGTCAAGGCATGAAGTAGCAGAGGATCTTCAAACCATTGGAGGAATGATGAAAGCATCAGGCAAGTCTTGGAAGACGGGCTTAACAAGAAGGAACGCAGGTAGGAATGGCTTGCATTCCCAAGCAAAGGGAAGGAGGCAGCCTAGAAGTTCTGTTGCCACCCAATCAGGGACTCAGGTCAGTCCCCCACCGGTGGATCCCATGAACACTGATCTAGAAGTTGATGGGAGGAATATGATAGGGTGGGGAAGGACAACAAGGCGGTGCCGCCGGCCGAGATGTCCACCTGGTAATGTCTCTGCTCCTCTAACTGTTCCATATTCATATTGATGATTTTTATAGAGAGAATTTGGAGCAGGAATTTTATTTGGAGTCAATTGAGAGGTAAATATGATCATATGGAATTCTGGTGTACAATTTGGGCTTTTATTACTGCCATCAGTAAAAAACAAACAGCTTGTACATTTTACAATATATGCTGCATTGTTTGGTGAAACAAAAGGCATACTATCCCGTTTGAAGCTTACTGGGACAATTGATTACAGATTTACAGTCGAGAGGATTTCTTTTAAAAAAAAATATTTGATCAATTTGTAGGGACAATTTTGGATATAACTTTGTTAAAGTCTCGGCGTAAGATAATCCTCTGAGAAAATTTTCTTCTTTTTGCCTCCATTTTCGTCTGGCTTATTCTTGTAATATTTCTTCTAATTTTTCAGAACCAAAGCATTTCTCATGTAAAGTTTGAGAGGTCTTACTGTATTTTTTCCTAAATTTTATTATGTTCTTACTCCATAAAAACTTTGGTGTCATGGAGGAGAAGATGTTTACCATAAATTAAATTATATCAAAGTGAGATCGGTTTTCATTCTCGTTATAACTTCAAAGCATATTCTTGAAACGAACGTAATCGGCATTGGAAATGGATTTGGATTTGTGATGCGAACAAAAAGCATGACAAAGAATTTATTCATGTCCGATGACATATAATTGATGGGCAGCGATAAGATAAGGGCAGGGCGGAGGAGGGCCATGGCAGGGAGTTTGGCCGCCGAGCTGGCCAAGATCGCGACCCGTACTTCACGGAGGCGGCACGCCGGCGTGATGATGTCGGCACTCGCGCGGGCCACCAACGGCAGCTTGTGCACGTACGTCAAAAGGTAAGTTAAAAAGTCAATCGGAATGGCGGCTCCGTTTTATTATTTTATAAAAAATTAAGAGGGATCTTGATTCTTGACCGTTCTTTATTGTTAAGAGGTTACCAGTAGACCGCCGCTATTTTTTTTATTATTATTTTTCTTAAAAGAAATTATTTTTTATTTTTTATTTTAAATTGGTCCTGCTACATCTTTCTGGCGGTGCGAAAAAGAGGCGGCGGTGGCCGTCCAACGTATCCCCGAAGGTCTATAACGCAAATCAGGACGAGGCAGGGCTGGAACTTGACAGTTTCAGTCCTGTCCGGTTCAAAATTGGATCAAATTTTGGATTATATTTTAAAAATTTTTGAATCAAATTCGGATATTTCTTTGATCTAAAAATTAAATAGATTTTATGTTACTGTCCGAAGTCTAGCTCGATATGGTTAAAATTTGGTTCGAAATTTGAACTGATTTCGGGCCGGTTCAAAGTTTATTGAACTAGTCCGGTCCATTTTCAGGTAATGGGTTTTGGGTCGATCCAGTTCCGGTCCTAAAATGAGAAAAAGAGCAAGAGAACGTGAGAGAGGTTGATGGGTGCGACTGCTGTTGCTGAGGGTCGATTCCTCGCGGTCGCCAATCGTGGGGAAGGCGAGTGAGGGCGCATGATGCTTGTGCGATAAATGGCGGGGACCATGGAGGGGTGGAGCCGTGGAGCGAGGCAGAGTGCCGCTGGAGTTGAGACAGCTGTATGTCGTGAATAGAGATATAAATGAATGGAATCGGACCGAGTTATAAGTGATCCCGGTTTGATCAGATTATTTTGGATTTTGATATTCGGTTCAGATTTAATTTAATAAAATTCGATCAGGTTCATGGATAAATTTTTTTTAATCCATCAAATCAGTCATGTTGATATATATATATATATATAATCTGGTTTTAATCCATCAAATATGATTCGATTTGGATCGGATAAGATCATGAAAACACGAATATAACCCTTTCAAAAATCTTTTCCAAGTTTCCAGTATTGTTCATGATTTTAGCAGACTTACAATGATCCAGAAAATAATAATCATGTGGAAGACTTGCAATGATCTAGGAAATAATAATCATATGGAAGTTAAGTCTTTGTTGATAATTAAAATTCTCAATATTTAAAGGACATGATGTAAGATCAACAAATTATACACATCAAGATATACTGGTGCTTTCAAATCACTCGTCCTTGGAATTGTGATGGCACCGAACGGTCCCTCTAGTTTCTATGGTGAGGATAGAGAGCTGTTTTCAGATGCTCTTAGATAGAGATTTGCAAGAATAATTTTTTTATTCAGTGGTTATCGACAGAAAATTCTTTGATACTCAAGTTAGTTGCAGAATTTGGATAACAACAGTCGTAGTTGAGAGTTATGGCGAAAAAAATACTATTATCAATTTATTGAGTTAGGCAAACTAACCAAATATCGTTAGAGAGATGACCTCCTCTAACATATGTAATAAATTTTATTGAAATTGTAGGATCTTATCTTCTGGAATTTTGTTCATAGCACTTTTCTATTAAGATGGCATGATCTATTAGGATTTTATCTACCATGATGTTGCCCATCTCGATTTGTGCTAGAATAGTTGTGATTTGCTAGCTTTTGCCATTTACTCGAATGTTGCAGGTGTTGGAACAGGGCTTTAAAAATTATGGATATGATTAAAGAAATGATAAAATACTTATAGAAAATGAATAATCAAAATCAAACCCAGAAGTATATAAGACACTGTCCTAAGGTATATTTTCGTTTCTCATATGAGAATTATCAGAAACACTATTCTAAGATATAACCCGGATTCCTCTGTCTGTGAGCACAATCATGGAAGAGGTTGATGGAGATTCTTTCAATATACAGTATTATAACTTTGAAACAAGAAAAAATTAGAGGAGAAAATATTAGAAAAAAAAGAAAAGAGAGTATTAAACATAAAACAAAACTTGTATTTTTAGGCTTCTAAGATAGTCTTTTATAGTAATATAAAATCTGTCTATTTGGATTTTTATTGGTTTATTAAAATCTATAATAAGAAGTCCAACGGTCAGAAATTAAAAGTCTAATGGTTAAATTATTAAAAAGTCCAATAGTCAAATCATTAAAATTTCAATGGTCAAATCATTAAAAACTCTAATGGTCAAACTATTAAAAAAATGGTAAAATAATTAATTGATTGGTGGAGAAAATTTTAAATTTTTTCAATAGTTTTTCTCGAAACTTAAAATTTTTGAAAATAATAAAATATAAATTTTTGGATATTTATACTATGCAATCGGTAAGGTAACTTTAACCTTAGTATGAATAATTTCTATCTGAAGGAATCGGAGTGAATGAGAACTTGAACTGCGTTCCTTTGACCTGGACTTCAACTATCACACAGTGCAATAGTCGGCCTGAATAGGCAGTTACTCATAGACTTCTTGGGACTAGGGCGCTATGGTTATCCAGTGTTCTTGTCCATACTTGACATCCACAGTTGCTCAAACTTAGTCGTCGATCCGATCAAGACTGAATCTAAAAAATAAAGTATATATATATATGTATTTATATATAGTTTTAAAAATATTTAAAAAATAATTTTTTTATGGTGTGTGTGGCAGAACAAATTAAGTGCAACAAAATAATTTCAAATATAATAGAATAAAGTTAGGAAGACTAGCATGGGAGGCGAATAGAATCACTGTCCTAAAAAAGATTTGGCCCCCTTGTACGAAGAATAATTGGGCCACACACTCTCCTTCAAGATACAACCCAAAAGCTAAAACTCCAACACCTGTTGGTGGCACGATCTCGAACGAATGCCAATCAGCTCGCCTTTAGCCCAAAAATTTTAAAATAAAAAAAGATATGAGAGAAAAGAAATTTTAAAAATTTTTAGAATAGAAGAATATAGGAGAGGAAAAGCTTGAAATTTTTTGGATGCTATGCAGAGCTAGGATAGAGGCCTATTTATAAGCTTAAAATCATAGAAAAAATTTTGAAAATACCCTCAAACTAGTCGTTATGGCAATTACAAAATTAATTAAATAATTAAAAAAATAGAAAAATGGTTAAAAACATAAAATGCATCGGTGCACGTGGATCGTGTACCCGTTGCATGTGCGGGGAGAGTGGTTTTTTTTATTTTGTAATGTCGTAACGTCAATAATTCTCTATAAAATAAAAAAAATAAAATAAAAGTTTAATATTATTAAACTCAGTAAGCAATTTAAAATTTTGAATTTTTATTATACTTAGTGCAAGTACCTTCTAGGTTTGAACTTGCATTTAGTATAAAATATACATAGTATGAAGATGAGCTGATCATAATACGGAGTAGCGCTATCTAGGTCATGCACTTGTCTTGATTTTCATGAGAGTTACTAAGAATTCACCTTGATCCCATAATCGTGGTCTCATGACTATTCTCACTAAGATAGATCCTTTAAAAGTACATGCAATGAAATCATACCTCACTAAACTCATAGCCTTGGATTTTTTAAGAGCTTTGCTCAACCTAACCATCACAAAAGAGCACTACACCATAGGGATGGGATAGAGATAGACTCTAAAAAATGATGCTATCAAATGTCACCTCAGAGGTCCTTTCTCTTTGAACCTTAACTATGGAGTTACCATGATGATAGAGATCCATTCTGGTGACTAATATGTGGGCTTAAGCTCCATTCCCTTCGATGTCTCAGATACCGCAACCTTCGAAAGGCCTTTGGTTAAAAGATCTGGGAGATTATTTTTGATCTTATAAATTACAGTGATATCACTTCTTTCATTTTATTTTTTACAGTTTTATACTTGATCAGGATATAATTATTCATCTTTTTATTAGTTGTCTATTGATTTAATAGTTCAATTAGAGTTCTACGATCACAATTTAAGAAAATTTTTGAGATTTTCAGTGAAAGAATTGTTATGTCACTAATATCTGATTTTATTACTAAGAATCTACATACATTGCTATTTTGGACATAATCTATAAATATAGCATTTATAGTCTTAGGTCCTAGTTTTCTTTTTTTGGGTTCAGGGATGTTAACCTTGGCTAGGTACCCCTGCACTCTAAGAAATTCTAGGTTAGGAGTCCTCCCTTTCCAAAGTTCATAAGGAGTCTTTTGGACCTTCAACTATATAAGCTTAGAGTTCGAAGGAAGCAGAAGGTTTGCGAAGAGGCTTTTTCTTTCGATGAAAGTAGTCTCTTGCAAGATGGTTTGTCCTTCCGCACATAAAATAGAACCTTTCACTTGGACCTTGGGCATGCTTGTTGGTCTAGCGTTATTTGCTTTAAAGAAATAACCTTTGGGTTTGAACTTGTTTAGGTTAGGACGGTTAGGTTAGTTTGACTGGTATTGGTGGTTTGGTTGAAATCTAGGTTTTAATTTTGGTTTAGTATTGTTGTTGGTCTGGTATTGTTGGGTTAGGTTAGCTTAGATACTTGAAATTCTAGTTTGCTGGATTTTTGACCTATGTTGATCTTCTATCCTGATTGAGTTTAGAAGTTGGGCTAGGATTAGCTCTCCTTATTTTTGGAGTTAACTTTTTACGAAACCATTCCAAGAAGGATGTATTTTATCTAAAAGACTAGAGACCTTAAATCCTTTAGAAAATTTGTCTCCATTGGCTTAAAGTTTTCTAAGGTATTCTTAAAATTGATGAAGTTGGTCATTGATGGATTTGTCTTTTACCATATTAAATCTAAGGAATGATGTAATGTTAAATCATTCAACCCCAGCATCATCAATGCCATATTTAAATTCTAGGATATCCTATAATTTCTTCGCCCTCTTAGCCGACAGGTAAATATCGTAGAGTGAGTCGGACATGGTACTAAGGATTCTACCTTTATATAGGTAATCCGCTTCTGGGATAGTTAGTGTGGTTGAACTAGAAGAACAGGTGGACTGGTTAAATACTGACCAAAGTCCCAAGGTAGTTAGCCAAAATTTTATTTAACTTTGCCACCTCCTAAAATGGGATCCATCAAAATTTTCAAGTTTAAGACTAATAATATCATCCCTAAAGGTTGCCATTGGATCCAAGTCAGGTTCAGAGAGAAAGATACGAAGAACAAAAATAATTTTGTTAAGTATTTATTTAAATAATATAATATTTTTTGTATATATTTATAAAAATATCTTCTATTTTTTTAAAAAAATAAAGTTTTATAAGATGATCACTAATGTGATCGGACATGTAGTTTGTTCAGATTGGACATGTAGTTTTTAAGATCGGACCAATGTGATCGGACCTATAGTTTGTTAATTGAGTTATTTGTCTCTAAATCCTAAAAGTTTTGATTAATTTATTTATGTAGTCTTTTAAAGATTAATTTACATGCTAAAGTACAAGTTCAGTGGGAATCTTCAATTAATTTTGCACAATACAAAAGAAATAGATATTATGCTATAAATAACCAAAAATATTTTTTTAAAAAAAATAAAAAATACAAGATAAGTAAAATATAATTAAGTACAAACAATTATATTTATATACATACATTATAAATTATATCAAATCTTCTTTAGATTGTTAGTTATGATGTATAAAATATATAATTTTAAAAATATTTAAAAAATAAATTATTTTATGTGTGCGACAAAACAAATTTAGTATAATAAAATAATTTCAAATATAATAGAATAAAGTTGGAAAGTTTGGCCTCGGAGGCGAATAAAACCACTATCCTAAAGGAGATTTAGCCTCTTCTCGTGTGAAGAACAGTTGGGCCACCCGCTCTCCTTCAAGATACAACCCAGAAGCCAAAACTTCAATACTTGTCGGTAGCATGATCTCGAACGGATGCCGATCAATTCGTCTTTAGTATAAAAATTCAAAATAGGAAAAAGATAAGAGAGAAAAGAAATTTTAAAAATTTTTAGAATAGAAGAATATAGGAGAGGGAGAGCTTGAAATTTTTTGGATACTATGAAAGGCTGGTGTAGAGGCTTATTTATAGGTTCAAAATCTCAGAAAAAATTTTAAAAATATCCTCAAACTAGCCATTATGGTCATTACAAAATTAATTATAAAATTAATTAAATAATTAAAATATAAAATAAAAAAATGGTTAAAAAACATAAAATGCACGGGTTCACGTGGATCGCGCACCCGTTGCATGTGCAGAGGGAGTGTTTTTTTTTTTTTGTAATATCGTAACTTCAACAAAATCACTTCTTCGGTCTTGATCGGCGGTGGCGTTCGTGCCTTGGAGTTGATGTCTAAATTTTACTATAATTAAGTTTCAATTAGCTATCCATGTTTCAATGAAGATGAGATGTGGGAACATGATCATCTTTATCGGTGACCCGATATTAGGTGGCTGGAAGACCCAAGAAATTTGAGAAAGATAAAGGTACGAGAATACAACCATTTGGTCGATCGATTGAAGTGATCAAGAGGAATGAGATCTGAAAAAGAGGGAGGTATGAGGATGCAACCATCTTATCGACCGGTTGTGAAGTGACCGAGAGGAGTGAGATTTGAGAAAGATGGAGGTACGACGAATCGATTGAGGAAATAAAACTCGAGAAAGATGAAGGTACGAGGATGCAACTATCTGGTCAGTTGATTATGAAGCGACTGAGGAAAGTGAAATCTAAAAAAGATAGAGGTACGAGAATGCAGCCATCTTGTCAGCCGGTTATGAGATGATCGAGAGGAGTAAGTCCAAGGAAGATGGAGATATGAGATATAGCCATATGGTATGCCAGTTATTAGTCAGTCGAGGAAAGTGAGATTCGAGAAAGATGAAAATATGAAAATGTAGTTATCTTCGTCGACCAAATTGTTAGTTGGTTGAGAATGGAAATGTAGGACAGCAATGAGGAGGCGGTGACATGGCTGGATCATAGCAAGGGCGAGATGGCTTACCTCAAGGAACCAAGGCCATTTCGCCTCCTTTGGCTTTGGGAAAAAAAGAAAAGGGTTCGGAGCGTGATACATGGCATGCTTATAGTTTTCACATTGCCTTATGTAATTGGTTCTATCCATACAGAACTTAGCACGTTATGTTGGTAAAACAATCTTCATCAAGCTTGCTGCAATTAGGTATCAACAAAGTCACATAGTAAAAACTTATACCAAGCTTTGGAAGCCATTGACCCAAATGCACAATCATTATATGTACTACTATTCTCATTATGTGATTTAAAGAGATATTGACTAAATTTACTATTGAAGATCAAGCTATAGAACCCTCTCTGACAGGTCATGCATGGAAAACTTCAGACATATATACATGATATCTCATCTATTTTTTTGTTTTTTTTTTTGTTTTTGTGAAATGAATCGTTTAACCAAGTGATCTGATATGCATACTGTTGCCACATCTTCTCCCAAACAGGGCTCGATCGGCTATGCTGGCGTGCTCCTCTCCCGGTACTTGCAACAGAGTTTCCGAGGGCCGGTGGTGCTTCGATGGGGACACTCCGATGCATAAGTTAACGAGAGCTTGAGGGCAACAGAATGGAGGAATTAGATGGAGATATTGAATGGAAAGGGAAGAGAGTACCTCCCCCTAGATGAGGTCCCCCGGTTACCTTATATAGGTGTGGAATACTGCCAAATTCTGTTAGAGGATGGGTTGAGAATGTCCGATTTTCTCCTAGGAGAATCAAGATAGTGGCCAGGTGGCACCGGGACGTGACCACGTCACGATGTCCACTGTAACAGAATTCTGGTACCAGCTGGAAGGGGCTTCTGGAGCCTTCGAGCCATTTCTGGAGTGAGAGTGAGTCGGTCGGACTTCGACGGAAATGGGTCGATCGATAGTCTGAGGGAGAACATCCGTAGGCCTTCTGGAGGAGTAGACTAGTCGGATCTCGACGGAAGTGGGTCGTTCGGACCTCTACTTCAATGGATCGACCGGTCGGACTTTTGGAGGAGGAGACCGGTCGGAGCTTGACGGAAGTGGGTCGTTCGAATCTCTACTTCAGTGAGTCGGCCGGTTGGACTTCTGGTGGAGTGGGTCAGCCGAACCTCAGCAGGAGTGGGTTAGCCGTCTAACCGGGAGCTGCTAGCTCCGGTTCAATTCAGGGAAAGCCGGTTGAGTACAACAGTTGCCCCCCTGCTCTTGGCCTTTGAGGGGGCACGTGGCTTCGAAGGACAGGAGCACCATCTTTGCACAGGTTGCGTCCGTCCTCGAGGCAACCACAAACTTGACCAGGAATGTCGCATCTGATCGCTTCAAATCTCCCACGATCAACGTCAGGGATAGGTGTCGACCTCGCATTGGGGGCATGGGAGCTGTAGTTAATGCAAAGGAGGCGTCATGATGAAGAGCTAGGTTGGCCTACGCAACGTTTGGAATGCAAGGATGAGCCAGGCAACGTGGCAGCATCTGAGCGGCCGATGTCACTCCCGGGGCAATCTTCTTGCCATTGATTCAGCCTTCACACAGATCGCCGCCTGCCCACTCTCATCAACCAGTTGCCTCGACTTATGCGGCATGGAAGTCGCACCGAACGATGCGACGGTTACAACATTCACGAGGTGAAGGAAGGCGCCTCTTCGGAGACCTATAAAAGGGGGACGAGATGCTCAAGAAGAACTTCCTGCTGTGACTGCGCCTCGCGAGAGAAAGATAGCGTCTCCCCCTTCCACAGTTTCCGGTCTTCTAGGAACCCAGTTCCAGGTCAGTCCCTCATGTCTTTCTCGTTCCTCCACATTAATGGCGTTTGGTAGCCGTGGTCCGATCCATAGACGTAGGGAACCAGGTCTGAGTGAGATCTAGTCGGTGATGATCCGGGAACAGGTCGAAAACCTTAGGTCAGTGTACAACATACCCTCAACTCTACACCTTACAGTCCCAGGCTGAGATGGGAGAGTGAATAACCCATTGGGACCGGGAAACCTTCCAGTGTACGAAGCCCACATCAAGGTCGGCCTGAGGTTTCCATTGCACCCTTTTTTATAGAAGTCTTTAACTTCTATAGAGTGACCCCAGCGTAGATGACCCCGAATAGCATTCAGGCGATCTGTTGCTTCATATTACTATGTCATAGAGCCGAGACCGAATCTAGGTTGTCCCTCTTCAATAATTTTTTCTTTTTGAAGAAGGATTTCAGGTGTCAGGAGTGGTGGATGTTTTGTCCCCGCCCTGGCCAAAGGGTCCTGAAGTGCCTTCCATCGGCCATCCACGGGTGGAAGGCCAAATTTTTCTTCGTAGATAGTCTTCATCCTTGGGGCTTCGAGCCGCTATGGAGAGAGCTGAGGCCGAGGCTCCGTGAGGGGAGGGCGATTCTGATGGCCGACCAGGCCAGTTTTACTAAGATAGAGGGGGCCGGTTTGACCATGGCGTATGAACTGCTCGGGGAAGACATCTTTCACCAGGCAGGGGTTAGCTGCCAGAGACTCCTAGGTAGGACAAGGGGGCTATCGCGGTCGACCGACCTTCTCTTTCGCACTTATTTCATTAACTTCATTGTTTCCCTTTTTTTCACTTACCTTGATCTTTCTTTGGAACAGGAAGAAGAATGAAGGTTGACAAGGCCAAGGTGATCCAACAAGCGGTGAGGAAGAGGGCCGCCTAAGGAGCGGAGCCGACCGCCGAGAGGCAGAAGAAGAGGCAGGTGGAGGAACAACCTGTGCTTGTTGTAAATGTGGACTCCGATGAGGATGCTGCCCCTTTGACGGAGATATTGGCAAAGAAGGCACCAGGGTTTTCAACTCCTGTCGAGAGTCGGCCACCCGACCGGAGCAGGAACAGTAGGAGTTGTCCGACACGGCGGCAGGTCCAGTCCTAGCACCCGCCGAACCAGTGAAAGTGGTCTCCCCCATAGACAAATGAAAGGGGACGGTCGAAGGAGAGGCGACCGAAGGGGAGGCAACCGAGGAAGTCCATCAGGAGGCACATCAGCATTGGCACGCTCTGAACAATGCAAGGAGGGCGCGGAGTCTACTCAGAGGGGTGATGACGGACACCGACAGGGAGCTGTCGATCCAAAGGAACCTGAGCGATGTGGCAAAGGATTCCTACCGCGACCTCATCAGGGTAAGATATCTACTTTGCACCCCTGTGCCCTTATTTTTGCTTGTCTTGTGCGAGATTAACCCGGTATTTTGCTTGCAGCTTCTTCATGTAATTTCCCTGATGGACGATGGCTTAGGTCAGCTGCTCTTTGCGACCAAAACCACAGCCA
The DNA here is from genome assembly GCA_021397845.1 of Areca catechu. Lineage (NCBI taxonomy): Eukaryota > Viridiplantae > Streptophyta > Magnoliopsida > Arecales > Arecaceae > Areca > Areca catechu. The sequence continues at coordinate 595,655 of JAHSVC010000041.1, forward strand.
GGAAGATCCAAGAGTCAGAGATGGCCTGAGCGGCAGTTGAGGCATCTTTGAAGGCCATGGAGGAGAGGTTGTCGGCTGTCCAGGCTGAAGCTGAGCCATCAAGGGAAGCATCGAAGGACCTCCAGAATCGGCTAGCCGACCGGGATGCTAGGCTAAAGAAGAAGAAGGCAAAGGTCAACTCCCTCGTTCGTCGGCTGAGGGAGGAGGAAGAACGATTTGCCGAAGCCGACAAAAGGGCCTAGGCTGAGCAGGTGTCAGTAACAAAGTGGGCGAGCCAGCTGAGTGAGGCCAAGGAGCTGGCGACGGAACAGGTTCGTGATGCCATAGCAACATACAAGGCCTCTGCAGACTTTACCGAGGAAGCAAAAGAAGCAGCATCGGAGTTCTATTCAGAGGGCTACGATGATTGCTTGAAGAAGGTAGCCGGACTCTTCCCAGGACTTGACCTATATGGTGCTCAACTGAGTGGACCAACCGAGGGAGAGGGATACCCGACCGATGGTGGGGCCAAACCCCAGGCTGAAGGTGGTACAGAAGAGGTTGGCGCTGACGCGAAGAGGTTGGCGCTAACACGCAAGTTGAGGCTGACGTGGGGACGGTGGACATCCCAGTGGAAGCTTCAACTGTATCGAGTGGGGTCGAAGTCGAGGCCCCTGCTGTACCTTCGATGGGTCAAACCTAAGATGTTTGTAAAGGTTTGACCTTCTTTTCTAAATAACCCCTTTTGATATAATAGAAGAACTTCTTTTTGTCATCTCTTGTATATATTTTTGTGTATACGAAGTCGGTTGTGTTGACTGAAGCTCTTTCTTTTCGAAATATTTCTAAGCATTTTCGATCGGCTTGATAGGATCGCAGGCTTTTCCCTTCAAAATGTTTCTAAGTGTTGGCGGTCGGCTTGAAGGACCATAAGCTTTTCAAAATAGTTGCTAGACAGTAGCTCAATCCAAACCTAAACACTTAGAAATTTTTCTAAGTGTTGGTTCGTCAGCTTGTTCAAATTCAAAGCTAGATCTTCATGTGAGTCGCTTTGAAGCTATTGTTGGCCGGAGTCATGTTTTTAGAAGTGGGCTGCCCTAGAGCCTTTGCCAACCGGGATCAGACTTTTGGAAGTGGGCTGTGGGAGAAGTTGTGGCCTTTATTGATAATACTTGTGAAGATTATCTACATTCCAAGGGCATGCCTGGTGCGGGCACCAGACTCAGAAGAAGACTTCAGAGCTCCATCTGGATCTCTGATAAACCTTGCCCGAAGAATTAGGGTTTTTGGCTTGTAATAAGGGTTGACTTGATCAACTCAATTTTAGTTTGAGTCTGTATTACCTGCATTTTTATTTTGTTGAGTCATGTTGACTCAGTAGTGGACTAAGGCTTCAACCTGGGGTGTTACATTTTCTCCCAAGGCCAAGCAAGTGGGCGCCACACTCCCAGCCACACTCCCAGCCATACGCCTGAGTCCAGGGGGCGCCACATCTCCATCCAGCAGGCTTTGGTCCCCACACCACAGATAGCAGCTCCCCTCTTTCATGCGCCAATTGAGGAGAAATCCACCAGGGGTCCATAAATCAAGGGGGCGGTCCAAGACTTCCCAAAAGAACCAAACTATGAAAGGGAAGAAATTCTCTTGGAGAGAAATTCAAGGAGGCGCCCATTACCTGCCAGAAATACTTAAAACAAAGTTAGAAGGAGCCATAACTTGGGGAGAAAGAAAAGGAGGTATCCAAAAAGGGTTGAGCCATGGAAGGAAGGAGATTTCTCTTGAAAAGCAAGGTTAGGAGGCGCCCTAATCATTCCAACTAAAGCCAGATATAAAAGACAACAAATTTTCTCTTGGAGGGCAAGGTTAAGAGGCACCCAAACACTTCCAGATAAGGCCAAGCATAGAAGGAAAAAAATATTTTCTTGGAGGTCAAGACAAGGAGGCGCCACCCACTTTCCTTTTTTAAGCTTCAATCAACTTTGGAATTAATTGGCCGGCCATATGAGTAGGGATTGATATCCTAATTTGAAGATCCCCTCCTTTAGTCCCACATGGGAAGATGTAAAACCCTACTCTCTTGTAATGGCCTATAAATTAAACCCCCATGTAAGTTTGAAAAAAATCAGATGAATGAAACCAATTTTTTTTTGTGAGCAAACTTTGTGTTCTCTCTTCCGCACTTGCATCCAGGTGTTGAGCTCCGTGAGGGAGTAAATCCGGGTTCCCCAGGAACTTTGAGGAGGTGTGAGATCTCCAAAACCCAAACCCTAGGTTAGCCACTCCACTCCCAAACCCTAGCCGCCATCACCCTTCTCTTTCCACCAAGCCCTAGTCTATTCCACATCTCACGGCCACCCTCTCCAAGTCCAGGCCGGCCACCAGCATCCAGCTCCAGTCCAGATACTTCAGATCTACAGCAATTCTAAGAGGAAGTCAGATCGGCCTCCAGGAGAATCCTGATTTCAGCAACTTCAGCTTTCAAGTTCTTCAACCTGGTAAATCTTTTCTTGAGTATCTGAAATCCATCACTTGTTCCTCTTCTTTCCCAGATCTTGAGTCCAGGAGAAGCTGACCAAACCACAAGACCAGTATTGGAGGATCCATTGCGAAGATAGCTGACTCCGAGGATCCCACAATCTGCTCGAGAGAGTTCTTCCACCAAAATCCTGAGAAGATCACTGTCTGGTTAGTAAACCATCTCTCCTCTCTATTTCTGTTCTGTTGAAAGTTCGGAGCGAAACCCTAGGTCTGGGAGTTTCTCAACCCCCAGCGATCCGTTACTTCTGAACTACTCTGATAATTTAGTTTCTTCTAAACTGTGCTTTCAATCCTTACCTAGTTTCCTTCAACTTAGTTTAGCTTTACTTTGAGTCAAAGCCAATTTCTGAAATATAAAAAAAATAATAATAAAAAAAAAGAAATTAATCCTAAATTTACTTCCGCATATGCTTCTTTGTTCTTTGTTCTGCATCATTTTTGGTATCAGAGCTTCTGTTATACATCATTTTGGTATCAGAGCCCTGTCTAGGGTTTATGTTTTGATTGCTTGTTTGAGTCTCTCTCTTTTTACTTTGTCTGCTCGAAGTAGACTCCCCAGGACGTCCGGTCCTAGGAACGAAGCGAGGTGCAAACCTCCTCTTCCCATTCCATGGGGTGTTCCTAGGGCGTGTAGGGGATCCGTTGGGTTATAACTTCGTAGCAGGAATTGTAAACGGGGAAGTGCTCTATTTTCAGCCCGTAATTATCCTGTTGCAGGAATTATTTCTAACTGCAGGTAACTCCAAATTTGATGATTTTTATTTTTCTAAAACCAGTATAATTGAAACTAATTTGCATAATTTTCCCATGATTTATTGGTTTCCGTGCAATTTCTAAGAATTAAATTACTGTAACTCTATTTTTGTGTTCTGCAATCCATTTATTTTTGAGTGTTCATCTCTTAATTCATCTTAAGGGCATTTGAGTATCTAAGATAAGGGGAGGAGTTGATAACCTCTCCTTAGCCCAAAACCACCACCCACTCATTCGAACCTAAGCCTTTAATCTTAAAATTAATTAGACCTAATTTGCCCTAGTGGGCTAGGGATATCAACAAGTCGGGTCAAGGCTAGTGTTGAGTCAGTTTGTCTGGTTACTCTGTGTATGCTTTGTACTCAGTGTCTAGAACGGTGGTTTAGGGATTCCATCCTGAAGGGCTTGTGTGCTGGTCCGCCTACCTGGCCAATCTTTGATTGGTGTCTAGGATTGGCATTTAGGGACCTAACACTCCCTTTACACCTGCCTGGCTGAGTCCTGAGTTACTACAGGCTAGCTTGCCACTCTGATTGGGCATCTAGTTTGGACTCTAGGTCTAGTGAGCCAGTAGTCGCTTTAGTCTAGTCACATTCTGTGTACTTGCTTGCATCATCATGTCTACCCGAAATGGAGTACCCTACCAACCTAGTCAAACCCAACCAGATTTAGAGGCCATGGTTAGAAATCTTACCGAAAGTATGACCAAATTGAGTCAGGACATGAATGAGGGTTTTTCCTAGTTTAGGGATCGAGTCCAAATACTTGAGAAACGTAGACATCAAAATTGGACCCCTGATCCAAAATTTAATAGGCCCCAACCTCACCCATGCCAGGAACCTAGGAGGACCTTATACCGTGATCCCGAGCATAACCTTAGGAAGCCTAACCATGATATCTATAGTGTGGATCGTGTCTATGAGAGGTCCTTACAATATTCTAGACCAGTCACTCAACAACCCAAGTCTTCTAGATCAAACCATTTAGATCCACACCCATGCCCAAGCAAGGTCTCTACAAGCTTGAAATCCAGTGTGACCCAGTTTCCTATATCTCAAGAATGTTTGTTTTGTGGAGAAAGAGGCCATAAATCTAGTCAGTGCCCATGCATAGGACTGGCTTGTGCACAGCTAAGTGGTAAGAATCCTAAGGATGACATTAATGAGGGAGAACCCAAGCCTACCAATGAGGAAGAACGGTTAGGTATGACAAGCCTAGAATCAGTTGACCCGATTACCACTGACCCGAAACCCATTGAAGATGGCATCGAGGAAGTATATGATGCTGGCTTGAGTCTAGTTGATGAATATGAGGGGGAAGAACTTGAAGAATGTGAAATTGATACTATTGGTTCCTTACCTGAGGAGACCTTGGAAAACAACCAACTGGTAGGACCTAGTTCAGAAATTCAAGAGATTTGTGAAAACCAGGTTCCTTTAGTCAAATACCCCCAGGAAGAACTCATAGTGTTAGCCCGAGCTATTAGTTCGTACCCTCTAATGACAATCATTCCCCAAGTACCAATTGAAGATCTTTGCACTGAACTGTTTAAGTTTGCCCACCCTATGGTAGATCCTCTCCTTAGGATGACTGAATCAAGCCTCTTATAATTGGACCTTGTCCCATGCTCAGCCACTAAGGTCTCTCCCGTAATCTCAGTTGGACATCCTTTTCTTGAGCGGATTGATTCACCCAGTCCTGTAGAAGTCCTCCTTATGACCCCAGACCCCTTCCTTCGCATGACTGACCTACCCTTCTATAGAGTATACCTTTCCTCACCCATAGGTCAAATTTCAAGTCTTGAGGTCATCATCCATAGGCCCTTCCATGAATCATTCTCTAATCCATTTCTTGAGAAAGTGGATCATTATTTGCTTAGAGAACAAACCTTAACTATTGCAATCACATGTCCTAGGCTACTCCCCGAACCATCTCTTGATCCATTCCTGGGAGTAGCAAACTTTTCCTTTCGTAAGGATGACCAGTTGACATTCATAGATCACCATTCAAACCTTCAGGTCACCACCTTTAGCCAGCAGGTAATTCGAGACTCCACCTCATATTTCCTCCCTTTCTCTAGGACTTCCAATGCTTCTTACACCATCCAAGTATACTTTGTCAAAGTCTTTAGAGTGAATCACGTGTCAGAATCTATTAGGTTTGCCACCTACTTCTGGAAGACCTTATGGCACCTACTAGGCACCCATGATAAGTTTTCATGCTCTGCATGCCATCCTCCGACCCAAGGTCAAACCTAGAGAGCCGTAGTTTGTTAGGTTTAGACCTAGGGTTCCTTTGAATAAAGTCCATTCTTTAGGAATTCATCGTCAGTCGAGTTTAGGACATTAACTCAGATTTTGGTTGAGTGAGAATACCAGGAATTGGGATTTGTATTTACCTAGGGCTGAATTTGCATACAATGACTCGGTCAATAGGTCTACAGGTAAGAGTCCATTTGAAATTGTGCATGGTTACAAACCTCACACACCTCTTGACCTAGCTCCTTTACCATTCCACACACGAGTCTCCGAGTCTGCCGAAGTTTTTGCACAGCATATAAAAGACTTGCATAAAGAAATTCATGCCAAAATAAACTTAAGTAATGAAACTTATAAGAAGTTGGCTGATTCTCAAAGATGAGTCAAAACTTTTAATGAGGGAGACTATGTAATGATTAGGTTAAGGCCTGAACGGTTTCCTCCTGGAACCGTTAGAAAGTTACATGCTAGAGGAGCTGGACCATTTAGAGTGGTGAAGAGATTAGGATCCAATGCCTATGTGCTCGAGTTACCTCCAGAACTAGGCATTAGCTCCACTTTCAACATTACAGACCTAGTAGAGTATAGAGAGCCAGCTGTGATTCCCAGTGAGGCTTTTGAACCTAATCCTGCTCTTGAGAGTGAACCTGACCCTGTGTGTCCACCAACAAACTGGCATGTGAGGAAAGAGCAGATTGAAAAGATCCTGGATGATCAGGTTATCTCTACTCGTAATCGAGGATACCAAAGATACCTGGTCCGCTGGCAAGGAAGGCCAAACTCTGATGACTCTTGGATCTCTCGAGAAGAATTACAAGAATTGGACCCAGACCTCTTGGAGAGATACCAGAGCTAACTTGATCCATACTCGACAGGGTCGAGTTCCTCCCACCCTGGGAGAATTGGTGCGGGCACCAGACTCAGAAGAAGACTTCAGAGCTCCATCTGGATCTCTGATTAACCTTGCTCGAAGAATTAGGGTTTTTGGCTTGTAATAAGGGTTGACTTGATCAACTCAATTTTAGTTTGAGTCTGTATTACCTGCATTTTTATTTTGTTGAGTCATGTTGACTCAGTAGTGGACTAAGGCTTCAACCTGGGGTGTTACATTTTCTCCCAAGGCCAAGCAAGTGGGCGCCACACTCCCAGCCACACTCCTAGCCATACGCCTGAGTCCAGGGGGCGCCACATCTCCATCCAGCAGGCTTTGGTCCCCACACCACAGATAGCAGCTCCCCTCTTTCATGCGCCAATTGAGGAGAAATCCACCAGGGGTCCACAAATCAAGGGGGCGGCCCAAGACTTCTCAAAAGAACCAAACTATGAAAGGGAAGAAATTCTCTTGGAGAGAAATTCAAGGAGGCGCCTATTACCTGCCAGAAATACTCAAAACAAAGTTAGAAGGAGCCATAACTTGGGGAGAAAGAAAAGGAGGTATCCAAAAAGGGTTGAGCCATGGAAGGAAGGAGATTTCTCTTGAAAAGCAAGGTTAGGAGGCGCCCTAATCATTCCAACTAAAGCCAGATATAAAAGGCAACAAATTTTCTCTTGGAGGGCAAGGTTAAGAGGCGCCCAAACACTTCCAGATAAGGCCAAGCATAGAAGGAAAAAAATATTTTCTTGGAGGTCAAGACAAGGAGGCGCCACCCACTTTCCTTTTTGAAGCTTCAATCAACTTTGGAATTAATTGGCTGGCCATATGAGTAGGGATTGATATCCTAATTTGAAGATCCCCTCCTTTAGTCCCACATGGGAAGATGTAAAACCCTACTCTCTTGTAATGGCCTATAAATTAAACTCCCATGTAAGTTTGAAAAAAATCAGATGAATGAAACCAAATTTTTTTTGTGAGCAAACTTTGTGTTTTCTCTCTTCCGCACTTGCATCCAGGTGTTGAGCTCCGTGAGGGAGTAAATCCGGGTTCCCCAGGAACTTTGAGGAGGTGTGAGATCTCCAAAACCCAAATCCTAGGTTAGCCACTCCACTCCCAAACCCTAGCCGCCATCACCCTTCTCTTTCCACCAAGCCCTAGTCTATTCCACTTCTCACGGCCACCCTCTCCAAGTTCAGGCTGGCCACCAGCATCCAGCTCCAGTCCAAATACTTCAGATCTACAGCAATTCTAAGAGGAAGTCAGATCGGCCTTCAGGAGAATCCTGATTTCAGCAACTTCAGCTTTCAAGTTCTTCAACCTGGTAAATCTTTTCTTGAGTATCTGAAATCCATCACTTGTTCCTCTTCTTTCCCAGATCTTGAGTCCAGGAGAAGCCGACCAAACCACAAGACCAGTATTGGAGGATCCATTGCGAAGATAGCTGACTCCGAGGATCCCACAATCTGCTCGAGAGAGTTCTTCCACCAAAATCCTGAGAAGATCACTGTCTGGTTAGTAAACCATCTCTCCTCTCTATTTCTGTTCTGTTGAAAGTTCAGAGCGAAACCCTAGGTCTGGGAGTTTCTCAACCCCCAGCGATCCGTTACTTCTGAACTACTCTGATAATTTAGTTTCTTCTAAACTGTGCTTTCAATCCTTACCTAGTTTCCTTCAACTTAGTTTAGCTTTACTTTGAGTCAAAGCCAATTTCTGAAATATAAAAAAAAAAATAAAAAAAAAGAAATTAATCCTAAATTTACTTCCGCATACGCTTCTTTGTTTTTTGTTCTGCATCAACGCCACTCGCCGCCCGTCCAAATGTTCGAGCCGGTAGTTTCGGCTCGAATTACTTCAACAACTCGATAAGGACCTTCTCAATTGGGGGAGAGTTTTCCTTGCTCGGTCGGCCTTGATATTTCAGTTCTTCGCAAAACCAGATCTCCAACCTGGAAAACTCGAGCCTTGACTCGAGAGTTGTAGTATATGGCTATCTTCTGTCGATAAGTTGCCATCTTCAAACTTGCTTGGAGCCTGGTCTCTTCCAGTCGGTCTAGGTCGGCTTTCCTTTGCTCTGAGTTAGTTGGCTCGACAAAATGATCAATCCGCAAGGATTGCAAGGACACCTCCACAGGGATAACTGTCTCACTTCTATAGGTTAGGTTGAATGGAGTCTCCCTAGTCGCTGTCCGGGTAGTTGTTCGATAGGCCCAGAGCACTGAGTGAAGTTCCTCTGCCCAAAGTCCTTTGGCATTATTCAGTCGGGTCTTCAGTCCGTGTAGGATTGTCCAATTGGTGACTTTGGCTTCTCCATTGGACTAAGGGTGGCCGACCGACGTGAGCCGATGGGAGATGTGATATTGCTGGTAAAAGTCCTGAAACTTAGGATTATCGAACTGTCTTCCATTATCAGTGATAATTGTCTGTGGAATGCCGAATCGGTAGATGATGCAGTTCCGGACAAAGTTCTCCACCTTGGCTTCTGTTATTTGTGCTAGTGGTTCAGCTTCCACCCATTTGGTGAAGTAATCAATGGCCACAAGGAGGAATTTTCGTTGGCCGGAAGCTGGGGAATGGTCTCAAGATGTCCATTCCCCATTGTGCAAATGGCCAAGGTGCAGTGAGTGGAACCAGCTGACTGGCAGGCCTCCTTTGAATGTTGGAGTACCTTTGGCACGCGTCGCACTTTCTAACGAAGTCTGACGCGTCCTTCTGGATTGTGGGCCAATAGTATCCCCGTCGGATAATCTTGTAAGCAAGGGATCTTCCTCCTAGGTGGTCGTCGTAGATGCCTTCATGCACTTCTCTGAGTGCATAGTCTGCATCCATTGGCCCCAAGTACTTCAGTAAGGGCTGTGAAAATGATTGCTTATAGAGAGTGCCATTGAGGACAACATACTTCGAAGCCATCCAGCGTACACGCTTGGCTTCGGTCGGATTTTCCGGCAGGGTCTCTTTAACAAGGAAGGCAAGAATTGGATCCATCCAAGAGGCTTCTTGTTCAACTTGGTGGACTTCCATTGCCTCCTCGGCAATGCTTGGGTTCTATAGGTACTCCACAAAGGTTCGGTCGGAGGTGTTGGTGACGGCCGTAGCCAATCGTGACAAAGCATCCGCCCGGGAGTTCTTTAGTCGAGGTATATGGAGAATTTCAAAGAATTTGAACCGAGATACGAAGTTTTGTACCTTGTTCAAGTACTTGGCTAGGGTTGGATCTCTCGCTTCGAATTCGCCCTTCACTTGATTTACCATCAGCTGAGAATCGGAGAAGGCCCTAATTTAGCCGATGCCCAGCTCATTGGCTATCTTAGTCCACGAGGAGGGCTTCATACTTCGATTGATTGTTAGAAACTTGAAAGGCAAAGTGCAAAGCATACTCCAGGCTTTGCCCATCGGGGTCAGCTAGGATCAGGCCTGCCCCACAGCTTGTAAGGTTGGACGCTCCATCCACATGAAGGGTCCAAGCGGGCTCCACTTCTTCGATGGTTTCAGCTTCAGGTGCGCCGGCCGTCTGCGGGGGTGTTTCCTATCACCAGGTACATTCTGCAATGAAGTTAGCAATTACTTAGGCTTTCATGGCCGACCGAGGTTGGAAAGAGATGTCGAATTCGCCAAGCTTGACGACCCACTTTGCGAGCTGATCGGACGTGTCTGGACTTCTAAGGATCGCCTTGAGAGGTTGGTCGGACAGGAAAATGATAGGATGTGCCTAGAAGTAGGGCCGGAGCTGCTTGGTTACTATGACTAGGGAATAGACAAGCTTTTGCATTTTATGGTACCTTATTTTGGCATCATGGAGAACCTTACTGGTGTAGTAGATAGGTTTTTACTGGCCATCTTCTTCCACTCGCATGAGGACGGAGCTGACCGCTTTGTCCGATGACGACAGGTACAGGTATAATGCCTCTCCCTCCATTGGTTTGGCCAACAACGGGGGGTTCCTCAGGTAATCCTTCAAAGCTTCAAAAGTTGATTGACATTCGTCGGTCCAGTGGAAGTGGTCCGACCGGTGCAAGGTCTTGAAAAATGAAAGGGACTTCTCAGTCGACCGGGAGATGAAATGGCTGAGGGAAGCTATACGGCTTGTAAGCTCTTGCACTTGTTTCTTATTGGTCGGATGCCGCATCTCAACAATAGCCCTGATCTTGTCAGGGTTAACTTCAATTCCTCTTTGTGTAACCAGGAAACCAAGGAACTTTTCGGAAGTCACCCCGAATGTGCACTTGGCAGGATTTAGCTTTATCTGATGGTGTCTCAATGCATCAAAGGACTCCTGCAAGTCTTTTATGTGGTCAGCCTTGTGGAGGCTCTTGACTATCATATCATCAACATATGCCTCCATGTTTCTTCCAAGCTACCATTCGAAGACCTGGTTGATCAGCCTTTGAAAAGTGGCACCGGCGTTCTTTAAGCTGAAGGGCATCATCTTGTAGCAGTATCCTTATCGATGATGAAGGCCGTCTTCTCCTCATCCTCCAGGTGCATCATGATCTGATTGTAGCAAGAGAAGGCATTCATAAAGCTCAAAAGCTGATGGTCGGTCGTGGCTTCCACCAGCTGATCGATCTTTGGCAGAGGGAAGCTGTCCTTCGGGCAAGTCTTGTTGAGGTCAGTATAGTCCACACATATTCTCCACTTATCGTTAGCCTTCTTTACCATAACAACATTTGCTAACTAGTCCGGGAAATGGGCCTCTCTGATGAAGCCAGTCTCAGAGAGCTTCTTGACCTCTTCGTCAATTATCCTTTGTCTCTCGGGAGCGAAGCTCCTCTTCTTCTATCTGACAGGCCCGTAGGTCAGATCTACTTTAAGTTGGTGGGTGATGACCTTCGATGGAATGCCCGTAATGTCCGATGCCAACCAAGCGAAAACATCAGCATTACCTCTTAGGAAGTCAATCAACTCCAACTTGGCCTCCTCACTGAGAGTGCTTCCAAATTGGAGAACCGTGGTGGGGTCGTCCTCCCGAAGGGGGACAAACACAATCTTCTCAACAGGTTGGCCATGGCCATCGGCTTCGACTCTGGGGTCAAGTTGTTCAAGAGTGGGATGTCCTTCCGATTGCTTGTCATGAATAGTCAAGCATTGTCTGGCCATCCTGCGGTCTCCCCTCATTACTCTGACTCCATTATGAGTAGGAAACTTTGCCAACAGATGGTAGGTAGAGATGATGGCACGAAACTTCTTGAGGGCCGGCCGGCCTAGGATGGCATTATAAGTCGAGGTCATACGTATGACCACAAAGTTGATGGGGAGAGTCTTCTGGTAAGGCTCCGTCCCGATGGTCATGGGCAGAGTTATTTCTCCTTCAACTCCAACAGAGTTTCCCTCGAAGCCTGTCAGCGGCATGGGGAATTCTTGCAGTCTTGATCTGGACAGGTTCATTCTGACAAAGGCATCATACAATAAGACTTCCATGCAGCTTCCATTATTGATAATGATTCGCTTTACGTCATAGTTGGCAATTACTGCCGGCACAACTACAGGGTCATTCCCAGAAAGATGGGATTTCAGGAGGTCTTCGTCAAAAAAACTGATTACATTGAAACCCCTAGACCTCTTCACAATGTCCCGATCTTCATCAGGTCTCCAGTCGGACCGACGATGTAGCATGCCAACGTTCTCATCGTTTGAATGCTGATTAGGGACCTCTACTTCTCCTGGGGGGTCTCTGGTAGTTGAGATTTCGGCCCGATCCCTACGGGGTCGGATGTACTTGTGTAGGTACCCCCTCCTGATGAGGTCTTCAATGGCATCATTCAGCTTGATGCACTCTTCAGTGTTGTGTCCATGGTCCCGATGGAACCGGTAGTACTTGTCTTTATTTCTGGAGGTGGAGGGGCCTCTCATCGGACGAGGCCTTTGCAAGAAAGTCTCGTTTTCGATTTTCAGAAGGATCTTCTCCCTTGGAAGGGAGAGGGGCGCATAAGTTTCGAACCTCTTGGGAAAGTCCTTCGGCTTCGGGCTACGGTGTTGGGCGGAGCAGTTGCCATCGCCGGGGGGTCAGACTTCGGGGGCCTTGTCGCTCCGCTTCTTGGGGGCCAACCTCCCTTCAACCTGGCATCGGCTCACTGCCTGCTCTTCTGCTAGGGCGTACTTCTGCACCCGGGCCAGCAACTTGGAGTAGCTAGTCAAAAATTTCTTGTCCAGGGAGAAAGTGAGTCAGGACGAGCGCAGCCCTTTTTTGAAGGACGACATAGCTACATCCTTATTCAGGTCCGGGATCTCTATGGCCGCTGAGTTGAAACGGGCCATGTAGTCCCGGAGGGTCTCTTCCTCCTTTTGCAGCACGAGGAAGAGGCAATCGGTGTTCCTTAGGGTCCGACTGCAGGTCCTGAAATGGGAGAGAAAAAAGTTTTCAAGTTGAGGGAATGAGTGGATCGTACCTGGTCGAATGGTGGAGAACCACATCCGAGCGGTCTTCTTCAGGGTTGCTGGGAAGGCAATGCAGTGAAGGGCGTCGAAGGTGCCCTGTACCATCATGTGGGCCTTGTAGGTACCCAGATGGTCTAGTGGGTCGGTGGTACCATCGTACGGGTCCACCTGTAGAATTTTGAAGTGATGGGGGATCGACTCCCCTATGATCTCATCAAAGAAAGGCAGGCGAGAGTCATATGTCTGCCCCCCTTCGGCTTTTTGCCGATCAACAATTTCAGCAATGCACTCCTCCATGCGTAGAATCTTGCTAGTGTAGTCTCTCGGGGCTTCAACAGGATACCGAACGTCATGAGGGACGGAGTCAGCAAAGGAGGGTGAGGCTGACCTTGCCCTTTTCCCGTCAGCATGAACCTTTAAAGACCTTCGGGGTTCCGGAACAATGTGGGAGAGAGGCTGAGGGGCTTCTTGCCGTCGACTCCCCTCGACGACTGGTTGGTGGTAGGTGCAGGACGTAGCAGGCGGCTGCTGCCGGTTGTTAGCCGCTTCCTAGAGATGCTGAACCACAGTAGTGAGCGTATCAATGCGGTTCAAAAGTGTCTGGAACTGTTGTAACCCCACAGCGATGGTGGGCTCGGTGACGGTGGTGGCGGCGGTGGTGTCATTCTCCCTGAGAGGTCCTTCAGACTTGGACAGGGAGTGACCTCTCCTGGTGGAGGTGTTCTGGGCTCTTTCTTTCGCCATTGCAGGACTTAATAAGTGAGTTCCTCCTTTTAGAGAAGAGACAGCACTCCCCTCCTTTTAGTGCTAATCTGTTGCCGCGTCTTCTCCTGGACCGGGCTCGATCGGCTATGCTTGCACGCTCCTCTTCCGGTACCTGCAACAGAGTCCTCGAGGGCCGGTGGTGCTCCGGCGGGGGACACTCCGATGCCTAAGTTAGCGAGAGCTTGAGGGCAACAGAATGGAGGAATCAGATGGAGATATTGAATGGAAAGGGAAGAGAGTACCTTTCCCCAAATGAGGTCCCCCGGTCACCTTATATAGGTGTGGAATACTGCCAAATTCTGTTAGATGATGGGTTAAGAATGTCCGATTTGCCTCTAGGAGAATCAGGGTAGTAGCCAGGTGGTACCGGAACGTGACCACGTTGCGATGTTTGTTGTAATAGAAATCTTGTACCAGTTAGAAGGGGTTTCTGGAGCCTTCGAGCCATTTCTGGAGTGAGAGTGAGTCAGTCGGACTTCGACGGAAATGGGTCGATCGGTTGTCTGAGGGAGAACATCCATAGGCCTTCTGGAAGAGTAGACCGATCGGATCTCGACGGAAGTGGGTCATTTGGACCTCTACTTCAATGGGTCGACCGGTCGGACTTCTGGAGGAGGAGATCGGTCGGACCTCGACGGAAGTGGGTCGTTCGGACCTCTACTTCAGTGAGTCGGCCGGTCGGACTTTCTGTGGAGTGGATCAGCTGAACCTCAGCAGGAGTGGGTTAGTCATTCGACCGGGAGGTCGCTAGCTCCAGTTCAATTCAGGAAAAGCAGGTTGAGTACAACACATATATTACAAAAAATAAAAAATATATAATCTTTAAAAAAAAATTCTCCGAAGTAAGTCTATAACACCTGATTGAAATGACTGATAATATAAAAAATCATTTAAATAATTACCATATTCACTTTTCTATAAATATATCTGATCATAATAAAAGGGTACCCATGAAATCAAAGAGTAGAGGTCCGGATGAGATTTTTTTTTAAATAATATTTTTTTAAAATATAATTACGAAATTAGGTGTTAGGTTTTATATTTATCTAAATAGGTGTTTAGGAAGGATGTGGAGGTCACGGTGAAAGTTAAATCGTCTTGCGAAAAGGCGAAATCAACTTCGTCTTTTGAAAAGACGATTTCCATACAAACGGATTCAATTTTTTTTAATTTAATTTTAATTTTGATGTGATGTTTTTAAATTAAATTTGATGTGATAATTGAAATCATCCTTTCAAAAGACGAATTCAAACAAATTTATTTTCTTTCCAATTTCATAAATGTTATTATTTTTTAAAATATAATTAATAAATTTTAATATTAAATAAATAAATAAATAAATAAATTATTATTAATTAAAATTTTATATATTATTTTTTGATAATATTAATTATTATATTATTTTGAAATAACATTAATTAATAATTAACTATATAAAAATAATATTAATTTAAAATAATATTAATTATTAAATAACAAATAACATTAATTGAAAATAATATTAATTACAAGATATTATAATAAGATATTATAATATATTTTATATTATAATTATTATTTTATATTCTAAAATATAATAAATATATTATAATTTATTATATTATATATTATATATTATAATATAGTATAAAATTTTTTAAAAAATTAAAAATAATCACCGGGTCGATACTATCTGATCGCCAGCCTGGTACCAGTTCGGTCGACAGCCCGATGTCAGTCCGATCCCTTGCTCAGGACAGGTGGCAAGATCCCGACGACCGGACCGACGATCGGATATGTGGCATGACTGAGGCTAGACCGGTGGCAGGATCCTGGCAGTCGGACTGGTAGTCGGACCCTGGTGGCCGAACCGACATCCGGACCGACGGCCAGACTGGGGGTCGGACCGACGGCCGCACCGGGGTCTGGCCATCGGTCCAACAGTTAAACCTAAGCAAGGGATCGGACTGACAAGGGGCTATTGATCGAACTGGTACCTCGCTGGCAACCGGATGATATCGACATGGTGATTATTTTTTATTTTTTTTTAAATTTTTATACTATGTTATAATATATAATATGTAATATAATAAATTATAATAAATTTATTATATTTTAGAATATAAAATATTTATTATAATATAAAAATATAAATATATTATTATAATATATTTTAATTAATTTTATTTTTAATTATTGTTATAATATCTTTTAAATTTTATTATATATTTCTTAAAATTTTATTAAATTAAAATTTAATTAAAAAATATTTATGGGTGCAAAGGCATTTAATGGTGTATTTATGAGGGATTTTTATTTAATTCCCTAAAGAAAAATGAATTCAAATCAACTAAGGATATTTTTAAAATTAAATAAAATATTATAAATGGCATTTTTGAAATTAAATCAAACATTATGAAGGGCATTTTGGAAATTAAATTTTTATTTCATCTTATTCAATTTCAAAAATTTAATTTCCAAAATACATTTCATAATGTCTGATTTAATTTCAAAAATATCCTTCATAATTGATTTGAATTGATTTTTCAAAAGGGCATTTAGGAAATTAAATAAAAATCTATGATAAATGCACCATTAAATGCCTTTGCAGTCATAAATATTTTTTAGTTAAATTTTAATCTAATAAAATATTTAAAAATATATAACAAAATTTAAAAAATATTATAGCAATAATTAAAAATAAAAATAATTAAAAGATATTATAATAATATATTATAATATTTTTATATTATAATAAATATTTTATATTCTAAAATATAATTAATTTATTATAATTTATTATATTATATATTATAATATAGTATAAAACTTTTTAAAAAAATTAAAAAATAATCACCATGTCGATACCATCCGGTTGCCAGCCCGGTACCAGTTCGGTCGACAGCCCGGTATCAGTCTGATCTCTTGTTTAGGATCGACGGCCGGACCAATGGCAAGATCTCGATCCGGTCGCTGGTATGGCCGCCTGTCCGGCCCCCGCTGCGGCCATCGGTCCGGCCCCCGATTCGGGTGTCTGTTCGGCCATCAAGGTCCGACCACCGGTCCGATAGCCAGGATCCTGTCACCGGTCTAGCCCCAGTCATGCCACAGATCCGATCGCCGGTCCGGTGTCGGGGTCCTGCCACCAGTCCTGAGCAAGGGATCGGACTGACACCGGGCTGTCGACCGAAATGGTACCGGGCTGGCGACCGGATAGTATCGACTTGGTGATTATTTTTAATTTTTTTAAAATTTATACTATATTATAATATATTTAATATATAATATAATAAATTATAATATATTTATTATATTTTAGAATATAAAATAATTATTATAATATAAAATATATTATAATGTATTATTATAATATCTTTTAATTAATGTTATTTTCAATTAATGTTATTTTTTAGTTAATTTATTATTATTTTTTAATTAATATTATTTTTATATAGTTAATTATTAATTAATGTTATTTCAAAATAATATAATAATTAATATTATCAAAAAATAATATATAAAATTTTAATTAATACTTATTTTTACTTATTATTTATTTATTTAAAATTAAAATTTATTAATTAGATTTAAAAAAATAATAATATTTATGAAAATAAAAAAAAATGTGTTTGAATTTGTTTTTGGAACGAGGAATTCAAATACTAAAATCGATTTTAGTTATCATATCAAATTTAATTTAAAAACATCGTGTTAAAATTAAAATTAAATTAAAAAAAATTAATATTACCTAAATAAAAATCATTTTTTCAAAAAATAAAATTAATTTTATTTTCTGGAAGGACGATGTTAACTTTCATCGTGACTTTTTCAAATACCTATTCTGATAAATATAAAACCTAACATTTATTTTTATAATTATATTTTTAAAAAATATTATTTTAAAAAAAAGTTCTTCCGAATGATCGCTCCGTTAATTAGAGCAGGGGAGTGAGATGGCGACAAGAACCAGCGCATGCATGAGATCCGTCATCCCATAGATTAAAAAAAGATACTCCGAGAAGACTTATTTTTTCCCTAGCTTTTTTTACTTCCCAACTTGAACGTCGTTACGTCAATCCATCGTCTTCATGCAAGACATCTACGAAAGCAGGGTCCCCTCCACCCCAAGCCGTGCTAGCTTTTGTCGGGTGGACTGAACGGACGCTATCAATCCATGTACGATTTCCAGGCTGGTGATGTCATGACTGATGACTTTAGCATTCAATTTTAACCATGGTCGTCAAGCGAATTAGTGGAGGGGCTCCCAGAGCGAATTTTTTTCAAATTAATAAAAAAAATTAAAAAATTGATGTTTTCTCCGGTATTTATGAAAATAGATATTTTCCTGCCTAGAAAAATTTACTTTTCAATCGAGAGAAGCCAGCTTGATTGAAATTATCTTTGATAAAAATAATTTTAAATTAAAAAATTATTTTTATCAAAAATATGATTTCAGAATTTTAAATAATATTTTTTATAAAATTTGATACGGGAGAATTGATATAATATTTTAAAATTAAAATTTTTTTGATGTGATGTTTGAAATCATCAAAAGATGATTTCAAATGCTCTGCAAAAAATTTATAATAATATATTATAATATTTTTATATTATAATACATATTTTATATTCTAAAATATAATAAATTTATTATATTATATATTATATATTATATAATAGTATAAAAATTTTAAAAATAAAAAAAAAAAAATAATCACCATGTAGATACCATCCGGTTGCCAACCCGATATTATTTCGATCGACAGCCCTGTGTCAGTTCAATCCCTTGCTCAGGACCGGTGGCAGGACCCCGACGACCAGACCGGCAATCGGATCTGTGGCATGACTGGGGCTAGACCGTTGGCAGGATCCTAGCGATCGGACCGGTAGCCGGATCCTAGTAACCGAACCGACACCCGGATCGACGGTCGGACCAGAGGCTGGACTGGGGTCTGGCCACCGGTCCGATCGTCGATCCTAAGCAAAGGGATCAGACTAATACCGGGCTGTTGACCGAACTGGTACCGGGCTGGCGACCGGATGGTATCGACATGGTGATTATTTTTTATTTTTTTATTTTTTTAAATTTTTTTATACTATTATATAATATATATATAATATATAATATAATAAATTATAATAAATTTATTATATTTTAGAATATAAAATATTTATTATAATATAAAAATATATTATAATATATTATTATAATATTTTATTATTAATTTTATTTTCAGTTAATGTTATAATATCTTTTACATTTTGTTATATATTTTTTAAAATTTTATTATATTAAAATTTAATTAAAAAATAGCATTTATGGGGTACGGATATATTTTTTAAAATTTTATTATATTAAATTTAATTAAAAAACAACATTTATGGGATGCAGAGGCATTTATGAGGGACTTTTATTTAATTTCCTAAATGTCCTTATGAAAAATGAATTCAAATAACTATAAATGGTTTTTTTTTAATTAAATGAATGGCATTTTTGTAATTAAACCAAACAATATGAAGGGTATTTTTGGAATTAAATTTTTTAAAATCGTCTGAGCGATAAAAAATTAATTTTCAAAATGCCCTTCATAATATTTGATTTAATTACGAAAATGCTATTAGTTTAATTTTAAATTAATTTTTCAAAAGGTTATTTTAGGAATTTAGAAAATTTAATAGCTGATATCGTCTATGGCAGAGACGATTTCAAATGCCATGGACGATTTCAAACATCACATCAAAAAAATTTTAATTTTAAAATATTACATCAATTTTCTCGTATCAAATTTTATAAAAAAAATTATTTAAAATTTTGAAATCGTTTTTGGCAAAGACGGTTTCTCAACTTGAAATCATCTTTGCCATAGACGATTTCAGTCTAGCTAGCACCCCTCGACCAGAAAGTGGGTTTTTCTGCCACGTGGACAGAAAAATACCTACTTTCATAAATATAGGGAAAAACATCTATTTCCGTAATTTTTTTTTTGTATTATTTTAAAAAAATTCCACTAAGGGCTTCGTGTCCTTCAAATTCTGCATCCTTTTATTTATTTATTAACTTATATTTTTAATTTATCTTGACATCTTGTTCTAGAGATGTACATAATTAAAATGTCTTGACTCATGTTAAGATTCCTAGATTATGATATCATTTATTAAACATTTTAAATCAAAATATATACCACAAAAATAATACGAGAGGGATCTTGATGTGATAATAACAGCTTTCTTTATAAACTAAGAAGCTGGAAAAGTAATAGAAAAGAGATTAGGAGAAAGTATTATTAATCCTTAGAGAAGAACTTGTTACAGCAGTCTTCTTTCACAAACCCGAGAAGAAGCTCCCACTTGTGGACAATACCTCATGCAAGGTTTCTTTCTCCAAAACCCCGTGGAACACCCCACGGTCCCAAGCCCTCATGCACAAGAGTCTCCACGCACGGATATCTCCCTCATGCACGCCCTCTTATTTTTTTCTCTCGTACCCCAAACTATCGCCCTTCCTTATTTTCTAAGCACATGGGGCGGTGGTTTAGTTCTAGCCATTCTTGGACTTGGACGGTTAAGTTCAAGGTGGTTAGGACCCCTAGGTAGTTAGGATTCTTAGTTAGTTAGGCCTCCTAGTTAGTTAGAATTCTTGGATAGTTAGGACTCAACCACCTAACCGACTAACCAACTAACCAACTAACTACCTAGTCTCAAACCCCTTTCACACCAAAGGGTAACCCACTACACCTCTGGACCTAAGCCCCATAACCCAATAGGGTTATTTACAATCTCTTAAAAACTCTCCCAACAAGTCAATTGAGAAAGCCCTTAAACCCGAGCCCATGTACACCCATGTCTCACATGCTCTCTCAACCCTGAGTCAAACTCCCTAACCCAACATGACTCTGGGGTCCTCGGGATATAAGTCTCCCAAACTTGGTTGTCTTCCTTAGAACACATCCAGGAAACCCTTGGAACACCTCCAGGAACTGCTTGGCCACGTCTCCAAGTTCCAGGGATCGCCTCTAGCACCCCTGTCATGGCCTTCCAAGTCTCTCTAAGGCTTGGGAGTACCATGCAAAACCCTACAACTCGGATAGGTAAAAGCCCAAGCTTAACTAAAATCAAAATAATTAAATTCAAAACTTGATTCAAGATCGACAAAAGCCTTATCTCAAGATGAAGAGGTTGCCAAAATCTTTATCTTGCTGGATGCCAAAGTCACAAATTGTCTAAGCTTCTAATTCACTAGTAAGTAGGATTTTACAGGATAAAGAATAAAAAAGAAAGAAGTTTAAAAGGAGATGGACTAATAGAGGTCAAAGAGAATTAGAAATTTGGATTCAGAAAAGATCGGTTGATGGAGAAATCAGGATCAGACCAAATTTTTTTTGGGTTCCATTTGAATCTCAGAGTGATGTTCATTTGACTATGTTTATGTAATCAAGTTCATGTCAAGTTGCTGAGTACAATTGTTGAGTCCAATTAATCAATTGAGTCCATTGAAGTCCTGTAATAAAATCCAGTTGAGATAAAGAGTCCATGTAATTGGTCAAGTTATGTCAAGTCAAGTTATCAAGAGGAAGACCAATTGAAGACCCAAGTCAAGAATTCAAGAAGGACCACTCATTCTTGTACCTCCATATGTCATGGCCTATAAGATCCAGCAAATTTGGCAAGTGATAGGTGCCAACACTCTTCATCCTTATCTCTTGGCATTCCAGATGGAAAGAAGTTGCCACCCCACCAGCAAACAAGGAAGTTATATGGTGCCTAGGCTTGGAGTGGTCTCCCCTTCCCTTGTTTCATGGAGTCGCCAAATGCAAGAATAGAAAGTCAAGATAGCGTCCCTTGTTTCTCCTCCCTTATTTCCATATACATCAAGCATAAAAGGAAGATATCTTTGACGCCCAACAGAAAAAGAAGGAGAAGAGATCCCCACCTCCTAGTTTCATGCAATTGCCCATTACATTTATGGAATATTCTTGGCGCCACCTCTTTCCTCTCCTTATTATATGGCCCCAAATCTTACCAAAGGAGGAAGTCTTCATGCAGCTCCATATCTGGCCAACCAAAGGAAGGAAGAAAGCAGATACGACCCCATTGCATGCCCATCTTATGCCCAAAGATTACTTGTGCCCATTTTTGTTCATCTTATCATATATGCCATAGGAGGTCCATAAAAAAAAGGCCGCTCCTCTTGTATTTTTTTAAAAAAATCAATGAATGGATGAAAAAGAAAAAGAAGAGTTTGATGAATAAAAGTCTTTGAGAGTTTTTCTATTTGCCTTTGCTCATTGTGAGCATCGAGGGGTGTGAGACCCTACCTTGCTTTTGCTTTTGAGCATCGAAGGGTGTGAGACCCTAGTTATCTTCCCCCTTCTTCTAACCGACCACCATCAACTTCCTTCCCCCAAGCATCTAAGTTCTTTAAGCTGATATCAAGAGTTCTTCTATAAGCCAGGAATCAAGCTATTACAACAACTACGAATCTACATCAACTTGGCTTGATCACAAGCCATGTCCTCTTTCTTTTCTTATCTTTCTTTGCACTCTCTATATCTCTAACTTGAGTCCTTATTCTTTCTTTGTGTTTGTAGATCCCTCAGGTACTAAGAGCTACTGAGGAGGTCCTCTTTGCCATCAAGAACCATCAAGCAGGAGCCTAGCATCGGGACCTTAGCCTCTTCATCTAGGTGCCTTTCCTAGAGTGGAGAGATCCAAAGATTCAATGAAGAGCAATTACTATTCGGTAACAAAAACTAACCCTTCTCTTTAGATTTGATTTCTTGAATGTTAAGAGCATGTCCTAACATGGGGTTTCTTAGCCCTAGCGATCCTTCAATCTTATTTACTTTAAAGATAAACTTTGCGGGTTGTTTCTTATCCTCATATTTATTCCCAATGCATGTTCTTGTTCTTCTCTCGGGAAATTCATAAATCTGAAAATTGATTATCTTCAATCTATTACATCTTTAGTTTAGATTCATCCCCATCATCGATAAAAACTTATGAAAATATTGAGAGTCTAGAGCCTTTGTAAGATTGAGACATAGAAAGAGAGATTTAACATAAGTATGGCAAGGGTTTGGGCTATTCAGCTTTGCATAGTGGGTTAGGATCTGATATTGATTTTTCTATTCTATTCGCATCATGAATTAGATCAAATCAGATTTTTAAAGATAAAATCTATATAAATTTAGAAAAACACATGAATTGAATTAGGTCAAAATCTTAGTAAATCTAAATTTAACTCAAAAACTAAAATAAATTTAATTTTAAAATTTGATCTAGTTTCATAATTTTTTTAAAATAATTCGAATCACATCTCTATCAATTTACAGCTTTAGTTATAAGCAGAGCGAAGAGGAGATCTATGTAGTGCGGAGACGGCTACAGAGGTAGAAGTGGGGATCGCGATGATGAATGAGGGGAAAAGGCTGATCAACGCCGGAGGATGGAAAGCAGGCCGTAGGCCCTCTAGACTCTCTCATGTCCACTAGGCTCTCTAGCCCTTCTATAATAGAAATGACATTGAGATGACCATTGTTGATGCTGATCCCTGCAAACCGGACGGAGTACCTGGATCACCAGTTCACCTCCTTGGATTCCTGCAAAACAAATCCCTGACCGGATTTTTTCCGATGGGGGACACTCCGATGCCTAAGTCAGTAGAGTTCAGGTCACAGAATGGAGAGCTCAAAGAAAGAAAGTAAGATGAAATGAGTGGAGAGTTAGATTTGCATAGTGCGAGTTAGTCATAGACCGGCTCAGACTTGCATGAAATGGCTTACCTTGGAGGTCCCCTCTTACTGCTTTTTATAAGTGTTGCTGTAACTGAAAATAGTTAAGCCTTTTCGATTTCTGTTAGGAAAGTTAATTAATATAACTTCCTTCAACTAATTGTAGTTACTGTCGGAGGTTAGTTACCTCAGTCTTACTGAAGCCGTGGCTGTCATATAATTGGTTGGTTATAATAACAAAGTCCGTTCTTGATGACTTTAATTTAAAGTATATCGGCCATTCTCTTCAGAGTTGGCCGACAGTTATTTCCTTGGCTGTAGATCAGCCATTCACTTCGGAGTCATACTCTTCGGAGTGGGCCGATTGTAGATCAGTTGTTCACTTCGGAGCTATATGGATCGGCCATTTACTTCGGAGTTGTTTGCTTTGGAGTATACATTATGGGTTAACCATTTACTTCGGAGCTATTTACTTTGGAACGTGTATTGTATTATGAATCGACTTTTTACTGAAGGCCAATCTCAGGTTGTATGTCATTACTAGCTAAAGCATAATATCGATCCATTCTCCCATCAGAGGTCAGGAGTATCGTCGTGTCATTCATCTGGTCGATCGATCCAAATAGAATTAATTGAATCCTTGGACCGATAATTATCTTTTCGAGCTGGCTTATTGCAACAACCATCCAACATGGCATGTCCACCATGCCCATTGCCCAAGACTATGTTTGATCATCATCTTCGCGGACCCTGCCACTTGTAAGAAGCTCCCCTTTGTTCTCCTGTGCGATCATCAGCATTACTCCCAACCTTTAGGACACGGTCCTCTCTGTCATTCACTCCAACTTTGACCTTTCTAATCCTAATGCCATTGTTGCCGCTATCTCCTTAAAGAAAGGAAAAAAAATTATTTTTAATACATACATAATATTATAATTTTATTTTTTATTAAAATGTTAAAGTATAAAAATATTTTTTTATAAAAAAATATAACATTCTATAATTTAAGTCATTGCATCTCGTGATTTAGATTATGATATTCCTATATCAGAAGGCTAAAAGCTATTTTCATCATTAAAAATTTTAAAAATTTTTCGGTGATAAAAATATTCCTTGTTTTATGAATTATGATATCACGTAAACATGGTTATAATTTCTTATTTATAAAAGGATATCATAAAGAAATGATATTTTCATCATTCAAATACATATTTAATACTTGTAATTTATTTTTATATAAAAAGTTTTGTTGCCGCCAGGATCGTCGTGGCCCGTAGCTGCTGATGGCGTCGAGGGTCACGCGTCCACCTACACGGGATGCCTCCGGTGCCTCGGGACCTGCAAAAAAATAATGTCAGTGACCCGAGCCTGGGATTTCGGCGGGGGCGCTCCGACGATCAAGTCAGTGACGATCCAGGGGAACAGATCCTCCTGGTCGAGCCCCTCTGGATGAGCTCCATGCTAGGAGGAGTGAGTGTAGTGTGTATGAAAATGAGAGTGAGCTGGTAGAAGTGGTGGCCGAGGTGGAGGGATCCTCCTGTGTGGTCTCTCTCTCTCGCTTCTTTGCTTTGCTTTGCTTACTTTTGGCTTACCCTGGCCGGGTTTTTACTTTGGCTTGCCTCGGGATCTCCCCGTGCCGCTGGACGTGTGCGACGAGGTATCGTGCCATGGACGGGACACCTCTCCTATCAGATACCCGGGGAAGCTTCCATGCACTCTGACATTCCCTCTGCTTGTTCCCTTCCTAGAAGCCTGGCAGGACCTCGGTTGGTGTGTCGCCGCCCTCGAGACTCGCACTCTCCGATCGGGTCTTTTCCCTGGTGGTACGGTAGGTTGATGGAGGGCATGGCGCCTTGATGTGAGTTTCCTTTCTTTCTGGTGTGAGTGACGGTCGTGGGCATTAATGGTGACAAGGCAGGTGTTGCTGTACGACCCTCGGGGGGCCCGCTGTCGTCCTTGGAGAGGAGGCGCTGCACTCTTGGTGGTTGGTGCCTCTGTCTGAGTTGGGGACCGAGCTAGAAAGGTGGGGCCCGCCTCCGATGGGCTCGCTTCGAGGTGGCTCGGCTGGGTGGAGGAGGGCTGAGCTCGATTCCGGGCTAGCGAAACTCGTTTTCGGACGAGCTTGACCTGACGGAGGTGGGCGAGGTGTCGCCCAGCCCAGGGGATCCGACCTCGGAGGGGCTCCTCGTGGCGGAGGAGACTTGAGCTCGACTCCTGACCACGGGGCCCGACCTCGAGGGGTCCGCCTTGGGTGGGGACTTGTACTCGGCTCCGGCCTAGGCATCCCGACCCGGTTGGGACCGACCTGGTGGAGGACGGAGCTCGACTTCGACGGGCGGCCCCATTGCTCCAGGGGAGCTCAGCCCGGCGAAGGGGCTCATGTTGGAAATCCAGCGTGGCGCCCGATGGGGACTCCACGTCAGTTTGCCCGCCCTACGTCAGCGATCTAGCCACATCAAGTTTGAATGATGAAAATCTCCCTCTTTATACAAAATTATGATATCTTGTAACTGGATGTCATAAGGTTAAGAAATATTTTTATTATTATAAAAATTTTTTAAAAAAATTAATGATAAAAATATCACTCGATTTTATAATATTCTATGAATAAAGTTATGGTTCCATGTTCATAAAGGGATGTCACAAAGAAGGACATTTTCATTATTTACTGTTAACTTTTTTGTTGAAAATTTTAAAAATAAAAATATCATTTTTTTTATGATACATTGTAGTCAAGTTTGTGAATAAGATATCATAATTCTGTTCACAAATATCATAAAATTGAAGAATATTTTTGTTATTGAGATTTTTTAATTTTTTTTTAATAATAAAAATATATGTGATATGGCATAACCGTTGACGTGGAGCCAATGGTAGCAACAACTGGCAACCACGCGGGTGGAAAGTGCCACCTAGATGTGGCGCCCAAATTGAAGATCCAAAGGCAAGCCCTTCGTCCGAGGTCAGCTCCCACCGGGGTCGTGGTCATAGGGCGAGCAATCCGTCTGAGATCAGCTCCCGACCGGGATCGTGCTCATGCGTACCAAGGCGAGCCCTCCATCCGAGGTCAGCTCCCAATTGGGGTTGTGCTCATAGGACGAGCCCTCTATCTGAGGTTAGCTCCCGGCCGGGGTCGTGCTCATGCATGCCAAGGCTAGCCCTCTGTCCGAGGTCAGCTCCCACCGAGGTCATGCTCATAGCCCAAGCGGAGGTCTGAGGTCAGCTCCCGACCGAGATCGTGCTCATGAATAATAAGGCGAGCCATCCATCCGAGGTCAGCTTCCAGCCAGGGCCATGCTCATAGGGCGAGCCCTTTGTTTGAGGTTAGCTTCTGGTCGGGGCGTGCTAATGCATGCCAAGGTGAGCCCTCCATCTGAGATCAGCTCCCAGCCAAGGTAATACTCATAGGACGAGCCCTTCATCTGAGGTCAACTCCCGGCCGGGGTCGTGCTCGTGCGTGCCAAGGCGAGCCCTCCGTCCGAGGTCAGCTCCCAGTCGGGGTCGTGCTTAGAGGGCGAGACCACTGTCTGAGGTCAGCTCCCGGCCGGGATCGTGCTCATGCATGTCAAGGCGAGCCCTCCATCCGAGATCAGTTCTCAGTCAGGGTCGTACTCATAGAGCGAGCCCTCCGTCTGAGGTTAGCTCCAGCCGGGGTCGTGCTCATGCGTGCCAAGGCGGCCCCCCGCATCCAGGGTCGGGCGCTTGGTCGAAGTCGTGTCCATGCCCTCCAAAGGTGGTGCCCAGCCGAAGTCGTGCTCCCGCTTCCAGAGTCAGGCACTCCGAATCGAGCTCTCCCCTCTCCTTCTGCCGAGTTCGGAGTTCCCGCCAGTAGTAGAAAGAGGGAGGACCAGTAGAGGTATAGACCGCGACGTGGAAGCTTCTAGCCACCTGCAACATCTCAAAAGTGGTGCACACCCTGCCAGAAAATTCAAATCCTGCAATGCACCACCCGCATGTCCTGTGCAATGCATGCCCCGCCAGGCTTCACACCCTATGGCGCATCGTCACATCAACAATCATGCAACCGAGGACACTGATCCTCGTGACACGAAACCTGGACTTCCTCCATGAGGAGTATTTCATTAAGGCCACAGGCCCTGCGACACACCGATGGTCTCTCTCGGAATGGAAACGCTCCATCATGGCTCGGGGCTTAGCGGCACGGTGCCCGTCCCTTCCACGAAAAATCATACCGTCAGAGGGACAAGATCTGTACTACGCCGGTGATCACCTCCAAATAGAAGGATCTCCCTTAGAGTATCGGTCCAACAAGGAGAAGGCTGCAGACAAAGGAAAACCCCTTCAGAAAGGGAAGCAAGGAAAGGGACATCTTAATAAAGCTCCAGGCTTGGTCTGGGCCACTCATACTCATATAAAAATAGAAGAAATGACCCCCGAGAGGGGAGAGAGGCAACTGGTAAGACTCAGAGAGCAAACCGGCAAGAAACCAGCCGAAAGAACCTCCCAGCTCTCTGATATCTACTTGACCCTATCTTTCCATTTCAAATTCTATCTTTCATTCTCTACGCAGAGAGTCCCCAAGCTCTCCGTCATAGAGGTTCTGATCTCCTTGATCATCCCGAACTGACTTGAACGTCGGAGTGTCTTCGCCAGAATCCCCGGCCCGGGTCTCCTTTTTTTTGCAGGCCACACCAGGAGAGAACCGAGTGCCCAATGGGAGCCCGACGAGTCTGCATCATATCAGAGCTACAGACCACGATGACTTTGGCGG
This sequence comes from Areca catechu, assembly GCA_021397845.1. Classification (NCBI taxonomy): domain Eukaryota; kingdom Viridiplantae; phylum Streptophyta; class Magnoliopsida; order Arecales; family Arecaceae; genus Areca; species Areca catechu. The sequence continues at coordinate 623,636 of JAHSVC010000041.1, forward strand.
CAATAATATGGAAATGTCATAATCAAAATCACTAGATATTATAACCTAATCCACAAAATATCATAATTTTTTATAAAAAATATTTTTATTATTTCAAATTTTTAATAAAAAAATAAAATAATAGATATTGAATCTATGATGAAAAATAAACCCTAACCTAGCAAATCATATTTGATAATATATTTTTTTTATACGGTCCCGGTGTACGAAAAATTTCTCCTTTTTAATGTATCTGGTTTGCCGTGCCTCCCACCACTTGCCTAGCTTGTTGATGTTTCCAATTGTAGGGTCGCCGCTTGCTTTGGCTTTCCTGCTCTATTCCACCTTTTTATGCTATTGACTCCTCCTGCCTCGCTGCCACAACTATTTTTATTTATTATTATTGGGGCTGGAAATGGGCCGGCCCAAAGTTCATTGGGCCGGCCCAAAGACTATATATTAAAAATTTTTGGACTGAATTCGGACATTTCTTTGGCCCAAAAATTAAATGGACTCTATTTTACAGCTCTAAGACTAGTCAAATATACTTAAAATTTCGTCCGCAGCCTGAACCAACTTCAGGCCAGTCCGAAGTTTATTGAGCTGGCCCAGTCCAGCTCCAAACAATGAACTTTTGGATCGACCTATTTCCTATCCTAATTATTATTATTATTATTATTTTAGCTTTTTCCTTCCTCCGACAGCCGCTTCCTCTTTTGCCATTCCTTCCTTGCCCTCCCCGATCGTGTATCCAATGCTTCGAGGAGTTCAGGTCCAACATGTCTCACCTCACCGATGATAAGCCCGTTGCCAAGGCATCAAGCCTATGAGGTGACGAAGGGGAAGGAATTTTTTTAAAAAAATCATTAAACTTTAAAACATTTACTACACTGACCATCATCTTTTTTTTTCGAAAGAAATCTCTAAAATTCAAGACATTACCATACGATAGGTATATGATTGACTCCAATTAATTACTTAACGATAAATTAATGTTTTCCAACTTGAATCGGATGGTCAGAAAAAACTCAAAGATAAAAACACTTAAAAATCCCTTGAAGTACCATAGCAATTTTTTTTTAAAAAATAAACTATTACGGATAAAATACATAAAATTTAATTTAATTATAAAAAAAATCTGATTTTGATGATGTGTACTACCAGCTATCTCATTTTTTAGACCTTCATTCTCTAATTTATTATCTAGATTATATACACCAATAGAATGACTTAAAAGCATCGTAGCAAAGTTTTAAATCGGATCGCTAAGATGGTAGCCAATCAATCATGAATTCGAGATATGGTCTCACGGATGATTCGATTAAATTTAAAAATTTGTATAGAATATAATTTTATTAACCGGTATCTTAGTGATGTCAAGTTTGATATATTTATTTTTTTATTTTCGTTCTACTAATCAGTATTTTAGTGATGACGGGTTGACATACTCATTATTAGATGGATTAATTAAAAAAAAAAAAAAAAAAAAAAAAAAAAAAAAAAAAAAAAAAAAAACTCAAAACCGGAAAGATTAGCAGGCCATGCGAGCAGGAGAGGCTTGTTTCCACGGCATGACACCCATGGGTCAAAAAAACGTCACCCGATTAACGGTGGCCATCTCCGGATCACCGTTATTCCTACCAATTGCCGGCTCGACGATCCTAAAACTCGGCGCAAACAGCAGACTCCCATTTCGATCTTCATCGTTTGCCACGTAATTTTCCATCCAGGTAGTCCGGTGGGTCCCGTTCCGGATAACCAAAAAAAAAAAAAAAAGGGGGGACATATATCCTATACGGCGCGCGTCACGTGGCCGTACATATCGATAATCACTGGCGCCTATTTCTGTATCACTGCACCAAGACAAGGGAGAGGCTGTGATGGCGGCGTCCACGGTCACGTGGTGCACGCCGTGCAGGATATAACTTCTCCTTTAGGCTGCGCCGCGTACTCGCGACGCAAAGAAGATGCCTCCGGAGATCAGCCGTCCACGTGCTCCTCCAATCCGACGATCAATATGTACCGGACCCGGGGCTATGTCAGCAGCCGGCCTCCTTTATTGAAACCCTAGGTCGCGGTGGAATCCCGGTCGCACTCCGTCCCAGGGCCTATCACCTCGGTTCCCGCATCTCCCCCTCCACGGTTCCTCACCCTCCCAACCAGGTAAGCTTGTGCTCCTCTTCCTCCGCCGCCGGCGACGACGCCGACGCCGTTGTGGTGCCTCCTCTCTTCTTCTCTTCTCCGATCTTGTGGATCTCTTCTTGAACTAATATCTGTTTTACTTCTTGATTCAGGGATCATGTCTGACGAGGAGCACCACTTCGAGTCGAAGGCCGATGCCGGTGCGTCGAAGACTTTCCCACAGCAGGCTGGGACGATCAGGAAGAACGGGTACATAGTGATAAAGGGGAGGCCGTGTAAGGTTTGCGCTCGATTCCATCCGATATCTTCCGTCCTTTGCTTTCTTTGAGTCGTCGAGACGAAATCGCTTTCCGAGATGATTTGATGTTTTTAATCGTCCTTTCTTTGCGCTTTCTTTTTGCGATAGACTTTGGGGGTCCAACCATTGGATCTTGAGTGGAATTAATGCAATAACTGCCTATATATGTTTTGGTTGGGTTTCTAGTTAGGCAGCTTGACCGGATCGGGTGTCTCCATTCTATTCATCCTTATTTTTAGTTGATGATACGTTGGAGTGACATTTCTTAGTCGTTTCTTATGTTGATGGAGTGTATGTGTTGAAGCGGGATAAATGTTTGAGGAAAAGGACAACTTGTATATGAGTTTGATACCTGTTAGAATTCTCCACTTTAGGAAAGCAACTAATTGCATCTGCAAAATTATGTTATGCTAGGTGCATTTCATATCGTGTATGATTTTTGGTTTATTTGGTCTGTTGGATTTGATGTTTGCAACATTTAGTTCATTGGGATCAATAGCTATGGAGCTTTATAATTTGGTTTGGTTCATTTTAGAGCTTTTCTCTCGGGATTAATTCTGTCCGCATATGATCTTCCCTTGAAAATTATACTGAAAATGGGAGAAAAAAATGGAAAACTAGAAACACAACGAGGCATGCTAGGTTATCGGCTAGAACATACTTTATTTTGGTCTAAGAATTTATGTATAAATAGTGTACCATAATAACATGTCTTTATTCTCTCTGGAGTTATTGGACCATGTATGTCTTTATCATATTTGAGCTCTGTCCCAATACCCCGATCTTCTGGGAAGCCTTGCATGTTTTTTGTGAGGAAAATCCATGCAGAGATTGCCAATCTGGATCTGGAGCACAAGAGGCCGTGCTGATGGATCTGGTTTTTGAGGATGTCACTATACTATAACTATAACCATCTAGCTTTTTCCCTACTCTTTGGGGTCAGCTTTTGTATTTTGAAATGAACTGGAGAAAAATCTGGAAAAAAACTAGCTATTTTTCTAATTAATGGAGCCATCAACTCCATCTGATGTTTCTTTGAAGTATGATAGGATGTGAGTTGTATATTCTTGTGAGGCATGCGACCATCTATCTCATGTTTCAATTATGTGCATGTGCTTTGTCTGTTTATTGACTTTGTGTGGGATACTTCCAAAATTTATGCATTGCCTGTAGGCTATTTGAAAGTACCAGGGGTGGTCATTGTTTTTGTGATCTGCTACCATATTTTTTTCTTTATTTAGATTTTGTTATTTCTTAAGTGATTATTCTGTTACTGCATTTCCAGGTTGTGGAGGTTTCAACCTCGAAGACGGGGAAGCATGGTCATGCAAAATGCCACTTTGTTGGCATAGACATCTTCACTGCAAAAAAGCTTGAGGATATTGTGCCCTCGTCTCATAATTGTGATGTTAGTATGTTTGCATCAATTTGCTGTTAAAGTCATCTTAATTGAATGCTTGTTTTTCCAATGGGTCATCAAAATATGTTTGGGTTTGTTTTGCAGGTTCCCCATGTCACTCGTACTGACTATCAGCTGATTGATATATCCGAAGATGGTTTTGTAAGCCTCAATCTCTTTCTTGGTTATTTAGTTTCGGTTGCTTGGTTCATTTATGTAGTTAACACTTGCTTGCATATGCAGGTGAGTCTTCTGACTGAAAGTGGTAACACCAAAGATGATCTTAGGCTCCCAACTGATGAGAATCTTCTTGCTCAGGTTAGTCATGCATATTCAAATTGAGAAATATGGGAACAGTTATTCATGGAACATGAAAATTCATGAAACAGTTTATTCAATTTAGAAATATGGTGTGGGAATTTGAGGAAGTAAGCTTGATGATATGATGAAAGATAATTGTTGCAAATTTCAGCATAAAAATAAAAGGAAATCTAAATCTCACTGTTGTTCAACTTCAATCTTTTCGATGTTTGAATTATGGAAATAATTCTTTGGTACCGGTATTGATCATAAAATTATTAGTTTATTTAACCTATGTTGTGGGTACATAAATCTTTTGAGTATTTGATAGGACCACATTGGTGATGTGTGATGTCTGTGCTGCCTTGCTTTTGCAAGCTGTTTTTGGGCAGAGGTTGCAGAACTTGTGAATAAAGTATTAGAATTTTCAATCATGATCAGTTATTCATGTGTAAACAAGTTCAAGGATGCAAGGAATATGTTGAGATACAATTCACATATGATTTGTGAGTTTCTCTGTTCAAAAATTAAATCATGTGCAACTCATAATTTTTGAATCATCCAAATTTGTTATAAATTAGATGACTGTTCAAACACCTAGTCACCCCCGGTCTACACCTCCATAATTGCTGGAAGGTTCATTGAGCTAATCATGAACTCCGTTTTTGATTTGCAAAGGATGAGGTCCAATGCTAATTCATAGTTTAAGCTATTTGTTGACAAGATGCATGTTATCTGTAGAAAGTAAATGTCCATGTACTTGTTTTGCATGATTGTCGTTGAATGATGCATCATTGCAGCAATACAAGTGGGCTATTATTTACTACATAAGGTTGATACTCCCTCTATTTGAGTCCAAAAAAGACTTACACTGTTCTTCTGTTCATGCACCTTTGTGAGGACTTGGTACGAGGCTGACCTAAACTACTTGCATTATATGACCTGACCTTTGCCTCAGTGGTCATGCCCTTCCACTTATAATGTGTTGGGTTCATGTCTATAGTGGTGCATCCTCAAGATCTTGCCCCACGTAATTATAATATGTTGGAGACTCCCCCATGTGTTTATACAATGGGCAGGACTCCACCTACATATTAATTAATAAATTAGTATAGTTAATACAGGATTGTGGGTTTTGGAATATAGAATATGTGAATTGGGCTCAACTTGGCTCTGTTATACATGAAGCAAGCTGAGTTGAACCTCATCCCTGTAACTTCTAAACAATCTGAATTTTGAGACACGACTTCATCTTGGCATCTAAAGCAGATGCTAACTGCTAAACAAATGACAGGATTAATGAAGTAATTCACTATACTGCAATGCCATTTTAGTGTTCAGATTGTAGTTTCTCATTTACAGAACAGGTGATGTTCTGTGTTCTATTTCGGATGGTTGCATTCCACAACCATAAACCCTGGTAGTTTCTATCTTCAGATTCTTTTGTTGGACAAGCATTCTTTTTCTGCTTTAGTCAGATGCCACTTGCTGTGCTGGTTCTGGGTTGCATGAACCTATATGTCTACCAGGAAACACAAAAAGTAGTAGTTTTACATTTTTATAGTTTACCAGTATGTTCTGATATGGATCTGTTGTCTGTTTGAATTTGATTATTTGAACATGTTTTAACAGTTTTGGGATGAAAATCATCCGAAAATCATATTTGTCCTGAAATTAAAAGTTCTTTTCTGACATCAATTTGCCATTGAAAAATAGATCAAAGATGGGTTTGCAGAAGGAAAAGATCTGGTCGTGAGTGTGATGTCTGCCATGGGTGAGGAACAGATTTGTGCACTAAAGGATATCGGCCCCAAGTAACTTGTTTCTGCATCTTAGAATGTTGTTGATCAAAAGAGCTATGATGGAGATTTCTTGGATATGAAGATATATAAGTGGTTATTGTTTCCTTGGCTTAATCTGGTTTTTGTCACGTGAATCGTGGGCAATGATTGGTGATCCTTGCACAATCCTTCTCTAAAACTCCTTCCATAACGTCCTAATACTCTGATATCTATCTTACTAGTTATTGTTTTTTTTGTATCCTTGTTAGTACATTTCTGGAAATGCTTGTAAACACAAGGAGTTTTTTTTAATTATGACGAAGCTTGGTTTATATTTTGCAAGATATAACATGTCTTTAGTTGCTTCTTGACATAATTTATGTAATGTTTTTTTTTTTCAAAACTAGGCCCCTTCCTACGCCACTCGTGGAGAGCAAGAGAATTTCTTGCTTATGCTTGTTGGCTCTCTGAATCAATATAGTAGAACTGGGAACTTGCTGTAGCGAGAAACATGTAAGGCATGGTTGGATGACTTGAGCTTTGCTTGACATTGTATGCCTGGGGCAACGGTTCTGTGTTTTATAAGTACCTTATGGATCGAAGTAAAAGTTGCAAGCAATTTCGTAGGATGCTACAAGCCCTAAAGGTGATATAAAAGTTTGGTAGATCTGTAGTTTTCTCATTGTAGTACTTTATCCATTATATTATAGGGGTGGGCATTCAGTGTGTGGTCTCCGCTGCTTCTAAATTTTCTGTGATGTTATTGCTTCACAGATTTTTGGTGGCTTCTTAGCTTACGTCCTATCTAGCTTGAAACTGTGGCTTTTTTAAGTTTAGGAATGGCAGGTAGGCTCCAGTTATCTGTTTGGTGCTTCTCGTTAGCATCTGGTGACCTGCCATAAGCCTGTCCGTCGGTGTATTTAAGCATTTTAGCGCCTGAAGATAATCTCTATTTTGTGTTGGTAGCTGCAATTGAATGTAGGATTTCATGTGGCTTATTTTGTCTCGATATTCTGTTGATGGTTTCCGTGAGGACGGAGGACCCTGAGAGGTGGGGTGTTGTAATTTATTGAATACATCGATAAAAAAGCCTTCGCAAAATAAGTGAAATTGCATCAATCTGAACGGTTAAATTGGCCAGGTGTAAATGTTACGGTACATGTATTTAATGTTTGGTATGGAAGATATAAAAGGTGCAACTATGGCTAGCTGATAATAGTTTCTGAAAAATTCTTAATCTTTTAGATGGAGAAATAATTCTTAATCATCTAGACTATCAGCCTGGAGCGGATGACGGTACCCAAGCAAATCCCTCCTTGAGGCTCTTAGTAACGTTTCTCTCAAGATGTTCGAGACTTCTTGCGTTTGTGATGGAGACAGCGATCCCAAGTTTCCCCAAGGGAGGTTGGGTTCCTACACTCCTTGCCAGGAAAATCACCGTCCTCACATTTTGCCGCTACGATATATTTCGTTTTTGAAGGCACAAAGAAAACTGGCTACATTTCATCTAGATTGATTGCCTTCGCACGATATATAGAGTAGCTTTCATCATGCCATGGTAAACAAAACATGTGATGAATACCGGCATTGTGAGAGATCGGGAATCCATGGCAGTGCCATTCATTCACGAAATATCAGTCTTCAACTCACCTTACAGCTATACAATACTAGCACCTAATTGAGTCATTGCATGACTTTGCAACCCAAACAAAAATTTTATGGAACAGGCATTATAGAATATCATATAGGACCGGCTTTATAGTTTATCACATTTTTAAAATTATGATATTATCTTTTCTTGGTTTTAATATATATATATATTTATAGATGCATACTATCTGATCATATGATATATATTAAATAAATTAATTATCAAATAAATTAATACATATCTGGATAGTTTTTAAAATATAGCGTTCAATAATATATAGTACATGATTAAATGATATATACTTGACAGTTTCTAAGATATACTATAAGCATTTTTAATACATATCCAGTAGTAATCCAATACATATTATCGATAAATTAATATATAATTTTTTGAATATTGTATTCATCAGTACACAATATAAGGCAAATTGATACATACCTAAAAATTATTCATTCGACATTCAAATACACATCTCTATATAAATTGATATATAGTTTTATGATATAGTATTCACCATGATTAGATAATATATATTTGAAAGTTTACTGATACATAGTATAACTTTTTTGATACATAACAAGTAGCAATTTAATATAGATCTATAGATAAATTGATATATAGTTTTTTTGAACATAATAATGTTCGTTAATACGTAATAGATAGTTAGTTGATATATACATAGTAAAATATTAATCCGATATCCTAATAATATTTATAGATAAATTAATATACGGTTTCTAAATAAGACGCTCATCAATACATAATATATCACCAAATAAAACATATTAAATAGCTTATTGATACATATTATATATTGATACAAAGTATATATTGAAAACGAGAAAGAAAGATAATATTATAATTATGGAACTAGTAACTTCATTAGTAAAAAAATATTGAATTTTTATACTTATTTATTAAAATTGATGTTAAGAGAAACATAACAAACTGTGAAGCCTGTTTCATATGATATTCTATGGTGCCCATCCTATATGATTTTTGTCCGTGCAACCCAAGTTGCAATGATGATTTTAGTGAAGGACACCTGACTTGTCTTTAACTGAGTCATACAAACAACTTCCACAAGAGATCCACAAACATAGTTATTGAATTTATTTTTAGGAACCGAGTTACGGGGGATATAATGGTCTTTAAATATATTTATTTTGTTACCCAAATAAAATAATATTTTCCAAAAATATACCATTAGTAAAAAAATATATTTATTAAATAAAGAGTTTATTTAAAAATAATGCCATTATTTTTATGCTTTTTAAATATTTTCATTGCCACTGTAGTGATAATTTTATAATAGTCATTCGGAAAAAAAAGTTAACATCATCCATTGAGGAGCCCATGGCAACTGTTATAATTATTCTACAATTCGATTCTAGTTTTGGTAAGGTCTATTACATGAATTATTAAAAATTCTATAAAGTAGGCTTTCATTGATTACGAACTGATTTTAATTTTGATTTTATTTTAAAATGTTGAGTTTTTATCTGAATGAATGGTTTAGGAGCCTATAATTCTTGTCATTAATTATTATTTAGATCCAATTATCCTAGTTATATGATGTAATAGATACATATGTAGGTCTGATTTAATTAATGGGTTTTGTAATGGATTGATCCATTGACATTACTAACTGGATTAGATCCCCATTTCATTCCTATATATATTTGTCTAGGAAAATCTTAGGATATAAATTTTCTTTTATGTTCCTAAGAGGGTACCTATCCTATTAAAGAGGCAGGTATAAGGTGTAGATGGAGAGAAAGATCTAAATCCTATGATTACTTTTTTCTTTGCAAGATGCTGCAATGAAAATAATAGATTCTCATACTTTTAAAGTATGCATGATTTAATTCTTTATATAATTTATTATTTTGTGTTCTGATCTTCTACATATGATCTAAGAAAAATGGATATCCTATTGTTATTCAAATCTTGGTTTAGGTTCAAGACCCTTTTTTTGGAATGGGGAGATTGTTGAATCTACACTACCTATCTAGTGGATTACAAATGCTTTTGATTTAATCATTATGCAAATTCTCTATCACACTTGTTGGGTTTTTGCGCAATTAACATTTTGTAAATTATGATCATCCAGGTATATATTCTACTTGAAATATTTATTTGGAATGTATGAAGTTTGTTATATTATATTCTTTACTAAATAAATTTATATTTATTTTTTTTAAAAAATGTGTGATAGATTTTGATTGTTTGAGCACCTCGGATTTGCATCCAAGTAGTTGATTTTAAATGATTTGTTGGCTTTTCTCTCACATATATAAAAAGAAAGAAAGAAAGAAATACATGCATATATACAATGGCAAGTGGTATGATTACTTGTGAGAAAAAGGAAAAATTATATCCATAACTATCACATAGCCATGCATGTGGCCAATCATAACCATTCATTCTTACAAATTATATTTATCGAGTGCTTATTTTGGTATAGTATTATAGGAACAAGCAGTTGTGATTAGTAGTATGCACGACCATTTGGTGAATGCTATATGGTATATCATTTCTTGAAGGGGAATGGGCTGTATATTTTGGCTGAAAGGAAGAGTATCACCTTCGGATCATCCACCGCACGATTCTAAAGTAATCCAAACATTTGTTATTTTCTCCTATGTAGGTCTCAAAGGGATTGGTCATGGACCAACGATGATTCGCAGAGAAAAGGTGAATTCTACTTTCATGTGAAAGATACGTCTCTAATTTAACAACGGCTATCTTGAGATCCAAGAAATGGATAAGGTTTAAATATAGAGTAAAATGTAAATAATCATTTATATTTTATTTCAATTTACAGATATCTCATATATCTCTAATATTATAATATCAAATCTATATTTTTTAATTTATTTCAATGTCTTCCACTGATCTTTTAATTTAGGACAAAGCTTATCACTAGTGCTTGCATAGCAAGTTTTTTTGGAATTAGATGATTAATGTGAATTTGTTGGACTATTTTAAAATGTTTTTGAATTTAACATGGATTCAAAAAAAATTCAATGAACAAAATATCTAAATCTTAACCTTAACTCCATCCACTGCCCTCACCTCCTCCCTAAGATGGCCATACAATCCCTGTCGGAGATCCCATCTACCACTGCCCCCCATCCTCCTGATTGCCAGTACCCCCTTCATCCTCTTGTTGTTCTTTACCTTCTTTTCCCTCTCCCTCTTTCCTCCTCCCTCTCCTTTCTCCTCTTCTCCCTTTCTTTCCATTTTTGGACCTCATAAATGGATGGCTTTGATGCATATAATGAGTAAAACCAACATAAGTGTTTCTACAAAACAACTCATGTGCGAGTAAGGAAGGTTTATCTCATGGTGAAGCATCTCCTCTACTTTTTTTCCTAGCCTTCCTCTCATCCCCACTTAAAAGCCATATCCATGCTATTAACATTGAACTCTTGATCAACTTTTGCACTATCAAGAATCGCCAGACATTTACCTTGAACACCTGCAAAATAAGTCCTTGATCGGAGGTTTTCCAATAAGGAACACTCCGATGCCTAAATTAGTAAGATTCAAGCAACATATAGAGAATCTCAAGAGAAGCAAAGTTAATGATACTTTTCTAGCTTAGCTTGCCAGCAAAGGTCTCCTCTTATCCATATTTATAGACGTTTGCCTTAAATAAAGATAGCTGGAAGAAGTTTCATATAGTTAATCTAAATATCATTCGTTGAAACTAACTTGAACCTGTTGTAATAGACGATCGTTTTAACGTTATTCAGTTATGATAACTGTTTCTTGAATTGGTTAGCAAAATCTAGTCAACGATTCATTTGGAGGTGGTTTACCCGCTATACATTAAATCTGAGTTGGTCAAACTTTATGAGTTGGTCAGATAGTTGTGCCTCAGAGATGAGTCAATTGAATTTTATATTGCTGGCTTACTTCTGGGCTTTTAGCCTTTTGCCAGTCAATCCAACTATCCTATCGTAACACTTGCCCCCCACTCCCAATTTCAAGATGTATTGTCATCTTGAAAGATGAGAGTTGTAGCAGCGAAAAACTTTTTTTTTTGCTAGTTATTAATGCTTTCTTGGCAAGTCATTTTCATTGTCAGAGGTCTTGTAGAGGGGTGTCTTCTAATGAGGATGAATCTTGGAGTTAGCTGGTAGAATTGATTTATTTTCTTTTTGGACGTTACGCCATTGCCAGGTGTCAAATTTCTATTATCGACAAAAGTGTTCTCATGGATCAAGATGTCGCATCAGTTTTTTCTCCTATCGACTTCGTATCTTCAGTTGGATTCTGATTCGTGGCACAATTAGAGGTGTCCCATGTTGTTCGAGAAAGAAATTATAGCCATTGTCATATTTCATTATTGACAATAGCATTCTCTCGGATCAAGATATTGCATCAGTTTTCCTTTCATTGGCTTTGTATCTTTGGTTGGGATCCTGATACGTGGTATGATCAGGGACGTCTCACACCGCTCAAGGAGAGGATCATAGCCATCGTTGTCCTTGATATAAAGAGCTTCCCTCTTCCAGGGTTTGAGTTTTCTGTCATTCGAGTTTTCTCCAGTTTAGGGTCTCTGTCTTCTTCTCGATCTCTTTCTTCCTCCTTCGAGTTTTCCTTCTATAGGTTTGCTTTTGTCTCCTTCCTTTTCCTTTTCCGCCATGGCTAAGATCTTAGAGATTTCTGCCATTGGCAGATCTTCAACCCTTAGGGGAGAAGCCAAGGAGCAATCCTCCGGCAACTTTGGTTCTTTGAGGGCGGGAGGTCCTTACAAGGAGGACCTCTATCCTGATCTAGTTAGGAGTTTTCTCAGCGAGTCTAGGTTAGCTATCCTATAGGATTATTATAAAATTCTGCAGGATTTTTCAGCATTCGCCCCTCAATCTAATGATAGGATAAATAGGTTTTCTCCTAGTAGCATAGCTATTTACGAAGAACACTTGGAGGCAGGTCTTCGTTTACCCCTTCATCCCTTTATCATTCGGCTCTTTAACCTGTACTACATAGTTCCTGTATAGTTGACTCCGAACAGTATTCAGATCATCTATACCTTCCTCGTCCTTTATCATGACCTTCAAATCGAGCCCAGGACTTCTCCTTTTTGCTTTTTCTTTGTCCTAAAGAAGGACTTTCATGGCCAAGGTGTTGGAAATTGTGCCCAAAGCCAATCATTTAGGCTGTAGACAGTTGTGCTATCTTTGTATTTATATATGAATTCTTTTTAATAAATAAAAGTTATTTATTTTGGCTATCCATCATATTTACATTTTCCTGTAAAGAACTCTTGTGTGATGGAGTCCTTAGAACTACATTGTTTGATATAAAGAGGATATATCATATAGTTCTTAACTGGTTCACAACCAAAGGATACATTGTTATAGGACGACGATGTACCAAGTGTAGGTTGTTGTATGTCATATTTGTTGGTTGTCCTCTTGACCAAGGAGTGTGGACACACTGGTGTGACATGCAAGTGAAATGTATGACATTTCACTGAACGTGACCATCTACGGAGCTCCCTTCTGCCAAAGGGTTGCTCGCGAAGGGATATGGGTATATGTGTCCCTCAGATCTAAGGTCATAATGGTAGCTTGAAAGCAACTCACTATACTTTGGTGCCGGACTACCTGGATTTATAATCCAGTGACGAAAGATTTATGGGTATAGTCAAGTACTTATGGAGCAGTGGTGGATCAAGATGGAATTGACCTCTTCAAATAGTTTTGAGTGAATGACTCACTATGTCTCAATTTAGCAAAACCTTGGCCAGGATAGTTCTTGTGAGGAGTCACAGAACTTATGAGATTGAGACATGATCTGGATAAACCAAATTAGGGTTGGCAATCGAACCCTAGGTCATCCTGAGCATTATGAGATCAAAGGGATGAATTATGCGGCAACCATATGCCAGAGGTTCTTGTGAGGTGCTCTGCATCTTCGACCTATCCGGACGTCGGGTATCATTGCTAGATGAGGACTTTGACTGGTACTGAAAATGTTCCAGTGCTACCGGCTTAGTGTTCGAACCTATGGGGTCACACACCATAAAGGATTTCTATATGATCTTTTGGCTAATCGATAATTGAGAATCGTTTGACATCGCCGGAGGTCAATTTGTTTGACCAGGTTCCAAGTGTCCACGTCGACTTGAAATTTTGCAGTGTTGACACTTGGTGGAGTGTCGACACTTTCTATGATGAACAGATTTCTGGAAAGATTTCATTGAGAATTTTTGGGCAGGTTTTGACCTGGTTTGAATTTCGAATTCAAACCAGTTTTAGCTCTAAGGCTTTATGGTATGAAAGTCATACTTACCTTAATGGGTTGGACCCATTTGGAATGGCCTTGATCCTCTCTTCCATTCTCTTCCCTCATCTCTCCTCCTTCCTTCTTCTTCCTCTCATGGCTGCACCTATATATAAGGGTCATTTTATAGGTTGTAGAGGTTACAAATAGATTTTTGAGAAAGCTTGAGAGAGGAAATAGAGAAGGGGCTGAGAGGTTTTAGGATTGGGTGTGAGTAACCTAGCACTCTATCTAGGTCTTTGAAAAAGAGGTTTTGGGAAGGGGTTCCTACTCTCCTCCTAGTCTTCCTGGAAGAAGAAGATCAGCCAATGATCCTGAAGAGCTAGCACTTTGAGGGAGTGATCAGAGTCGAGCCTAGGTTAGGATTTCCTGTAGAGGCCAGACACGTGTGTGGCTCGAGCACCCTCTTCCTTCTCACAGCACTTTCACTGCTTCTCTCAGAGTATAAAGGTACGGTACTTTTATATTACTATTTCTCTTGCTTTTGATGTTATATGCATGCTAGATCTTTTTGCTAGTTCCTGTTGCGACAGATCGGTAGATCATTTTGATCTATCTACCGAGCCTTCTGCTATGCATGTTTTAAAATTATTTTAAAATGCATATCTTTTTGCCCTCTATTCTTTCATATTGTATGCTAGGTGTAGGTATTTTTCACCTTCACAAGAAGACTGGTACTGAAAATGTTCCACTGATCTTTAACCCAAATTCTTTTTGCTTCATTTAACCTAGTCTTGAGATCATGGAGAATTGTTTGATTCATCACCTTTGCCTCACCATTTGATTGGGGATGTTCGACGGAGGTCAACTTGTGACAGATGTGATATTGAGTACAGAAATCCTTGAATCTTGGATTATCAAATTGTCTCCCATTATCAGTGGTAATTGCATGCGGGATCCCGAATCGGTAGATTATATAATTTCTGATGAAGCCTTCGATCTTTCTCGTAGTTATATGAGCCAAAGGTTCAGCTTCGACCCATTTGGTAAAGTAGTCGATGACTGGAATAATAAATTTTCTCTAACAAGAAGCCGGGAGAAATGGACCAAGAATATCGATTCCCTACCGAGCAAATGGTCAAAGGGTAATTAATTAAGTCAACTGGCTTGCAGGATGCCTTTGGATATTAGAATACCTTTGGCATGGATCACACTTTTTGACAAAGTCGGCCACATCCTTTTGGATAGTTGGCCAATAGTATCCTTGGCATATTATTTTGTAAGCCAGGATCTGCTCCCAAGGTGATCACCATATATGTCCTCATGCACTTCTTTGAGAGCATAATCAGCATCCGAAGGTCCTAGGCATTTTAATAGAGGTTGTGTAAAATACCTTTTATAAAAAGTCCCTTCTTTGATCACATATTACAAAGCCATCCACCATATTTGTTTGGCTTCAACGATATCTTCAGGCAATACTCTTTCATTCAAATACTTGATGATGAAATCCATCCAGCTGAGCTCTTGTTCTACTTACTGTACCGCCATGCCTTCTTCAATACCAGGGGTTTCAAGATATTCAATATATGTCCGACTGAGGAAGTCAGGGGCTATAGTAGCTAGTCAAAAAAGTATATCGGTTCGAGAGTTTTCGGATCGAGGAATATGAGATATTTTAAAGAAATTAAACCCAGTCACAAGAGTTTGTACCTTCTCCAGATATTTCATCATGATGGCATCTCGGGCTTCAAATTCTTCTTTTACTTGCTTCATGACCAATTGAGAGTCTGTGAAGACTTTAATTCTGGACCTTGAGTTTCTAGACGATTTTTAACCCAGCTAGGAGTGCTTCATACTCTGCTTGATTATTCGATACATGGAAAGAGAAACGACGAGCGATTCGATAATGTCTCCTCAGGACTAGCTAGGATCAATCTTGCTTCAAGCCAATAGAATTAGATGCTCCGTCTACGTGGAGTATCCATGTAGAATCAGGATCTTCTTTGGCCATTTCTCTTTCATTAATCATTCTTTGATCAACTTCTTCAGTGCCCCAAGTGCATTCAGCAACAAACTCTACTAGCACGTGTGCTTTCTTTGCCGATCGTGGTTGATATATTATGTCAAATTCATCCAATTTGATTGCCCATTTGGCTATATATGAAGACATCGTAGGATGGCCTTCAATAGTTGACCTATCAGTACCATTATTGAGTGAGCTTGAAAGTAAGGTCTCAAATCTTTGCTGCCATGACCAGTGTATAAATCAACTTCTGTGCCTTTAGGTATCTTACTTTTACATCATGTAATACCTTGCTAGGATAGTAGATTGGCTTCTGAATATTGTTGGGCTATTTTCTAACGAGCACTGAACTAACAACTTCATGCGAGGTGGAGAGATATAAGTATAAAGTTTCTCCTTCTTGGGGTTTCGAAAACAAGGCAGATTGATTAGATATTTTTTCAGCTCTTCAAAGGCTTGTCGGCAATTATCTGACTATTCAAAATTTCTAGTTTACCGTAGGGTCTTAAAGAAATGCAAACATTTTTTAGCCAATCGAGAGATAAATCGGCTTAATAAAGTGACACGTCCAGTCAGCTGTTACATCTCTTTCTTATTTGAAGGATGTCTCATATCAAGAATTGCTTGGATCTTCTAGGGATTGGCTTCTATTCCCTGATTAGTGATAAGGAAGCCAGAAATTTTTTTGAAGTCACTCAAAAATGCACTTGGTCAGATATAACATATCATCAACATAGGCTTCTTCTAGGTCCTTGATATGATCGGATGCTTGGATTCTTTTCACTAGCATATCATCAACATAGGCTTCATATTCCTTCCAAGTTATTGTTCAAAAAATTTATTGATCATCAGGCCATTGGTATTTTCTCCAGTATTTTTAGACCAAAATGGCATACTTATAGCAATACATCCTTTTTCCCTCAGTTATGAAGCTTTCTTCTCTTCATCTTTTGATTCATTTGGATTTAATTGTAATTTAAGAGGCAGCCATGAAGCTCGAAGCTTATGCCCGTAGTAGCATCGACTAGTTGATCTATCTTTGGCAGAGAAAAGCTATATTTCGGACAGGCTTTGTTAAGATCAATATTATCGACACAAATTTTTTATTTTTTATTTGCCTTTTGACCATTATCACGTTGGCAAGCCAATCTGGATAATGAACTTCCTTACGAATCCAGCATTGATATGCTTGCTTACTTCTTCATCAATGAGCTTCTGTCGCTCAGGGATAGAATTTCTTTTTTTCTGTCGAACAGGTTTATACCCTGGATCGACTTTTAACTGGTGAGTAATAACTTCTCGAAAAATTCCAGGCATATCAGTAGTCGACCTAGCAAAGATGTCGGCATTGCTTTGTAGGAAGTCGATCAGTTTTGACTTTATTTTTTTGTCTAGCAGACTTCCAATTTGCATGACCTTCATCGAGTCTTTTCTTTCTAACGGTACAAAGACAGTTTTTTAGCTGGTTCATCGCACCTTTCTTCTTCCCTCTAATCCAACTCTTCTAGAGACATTCCATTGATTGATTATTTGTCTTGTATCATTAAGCACTGCTGAGCCACTCTTTAATCTTCCCTTATTTCTCTGATTTCATACTTAGTCGAAAACTGTACTAGAAGGTGATAGGTTGAAATGATTGCTCAGAATTTATTCAAAGCTGGTCGTCCCAATATGGCATTGTATGTTGAAGATGTTCGGACAATCATGAAATTGATAGGGAGTGTTTTCTGTCGAGGTTCTGTCTTAATGGTTATAGAAAGTGTGATTTCTCCCTCCATCTCGACCGAGTTTCTATCAAATCCCATTAATAGTGTGGATATTTTTTGCAGCTTACCTCTAGATAAGTTCCTTTGGACAAAAGCATTATAGAGAAACATCTCAATAGAACTTTCATTATCCACCAAAATCCTTCTTACATCATAGTTGCTATAATGATGGAAACAACAACAGGGTCATCATGGGGCACTTGGACACCCCGTAATTATCGTCAGAGAAGCTAATAACATTATTGCTCTAATGCCTTTTTGGAGCGTCTTCTTCAGTCACTTATTCCCTCCAATTCGATTGATGGTGTATCATGCCGACCATTTCATCCATGGGTTGTGATTGGGAAGTTCCGTTCCATCCACATTTTCTTTTGAGCAATGACCTTGGCTCGGTGTTCTTGGCTACGAACATACTTTCCTAAATATCTATGCTTGATCAAATCTTCTATCTCATCCTTCAACTAGATATATTTTTTAGTGGTATGTTCATGATCACAATGGAATCGGCAGTATTTATTCTTAATTCATGATGCTGGAGGTGCCCGCATTAGCCGAGATCTTTACAAGAAACTCTCATTCTCTATTTTTATCAGTATCTTCTCTCTCAGGAGGGACAAGGAGTATATGTGTCAAATTTGTAGTTAAAATCTTCGACTTTCGACTGCATCATCGAGTTGGAACATTATCATCATTGGAGGGTCGTGATTATCATTCTTTTGATTCTTCTTTTTTAAGGTTAATCTACCTTCGGCCTGGCTTCGACTTGTAGCTTGCTTTTGGCTAACGCATACTTTTGTGCATGTGCCAATAGTTTTGAATAACAGATGGAGAATTTCTTGTCTCGAGAAAAAGTAAACCTGGACAATCAAAGCCCCTTCATCGCAGACATGGCTACGTGCTTATTAAGATCTGGGATCTCCAGTGTAGCAAAATTGAAGCGGCTATATATTCTCTCAAGATCTCTCTTTCATTTTGCTAGATGAAGAAGAGGCTGTCTAAGTTGCACGGCATCTTTTTACACGTCTTGAAATGAGCTATAAATAGTCTTTCCAATTGACTAAAAGAATAAATAGTATCTGATTGGAGGCTCGAGTACCACATCCACGTGGTCTTCTTTAAAGTTGCTGGAAAAGCAAGATAGTGGAGGGCATCACTTGAATCTTGAATTATCATATGGACTTTAAAACTATCCAAGTGGTCAAGTGGATTAGAAGTTCATTATAAGGTTCCAATTGTGGGATCTTGAAGTGAGATGGGGTTACTTTCTCCATAATTCACTAAGAAAATGGAAGTCGTGAATCATAAGCAACAAGTTGTTCATCGCTTCTTCACTGGTCATCGAGCTTTGCAATTTGCAGCTCTAACTTTCGGAATTTCTTTTCATAAGCATCATCGCATCAAATTCTCCTCCATCGAGTACTTCCCGAAGTAGAATCCATTGAAGATTTTGAAATGGACCTTAGACGTTTCCCTCTAAGCTGGCTTTCTCTATGTTCATGATGTCGAAAATTTTGCTGTACTAGGGATCGTTGATCCAGGGAATGTCGGTGTCGAAAATATTGACTTGATTCTTGATGTTGGACGTCTCTTAAAGGAGATCGCCGACTGAGTCTGGAGGCAACTAGTTTTGTTGTTGTCTGCTGATTGCAGCTTATTAAAAATTTTGAACAACGGCAATTAGAATTTCCATCTTATTCAAGAGAGCATCAATCTGTTGTTGTCCATGCTCATTGTAGGAGGTATATTATTGTTCTCATGAGGAAGGTTCGGTGGATCGTTCTTCTTGGATGGTTGACGACCTCTACTAGTTGAAACATTTTGCACTTTTTTCTTCACCATCTTCTCTATATGGATTCTTTTTTCTAGAAGGTGTTCTATCTTTGTTGCCCCCTTCCTAGCACGCCAATCTATTGACGCTGAACCCTTGATCGACTTTTGCACTTTCGAGAACCATCGAACGATCACCTTGAATCATGTAAACAAGTCCCTGACCGGAGATTTTCTGGTGGCAGACACTCTGATCCTTAGTCAGTAGGATTCAAGCTAATAGAGACTCAAGAGAAGTAAAGTGAATGGTACTTCACTGTTCTAGCTTAGCTTGCCTATGAAGGTCCCTCTTATCCATATTTATAAGCATTCGCCTTAACAGAAGTTAGTTGGAAGAAGTTTCATATAGTTAATCTCAACGTCATTCCGTTGAAACTAACTTGAACCCATCGCAATGGATGGCTGTTATAACGTTATTCAGTTATGATAATTATTTCTTGAATTGGTCACCGGAATCTAATCAACGATTCATTTGGGTGGTTTACTCGCTATTCCTTTAAGTCTGAATTGGTCATACTTTATGAGTTGGTCGGATAGTTGTACCTCAGAGATGAGTCGGTTGGATTTTATATCGCTGTCTTACTTCTAGACATTTAGCTTTTTGTCGATCAATCTGACTGTCCTGTCGTAACACATGCTTTTATAATGCTTTAATCTTGTGTTAAGAACATATATCCTTCATAGGATAAAAATAGAACATCTGTGCCCAAGATTTCAAACCTTGTTTCTCTCGCAGCAATAGGAAAAGTTCAGTTAGCTCATATTGAGAATATGGTCAAAAGTGAACCACAAAAGAAAATTCACATTATTATGGGCTGTCATATTCTAAAATTACCATCAACCATCTTAAATTTGTCCAAATTTTAAATTATGTTCCTAATAATTTGATCTATCTACATTGGAGCATCCAATGAAGATGTAACGCATCTAGCTGGTTTGGAGTAGTTAGGTAGGTATACGAATGAAGTCAGGTGACTCTTATGATTTTGCCATGCATTACTTCAAGATTTGGGTCACCCTTTAGGTATTCCTTTCACATCCTCGGTTTATCGTGGATATGGCCGGCCATCCGGCGTCCTGTCCCCCCTGACGATCCTCCGACTATCTCCTACCTTTCCACGATGCCCCTTCGATTTCTCCAGCAATGGTCAAGCAAGGAAACAAAATCTTTTGTTTCGATGAGTAGTTTAGTTTTTTTTTCTCGTTTACGGGCTGAAGTTGATTGGATCTGTCGACTTTGGCCAATAATTTCACAATCCCTGATGCAGCGATGATGAAGAACAAGTTGCATTCAAACCTGCCACATCTCAGAGTGCAAATAAAGATTTTTATTACAATTATGTAATAATATTAATCATTACATGGATGAATTGGCTATTTCAAGGGGATAATCTTATCAAATCATTTGCATGGTTACGACATCTTTTTTAGAATCATACAATCAAACGGCTAAATTTCATTTATAACTTTCAGTTAATGACAACTAATCAGAAATAGGTTTTCAGCTGTAATTCCAATTGCAATATACGCTTGAATTGTATGTAATTGGGTTGATGAAAACGGTCCCTTATTCTTGCCGCTGCTGCTTAATTTCCCAGCATTTCCATTTCCTTTTCGCATACACCATCTCCAATGGTAAATTTTCAGTTTTTTTTTTTTTTTTTTTTTTTTTTTTTTTTTTTTTTTTTTTTTTTTTTTTTATGAAAAAAGATGATAGGAGGGGTAAACCCCGATGCACCTCCCCATTCTGGTCCCCAGCCCGTTAGCTGATTGTTCGATTCGGGCCGTAAATTTTTCATGTATCCTCCCCATCATCGATGAGTATGTCACCTAACCGCACGACGGCGCCGAGTTATAGCCGCTCCGCCTTCCAATCACGTGCGTCTAAAATTTCTGGAATTTAATCGAGTCATTCGAGGGATCATCCTCGAACCCATGATCAATAGATTATTCATAAGAACGGAGCTGCGCTCTAACCAACCGTGCTACTACCGTACGGTAAACTAGTCTTACCTTGTGAAGGTTGTTAGTACAATAATATTACACTTAGGAGTACAACGGATATGAAGAGATGGAAAAGATGTTAGCATCAAGCTTGAATACTTGCTATAACTACGGCACACCTCGCCAAGCTAGATGAAAACTAATTGTTGATCTTTTCTTTCCAAACTCCATCTACTATGTTTTACTCTTTTAAGAGTAAACACAAGCAAGCACGGATCACCGGAGGTGCACAAATCATGTACCACATAGTGCAGTGCAGGTTGTTGGTGGTCGTCCATCTTCTAAAGGTAGCTTTGCTGTTACAATAGTTATTATAATTTCAACCAACCCCCGCCGTGTAATATTTGAATCGGCTAGTAAACTGAATAGAGGAAGAGATCGACATCTCGAGTACATCAACTGTCGTAGATTTCAGAAAATTCTTGGATTTAATCCAATCACCCGTGAGATCATGTCTCGAATTCATGATATGTTGGTAGTGAGACAAGGCCTCTATCAACCGGACTACTTCCTTAGCAGTAACCTCCATTATTTTATTAAGATAATGATAGATAAAAATAATAATTTATTTTTAGTATTTCTCTGATTCGAAAAAAAACGGTATTCAATCTAAGGCCTATAGCAGGTCCTGAGATATTAGTGGCAGGTTAGTTGGCACCTTCTTCGCTAGCGTGATTAGGTTTTAAGCAAATGCGGCGCCCATTCTCCAAATGGCACCGTTTACCACTGCACGAATTTTATTGCAATATTTTTTTGCTTTTAACGTAAGAGACACAATATAACTCATTTAGCTATTGATCGAGCTTTGAAATTTTTGGTACGATGAATCTAGTAATATTCAAGTAATAAACCTACTTGTAAGTTCAAGAATATTTATATATATGAAAAATATATAAAGGAATCTCATGTTTTCTAGGCTTCTAGCTACCCATGTCATAAATAATATTATAGTATATTCACCTAAGGTGAGGCAGTGGATTGGGTTTAATTGGCGTCTTTGGTGTAATCCTTTAGTAATTTAAGATCTAGTTGAATTAGGACAAACTAGCCAAGCTAAAACCTGTGACGAAGGATAATAACCACTTTAATTTAAGTAAGTCCAATAGATCAGATCAGATCATATCAGATTAGATCCAACATTGCCGATCTATTTAAAGTTAACTCTTCACGCAGAATGTCATAATATATGTGGACGCTACTTATAAGGTATTTTGAATTTAAAGTGTAAATTTTGATTGAGAGTCATTATCTCATGCAGGTTGTGAGAATCCATATTTAATTTTATATCGATTGGCTATATATTGAATAGATATTGGATACTTATGCAGAATCAAGGAACCTAAAAATTACTTTCGGATTAATATTTTTAGATGAGATCTTGGTTTGTTGCAAATGATATCAGAGCTGATCCGGTTCATAACTTATGTAGATTAAGAGATACCATAGCATGAGTTTATTGAGACTGACTACAAGTCGAGCATGGTATTCGTAATTAGATCTCAACTAAAGATACCGGGGCTTGAACCAGGAGAATGTGGGGATCCGTGTGAATATGCATTTAGCTTCATATCTGCTAAGAACTCGATAGATCTTGACACTTATACAGGATCAAAGAAATCCCAAATTTACTTTCCACTAGTTTTTTTAAAATTTATCATGGATTGTTATACAACTTGCAGGATATCTAATATCTACCTGTGATGAAACCGACCCTATCCTGTAATCTATGTTGGAAAGATGGTCTTATATTAAAGAACAATAATAAAGAAACAATGTATTATGATATTCAAACAAGACATGATTGACTGTATGTTTGTTAACTTGTACCCATTGGTAAGGGTTTGAATCGGTGTTTTAAAATCCTACCCATCCTATTGCCATGCATGTAAAATTAAAATCATTAGAGAGTATTATATAAAGTTTTTTTAATATATTATTAGGTTTATTAGATCAACAAAATGACTAGTTGGCATATCAGTAACATTATCTAGCAACAATGAGTATGAACGTTACAAGCTAATCATGACAACTAATTTATCATATAGAGATGCTTCCATGGGGGCATCTGGTGACTCGTATGGGATCACCATGATGATCGGGAATCACTAGTGATTTAAATTCTGAGGTGATCCAATTTTTAATAATCTAAGATCGTCATATTTGGTTGGTCATAGTGCAGTGATTAAAGATTTTCAGGTATATATAAGTAACTTGTTTAGTATATTATAGGAATAGAAAATACAGAGCATATAATATCAAAAAATATTCCTGATATTTAGATCTTTCTTTGTACAAATTTGACCATACTTCGTCTAAAAAAATATGTGGCTAAAAAAAGGGATCTTCTTCTTCTCATCTTTTTTTGATTTTTTTCAAATGCATGGTCTTCTCTTCTTCCACAGGCTCTCCTCTTTCTAATAAAAAAAGAGGATGTTGTTAAGAGGAGATTTTGGTAGCCAGCCTGTGGACCCTTAGGCCAGCTTGAAATGACCAACCCAAATAAAAAATAGAACCAAATCTCTATCAAAGGAGGGATTTCCTATCTAAATTAGGTTTGGAAAGTCCTAGATCCCATCTACAAGTAGAGATCTCTCTCTCCTTGAAATCCCATCACTAGATCCTTGGGAAATTGCTGCAAATTTTGAGCACATTTCAATCTTTTTCTTGAGTTGCTACCAAAGAAGATCACGGTTTCTCTTGTTCTATCCTTGCTGGACTTAGATATAAAACCTAAGCCTTGCTCTCCTTTCTTTTCCAAGCCTAATACCACCATTTAGAGTTGGTGAGATGTCAGATTTTGGGGTGAGATCAACTCTCCTATTTTGCAGTGTTATCAAACCGGCCTGGCCCAGCTGGTCAGATGGTTAGATCGGAAACCCATTGACTCGGGCACAAAACCGGTTCGGCTTTGGAATTAAACTGTATTTGTACAAAACCCGGTTGAAAACCTGCGAACCGGCCGGTTCAACCATGGACCGTTACACTCGATCCAAACTCGGAGGAAATCTAGCTGAATCATTTAATGGGAGAAAACTAAAAATTGGAAATTGGAAAATCGATTCGAAACTCGAAAAGGCCTCTTCCCATCTTCTGGCTTCCCTAATCCCCTGTTCCCCTAATCCCTCTTCCGCTCTCGGGTCTCGACTCTTCGGCTCTTCCTCTCGGACCGGTGATCTGGCGATAGTGAGTAGCAAGGGCAAGGACGAAGGACTTCGGAAGGAGCTCCACCTTTCTTGGCTTCTTCTGTTCCGGTTCATCATTCAGTGAGTCATTGATTTTTTTTTTTTATTTTCGTCGGCCTTTAGATCGCACACTCCCTCCTCTGCTCGAGCTTTTATCGGGACGGGGTGAGTAAACAAGGGAGATGCCTCAGTTATGAGCGCTTCCCCACCCCTCCCGTTCGAAGTTCTGAATCATATGATTCCTCATTGCCAAACCCTAGCTAGTAGCCACCCTCTAATGATCCGGTCTCTAGCGATTCCCCGCCCTCGCTGTGCAAGGTTTGTGCCTCTCCTTATTCATCTCCCTGTTTTTATTCTGTCATAGGCTTCAGATGTTTCGTGGATGGACGGGACTCACGTCGACATGCCGGACCTCTAGTTTCCACCCCATCGATCCTCCCCTCCGACCTCCCCCACTTTCCTCCCTCTTGCCCCTTGGTGACCTGACAGAAACTTAGAAAGGATCGACTGGGAGCTATGGCAAATAAATAGAAGAGGAAATAGATCAATCAAGTATCAGGAGAATTTGTTTAAGCTTTAAAAATTTGTATAATACTTTAATGGGAAACAGGGAAAGAATAAAAAAATTAATTTATAATAAAAAATAGTAATTGAAGTATTGATCTATATTCATAATTTTTATTGTACTAGATTTTTTTTTATTTTTTATTTAATTATTTACCTTTACTTTGTACTTTGTATTTTATCATTTATTAGATTCGAAAATGGCCTCTCAAGGAAATATACCATCTGTGGATGATTCAAGTATATTTCATCTACTCAAAAACCGGATTAGAGAAAAAAGTGATCCGCATGGAATCATTGTAGAGAAGCTCCTAAACTTAGGGTATATAAAAGGATGAAGTTAGCATGCTTGTATTGTGCAAAGTATTTGCTGGTGGTGGATCAATCGCTTCAAACAACATCTTACGAGAATAAAGAAGTAGAGCCATGACGTAGGTACCGATGGTATTCACCATCAAATGATACAAATATTCAAATGATTAGTGAGAATAAAAAAAGAGCAAAGAAATGGATGAATAGTACAATCCTTTATACAAGGCATAGAGATATGAGAGGCAAGTATATAGACAAGTAGGAAAGATAATGACAATGATATACAAGAAATTTTATGTCCCCCTCATCAAACAAGTGTACAAGTAATGCAAAAAGTATAGTTTGTGGAGGTAGCCGAGGTCAAGTGACAATATAGTAAGTAGAAAAGGAAAACAATCGATGGCAATTGAGAATTATTTCATGTCAAAACAATACCTGGTGCTCAACCAACTATAAAAGCTTATTGCAAATTAAAGAAGTAGTTGAAAGGTGTGATTTGTAGTTGTAAATGGAGATAGATGCATGTGTGCCTTTAATACTGTGAACTCCAAGTATTATCAATCAATGATAGATGCCATAGCTAATATGGGCCATAGTTACAAAACTCCAAATTTTCACTCTATTCGTGGTTATTTGTTAACCAAAAATGTTGATAAGGTGAAAGTATGTTGAAAGTTTTAGTGCCATATGGAAGAGAATCGGATCACAATTATAATTGATGGGTGGACAGATCAGTATAGGAGAACTTTGATTAATTTTTTAGTTTATTATCCTCGAGGGACCATATTTTAAAGAGTATGGATACTCCAGATACCTCGAAGATAGTTGATATGTTGTATAAGTTATTCAAAAAAAATATCATATCTATCGGCCATGAAAATGTGGTTCATGTAGTGACTAATAATGCTGCAAACTATGTTGCTGCTTGCAAAAAGTTAGAGCAAGACTTTCCTACATTGTTTTGGTCACCTTGTGCTGCTCATTCCTCAATCTTATCATGCAAGATATTGAAAAATTAGCTTCAGTCAAGATATAGTAGTCCATGCTGTAGGTATTACAAAATATATTTATAACCATTGTTATCCTTTGTATTTGTTGAGAAAATTTACTAGTGGAAAGAGATAATTCGCCCAGCACCCACACATTTACTATAAATTTTATTACTTTACAAAGCATATTAGGCCACAAAGATGCATTAAGAGCAATGATGACTGTAGAGAGTGGGCAAGTTCAGCTTGTGCTAAGAATAGTAAAGAAAAATGTTCATTGATGATGTACTTAATTCTATTTTTAGAATAAATGTGCAACCATTAAATTAACAGAGCCTTTAATTCGAATTTTCAAGATTGTTGATAGTGATGATAGACCTTCAATGAGTTACTTATATTATGCTATGTATCAAGCTAGAAATGAATGATCAAGAGGTTTAGAAGGAGAAAGGCTATAGTGGAACCTTATTTAAGGATAATTGATTTTCGATGGAATTTACAATTACACCAATCTTCATGCAACTGGATTTTGGTGAATCCATGTTTTCAATATGATTCAGAGCTTATGGAGAATACCTTTCACATATTTTTGGACTTTTAGATGTTATAGAGAGGTATTTATTTTGGTAATCTAACTTTGTAAGGAAAATTAACAGATGAATGAGATTATTTAGAAATGCAGAGGATGACTTTGGATGCTCATCGCTATAAATAATCGAAATCGCTTGGCTCCAGGTAAGCTTTTTTATTAGTTTTGTCATTATTCTTTCATTCATATAAAGTTTATTCAATTGCATTCTATTTTAACAAATATAATATTTTGTATTTAGATGATGGTGGGTCACCTATGGAAATTGTGCACATAATTATAAAAGTTAGCTATTCGTATGTTAGCCAAACTTGTAGTGCATCTGGATGTGAGTGAAATTGGAGCATCTTTAAATATTTCATTCTAAAAGAAAATAGGTTAAAGCACCAAAGGCTTAATGATCTAGTATTTGTGCACTACAATTTAAGATTACAAACAAAGATAATTTTATTATAAATATAATAATTATTTTATTTACTTGTTTTTTATAAGTTTCAAACTAACAAATATTAAATATAGGTTTTATTTCAAGGGTCGGAACTATGATCCTATTGACTTGAATTGTTTGGTGACAATGATCATGGTGTGTAGTTGATGAGCTATTAGAGTAACTAGTGAGGAATTGGAGGCTTTTCATCGTGAATTGGCATCTTGTTCTATTCAAGAAAATGATAATAATGGTGAGAAATTATTTTATTATATATTTATAAATAAAGTATTATTATAATTTCAAGAGATGTGATTTATCTTTTTAACTTTGTAGATATATTGAACTGGAAGATTTAGAGGGTGATGATGGCGAAAGCGATGGAAATGATTTTAATGCAAGGAAAAATGGAAGAGATGGAAATATGCAACTCAAGAAGATAATTTTTCAAATTTGACATAAATTTTAGTCCATGAGTTTGTATCTTTATATTGTTTACTTATTTGCCACTTCAAACTTTTTTAATAGACATTGATTTTGGTGTTGGACTTGGACATAAATAGTTATTATTATTAAATTTTTTTATTTTGCTAGCAGATATTGAATGCTATATTATAAAGTTTAAATTACTTGTTATTATTAGTTTGTAACTTTATACAATTAAATTTTTATATTCATGAATATTTTTTTGGAATTATAGTTGTGTTTTATTGGTATTTTGATTTTATAATATTGAAATATATTATCAGGTCATTATTGCATTACTGAACATAAATAAGTTAATAAATGTTAAATTTTTTGTTTTATACATTGATCTGTCGGTTCAACCATTGACCCGACATTGAACCGGTGATCGGTGACCTAATCTTGTTCGGGTTAATGTCTGGGCCGAGTTTAATAATATTGCTATTTTCAATAATTTGGATTCTTCTCCCATTTGGCCAACCATTGAAGGCTATGGTTGCTGTCGAGGGCATCTCCCTATCAATGCCGGACATTGCCATTTGCTGCTAGGCCAAGTTTCCAAGATCATGGCAAGAAGAAATGGGAAGGGGGAGGGGTTGCTTTATTTAAAAAGAAGAAAAGAAAAAGAAAGAAGTAAAAAAGAAATATAAGAGTTTCTCTCTCTTTCCTCTCTCTCTCATTTCCCTATTTTCTCTCTAGAAGTTCTATTTTCTTTATTTAAGATTTTCACTCTCTACTCTTTTTAGGATTTCTACCCAGGCTAATCAAGATCTAGTTCAAATTTTGATTACTTGTTTATGAATATAACAAATTCTTTAAAAGGAGATCTAAAATTGCTTTGATATTCATGCAACATGTTGGTTTTTTATTTTTCAAGTTTTTTCATATTTTTTCACCAGTCGTTCATCACACCCGTCGGCTATCCATGAATCTCGAACCTTGACTAGGCTCTCTAGCACAATTCTCATGAAACCTAATCTGGGTTACTTTCTTAGGAGAGATGGGGGTTTTTTTCCTTTTTCTTTTTTTCTCTTTCCTTATCCTAGTACAAAACTATATTTTAAAAACTTATATTGATCCCGACAAGGAGACCCCGAGTCACTTTGATGCCCGTTTGGTCTATTGGACCGATTACCCAGCTAACAATCTCCTTTTATTATTATTTAAATATTATTGACTTCATTGAATAAAGATTGATTATGATTTAATCTGTTAACTTAGGATTAATTGAATCTTTCAATGAAGTTTAAAAAACTTAGGTTAGCAGACAAGACAAGTAAATCTTATACTTTTATTTATTTAAATTATCATACTTTAATACATGTATATGATTTATGGTTATTGCAAATTCAAATTTTTTATAATACGGAAATTCATGCTTTCATGAAACTTAGTTTCATAAATGTTTTGATAAAAAAAAATATACTTATGAAGTATGAATTAGATTATGTTATTTAGTATTTTTCTACCCATATACATGTATGATTGAAAAAAGATATAAAATTTTAAAACTCTCGAATTGCCATCAAGGGGTCTCTATAATTGAGAAGGTCCATACAGCAAGCTAGCATCCACAAGAAATATTATCCCACCAACAAGTCTAAAGTTGGTATAAGAAATAAGAACTTTGTTGATTAAGAATATGGTCATGGGTACAAAGTGACCATAGCACGAGCATACATGTGCATTATTTTTGAAATATGATATGAAGAATTACTTTATTATATATGAAAGCTTCTATTTATGGTATCTATTATTTTATAATGATATATTGTTTATATAAAATTTTTTATTGGATCAGAGAAGGACAAAAATAATATATTGTTTATATAAAAATTTTATTGGATCAGAGAAGGAAGTATAAGTTTTATTTATAAAGTTAGCATAGCTCGTACCTTGTTTTTACTTTTCTTTCTTTACGAAGAATAAGGTTAGGGATGGGAACAAGACAGGCTTGGGGTCTACAGGCCAGCTTAAAAGTTTTATAATTAAAATTAATTATTTGAATCATTAGGAACTTGTAGGTAAGTAAATTCGAGCTATTTCGAATTTAGATGTTTTAAACTGTTGTTGGTTTAAATAATGATTTGAATTAATCTTCTTATTTGCATTTTAATTATGATGGATCGATTACATCAACGGTAGCATGGCCGTAGTGAATTTGGTTTCTCTTCCTTCGTATAGATGGCACTTCAATTGCCCATCCTTCTATTGCTATATGTATTTCAAAAAGATATCATCCCGTTGGAAATTATCATGAAAAAAAACCATCTTTAGATTGCATTTGGTAGATAATCTAAATTACCTGCAAGATTATACAAGTAATCTAGATTAATTATTGTACTTGATATGACAAATATATTACTAACTAATATAAGTTTAAATTATCAAAATATCTCTAAATCAAATTTATTAAAATTATATATTATTAAAATATCTCAAAGTCGAAAAACAGTTTTTCTCAATCTTTCATAAATATTACTAAAGGATGTTTAACATGAGGGCTTTAAAAAAAAACTGATTGCCACGTCTCCAGAGGGAAATGCTTCGTTATCACCGAAATGAAATGAACGGGACAATTTTGTAAATGCTTCGTTATCACCGAAGTGAAAGGAACGGGATAATTTTTATAAAAAATAAAATACTAGATTATCACATCTTCGTAATTGGATAGCCACCTCTCCGCATGAAAGGTAATTCAGATTACCACTACTACATAGATTACTAATATAAAAAAATATCAAATAAGATTATTTGATGGGCCTAATTTAAAATTACCGATAATCTGAATTGATTACCGTCTACTAAACACAAATCTTGAATCAAAATTCTATCGAACGCCCTCTATATTTATCTAATCTAAATATTTAATTATTTTCAAAAATTAGATAATCTTTGAAAGATAAAGTCAAAACAAAGATCTTATATATCACAACCATCATATTTTGTTTAGTCGACAAGTTATCTAACTTTTTAAATAACTTGACATCAGAAACGCATCTAAACATATAGACATACATAATTAGAAGTTAATCTCTACTAATTATATAAAATCGAAAAAGTATAGCCATGAATTCAACCCAAGCTCAACGTAATTATATAAGGAAACGTGTTAACACGAAGAATGAAAAAAAATAAAAGAATTTGCTTGCACATAGAGAAAGTTATTAGTTGAGAAAAATATCAATGTGTTTTGGATAATTCCGCCGTCTTCTTCAACATGAGTCATGGCTACACCATTTAGCTTTATAATATTCACGTCAACGTCGCTAATTCCAATATTTTGGATGGAAAAAAAATTATTCTAGGAACAGAAATACAAATTCTTCAAGAATAACTTATTCTCTTCATTATTCTAGATTATGTTTGGTTTGAAATCTGTATTCCACTTTATTCCAGTATAATTAATGCAGGTTGCATTTGGTAGACAGTATCTATTCAGATTACCGATAATTTTAAATTAGATCCAATTAAAATATTATTCCAAATGATGTTGAAATGACATGGGAATAAAACATGTATTTTATTAGGAATAGATGGGGAGCTTTTTTGGAAACCCAATTACCAAATATTTTTAATTTTATAACTACTAACTAAATTATTTATACTAATTAATTTAATATTATGATCTATTAAAATTTTGTTATGCTAATTAATTCATTGGTATGATCTATTAAAATAATAATTAAATTATTTTATACTAATTTATTTATTATTATGATTTATTTAAATTATATTATAGTATTAATTTATTATTATAATCAATTAAAATAATAAATTATTTTATTTTATATTATTTAATTTATTATCATGATATATTAAAATTATGTCGTACTAATTATTTATTAGTATGATATATTAAAATAATTAAATATATATTTTATATTATTTAATTTATATTATGATCTATTAAAATATATTATATTAATTAATTATTATTATGATATATTAAAATAATTAAAAAATATTTCATATTAATTATTTTTAAAAATTTTATAATATTTTTGAAATAAGAAAAAGCTGAAATATGTCTATTCCACGAAGGGCGTGGAATAAAAAATAGAAATAGAAAAAGTTAACCGGAATACCAATTTTAACCGGGTCCACTGTTTTTTTAAGGGCCGTTTAGAAAAATAACATAGAATAAGGTCCTGCTCCCTGCTCTATTCTGCATCCAAACATTACCTTTGAGTTTAATTTGGACTTTGGAGGGAATTTAATCCCGCTCCCCTCCATCTCTCTAAACTTCCACGCCGTAGACTTCCCATCGACGACTTCCGATTTCCAGAGTCCAAAGAATCCAAAACCGAATCCAATTTCGATCGAAGCGTCAATATCAAACTGAAAAGGAATAAAAAGAAAAATCGAGTCTTTTATCCCCTCGCCAGGAGCACTCGAAGAAGGTAGATGACGGAGCGCGACGGAGGAGCTCCGCCGCGGCGGCCGACCGTAGCCGTCCCTCCCAGCAGGTACTCCATGGATGGCGAAGGCGGAGGCGGAGCCGCCTGGCCGGCGGACGTAAGCCCCGGCCCGATGGCCCTGGTGTCGAGTTTCTTCGCGGACGATCCAGACTTGGAGAACCGCTCCTTCTCCCGGGTCCTCGCCGGTGCTATTGACTCTCCCGTGCGCGGCGCTGCACAGGACGCTGGCGGAGAGGGATTCAGGAGGAGGGGAAGGGATGGATTTGAGGAATCT
Organism: Areca catechu; assembly: GCA_021397845.1. Taxonomy (NCBI): domain Eukaryota; kingdom Viridiplantae; phylum Streptophyta; class Magnoliopsida; order Arecales; family Arecaceae; genus Areca; species Areca catechu. The sequence continues at coordinate 656,272 of JAHSVC010000041.1, forward strand.
TCTGCCGTTGGTCGCAGTGCCGCTCTGCCAGTCCAGCTTTGAACCTTCTGCTGGTCTCTCGTTTTTGATTTTTTTTTAAAAAAAAAAAGGTTTCTTGGGTAATTTTTGCGGGAAAATGATGTTTTTAGCCAATGAATTAATAAAAGTAGAAATTTGTTGATTGAGATAATCTAAAAATCTTGTGATTCAAGAAATTTTAATTTGTGTTCCCTTGATCGTCTGATTTTAATAAGGAAGGGGATACAAAGATTTATATATGAGTTTTGTGGGCATTTTGTTTGTTGGACTTAGCTTTTTTAGTGGAGCATAAATAGGAGAATGAGAGGATAAAGTGAAAGTAGTGATGTTTAAACTAAACTTAGGGAAGGATTATGATTATGTTTATTATTTTGTTGAAGTAATTTTTGGTGTTAAATTTTTGTACTAAATTATCTCCTATTTTGTAGGAGATTTTTGAGAGCATAGCATGGAATTATGATTATGATTATTAGATGTTATTATTGTTATTATTATAAATATTTTCATTTGCTCAGATGTGAAAAAAATCATCTTTAGAAAGGTCTTCATTTGTGGCTTGACTTATTTATGCTATTGAATGATATGGAAAGATATAGAATCTGGAGACTTTGGAAGAAGAGGCAAATCAATTATTGTGCTGAAAGATCTTTACATTGGAGAAAATCTTTCAAGGAGAGGCAATGCATTATTATAAACTTGTCTTTATCCAAGAGAAAGATGAGTTTTGATCATCTTTTTTTTTCTGACCTCATCTGAGTTTTTTATTGGACCGTGGCTCCACAAATAATGAAAACTTCCTTGCTAGGAATGCAATTTCTTTATTTCTTGCTTGGACTTGTTAACTGAAGGCCTGTAGATGATGTTGGAGTATGGTTCCAACGTCCATATGTTGTGGGTGGGATGTTTGTGATGAAAATCTTCAGAGAAAGTTCAATATTTTGAGATGATAGGAGATATGCCTTTACAAAAAAAAAGTTTCTTCTTTGCTTTGGGTGGGTTTAAAGTGTGACATATATACTGCATATAAAAGTTTTATTGTTTTTCCAAAAAAAGGAAAAATATGTAGCTGTATCAGGAGCACATAGCTATAAAATAGCTGACTATGGTCATCTCATCTTAGAGTTAGGACATTTTTAGTGTTGTTCTTAGGGCTTCTTATTTGTAAGATGCATACACTGCTTAGGTTTTATGTTTTTCTTTGTTCACATTCTCTAATTCTTTTCACCAGTGATAACTTCCTTATAATCCCTTATTGTGTAAGTCATAGTATATAATATTTTCTAGTCTTTGAGTTCCTTTTCCTCTCTTCTTAAATAGAAGCATTCTGCTCATTTCATTGTTGCAATAATAAATCATTAACTAAAATATTTTTATTCAATTTTAAATGGAATTGATCTTATGAATAAGCAACAATTTGCTCTTCAAAATATGTTTGAAATAGGTTGGAGAGAGAGAGAGAGAGAGAGAGAGAGAGAGTTTGAAGTAGGTCAAGGTATTGACAACAGCAATATGTTAAACTTCACTTTTAAGTGTTCCAGGAGTATTATTCTGGTCCAAATAACCATATGTCTGCTTGGCATTGACCCTTTCTAACTTGAAATACTTGTAATTGAGTCTTTTGTCCTCAGTAGTCTATTTCCAGAAGGAATGAGGACTCTCTCATTAAAGATGAGGGATAAAAGGATCTTTGCATGTCCAACCTGATGTTATGAGCTTCGTAAAAGAATGGACAGGGGAGATTGGTTGTTATTTCTGTGGATCCTACTAGTTACAGTTAAAAAAACCTTTTTAAACAAAAATAAGTCCATTCACATATATTAAGTACATGCTTGTTTATTGATTATCAGACTGTGATTTCTAAAATGTGTCAAACTGAAAGGAGACCTAGTTAAGTTTCTTGGAAGTATGCATAAATTTTTACATGACAAAGATTCTTGAGTGGATGGGAAAGTTACGCCCCTCATCAGTATTGGTCATTTACCATTTGAATCACTTCTTAAGCCTCATTTTTGAATGTTGGGTCAGGGATCCGGGAGTTCCATGAAAATAACTTATTTTCATGTTGGTGTCAATGGCGTAAATTCTAAAATGACAATAAAAGTTATAAAAGATGCCAACTTGTGCAAGCTTTAGCAAAAGCCAAATACTTGCTTGTGTTGACTGATTTTAAGAATTAGGGTCAACTTTTGTCCTCTCTGGAGTAGAGAAGTTGATTGATTATCAAGGTGTAAGCCGCTACTGATGAGCCAATTTTGATATGCTCATTTGGTAAGCCTTGTCCTAGGGAAATCGGCTGAGTTTATGAAAAACTGGTTGACATGACCCTCAGATCGGTTTCTCTAGCTAAAATTCTGTGGAGTTTTTGTCTGTTATTACATTGAAGGAATTTATCATAGTTTTGAAGTAACTTAACTGGATACTTATCCTGATTATTATTGTCATAGTTTTGAAGTAACTGGATACTTATCCTGATTATTATTGCTTCTCTGTCTTTTTTTAAAATTATTTATTTAATTATTTTGTGAGAAAGTGGGAATACCACCATTTGAGTTCAAACATAGAACATTTCCCAGCCCAAGTTCTACTTATAATGTTGCCTGGGAAGCACTTACATGTCTGTCTGTGGGATATATGCAGGGATACTTGGGGATACCTCATCAACAGGCCCCGGCACAGGCCACAGGTTGGGCTGCAGAGTCTCATTCTTACATGCATGATCAAGCAGAATATCTATCTGTCTCGGCAGCGATATCAACCTCCTCGACACAACCAGACTGTTTGTTGATTAATACATTATCACTCCAACAGATGCCACCTTTGTCATTAGATACAAATAGTACTACTGTCAAATCTGCAGATGGTTATGGTTCCCATTCTGATCATAAATCTCAACATACATCTCTCAATGTTGACAAACCAGCTGATGATGGCTACAACTGGCGGAAATATGGGCAAAAGCAGGTGAAAGGCAGTGAATATCCTAGAAGCTACTACAAATGTAAATATCCAAACTGCCCAGTCAAGAAAATAGTTGAACGATCTCTTGATGGCCAAGTAACACACATTATTTATAAGGGCCAGCATAATCACTCGCAGCCAGATGCCGGTGAAGGTGAAGTTGGTGATGGCGAACCAGGGATGGATGAAGGGAGTGACAGCATGCAAGATTCGAAAAGGTCATGTTTTATTTATTAGTATTTTTTTTAAAGAATGTAGTAGGAGTGCCACTGCACCACCTTTAGTATTCCTTGTGCCATACACTTGGGAACCACCTTTGAAGGTTTGAACCCACAACTTCCTCCAAGATGGAGGAATGGTGCAACCTCTGGGGTATAGTCTGTTTTCTGAAAGTTTGGTTGTTTGTATAACTGTATTATGCTTACTTTGCACCTAGCATTCTGAAAAGTTCTGGTTCTGATTGGACAGGAGCATGGATGCCAGGGTGATGGAATCAACTTCACACAGGATGGTAGCAGAAGCAAGGATTATTGTGCAAACAACAAGTGAAGTTGATCTTCTGGATGATGGTTATAGGTGGCGCAAATATGGACAGAAAGTGGTCAAAGGAAATCCTCACCCAAGGTTTTACATCCTGTCTGACTTGTATGCTATAAATGTCTGTTCTAGGACTAGATTTCAGTTCCATTACATCAAAATATTCATTGGAAGCATATACACTGACATTTCCAATTTATACATGTTCCTCTTGTGCTTGATTTGACATGGTAAAAAAACATTTGGACTTTTTAAAAATATGGACAGCTGATAGCTCTATTGCAATCTGCAGGAGTTATTACAGGTGCACTAATGTGGGATGCAATGTGAGGAAGCACATTGAAAGGTGTTCAACAGATCCTAAGTCTGTTATAACAACATACGAGGGGAAACATAACCATGGTGTGCCAGCAGCTAGAAACAGTAGCCATGCCATGGCAAATGCTGGCGCTTCTACCAGCAGTATACAACCAAAAGCACAAAATGCCACTTCTAACAGCCACCTTTCTTTTGGAGATCAGAATTTAGAAATAATGTCCAACAGTCAATTGCACTTCATCCACTCAAAAAGGAGCATAATGTTGCTTAGACTTCTGGTTCCTTGATGAGCATTATTGATGGTCTATGGGCTGAATCTCATGCAAAGTTTTCCTGCAGAAATATTGGTGGATTCCAGAGTAAATGTCGTGCGAACACTTTCTGCAATCATGACAGACTACAAAGGCCTTCATTCAACATCAAAATGGCAGCAGAGTGAGAAAACTGATAAAATTTTTGCAGGGGTGGTTGCATCCTGTAATTAAATGATTGTCATGTATTGCTGTACTCAGTAAGTCCATTATTGCTACCGTCCTGACTCGGTGACTCCTGATGCATTTCTAGTTCTTTTTCTTTTTTCCATTCTTTTATGCATCCTCTTGTCAGAATGCTGATGATTAAAGTGATAAAGCTTGTGGGTTCTGTACGCAATGATAATGACATGTGGATGAAGATTTTGTATACATTTGTTTCTTTTTTCTGCCTAAGAATGTCCAAGTGAGCATGGAATCTATAGAACTTTCATCCCTTGCCACTAATTGAAGTGAATATTTAAGACAAATGCTCAGTCATGGTCTGATCATGACTTCTATCAAGTACCTTTTTTTTTTTTTCCAATAGCACTCCAATAATCCCTTTTATGTTCCTTAAACATGTCTGATTTCCTTGTCTTGTTGATTCACGCTTCAAAATTTTGCTACTGTTTTTGCTACTCCAAAAAGCAGGTTCAGAAAGTAAAGGCTTCCTCGGAGGACATCTAGCAATTCCAGTCCTTGTCTTATTGGTAAGATGGACTTTTAACATGAAACAAGAAGGTGCTGGGTTGTGATATCCTGAAGCTTGCAATTGGATGATTAGATAATATGACTCTAAAATATTACCAACTTTTATTTCATAAAATTTGGTTGTTTTTTTCAACCAATAATAATAGGAAATGACAACCACCGGTGGTTGTTGGTCGTAGGATCACACTCATTTCAGTTGCAATGGAGTATTGTTTGATGGTGTGATGTTTGTTCCAAGGTGGCATGCTAGCTGGTAAATTATTACATGCACATCTTCAGTTCGCTAGGCAAGTACAGGAGAGAAGGGCAGTGCAAGGCACATTTTATGTACTGTGTCATGGCTATCAAACTCGGCCTTGGCCAGACCGATGACTAAGTTAGAGCAGTGGTGGATGATAACTGTGGACGAATACTGGGTGACTAGAGCACCCTAATATCGAAAAGTCTACGGGCAAATGACCAAGGAGACATGCACAACCAAGTAGCTATAAGTTCCAGATCGAGCACTATATCAGCTATTCGGTATTGACTACTTATCGGATCGTTGACTATGCCACTAAACATGGAAGATTAGGAATCTGACTTGGATCAATCAAGCTACCGACTAGGAAGGAGAAAACAAAGCCGACTACTCCTCACGTGCATCCAACTACACCACTAACAATGGAAGACTAGGATATCTGACTTGGATCAATCATTACTGATTAGAAAGAAGAAATGGAGCCGACTACTTTCCATATACATCCACCGACTACCTACTCAGGATCGACTTGCTACCTGAGTAAAATAATCCGATCATAGCTATTCCACCATGTATATGATGGATAAGATTTTAATAGATCCCGCTATCATAATAGAAAGGTATTAGTAGAAAAGATTCTAGGGGATAAGATCCCACGATCTCAGTAAATATGTTACACCTATCAAAGAAGGCTACCTCCTAAACGACATTCTGTTACTTCGTGTAATTCTATAAATTAGTAAGAGACCCCCGGCCAAGTAACATATGTCTTATACTACCACTTATGCGCTCATTTAGTCATGACCATGGCTCTTAGCTATGCTATAGCCTATCTCATCATTCTAATTAACTTGAGTGTCAGAGGGTCTCCCATCAGAAGCCCCAGTTTAGGGACTGTTCTTGCAAGTTTTCATTCAAGAGTCACTAGAAGCAATACTCAGTTCCTTCCAGAGAAAACTGGAGGATCCTCAAGCACTGCCGCAACCTAGCAGAGGGTGATTTATTTATGAATAGATTGGCATGCCAGGTATAGGACAAGCATCATCTCGAAAAAATTCTTGGAGCTTGGAATCTAATGATGATCATTTGAGTGCAAGACGCCTTCACGGGCTGCATGGACTCTCTCTGCATTGCGAAGAGCATCCCAACTAGGCGCTGGAACCTCTCGCTCCTCCGTCCCCGCCACTGATGACTCGATAGAATCCATAGCAAAATAGCAACACCTATAGGTCTCGATCAATCCCACTACTACTACTCGGTCTAATTGCTGATCTTCCTAGAGAAATCTTTGGTCAATGGAATCTACATTCGCTGCAATCTTCCTCACTCTATTAATCAAGTCATCTATTTCTTCAAGGGAATCTCCTTATTGACCAATTTTTCATTGATCATAGTTCTCGTCTCCACGACGAGCTAGCCCCTTGTGTGAGGAGCATCAATGAAAAACAGAGTAAAGGTCTAATAAAACCCTCCGACTAATAGTTCTATGACTATAGTCTAGGGGGTAGATTGGGAAGCTCATCATGCTTGTCTTTTTTTCTCTCAATGAATCATGGAGAAATAAATCTCTAGTCGGTTCAAGAACGTAGCTAGAACTTCATCTCGATTAGCCCGACAATATTTAATGGATACTTACTCGGGCTACGACCAGATTAGGACGACTCCCAAAGATAAAAAGTATTTGCCTAACAAAAAAGATACTCTAACGTTACAAAGTAATACTTTTTTGGCTTGAAAAATATAGAAACCACCTATTAACAAATGGATAAGAGCCAATAAGCTTCTAAGGAATTAAGTTTCTTGAGTCTCTACTTTCTAAGCCAAAAGTTAGAGATGAACTTTATTCATGCCCAAAGATAGCCTTAGAGGCTACAAACTGAGTACTCATTCAGATGGATATAAAAGAGCCCAAAAACCCATTCATGACTCTAATCGAGTACTTCATGGTACTAAGACTAAACTCCAAACCTAAACAAATTGTTTATATACTAATCATTTTAGTGTAAGCCATGTTTTCAAGCTTATTCGATCGTCATCATAACTGATCGACTACTTGAAGCCATCCTTAAATGGTTGAACACCTCCGAAAGAAGGTGCTTGGTTGGATGACATCGACTGACCAGTAATTGGCCAACAAAGAAGATCGTACCAGCTTGCATCTTCTATCTCCAGCAGTCACTCCTCTGAGGATATCTCAATCCACTAACTCTTGATCGATGAAGAAGATCACACGAGTCGATATCTTCTTTCTCCAGTAGTCCCTCCTTTAAGGACATCTTGATCAACTAACTTTTAGTCTATAAAGAAGATTGCATGAGCCGACATTTTCTCTCTCTGGCAATCCCTCCTCCAAGGACTACTTGGTTGACTAACTCTCAATTGATGAAGAAAATCATGCGAGCTGACATCTCTCTCTAGCGATCCCTCCTCCATCTTGGATCTCACTTTAATTTGATCAATTGACATCCGGTCGAAGAAGATAGTTATGTTTTCATATCTCCATCTTGGATCTCATTCTCATTTGATCAGCTCATACCCAATCGAAGTACCTGCATTTTCACACATCCATCTTGGATCTCACTTCCATCTGGCCATTTCTATACCATCATCTTCTATCTGGATGATGAAGATGGCTGCATTCCTAGATCTCCATCTTCTCCATCGGACTCTCCGAGCTTCCAATAGACTAACAACTCGATCAATGAAGATGGTTTCATCCTTGGACCTCCATCTTTTTCATAGAACTTTTCAAATCCTTGATCGAACAACTCGGCCAACAATGATGGTTGCATCCCCAAACCTCCAACTCCTCATTGGACTCTTCGAGTTCTCGACCAATAACAACTCAATCGATGAAGATGGCTACATCCCCGTACCTTCATCTGCTCCATTGGACTCTTTGAGCTCTCGGTCGACTAACAACTTGGTCAACGAAGATGGCTGCATCCTTGACCTCCATCTCTTCTATTGAATTCTACAAAAATTTCCGACCGACTAGTAACTTAGTCAACGAAGATGGCGGCATCCCTAGACCTCTATCTCCTCCATCGAACTCTCCAAACCCTCGGTTAACTAATAACTTGGCTGACAAAGATGATTACGTCCTTGTATCTCCATCTTCCTTGGATCTCATTTTTCTCGATCACTTTATAACCAACTAACCAGATAGCTGCATCATCGTACCTCCATCTTGGATCTCACTCCTATTCGATTGGCTCATATCTGATCAAAGAAGATGGCTGCACTCATAACCTCCATCTTAAATCTCACTTCCATTCGGTCGTCTCATACCCGATCAAAGAAGGTGACTGCACCCTCATGCCTCCATCTTAGATCTTACTTTCTCAAGATTCATCCACCTCAGATCGACTAACAACCGATCGAAGAAGATAGCTATGCCCTCATGCTTCCACCTTATTCGGGTTCAACTTCCATTTTATTTGAGTTTAATTTTCACTCTTATTTGGGTTCTACTCCCATCTTATTCGAATTTCATTCCCACTCTTAGTCAGGTTTTACTCCCATCTTATTCAGGTTCCATTTTCATCTTATTCAGGTTGTACTCACATCTTATTCAGGTTCTACTCCCATCTTATTTAGGTTCCATTCTTATTCTTATTTGGCTTCTAGTCCCATCTTATTTGGGTTCTACTTCTATCTTATTTGAGTTCCACTTCTACTCTTATTTGGATTCTACTTTCATCTTATTTGAGTTACATTCTCACTCTTATTCGGATTTCACTCCCATTTTATTCGGATTCCACTCCTATTCTTATTCAGATTTTACTTCCACAGTCAGGCCCCACTCAACAACCAATTTTTACTATCTGATTCCACTCAACAACCGACTTTCCATAACCAAGACTCTAAATTGAAGCACCAACAAAGATCTATTATGATTTCAAAGTACCAATGCCACCGTGGGTCGAGGTCGAAGAAGTAATTCTACTCCTTTTGTTCAGAAATGATAAGGCTTAATCACTCGATAACGTTCTGGACTTGGAAGTAGAGGGCAATGTTGTGGCCATCAGACTTGGTCTTGACTAGGAATGGCAACTAAGTTAGAGCAGCGATGGACAATCAAGTATAGATGTATGGTAGATGACCAAAGCACCCCAGTACCGAGAAGTCTGCGAGCAATCGACCAAGAAGATAGCCCTAGCCAAGTAATCGGGTATCGACTACTTATCGGACTACCATTATTTACTAGCCATGGAAGACTGAGACATTCGACTTGGGTTAATCAAGCAACCATCTAGGAAGGAGACAATGGAGTCGACTACTCCCCATGCATGTCCACCACTACTTACTCAGGACCGACTAGCTACCAGAGTAAAATAAGTCGATGATGCTCGGATATAGGGCCAAGTCCCTCACAACAGCCAAATTGATTACCTACTCGGGTTCACGATACCCAAGTAGGTAACAATCCATCTTATTATAGTTGTTCCGATATGCATTGTAGTAGATAAGATCTCAACAGATCCTATCATCCTATAGAAAGATACTAGCAAAAAAGATTTCAGGGGATAAGATCTCGTCACCTTAACAAAATCTGTTATACTTATTAGAGGAGGCTACCTCCTAAATAATATTCTGTTACTTTGCATAACTTTACAAATTGGTAAGAGAGGACCTCTGGTCAAGTAATACACGTCTTACACTATCATTTATACATTCATTCAATCATCGTCAAAGCTCTTAGTTTCAGCTATTATAGCCCATCTCATCCTCCTCCTAACTAACTTGAATGTCGGAGGGTCTTCCGCCAGAAACTCTGGTTCAAGGACTATTTTTACAAGTTTCTGTTCGAGAGCCACCAGGAGTAACACCCAGTTCTGTCCAGAGAAAACTGGAGGATCCTTAGGTATTGCTATAGCCCAGAGGAAGGTGATCTGTTGGTAACACCATGAATCTCAAAACGGATAAAGAGGTTGCGAGCATGGTGTAGTCCAAAGCTGTTCTCCATTTCACAAGATGTTTTGGTGTGAATGGTAGTCATTTAGCTGAATAATTGGACCTATTGGTTGGTGCAATGGAAATCAAAGGTCATGTCCCTTCATTTACTTGCTGAGAACTCTTCTTCTTATGTCTTCTTATCGTGTTGTCCTCCTGCATAACTTGTCTCCACATCCCATCATATGGCACCTGAAAGAGGAGGTTGAGTACAAAAGCAAAAGCAAAAGCAAAAGCAAAAAAGAAGAAGAAGAACCATTTTGGCAGAGGGATGTGCCTACAGACAAAAGTACCAAGGAGCTTAGCTGAAGGTTACAGAAGAAGAGTAGTTTAGCCTTCACTATGAATCCCAAATCTAACTTTTTGCAGGAAATATTTAGCATCCTTCGTACTCTAACCGGTTGTTGAAACAAATTAAGATGTCAAAGCGAATTTACTGCAAGTCATGGTTTATATTTTTTGGGAAAAAACCTTCTAGCCTGGGTTTAAATTGTCATATATATATATCCATTGTTGAGCTTTCATGGTATGGAAGGAATCTACGAATCAATTGACTAAATATGGCAGAAGATTTATTTAAAAGCTTGATTCTTACAGGAAAACCCAGTCCTCAAATGGGAAAGATACCTTTACGAGAATTGGTCTTGGCAAATAGAGTGTTTTTTGGGGTGACAAAGCCATGGTACCATACATATATAGTTTCCTGCTTCATGTCATGGTCAGTGATCAGGAGCAAAATGTCAGAGAACAACCCCCACAGACTGTTCACTTCTTTATTTTAAAGCATCCAAGCGAGCTTATAACTTGATACTAGATGAACGACCTGATTATTATTATTTTATATTATTATTATTATTATTATTATTATTATTATTATTATTATTATTATTATTATTATTATTATTATATTTTTAAAAAACACATGAGAGAGAGATGAAAATTTAAATTAAAAAAAAAAAAAAAAAAAAAAGGCATAGAGAGATGCACGTGCTAAAGTTCTCAAGCTTCCCTTCTTTGCATGTTATGGTGTCGGCATGGATGGATGGACTCATGCTCCGGTCAACAATAATATTGTGTTACTAGAGGCATCAATGATGAATGCGTGTGTGCCTGTCCAATTTATTAGTTACACATAAAAGCGGGCAGGTGCATAAATAACTGCTTCAAGTACTCTTGGTGTAGAATCCCCTCTTTTCCCAACTCATTGGAACAATTTTGCAAACTAACCAGGAACTTCTAACTTCGGTTATGCAGATCGATTCCTGGATCAAAAATCATCAAGCAACAATCAGGAATTCAGAGGCCTGAATTAGATTCCCTGCAACACTGATAAAAGTAGATAACCTATCAATTGGTCGGTTTTAATGCAATGATGGAACTGGAACTTGCCTAGCTGGAAAAGTAACCTAAATTTCTGATCCTAAGAAACTGGAAAGTAAATCTAGCCTGGATATATGTTGCACTCTCCACGGCCATCAAAGGAGGTGTATGCAAAAAGGTGCCCATCACCCGTGCCTGGAATGATCGACAGCAACTAGACCTCGGTGGTTTGGTCTCAATTCTCGACCCAACCACCCCCACCGAATCAGCAATGAGCATTCGTGGCAGGTATTCCTGCCTCGAAGTCATGACTCATAGAAAAAAGATGGGACCCACCAGCACTGTGATCTCCCGGGACCCACACCGAAGCTAAAATTTATGGGTCCCAATGTCGGTGGGGCTCAACATTTGCCCTTGGAAAGCAGTTAATGTCCCCCTTGGACCTCTTCTTGACTCCTCCCTAACTCCCCTTTCCTCTCCTCCCACCGGTACCGTAACAAAGCAAACAACTCGACCAAACCCAATTCCAAGTTCTCGGCATTCCATTTTCACTTGGAACAACATTACACAGAGTTGGATTTGGTTCTCCAAACTTCCAACGGCTACATTATTTCTTCCGGCCTCCAACGGTTATATTGGCCTTGGATTCATCTTTCCTTTCCCGCGTTGATATCGGGGCAGTTTCGCTGAAAGATCCCACCCATTGCACCCTTCCCTTTCCTCTCGTTTCCCAACAATCTCGCGCGCGAGGTGGAAATCCGATGCAGGGCGACGCACCCCATCATCACAAGGTGGAAGAACCCTGGCAATAAAAATCCCGCCTTTCCTATATTTAGCCATCCCGTGACCCGCCCCCATCCTCTGTCGGCCCGGTTCCGCTCCGTTCCCCGGGCCGTTTTGCCCCCATCTCCATCCATTATATCAACTGGGTCTCTTTTGGATCCTCTCTCCCTCTCATCATTCCCCCTGTTCCCCGGTCGGGGTCCTCCGGCGCTGCCGATGCCATCCGAGACGTAGACCGTGATGGGCTGCGTGGCATCGAAGAATGCGGCCCCCGTGACACCGGTCATCGACTCCGCCGGCGTGTCGGGAAATCTAGAGGCCTCAGGGGAGATTCTCGGGGCGTCGTCGTCGCTGTTTAACCGCCCGAAGCTCGGGAGATATGAGTTCGATTACCGTAGTGAGTCCGGGAGTCATGGGGGAAGATCAGCAACACCAGCAATTTGATGAGCTTTCGGCTGGGGAATCTGCATCGGTACATCGAGGGAGAGCAGGTCGCTGCCGGGTGGCCTGCCTGGCTCACTACTGTTGCTGGAGAAGCCATTCACGGATGGGTGCCCCTTAAAGCTGAGTCCTTTGAGAAATTGGAGAAGGTAATGAGGGGAATTTATGGTAAGCAATTTTTTTGGGAAGAATTTATGGTAAGCAATTTAGTTATTCTAATTGTATGTTGAATCACATGATTGTTTATGCAAACATGGACGATTTAGGAAAATTAGGGATCGGCCTTATCACCCTAAGATCAATCCATTGAACGAATTCTATGATTAAGTGCAGGATGGGTTTATGATAAAGTTCTGCGCATTTCTAGATTTATTGCTTCAGTGGATGTTTTTGTTGTCTGATGTTCTATTATGGCCTCAACATCAATGTTCAACAGCAATGGTAAAAGTGCTTTTGATTAATTAGAGAACATCGATTTATGTTTCGGCCAGTGTAATTCATCATTATAGACTTAAATCAACAAAAAAGATTGGAAAGTTTTGCAAGATTTATCAGAAAATAATCATGAATATATTGGTAATCTCTACAACTGGTTAGGAGATCATGAGATGTTCTTATGTTCTGATTTCGACTAATGTTTTTTATTGAGATCGATGACATTTTTGCAGAATGAAATTATGATGATTTTTTTGCTGGTGACATCAAGTGGTTGTATTTTGCATCTATACATTCTGTGTTTTTGCTTCTTTACATGGCCATTTGCTGATAAGTTCTTCAACTGCATCTGAAGATTGGACAAGGTACCTATAGTAGTGTGTTCAAAGCACGCGAACTTGACACTGGAAAGATTGTTGCCTTGAAGAAGGTCCGGTTTGATGTTTATGAGCCTGAGAGTGTTAGGTTTATGGCACGTGAGATACAGATCCTCCGCAGGCTGGACCATCCCAATATTGTCAAATTGGAGGGACTGATTACTTCTCGATTGTCCTCTAGTATATATCTTGTTTTCGACTATATGGAGCATGATCTTGCTGGTTTGTCATCTTGTCCTAACATCAATTTTAGTGAATCACAGGTTTGTCCACATTCTCAACAAGTATGTGAAATATATTGAATGAAGAATTGGAACAAGGGATCCTGAGCAGAAATTACTTTACTGTGTATATGTATGGCAGATCAAATGTTATATGAAACAATTACTATCTGGACTTGAACATTGCCATGCACATGGGATCATGCATCGTGACATCAAGTGTGCAAATCTTCTGGTTAATAATGAGGGGATCCTGAAAATTGCTGACTTTGGTCTAGCAAACTTCTGTGATTCTGGGAAAAAACAACCACTTACTAGCCGTGTTGTGACACTATGGTACCGCCCACCGGAACTTCTTCTGGGTTCAACAGACTACGAAGTATCTGTGGATCTGTGGAGTGTTGGTTGTGTGTTTTGCAGAAGTGTGTATTGGGAAGCCTATCTTACAAGGGAGAACTGAGGTAATCATCTTAGCTGTAATCTTCCAATATATTGTATATTTCTTTTCTTTTTTTAATAAGGTAATACCTTAGAAGTCAATTGACTGAAGAATGACTAGAAGTGAAAAGGAACCAGAGAACAACATACTATGGGAAAAAGATGATAAAAGATCCTTTCTTTTCTCTGTAGTAAATGGCAGACAAGTCATCACAGTCATCACGCAAATGACGAATTCTTCCCAGCATTGCCACTGTAAAATTTCATCCTGTAGTTTCTTTAAGGATCTGGGTTATGGACTACATTGTGAACATATCAACTTAATAAGATACATTCTGAGAAACTAGCATAGAAAACATGCCATCACTTAATTGCAGATTTAGCCATGGTTGGGTACAATACCTGAATGATAACAATTGCATTGGGTGCATATCTGACTTCAACAAGATTTATATGAAATTAAAAGAATTGTTTCAAAAATTTACAGCTCAAGAAAATAAGTTCATAATATAAACCACAGTAAATAGATTCCGAATAGTACCATAAAAACTAGAGTAAGTTCATAATATAAACCACATTAAATAGATTCAAAATGGTACTATAAAAACTAGATAGCATATTTGCATTTATGATTCTTAAAAATGTAGCACCAGCTATCTAGCAATGCAGTGGAATACATACAATTGGTAGTTGCAAAAACTATGTTTTACCATCCAACAGCTCGTTCCTTTATATACCATGTGAATACATTCTGTTATCTATGCGCGCGCATATTATTTGTGATATTCCTTTCATAAATTACCTTATGGTAAGTTATGAAGTCTAATTATTTTTCTTTTATTTTCAGGTTGAGCAAATACATAAGATTTTAAGCTATGTGGTTCTCCACCAGCTGAATATTGGAAGAAGTCCAAGTTGCCCCATGCAACACTTTTTAAACCCCAACAACCTTATGAGAGTCGCCTTCGAGGGACACTTACACGTTTACCAGAATGTGCCTTTAGCCTTTTAGAAACTTTTCTGTCTGTTGAACCATACAAGCGTGGCACAGCCTCAACTGCTCTTGCATCTGAGGTAACTTTATATATAGGAATTCTTTTCTCCTATGATGGTATATATTTCATCTTTTATAATGTTCTTTTCTTTCTTATGCTGATTTATATGAGAAACATTGGCATATAGTTGTCTAATTGCAATGACGCTTATTTATTTATTTTTACTGTTTTATTAAATATCTCTGATCAGTAGTTTTTGATTGAAAAAGAACGAAACCTGATATGGGGCTATACATTAAAGAAGAGGATATAATGAATCACAGAAGAACCAAAGGCTGATCCAAAAATACCACATCTTTTCCTTCCACTCCCAACAAGACTCTGACTGATGGAAAAAAGAACCTATACACAAAATTTGATGGTTGTGCTCTGTTGTAATTTTAGATTTAGTACATTTCTCCAAACAACTCAAGCATTTGAAAAATTGCTCCAAGATCCCACCTGCCTGGTCTTTCTTTTGTTGAGGAATTCTGCCTAAAATGTCTTCCATACTCTCTTCATTAGAGATTTGATTGTTGAGGTCCTCCTAGACCGACCACACTTGCCTAGGCTTTTTCTAGATCAGAGATTTGCTGGTCAAGGTCTCCCCAAATTTCCCGTCAGGTAGCACCTAGATTAAGCAAGATGAAATCAACTACAAGCTGAAACCATTGTGGTCTAACATTACTCAACAACGTTTGCATGGTAAAGTGATCTACCCAACATTGTTCTCGTTTGTGCCTATCATCTCTTTGATATGCATACTATAATGACCACAACCTCATTCAAATAACTAGGCAAAAGGATTATTTAGGTGTCTTGACCCTGTATATGTACCCAAGTTCTACCCAATGGATAGCCCATATGGGAAACATATACTCTCATGGGTCCTTAAACACTCCTCCCATTTAAGTCCTAGCATTCTTGGTCCAAATCCAATCAAATCAATCACAAATACCATAATTAGCCTAGGGTCAGTTCAAAGGGCCCATGCTACAATGACCCTAGTCTACATGGGCCATGGACCTCGTTTGCTCTAATACTATTTATAATGATTCAGGATCTCACTCAAAAAAACTAGCTAGCATTTAGATTTATTGGCCTATATATATATATCCAAGATCTACCTAGTACATAATGCAGGATTAAAGACATGCCTACATAGGTCCTCACACATACTTGGACATGGGTGTTTTTGACTATCAAAACTGAAGACATCAGAATTGTCAAGAAATACTACCAATGCCAATCTTGATCATAAGTTCCCTTCTGTCAGAGAAAATATACATTTAAACCATGTTGCATGTGAGTGGAAGGCTGGTGACCGTGTATCTGGTTCGTGGTTGTGGGATAACTTGCATGCATCAGGAGATATGCAAACAAGCAGCAACTGGCACAGTTGCATTTGGTGCAATTGGCGGTCCATAGCTTGGATATCAGTTGCTTGCCTGATTGCCATGTGTGAAAGTGGTTCATTGTTTGCTATATAGTCCTTTGAGGCATTAACTACCAAGTAATTGCAAGTGATATGTGCAGTCCCCCCCGCCCACCCACACGCACACGCACACGCACGCACGTGCACGCACACACATGCACATTAATAATAATAATTAAAAAAAAAACACTTTGATGGCCACTTGCATCCATTGCTAGCTGACCTCTGACAATAGGAGAAGCTTTACTCTCTCTCTCTCTCTTTCTGAGAGTAAGAATATGGTCTTTAAATTTTAAAACAAAGGGGTCCAGGAGTTCTAGGACTTTCACAACCTTCATCAGATTTAGGAGAACTTGTTATAACTCCAAACTTAGGCAGTACCCCAAGTTCTGAAGTATAAAAAGTTCAGCATATGACCATCTATGATAGCATTTTGGCCCCAGAAGACATGCTTAAGCTAGAATGCTCTCTCTTTTACTGCTTTTCTCTATCATAAGAAATTGCCTCAATATGACAATGATGTTTGTGGCTACTCATCTGAGATTTTATTTTGCTTTTTTTATCTGATTTTCTATTATAACTACATCTGATTTAAATATTTGGTTATCATGTTGGTGTGTCAGATTGCAATTACCATTTGATGTTTGTTCCTCATTCTTGTTCAGTATTTCAAGTCAAAGCCATATGCATGTGATCCATCGAGCTTGCCAAAATACCCACCTAACAAGGAGATTGATGCAAAAGCTCATGAGGCCTTGTCCAGGTGAGTTCTAACAGTCTTGTTACTTTGTGATTCCAAAATAAGGAAAAATCCTTTCCAAAAAAAAAAGGAAAGATGAAGAGAAATCTGCTTTCTAGAAAGATGATTATCAACTGTTCTCCTATTTGATGCATTAGATTGTCTGGTTCATGCTTTGCAAGTATATTCAGTTCATGGATATTTAACCTTAAAACATTGATTGTTTATCAAAATTTAACATCGTATGCATCTAAGATCCTATCCAAAGATTTGGTTTGCAATATTTTGCTTCCTGTTTGCAAAACCAGAAACTCTCTTGTTCTTTCTATATGAAAAAATTAGGTGAACCCTGATATGAACAACCGAATATAATTACTAAATTGGATGAAACTTATTTAATATTATAAATTCCATCAGTGGTTATTAACGTATCCCATGACTCATAAAATGAGTTTGCGATTGTCAAAGCCAAAGTTACCACTCTTTTCCAACCTTGTAAATCAGTAAAGGAAATCTAAATTCTTATCTCTGATACCATCGTTAGACAATCTGCTTTTTAGATTTTTAACCAGTTTCTATGAATTCTTTAGGAGACGGGTCAGTAGTAGGCCATGTGATATAGAAGCCACACGAAAACCTTCAAGAATGCATAGAACTTCACATGAGCCAAATGGGATAAATAGAGCCGCATCTTGCCAAAAGGTCTTCACCACTCTCCCTCCTCCCCCTCCTCCCCCTCACTCTCTTTCTCCGAGAGTTACATGATTCAGAGAACTGAAGTTTTTCTTTTCCTTGCAGGACTCATGGAAAACAAATGGGGGCAATAATAGTGATGCCAGAGAGATCAAACAGTAAACAATAATACTAGACTGTTTGTAGAGCTGCAGCCAGTACCAGCACTTGATCCCCAGATGAGGGTCGATATTTAAACCAGACATATCAAAAAGACATTTCTTCCTCGGGTCCCTTGCAGGTGTCTGCTTCTAGTAGCTTTGCATGGCAAAGAAACCAAAAGAAGACCGCTCATATATCAATTCTCATTCTAGATTCACTTCAAGAAGCCACACATCTCATGCACTAGATCATTCAAATATCTTGCAATCAAAAATTCCTTCCAAACCGAAGGGACAAGCAAACAGACACATTGGACATGCAGCACAATTGAATTCTAACAGCAACAAGCAACATGAGATTGCAAAGCATGAGATGCTCACACAACGGTCACAACCTGAAATTCCAGAGCGATACGAGATTGCAAAGCATGTGATTATGAACCAATGGTCGCATCCAGGAAAGCCAGGCTCATTCAATTCCCGTGATTCTTATCATTCTCGGGATTTATTGGATGCACTTTATAAGACAGATGCAAAATCAACTAAGCATAGCATCTTGGTACTGGTCCAGCTAATCTACCTTTTTTCCCCCCTACTACACTGTCAATGTAGCTAGAAAATTACCGTCCACTTCAAAATCTCAGGAGTACCAGGATCGAGGAGATAGAGTTGAGTTCTCAGGGCCTCTACTTTCTCAGACTCATAAGATTGATGAACTTCTAGAGAAACATGAACGGCATATCCGTGAAGCTGTTCGCAGATCATGGTTCCAGAAAGGTAAATGTGAAGTCTCATTTCGAAAGGCAGTTGCAATTAGTATTTCATGTGGGCACTCACTTTTCCATGGTGATGAACATTCCCTTCAAATTAGCATCATGTGGATATGATGTAATCTGAAATGGAAATTGTCTGTAAATCCCTTTTCACTACTTCAATTCATCTCTCTCTCTCACAGACACACACCAAGACCGCATTATGCTATGCAGGGCTAAAACTTTTAAGCAGTTTTAGTACACACACACACACACACCAGGACCGCTTCATGCTATGCAGGGCCAAAACTTTCAAGACACCAGGACTGTGTTATGCTATGCAGGGCCAGAACTTTCAAGCAGTTTTAGCTGACATTATGACCACATTATCCTTTTTTTACAACTGGGTTTAACTGAGCTCCTTCGCTTATTTTAACTTACCCTTCCTAGACCCACTATAATCTAATCAGCATTTGCTTTACTAATGTTGTTTTCATGTTCCTCATCTATCATTCTACCACTCCCAAAAAGAAAATCTGGCCATGGTTTTGAGCCATGACAGCAGCCCAAATTCTTGACACCTTATATATACTGACACTTCGATTATTATATATATAAGCAACCGGTTTCTTGGCTTCTTACCACAGAAATGATTAGATTTGCGATCTCAGTAACGCGCTCCATAAATAGTACGCACTTGTTGAACTGTGAAATTATACTCTGCGCTGTACCATCTAAAAATAATATGATTTCTATGCTAATGGGTCTGGCATTGAATTAGAATATTCTGTCAAACTAGTAGAATTTGATATTCTTGGATTGGCTTATCGATCATTTCATTTCCTTTAACATGAGAAACTTCAATGTTGTTTGCTAGAGAAATATTTGTTCTTAATACGCCATTTAGAGGAATGACAATGGCAATTGTTGATTTTCATGGCAGGGAGAAAGCAAGGACATTGAGATCTGTGGACATGTCATTCTCTACTGATTGATAAAGGTGTCCTCAGAATTTCAAGAAGAGTACCCTGAGCTACACCTGGAACAAAGTCCATGGCAGTGGCCTAACAAACCAAGGGGGAAGATGATTCAAGTGTCATACATGAATCTTTTCCATCGGTAACCAAGTCTAAAGTGAAATTATTTAATTATCATAAGTAAATTAAGGGATCCATTTAAGCAATCAGTGGTACTTACAACGCTTTGACAATATTGATGTGAATAAGTTCACAAAGGCTCGAAAAAAATATGGAATGAGACTAAATCTTTATTTTGCAGTATTTGACCCCTCAGATATGAAATATGGAGGGCTAAGAAAGCAAATTCCTCCTCTGAAATGACAGTCTTCTAAATGTCTCAAAAGGTGGCAAAGCTTTTGTAAAGTTAGTTTTTATAGGATCAAAAGCACACACGCACACACATTTTCTTTAACCCAAGATAAAATCAATCAACAGATGTTGCTTGTTATTTGATATTTCTAGGAGATTTCAAGCCTGTGGCATTAAAACTCTGCCAATCCAAAAAATAGAGAAGGGAACAGCAAAAGTTATATCATTCTGGGCCAATTAGACTGTCATACAAACAGTTAATAAGCCTCTCTCCAATCTTGCCATGATAATCTCACTGTTTTGACAATAGCACTACTCAGAACAGTATATGTATCTAGAAAAAATTCTCAAGTTCTTTGCCAAATCGATGACAGCCATTTTACAATGTACCTTTTGAAAGAAAATGGTGGCATTACCAGTTAGTAACAGGACCTCAATCAACGCATTAACAGCTGCTATCATACCTTACTTCATGATGTCATTCTAATATTGGGCAATAAAAAAGTACGTTGTCAGTGCATTATAGTACAAGGGTGAATCTACCTTATGTATTAACTTAATCAGCACCAGTTCTACGTAATTACTAGTGTGCTAATTTATTTTATCAAAGTCAACTACATATCTTTGGCAATTTGTGCTACACTACTAGTTAAAATCATGGAGGGTACTTCACCAAAAGAAAAAAAAAGAAAAAGAAAAAAAGAAGCTCTCATGGAGGGTCCTTGGTTTATCAAGAATGATACACGTTTGGTTTTGGATTATGTTTACAACTTTCATTATGGTTGTCCAAGGCCCTTAAAACAGTGTCTAATAAATCTGGTGAGGGGAAATCTTGTCTTTCCCATTCATTTTCTAGAAAAGTGGGAGTAGGGCATGTGGTCCTTCATTTGGGGACACCGCTGCAACAAGGGCACTGTAGGGTGGAAAGAGAGACTGTCAGGCAGTACAAGACGTGGGCTGCACAAAGCCGGGTCTTAATTTTGTAATGTCCGTGGTCCTTTCTCGTGAGCGCAAGCTCGGGCCACTGACCAGAAATCGCTAAAAAAAGGCAAGGCCCGTGAAGGGATTTTTAAAATATAATCATGAAAGTAACTTGGGTTGCATGGATGCCACGTTAGAAGTTGCAGGTGCAGCTTCATTTTGAATTAATCTACAATTTTAATTTTAAAATAAAAATATAAAAATATTTAAATTAATATAAAGAATTCAAAAAAAATAAAAAAAAAGTAGATTGTACATGCAACTCCATTTATACCTATGACTTCATCTATAATTATAAGTTACTACCTTAATAATATTATCAAATATTAATGTTGTCGTTAAGATCGTCGTGGCCCGTAGTTGTTGTCGGCGTCGGATCGCCTCTCGTTTCTTTGGGACCAGGATGCTTCGGTCCTGCAAAAAACAGGATAGTGACCCGGATGGAGGTTCCGGCGGGGGCACTCCGACAGTCAAGTCAGTGACGATCCAAGAGAATATATCCTCTGGTCGAGCCCCTATTATGGACTCACGCTAGGAGGAGGAATGATGTGTGAGTATGGTATAAGTGAGCAGGAAAGAGTGGAGGCCGAGGTGAACTGGAGCGGGTGGCTGTGTCTGGGCAATCCTTCCCATGGATCTCCGGTAGCCTTGAACTCTCGGTCTCTCCTTGGTGGTTCTCCTGTGTGGCCTTTTCCTTCTTACTTGCTTACTTGCTTGGTTTTGCTGATGTGCGTTTGAGTATGTTACCTCCCCCGTTGGGAGTGTCGATGGCTCTTTTAAGTGACGCCTACCTCGGGATCTCCCCGTGCTGGCAGGCGCGTGCGGCGATGTTCCGTGCCGTGGACGGGATGTCTTTCCTGGTTCGTGATAAGGGAACCTGCTATGCGCTCTGTCATTCCTTCCGGTCGCTCCATTCCGGAAAACTTGGCAGGGCCTCGATTGGGGGCCGCCGCCCTCGGGATTCGAATTTCCTGGTTGACTTCCTCTTTCGGGTGGTGCAGGAAGTTGGTGGAGAGCGTGGCGCCTCGGTCAGGGAGCTTCTTCCTTTTCTGGTGTAAGTGGTAGCTGCAGGCAGTTATATGGCCTGGTGGGCGCCTCTTTGTAATCCTTGGGCGACTTGCCGGCGTCCAAGGAGGGTGGCGTCGCCCCTTCGGTCGCCGGCACTTTGTCCGAGGTGGAGGCCGAACTGGAGAGGCAGAGCTCGACTCCGGTCCATGGGGCCGACTTCGAGGGGCTCGACCTGGCGGAGGAGGGCAGGGCTCGACTTCCAGGGGCTCGACCTCGAAGGGGCTCCACTTGGCGGAGGAGGGCTAGGCTCAACTCCGACAAAGGGGCTCGACTTCGAGGGGGCTCGACCTGACGGAGGAGGGCAGGGCTCGACCTCGAAGGGGCTCGACCTGGCGGAGGAGGGCTGGGCTCGACTCCGGACCAAGGGGCTCAACTTTGGGGGGGCTCGACTGACGAAGGAGGGCAGGGCTCGACTCCGGATCAGAGGCCTCGGCCTCGGAAGGGCTCGACCCAGCGGAGGAGGGCTAGGCTCGACTCCGGTCCAAAGGGCTCGGCCTCGGAGGGGCTCAATCTGGCGGAGGAGGGCAAGGCGCGACTCCAGCCAGAGGGCTCGGCCTCGGAGGGGCTCGACCTGGCGGAGGGCAGGGCTTGACTCTGGCCTAAGGGGCTCGGCCTCGGAGGGCTCAATCTGGAAGAGGAGATCGCTCGGCTCTGGCCTAGGCATCCCGAGCTTGCGAGAGTGGCCTGGTGGAGGACAAAGCTCGGCTTCAACAGGCCGCCCCGACATTCTAAAGGAGCTCACCCGGCGAAGGAGTCCGAGGAGGAGTGTCCGTCGTGGCAGCCTTTTTGACATGGCGTCTAACAGAGATTACACGTCAGCGATTTGCCACATCAATTAATATTATAAAATAAAAATTTATTATAATATATAAAAATAAGATAAAATATATTAAATATATTATATATATTAAATTATAAATTATAAATTTTATTATAAAAAATAATAAAAATAATAAATATTTTATAATATAATATAAAATTTATAATTTAGTCGGTGCTAGTTTGATCTCTAGTTCGTCGCCAATCCAGTTATTAGTTTGCCCACTAGGCCAGTGCCAGTTCGACCACTGGGTGGGTGCCAGTCCGACCGCCAGTCCAGTTGCAGGACCGGTGCCGGTTCGGTTGCTAGTTCAGTGCCAGTCCAATCGCCAGTCTAGCTGACAGACCAATGCCGTCTAGCTACCAATCCAGTCACCAGGTCGGTGCTAGTCCGATCGTCAGTTCGATGCCAGTCCAATTATCATTTGCCTGCAAGCTAGTTCGATAGCTGGGTCAGTGCCAGGCCGGTGCCAGTCCGACTACCAGGTCGGGCGGGTGCCTATCGTGTCCTGGGCTTGCATCGACATACTATGTTTGCACCCTGTCGCCTCAGGTCCTGCCACTTAACAGACATCCCATTTAGGGACGGACCACACCAATTTTTCAAGAGGAGCAAAAAAAATAAAACAGAAAATATTATAATATTTATAAATATTTTTAAATATTTTTTATAAAATATTATTTAAATTAAATTTGTGTTGTTTTATATAACTAAATTCATCAATAATAGAATCTACTATAAAATTTTCAGCTATCTCCTTCTCAATATAAGTAACTAAATAATCAACAAGAAAGTGGTCTTCCATTATTGCACATTTGGTTTTGACAATCTTCATTGCTAAAAATGCTCTCTCTGTAGCAGCAATTAAAACTGTAAGAGTCAATACAAGACGAATCAGTCTATTAATGAGTGGATAAATATCTAATTTTCTTGTTCTCACCAATCCTTGACATAATTCTTAAATGTAGACATTCTGGAACTCGGGATTCTTTAGAACATCAATATGATAATATTATAATCGATTTCTCAAAAATCTTCTTCATTTTCACTGAAATCTTCTGGATAGAATTTCTCTGCAAGCTGACATATACTCTCTAAATTGAATAACTTGTAACAATCTCTAGGATCCAAAGCACTGCTAAAATTAATAACTCAACTACATCATCACTGAATCTACTATACAATTCATGCAATTGAGTATTAATAATAGCATTAGATATATCAACCTGAAAATGATGTTCATTTGTAATATCACTTTGTCGATGATCTCGACCACCATGCTTATAAGTAGCAGTTATATCTGAAACATCAATATCATATTTTTCATAAAACAGTATCACATTATCTAAAAAACGTCTATCCATCTTTTCTTAATTGTTGAAGTAAAACCTTTGTAGTTTTTATCAAATGCATGTATTAAGAATGTTGGGACTTTCTTTGTAAAACTTGACAAAGAATATCAGTTATCTCTAAGATTTTTATCATCAAATGCAAT
The DNA here is from genome assembly GCA_021397845.1 of Areca catechu. NCBI lineage: Eukaryota > Viridiplantae > Streptophyta > Magnoliopsida > Arecales > Arecaceae > Areca > Areca catechu. The sequence goes on from JAHSVC010000041.1 coordinate 680,804, forward strand.
ATAAAAATAAATTAAAATAATGTCAAGCAATGTAATGCACTATCGGTATCTCCACGTTAAACATAACCAACTCCATCATGAGTAATATCCTCAAGAACAGAACAACTAAGAAAAACTTTTTCAAGCTGCGAATAGAATTCAAATATAAACTCCATCTAGTCTCACCAGGTCTTCGTAAACTGTTAATCTAATTTGCCCGCTTCCAGATTCAAGCTCATCAATGTCTAATGAATTTATAATATCGGCTACTTGTCTTGCTCTTAATTCATCATGATTTTGTAGAAGCATTTACAATATTAACAATATTTAGCAAATCATTGAAAAATTGATAAATAATAAACCTCTTTTGATGCAGCCACCAGTGCTAATTGAAGTCTATGAGCCAAGCAGTGGATATAATAAGCATATGGACGATCATTATTAATCAGAACTTTCAAACCATTCCATTCACCACGCATATTGCTAGCCCCATCATAACCTTGATCTCTGATATGTTTAATGCTTAAATTATTTCTTGAGAGAATATTATAAATAGCATCTCTAAGAGTTGAAGAAGAAGCTGTATCTAAGACATGGACAATATCAAAGAATCACTCTCTTATGAATCCATTTTGTCAATAAATATCAAAATAATAGCCATTTCTTCTTTTCTTGATTCATCCTGAGCTTTATTAATAATTATACAATATCTGGCATCACCAATTTGTCCCTAATGGCTCTTCTCACTTTTCTTGAAAAAATTTATAGAATCTCCTTTGTATCTTAGGTGAAGTACATGAAGCATAACTAGGAGAATTTTTCAAAATAACTTTTCCAACATCCTTATTATAACATGCCAAAATTTTAAGTAGTTCAAGAGAATTATTTTAATTTTTTGAATTTGGACATTCATCATATCCTCAAAAAGTACAAGCCTGAAAAGTAAGCCATCTAATTGCATCCATAGAGGTCTTGAGCTGTGAATGATTTTGAGCAAGTTGTTCAGAGGTTTGCTTGTCAATTACTTTTTGAATATGTTGCATCTCATTTATCAGATCATGATAGCTCTTCATAGTAACATTATGTGAAGAATTTGAATTTTTTCCACATATCCAAGAAATGCACAATTCTCTCCGTCATTTACTTTTTTCTAATTTGAAATCTACCTATAAATTTGCTTTTTCTACACTTGGCTTTGAAAAGAGATAGCAAACAAAAACAATAAGCAGCACTTGTAGTTGGAGATTATTCAAGCCAACTAGGATGCTGATTGAACCAATGTGATTGAAAATGTCTGCGATGATTTTATGAACCAATAAGATCATACTTGTCCAATATTGGTTGATAAGGACCAAAACTAAAATAGGCAGTCGAATTTCATCATGTTGATTCACAGGATATTTCCAAATTTATTTGTGCATTCCAGGATCTCTTTCTAATTCATGGATATTAATATAATTGGTTCTAATATTTATTTTTTAGATGGCCTTTCTTCTGTTAGAATAGTATCTGTTTTTGAAATTAGTTGATCAAGTTAATTCTCAGCCTTAATCTCATATGTAAGTAGCGTAGCTCCACCATCAATTTTTTCTGCTACTTCTTTTTCTTGAAAAAATCACTAATTTTTGACTCATAGTGAACATATAATATGAATAAAATTATAAGGAAAAAATTGATAGCATAATTAATTTTTAGATATCCATGAACATTTATGCTAAACTTGACTCCAGTCCAGAGGCCATGAAATCATTTATAATTTAGTTATCCTATATTTCATAATACTGATAAAATAAAGGTTCAAGTGCAGGTCAATGGAAAAAGAACAATAGTTAGCTCTTAGCCATGTTCTCCACTAACGGAGATCAAATAATAGATAGCAAAATCTTTTTGTTATAAATTGTAAGCTATTTATAAAATCTAAAATATAATTATATGATAAAAAAAGTATTGTCATAACATTAACATATATTTTTTATTTCTACCAAGAATTAGTTGTGACCAAATGGAATCATAATTAAGAGAGTAAGAAATGTTTGCCTTTACTTACTGGATTTTGAACTTATCACAAGAAATGATAATGGAGGGCTGCCAGTCTGCTACTGATATTTTTCAATAAGATGACCCAATCCACCATAAATTTCTGAAATAAATAAATAAAAAAAGAAGATAAGTTTAGCAACTTATATTATTCTCACTTGATAATTAATTAAATAATTAATAAATCTTTACTTGATAATTGAATGAAAATTGGATAATAATTGATATTTTAATAAATTGGACTATGGAACTAATAACCGAAGAGGGAAGATTGAGGCCCGGAAAGGGGCCAGACCGACTGCCGCGCTGCTCTGGCCTCTGCGGCTCTGTCTGTTGCCGATTGCTGCTCTTGGGCATAAAACAGGTGGTCCGGCACCTGCGCATAGACGGAGGTGGAGGGCGGAGGCATCGTCAACTCCAGTATCAGCGTCGATGGCATGTCGCCATGTTGAACACGACTCACGAGTGGAACTAAGCCCGACGATGGTGGTGCGGAAGAGAAGAGTGGCCGTCGGTGCACTGTTTGAAGCCAGCAGCAGCCGGCGGGTGGGGTGGCATCGCAATGGCTGGGGTCGACTGTCACCTTCACCGACGACGGGTGAGGTGGTGTCACGATGGCTAGGGTCGACCATCTCCTTCGTCGACGACAGGTGGGGTGGCATCATGATGGTTGGGATCGACCGTCTCCTTCATCAATGGTGGCTATCGGGATAGACAGGCAGATGGCTCACAGTGGATGGGATGGGGTTTGTCGGTTTGGGCTTCGCCACTTTGGGATTTTGGAGAAGGAGATGGGGATGACTTTGACTGATTTCAAGAATTTGAGAGAGGGGGCCAAATACTATTATATTTGTTTACTTTAAATAAACATAGCTAACTGAGTTGATTACGAAAAAATTAGGGGGGCCAAGGCCCCTTGCCTGCTGGTGGTTCGCCTTTGGCCCCATCCCATCATGCCTTACTGATGGCATTGGGTGCGACGCCGCCGCCGTAGTCGGTGCATGCGCATCATAAAATTGGTGAACTAGCACCTGCCTGGCAATTGGATTGGCGATCAATCTAACACTGGTCTGGAAGCTAGATTGGTGACTGAACTAGCACCACCCTGGTGGCCGGACTGGGCATCAGCTTGGCGACCGAACTGGCACTGGCATGGCAACCAAATTGGTGACCGAACTGGTATCGATCTAGCAGTCGAACTGGCATCAGATTAATGGCTAGATAGGCTACTAGACTAACACCAAACGGCGATCAAATTGGCACCGACTAAATTATAAATTCATATTATATTATATAAATATTTATTTTATTTATCATATTTTTCAATATAATATATAATATATAATCTATTATATATAATATATTTATTATATTTATTATATTATTTATATTATTTATTTATATTATAATAAATTTTATTTTATAATATTAATATTTTATAATATTATTAAGGTAACAACTTATGATTTTATTTATATATTTTTAATTTTTAATTTTTTAGTTCTGTTTGGAAAAGGAAGGTGCATGAATGAGGTAAAGCCGCAGGTATGACTTGCTCCTTTGCTTAAGGAGAAGTCATAGGTACAACCTGTAACTTTTCTTACTTTTTAATTTTTTAATATTATTTTAAATATTTAAATATTTTTATTTTGAAATTTGAAATGGTAGATTTAACATGTGGCTTCGCTCAAAAAAAAGCCTCCGATAAAACTAGCGGCTTCTTATATGGCAGCCATGCAATCCCAAGAATGCTATTTTTATAATATATTTCAAAAAAAATATTATTTTAATAAATATTTATTAAAAAATATTATTTTAAAAAAATCTTCCTGTAAAGTCCATCCAACCCAAGCTTTGAGATATTATTTATCTTCATCGATGTAACAATCTAAAATCCCATCCAAAATATTAACCAAAAATATTATTTAAATATCTTAATTTAATATAAATAGTCAAAATCTATCTAGTAATACATAATTGATGTCCTTACAAATATATCATTTCAAATACACGTTTGTATGAACCCTGATGCATTTTTTCTATTTAATCTCTGGTATCTGCACGATCTAGATCCATTCAAATCCAATTATGAGTACTATAAATTCAATTACAAATATCACAATCAAACTCTAATCAATTCAAATCATTACAGTAAAAAGGGCAAACGGTGACCATTTTTTTTCAACGTTTTGGTGGAGCGTCGAGAGAATCTGAAACCCGTCGTTGCTTTTGAAAAACGTCGGTATTTTCCGATGCTTTAAGCATCGCCAAGTATCCTACGTTTACCGATGTTATAAAGTATCACCGAACTTTCGAAAAATGTCGTTAAAATTCTGGAATTTCCGACGCTTCTAACTGTCACCGGGAGCGTCGCCGGATTTTTGAAATTCCTTTTCCCACCCCGGGTCCTAGATCCCGCCATTTGCTCGATTCGTCGACCTAGTTCCTCCTTGTCCTCCTCCACCTCCGCTCGATCCGCTGACCTAGCTCCTCCTCCTTCTCCTCCAATCCGGCCCTAAATCCCATGCTCGAACCACCGGTGCAACCTCCTCCACGATCCCTCCCTCCTCTTGCTCGATCGACCGGTAGCTTCTCCATCTCTTCCATCAACTCCTCACGCGCCGGCCTCCTCGATCCCTCTCTGTTCATCAAATTCATGAATTTGCTCTCATATTTATTTTGTTTTGTTATTTTTTTTATCTATTATTACTTATTATTTTTTTTTTTTGTCCATTATTTTTTTATGTAAAATGTTTAAGAGAATCTTTCGTAGCTGAGGAATCTTATGGATATGCCGACACTAAGATTCTATGCTATGATATCTTAAAACATGAAAAAGATGGTGAACTTGTCACCTTATGGATCATGTTTAAAATTTAGCACAATTCTGGGCCATGCTAGCATCCTTCATCCATGCATGCCAGCCATCCAAAAAGTCATTTCTCATCGTTAACTAAAGTAGAGGTGGCTCACGACCATTAGACATTACTTACAAGAGATAAAATCCACAATGATGTTTTCAACGATGACCTACCTTTCATTTTACAGCCTCCCGACCTTTTTTTCGTGCGTCGGCGGTCTCCCGCAACCCCCCAACCCTTTTTACCATCACGGTTTCCCTCTTCTCCCCAAAACCGAGCCATATATCCCTCACTCCTCCCCTCCTCCTCCTCCTCGTCCGATCCCTCACTCCTCCTCCTCTCCTCCTCTGATCCCGAGCCCTAGATCCCTTCCTCCTCCTCTTCCTCCTCCGATCCCTCACTCCTCCTCCTCCTCCGATTCCGAGCCCTAGATCCCTCTCCTCCTCCTCCTCCTCCTCCGATCCCGAGCCCTAGATCCCTCCCTCCTCCTCTTCCTCCTCCGACCCCTCACTCCTCCTCTTCCTCCTCCTCTTCCGCCAGGGGCAGCCCCCACCCGAAGCAGCTCCATCGCCGCCACCTCCGCCACCGAGAAGCCTCTCAGCAACCACCACGGGGGGAAGACCTGACCCTCGGCGCGATTCTCCAGCACGATGCAGTCCCCCGGCAGTCGGCCCAGCTCCCTGCGACCATGGGGGCCTCCCAGCCTACCCGATCCTCGGCCTGGCACCCTCCGACGAAGCCGACACCGTGCCGGATCCCCCCGCCTCCGATCTGCCACCTCCCGACCCCGGCGCGGGATCGTCGGCTTCCCCCTCGGCATCAGTCTTGGCCTCCAAGGGCAGGGGCGAGGCCGGTAATCAGGTGGCTGCCGTTGATGCCCTCGCGTCGGGTATGAGCGGGCTCAGCTTCCAGGAGACGGGGGAAGACGAGAATTACGATTATGGGAGGGGGGATTTCATAGAGCATGCTTGCGGTATTGTGGGGTGCAGAACCCAGCATGTGTCGTAAGGTGCAACGTTCCGTCATGCCGGAAATGGTTCTGCAACTCGAGGGGAAATACATCGATCGGGATCCCACATCATCAATCACCTGGTGCGTGGTGTAAGTTCCCTGCCCTCATCTTCTTCTTATATGCTCTACTACAGTCGGAGTGTGCTCAATTTCGGATTCCTCGGGCTTTTGTCCCAGGTGGAGGGTTCCCTGCCTGATGCTGGATGTTTATAATATCATCCGCATTGCCTATCCATGGGGTGCTCTAGTTGGTGTTTGTTCGTTGTTCTAATAATCCATCTTGCTCAGATGGTTTGTCTTATTCATTTACATTTGTGTCTATATTATAGTCTATCTCTTGATCAGCAGATTTCTTTCACCAATCAGTTTGACAAGATGCTGTGGATACTTTCAGCTTCTCATAATTTTCATTAGAATCTAATCTTTATCCATATGGATTGGCACCTTTAGTGTATTCCCTTAATATGGATTAATTTTTTACTTTCCATCTACTATTTTAATATCCTTACATAATCTCTTGGGGGCTGAAATGCAGGTAATGGTTCCTAACGACTATGCTCAGTTTATTGACACCTTGACATCCCTTGTGAACAACAAGTTCATTTCTTTCATTCTTATCTATTTCACATAAATATAGAGAGGCTAATTAAGTAGCTAATTACTTAGCTAACTTGGCACTCTCTAGGTCCTTGAAATGGCACAATAATGTAGAAGTTTGATCTCTCTTGCTGATATATTCTAAATGCGGATCAACGGGCGGTTCATTTTACTCAATACTAATATATGTTGAAGCTTTTATTCTTATCTCCTTTCAGGGATGTTCATTTTACGAAGTTCTTCACAGTTCAAGTTATATGGGACTATGGTTGCCAAAACATCATTTTCGAAATGTTGGTAGCATCGGTTATACGTCGGTACACTATGATGACCCTGGTATTTACATAGGATTATAAGTTTCCTTTGGTGTCACTGCTGAAGTTTAGATTATGGACAATATTCAATAACTATTGGATTGCCAAAGATTGTGTCATTTTGGACCACCTCGAGGTTCTACTTAATAAATACTCCATTGATGCTACATTGTGGTCTGGGTTTCATAGTATTGCTACTTCATGATTCACACTTACCTGGTGGCCGTTTCATATACTTTATGATTCAAAGCATGCTACGCTATGGTCTGGAGTTCACAGTATATTTGTGTATTACGTGCTATAACACATTTCAGCACAGGGGTAATACGATGCTTTCGCCCATTATTCTGGAGTTATGGCATTTGGAAAATCTATGAGCTGGTTCTTCATACTTGCACACCCAAGTATCAGTCTTTAAGTATTCTACTTCTCTCTAATTCATTAGATTAATACATCAACTGAATTGGAGGGCTACTCTTCTTCAAGTTAATGCATGTCAGTGTTACTGTCTACATTATATCAGTAAATTTCATATATCATCATTCTTCTCTACCATCCTGGTGGATTATACTCTACTGCATTGATGGATTATATCAGTAACAGAGTTAATAGAGTTGTTTTTTTTCACTCATTTTGTTTTTAATGTGCAGGTTTCTTATCATCTTTATTATAGTCTGATTCAAGCTAGGCCCAGCAAGTTACTTTGTTCAGGCGCCATGTGTTGGTTCCTGTTAATCTTATATGCTTAGTTTCATGCTTACAACTTTACTTATCTTCTCTCTCTACTACACCTTAAGGAATGATAGAGCTATAGCATCTTTTATATATTGGAGTTCAAGGATCAAAGCTTTTATCCAGGAATCATTCTACATATGCGTTTTGGATCTGTATTGGTGGGTTCTTCAGAATATCTCACTTACCTTGTTTGTAGTATATTATCAAATGGATTCTGTAGCAAGCTCAATCTTCTTTCATTTAGGCCTAATGTTATCTGATTAAAATGGAGCAAAGAGATTCCTGCACTTGTTGCTTGCTACAAAGTGGCAATGTTTTCTTTCACTCTTCTAATTCTTGCAGACAGCATCTTTTTCCGTTGGTACTATGGATACAAATTCATTTCTGATACATAGACTCATTATCTGGTACAAAGTGGTAACGCATTATACTGTACAAAGGCTCTTCTGCTACACTAACTCATTCTCTGGCATACTGTACTTGGTTTCTTCTCTTTTTCCTTGACAGAGAGAGTTTTCATATATTGCCTGCAGTATATTTTATTCTCTTCAGAGTATACAACACATTACTCTGTTTTTCATGCTCAACTAGCTTCCTGGGAGGTGTTTTAAAAGTTGGCAGTTAATTCTACTGCTTCACCTATCAATTATTCAAACAACAGTAACTTCAACTTGGTCTTCTGCTGTACCTGTTAATGTAGGCAGCAGATCTGGTCTTCTCTTCCAACACAGCAGCACTATTTGTATAAAAGGACAGTAGCAACTTCAACTTGGTCACATCTTATGGCATCTAATTATTTAGTTTACACAGTTGTTACTTATACAAATATCTTCTCTGCAGCTTTGTTCAACACTTGGTCCATTACCATCTACTTCAAAGTTGCTTCTTGGTTTATGCTATATTTATTGTGCATGTTATGTTTTGTTCACACTGAAACAAGACGATTATGTGTCTTTTCTTTGTTGTTTCTTTATGATCTGGTTCTGCTGTATGCACTGTTATTCAGTTTATGTAAAGTAGATGCCTAGTTACCAGAAAAAAAAAAAAAAAACTACTAGGTTTTTCATCTTGTTGTTTTCGGCCCATTCTTTTGTCTTGGGCTTTGTAGACATACAAATGAACACATTAGGTCCAAGCTTCCAATGAGCATTGAAGGCATAAGATCCACAGCACTCGATGCTCCTATTGATGGGCCGAGCCAAGGCACAAAGGCGTTCGGTCTGGTGCAAAATGACGGAATGAAGGCTGATCGAATCACTTGCAGAGTAAGAAGAATGCTGAGTCGAGTTGCAATTTATCAACTGAAGAATTATGGATTTTATGTTCGAGAAAAAGAATGATGCATTTCTGAGAATATATATATATATATATATAATATAAAGTATATGGAAACATCTTTCGGACCTCCTGCATTTGTATGAATATATTCACCAGTTTTTCTTTTCTTCTAGTAAAAATAAAAAATATGGAGGACCAATGAGGGGCTATATTTAGTTCCAGAAAAATTTTAGATATTCGTATGAAATCAAAAAATTTCAAATAACACCTTCCAACTAATTATTTCAGGCAAAGCACTATGTAATTACATACGGTAGAATCTAGCCCGCAGTCCATGTACGTTGTTATATATTTTTGGATGCTTAAAGGTTTGTTGGGTTTTTTTTTTTTTTGGTAGATGGCGATTATGGAGAATAGCTTTATATCAACTAAATTGTTCCTCAAGTAAAAGTGGTGTATATATATATATACACATATGATGATGAATACTTGAATTATGTCATTGTATTCACTTATATTATAAAATATGGTTACATATTTTTTATTTTTTGATATAGTTTAATTTTGTATTTTTTAAAATTAATTTTGGAATTTTCTATAATTGTGCTATGAAATTTATGAATATTTTTTTTTTGCTGATGAAATGATAGAAATATTCATTATTATTTTTATTCCCTTGTATCTTTTGCGCTATGTTATTGGATGGTTTTCTTCCCAACATTGTCTTTTAGCTAATTTTATTGATGGTTGTTATTATAGAGATGAATGTGATTAATATTTCACCTAAGATTATGATGGATCCGATGATTTTTTGCTATGATAGTGGGTTTAGTAGTGCTTTTTTTTTTTTTTTTGAAAAAAATTCATCAAAGTTAGAAAAGATCATAGAAAAAAACATTGTTATGGACTGATATTTTTACTAAAAACTATTTTGTTGTTAATATTGAATGATCCGTATTTGGTTGGATTATATTTAAAATGTATCATGTTATTTCTAACTATGATCATTTATTTTTATTCACGTATAGTTTGTAAAAATAAAAATATTGCTTATAAGTTCGGCACCTTATTTTATATATCTTGATTATAGCTCTGTACGAAACACGGGTCAGTCGCTAGTATAGCATAAGAAAGGAAAAGATAGCTGTAACAATAATATTAATTTATTTAAAAAAAAAAAAAAATGAAATTTTCGATGTTTTAAAGCATCGGGAATAATCTTATTCCAAGCATTTTTTCGACGTTTTTAAGTATCGGAAATAAGGTTATTCTCGATATTTTTAAAAGTGTCAAAAATAAATTATTTCCGATATTTAAAAGCATCGGAAAAATTCTGTTCACCTGCGATGCGTGGCAAAAGCATCGGCAAAAATCCATTCTTCACTCCTTTGCGATGTTTCTGCCAAGCGTCGAGAAAGTTTTCCCGATGTTTTAAAATATCAAAAAAAATAAAAAAAATGTCGAAAAAAATATATATATTTTTTGTAATGTAACTAAATCGTTAAAATAGAAATCATCCATTCTCATTTACAGCACTAAGCCCTTCGCTAAATATTTTGTATATATTTTTATATGCAGGCATGCTTACAATGCTTCATCTCGTGCCTATCGTCTTATCCAAATGATCTATGCATGAGAGAGAAGGTCCAAGCCACTAATAGGTCCAAACCCTTAATTGCACTGCCTTGGTTCCTGGGGTCAAGAAGTCAAGCATGGATAAACCGACAGAGATTCTGGCCATCCAAAATTGAAGCCTTTATTAATAAATTGACCCGTATCATGTCCATTTCAGACTCCATGAGACCATGACCATGATCTAGAACTTGGGATTGTGCTAACGCTACCCATGTCACCTTGTAATTTACTTGTATTATGTATACAATGCCTTTTATTTCTTTTTTTTCAACATATGCACATGCTATATCATAGCTAGGCTAATTCATTGCTGAGTTGGTGACTCTGATTTAACTAATAAGAACCATCAAAAAATATCTAAATTTCTTATAATTTTAAATTTTTAGAATAATAATATGTTCTTTATGTATGGGTTGTATCTGGTATATTTAGAGTTAAATTTTATTTTGTTATTGCTACTATTGAGGAATCTAAAGATCTAAGCAACTTATCCCTAATTAAGAGTCTCTCTAAATGCATGTGATGTGCGAGACCGCTGACGTGGGTAGCTAACAAGGGCCACATCAAAGGAGACCGCTGCGTCGGATGCCAGGCAACACCTCAGCCCGGACCGTTCTGCCGTGTTGAGCTGAGCCCCCTCAAGGCAATGAGCCGAGCTCCGTCCTTCGCCAGGTCTGGTCTGTGAGCTCGGGATGCCTAGGCCGGAGCCGCCCTCTGCTCTCCAGAGTGAGACCCTCGGAGGTTAGTGCCCTATGGTCGAGGTCGAGGTCAGTGCTCACCCGCCAATGTGGAGCCTCTCCGAGCGCGCGCCTTTGGATCGGGTCTGCCTTCCACCCTCTAGAGCGAGACCCTCGGAGGTTAGTGCCCTGTGGTCGAGGTTGAGCTCAGCGCTCACCCGTCAATGTGGAGCCTCTCTGAGCGCGCGCCCTCTGGACTGGGTCCGCCTTCTGCCCTCCAGAGCGAGACCCTCGGAGGTTAGTGCCCTGTGGTCGAGGTCGAGCTCAGCGCTCACCCGCCAATGTGGAGCCTCTCCAAGCGTGCGCCCTCTGGACCGGGTCCGCCTTCTGCCCTCCAGAGCGAGACCCTCGGAGGTTAGTGCCCTGTGGTCGAGGTCGAGCTCAGCGCTCACCCGCCAATGTGGAGCCTCTCCGAGCGTGCGCCCTCTGGACCGGGTCCGCCTTCCACCCTCCAGAGCGAGACCCTCGGAGGTTAGATCCTGGGTGAGGTCGAGCTCAGCGCTCACCCGCCAATATGGAGCCTCTCCGAGCGTGTGGAGCCTCTCTGAGCGCGCGCCCTCTGGACCGGGTCCGCCTTCTGCCCTCCAGAGCGAGACCCTCGGAGGTTAGTGCCCTGTGGTCGAGGTCGAGCTCAGCGCTCACCCGCCAATGTAGAGCCTCTCCAAGTGCGCGCCCTCTGGACCGGGTCCGCCTTCTGCCCTCCAGAGCGAGACCCTCGGAGGTTAGTGTCCTGTGGTCGAGGTCGAGCTCAGCGCTCACCCGCCATGTGGAGCCTCTCCGAGCGTGCCCTCTGGACCGGGTCCGCCTTCCGTCCTCTAGAGCGAGACCCTCGGAGGTTAGTATCCTGTGGTTGAGGTCGAGCTCAGCGCTCACCCGCCAATATGGAGCCTCTCCGAGCGCGCGCCCTCTAGACCGGGCCCGCACTCTTCCCTCTTCCATCGAGGTGGCCACACGAGCTCGGAGCATCCAGACCGGAGCAAGCCCTGCCATCCCGGAACACTGACGAGCCGCCCGAGGACTACGGAACGGCGCCCCCATACTGCCATAACTACCTGTCGGCGTAGTACTTCCAGGGGGATGGGCCAGCCAGAAAGCACGAATCCCTAGGACGGCGACCCCAGATCGAGGCTCTGCCAAGCTTCCCGGAATGGGACGACTGGAGGGAATGTCAGAACGAATGGAAGCTTCCCTTACCACCTGTCAGGAAAGACGTCTCGTCCACGGCACGGAATCCTGCCCCACGTGCCTGCCAGCCCAGCGAAGATCCCAAGGCAAGCACCTGACGGCCAATTTTCAACTACAAAGAACAGTCGAAACCCCCAAAGGGGGAGGTAATAATATCAATCATCAACAACACAAGCGCAAGCTCGATCGAGAGGGCAAAGCGCCACCACTATCACTCGAAAGGAAAACGAGAGGGAAACAAGGAGAGGTGGAGGAATAGGGAACCCCTTTGTCCCGTTATCATTTTCCCTGTTACGTTTTCATCTTCACACAAACTCTCACTCCTAGTGCGGAGTCCATCAAGAGGGGCCCGACAAGGAGGATTTGTTCTCCTGGATCGTTACTGACTTGACCGTCAGAGTGCCCCCGCCGAAATCCCGGCCCGGGTCACTAACCCCTGTTTCGCAGGTCTAGGAGCAGAGGACCGCCAGGCGACGAAGGGAGCGCACTCGACACGGCAGCAGCTACGGACCATGGCAATCTTGGCGGCAATAGCATGAATAGAGAGTGAATAGATCCGTTGAAATTTTAATGGAGCAGGATTTTCAGATATAAATATTTTTAAACAAAAGATCAAGAAAAGGATTAATAGTGGATATGTAGGAAAAAAATAAAATGACAAAGGATGAGAAAAGTCATGATTTTAGGTTAGAGACAAATCATGTTATGGCCTGGATTGGCCTAGTCCACTTGATTGGCTAGGCCACCTACGCTCCACTGCATGTGCATGAAAGTATTTTTTATAAAGTAAAAATGATAATAGTAGTGCCGGTGGTGGTCGTAATTAATAACTTTAGAATGGATAGTTTATTAGAGATTTTGTATAACCTACTAACTATGTAGAACTAACTTGAAACGTAGTCTTGAATGAGACAAATAAATCACTAAACTAATCTTCATTTTGGGTTCTAAGTTAACCCTATCTATGATTCATGATCTTGTTATGTTGGTAGTTTTTATGTTATATAGAACTACTTGTTTTGTTGTCATTTTCTTATCAGGTATTTGCTTGGAGAGTAAAGAAGCTCTGTAACCAATGTCAAAATTGGTTTAAGGTTTGTATGGTGGCTATGATGATTATGTGATGTATGTTTGGCTGATTCAATTGTTTCTAATGGCAACAATCTTGGATGGCCTTCTTTTGTAGGCAACCGATTGTAATCGTTTTGATTTAGTTGCAGATTAAATAGTATATAACTGAGCCTCCTCCTTAATTTGATTATTTATTATTCTTTTCTTAGTAGATGATTTCTGTTTCTTTATAAATTTCTTAGTATATACCTGCATCTTACTGAACATGTTATGCTTTAAGGTTAGTTTATTATTATAAATCTTTTATTTCAATACCATTTATAGCTTTGTTACGATCAATATGATTTTTAAATATTTTTTAAAAAACTTGTATTGCATAGAAACATAGACCAGTCAATTGATTAAAGTACATATTCTACAGCATCCGTACAATTATTTTATTTTTGTACGGATGGGAGAAATATGTACAGTGGTCAATTGATTGTCCAGTTTGGAAAGTTTGAGAATTGCAAATAATTTTATAGGTGCTTATAGTAATCAAACGGTATGGATAGAGTTCCAGATATATTTCGGATAGCATTTCTTTTTAGTTCTCCTCATACATATTTATTGTATGGGAGAACTAAGGGGAAATGCTGGTGATATTTTTCTGGAACTTCTATTGCGTATCCTTTGGTTACTGTAAATGACCTATATAATTAATGCAATTCTTGAATGGGATAGAACATTTTACCTATTAGTTGGTGATGTGGTGCATTTAATAATACTGTAATTGATCTATCGAATAAACTTATTTAAATATATTATGTTCTTACAAATATTTATTATTTCAGTTAGTTTTATCTAACAATGGATAAGAATGGATAACTAAACCGAGAAATGGCAAAGAATATCTGGATGGAGTTCAGAATTTCATTAAATTTGGTATGGAGAGAAGTAGTATCAATGGAAAGATTTTATGTCCATGCCGAAAATGTGTAAATTCCAGTTCTCTATATCCAAATACTATTGAAGAACATTTGGTATGGAATGATTTTTTGAGGTTATATAGAGTGATTTTTTCATGGAGAGTGAAGGTTACCATCTACATGTAACCAAACCTCTAACATGGAACATATATCTAATTTTGGATCCAGTAACCAACAGAAAAATCTTGCAAGAGATGATATCAGAGGTTTGCTCAGAGATGCTTTTGAATATGGTGCTCAAAATCCTGGAGATTTCAGTGGATGACAAGTAGCAGATGGGCTACTTGATGGTCCTATATTTACTGAATCTATACATAATGAGGAGCCGATACCCCCAACTAATGTTGGAATAGATCGTTATCAGAAATTGATAAGAGATGTAGATCAAGACTTATATGCTGGTTGCAAGGACTTTTCAAAAATTTCTTTTCTTGTACATTTATTCATATAAAAATACTTGAATGGATGGTCTAGCAAGAGTTTTACTATGTTGCTCAAGTTGTTAAAGGATGCATTTCTTGAAGGTACTAGTTTACCAACATCTTGTTATGAAGCCAAAAAATTAGTAAAGGAATTGGATCTTGGATACAAAAAGATTCATAGCTGTCCAAATGATTGTATATTATATTGGGATAACATGCCGATCAAGAGTCGTGCCATGTGTGTGGATGTTCAGATGGATAAAGCAAAAAGAAAATGAGAGTGAGGGATTAGATGAATTGGATACAACACAAATTAAACAAAAGCCGGCGAAGGTATTACGTTATTTTTCTCTTATACCTAGATTAAAAAGGATCTATGCATCATCAAAGATAGCTTCGTCAATGAGATGGCATGATGAAATACGTATAAAAGATGAAATACTGAGACACCCAGCGGATAGTTTAGCATGAAAAGCATTTGATGATAGACATCCTGATTTTGTATCTGATGCTCGTAATGTTAGGCTGGGTTTAGCCAGTGATGGGTTCAATCCATTTTGGACCTTAAGTTCTGTCTATAGCACCTGGCCAGTTATTCTGATTCCTTATAATTTGCCACCATGGATATGCATGAAACAGTCTTCATTATTTTATCAATGGTCATTCGAGGCGATAAGGGTCCAGGCAATGATATTGATGTTTTCTTACAACCTTTAATAGATGAATTGAAACAACTATGGGAGGGTATCAGTGCAATTGATGCTTTGAATGGCCAAACATTCAATCTACGGGCAGCTCTATTATGGACTGTTAACGATTTCTGTATATGCTAATTTATCTAGCTGGAGCATTATGGATGAGTTGCATGTCCTTCTTGTGGTGAATCAACCTATTCAATTTGGTTAAAACATAGAGGAAAGTTATGTTATATGGACATCGTCGATGGTTGGAGGCAAATCATCCATTTCGATTTTAGAAGGATTTATTTGATGGTACTATAGAATTGAGATCTGCTCCAATTCTATTTTTTGATTCTGATATTCGTAGACAAATGCTTGGATCAGACACAGTTACGGTAAGATGACAAAGTCCTCTAAAAAGGCGAGGAAGAGATGATGTTGAGACTTCAGCATGAGAAGAAGTATCGAAGGAAGTCTACTTGCACCTTAGATACAGCAGTGTTCGAGGATCTGGATAATTTCTTTGAAGTTGAAAATGATGATGATATAATCACAGCATCTACTCATCAGCATACTAAACAATTATGGAAGAAAAGAAGATATTCTTTGACTTACCTTATTGGAAGCATAATATACTCCAGCATAATCTTGATATTATGCATATAGAAACGAATGTTTGTGATAATTTGATTGAAACAATATTAAATCTTGATGAAAAGACTAAAGAAACATGAAGGCACATCTTGATTTTAAAAAAATGGGCATCCGACATGAATTTCATCCACAAGTACTTGCAAATGATAGAACTTATATCCCTCATGCATGTTATACAATGTCTAGTGAGAAAAAGATCTCTTCCTGACAGTTTTAAAGAATATCAAGGTTCCTGATGGATATGCATCAAATATTTCACGATATATAATCTGAAAGAGTGAAAAATTTTAAATCTTAAAAGTCATGATGGACATATACTAATACAATATATTCTTCCATTGGCTTTAAGGTCGTCAATGCCGAAACAAGTTATTACGGTTTTTTTCAGTTATCATCATTCTTCAAGACATTATGTTCTAAGGTTCTTGATCCTCAAGAGCTTGATCAGTTGCAGTCTCAAGTCATACTTACATATGTCA
Organism: Areca catechu; assembly: GCA_021397845.1. NCBI lineage: Eukaryota > Viridiplantae > Streptophyta > Magnoliopsida > Arecales > Arecaceae > Areca > Areca catechu. The sequence goes on from JAHSVC010000041.1 coordinate 697,447, forward strand.
GATGGAAAAGATTTTTTCTCCTAAATTTTTTAGGATTATGGTTCATCTACTCATTCACCTAGCTTCGGAAGCTAAACTTGATGGACTGGTATAGTACAGATGGATGTACCCTATCGAGAGGTAATGCTGTAAAACTAAAATTTCATAATTTAGATATCTTTTTTTATTATTAATATGATATTAATATTAAAATTTTAATAAATATCATACTTTTTGAAGGTATCTTGTACGTTGGAAGGATTATGTACGAAACAGAGCCTATCATAAGGGCTCAATAGCAGAGGGATATATTGCTGAAGAGTGTTTAACATTTTGTTCAAGATATCTCGAAGGTGTAGAGACTGTATTCAATTTTTTTTTTGTAGAGACTGTATTCAATCGACCTCAACGTCATGGTGATATTATGGAGAATATAGATTTATACAAATTTGCATCATCCGGAAGATTTATAGAAAAAGTTGAAAGTATTGTTCTTGACCATAAATCCTTGTCACAAGCACACGTTATGTATTGCTACATAGTGATATAATATATGACTATCACAGATTAGTCTATCTACACATGGATAATACTGAATATTAGACATGTTGTTGTCAAACTTATATTGATTGTCATGCAGTGAATTTTTAGCTGTACAACGACAAGCTAATCATTCCACTCGTCCTAATCTAAGGATTGAACAAAGATAGTTGGTTGAGTTATTCCCTAATTGGCTTGCCAATCAGGTTAGTATATATAAGTCATATACTAATTTTACATACATTTAACATCGAATAAGTGATCGATAATTGATATTATATTTTCTATGTACCGGTATTGATGGAGAAAAATTGTTCAGCAGAACTAATAGCACTTGCCAGAGGTCCTAATTATATGTGAACAAATATAATGGTTTTATTATAAATGACTTTAAATTTCATACCAAGAAGTGCGAGAAATTTTGAAAAACTTAGAACAGTGATGTTATGGTAGAAGAGATGAAAATCTTATTATGGTGTACTTAAAGATATTTTTGAGTTAGATTATTATGAAAATTTTAAAGTTGTATTATTTCGATATGATTGGGTGGATATAAATACACCAAGAGGTTTGAAAAAGAACTCAAACGGATTCATACTTGTCAATTTTCCAAGATTGATACATACGGGTGTGTTATTGAAGGATGATCAATTTATCTTTTCATCTCAAGCTCGACAAGTTTTTTGTGTACAAGACTCGAAAGATAAAGAATAGGCAACTGTTATTAAGACAAAATCCAAAGACTTGTATGACATGGAAAAAAGGGTGTAAGAAGATGATGATGATACTTACACTCAGTGTATGCCTTATAATATTATGCCAGATGATCATATAATGATACAATCATTTTGGTTAGGTTGGATTCCGAAGAAGGTATAACTGGTTGATTATGACTAGTAAGTAGTTTATAAGATGGTTTACATTTTTACATGAATGATTATTGTTGGCGTGGAGTCCCTGGATCGGCGGTCGGAGCCGCTGCATCGCAGGACCGCTCCCTGGTTTACCTGCAAAACAGGTCCCTTGCCGGAGTTGTTCCGACGGGGGACACTCCGATGCCTAAATCAGTGGCGGATCCCAGCCACAGAATGGGGAAGGTGTGGAGAGTGGAAGAGAAAAAGGCTCTTGAAGATTGTAAGCGTATGTGAGCGAGGATGTTCGCGTACCTCTTCAGTAATCCTTCTGACCCTTATTTAAAAGAAGGCCTCCGGCCTACGGCCCGCTCTTTTTCCGGCGATCATGGGGAGCCAATCTCTCTCATGATTGGCGATCGTGGGTTGTCATCGAGCGGTTATGACCAGATCGGAGGCGCGGCGGCGGTAGGTTATGCACCATGATCATAGCATGATGAGTGTCGATTGTAACCGTTGGTCATAGTTCCTTTTTGGGCCAGATCGTGGTCCAAGCTTCGGATTTTCCCTTGCGTGGTCGAAGACTTGGTATTTTCCCGAGGCCGGAGATCATGTCTACAACGGGACCGAAGTACGTGCCTTCGAAAGTCGATGAGTAGTTCGGTCTTCGACCGGGATCGAAGACGTTACCCGAAGGGCCAGCCTCTGGATGTTGTAGTCCGGCATGAAGCCTTGGGTTGCCTGCAGTTGGCCTGTCCCTTGCTTGGTCCGAAGTTCGTAGTCCGGAGAAATGGGCTTCGACCAATCGAATCGGAGTTTGGTTTATAGCTGAACCGGGATATCCCAACAGTTGCCCCCTACTCTCAGTTTTCGAAGCGGAGATTTGTCTCAAGAAGTGAGAGTATTAATGCCTTGTCATTTTCCTCCTGAGAGACGGTGCAGTGGATGATTACGGGATCCTTGATTGGACTGTCCATCACGATCTAAGAATCAGATGGTGGATAGGTGTCACTCCTGTATTGGGGAAGAAAGAAAAAGTGGGTGGCCTTGGGGCCATCTTTTCTTTTCCCGTTGCATGGTGGTTGAGGCAATCTTTTGGTTGGAATTTGGATGATTGTGGTGGCTATTCTCCATCCGTTGGATGAAGGGTATACCTTATCTTGGCGGTCAGTTGCAGGTGGGTTACCTCCCAGGGTAACCTTGAGTCAATCTAACCCCGGCGGGGCTCTAGAGACCCCAACTTTTCTTTTGGGGAAGGGCGAAGATCCGGCCAAGGAGCTTCTTCAACCTCGTCTCATCCTCCGCCCAAATTATTCTGGACTACCCGTCTATTCCTCGGGTAGAATCTTCTTTTTGCTCCCTACTTCATTCCTTTGTCATGGAAGAGACCGTAGAGAGTCAGGAAAAAAAGGTTGGGCCTCGGGGGCCAAAGACATAGTAGGTCCGGAGTCGATCCCCAGCTCGACTTCTTAGGGCAAGGCAGTCCTTCTTTGGGAACGCTACCGCATCCTGAGGAGTTTTCCTTCGTCCTTCCGTGCCCGAGGAGTGGGTGAACGAACCTCCCCTCAGTGCCTAGCCGTATACGAAGATCACGTGAAAGCTGGTCTTTGGTTTTTCCTGCACCCTTTCTTTGTCAAGATCTTCCGCTTGTACCAAGTGGTGCCAGCGCAGTTGACACCGAACAGCATCAAGAACATCTGTGGGTTCTTGGTTATGTGCAGCATCGCGAACATAGAGCCTAGGACCAATTTGTTCACGGCCCTTTTCGTCCTCAAGAGGGATTTCCACAGCAACGGATGTGGGTGATTGGCCCTAGATCAGGCCGTAGGTTATCAAGGATATGCCCAGCGCCATCCACGTGTGGAAACCCGTTTTTGTGTTTGTGTTGTCTCTTAATTCATGGGGCTTCGATACGGTGTGGAAGAAGCCTCGTCTGACCTCCAATGATGGGAAGAAAGTCTTGGCGTCGATAGTCGAACTACGACCTCCTGGTCAACTCCGAAGTTGTCCCATTCGGGAATTATTGGAGGAGAGAAATCTCCACCGGGCGGGAATTAGTAGATCCCCTCATTAGGTATAGCTATAGGAATTTCTGCTCCTCTTCTTGGATTTATTGTAGCCCAATCAATTGAAGTGAAATTCTTTGCTTGCAGGTGGCGGGATGAAGCTCGGCTTGAGCTGGCTCCGTCATACTTTGGAGAAGAGGGTGGCACAAGCCCCTCTTACCAGGTCTGCGGTTCGGAAGAGAGATGGAGGGATGGCCCTGAAGGGGACCAAAGCACTTCGTCTTCCCGGGAGACCTGAGGGGAAGACGTAGTAGCCGCGGAAGGGGCTTCGTCAAGACCCCATCCAGTCGAAGCTCCGTCGGCGGCTGTTTTCCAGTTCCCACAATGGGAGCCCACCTCAGGGAGCGGATGTGCCATTGTTTTGCCCCCGTGCTATTGATAGGGGCGAAGCGCGGCAAGTCGAAGGAGAGTTCGCCTGCAGGGCTTCCTCAGCCGGAGTCCTTTCGATGAACTTCTCGGAGCTTTTGCCTACGGGGGGACTGCTGGTCCCGGTCGCAGCCAGGCAGGCGTTGAAGGGTACGCTTCTGCCTCACAACTTGGCTATTTTTGGAACCGAAGCCTTCCTAGGGTGTCCGATTCTGCCTTCACCGCCCTGCAACAGGTATGATCCTTGCCACTTCCCTGTCTTGAGAATTGTTCGATCCATGACCCCTCTCTTTTGTTGTAGTTGGTATACGACCTCACCTTCATGGAGGAGGGCCTGGGGAATGTAGACAGCCTCATCCATGACCTTAAGGAGGAGCTTCAGACTGCCAGGGCTGCCAAGGAAGTAGCCGAGGAGCTGAAGCAGTTCATAGAGGACCGTCTTGCCGGATGAATGATGAAGTTCGCGAACTGAAGGGCAACTGAGAAGTGCTCATGTAACAATTATGCTTTTTTTTAAATTGCAATTCATTTCCATTATAATTTGATTATAATGTTGACTGACTTGGTTTTAAATAATGCATGTTAGGTACACCATGCTCGAAGGAAGTGCCTAACGGATGTACAGTTTCAGTTTTCTCAGACCGAGGCCGGTACTTCGTCACAGCAGCCCGACGAGTGTTGATCAATTTCGCATCGGTCTGATGACAGTCCATCTATTTCTGCACATCCGGTGGAGGCCAGTACCTCTCCACCTCAGGACGACGCCATTCCCTCCGAGTCAGCACATTACGATCCTCTTGCAGATCATCCTGATGACAAGCCTATCATCGATGACATACAGATACAGGGTAATTTAATAATTTCATCTCATTTCAATTCATGCATATGCAATAGTTTTGATATATAATGTTATGTATTTTTTTTGTAGATGGATCTGGGAGACTTAGGCGGATGCGAGGACCCACACTAGTCCGTGATGTGTGGCAGTTACCTGAGGGTGAAAGGATAGTCATAGAGTGAACAAGCTAGGCTAGCCAATTAAAAAAGCTGCTAGCTTGTTGACTAGTTTTTGGGTACAGTAGCACGCCGGGGTCAGCTATGTCCCTAAATTATCCGAAGTGGAACGACATGCTTTTTGCCTATAAATAGAGATGATACAAGTTGTGCAGGTAAAAAAATTGATATATTATTTATATCTTAGATTTTTAACAATTACATTGCTATTTTGTTTAATACTTATTTTATTATTTTTTACATTGTAGAGCAAGTTCGTTCTCCCTCTAGATTGTTCTGATTTTGTACTTAAGTCTCTCAATCGCAAGTGAAAAGAGTATAGGGCAAGTTGAAGGGAGACTACAAGCGATAGGGTAGGACAGAGGAGCAGGTTGCAGCTACCTGTCCTCTTGATGTTCACCCTCATTAGTGGAGGGAGCTGGTGCACTATTGTTCTCCGAGAGGGCACAGGTTGTGTAGCATCATCAAACACTTAGAAATTTATTTATTTTCACTCGTCCTAATTATATTATACAATATAAACCTAATTTTAATTTTATATTGTAGACATATTCTGCTATTGGTAGAGCTGCACGAGTAGCTCAGTCTGTTCCTCACACAGCGGGATTCAAGAGTTTGCATGGCTCAGGCATGGTTTGTATGTTTCTCATCCTATAATACTTTTAGTATACTTTTAGTTTTAACATCATGTATCATCATGTATCATGCATGTACCATGTATCATGGTACGTGGGTATTAGATGTATCATTGAATTTTTTTGTAACATTTATTCTTTATATAGGCTGATCAGTAGGGGAGGGAGCCTGGTGAGGTGGAGTTCTATCGGATGACTCACGTTCACCAGGATGGCAGTTTTGTTCGGGAGGAGTCCAGATATGGTATATATTTTTTATTTATATTATATCATGATTTATAATTTTATTTGTGTTAAGTATTGATATATGAGTTTTTTATAAAACATAGGATAGGACTACCTCTATAATCGCCGAGCGTGCTGGCGAGGCTACATCTTTACTCAGAGCAGTCGCATTCGAGGTCGAGGTATTCTCGGAGTTGATGGGACCAGAGCGTCCTGGACAAGTGAGGGGTTATGGGATTAGAGTTACCCCTACTCAGTTATTTGAGGTGAGTAGATTTACTCGAGATGCTAGAGATAGTCATGACATTTACATGTTCATCGACTCGAGGATGAGATAGCAGAGCTCAGACAGACACGTAATGCAGACAGAGCAGAGATGCAGACTATTAGAGCTCAGCTTGAGCATGTTACATCTGTTCTGCATATGTTCATGTCATCTCAGGTAAGTAATTATTTATAACTTATACATATATATATATATATTTTTGTATGTTTCTAATAATTTGGAATATATATAATGTATGTATCGTAACTATATATATATGTATATCTCTTGTAGGTTCCTGATGCATCTGCCAGTCGCAGACAGGATGACGACCAGCCTCCCGTGGATCAGTGATGCCAGTGATTTTTTTTTAATTATTTTTGTATGTCTTTTATGTATTGAACTTGGATCGATATTGAGTATGTTTTGATACTTTTATATATATATAAAAAACTATTTATATTTGTATTTGTGTATGTCTTTGGATGTGATACATGTTTGAATGTTTAGTTATTTCATTTTGATAATATATACAGGTTGATATATGTATTTGATATATACAGGTATAGCTGTATATTTTTTTAAAAAAAATAAAAATTGCCGACGCTTTAAAGCATCGCTAACTTACAAATTAGCGATGCTTTAAAGCGTCGCTATCTTAGCAACTAACGACGCTTTAAAGCGCAGCTAAGTTAAACCTAGCGACGCTTTAAAGCATCGGCATATACCGACGCTTTTAAAAAGCTTCGCTAGGTTTTAAACCTAGCGACGCTTTAAAGCGTCGGGAACTTCAAATTTAGCGACGCTTTAAAACGTCGGCATATGCCGATGCTTTTAAAAAGCGTTGGCAGGTGACGTCCCCACGTTTACATAGTCGATGCTTTTGCGACGCTTTAAGAAGCGTCAGGAAGTTTCTTGCCGATGCTTAAAAGCATCGGGAAAGGCCTAAAAAGCGTCGCTAATGATCGGTTTCACTATAGTGAATAGATTCATGCCGTAGGATCCCCAGATCCATATGATCATGGACTGAATTCATTTTAAAACTATTTATAATAACTCAAAATCTCATTCAAAAATATTAATAAAAAATATTATTTAAATTTTATGATTCTATGTTAATATCTAAAATTTTTCTAATATATAGTCGATGTACAACTAAATATTTATCTGTCCAGGTCCCTACAGGAGCCTCAAGAAAGATCCGAGCAACCTGAAATGGCTTCGAAAGAATACCTAGGAGTGGTTCGCACAATGCGCAGCACATGGCCATGGAACGGTGCTGTGAACGTCCGCGTCATGCAACGTCAATTATTTATTTATTGTTTTTTCTTTTCGGACGACATAACAAGGCCGGTGTAATTTGCCCTACCAGGCCCACATTTCATGGGCTCTTGAGCTTTCATGTAGCTAACGAGAGTACTGTCCTCTTTCATATGTATCAACGTAGAGACCCACGGCTGTGTAGATGTAGCACACCCTACCAGTTGATTTGCAAAGCTTTATATTATAGGATTCGGGTTGTACCTTCCGTGCAAAAGAAGTAATAGATCTCCTTTCGCCACCTGGATGCTAGGTCACTCTTTGCAAGTTTTTGAAAGCATGATCAAATTTATCGCTAAGACGTAGTCCAGTTGATAGAGATCTTGTCTCACTATCAATCGATCTTGGATCTGAGTAATGATTCCGAGGACGACTCGATTAAATCCAGCATTAATCCTAGAACTTGGAATAGTTGGCATGAGTGAGAGATCATAATTTTCTTCTTGTTCCTGTTCTACCAGTCCACATCTGATGGTGCCAGGGTGACTTATTTACAATGACCAAATTTCGTGACCCGTGCTATGAATGGGATGGTAGATATTGAAAAGTATGCAAAATACGATCAAACGGCTGAGGTTACCCAAAAAAAAAAAAAAAAAAAAAAAAAAAAAAAAAAAAAAAGAAGATCGTCTTATGAGTGAAAGATACAACCGGGACCTATATTATATACCTATAACTTAATAATTGAAGGCCTGCCCTCGAGTCCTAACCAACTTTCCACGAGGCTATGAGAAACACAGCAAGGAAATAACACACTTCACGATTGCCGGCTTTTGTTTGCATCCGACGAAAAAGCTGGAAAACGAGGGAAGTGAACAGGATTTCTACCTGCCCTACGCCATAGAGAACAGCCGTCCATGTCCAGTAGTTCCAAGATTAGCGGTAGCTAAGTATTCTTGGCAGCAGCAGGCTCTATTTAAATCAACCATGGTGCAGCACGGCATGCATTTTTATTCCCTCGGTTTTTACCCAAGGATCAAACCATGTACACATAAAAATTGTTGAAAGATGCAAGAATAGCATCCCTGTCCCTGAGGTGATAGCCATCCATGTTACCTTTTTGACCAAAGTTCGTGTTTGAGAAGGGACGCAGTTGTGAAATGGCTAGAAGTCACTCCATTTGCTCACACCTCACCAGCCAGTGGTATCAAAAAGTCAGAGAGAGAGAGAGAGAGAGAGAGAGGAGTAATGACAAGAGCCTAGAGAGAGAATGGGCTTGTGGCAACTTTAATCATGAAAAAAAGGAAAAAAGGAAAGTAATTCCAGCTATGTACTGATTAACCTCAGGCACACCTGACAGGTCTTTGCTCCCATGGGAAAAGCAGGAGAGAGAGAGAGAACAGAGAAGAGCTCCATAAATCTCTCATTGGTGATTGGCTTGGAAGGTTGCAGTGTAACTACTCAGTGAACTGACACTCCTCTCTGGTCTTTTCCTCCCTTCTTCTCCCTCTCCCCTCAGCTCTTCCCTTCCTCCTCCCAGCCCCACATTGCTTGTTTTTTCTTCCCACTTATTGGACTGGAAAGATTATGAGAATGCTGCCTACTGGGTTGCTGCTGTGATCACTCTCATCTCTTCCTGAGAAGAGAAGGGTGAACCCATCTCCCTCTCTAAGGTGGAAATGAGGAAGCATGGGTGGCAGCTTCCTTACCATCCTCTTCAGGTGTGTTCCTCTCTTTTTCTTTTTGTTCTCTCTTTCTTCTATTTTGGGAAATGGTTGGTGATCTCCTTCTCTCATTTTTTGTGTAGGTGGTGGCAATAGCTGTTTTTCTGGCACTGGGGTTTGCTTTCTATGTGTTCTTTGTCCCCTTCGTGGGAGGGAAGCTCTTTGAGTATGTCATTATCGGGCTTTACACTCCATTGGTAATTATCTTGCTCATTCCTCTAACCTTTTCTTCCATTTTTTTTATAATATATTTTTTGTTGTTTTTCTGGTGATCTGTCAGTTGTGGGTCTCAGGTCTCTGCTTTTGTTTTAATTGCTTCCAATAAATTGTTTTTTTGAGATTTTGTTACTTTATAAAAAAATTATTGTGCTTATTCTTCTTGATTTACGTTTGCATGAACCAATCAATCAAAGGTACTCTCTTGCTAACGTGGGCAAATGGAAATTTATGCTAACGCCCCTCTGATATGGATTTCGTCGAATAATTGAAAAAAATTAGAATCTTTGTGAAATTTGACAAAAGAAATTTTGCGAAAAATTTGTAGTTGTTTTCCCTTTTTTTCGGTTTTGATGGCTATCGAATTTTATCAATGGTTGGGATGTCTCAGTTTATCTGCTACTTTAGCCCAAAGGCCACAAGAGTTTGGTGCTTAATTTTTGTTGTGGCTGATGGAAAATTTTACAGTGCGAATCTTTCGGATTAGCTCCATGCCGATATCACTGAACAGTTTCATCTTCGATTGCCACTAACCTTCTCATAAAAAAATTGCTACTAGCACATTTTCCCCGGGGCATCTTTAAGTCTGTACTTCCTTTTTGTTGATATGGGTCTTGATTCAAGATCAATTGTGAAAAAGGTAATGATTTTCTTATTTTGCTTTTCATATTACAAGAGTATATATAGAACAATAGAGGTCTAATGAATTGTCTAGATACAATCAATCATTGTTTTTTTAATTTATATATATTTTTAAACAGGTTGATCTTTCAATTGATATATTTCGCCAATTGATATATTTCCTTGAATGAAGCCAATTGATATGTTTTCTTGAATGAGGCCAATTGATATATTTCTTTGAACATGTTGACTTCCGATTGATATATTTCTTGAATAAGGCCCATTGATATATTTCCTTGAACGAGGCCAATTGATATATTTCTTTGAATGAGGCCAAAAAATCCATATGAATATGCTAACATCTCCCCTCAAAGTCAAGGTGGTGATTGAGATACCAACTTGAGTTTGGATGATAGAGTCTGAAAATGATTAGGATGAAGGGGCTTTGTAAAAATGCCAACAGGTTGATCAAGGGAGGGAATAGAAATGAGATGAACACTTTCCACAAGCAACATGCTGATGCACAAGTGATAATCACATTCAATAGATTTTGTATGCTCATGAAAGTCATTATTGTGCACAATGTATATAGCACTCTGATTGTCACAATATAAATGAATAGCACTAGAATGTTGTATATCCATTTCTTGAAGCAACCAACTTACCCAGACTTTCTTGAGCGGAATCGGCAAGTGCACGATACTTAACTTCAATATTGGATCGTGACACAGAGATCCGCTTCTTGCTTCTCCAAGAAATTAATAAATCACTAAGAAAGAAACAAAACCAATAGTGGAATGCCTATTATTGGGGTCACCCGCTCAGTCAGCATTAGAACGCAGTACAAGGGAAGATGCAATAAGAAAATAAAGACTTTTGAAAATTATACCATGTACATAACGAAGGATGCGAAGAACTGTAGCATAGCGAGTAGTGCATGGTGTGGATATAAACTGCCTACAATATGGACAGCATAAGCTATGTCAGGGTGGGTGACAGTGAAATGAATGGGGCCTCCAACAAGTTGCCAATAAAGAGTAAGATCCTAAAGAAGAGAACCATCAGATGCCATGAATTTGATATCAGCTTCAATCAGAGTTGATACAATTTTACTATTAAAAAGACCTGCATAAGATACAAGATCAGTGGCATATTTTATCTGAGACAAAAAGTAGCCTGATTGATTAGTAGAACTTCTATTCCAAGAAAATAATTAAGAAAATCCATGTCTTTCATGGCAAATTGTTGACTGAGATAGATTTTAAGAGCCTTGATGCCATTAAGATTATCAATGGTAATGATCATATCATCTACATAGAGAAGCAATAAAATTCGTCCTTTATTTATGGTATTAATAAATAGGGTATTATTGTAAGGAGAGGAATTGTAGTCAATATGACATAGAGTGGAACTAAATTTCTCAAACTAGGCCCGAGGAGCTTGGTTGAGACTATAAAGAGCATGTCGAAGATGACAAACTTTTTCGGATGTGTGAGAGTAACCTAAAGATAGTTTCATATATACTTCTTTGGAGAGATCTCCATTCAGAAAAAGCATTTTTGACATCCATTTAGAAATGATGCTATTGATGAGCGGCAGCTACCATAATCAAACTACGTACAGAAGTTACTCGAGCAACTGAAGTAAAGGTTTCTTCATAAACTATACTGTATTCTTGTGAAAATCCTTTACTATGGGACGAGCCTTATAGCATTCCACAGAACCATCTGATCAGGTCTTGATCTTATAAACCTATTTACAACCAATAGCAGATTTTTCAGGTGGCAAGGTAACAAGATCCCAAATATGTGTATCAGTTGAGGCTTGTAACTCTTCTTGCATTGCTTGCTACCAAAGAGGGTTGGTACAGGCTTTTCTAAAAGTGTCAGGTTCATGAAGAGAAGCAATAACAGATATAACAATTAAAGTCACAAAGATGTCCTGGAACATGACTTACTCGAGTAGAATGTCGAGATGGTTCAAATGAAGAATGTGATGGGGAAGAAACGGGATCCTCAGATGAAGTAAAATCTTGAGAATGGCTGCTAGTTGAATCACTTGTGGAGTCACCGATTGAACTTGTGGAGTTTTCTAAAGTGGAGTTAGCAGAAATTAGAGTGGGTAAGGAATCCATTGAGGATTGAAGATGACTATCTTTTTCATCATTGAGAAAGAGATATAGAGATGGGTAATAAAGAAAGGTTCCCTCATGGTAGACAACTGAAATAAAGAAAGTGAGGAGAGCATTTTGTGCTCCTAAAAAATTACATGATAAGAGATACGAAGACGTTTAGAAATGGGGTCTCGACATCGGTACCCTTTATGTTTAAGGCCATCCCTAAGGAAGCAACATAAACGAGCGCGGGGTCTAATTGGTTTGTTCATGTAGCTGCAAAAATACAAAACAAGCACAACCAAATACATGCAAAGCATTGTAGTCAGGGATAATACTGAATAAACGTTCATAGGGAGAGACATTGCCTAATGTAGTCGAAGGAACTCGATTAATGGTATAAATTGCGATAAGGGCTGCCTCTTCCCAAAAACATTCTGGACATGAAGCAAAAAGAAACAATGCACGTACAAGATCCAAGATATGTCGGTGCTGGCATTCATGTCTATTTTGTTGGGATGTTCCAAGACAAGAACATTGAATAACAATGCCATTTTGAGCAAAGGTTTGAAGAAACTCAGTTTCCTTATACTCTTGAGCATTAGCAGAATAAAAGATTTGATAGAACAAGAAAACTGAGTTTGAGCCATAGCAATAAATTTTTGATAAATTTCACATAGTTCGGACCGATGATGCATGAGATAAAGCCAGGTATAACGCAAATAATCATCAATGAAGACATAATATGCGGTCCACGATGGTAGTAGTTGGAGATGGTCCCCAAATGTCAGAATGAATTAAATCAAAGGGTGCAAAAGAAACATAATTGCTTTTATTAAATGGAAGTGCATGGTGTTTAGCCAGATGACAAGAAATACAATATGTTTTATCATCTTAGATGGTGCCTAAAAGGCCTTGAGAAATAAGAGGACAAACAAGAAAAGAGACATGACCTAAATGAGAATGCCGAGTACTAGAAGAAACTGATGCAACAATTTGAGAGTGTGGGATGAAGATCGAGGGAAGATGGAGAGAGGTAAGCTCATATAAACATCCAACTTTATGGCCGATGCCGATCCCAATGATCTGCCTTGTCTTCAGATCCTGTACAGAATAATCATAGGATGAAAAATGAATAATGAATCTAAGTTCACATAGTTGACTCACAGAATAAGATTTAGAGAAAGATTAGATGCAAGAAACACATCAGCTATGGATAAGGATGATGTGCAAATATGTCTCTTGTGACTAATATGCATATGTGAATTATTAGCAGTGTGAATGGTGGGTACATTAGTGGTAGTATGTACTGAAGAGAAACACGAACGATTAGTGGTCATGTGATTAAAACAACCAGAGTCAAGGACCAAGAGAATGATGTACCTGAGATGGCTAAAAGTACTGATGAAGAACCAGAAGAAGTGTTAGTAAGAACCTGTTTGAAAAGAGTTTCCAATCTTCCAAGGATATAGTACCAAAAGTTGGAGAGGAATCCTCGATGGCAACAACAGTAGTGGTTATTGAGTTCTTGTTACATCAAGATCAAGAACCTTGCAATGTAGTCGGCTTTGGAGGTCGGATGGGACATCGAGCAATATGGTGTCTAGGCTGTTTGCAGTAGTAGCAATAACCCCTTTTAGGTGGTTGAGTTGAAGTTGCTAGTACTGATTTAGAGGGAGTGATAGTTGATTGTATATGAAAAGTAGCCAGCCATTTTTCTTTAGAGAGTAATCTGCTGTAACCTTTTCCAAGGAGGGAAAAAGGATCTCAATGGAGCAAGGAAGCATGAACTGGTTCGAAATCATTTCGAAGGGCCATGAGAAGCTAATACATATGCAAATGATCCCCAGCATGGAATTTTACATGTATGGCACTTATAAATGTCATGTTCAACAAATTTCTTGACCATTATGAAGATTGGGATTGCAAGAATCACCAAATCCTCACATGGTTATGGAATACTTGTGTCCTTTCTGTCAAGAGACAATTTGGGCAGCTTACCACCACAAAAGAAGTGTGGGATCTCTTGGCATGCCTTTATTCTACTACTGATGCGGCTTATTAGTATAGATTGTTTAGTGACTTGTCTCGTCCAAAGCAAAAGATGGACAATCTATCAATGCATTCCTAGCCGAGATACAAGATATTTGGGATCAATTAGCATATAGTGAACTTGAATTGGAACATGTCAACGATCTTGTCAAATTCGAAGGGCCATGAGAAGCTGTACACACAAATGATCCCTATAAGCATGGAATTTGACAAAATCATCGACATGTTCCAATTTGGATTCACTATGTGCTAATTGATTCCAAATGTCCTATATCTTGGCTAGGAATGCATTGATAGACTGTCCATCCTTTTGCTTTAGATGAGACAAGTCACTGAACAATCTATACCGATAAGCTGCATCGGTAGTAAAATAAAGGCGTGCCAAGAGATCCCACACTTCTTTTGCAATGGTAAGCCGCCCAAATTGTCTCTTGACAAAAGGGACACAGGTATTCCGTAACCGTGTAAGGATTTGGTGATTCTTGCAATCCCAGTCTTCATAATGGTTAAGGAATTTTCATCACTCTCATCAGTTGGTTGAATAGGACATTTGTGAGTGCCAAACATGTAACTCCAAAGCTTTCTACCCTTCAAGAAACTACACATTTTTGTTGACAGAGCAGATAATTACTACCAAAGATGGTATGTATGGGTAATGAAATATCTAAGTTTTTCGGTAGTAGACATGATATAAAAAAAATAATGGAAGGTGAAAATAAGAGACAAGACTTATACTTTGTCAAGGAATAAGATTATGGTGGCAGCTGCAATAGGGAAGCACCATAGGAATGCAAATAAACCAAAAAACAGAGGGACTTCTTTCACTTTGTAATGGGTTTGGCAGTAATGGCAACGATGCCGAAGAACAAAGAATTTATTGCCTCAGGTAATAGGCTCTGATACCATAAAAAAGATAATGATTTTCTTATTTTGGCTTTCATATTACAAGAGTATATATAGAACAATAGAGGCCTAATGAATTGTCTAGGTACAGTCAATCATTGATTTTTTTAATTGATATATTTTTTAAACCGGTTGATCTTCTAATTGATATATATCCTTGAATGAGGCCAATTGATATATTTTCTTGAACAGGTTGGTCTTCCAATTGATATATTTCCTTGAATAAGGCCCATTGATATATTTTCTTTAGTGAGGCCAATTGATATATTTCTTGAATGAGGCCAATTGATATATTTCCTTGAATGAGGCCAATAAATCCATATGATTATGCTAACAAATTGGATGGTCATTCTTGATGTAAATGATTTAACTCCCTATGGTGGATTCTGATATACAAAATCAATTAGATTGCACTTCGGTGATCTTTGCTTCCCAACCTTTGTTAGGACAACAACTTCATGTAAGAACCTAATTGTTCTCATTATATTCATTTCTTGCCTAATCACGTGTCACATGTGGCTTGTTTTAGCTAAATCAGGATGGAAGATAAAGGGTTTGACATGCTACTCAAAGCCTGCATTAGACATTATTTACCAGCATAATTATTTAGGAATTCTTGGGTTGATAGGGCCACCTGGCGGTACTTTGGTACATCTTACTATGATGTACAATTTTCCTTAAGTATGTGTACTATTTTCTGCCAAGCATTGCTTTAGATACTTGTATTAGGTTTAGTATTTAGTTAATAACATACAATTATGAGCTTATCACAAGCATAGCTACTAGTTTGAGAGACCATAGATGTAAAGAAAGCAAGGTTCAATCACATAACTAGATATTTGTATGAAGTGAGAACAGATTCTTATAGAGAATGTTTAAAATATTTGTGGAAGAAAAAGAAAACAAAAGAGAGAGAGAGAGGATTTTATTATCTCTATTGCCATTTTATTTGATACATCTTGAAGTTATTTATAATGGTATATAAACACCATACAAGAAAAATAATAATAATTGATACAGAACTAGACTAATAAAGGAAAATAATAACAACCGATATAGAATCATGCTAACAAAAAAAAATGATACATAAGCAAACTAACAAAGGAAAATATCATCGGATCATGTTATTAAAGAAAATTATGATGGGTCGATATGTGATCCCAAGAATCTGTGATAACAGAATTTCTCTTGGACTCTGTCACAACTGTTCAGAACTGTTCATATAATTAAATTTTTGCAGAAGTTTCAGGGGTTCAGTCAGTAACATTGAAAGTCCAGATTCTGGATACCTTAGCATAGCAACTATCTTGGAGTGATACATTTACCCTGATTTGCAGTAATCTCCATGTTTTCCAGCTTTTTAGTATAGTAGACAATGGTCAAACAAACTGCAATGGTATGGTAGTTTTATTATTTGAACACATGCTAAATTGCTTATTCCATGAAAGACATCATAAGCATGATATCATGTAAATTTCTGAAGCATGTTTAAAATCAATATTTTGGACAAACTGCACTACAGCCAAAGGTTGCAAGCCTACTCCAAATTGAGGGGGTTCAATGCTAAAATATGAGATCTCTGAGTATTTGATATTGGTCGTTTTTGCATCACTTCTGTGGAGTAATTCGCCTAATGGCCATTCTCAAAAAAAGTCAATAATAGGAATGTTAGCAATCATATTCTGGAAGTTTGTTTAACTTTTTTGGGTGGATCATATTGGAAGATAGATGCCTGTTGCAACGAGCAAAAGTATTTATGAAATGGGTACTTTCAGGTGACATGCGTGTTTTGCCTGTATGCTTGGTGTGCTGCCACAGATCCTGGGGACCCAGGAATTTTCAAGTCAAAGAAGTATCTTAATATAGAAGACAATGGAAAGCAGACTCATCCCAAGATATCTAGACAAGGAGCTGAATTAATTTCCTCAATCAACGAAGCACATGCTGCGACAACAACAGGAGTTAAACCACTTGATATGGACCATGCTGATGATGCTGGTGGAAAATCATCTGACAGACCAGACAAGGAAAACCATCTTCTTGTGGCATGCATGCTTTGATGGTTTTGTTCAGCTGGTGCCCTCTTTCTTTTGTCTGTAGACTGCACCATTCACATGAGCATTCTTCTGAGCGGCGATCAAGCGAGGATGGCATGTTTTACTGCACCCTTTGTGAAGTTGAGGTATGCAGCAGGCATCTTGCAGTTATACTTATGTTCATTGATGATCTATGGGTATACTATTTTCATCCTATAAACTGCAACATTCTTAATTTTGTCCTTTATACCTTTATCTTGTACATGGTAACAGAAGCTTCATGTTCCCTTTCAAGGAAAAATTATGCCTCTTATACTAAATGTGGTTATGATTTGAACAATCTCTGGTGGGCATTTTGCAGGTGTTCAAGTATAGTAAGCATTGTAGAGTTTGTGACAAATGTGTTGATGCCTTTGATCATCACTGCCGGGTACAGGATTTTGGTTATCATAATGTTCTCCATTCCTTTTCCAATAACAGTGACAGCCTAATGTCTTCTACCCCGTTACTCTTGTAGTGGCTCAACAACTGTATAGGCAGAAGAAATTATCGAAGGTTCTTCATTCTCATGGTTTCTGCACTTGTTTTGGTAAGCATAAGCCCTCATTTGTCGGGATCCATGGCATTTGAAAGCATTCTCTACCATAGACATGTAGTGTTCATGTCATTATTAGTGACCTGGCACATGTATGTCCAGTCTCCTGATGAGGTGACCTAGAACTGCACCTTTAGCTGGCAGTCAAGAGTTGTATATAGCATGTTTGTTCTGGGTCCTTTTCATTCTGGTTGATTATTGACAGGTCTCCGTGATTTATGCACCTTGGGCTTGAACCTGCAGCTTATTCTACAGTGGTCGATAGGAATCCTTGTGTTGATTCTTAGTTTTATTGAGCGGAAGCGATTTTCTGGAGAGATAGCCTCAAAGTTGGGAAGCAGTTTCTCTCTAGTACCTTATGTTGTTGTGGTGGTAAGTTCATAAAATCCTTCTTGTTCCACTAGTGATGCCTTGCCTTTTGTTTAAGAATCCATTGATCCACTTGGATAATGCTAATATTTTTGGCTAAGTTACACACTAATTCTTTATTCAAAAAAAAAAAGATATTCATGTCACAATTCCATATTTTCTCTTCAAAATTCCTGACTTGAGATTGAAATCACTACTCCAATTTCTGGATGGTGTCTTGGAATACTAATTTTGTTGGTTACATTGGTGATGTTATATTTGGCAGGGTTTTTGCACCTTATTAGCAATGGTTGCCACTTTGCCACTTGCTCAACTTTTCTTCTTCCATGTTCTTCTGCTGAAAAAGGTAATCTTTAGTGATGAACTGTGGCATTATCTGCATGATCTCATTGTGAAAAAACCTAATATGCTCCTACTTTACGTAATAGCTGGCTTGTTTCATCTCCACACAAGTGCTAGACATGCATTGACATGGGCAGAAGCCAGGAATTGTATTTCTTGCATTAAGCATTACTATGAACTTATAATTTAGTTTTAACTTTGTATTGAACTTCAAATCTGTAACCAATATACCTCTAGATTTTCTCCTCTTATGAATTGAAATTTAGAATGGATCTTCAAGTAACCTACACGTGATAGGGTGCATCAGATTTGAAAACAAACTAGTGATGTGAATCATGTTCTCTTCTAATTAGCTCAAGATTTTTTTTTTTTTGGTGAATTCTTTTCTGTTTTGCTGGTCTTTTACTGGCTGTAATTCATTTGCCTTTTTGAACTGTTGATTAAAAAATACCTTGTTTATTCACAATAATATAGTCTTAAATATAAAGGAAATTATATAAGAAAATGGAAGAATTCATTCGTATACTGCTTTCTTTATCTCATTATTCATTTTTTTTATTGATTGACAAATGTACAATTATTTTGATGATAAGTCAAAATTGTATGAAGAAACAAAAATGTTGCATCTTACTACATGAACCGCCAATTATCCTGTCCGTCCTTTTTATAATTTTGACATTGTTAAGACTAGCATTGTTTTTAATCTCTCCTGAGGTAAATAAGGTGAGCATGTCTGTCTTTGGGAGACAGGGAATCAGCACATATGATTACATCATAGCCTTGAGGGAGCAGGAGCAGCAAGGTGTTGGTGGTCAGCAGAGCCCTCAAATGTCTCCAGTCAGCTCTCTTACTGGAATTAGCAGTGTTAGTTCTTTCAGTACACTTCATCGTGCTGCATGGTGCACTCCTCCACGATTATTTCTTGAGGATCAGGTATTGTCTCCATCTATCTTCTTTAAGAATTTATTTTTTAAGATACCAAGAACTTTATTAGGATAAACTTTTGTCAAATGTAAAAAAACGTATATCTGCAAGACTCATCAGCATTATGATATAGTATGGTTGGGTGGGTTTCCCCTCAATTCCTTCAAAGATTTAAAAAAGAGAAAAAGCACTATGATATAATATGGTTCCTATATTAAGAAAAAATATGGTTCCTATATTAAGAAAAATCTGTCTCATAGTTGGTTACATTTAGGGCTCACTCCAGCCTGCAAATTCAGCGCCCAACCAAGACCAGACCCAATCTCAATATTGAATGTGTTGACTATGGATCCAAAGTCAGACCCATCGAAACTTCAGGGTTGGGTATGTATTTGATGTTTTTAGACCTGACCTGACCAAAACCCACAGAATTACATGGTTTATTGCATACAAATATACGTGCATACACACACATACATGCATTCACACATACATAGGTATGCATAAAATATTAATTTATTTATATATCCTTCATTTTCTAAATTCTTAGCATATGAAATTTTCTTCTATAATTTAGAGGGGTAGAAAGAATAAAAAGTAATGATGTTAGAACATGTTTGGGTGTCTGTACATGACTGTAAGTAAAGTGTATCTCTTCAAATTTTAATCATCATTGTTTTATAGTTAACATCAAGTACCTGTTGTTCATGATTTAATTTTTGTATCATATGTTGGACATTTGATTGAGAAACTTTTCAAAGAGTGGATTCTTTAGCTTGATTAACTCATCAAGCTATACTGTTTGATACCCGATGGTTACTTGGACCCAACCTTCACCTAAGCCAAACTCGACTTACATTTTTTTTTTACCTGAACCACTCCTTCAATGGAGAAACAAAAGCTAGACCAGGAAAAGCAACTGGTATAGATCTGGGTTTAGTGAAAGCTAGACCAACCCAATTTGATAGCAGCTGAAGTTATATTTTGATTGCATCAATCCACCCTTGTTTATAGGCCACTCTGCCAACTTTCAATGCTGTACTAATGGCTTCCAAAACAAACATTTTATATTTTAGGGGCTGTTTGGTTGATAAGTTTTACTAAAATGGATTTGTTCAAAACACAAAATGAATGAGTTTTATGTTTGTTTGGTTTCTTTCAATAAAACTTGCATTGTCCAAACTGACTGAATCATAAAACCTGAAAAATGAGCTTTGTGGAAAAAGATCTACCATGTATCAAATATAGGAAAAAGTCTTCCCCCTGTTTTCATGAGAACTCTCTTGCAGAGAATCTTGTTTATGATCTTCTATTTTGCAAAAACTTGTAGCCACCAAACAGCCCCTTAGTGATTGAGATAGCCATCTTTCTTTCCATTTATTGTGCAATAGAAATCTAATTTCCCTTCAAACTTGTTACAATCCGTGACTAAAATATTAGATACCAGGGTTTTCAGAACTAGACTGAACCACTCAGCTCGGGGTATTTCGAACCAGACCAGTGGCAAAGTAGGACCGTTCCTTCATGGTTCTCGGAACAATGAATGAGAGAGAGGTAAAGAGAGGAAGAGAGAGAGGAGGGGAGAAAAGAGTGGATGATGCTATTAGACGGGCTACGATTGCCTTGGCAAGCCACTGAGGCCTCCGTGGCTTGTGTCACCCAATAGGGCCTTTAATCGAGAGAGGAGAACGACAAGAGAGACTACTAGAGGGCAGTGGAGAGGCCTGCAATGACGTTGCTGGGTGGCTGTTGTGGCCATCGGGTGGTGGAAAATATGCAGGCAGAGCAGTGGCTTCAAATAGGGGTGGTCACCTTTGTTCTCCATGTCGGTTTTTTAAAATGAAGATGAATAGTGAAGCCGACAACCCCATTTACTAGCTCACCGTTTCAAGATTTTTTTAAAAATGTGAGAAAATAAAGCCAGCAAACCCATTGTCAACTTCATTATTGTCGAGATTTTAAAAAAAATCCATGAAATATAGGTGATTAAGTGAAGTTTTGCTGTTTTCACGATTTCAAGATTTTTTTAAAAAATACAAGAAATAGTAAAGTTGGCAAACTCATTGTTGACTTCATCATGGTCGGGATTTTTTTAAAAAATTATGAAATAGAGGCGATTAAGTAAAGTTGACAATCCATTACCGACTTCACTGTGGTCGGGTGTTTAAAAAAATAAATTCCATGATCAAGGGCAATTACTCATGTTTCATGCTCGTGGAGCCGCAGACAGCTACGAGGTGTGCTGGCTTGGTGGGTCGGCTAAGTGACATTGGAGATGATTTGCCTATGCCTCATGCATAGCGGTGGTGTTATATGGTTATTTTATATGAGTTTGGTTTGTAAATTCCTGAAGGGCAACATGGTAGCTAGTGGATTAATGGCAAAGTAATTATGTCATGGCATGGAAGTACTCTGAAGGTTAGACAACCTGGGTGAGTTGTACTTGGCTTGAGGGCAAAGTCATTGAGTTGGCATAGAGGGGCCGAGTTGCGGAATACTCTTGGAAAGAGATTGATGTTATGGCATAGAGGTGTGCATGAGCATTGCAGTTGACCTAAGGGGTTGAATTGTTTGTGGGCACTTGAGAGTGTTGCATATGTTCAGTCAACAGTATTGCTGGGTAGGGCATAGAGGTGTATACTTGGCTTTATGGTTGGATTGCTGTGCATTTATATGTGTCTGAGGAAAGGACCCGGCGGCCATGATGATAGCTAGAGATCCTTCAACAGCCTCTCTACCCGGCTCCCCTCTCTCCTTTTCTTTCCCTCTCCTTTCTCTCTCTTTTTTCTTTCTTTTCTCCCACAGGTGACAGTGGTGGCCATTGTGCCCCTCCAGGGCCTCTGCAGCCCTCCGATGGCCACCAGCGATCTTCGCCGCCTCCACTCCTCTCCTCCCCTTCGCTCTCTTTCTCTTCTCTTTCCCTCTCTTTCTCTCTTTCCTCCTCCCTGATTCGTCTTTTCATCTCTTTGTCGATTTGTGCTAGTTTAGTCCGATACAAGCTGCGTTGACTTGTGCCGCCCTGACTAGAACAGGATCCAGTACCAATTTTGAAAATCTTGTTATATACACTTCCCTAAGTCTTGGAAACATCAAAATCAAGCAAAATCGAGCAAACATTCTTCTTCATGAATGTAGACCTTTAGAAGACAGCAGATAATTCAACTCTATTTTTACTAAATTTTGATTAATACGGAGTAAATGTCATTATCTGTATCAATATGCTCTGATTATCTCATTCTTAAAGCAACCAAGTTGAATACCTTTTGCCATGTGTTAAATTCAATTCCTTCAGATACGTGTTGAGATACTGGATATTTTGTAATACATCAAATCTTTAATATCAAGCATTGGCAAGGATCTTGTGTATACTGATGCAACCCAAACAACCAAAAAGACTAAATATGTGATGGCAAACTTCAACCCGGTGAGCTGAAGTCATCTAATGCGTATACAAGTCGAAAGAATTTGCTTGCAAACTCAAAAAAGCAGTCCCCTTTTAAGCAAAACATTGAACCTTCCAATCGTAACTTTACTCAAAATGTTCCCCCTATCTAGAAAATATTGAAACTTGAGTTTTTTTTAAGAGAAATGTTGAGAGTAAATTGATTCGCTGATCTTTGCTTATATATTTGTACTGTCTTATACATCAAATTTAGGGCAATCTGAAGTCTTTGAATTTACATTTTTTAAAAAGAAAAGTCATAGCTTGCTCACCTCCCAGTCTTTGAATTTCTTCCAGGTCAAATTCTCCAACTTATCAGTCCATCTTTTCCTTCTATGTATTGAATAATAACTTAGTGGTATTTGTTGAGATATTAGGTAACAGATTTGTATAAATAGTCCTCTACAACCAAAAAATCTATTGAAATGTGGACTTTAGGTTCATCACTCAGTTAGTCACCTTAAGGCTTATACCTGTCACATTTGAGAAGCCCAATATTTTTAGTCATATGCAAGAATAAGTTATGCACTGTAAAAGTGAGCTAAGTGAGTTTTTCAGCACTACAGCTTTGTTGAGTAGATGAATTGATGGTATAGACAGCCAATGTTTTAAAAGAAGATGTGAAAGAGCGACACTGCAGTTCAGCATGTTGTAGGATCTGGAATTTGTTATTTCTTTTTAAAAAATTATAGTTCCTTCATGCATAATATTTGCCTTGCACGGAAAGATTTTTGTTAATTGAACTTATCTTCACCTTATAGTTGCCTCTTTCTTGAGGTTCTGTAATAGGGACTTAACATAACTCTCCATTGTTCTAGTTTGATGTTGTTCCTCCCGAAATTAGCATGTCCACAAGTTCTGCCAGAAAGAAGATGGTGACAGAAGAGTCGGCAAGGAAAAAGAATGCTGCAAATGTGAAAATCAGTCCTTGGACCTTGGCACGATTGAATGCAGAAGAAGTTTCAAAAGCAGCTGCACAAGCAAGGAAGAAGTCTAAAATCCTGCAGCCTATTGGAAGACAACAGATACCACCGGGGCAGAAACAGATAGTAGCTTTGGCAGTGGCAGCGATCGGATTGTTATGAAGACTGACAATCGAAGAAAAGGCTAACAAGAGAGGTAGGATGCCCATTGGTATATCTCTAGAACCCCTAGCAAAAATATCTGCCAGTGCTGCTGAGAGTAACTGCAGTGACCTGGCTCCAGAAACATCCAGCAGTTTGGCATCCTTGCAGCTCGAAGCAAGGAATGCTTTCCAGACAAGCCAAGCCATGTCATCTACTGGTATGTTTGCATCTTCTCCAGATAGCAGTTTGGGCTCGCCCGATCTCCATCTACTCATGCCTCTTCCTCTGGAGCCGAAGGTGCACAGGCCCACAAATCCTTCTCGGCATGTTCCATTGTCCATAAGGAACTCAGCTCTCAAGATCAACCAGTGATGGGTATGAAGCATCCGGCGGTGAAGACAGTGATCAGGTTCCATCCAGAATTGTTCATAGATCTGTCAATTGGAGTAACCTGATCTTCAACTCAGGTCAGGGTTACATGGAAGATAAATTGGAAGTATCATCCATGGCAGGCCTGCAATCTGACAAGCAACTACTTTGATTGAACATAGTGGCTGGGGTTTATATCTTTTCATTCCATTAGGAGTAGAGATCATGGGATTGCTAAGCCAGTGTTCTGTTCTGCCTGAATGGAATCATTTTAGTTGGTGACTTGGTCACCATTCTGTGTCCTGAGATTCTGGAAAATTGTTCTGTTTAGAGGCAATTGCTTTGGTCGTATGTAGTGTTATCTGTCTCAGAAACTGTGGTCAAGACTGACACAATGGTTTGCAATGTTTGATCTTGAAATTTAGCAGTTATTTTCCTTGCCTTCATGTGCTCTGTTTTATGCTTTTATTTCCTGTTGTACTCCAAAAACTTTGTGGCTTCATCTGTTGCTTGTTGTTATAAAGAAGATTTTTTTGGTTGGCATTCCAAGTTAGATCCATGCCACCGGGCTTTAACATCAAGTTTGTCAAGCATCCAAACATCTTCTCCTGGACATGAGAAATTTGCTATCAAGTTCTATGACATTATTTAGTCGCTTGGTTTTTTCTGCAGCTACTGCTATTGCATCAATACACCCCACAAACAGAGTTCTGTTCTAAAACTCATGCTTTGAGTCTTTGCTGAGATTTCCTTAAAAAGGTGCCCTTCTTCTTGAACCAACAATAGACTATTGGAAATTTGGTGTCAGATTAGAAGAAAGCTCACCTTTTTCTCAGCTACATATTGGTGGAATGTTATTCCTTGCACTTTCTTATAATTCAGACAACAGGAAAAAAGGATTACAACAAGAAGAGGGCAATGAGAAACTGGTTCTCTTCTTCCCATTGCTTCTATGATCTGTGACCCCATATAAAGTTTGTGACAAAAAATTGAAGTACACTTCTCCTGCATTGGCAAGATTATTTTGCCACATCGCAGCAGCATCTGTAGAGCAGCGTTCCATGTAATGATTATGATGCTCTGCTGCAGCTTTTGGATGTGGTTCCTGAAGTCTATGAACAATTTGAAAACAGAAGATCATGAAGAGAGGCCAGAGTTGCGGAGGGCAAGAGTTTGGCAACGAGTTCTACCCTCCCTATCTCTGTGTCACTGGGCTAGCCCGAAACATCAAGCCCATGCCCACACGTGCTTGGCACATGAGGGCAGGGGAGGAGAAGACTCGTGTCTCTTCCCTGGCCTCGCCGAATATAGGTGAGAGGTTTCGGCCTTGTTCCTTTGCTTTGTCCTCTGGGTTTTGCTATCATTTAGAACCAGCAAGACATCAATTTGGATAAGAACATGGTCTTCTCTATTTTTCTTTGATTCCCCCCCCCCCCCCTCCCCCCGCCGCCAGCAATGGTTGTCCAGGGTTGTTGCTGCTGAGAGTCGCTGCAGGTGGCCGTCCCAGGCTTCCTGTGCCTTGTCAAAGAGATGGGGAGAGGGATGCTCGGTCTTAAAGGAAGAAGAAGAGAGAAATCTATCTCTCTTCTTTTTCCATGCTTTTTATTTTTTCCTCTAATCTTCCTCTCTCCCTTTCCAAGTGGCCTTTTTTTTTTTCCTCTCTCCTGGATGGATCAGGGGATACATGGAAAAGGATCAGGGGACTTACGGGTAGACCCCTAATAAATCTTGATAGAGGGTTCTAGATAAATAAATTGGACACCACGAAGTTTATTTATTAATATTAATTTTAGTTTTATAGGAGAACAATCCATCAATAGGAGAACATTGAGCAGGATTTTTTATGCCCATACCGTAAACTAGTAAATTCAGTTTGTTATTGGTTGAGGTAAAGATCCTGTACTTAATCACCGTATAAATATTTATTTATTGATTTTCACCGCCTAATTTGTATTATGAGATTTCCAATGATAAGTTAATTTATATAAGATGATATAGTTATATAATTTTTATTACAAATATTATTTTATTATTGTATGTAAATATTGGTTATCGAAGATGGTTATGTGATGTAACTTTAATGAGTTTGAGAACCCATAACTTTCTTAGCAAAAAATGTATTTAAAATTGTCAAGAGTAAAGCATAACTATTCAAACACATAAGAAGTAGTTTGGACTAAGCTCCTCGGGAAGTGATGCCTGGGATAGCCTCTATGAACTTATACATAGAATAGTCTTTGGAGCTTATGTTTGAGATAGCCTCCACGAGCTTATACATGGAATAGCTTCTACGAGCTTACATGTGGGATAATCTCCAGGAACTTATGCCTGTGATAGAATTCACAGGCTTGCACGTGGGAGTTTAATTAATCACAGATTAGAGCATGATTTCAGTTAGTTCAGAGCTGGAAAGAAAGAGTTCAATGAATCCTGAAAACTGTGAAAAGAGATATAGAGGATAAAATACATGAAATCAATGCTAAGTAAATGATTTTATTTATTGGCTGATGACTCATTTTTTTGATAAACGTACAAATGATATATACTTATATCGGTATTTGAGCTATTTTGGATATATGATGTGCATTTTCATATAGCATATTTTTATTCTAACATTACTTATCATTATTTTCAAATTATGTATTATATTGATATAGATGTACGGTGATTCTTACTAAGCTGGAAAAGATTATACCCCTATGTCACATTTTTTTCAAAGATATAGGATACTTAGTTTGGATAGGTTGGACAAGAGGTTGAGAACCAGAATTATTAGTTTATTAGCCTATCCAATTTTTAATACCATAGAATATTGAATGATTGTAATGGAACAATTTGACTATTTATCTATGATGGGTTTATTTAGTTAACATTTTTGATCATTTATCATTTTGAGTAAATCCAGGGTTATTGGGACTCTAGTGTATTCAATAAGTCTTGCATGATCTCTAGAGCACCGCTTTAGAATTCAGTGACCATGTCGATCGATCTAGATAGGGGGTTTGAGAAGTGACAAAACAGTATCATAGCTTAAATTATAATTACTTGAGATTGTGATATAAGTGATTAGGACATGATATAAGTGATATTAAAACTCAAGTTATAAACACTAAGGACCGTGATTTAAGTAGTATTTGAACTTATGATTATTATAAATGAGCATTTAAAATAATGATAATAATAATAATAATAAAATATTTATCTACATAATATTATTTAATTATTTGGTCATTATTACTCGGTCAAAATGGTTTAAAATAGCCAACTGTTCAAAGTAGTCTCGACGTTTCAAAATAGTTTACCAGCCCATCACTTTTGAATTCCTACTATTTTAATTCGTTGGTCTTCAATTTAATTTGCCTGACTATTGATCGACTTTCAATAGCTAATAAATCATTGGCATTCAATGGCCAATTATTAGCCATCAATTCTCTTTTCATGGCCGGTCTCCTTTCCTTTATAAATATCAATCATTCGGCTCATTTTAAAAGACAAGCTTCGAACCTTGTTCCTTCCACTTCAAAAAGTTTTTTTGTGTTGGGTTATAAAATTAAATCTCTGCTGATTACTGCTTCCCTTTACAATAGGAAGAGCCCATTGAATACCCGGATAGCTATTTATGCTAGAATTATCCTCTCGAAGGTAATGCTTTCATGTCTTAATCGTAAATTGACCATAATATTCTAACAATAGTTATGATCACCAGAAATACGATAAAAATAATAAAAATAAATTCAGAGTTTAGATTCCAGAACACTAAATATTGTGATATGATTTATGTCTAATATTTGGTACATGATCGGTGCAAAAGAGTTACATGATTTTGTCGATGATAAGATTGATCTAAGATGAGTGTAATTCGCTTCGATTATGAATATAGTGCAGCACTCCAACTTGCAGCTCGCGAAGAACATGCAGCTCATGATGATATCAAGAACAACAACGAGGGAATGCATGCAAGTAATCGAGAAGGACTGACAGATAAGTGATAGACTGAGTTTTGCTGACAGATGGTATGGCCTCACAACCCTGTACTGAAACAACGCTTCGACGGCAGCCATCCCCAGGTTGGCAGGCAAGGCGAGTGCCAACGCGGTCTCGACCCTGCCCCAGATAAGCGTGCATGCCTTGACGACCGGCAGGTACCCACCGTCGTTCTCCATTGCTGATACTATAATTGCCAGGTTGCAGATTGCGGTTGCATTGGCAATGATTACAGAATAGAGAACGGCAGCAGCTGCTGAGAGGAAAAGGAGGGAGTTGCTTGAGGAGAAGCCAAGGATTTCCACAGCACCGAAAACAAGGAATAGGAGGGAAAATGTGGCAGCATTGGCTAAGAGGATGACAAAAGAGTTGAAGAGATGTGTCAGTAGGAGTGAGGGATAAAGGTGGAGCAATGAAGAGAATGGAGGAGGAGCATCCCTGTGGCGGGGGAATTCACCTACAGTTTTAATGGTGGATGCTTTAGCTAGGAGTTGGATGGTGAGTGTGAAGGGAGTGTAAAGATGAAGGAGAAGATGGTTTGAGAAAGCTTGAGGTTGAGAAGGGAAAATAATTGGGAGGAGGTAGGAAAGCCTGCAGCTTGGCATAATGATTGGAGGCGAGAAGAGATGCCTGGAACGATGACGGTCGAATAGGGGATAAGTGCTTGGAGAGAAGAAGGGAAGCCGAGACCGGGAAGACTAAAAGGGTGGCGATGGAGGTGAAGGACTGGTAGCCCTGGAAGAAAGCATGAAAGGAGCTTCTTATGATATTGGCCGCCATGCCCAATGTAGGGTGGGCGTTTCCTGAACGAAGAGATCTATATAGACTCTTTGATGCAATTTCATTTTTGAAAAGATTTAAATTTTAAGGTTGCATTTGATGGTTCAGATTACTCATAATTTAATAGAGTCCTACCACATTATTTATTTCATATATTTTTTTGGACAATAATTATCTGAACAGTAATCTGGATTACTTTTTAAGAGACTATGGATTATCCATAGAAAGGGTAGTAATCCAGATTACCACCTTGCAGATATTTTAAATTATCAAATTACTTTCTCATAATATATATATATATATTCAATAATATAATATAAAATTAATATTTATTTAATATATTTAAGTAATATATTAAAATAATAAGTATAAATACAATATATTATTGTTTTATTTTTTTAAATTTAATTTTCTTGATAAATTATATTAATAATATATAATATATTTAATTTAATTTGTTTAATTTTATACTGATATAATATATTATAACATAATTTTATATTTTATAATGATATATAGAAATATTATATTATATATATTCAATATAACATATATATATTTAATATATTATTTAATTATTAAAAAAATATATTAAGTATATCATCTATTTAATATATACTTTTTATATTAAATTTATTAATATAAAAAATATATTTTTAATAAATGGATAAAATATAAAACTACTTTTAATAAATAAATATAGATTTGATTTAAAATTTTTGAAAATTTGATTTAAAATATTTTGAAAATTTGATTTTATATTATGTAATATTATCTGCATGTACCAAATATAATTTTTACATTACTTGTAATCATATTACTAGCAATCTACATCATCAACAATGTACATTACCTTTCAGATTGCCTGGTAATGCACCAAATGCAACCTAAAGCCGATCCTTAGTTAAGTTCTCTTGCTTTTATTGCAATTAGCTGATAACCCCGTGTGATACATGGGATGAAATTATTTTTTAAAATATTATATTTTATTTATCTATTTTATTATTTTTCTTTATGCACTTCAAAGATAGTTAAAATAATTAATGGATATTTTTTAAAATATTTTATTTTATTTATTTATTTTATTATTTTTCTTTATGCACTTCAAAGATAGTTAAAATAATTAATGGAAAGAAAACTGCATTTTGTGCATAGCATAGAATATAAATCTATATGTTCTTGCTTTTCTTCCCGTTATATATATATATATATATATATATATATATATATATATTAAAGGAGTAGATTTATTTGATTAGTCACCATACATACATAACTTTTTTCATATAAATTATTCCAAACCTTTAAAAACTTTCATAGTAAATATTTAATAAACATAAAAATGAAATTAATAATGCAAAATGATGTATCATATTAGCACATTAATATTAATTATTATCATAAAATATCATAATATATATATTCATAGCCCCGTAAAATTTAAAAAATACATATTTTATCTAGTCCAATATTAACATTTTTTAGTTCTAATTTCCAACCTATTAATATTAGTTTTAAAAGAAAAAATAAGCTATTTAATGCTAATAAGTAGCAATAAATTCTAACACTTTGCCAAAAGCATGTATATAACTCCCTTAAACTTTTCTCTATCTAAAAAGTTTTTACATTCAATTAAAAGGTACGTATGTGCATGAATGGCAACTGTCAATGCATACTTGTGGTAGATGGAGAGATTCAGTACGTCCAAGTTCTTGTTTAGAGAATTTTTAAAAAATGCTGATTGGTTGTAACAAAAATTGTTTATGTTATTTATGACTTTGACATTAATTGAATAATATTTAATCTGGCATTATTTCCTTTCTTATTATATATTTTTTATATAGAGTTAATATAGTGGTCGTAGCAAAAATATTTATGCTGACTTTGATATTAATTGAATAATATTTAAATTGGCATTATTTTCTTTCTTATTTTATTTTTTTTATATAGAGCTAATGGATGCAGGGCATGACTACGTTAAGATATTTAAACAAAAAATTGCCATGATAACAAGCATTTAATTTTTTTGAAACTATTTACTAGTATAGTAGGCAAAAGTTGGGACAAAAGACAAAGACAATATTTATTAGCATTTATGGGTGTGTGAATGAAATAGTTTTTAATAGACTACCGTGTTTTGAGATTAGGACAAAGAGGAAGATCCTGATCTTTCACTCATACCAGCGGTCATGGGTTCCAAGAAAAGAGGAAGATCCTAATCTCTCACTCATACCAGCGGTCATGGGTTCCAAGAAAATTTCTGAATTTAATCAAATCATCTAGGGATCATGTCTCGAACCCACGATATAGTAAGGCAAGGCCTGAACCAACCGGGCTATCGTCTTAGCGATAATGGAGGTGTTTTCAACAAAGACTTGGTTTTAATATATGTACAAGCATATTACCTGAACTATAGGATACATCTTTCATTTAAAATTCTACGACTGCTGGTGTGAATGAGAGGTCAGGATTTCCCTCCGAAATTTAAGTATAAATCCAGGAATTTTCATGTGACCCACCGCTGGTGTGAGTGAGAGGTCAGGGTCTCCCTCCGAAAATCTAAGTATCTTATATCGAACATTATCGGGTGGGGTGGGAGCCTATGAGGTAGCTACTCGAGATTTATCCCCCATCCCTTTTTGTCTTACCAAAAAAAAAAAGACAACTTTTAATGTTACTCTTTATTAATACCATCATATCATCATATTCTTAAATGGACTTTTTTTTTTTGATATGAAAAGGAGAGGGAGGATAAATCCCGGTGTAGCTACCCCCACCGGGCTCCAACCCGTCAGGCTATGTTCGATTCGGGCTATAATTTTTCCGTATACCCTCCCCACCATCGGTTCGAGTTATCCACGAGGATCATCATGATCCTCCCGTAATCGATGGAAGTGAGGCCAAGCCTCTACCAACCGGGCTACCGTCTTAGCATTAAATGACTAGTTTTACACTACTTACTCCCTCTATTAATGTCATTTGTCCCATCATGTTCTTTAAATAAACTTTTTCATAATAAAACGATGGCCAAAGTTTTAAGCTTTCAAAATCTTTGAAATAAAAATTGCTTTTGTGTGCGCATGGATCGTTGGTGTTAAACACCATCACTAAAAAGGATGGTCCCATGTTCCAAGCATAGTAACATTAAGGTTACATTTGATGACAAGTAATCTATTTAGATTACTAGTAATTAATAAGATTCTATTATATTACTGTATTTGGTATGCTTTTATGGATGATAATCTATCCTGACTGATAATCTAGATTGTCTCTCAAGAGATAATCTATATTATCTCCGAAAGGATAGTAATTCAAATTACCATCTCTTAAATAAGCTTTTGGATAATATATCTTTCTCTTCTTTATTCCTCTTATAATTAATATATTTATAATATTATAATATATTTTTATTAATATATTATAAATATAATATTATAATATTAACATAAAATAATACAATATAAATTATAAATTATATTTTATAATATAAAATATTTATATTATATATTAATTATAATGTAGTATATTTATATTGAATATATTTATATATAATAAATATATTATATCAATTAATAATGTAATATATCAATTTATATATTTAAATAATATATGAAATATATTATCTATTTAATATATATTTTTTATTTAAATTTATTTAATATAAAAAAATAATTTTAAATTTTTAATTTTAATATAAAATATAAAATATTTTATATTAATATATTTTATAATTTAAAATATTAAATAAAATATATTTTATAAATAAAATATAATTTAATTTAGAAATATT
This sequence comes from Areca catechu, assembly GCA_021397845.1. NCBI lineage: Eukaryota > Viridiplantae > Streptophyta > Magnoliopsida > Arecales > Arecaceae > Areca > Areca catechu. Next base: position 729,975 of record JAHSVC010000041.1, read on the forward strand.
TTAAAATTTTGATTTTATCTTATGCAATATTATCTGTGTACCAAATTAATAATTCACATTACCTGTAATCTACATTACTTTTTAGGATTGTCGGGCAATGCATCAAATGCAACCTAAAAGAAAAGTGATATTTATTAGAATCTAAAAACCTAACACAAAATCCAATAGTCATCATCAAAATATTTTACTTAACTTACCTTAAACCTCATCATGAGCCGCATCATATTTGTTTCCTGTGTATGCGTAACCCTCTTTCCTGCACATTTCGCATTATAAAGGAATATAATCCATTTCAAAGTTTCATTCATTTTCCATAATGTTAGAAAAATTTAATTTTTTTGATTAATTAATTAATTATTTAACTATTTTATTTTTAATAATTTGATTGTTAAAATTTTAATTATTTAACAATTGGATCTTTTAATAATTTAATCATTGGACTTTTAATTTCTGATCGTTAGTTTCTTATTATATATTTTAATAAGCCAATAAAAACCAAGACGGCTATATTTGATGGCTATAAAAGGCTTCCTGAATTTTGTCTTGTAAGATATAAAAAAATTATTATAAGACATCCAAAAACTATTTTTACCTTCTTCTAATTTTCTATTTTCTATAAATTTTATTTGATCTCCTTTCTAGATGCTGAAAGAGTCTCCATCAATCTTTTCCAAGTTCGTGCTCACAGGTGGAGGAATCTCGATTGTATCTTGGAATAGTATTTCTAATTATTCCTGCATGAAAAATAAAATATATTTTAAAATAATATCTTGCATGTTTCTGAATTTGATTTTATTTTTTAATAATTTCAAGTAAGTATTTATATTTTTATATATATATCAAAAAAATCTTATTAGTTTATTTAACCACATTTATAATTTTTAAAAGTTATATTCTAACAATCAGATACATTTAACTAGAAAGTTTTTGAATGAAATTCACCTCTAACTTGAAAAGTCAAAAAAACAAGGAAGTGTAAGACAGCCAGGATGGCAATTAATTTAAAATAACAACCATTGTCCTTTAGAAGCAGAAAAAAACAATCAAGAAGCAAGATATATGTTGTCATAATGTTTTTTTGTTGGTTATGATAATGTTTTATCTAAGAGGTTAAGTTTTAGAACCAAGCAAAAATCGAACTCTCAAAGCATCTATAGTGATTATGGCCACTGTTAGACAATTCCAGGACCATATGGTTTATGAACCCTTGATTGCTTGTTTCCTGATTATCTACTTTACAAAATCAATTGTTATATAATACAACAATTCCACTAAGCAATTACATCAATGGATTTTTCTCAGAATCGATTCTGCTCACCTCATCTAAGATGATATTTTATTTTGCATACATATATTTGAAAGATGAGATTTTTAAACGATCTCATACTCCAGACCACCAAGATTTCATGATTTTAATTGACACAGATAGCCACTCCACTGAATAATCATGTCCATATTTAATGTTGTCTTATATATCCTCCCATTTTTCAGTCTATTGATCTAAATTTTCATAAACTAGTTTCTTGGTATTTTGAGTTGTTTGTAGCTTCGCTATCTTAAGCATTTACATTCGAACTTATGTCCCCAAGTTGGTTAATGACATGATTTTGGTCATAATGCATTTCCGGATGTTAATTGTTTAGTGCCTTTTCACTTTTGCTCCTATGTTGATGGCATGCTCAAAAAAAAAAATTCTTGCATTGTGGTGATGGAATGCTAGTTTTTCCTTTCTTTATTTATGTCAAATTAAAAAATATGAATATTAATATTTGTATAACTGTACTGTTGGCATGGAGTCCCTGGATCGGCCGGTCAGAGCCGCTACATCGCATGACCGCCCTCCTGGTTCACCTACAAATAGGTTCCTTTGCTGGAGTTGTTTCCGGTGGGGACACTCCGATGCCTAAGTCAGTGATGGATCCCAGCCACATAATGGGGAATGTGTTGAGAATAGAAAGAGAAAAGGCTCTTAGAGACTGTAAGTGTATGTGAGCGTGAGTGTTAGCGTACCTCTCGAACCATCCTTCTTATCTTTATTTAAAAGAAGGCCTCCGGCCTGCGGCCCGCTCTTTTTCCAGTGATCATGGAAGCCAATCTCTCCCATGATTGGTGATCGTGGGTTGTCATTGAGTGGTTCCGGCCAGATCGGAGGCGTGGCAGCAGGAGTTGCCCGCCATGATTATGGCATGATGAGTGTCGATTGTAACCGTTGGTTACAGTTGCCTTTCTGGACCAGATTGTGGTCCAAGCTTCGGGTTTTCCCTTGCGTGGGCCGAAGACTTGGTATTAGCCCCAGGACCGGAGATTGTGTCTATGGCGGGGATCGAAGTACATGTCTTCGGAAGTCGATGAGAAGTTCGGTCTCCGGTCAAGGCCGAAGACGTTACCCGAAGGACTGGCCTTCGGATGTCGTAGTCCGGTGTGTAGCCTTGGGTTGCCTGCAGTTGGCTTGTCCCTTGCTTGGTCCGAAGTCCGTGGTCCGAGAGAGAGAGGACTTCGACCAGTCAAACCGGAGTTCGGTTTGTAGCTGAACCGGGATATCCCAACAGTTGCCCCCTACTCTCAGTTTTCGAAGCGGAGATTTGAGAAGTGAGAGTATTAAGGCCTTGTCGTTTTCCTCCTGGGAGACGGTGTAGTGGATGATTACGGGATCTCTGATTGGACTGTCCATCACGATCTGGGAATCAGATGGTGGACAGCTATCACTCCTGGATTGGGGAAGAAGGAAAAAGTAGGTGGCCCTGGAGCCACCTTTCCTTTTCCCGTTGCACGATGGTTGAGGCAATCTTTTGGTTAAGATTTGGATGGTTGTGGTGGCTCTCCCCCGTCTGTTGGATAAAGGGTATATCTTATCCTGGCGGTTAGTTGCAGGTGGGTTACCTCCGAGGGTAACCTTGAGTCAATTCAACCCCGGCAGGGCTCAGAGACCCTTACTTTTTTTTTGGGGAAGGGCGAAGGTCCGGTGAAGGAAGCTTCTTCAACCTCATCTCATCCTCTGCCCAACTGTTCCGGACTACCAGTCTATTCCACAGGTAGAATCTTCTTTCTGCTCCCTTGCTTCATTCCTTTGTCATGGAATGGACCGTAGAGAGTCAAGGGGAAAAGGTTGGGCCCTCGGGGGCGGAGACATAGTAGGTTCGGAGTCGATTCCCAGCTCGATTTCTCAGGGCAAGGCAGCCCTTCTTTGGGAACGCTATCGCATTCTCGAGGAGTTTTCCTTCGTCCTCCCCGCACCTGAGGAGTGGGTGAACGAACCTCCCCCTGGGTGCCTAGCCGTATACGAAGATCATCTAAAAGCTGGTCTTCAGTTTCCCCTGCACCCCTTCTTTGTCAAGATCTTTCGCTTGTACCAAGTGGTACCAGCACAGTTGACCCCGAACAGCATCAGAACATCTGCGGGTTCCTGATTATGTGCAGCATCGCCAACATAGAACCTAGGACCAATTTATTTACGGCCCTTTTCATCCTCAAGAACGATTTTTACAGTAATGGATGATGGGTGATTGGCCCTAGATCAGGTCGCAGGGTTATCAAGGATATGCCCAGCGCCATCCACGGGTGGAAACATGTTTTTGTGTTCGTGTTGTCTCTTGATTCATGGGGCTTCGATATGGTATGGAAGAAGCCTCGCCTGACCGCTAATGACGGGAAGAAGGTCTTGGCGGCTGATCAGTTGGACTACGACCTCCTGGTCAACTCCGAAGTTGCCCCCATCCGAGAACTGTTGGAGGAGAGAAATCTCCATCGGGCAGGAATTAGCAAATTCCCCTCATTAGGTTAGCAATAGGAATTTCTGCTCTTCTTTCTTGGTCTTATTATAGCACAGTCAATTGAAGCGAACACTTTTGCTTGTAGGTGGCGGGATGAAGCCTGGTTTGAGCTGGCTCCGTCAGACTTCGGAGAATAGGGTAGCGCGGGCCCCTCTCACCAGGTCTACGGTTCGGAAGAGGGCTCGGAGGGATGGTCCCGAGGGGGACCAAAGCACTTCGTCTTCCTGGGGGACATCAGGGGAAGATGTAGCAGCCATGGAAGGGGCTCCGTCGAGACCTTATCCAGTCGAAACTCCACTGGCGGTGTCTTCCCAGTTTGCACAATAGGGAGCCCACCCCAGGGAGTGGATGTGCCACCGTTTTGCCCCCCTGCTACTGATAGGGGCAAAGCGCGGCAAGTCGAAGGAGAGTTCGCCTGCGGGGCTTCCTTAGCCGGAGTCCGTTCGACGAACTCTTCGAAGCTTTCACCTACGGGGGACTGTTGGTCCCAGTTGTATCCAGGCAGGCATTGAAGGGTACGCTACTGCCTCATGACTTGGCGGTTCTTCGAAACCGGAATCTTTCCAAGGTGTTCGATTCTACCTTCACCGCCTGTAACAGGTATGATCCTTGCCATTCTCGTTGTCTTGAGAGTTGTTCGATTCATGACTCCTCTTTTTTGATGTAGTTGGTCTACGACTTCACCTTCATGGAGGAGAGCCTGGGAAATGTAGACAGCCTCATCCATGGCCTTAAGGAGGAGCTTCAGATTGCCAGGGCTGCCAAAGAAGTAGCTGAGGAGCTGAAGCAGTCCATGGAGGACCGTCTTACCCGGATGAATGATGAAGTTCGCGAACTGAAAGGCGAACTGAAAGTGCTCATCTGACAATGACAGGGCAAGAGGCAGGGTGGAGGAGGAGCAGGAAACAAGTCGAATCCCTGGAGCAGGCTGCCAGGGAGGATCAGGAGAAGATAGAAAGCCTGACCAAGGTGGCGGAGGAGGCTTCCAAGAGGGTTGAAGAGGCGATCCTGGAGTCCGAAACCGCTAAGAGGGAGTCCACGTCTTTGAAGAAGCGGGTGAACGGGTGGACAATGCCATGGCTGATTTTAAAATGTCTCCATAATTCCAAGTGGAGATCAATGAAGCAACTTTGTATGTCTACCAGCACGGCTTCAACGACGGACTCTCCAAGGTGAAGGAGGTCTTCCCCCATCTCGACCTCTCCGGCATTCCTCCCTTCGATATAGCTGGAGAAGAGGATGAGGAAGTGGAGGGGGTCGAAGCCATGGTAGAGGCCGGGGATGCGCCATGTCCGGAGGAGGAGGCTGCTATCCCAGTCGAAAATCCGGAGGTGACCTCAACCTCGATCCTGGTTCAAGAGGAAGCCCATGCTGGAGGAGTCCAAGCTAAAGGTTCTCCGGTCCCGGCTTAGATTGACGAGGTCCTCCCAGAGCAAATTGATAAGTTGCTCCAGTCTTGTGGTGTGGAGTCTTCTCCTGCTGATGTTGAGTGACTTGAGTCGCTCTGGATGTGTTTTCCTTCTTTATACCATCAATGAACCTTGTATGACAACTTTTATAGATTTTGAAATGAATTCTCCTTCCTTTGCATATGCCATGTTATACTTCATGTGTAGCTCGAAACAGTTTTACCGTTCTTTCTTCTGCTTAGTCGAATAGTCGCGTCCGAAGGCCATTCAGTCGATAAGAACTGGTTTTACCGTTCTTTTTCTTGTTTGGTTGAGCAGTCGTGGCCGAAGGCCGTTCAGCCGATGAAGTCGAACTTTGGAACGGACTGGTACTCTGTTGTCGAAGACCGTCGCCTTCCTTCGGATGTTAAGTTTGTCCGTTGGGGCGGACGAGAGTCATCTCCCCGCCAATCAGTGATTGGGGAGATTGATTGCGATCCTTGTTGCCCATGTGGCACGTCGATATGTGTACAATCATGATTTCTTGCGTCTTGTGAGCCGCCGGGTCTCCTTTTTCCAAAAAGGAGCCACTAATGATGCCATCGCACGATGAAGATTTCTCCGGATTCGAAGTGATGGCAGTTGTTGTCTTGGAGATGGCTCCTGAGTGACTTTCCGGTTCTCGAAGCGTCGCCCGGATACGTGGCACTTTCTGGTTTGGCCGGGAAGGACGTGGAGCATGCCTCCTCGTAGTCGATCGTGGGTGCAGGGTCTCTATAAATGGGACCCTGCCCTCTACTGTCAAGGACCATCGTTTTTGTAGACTCCTTCCCTCCATTAATAACAATGATGTTCAGCACTTCTGAGCTCCGCCGTGCGGCAAAGAGAAGGGCCATCGATCTAAAAAGGAAGCGAAGTCTGGAGTCTCTTGGGCTGGGAGACAATGAAGAGGAGCCTCTCGTGGACCGACTTGAGAAGAAGGTCCGCCTGTTGGAGGCCCGTCTGAGGGAGGCTTGGGCCCAGGTCATGGTGGCGACCATGGCGGTGGAGGAAGCAAGGAGGGAGGTGGCGGATGCCATCTCGAACTTCAAGGCTTCTACCGCCTTCAAGGACGAACTCACCGAGGTGGCTCTGGATTCCTTCCACCAGGAGTTCCGGGAATGTCAGAGGAAGGCCTCTAAGTTTTATAACTTGAAGGGTCTGGACAACATCAAGCCCTCCGTTCCCTTTCCCGGGCATGAATTTGATTCCGACTCCAATGAGGGAGGTCGGATTCTGGTTTAGACGGGAACCCCGGGGGCCCTTCGTCGTCCCTCCAGATCTCTCTCCACCAGTACGGGAAAACTCGGTGGGGGGTTATTGAAAATTTCCACATCCTTCTGGTGCTACTCTTTTTTTATCTATCTTATGAGAGAGAGGTTTCTTTTCTTTTCCTTTCTTCTTCCTTTTTTCTTTTTTGTAAAAAATTGAAAGGAATAAAATCTTTTTGTTACCTCTTCCCATGTATTCTTTGTGATGTGTGTATGATGCTTTGTCTGTAATGTAGACTCCGCGGACCCATCTTCGATCTATAGGGAGAAGTGAGGTTTAGTTGGACCGTTCTGAGAATGTATGTATTGATAGAAAGGACGACAGTGGTCTTTTAGGCACTTGTTCGGATTTACGTAGTAGGGTAGGGTGTTTACACCATCCCTATGCACTTTCTGTCATGATTAAGGTAGGCTATTCAAGCCCATCTCGGCGCGTATTCGGATTCACCGTAGGGTAGGTTACGAAAAACCATCCTTGTGCCTTTGATTTTGGTGGCCTGCTTAGACCATCTATTGCGCTCGTCGGGCATACCGATAAGGTGAGTGGAGTAGACTCTTCTTTGCGCAGTTGACCGATTTTTCAGATTAGGTCACTAGGTGTTTCGTTCAGTCGATGCAACTAGCTATTCTGAGTTTGAGTATGGTTGAGTAGCTTTGCACAGGGATTTTAGAAAACTCATTCATGATAGTATTTGCGAAGGTTCTGTACATTTCATGGCCGGGATAGGGTCTTCCCCTCCAGGTCTTGAGTTGATATGTTCCCGGTCGAATGATTTCCTCGACTTGATATGGACCTACCTAGTTGGGGGAGAGTTTACCCTGTTCGTTGGCCTGGATACTTCTGCTCTTCACAATACCAAGTCTTCAGTGTGGAAAGTTTGCTCTTTCATCCTTGAGTTGTAGTACTTGTGACTTTCTGCTAGTATGCCGCCATCTATTCTGGGCCTGTAACCTGGTCTTGATAGCAAGTCTAGATCGATCCTTCTGTGATCGGAATTCTCAGGCTCTTCATAATTGTCATTTCTAAGGGACTGTAAGGAGACTTCAACAGCAAGTACGGCTTCGGTACATGTATGCCAGGTTGGACGAATATTCGCCGGTAGCCATTCTAGGGGTAGTTCGGTATGCCCAGAGAACGGAGGTCAGTTCTTCGGTCCAAAGTCCTTTGGCGGCGTTCAACCTTGTCTTCAGACCATGGAGGATGGCGGTTGGTGACTTCGGCTTCTCCGTTGGATTGTGGATGAGCAACGGATGTCAGCCAATGCTGGATATGGTACCGAGCACAGAAGTTCTTGAACTTTGGATTGTCAAACTATCTCCCGTTGTCCGTGATGATGACATGTGGGATGCCGAACCTGAATATGATGGATTTTTTTATAAAATTCTCTACCATGCCTTCTGTGATCTGGGCCAATGGTTCAGCTTCTACCCACTTCATGAAATAGTCGATGGCTACTAGGAGAAACTTTCTTTGCCCCGATGCGGTGGGGATAGGCCAAGAATGTCCATCCCCACTGGGCAAAAGGTCATGGGGCTGCCAGTTGAGTCAGGTGACTCGCAGGTTTGTCTCTGTACATTGGCATACCTCTGGCATTGGTCGCACTTTCGCACAAAATTAGCTGAGTCCTTCTGGAGGGAAGGCCAGTAATACCCTGTCGAATGATCTTGTACGCCAGAGTATCCCTCCAAGTGATCACCGCATATGCCTCGTGGACCTCTCTCAAAGCATAATCTGCATCGATGGGTCCTAAGCATTTTAGCAGTGGCTGGGAGAAAGATTCTTATAGAGGGTCGGTCTAAGATGACGTACTGAGACGCCATCTAGCAGATCTTCTTGGCCTTTACCTTATCTTCCGGTAGTTCTCCCTTATTCAGGAACCTGATGATGGGATCCATCTAGCTTGGCTCAGTTGTGATTTGGTGCACCCTCTATAGCCTCTTCGGCTATGCTTGGAGTTTCAAGATGCTCAACAAATGTGCACCTGAGGGACTCCATGCTATGGTTGCCAGTCGAGAAATGCATCCGCCCGGGAGTTCTCTAACGTGGAACATGGATGATCTCAAAATGTTCCAATTGGGAAGATAAGGCCCGTACCTTCTCCAGGTATTGCACCATGGTTATATCTTTAGCTGCATATTCTCCGTTGACTGATTTAAACCAGTTGGGAGTCTGAGAAGGCTCGAAGTTGCTGGACTCCTAGATCTTGGCGATCCGAAGTTCGGTGAGCAGGGCTTCGTATTCGGCCTGATTATTAGAGGCATGGAAGGAGAAGCGGAGTGCATACTCAATGGTATGGCCGTCAGGTTCGGCCAACATGAGTCCAGCCCCGCATCCGATAGCATTGGAAGCTCCGTCTATATGAGCACCCAAACGGACTTCGTCTCCTTCGGGGCTTCTTCTTCTATCGAAGATGCTTCATCTTCGGACTTCCAGGTGCACTCAGTCAAAAAATGGAGAGCACCTGAGCCTTCATAGCCATTCGGGTTGGAAGCTGATATCAAATTCACTTAGCTTCACAGCCCACTTGGCTATCCTTCCGGAGGTGTCCGGAGATCGGAGAATGGCCTTGAGAGGTTGATTAGTTAGCACTACGATAGCGTGGGCCTGAAAGGTTACGGCCGTAGTTGCTTTGCTGCAATCACTAAAGAGTAGATCAACTTCTGCATCCTTGCATATCACGTTCTGCATCATGCAGGACCTTGCTGATATAGTAGATGGGCTTGTGAGATCCGTCTTCCTCTTTCCAGACAAGAACCGAACTTACTACTTCATCTGAAGCAGAGAGGTACAGGTAGAGGACCTCGCCTTATTATGGCTTGGAGAGCAATGGCGGGGTCTCTAGATACTTCTTCAGTTCCTCAAAGGCAGCACGACAGTCATCGACCATTCAAAGCCCTTTGATTGCCGAAGTACCTTGAAGAACGGAAGGCATTTCTCGGCTGACCGAGAGATAAATCTGTTTAGGTAGGCAATCCTCCCTATCAATTGCTGGACTTCCTTTTTGCAGGGAGGATGTCTTATATCTTTCAAGGCTTGAATCTTCTCAGGGTTCGCCTCAATCCCTCGTTGGTAACAAGGAAGCTTAGGAATTGCCCGAAGTGACCCCAAACGCACACTTGCCGGGTTTTAGCTTCATATGGTAGCACGGAGATCGCTAAATGATTCCTCCAAGTCGCGGATGTGATCTCTCCGGAGGAGGCTTTTGATAATCATGTCATCAACATAGGCCTCTATGTTTCTCCTCAGTTTTTTCGAACACCTTGTTGATCAGCCTCTGAAATGTCGCGCGGCATTCTTGAGGCCGAACGACATCATCTTGTAGCAGTAGAGACCTTTATCAGTGATGAAAGCCGTCTTTCCTTATCTTGTGGATCCATTTAATTTGATTGTAGCCGGAGAAAGCATCCATGAAACTTAGCAACTGGTGGTCGGCGGTGGTAGCGTCGACCAGCTGATCAGTCTTTGGGAGAGGAAAGCTATCTTTGGGGAAGCCTTGTTGAGGTCTGTATAGTCGATGCAGATCCTCCACTTGCCACTAGCTTTCTTCAACATCACCATATTGGCCAACCACTCGGGGTAGTGGGACTCTCGGATGAACCTTGCTTTGAGGAGCTTGCCAACCTCTTCGTCCATAGCTTGCTGTCTTTCGGGGGCGAAGCTCCTCTTCTTCTGCCGCACCGGCGTTGTACCCAGGGGTTACTTCCAGCCGATGAGTAATTACTTCGGCAGGAATCCCCGGTAAATCCGAAGCCGACCAGGCGAAGATATCGGTTTTGCCCCTGAGGAAAACGGATAAACTCCATTCTGGTTTCCTCATCTAGTGTACTCCTGATCTACAAACTATGGAGGGATCTTCCTCTATCAAAGGTACTAGGACGGTCCTCTCCATGGGCTCACCAAGATTTGTAGTTGCATCCCTCGGATCCAGCTGATCCGGAGTCGTCGAATCCTTGAAATGCCTGTCTTCAATCATCAGACACTGCCATGCCATCCTCTGGTTTCCTCTAACTTCTCCAACACCGTTCCTGGTGGGGAAGCGTACCAAGAGATAGTGAGAGAAGATCACGGTCTGGAACTTGTTCAAGGCAGGCCGCCCCAGAATAATATGTATATTGAGGGGATCCGGACTATCGTAAAGTTGATCGGCAGTATCTTTTATCGAAGTTTGGTGCCAAGGGTTACATGCAACACTATTTTTCCCCTTGGCAAAAACTTGGTTGCCCCCAAAACCAGAGAGCGGTATGGGGGATCTTTGCAGTTGATGTCTAGGCAAACACATTTAGAGAATGCATTGTATATCAAGACATCAGTCGAACTTCCATTATCAACAAGGATTCGCTGTACATCATAATTGGCCACTATGGCCGAAATTACAAGAGGATCATCATGTGGGAGCCGAACTCCTACAAGGTCGTCATCGGAGAAAAGGATAGAGTTTGTTGTTCTTTAAGTCGCTTTGGGGCTTCATCCTCATCCCTTCTCTAGTTGGTGGGTCGATGTATTATCCCTACACCTCCGTTGGTGGGCCTTTGATTTGGCAATTCAGCCTCTTCGGGAGGTGGCTGGGGAACAGTTGCTTCCGACCGGGGTCCTTGGCGACCGATGTACGCCCCAAGTACTCCCTCTTGATGAGATCCTCAATTGCATCCTTCAGTTGGATGCACTCTTCTGTGTTGTGGCCGTGGTCCCGATGGAATCGGCAGTATTTATTCCTGTTCCTGACGAAGAGGAGGCCTTCATGGGATGGGGCCGTTGGAGATAGTTTTCCTTTTCTATCTCCATGAGGATCTTCTCTCGAGGGAGGTGAGGGGGGTGTAAGAGTCGAATTTTCCCCCCAATGCTCTGGGCCTATGAGGACTTCTTCGCGGTCTGTTATTTGCTGCCATTGTTTTTGAAAGTTTGGGGACCTTGTCCTGTTATTCTTCTTTTTTGAGGGGGTTTCCTTCAATCAGTCATCGATTTGCCGCTGCTCTTCAGCATCGGCGTATTTCTGAGCCCTTGACAGGAGCTCAGCATAGCTTTTAGGGAACTTCTTATCTAGGGAGAAAGCAAGCCTGGAGGTACGAAGCCCCTTCTTAGTGCTGACATGGCCATATGCTCGTTGAGATCTGGGATCTTAAGCTTGGCCGCATTAAACCTGGAGATATAATCTCGCAGGCTTTCTCCTTCGTTCTGGTGAAGGAGGAACAGTGTGTCCGTATTCGAGGAGTCTTGCTGCAGGTCCTGAAATGCAAGACAAACAATTTCTCTAACTCGAAAGGAAGGATCGATAGTACTAGGCGCATGCTCGAGTACCACATCCGAGTGGACTTCTTCAAGGTAGCCGGGAATGCAAGCAGTACATCGCGTTCGAAGCTCCTTGGATCATCATATGAGCCTTGAAACTATCCAAATGATCGAGGGGGTCGGAGGTGCCGTCGTAGGGTTCCATCTGGGGAACCCTGAAGTACCGAGGATGACCTCAGCCATGATGCGGTCGGTGTGGGTGGGCGTAGGTCACCCATAATCAAGTCATCGGGATCCTTCAGATCTCGCATTCTCTGTTCTCGCGCCTTCGCCATCTCTGATTCGATGGCTCTGAATCTTCCGTCATATTCGGGAGTCTGCTTCGACGCTCTCTCCACAGAAGTGGAGTCTCCGGAGGAGGGTGAGGGAGTTTGCCTAGGCTTTTCCTTTGTGGGGGGATCTAGGCAATCTCGAAGTTCGACCTTTAGAAGAGGGCCGAGAACGGGGGAGGGATGCGTAGAATAGAATCCTCCATGGGGCTCTCTTTCTTCGGGATCGAGAGCTATGTCTAGAGGCAGCGAGTGGGTTTCCCACCGGAAAGGCTCTGTCTTGGAATTCCTGAACCATGGCAGTAAGGTTGGTGACCTGGTTCAAGAGAGCTTCAAACTGCTGCAATCCCCACACAACTATGGGAGGTGGAACATCGTTCTCCTACGGGGGTGCACCCCCCCGAGATGGAGCATGACTCTAGCTTGTAGAAGTGATTGGAGCTTTTCCTCTCGCCATTGAAAACTTTTTACTTTCCCTTGTCTGGGAGGGAGCTTAAAGAGTGTTACGAGCCCCCCTACCTGGCATGCCAATCTATTGGCGTGGAGTCCCTGGATCGGCTAGTCGGAGCTGCTGTGTCGCAAGACCGCTCCCTGGTTCACCTACAAACAGGTCCCTTGCCGGAGTTGTTCCGGGCGGGGACACTCCGATGCCTAAGTCAGTGGCGGATCCCAGCCACAGAATGGGGAAGATGTCGAAATAGAGAGAGAAAAGGCTCTTGGAGACTATAAGTGTATGTGAGCATGAGTGTTAGCGTACCTCTCGACTATCCTTCTTACCCTTATTTAAAAGAAGGCCTCCGCCTGCGGCCCGCTCTTTTTCCGGTGATCATGGGGAGCCAATCTTTCCCATGATGGCGATCGTGGTGTCATTGAGCGGTTCAGCCAGATCGGAGGCGTGGCAGTAGGAGTTGCGCACCATGATTATGGCATGATGTGTCGATTGTAACATTGGTTACGGTGCTTTTCTGGACCAGATTGTGGTCCAAGCTTCGAGTTTCCCTTGCGTAGCCGAAGACTTGGTATTAGCTCCGGGACCAGAGATTGTGTCTATGGCGGGGACCGAAGTAAATATCTTCGGAAGTCGATGAAAAGTTCGGTCTCCGGTCAAGGCCGAAGACGTTACTCGAAGGACTGGCCTTCGGATGTGTCTGATCCGGTGTGTAGCCTTGAGTTGCCTGCAGTTTGTCTTGTCCCTTGCTTGGTCCGAAGTCCGTGGTCCGAAAAGAGAGAGGACTTCGACCAGTCGAACTGGAGTTCGGTTTGTAGCTGAACCAGGATATCCCAACATGTACCATGTTGAGAATTTACATGCTCGTTGATTCTTGCACCTGATTCTTTCTTTCTGTACTCTTGATGTTCTTATCATATTCATATTTGGATTTTCTAATTCAATCAGTCCAAGATTTTGGCTGTGGGTGTTGGTGGTTGCATTATATACAAAATACATTCTACATTTTTTTTTTGATATATTTTAAAATTATTAGCTTCTATGCATCCTGTGCCTGGTCTATGTACTAGAATTTTTTTTAATAATATTTTTTAATAACATTTTTTCTAAACTACGGCATTTTAAATTATATTTATAAAATTAGATTCCGTGCAAGAAAATCACACGTTGTATCCGTGATGTCATTAAAACACGGATACAATCTACGATTTCACCAAATAACATTAAAAATTTAAAAAATAATAAAAAACTTTAAAATTATTAATATTTTTTTAAAAAAAGTTAACGATAAAATCATGGGTCGTACCCGTGATTTCAACATGAAATCGCGAGTTCAACCCACGATTTCACCAAATAAATTTTTCCTCCATAAAATTTAATAAAAAAATATAAAAATTTTAAAAATAATAAAAAAAATTTTAAAATTAATATTTTTTAAAAAATAATTAAAAATTACGAGTTGTAACTGAAATTTCATGTTGAAATCAACCTGTAATTTTTCTACATAAATCATTTCCTGCATCAAAATTTATAAAAAATATAAAAAAATAATTAAAAATTTTAAAAATTAAATAAAGTTTTTTTAAAAATAATTTTTTTAAAAAATCTTGGATTGGTGGTTCGACCGGCGATTCGATCGGTGGCTGGTCGGTGGTTCGACGGTGGCCAGACTAGCGATCGGACCCGTGGTAGGACTAGGAGCCGGACAGGCGGTTGGACCGGTGCTGGACCCTGGCGGCTGGACCGACGATCGGACAGGTGGCAGGACTAGCATCCAGATTGGTGGCAGGACCAGCGGCTGGATCGGTGGTCGGACCCTAGTGGTTGGACTGGTGGTCCGACCGATGGCTAGATCCTGGCGACCGGACCGACGGTCGAACATCCTGGCGACCGGACCATCCTAATATCTTGGATATGTTCCGTTGAGATTTTAGTCTTTGATTTACAAGTATTATGAATATGTTGCATTTTATCTCTTATTCATAATATATCTAAATTTATATTTTAAAAATTTTACTATGATATTCTTTGTATCATGGTGATCTATATAAATTTGGATTTGCTTAATACTAATTTATTTGACATCAATTATTTCTAAAGGTTGCTCATAGGTACGTAATTACACAGTCATTAGAGAGGTATATAATCATTGCAATATTTGAATTTCTTGAATTCTAATATGTTAATATTTATATAAAATTAATTTTCAAGTTATTTATATCTAGTTTTGTATATCTTCATTATCATGACTATAAGTTCTGATGTATCTCATAATTTGTGATAAAAGATTTTTATATCAGTATGTCTTACTAAGACTTAAATCTGACCAAGATTCTAAAGTTATCGAGGGAGATGGGATTTAGTCTCTAAAAGGACTTTCTAGCAGTAGAAATATATCTCTATGATAGGAGTTTCTTGAAGGAGGTTAATATGGTAATAACAAGCAGATTAGTTGGTCAGGGAGTACATGTAATTTATTCGATATAAGAGTCATAGACTCCATTCCATTTCTATGGTGATTAGTGCTCTAATGTAGTGGTTAGGAAGAGTTTATCTCTAAATCAGATCCAAAAGGTATTTCTTGAAATATGACACTATATATATTATTTGAGGGGCTCACCTATATGAGAGATCCATACATGGCTGCTTAGAGACATTGGCAATCTTTAGAATTTCTTATAAAAAATTAAGATACATGAGGGCCATCAATGCATAAACTTGTGATGGAGAATTCTATATTATATATATGGTACTTGAAGTCTAGGTCAAAGAAACATAGTCAAGATCTAGTTCACTCCGATTTCTTCAAATGGAAACTATTCATACTAAGTAAGATTAAAATCACCTTATCGATTGCATAGTATAATACCTAGAAACTTATATTTTACTAATTTTCAAAAATTTTAAGTCTTGAGAGAGATTATTGAAAAATCCAAATTTTTTTCATTAATTAATTAATTATTTGATCATTTTGCTTTTAATTATTGATCATTAAAGTTTTAATGATTTGACCGTTAGAGTTTTTAATGATTTGACAGTTGGAGTTTTAATTATTTGACTATTTAACCTTTAATTATTTGACCATTGAATATAATATTTTATTAAATAATTGAAGGATATAATAGAAGAAAATAGATCAAACTTTCAAAATTCAAAGTTTGGCATATATTTTTGAAGTAGCATAGCTCAAGTATCAACTTAAGTATCGACTCAAGGATCGCAAGTATCGATCTTCAAAAAAATGGCATGCAAAGCTTTTCAACCGGCATGCCAAGTATCAATTCAAGAACTTTAAGTATCAACTCAGGTGTCCACTTATAAGGTTAGCGCATGCTCAAATATCAATGTCACAGGATGATTCTAGAAAGTAACATTTTTCAGAAGAACTCAAATGTTAACTCAAAGATTTCAAGTATCGACTCAAGTGTTGACTCACAAGGTCAGCTCATACTCAAGTATCGATATAATAGGATTATTCTAAAGAGCAACATTTTTCAGAACTGATGGGGCATGGATCGCTGGCGAGCTGAGAAGTCACCAGGAGATTAGGACTTGCTTGGAAGAAAAAAGAAGAGGGCGGCTAGGGCTATGTTGGAGGACTAGAAGGTAGGGCACCCAGCAAAGCATACAGCAAAGCACATAGCAAAGCACACAGCAAGGCACACAGCAAAGCACACAACAAGGCACACAGCAAAGTTGAAGAGACTCAAGAAAATTTCATTAATTCATAGCATGAAAAAAATACAAGAGGGGGGTGGGGTATTTATACATTCACCAAGGTCCCTGGACTCCCTGACAGATTGGGACTACAAACTTGAGGCCAAGAAAACTCTCTTAGGCTTGGACTGGGCACTGGGCTGAGGAGGGCACAACTGAACTTGGACTAAGAGATGTGCCAACCTTGTGGGCTTGAATAGGGGCCCAGGTGCATGAAGGCCAGCTCTGGTTGGGGGGCCTAGTGAATCTCCTGGTCTGTTGACCTCCTCTTGAACATGACTTGAATGAAAATACAGGCTTGATTGGACTTGACTGGACTAAAAATGACTGGACCTGACTAAGTTGACTCAACTGGACTCAGTTGTCACTTTATTACAGGACTCAATTGGCTCATTTTAGTACAAGTGACTCGGTACTAATGGACTCAAATAGACCCTCGGATCCCCATCATTCTCCTAGAATGGGGAGAATCGACTCCATCGAGTCAGGCTCAGTGAGGGCTTTGATGGGATCGAATCCAAGCATTTCAAAAGAGACAAACCCATAAAATAGACACAATCAAATAAACCCAAATATACCAAACAAACTTGGAATGAAGAGGAGGCTCTGCTTTGAGAATTATGCAATTATGAAATTTGTGCATCTCTGAAATCTGTGTGACTTTGAAACCCGTGTGACTTTGAAATCCATGTTGCTTTGAAGAGCGTGCAGCTTTGAAGAGCGTGCAAGCTTGAAGTTGGCAATCATGAAAGGCAACTGCTTTCACGTTCGTGCAGATCATCATCTCTCGATCCGACGCAACGTGGAGTAGGGGACGTCTTCGTGGGAGGATGTCCAGCAAGCTTCATCGATGACGGTGCAGGGAACGATGACGGTGGCATGGGAGAGGTGGCACGGGCCTGTTTCGGTGGCTAGCGATAGAGGAAGGGACCGGATCGGAAGGGAGGAAGGAGCTGCGACGGTCAGTGACTCAATCGATTATGGTGGCATCGTTCGAAGGCGGGAGCGGCAGTTGACTTCACGAGGAGATCCGCAGGGATCTGGTGGAGATGCAGCAGCCACAGGCGAAGATGGAGGATTCCAGTGGATGGCTCGGGCGGAGGTGGGACGCGACGTTGGAGGCGTGTGAGACAGAGGGGGATCTTCTGATGGGGGGTCCACGAGCAGCCTGATCTGCGGCATGGGGTCCATCGACTGTGACGGGCATTGATCGGCTAGGAGCAGGGGTTGAGGGCGGCACAGTAGCGGATGATGTCACCGAGAAGGGAGACCTGCTTCCAGTTGACCCAGTCACGGGCGTAGGGGTTGTCGGTGTCTGGGAGATCTGGTGGAGGCGCCAATCGGATCTGGGCGGTCCGAATGGGAGAGAGATCTGCATGAAAGAGGATCCGGTGGCTGATGATGCGGGGAAGATGCAGATCTGGCAGACGGTGGCGTTCCTAGTAGTGGCAATCGGAAGGACAGAAATAGGAGGTTCCACGGGAGGCTGTGGGCGACGAGGTTTCAGGATGCTTGACGATGGTTTGATACAGGCCAAGGAGGAAGAAGAAAATATCTTAATTCTCTGGCTCTGATACCAAAAACTGATGGGGGACAGATGGGGGATGGATCGCTGGCGAGCTGAGAAGTCACTAGGGGATTAGGGTTTGCTTGGAAGAAGAAAGAAGAGGGCGGCTAGGGCTACGTTGGAGGACTAGAAGGCAAGCACATAGCAAAGCACACAGCAAGGCACATAGCAAAGCACACAGCAAAGTTGAAGAGACTCAAGAAAATTTCATTAATTTATAGCATGAAAAAAATGCAAGAGGGTGGGGTATTTATAGATTCATCCAAGTTCCTAGACTCCCTGACAGACTGGGACTACAAAACTTGAGGGCCAAGAAACTCTCTTGGGCCTTGGACTAGGCACTGGGTTGCGGAGGGCACCAACTGAACTTGGACTAGGGAGGTGTCGACCTTGTGGGCTTGAATAGGGGTTCAGGTGCATGAAAGCCAGCTCTGGTTGGCGGGCCTGGTAAATTTCCTGGTCTGCTGATTCTTCTCTTGAACATGACTTGAATGAAAACTACATGGACTCGATTGGACTTGACTAGACTAAAAATGACTGGACCTGACTAAGTGGACTCAACTGGACTCAGTTATCTCACTTTATTACAGGACTCAATTGGCTCACTTTAGTACAAGTGACTCAGTACTAATGGACTCAAATAGATCCTCGGGTCCCCATCAACAACTCAAGTATCGACTTAAGGACTTTAGTGTTGGCTCAAGTATTGACTCATAGAGTGAAGTGTTGATACTTGTAGGTTTGATAGCACATAGTGACTATATTTTCAGAACTGCAGAAAACTAGATTTTATGTCAAATGGCTAGTTCCTTTCTTTAACGACTATAAAATTTTTTAAAAATTTTGAATGTATGTATTCCTCACTAACTAATTAAAGATGCAAGAGAATCCTAGAGAAAGTCAAGTGCTTCTAAGAAAATTTCCAAGAGCAAACTTCCAAAAATAAGAGTCTTTATTCTTAAAGAGCATGCCTTCAATTTTCAAGCACCAATTAATCAAGCAATTATTAAGGGTTTGCATTGAAGAAGATAACCAAAGCAACCTTCCTCAAGCTTCATCGATTTCTCTTTTGCTCTTTTAGAGAGCAATTTGTGCTTGAAACCTTTATACTTTGACTTTTTGTTATAATAGTTTCCAGGGTATTGAAACTAGAAGAAATGCCCTTCCAAGTCTTTGAATTGGATTGCAAACCTAGAGTTGATTTCTTGTAAGGTTATATTGGTGAGCCTAAGTGAGAAAACCAACAATATTTAATTTGTGAGCCTGGAAAATAAATCGACTGTAATTTTGAGGGATTATAGTAAACTTTTCAAGAAATTCTTGGAAAGTGGACATAGATGCTTGGAGTGTATCAAATTACTATAAAATTATATTTGTATGCTTTGCTTCTCCTCTTTTCTTTTCAAGTTTTGCATATTGTTTTATTCAACACACATATATTTGCAATACAATCACTTCACCACTTTTAAATTTAGCACATACTTATTTTAAATTTTCAAAAAAACCTAATTTACCTCCCTTTTAGGTTACTTTGCTGAGCAACAAGTAGTACAAAGCCTGATACTCAGTGAATTAGATCCAACAATCTTGAATTAAAGATCTAATGGCAGCCAATTTGGTTTTTGTGTTGTTGAGGGACAAGCTTCAAACCATCAACCTTTGTTCAATAGAACAAACTATGCATATTAGAAAACATATATTTACATTCATACCATAGATTATAACCTTTGAAAAAATCATTATAAAAGGCCTTCACAAACCAACTATCATGGTAAATGGCATTTCCATTCCTAAGCTTAAGAATTTTTGGGATGAAAATGGCATAAAACAAGCTAAATTAAAATGCCAAGACTACGAACTTATTGTATTATGCATTAGACCCTAGTGAATTCAATAAAATTTTTACTTGTTCTTCCATCAAAGAAATTTGAGATATACTTGAAGTCACCCATGAGGGTACTCATCAAGTAAAAAATATCAAAATAAACATGCTTGTTTATACCTATGAGATGTTTAGGATGGAACCTAGTGAATCCATAACTAACATGTACATTAGGTGTATTAATATTATAAATGATTTGAGAAGTTTGGGTAAGTCCATTTCTAATACCGAATTTGTGAACAAATTTTCAAATCTCTTCCTTCTTCATGGAATGCAAAAGTCATCACTATACAAAAGGCCAAAGCTATTGATATACTTTTCATCAAGCAACTTCTAGGTTCACTCATGACCTATGAGTTATCTTTGAAGCAAAAAATAGCTGCAAATGAAAAGAAGAAGGAGACTATCATCCTCAAGTCTATAACTATCAAGGAAGAATCTAGTGAAGACTCAGTGAGGGAGATAAAGATGATGAGATTGCTTTTGAATCAAGAAAATTTAGAAATGAAGAAGAAGAAGTATAACTACACAAAAAGAACTTCAAAAAGAAGAGCCAAGCAAGAAGAAAGAGAAAGAGCGCAACCTAAATGCTTCGAATGAAGAAGCCAAGTTATTACAAGATGGACTACCCTCTTCAAGAAAGATAAAAGAAAATTCAAGAAGAAGGCAATGATAGTAACTTGGAGTGAGAGTAAGCACTCTAACTCTAATGAAGAGACTAAGAGATTGCCAATCTATGCTTCATGGCCAATAAGGAAAAGGTAAGGTCTGAAATCAAAGTGATTTTATATTCGAAGAGTTACAAAAAGTTTTTGCTAAACTTATGAATGATTTAGAAACTAAAAGTAAAAAATAAAAAAATGAAGAAACAAGTTCTTGAATTATCTAGTGTTAATAAAAGGCTATCAAACATAATGAAAACTTAACTAAAGAAAATCAAGATTTGAAATATCAAAATCTTACCTTGACTAATGAAAAGGAAGGTCTAACAAAAGTTAATAAAGCTTAGCTTTAGAAAATAAGGATTTGAAAAAGTAAAAATTAGTATTGATAAATAAAAAGCTTTCAAACATACAAAGCCTCAAGCAAAGAAAACAAAGCATGAAAGAAGAATTTGATAAAGTGAAACCTTTTGTTGAAAAGTTTACATATAGTTCTGAAAAACTCAACATATTTTTGAATAATCAACATGTAGTTTTTAACAAAACTAGTTTAGGATATAAATAATAAAAATGACAAAAGTACTTTAAAAATTTCTTTGTTCCTACATTTTCTAGCATTACTTATCATTGTTGTGGCAGTTTATGATACAAGCTTATTTATATGATCATAAGAAGTTATATAATATAAAAAAAATTAGATTCCAAAAGGAATCATATTTACTAATTCTAAACGATCCAGATGGCTCGGGTACCTAAAGTTTTTACATGATTAATTTTATAAGTATGTCTTGTAACCAAGGAGAAGAAAAGATTATCATACATTAATAATGGTTGCTCAAGATATATAATTGGAGATATAAAGTAATTCACATCTCTTGAAATATTGAATGGAGGAAATGTAAATTTTGGTGATAATGAAAAGGATAAGATCATCGAAATTGGCAAAATCTATATCACCCTCTCTATTTACATAGAAAATGTTTTGCTTATAAATGGATTGAAACATAATTTATTTAACATCAGTTAATTTTGTGATGAAGGAATTAAGTAACTTTTGAATCTTCACTATACATTATCTCTAATCTCAGTGACTATGAAATCACGTTCATTGGATATAGGCATGAAAATATCTAGATGGTAGATCTTGATGATCTTTCAATACAAGATGGTCAATACATAGTTGTAATGAAAGCCAAAGTTAATGAGATCAAATTTATAGTATCATGTATTAGGATATACTAGTATGCACTTGCTTTCTAAATTGAACAGAAATATCTCATAAAAGATTTGTCAAAATTTACTTTTGAAAAGAACAAAATTTATGATATATGCTAATTTGAAAACAGTAAAAACTTTTTCAAATAAAAAGCATGGTCTCTACTTCTAGACCTTTGAAGTTATTTTATATGGATCTCTTTGGCCAACAAAGATCATTAGTTTAGGTGGAAAAAGATATGGTCTAGTTTTTGTAAATAATATTACATCTTATATGAGTCTTATTTTGGCTCATAAGGATGAAAAGTTTTAGCTTTTACTAAGTTTCTTTAAAAGGTTTTAGATGAAAGAGAAACTTCAATTATTTGCATTCATAGTAATCATAGAACATAATTTAAAATCATGATTTTGAAAATTTTTATAATGAAAATAGCATTGATCATAATTTTTTGTACTAGAATATCTCAATAAATGAGATTGTAGAAAGAAAAAATAGGATTTTAGAAGAAATGATACATACCATGCTTTGTAAAAATTACCTACCAAGATATTTTTGGACAAAGTCATTAACACTGTATATTACATCTTAAATCAAGATTTGATTTGTCTAATTTAAAAAAAATACCTTATGAGCTTTGAAAAGATAGAAAATCGATTATAAAATATTTTTATGTTTAGGAATATCATTGTTTTATATACTAAATAATGGCAAAGACAACTTAGGCAAATTGATGCCAATTAAAATGAAGGTATCATTTTAGGATACTCTATATTAACAAGACATACAGGGTTTTCAACAAGAAAACTCTTGTTATTGAAGAATCTATGCATGTTATCTTTGATAAATCTAATGACCAATTTTCTGGAAAAAAAGATGTTCTTGATAATGAAATATGCATTCAAAGAATGGAGAAATTGACTCTCAATGATGCATCCTCCAAGGAGCTTGAAGAAAATCAAAAAAGGAGAAGAACAAAAATAAAGATGTTCAACAAGAGTTAATGATTTACTTAAGGAGTGGAGATATGTTCATGAACATCCTAAAGAATAATAATAGATGATCCTTCAAAAAGGATAAGAACTCGATCTTCTTTTAGGAATGTGTATGATTACTCAGTTTTTGTATCTCAAGTTGAACATAAAAGTATTGAAAAAGCTAAAAAAGATCCTAATTGGATTAACAATATAAGAAGAATAAATTAATTTAAAAAAAAAAATTTGGACTCTAATAGAAAGACCATCTAATATGTTAATAATTAAAACTAAATGGATATTAAGAAATAAATTAGATGAAAAATAAGTTGTAATTAGAAACAAAGTTAGACTTATAGCTAAGGGTATAATCAAGAGAAAGGCATTAGTTTTAAAAAATTTTTGCTCCTATTGATATATTAGAGGCAATTAGATTATTTACTTACATTTGTATATTTTATGGACTTTAAACTATTTCAGATGGATGTTAAAAGTATATTTTTAAATGGTTACATAGAAGAAGAAGTTTATATTGAATAACCACCAGGCTTTAAATAGCATACCTATCCAAATTATATTTTTAAACTTTATAAAGCTCTTTATGGTTTAAAACAAGTCTCACATGCATAATATGATAGGTAAGTAATTTTTACTTGAAAACTATTTTACATGAGAAAATGTTGATACTACCTTTTTTTAAATAGAAAAAATGATAACTCATTAGTGGTGCAAATTTATATTGATGATATTATAATTGGTACTACTAATAAAGTTTTTGTCAAGAGTTTGCCAAACTAATGTAAGGGGAGATTAAGATGAGTATGATGGAAGAGTTAATTTTTTTCTTAGAGTCCAAATTAAGCAAACCGAAGAGAAAATCTTCATCAACTAAGCCAAATATACTAAAATGATTTAAAGAAGTTTGGAATGGGGACAGCAAAACCACTTGACACTCCCATGAGTCCCTCTTGTAAGTTTGATAAAGATGAGAATGGTCAGAGTATTGATAAAAATTATAGATATTATTGGCTCTTTACTGTATCTCACTGCCAGTAGGCCAGACATTATATTTAGTATTTGTATGTGTGCTAGATATTGTCAAATCCTAAAGATTTTCATTTATTAGGTATTAAACATATACTTAGATATCTATCTAGTACTATTAATATGGTATATAATATTCTAGACAATCTTCAATTGAGCTTATTGTATATTCTGATGTTGATTTTGTTAGGCATAAATTAGATAGGAAAAGCTTTAGTGAAACCTATCAGTTTCTTGGAGTTAATTTAATCTCATGGTTTAGCAAGAAACAAAATTTAGTTGCACTATCTATGGCTGAGGCTGAATATGTAGCAGCTGACAGTTATTGTGCTCAAATCTTATAGATTAAACAACAACTCGAAGATTTTGGAATTAAATTAAAGAAAATCTTTATAAGATGTGATAATACAAGTATAATTAATCTAACTAAAAATCCAGTTCAACATTCAAGAAGCAAACATATTAAGATAAGACACCACTTCATAAGAGATTTTGTGCAAATGGTAATGTACTGCTTGACTTTATGAGTACTAATAGATAATTAGTAGATATTTTCATAAAACTTCTTAGTGAAGATAGATTTTATGTGATTAAGATAGAGCTAGAAGTCATAGATCCTTTTGAATAGATTTTTCATACTAGCTTAATTTTTTAGAACCTAGCAATTCAAATTCTATTAAAAATCATCTCTTTGAATCATTCCAAACCCCGTAGTCTCACCCTTGAAATATCCTTGAATCTCTCTCCTTGAAAGAAAACTTTTAATTTTTTTAAAAAATTTCTATCAATACTTGAGAATTATCCAAGTTTTGACTCATCGAAGTGTCGACACTTGAGCATTCATAAGTGTCGACTCACTGATGGAGCCTAACTTTAACTAGGGCTTGATAGTGTTTTTTCTTTGTTTCTTTTCACACTCTCTCTCCCTAAACCTTCCTAAATATCCTCTCTTACTCTCCAATAGTGAAGTTTTTTATCTTGGCCTTCCATTTTTGGCCAAGACTAATCGTTGTTGCTTGATCTCACCCCTCTATCTATCTGTTCATCACTTGATTTTTTTTTAAGCCTCATGGATCCTTGCAAACAACTAGCCCTTTGACCTAAGAGATCTCATCTCTCTTCGAGTGGATCTAGAGGAGCCGAGCAGAGCTCCAAAGCTTACCATGACCTAGAGGAGCAGAGGGTGACATGGCCTCAACCACCTTCTCACCAATAAAAAATGTGTTCGGGAAGGCTATCATAAGCAGATGCAAGATCGATTTTGGATACTTTGATAGAGAGGGTTTCTCCATCAGGGACTAAATTAGAGCTGCTGGATGCGAGAGCTTTTGCTCGATGTCTGAGAGATACTACCCACATCTACGAGAGTTTTATGTATCCATATGTAGAGGAGGAGCTGGCTGGGTTTCAATGGTCAGGGAGTACTTTGGTTTTGATGACGGTCAAGGTGCTTTGCTAAGTATGAAAGATCCCTATCAGAGGGATGACTGCTGATTGCTTAGGTGATAGAGTGGCAAGTTTCAGGGGCAGTCTAGCGAGAGAGGATGTCTGGCCTAAGAGGAGAGAGGAGAAGGTGTACCTATCATGGCATATAGGATGAGAACGAGTGGATCCATTGGATTTTCATAGATGCAGAGGCTACCACTAATCTACTTGTGCTAGTTACTTACGATATGATATAAGGAGTTCAGAAGAGAGGATGTAGGATTCAGATCAGAACTGGTGGTATCATAGCCTACCACTAGAAGACGAGTATACATAGGATCATGAAGTGGTATGAACTGGAGTCTTAAGGATGAGTCTCAGAGCTTTACATAAGGATTCTAATGAGGCCCTTCATAAGATGTACCAGAAGTCAGAAGCTAGTGGATTCGAAGAGGATCAAGATAGGAGGTAGATCCTGACTCCGAGGATGAGCTCAGTATCGAGGAGGGACCTTCGAGCCGTAAATGATGATACTGAGGCTAGACCATCTGAGCTGACACCCAATGCTGACACCGAGGAGGAGCATCCTGAGCAGCCACTATACTGATATGGGAAGCTCAACCGACACAAAGGACTCCCATGGTATCTAGAGCTCGGACAGGTGATGATGCTGAGGATCGGATCAACTAGTGGCGAGACAGTAAGAAGGGATATTCATTTGCTGACCATCAAAGTTGATCGGATGCAGATTGAGCTGCATCTTTTGATGACTCACTACTGATAGTGCCTTGGGATAGATCATAGGCAAGATGGAGGTAGGCTTTATAGAGATATTAGCCATCATACAATGCCTAGCTCCATCACTACTTTAGCAGGTCTATCTGATCTTCCACCAGATTCTCCGCCATCTTCATTACCTATGGACCAGTCTTCTCTAGCACCCGTAGATCCTCCAGTACTTGCAAATATCCCAGCACATCCATCAGCACCAGCTACCAATCCAGACCCTTTGCATGTCACTCCTCTTACCAGACTCCTGGTGATCATTTTTCTAGGACTAAGAACACCAAGACAGACCACTAGGACACAGGCTACTAGTTCTGTAGGGTTCCATACTCCAGGGTTTCATCACTTTAGTCCTTCTAGCAGGACTAATAACCTGTCACATCAGATCTCTAGATCCTCCACTTCTATGATTATGGCATCCATAATCTTAGAGGTTTCATCTGATAAGAAGTAGTCTCATAGATATTACCTTTAGGACTGATTGTATCCTGATTATGTCAATGTCCTGTTAAACATCCAATTTTGTTATATTTGGATGTCAGCAAAACATCATATCTTATATTGAAACTAGTATTTTCATATATATTTATGTGTGTGTTTTATGTTAGTATGATCTTCTTTGTAAATGCAATTCTCCTTCTAACTTTTACTCTGAATCTAATATATCTTATTCTTTTTCTCTTCATACTTTGATACATTAAAAAAAAAAAAATCTTACCTATGTACATAAACAGGGGGAGACAAAGAAAAAGGGGAGTTAAAATAACACGAGAGAGCAGACAAAGCATTGATTGTTTGAATGATGACAAAAAGGAGGAGTAGAAATATTGATATATAAGTAAATAAAAATGAATTGCTCATTTACATGAAAAGGAGAAGAAAAATTAAAAATTAACATCTATTTTTTCATCCTTTTCTTTTACTCTGATATAGTTGCAATACTTCTTGATACATTATGGCACATTTGATACATTCATATACTAACTCTAATACTTCATCCTATGTACTGGTACATTATTGATACATAGGTAAACTACTCGAAACATTGATACTTAGAGATTGTTCATGAACTCATTACATTAATGATCCGATATGTAAGTTCATGATCTAATACTTAACCTATAATGATCAATTATTTGATATGCTTATGCTCTGATAAATTTGAGGAACATATCAATTATATTAAAAATTAATCTCATCTTAGTACTAACGCTCATCTTAAGATTCACATACTCTGATACTTAAGCTTTTACACTTATATACTCAAAATTTTATCATCATCAAAAAGAGAGAGATTGTTGACTCCGACCTTGATTTTAATGAATAAAACAAATATTGAGAATATATGAGGTACTAATATTTTGTTGGAATGTGAGATTGGTGTTTCAGGTACCCTCTAAATTCTTAAATAAAGAACTTAAGATCAACTCCTAAGCAAGAAAAAAATTTATATTTGGAAAGAATTTACAAGTTGAAAAGCCAAGAATATAGTTTTTTATTGGATATTGCAGAATAAAATGGAAGAAAACAAATCAAACTTTCAAAATTAAAATTTGGCACAATTTTAAAGTGGCATAGCTCAAGTATCAACTCAAGTGTTGACTCAAGGATCTCAAGTATCAATCTTTAAAAAAGTGGCATGCAAAGTGATGCGGGACCATACACTCTGATATCAAGACCGGTGTCGGACCGTTGATCGTTAAGAAACGATCTCTAGATTAGGGTGTCTAATTTAATTAAATAAATCTAATTAAATAAAAATAACCAGCAATCAATTGGGTCAGGTTATCAAAATGGATCTCACCCGAAAACACGGAATCTCACGAAATTGGAAGAGGGAGATCGTCCTGAGATCGTCCAAAATCCAGACCAGTAGTTCACGAGCGAGGTGGATCAGAAGCCGTTGGACCTGGAACATCAAAAAAAATACAAGTGAAGAATAAATTCCCAATCAGATAAAACTTAATTAAAATCCAATGCTTGAAATCTGTGTTCTGAGATCCGTGTGCTCTGGGATATGTGCAGAGCAGAAATAAATTAGCAACAGCGAACGTGAATGCTTTCACGTTCGTGCAAAAAAAAAAAGGCTTTCTTCTTCCTTTGATCCGATGCAGGGGAGAACAGGGACCGAACGGAAGAGCAGATCCGGCGGGACCTTGCCGGTGACAGGGCTGGGCGACGACGGTGGTGGTGCTGGCAGGCGCTTATCTTGCACGAGTGGAGGAAAAGGACCGGAACAGGTGGCTGGGCGGTCCGGTTGTGGTCGAGCGGCGGCCTGGCAGCAGAGGCCTGGGGGGGATCGTCACCGGCGACGACGGGGCGATAGCAGGGGGGACGTCGGCGTTGGGTGGCGACGGCGGAACGACTGGCAGCGATCACGGCGGCGGTCGTTGCAGCAGCAAGGAGACCCGGTGACTTGGGGCTTCATGGGAAAGACGCTCGGCTGCAGCGACGCGCGGTCGGAAGGGAGGAGGAAGACCGGCGGGGCTTCACCAGCGATGTCGCTGGGCGGAGGCGGCGACACGGACGGAGAGCGGAGGAGAACTTGGGGGCCTTCTTAGCGGACTTCCATGAGGCGTCGCGGGCGGAAGACTGGCAGAGTCTTCGGGGGAAAGACGGGATGGTTGACCTACGGAGGCGGCAGCCGGCTTTGGAGACGTTGGTCGAAGGCAGATGGGTCGTGTGGAGATCCGTGCACAGGGGTTCCGGTGGTTGGTCACTTGGACGAATCGGAAAAAAAAATGGCAATCGGGCAGATTCGGGAAGAAGAGTTGATCCAGGAGAAGAAGGGAACAAGGAGGGGAAAAGAAATATTTCGGGAGAAGAAATAGAGCAGGGGAAGAGAAGAAGAACGGGAGGAAGGGGAAGAGTTAGAGGAGGAAGAAGACATAGAAGGGGGAAGGGAAAGAAAATCGGGACACACCCTGATTTCTTTTACTCAAAATATTTCATCGCTGATTTTTTTATTCATCAAGAACATGATCTTAAATAAGCCTAAAACAAGAAACTATCGATAAAACTAAATCCCTAAATAATCTCAAAATAATCGAAACTATAAGAGATTCCGATAACTCTAAATACAAATAAAAACTAATCTCCGATTCGGAGATATCCCAAATCCCACATACACCCATAATAAAAATAATAAAAAAATACATCAAGATCCGTGCTGGGCTGGCACCGAGATCTGGGCTGGCTGCTGGGTCTGAACTGGCTGGATCTGAACTGGCTCAATGTCCCCATCACAAAGTTTTTAGCCATCATGCCAAGTATCGACTCACAAGGTAAGCTCATGTTCTAGTATCGATATCACAGGATGATTCCAGAGAGCAACATTTTTTGAAACAATTCAAGTATCGACTCAAGGATTTTAAGTATTGGCTGAGGTGTCGACTCACAAGATCAGCTCATGCTCAGTGTCGATGTCATAGGATGATTCCAAAGAATAATATTTTTCAAAATAACTCAAGTATCGATTCAAGAACTTCAAGTATCAGCTCAGGATTGACTTATAGAGTGAAGTACTGACACTGACAGGTTTGACAGCACATAATGGTTATTTTTTCAAAATTACAAAAAGCTGGATCATTGATCAAATTGCTAGTTTTGCTATATAATAATCATAAATTATTTTTTAAAGCTTTGAGTATATTTATTCTTACCAAACTCATTAAAGAAGTAAAAGAATCCTAGAAAAAGTTAAGTACTTCTAAGAGAATCTTCTAAGAACAAACTTTCAAAAATAAGTCTTTGCTCTTAAAAAGTATGCCTTCAATTCTCAATCACCAATTAGTCAAGCAATCATTGAGAATTTTTATTAAAAAAACTAACTCAAAGCAATCTTCTTTAAGCTTCATCGATTTCTCTTTTGCTCTCTTAGAGAGCTCTTTGTGCTCAAAACATTTGTACTTTAGTTATTTATTATAACTACTTTCAAGGGTATTGAAACTAGGAGACAGGCCCTTCCAAGTCTTTGAATTAGATTATAAGCCTAGGATTAGCTTATTGTAAGGTTGTGTTGGTGAGCTTAAATGAGGAAAAACCAACAGAAATTTGATTTGTGAGCCCTGAAAATAAATCGATTATAATCTTGAGAGATTATAGTAAAATTCTTAAAAAATTCTTGGAAAGTAGACATAGATGCTTGGTATGTACCAAACCACTATAAAAACTTATATTTTGTACTTTGCTTTTTTTCTCCTCTTCTCTTTTTAAGCATTGTATATAGTTTCATTCAGCACACATATATTTACAACACAATAATTTCACCACTTTCAAAATTCAGCATATACTTGTTTTAAGTTTTTGAAAAATTCAATTCATCTCCTTTCTTGGGTTGCTTTGCTAAGCAACACCTATACTTAATATAAGTGGATCCATCTAGCTATTATAATCAAAATTTGGTATGTCTTACATTCTTTTTTTTCATCCTCATCCTCCTTTGCCAACCAATTTCCCCAGTCATACTTACTTTACATCCTTATGAGTTGTGCCCTTTTTTATGAAACTTTTCATATCTTATGCTCTGATTCATTCTTGATACCTTATCAGGATTCCTTGACTCTTTATGTTATAGTAGTAACTGACCCGTTCAGCCCTGGCACAACGATGGGTCCACTTGAAGAGATCAGCCCCTGTGGAGGTTAGGTCGGCAGCTCGGCTAGCCACTTCAACCAGGTCAGGTCGGCAGCTTGGCCAGCCCATTTCGGTCAGACCCAGGTCCGCTCCAGCCACCCCAGCTCGGCACCCTCTCCGTGCCTCGATCCGTGTGCACGGGAGGTACGTGCGTCCAGATCACTCTGCCACAGTCATGCTCGCGCTCGTCCGTGCCGGGGCAAATCGGCACCTAGCTCTCTGCACCGCCCAAGCTTGTGCTAAGGCAGCTCCGCGCCTCTCCTCGGTCCGTGCACACAGGGAGGCGAGACCCCGACCGAGTCCGGTTCTGCATCGCCCGAGCTCCAGCTCTGACTCTGCACCGCCCGAGCGCTGCCCGACGCCTCCGTGCCCGGCGCAGCGCGGTCCTGACGACTCCGAGCATGGCATGGCACACGCACGGCATCTCCGACCTCGACGGCTCCGAGTCCGGCTTCTCCGGCTTCGCGTGACCTAGTTGCCCGCACGTCCCCTCCGGCTTCGCCCGAGCCCCGATGCCTCCGAGCTCGGCACCGCGGTGCATGCTCCAAGCTCCGTGTGCTCCGCTCTGGCTCCGCCAAGCCCCGGCGCCTCCGAGCTCGGCACCACTATGCGAGCTCCCAGCTTACATGCCCCCGTCCGACGCCACCGAGCCTCGGCCCTCCGGCATCCAGTCGACCTCGGTTATACACCCAGGGCGGCATGCCCCCGCGCCCAGTTCCAGCTCCCATGACCTCGCTAGTAAGGCATGAATCTGCCTACGTCCGGTTTGGCGCCACCGAATTCGTCACCGTGGCACGCCCAAGGCAGTGCGCCCCAAGCCCCGGGTCCTCCGGCTCGCCCGACCTCGCCAACACGCCCAGTGCGGCACCCCGGTGCTTTCGAGCCTGGCGTGGCATGCCAGGGTAGCGTGCCCCCGTGCCTTGCTCCATCCGTCCACCTGCGGGAGACCAACACCATGGACCCCCGGCCCCCCAGCTCGGCATCGTGGCACACCCGCCTGGCGCACCCACACCTTAGCCCAATGGGACCCTGGCTCGGCAGCGTCGTGCCCAAGACCGGCTCCTCCGACTCTGGCCCGCACACCCGCGTGGCGCCCAGTTCCGTCCATACCTGCTCGCGCCCAGCACGCCCACGGTCCAGCTCCGCCCTCTCGCGGTGTTTTGACCAGGAGCAGCGTGTGGGTCGCATCCACATGCATGGGGCCTTGCACCTCGCCTCGATCAGCATGCATGGAGGCCCCCACGGGCCTTCTCTCGGTCCGCGTGCCTGCATGACAGCCTGGAGCAGCATCCCAGTCGGCTCGGCACTTCGGCATCTCAGCCTAGCTCGGTCACTAGGTGCCGCGTAGTTCGGTCTCATTCATATGGGCTCGGTGTGTTTCCCGAGGGGCCCATCCACATGGGCCCAGTGCTCTTTCCAAGGATCCCCTTCCACGTGGGTCCTATGGCACGCCGCCTGACACACCGCTTGCAAGGAAGGTTTGCATTTAAGTTTCCTAAGCTACCGTTTACACTAACTAGTGAATAGTGCCTTGTCCAAAGTACTGTACCCTGCACAAACTTCTTGAACTACCCAAAAGAAGAAGGTTCACTAGCCCATCATGGCCTCACAGGCTACCCTAGCCTGACAAGTCTACATCAAGACCAGCACGCCTCCCCAAAGTGACAAGAACCATTCGTCTACGTAAAGACTGGCATAGAGAGGTAAGTGGAGGTAAGAGACAACACACTCTCTTCATTATCACCCTCTGGCAGCAGAGAGTCTCCCAAACTCTCCACCTCAGAGGTCTCTTATTTTCTTCGATCGTCCCACTGACTTGATCGTCGGAGTGCCTCTACCAGAATTCCCGGCACAGGTCTTCCCTATTTTGCAGGTCCGACCGAGAGGGACGATACAGAAAAGATTTCTCCATCGGAGAGGCCCACAGGAAGACCACAACACAGTATCAAGCTCCTTCATCCTATGACTATGACTATGTTCCCTTGATCATCTCCGACCGACAAGCCCGGTGACGCTGGCAGGGAGTCCACTACTCGGGCCATGTAAGAAGCTGTAGGCCACGGCGATCTAGGCGGCAACAGTTTGGCGTGCCAGGTAGGGGGCAGATCCATGCTCCTCAACAAGGTGGGATGACAGTTTCCACCTTTGTCCTTAGTCCCCGGGGGGAAGACCGGGGGCATGGGGATAGGGGCACGAGAACTTCTCCCTCTCTCTCGAGGCCCCAAGGAGCGGCCTCGATAAAAAAACTTTAAGCTGTGAAGGTGCGTCACCACCCTTGACGGGGCAGTAGGCAGCAAGCCAAGGATGGAGCCCTCCCGGTGGTACCACCATTTAGGAGCCCCACTAAAAAAAAAAAGAAGAAAAAAAAGAGGGGAGAGAGAAAAGGAAAGAGAGAAGAAGGAAAAAAAGAAGAGAGGGAGGAAGGGTTTGGCCATCGTGAATAAGAAAGAAATCCATGCAACGTGGCTCTCAACTCTCCATGCAACGAGTTTCCTCCCATGCAACGGAGTTTCCTCCCATGCAACGGGACTTACTCTCATGCAACGGGGCTTGCCCATCCAACGGAGCTTTCCCCTATCCAACGGAGCCATTTTCCTCATGCAGCAGGAGTCTTCTCTCCTCCAGTGCAACATGCAACAGAGTCATCTCCCATCATGTAACACGGAGTTCCAACACTCCCATGCAATAGGGTTCCACCTTTCCATGTACCAGGAGCCTTTTGCTCCCATCTAATGGAGCTCCAACTCTCCTTCATACAACAGGAACCTCTTTCCTCCCAAGCAACGGAAGTCTTATACTCCCACGCAACGGAGCTTACTCCCATGCAACGGAGCTTCTCCCGAGCCACGAAGCTCTCCATGCAATGGAAGCTCTCTCCTCCCAGGCAGTAGAGCCTCCTCCTGAATGACAGGACTCCTATTCCCCATGCAATGGAGTCATCTCCCTCATGCAGTGGAAGCCTCTTTCCTCCCTCGTGACGGAGTTCCAACTCTTCATGCAGCAACGGGAGCATCATTCCTTCCATACAATAGAGTATGCTCCCATGCAGCGGGACTTACTCCCATGCAACATGCAATGGAGCCTCCTCCCATGCAGCGAAGTCTCCCCCCCATGCTATGACGTTTCCCATGCGACGGAGTTTGCTCCCATGCAACGGAGCTTACTCCCTCGTGCTACAGGAGTCTCATTTTCTCCACGCAGCAGGGTCTCATCTCCTCCAGGCAACGAGGTCTTCTCCTATCTTCCATGCGATAGAGTTATTTCCCTCATGCAACAGAGGTCTCACTTCCTCCCAAGCAGTGGAGGTCCACCTTCCTATGCAACAGGAGCCTTATGCTCCCATGCAATGAAGCTCCCTCCCATGCAATGGAGTCTCATGCTCCCATGCAACAGAGGACCGTCTTCCCATCCAACGAAGCCTTGCTCCCCCATGCAATCGGGTTCTATGATCCCGTGCAACGAGCGGAGTCTCGTTCTCTCCCCAGATGGTGGTCGGCGAACCTAATTCCGGCCTGCATGAGAAAAAAATATATCTTTGTTTATTCATATAACCGGAGTTCAACAGGTAACTCCTTCTTCGCTACCTTTATAAAATAAAAAAAAAACTTTGTTTCAATTTACAGGAAAAGCTCCCGCAAGCTCAGAATGCTTAGGCCTGAGCCTATCCTCCTCCCCTAGGGCGAGCCCCTCGAAGGCTAGAGCCACCTGAACTGGAGTCGGGCCGCCGATGCCCTCCACCAGGCCGAGCTCTTCGAGGACGAGCCCCCTAGACTAGAGTCGAGCCCTCCTGGAGATGAAGCCGGGAAAACATCTTCCGGCATCAAGTCTCAGAGCCCAGTGACAAGACCACCGCCTCGAGCCTAGCTCCAAGGTACCAAGGTCCAAAACTCAGACTTACGGCACCCAGTCTTCGAGCCCAGCTCCAAGACACCAGGACCGAAGCTCGGGCTTCCAGCATCAACGTCCCCGAGCCCAGCTCCAAGATGCCAGCCCAAGACCGGAGCTCAGATCTCCGTCCAAGGGACCCTCGAGCCATGCAGCTCTCAGTCATCACATCCCCGAGCCCAGCTCCAGGATGCCAACCCAATATCGGAGCTCAGATCTTCGGCCAAGGGACCTTCGAGCCAAGCCACTCTTAATCTCAACGTCTCCGAGCCTAGCTCCGAGATGCCAAGAGATCTTGGGGCCAAGCAGCTCCCATCAACGCCTCGAGCCTAGCTCCAAGGCACCAAAGACCTGAGCCAAGCCCTCAGGCAACCCCTGGACCCGAGCCTAGCTCCACATCCAGGAAGGCCTCGAGCCTAGCTCCAAGGCAATTAAGTCCTGTAACCCTCTTCTCTGATCTCCCCACTCGAAAAGAAGACGAGAGGGGAAGGAAAGAAAGAGAACGAGAGGGAAACACGACAAGCACCCTCTTCTCTGATCTCCCAACTCAAAAAGAAGATGAGAGGGGAAGGAAAGAAAGAGAACGAGAGGGAAACACGGCAACACCCTCTTCTCTGATCTCCCACTCGAAAAGAAGATGAGAGGGGAAGGAAAGAAAGAGAATGAGAGGAAAACACGGCAAGCACCCTCTTCTCTGATCTCCCCACTCCAAAAAAAAAAAGAGAGAAAAAAGAGAAAAGAAAGAAGAGGGGAAGGAAATAAAGAGAATGGGAGGGAAATACGGCAAGGACCCTCTTCTCTGATCTTCCGCTCATCAAAAAAGGGAGGGAAAGGAAAGAAAGAGAACGAGAGGGAAACACAGCAACAAAGCTACCACTCTTCGAGCCCAAGATCGGAGCTCAGATCTCTGGCCAAGGGACCTTCGAGCCATGCAGCTCTCAGTCATCAACATTCCTGAGCCCAGCTCCAGGATGCCAACCAAGACCGGTGCTCAGATCTCCGGCCAAGGTACCTACAGGCGCCACGTCGAAGGAGGCCACCGCGTCGGATGCCAAGTCAACTCTCCAAATTGGACCGCTCTATCGAGCTGAGCTGAGCTCCCTCGAGATAATGAGCCGAGCTCCATCCTCCGTCAGGGCGAACCGCAAGCTTGGGACACCTAGGCCGGAGCCACACTCTGCCCTCCAGAGCGAGACCCTCAGAGGTTTGAGCCCTGTGGTCAGAGTCGAGCTCAGCACTCCTCCGCCACGTGGAGCCTCTCCGAGCACGAGCCCTCTGGACCGGCCCGTACTCTGCCCTCCAGAACGAGACCCTCAGAGGTTTGAGCCCTGTGGTCGGAGTCGAGCTTAGTACTCCTCCGCCACGTGGAGCCTCTCCGAGCGTGAGCCTTCTGGACCGGGGCTAAGAAGCTTCCGAGGCTCTGTATTCAAGTCAAAAGTTAGTCAAGCTTCTCCATAAAACAAGCTGAGGCCAAACTCCCTAATGAAGCCGAGCTTCTCACCAAAGTCAAGCCCTTTGATGAGACCAAGCTCCCTGCTGAGATCACACTCCCGTCAGAGATGAGGAAGACTAACCCCCACTATGGCTGGGGAAGGCAACGAACGAAGGCAACACGATCCCCAAAAGGAGGAAGCTGTGAAAGCCCAGTCACTTCACGCACACCATGCAAGACTATGGGTTGGGGGTTTTGTCCTCCACTCCATGCAAACGTGACAAAAAGGGTGATCTGTCCCTCCACACAATGTGGGTGTTGGATAGTATGAAACTAATGAGTGCATACACCATCATCACCAACATTATTCTCGACCACTGGGATGCACAAGGCCGACCACCGTGGAAGCTTGTGATGGCTGCACCTCCACCGGCTAGAGAATACGATGGCCGTGCATGCACTAGCATCTCTACCATCCAAGAAGGAGGTAAGAACCCCTCCTCAATAATTAAAGTTTCTCTCTGGTGCAACTTTGCTCTTCACCAATACAGGAACATATCCGTCCGACTCCAAGTCCGTGAGGTTAGAGCTGAAATCAAGCTCCTCAGTTCAGTCGAGCTGAACTCGATAAAGCCGAGCTGCAGCTCTCCACTGAGCCCACATCTACCGCATGACTTTCAGTTCAACTCTTGCCTTACTCAAAGTCCGGAGATGTCCGCGGAGACTTCAAGAAGTCCCGCCATCTACCGAGAAAACTCACAGTTTGGCATTTGATGTACTTAAAGTCTAGAGATGTTCATGGGAAGCTCTGGAGCTCCAACCGTTCATGACTCGCCTCCTAGCATGGTGAACCAGCAGCTCCACCATCCCAAGAAGGAGGTAAGAATCCCTCCTCAATAATTAAAGTTTCTCTCTGGTGCAACTTTGTCCTCACCAACACAGGAACTCATCCGTCCGACTCCAAGTCCGGCGAAGCTAAGGGCTGAGGTCAAGCTCGTTAGTTCAACTGAGCTAAATCCAAACAAAGCCGAGCTGAAGTCAGGCTCTTTAGTTCAGCCGAGCTAAAGTCATGCCCCTTGGTCTAGCTAAGATGAAGCCAAGCTCTTCACTAAGCCCCGCACCTATCATCCAGAGGTGTCCATGGGTAGCTCTAGGGGTCCAAACATCTGTAGCTCGCCTCCCATCATGCAAATGAGCAACTTTGCCACCTCATGAAGGATGGGCCCATCCGCCCAACTCCGAGTTTGACAAATAAAGATCGGAAACCCCAGCACCTAAAGATCGAACACCCCGGCACCTAAAGACCGAAACACCCCGGCATCTAAAGCCGAAGTCCCCGGCACCTAAAGACCGGATACCCGGTATCTAAAGCCCGAAGTCACGGCGCCTAAAGACTGGACACCCGGTACCTAAAGACCAGACCCCGGCATCTAAAGCCCGAAGTCACCGGCGCCTAAAGACCGGACACCCAGCATCTAAAGCCCGAAGTCACCAGTGCCTGAAGACTGGACACCCCGGCATCTAAAGCCCAAAGTCACCGGCGCCTAAAGACCGGACACCCCGGCATCTAAAGCCTGAAGTCACGGTGCTTAAAGACCGGACACCCGGCACCTAAAGACCAGACACCCCGGCATCTCTTTTTCAATTTATGCTCGCATTTTCTCTTTGATTAGATTAATGTAGACTTCAAATTAAATGAAAAAAATCTTGATTTGAAAAAGTAGGTGATCGATCAATGAATTTGGAAAAGAACAGACCATTCAAACCATAATAAAAATAATTTTTGAATCTATTTAATAGCATAAATGGATAATGAAGCAAGACAAATATTTGATAGATTTAATCAAGTTAGTTATGTGCTACTTTTCAAATCATAAAGGATTTAGTAAAACCAGGTCTAACCTTATACGGATAATATGTAATTATTTCAATTTTATTTTTCCATGAGATGATGAGTGTTTGTGGGTCTTTTTTAAAATGTTACATAAGTATTTACACTAACAAAAGGTTTCTGTATCTTATAATCCTTTGCAAATATATAAATATATTCTATTTTTCTCAAAGAAACAAAAGAAACGATCCAGGTATTTCCACAATCCAGGCCCGAGGACCCTCTCCCTCTTGAAAGCTTTATTAAAAAAAAAAAGAAAAAAAAAAAAGAAACTATCACATAAAATATTTCTCTCGCTAAAATATACCTCTCTTTCCTCAACGGAACCCAATAAAAAAATAAAAAAAAAATTCTATACAATTTGAAAATTTTTAATTTTAGTATATTTTTTAAATTTTTTAATCAATGAACTATATTTTTTAATTATCTTAATATATAATACCAAGTCAATTGGAATGATGTTTTTATCTTAATGTACTTACATAGATATACATTGGTACTGGTATGCCATCCACATAGATCGATGGGTTTAAAAATCTTTCTGTTTGGATGGAAGAAGACTAGCCGACCACTGGCATCACATGGCCTCATCATCTGCCACAGTAACATTTCCCTTTGCTGCATCCCCTTCCCACTACTCTATGCCTGCGAGTTCTTATACAAATCTTCAGCTTCCAGCTCAACATGGAGCTCCAATTGACCGTGTAATTATTCAAGCAACCAAACCTTGCTTTATAATATACCCCTTGTGACTAGTCCACCGGATCGGAATCATCATTAGAGCCCCATGAAGCCTTCTTCCATCAAACATTAAGGTTTTTATGTGGATGGCATGTCATATACTAATGCATATCCATATTAATATTTTAATAACAATCAATGACATGGCATTATAAAATAAAAAATATTATTAAAAATAATTAATATATATATATATATATTATATATATATATATATATATATATATGTTTGGTTGAAAAAAATAAAAAGATATATAAAATCGGAAATTCTGAAAAAAATTTTGTCATTTTTCCTTAAAAATACAACATAGTGAACTGATAACTACACCCACCTTGCGAAAGTTTAAACTCTTCTCTTCGAAATCTAGGCAGTAGCATATGTAAAATCTCCGGAAGGCATATAACAAATAAAGTAAAATGCCACGAACTGCCGATCTCTTTCGTGTGCCGTCACTTCCTTTGCTAACTGCCGATCTTCTTCCCTTCCTCTTTTCTTTCTTCCCCTGCTTTCTCTACCTTTCAAGCAAAACCCTCGATCCTCGCGGCGGCTCCGCCCATTGCTACCACCATGGCCGCGGTGGCCGTGGGCTCGTCCTGGCCGGACATGCTCGCCGGTGTAATCTTGGAGTCGAAGCGCGTCGTCGCTGCTCACTCCCGCCACTTCCTCGCCTCACCGTCCTCTTCCTCCTACCCCTCTCCTGCCTCCTCGTCGCCGCCCCCTCCCTCCCCCCTTTCTCCCTCTCCTCCTCCCTCCGCCCCAACCCCCTCCCACCTCCCCGATCCCTTCTCCGCCTCGACCACCAGCACCTTCCTCCCTCTCCCCCGCCGATGCCGCCCTTGCCCTCGCTTACGCCGCCGTCGCCCTCCTCCTCGCCCTCTCAGCTGCTGCGGCCGTCGCCGGCAGCGTTCACCGAGGCTTCTTCGGCCGCCCCGTCAAGCTCCTCCCCGCCCTCCGCTCACTCCCGGCCCCCTCGCCCGCCTCCTCCTCACCCTCCTCGCCTCCTTGCTTCCCCTTGCCGGCCTTCTCCTCCTCCTCTCCTCCCTATCCTCTCCCTCCGCGCCTCTCCCCTCCACACTCTCCCACTTCCCCCGCGCCGCCCCCCTAACCTACTCCATCTTCGCCGCCATTGCCATGTTTTCGCTCATTTACCTCCAGCTTAATTGGTCGCTCGCCGGCGTGATCGCTGTCATGGAATCGAGCTGGGGTTTTGGGCCGCTCCGGAGGAGCGCCCACCTGGTGCAGGGGATGAGGTGTGCGGCGCTGTGTCTTTACCTCTTCTTTGTCGCCGGGATTGGGGTGATGCTCTGGGGTTTCAGTCTCTGGAGGCCGAGGGAGACGGCAGGGAATTGGAGGGAGGTCTTGCCAGTGGTTGCAAGGACTGTATTTGGTTCCGGAATCACGGCGGTGCTGCTGATTTATGGGCTTGTGACCAATGTGGTGTTGTATTTGTACTGTAAGGCGCTGCATGGGGAGCTTGCAGGGGAGATCGCTGAGGAGTTTGCTTGGCAGTATGTTTGCCTCCCGTTTGATGATCGGAAGGTCCCTCATGTTGTTTCCGTGATTCGTCAGTGAGCAGGGGAGGTTTGGAAGGTTGTTTCCTCCATAAATTTAATTTAAGCCTCAGGGTGTTTGTAAGTATGCCTCTGTAGTATAGATCTATAAATGTAAAACCTTGATGAATTTGCTGCATCCACTGTAACACCGTTGCATTAAAAATGTATGGTAACTACATACCACTGATATGGAATGATCTTGTTTGCAGCTTTTCTTGGAGAAAAGCAAAGTCAAGATAGTATTTTATTTGATCTCTGGAAAATCACTGCCTTTAGTGTGGATTTTATGCCATCATAGTGATTTCCAACTTGGTTTAAATAAGTTTGTAGGTGAAAACACCTAGTTGCTTTTGATTGTATGTAGTAATATCTGTAAAATTATCCCATCGTACTTCTATATAGGTTGAATGATAAGTGAATTGACTTTCACTAGGAATGATATTCTATACATTCTCATGGATATTGATTGGAGATGTTTTCATGGAGTGGTAAATTACATAGAAAAGGGTTACTAGCCTACTGTTAGTCATTGTGTAAATGTGGCAATAGTAATACCCTGGCTGATATTAAGCTCTCTGGAAAGGGGCTTCTTGTGAAAGCATATCTTCTTTCCATCCTTTTCTTTAAAGTTGCATATTTAGAGTGCACATTCTTCTTTAGTGGTTTCTTTCTTAAGGAGATCCATTATGTGAGAGAAAGAAGTCAGATGAATGAAAGATTAATATCACAATGAGGTAGGTTCCTCCACATTATATCCATCCTCTCTAAATCAATAAAAGTTTAATATGATCTCTGGAAAAATAACTTCAATATTGATTTTACATCATTTTACAGACTTCTAACTTGGTTTAGATCACTTTGGAGGTGCCAAGACCTGGTTGCTTTGTTGATTGTATGCCATAATAGTGTGAGAAATTATACTGTCACGATGAGATTAAATATGATGGTGGCATGGATTCTTCCTCCACATCATATGCATCTCTTCCTTTTCATGGAAAGGAATGTCAGGTGTTGGATAAACCATGCCAAATTAGCAGTTGAAAATCACATGTAGTTTTAGTGTACTCACAAGGTTTTTATGTTTTAACATCCTGAAATTAGGTTTTATAATCAAATGTTTCCTCAAAGGATGAATTCAAGATCAGTTATTTACAAGTTTTGTGTGTGTTCTAGGTAACTTAGCTAACAAATTTTATCATTATGAGAGGTGTCCTCAAGGGTGTTGTGTAGTGCAGTCAATATCATAAATATTAGGATTGATAATGTATAAACTCCAAAATAAGTTTTCTTGGCAAACTTTGGTCATCTTTGGCAGTTTCATCATTCGGATAAGTTCTACATATTTTGTTTCTTTCCTTTCTTTTTATCTTGTGCTCATCTTACCGGAAATGCAATTTTCAACACAACCATTATTTTTAGCTGCTTTCATATAAATAAAAATCTACAAGTATTACTGAATTAACTGCAGTATGGATTAAAACTTGCATTGTTAGTGTCCCATCGAGATTAAATGGTTTTTATTTTAGTTCTGGTTTATGCTTGTGTCTCTAGATTACTTTCTAAAAATTGGAACATGAATAATGCAGTTTGAAAGTTTGGGATGAACCCTAGTTGTGATTTATTCTTTTTATTCGGTGAGTGATTAAATAGATCGGACATTGTATCATTCTAATTTAAAGTGGTCAAAACTGAATTTGCAGTAAATACTTCCTACTTTTCCCCTTATAACTGAGAAATTGGATTTGTTCTTCTTAATTTATCTTCTACTTTCTTATTCCTTGAGGTAGAATGGATGGGGTTACTCTAGGATACTAATATACCATCAGACATTACAATTTTGTCACCATAGAAGTATTGTGGCTGTTTACACTTTTCTTTAAATTATTACCTAGCAGTTATCCTCTTAGGTGTCATGCCGAATTAGTAGATGATTTCATCTACCATAGACAGAAGCCCAGTATAGTTTTCACTCAGAAAAACAATTCAGTTGTTTGGAGCTGCACCATTCTTTCATTTTCTGAACCTGCACATGCTACCTTCGGGCTAATGCTGCTATTGGCTTTTGAGAGCATATTAGATGGATGGTTAACAATCTATAAGATTTTAGTCTTTTCCTTATTGGATGAAATATTTCTACCAACACAAAAATATTATTGACCTTCTTGTTGGAGAACAATCCCATACAAGAATAAATAGAATTTAATGCAATCTGGTTTTATGCTAAGCCAAAAGTTCTAGAAACCAGGAAATACAAGTCTTATGCAAACTTAGGCAGTCCTAGATTACTAATTAGATGATTATCATGAGATGAGGTAGGGAGCTATTGTGATTACTATCTACAAGATTGTCAAGTTGTAGATCCTTGTATTCATTTTTTTCATATCACTCTCATATGCCTGCTTGCATGGTCAATATTGGGTCGATTTTCTTTGATGCTGGAGGGAGGTAATTTGTTATGAATGTCATAGGTCTCTACCGGTTCATCTTGAGCACCATACTATGCAAGTATATTCTTGCTACAAATAGTTTAGCCTATTGCCTAAATTAAGACTTGAGTAGTAGTTTTATTCAAAAGGTTAAATGCTTCATTTGTACTTGATTTTCTCTCCATCCTGGTTCATGTAATGCCTCATTACTCTCAAGGCTTGTTTTCTTACCCAGTGCATCATTCTTTGCAGAAATCTAGTACACAGCTCTTGCAAATGTGTGAGATATATATGCTTATTAAATGAAAACTCATCACAAGAAAGATCATGGATCATAGATCATGCTATATTTTATCTAAGATTGTTGATGGCATGCACATGTTGCATTTTCCAACAGGCTGAAGCTGCTACGTACAGAGGCACTATATTGTTTAATTACTGCAAGTGCGATCTAGGTTGTGTTTGGATGTTTTTGATGCTTTGTGCTTTCATATATGATTTTTGTTGATCAAGCATCCATGTAATGGTGATCAAACCAGCATGATTTGTTATTCTTTTATCTGAATTGTTTGATTGCTTCAGTGAACAATAAGAAACTGGCCTTTTCATCTAATTGCCTGGATTTTCTCCTCTTCCTTTTGTATCCAAGAATGATGTGTTGCTGTATCCTATTTCAGGTTGTGTGATGAACGAAAATTCTAAAGTTGACTTGCAAAGATATATGTTTGATACAGGAGGCATTCAGTTTGTGCCAGATTAGATTGCATGGATGCAAAATAAAAGTCACAGTTAAGAATTTTGTTATGCATAAAGGTTTCCAGGTACCCGTAGCTTTAAAGAAAATCTGCTGCAGAAAGCTGGAATTCTTATACGGACAGTGAGGTTATTATTCAGGGGTGGTCAAATGCGATTCGATTCGTTTTAAATAAATTTAGATTTGATTTAAATAAGTTCGAATCATAAATAGATTAATTTATTTAATTATTTGGATCGGGTTTAGATTTTATTATATCTTGATTAATTCGTTTAATCTAAATAAAGAGGTTTTGGTGAGAATTTTATTGGTTTTTCATTTAAATCCGGCCCTTTTTTTGCCCTGAAAATCAGAATAGGAGATGTTGGATATTTGAAACCATGCCTGCATGCGGTTTCATGGCATGTGTGGTTTAACTGTCACTGAATGCTTTTTTCGTCTCCCGCCCATGCCCACGGCCTTCCGTGAGTTTTTTTTAAAAAATTTTTTTCTTTCCATCTAAGTCTCTCAGGTCACTTCCATCGTCAGTCCATGGCTTTTTTTTTTTTCTTTCCCTGTCTCTCGTTCCGTAGACACTTTCACGGCATCTTTTGGTTTTTTCTTTTTTTTTCTTCTTCTGGTGACCAGCTTTCATGGTTTTTTTGTTTTTTTAAACCGTCATTGATGATCTCGACTGCGATTTCTTGAGCCCTCTTCTCCTTCCTGGGCTGCTCCACCTCCTTTGATGAATCTTGGACCGTAAGGTCTCGAGCTCAATCCTAAGCCCCTTGTTCTCCACCTCCAATCTCTCGATGGTTTTCCTACAGTGGTCGAGTTCGTTGTTCTTGGAATTGGTCTTGCTCTAGAGGAAGGACAATGGCGATGGTCGAAAGACAACTCTCCTAGAACTACTCCATGAGGTAGAGGAACTCTGCCACGTGTGGTGGCCATGGCTGGACGTGGGCAGGGAAGCGAGGGAAATAAATCCCAAATAGCCGGAAGAAAATGGTAAACTTCGAGTTCGTCGATGATATGAGAGAGCTAAAAAAGTCCCTCGAGATCTCGGGCTATAGTATCGCAGGACTCTTCTGGTCCTCTGGAACGTCACTGTGGCCTTTGCACATCCGGCCCCAATTGCCGACTTTTGGAAGTCCATCGTGGCTTTTTATTTTTCTTTATTATATTATAAGCATGTCATAAATAGATTATAAACAGATAACCTATTTAATAAACAGTAAGTCCGGGTTTCAAAAATCTAATCCATTTAATAAAGCGATTTCAGATTTAGATTTTTTTTTATCAAAAAAAAAAAACCTATATCTTGATTTATTTTTACGCAGCTTAATAGGATTGCTACCCCTATT
The DNA here is from genome assembly GCA_021397845.1 of Areca catechu. Classification (NCBI taxonomy): domain Eukaryota; kingdom Viridiplantae; phylum Streptophyta; class Magnoliopsida; order Arecales; family Arecaceae; genus Areca; species Areca catechu. The sequence goes on from JAHSVC010000041.1 coordinate 774,378, forward strand.
ATTGTTGTTGATGCTGGACCAAATAGATCGGATGGAGTGATTCTTTTGTCAGATCGTCGTCGACCGGTACCTGTAAGAAATTCCTGACCAGAGGTTTTCGGCGGGGAACACTCCGATGCTTAAGTCAGAGAAAAGCCCAGACAACAACAGAATGGAGAGTTTCGAGAGCAAGAAGTAAAAAGGAAGAATCAAGAAAATGCTCTGACCCAAAATGGAGAGTTTCGAGAGCAGAAGGAAAAAGGAAGAATCAAGAAAATGCCCGGATCCAAAAAAGTCTCATGAGTGTCCCCTCTTACCAGTATTTATAGGCTCCAAGTACCTATTTACGGTTATGAAGGTGACAGATGTAATCACTTCATAACTGTAAGTAGTCGCTTTCGGAAAAGCTGTTACACTCGGGGTTTGTTCAACTTGAAGCTTCGGACCACGTGGATGGTTGTAACAACCCAAACAGACTAACTGTTTATCCAAGAAATCCACATGCATCAGAAACCTCTTTCTTTTAAGGATGAATCCGAATGAACTTTACATTCTCTTTAGTAGCGCTCTTGAAGGGAATGTTAGCATTCGGATTCTTTTGAATATAGCAAAAAGAAATACTTATAGTCTTCGGATTATATTGAGGAAGTAAAGCCGAAGACATTTGCATAGGAGGTCAAGTCTTCGAATCAAGGAGGATGCACGAAGCCGAAGACAGTAAACAAAACCTGCTTCCTCGAAAGTCAGGTATGGTTTTCGGATTGAGATAATATACGAAGCCGAAAACCTGGAGTTGACGCCTTCCAGAACGAACATAAAACCATAAATATTATGCATAGTCCTCGAAGTAAAGGATGAGTGTACGAAGCCGAAGATTTAAGATGAATAATCATTTGGAACAGATAAAGCCATAAATAGGGCATGATCCTCGGACCGATTTAATAATACGAAGCTGAAGACAAAGTAAACATCCTGGATCATAGATATAAGATCCTAAATATTAGGCATAGTCTTCGAGCCAAGGTGGATGTAAGAAACCGGAGACCCAGGATCAATAAAGAGAAGACGATAACAGTAAGCCGAAGACTCCTTTTGCCATCTGATATAACCAATAAAATAAAGAACAAATAATTAATTGGAATAAAATAGGGATGTCATAACAGCTGTCCCCCACTTCCAAGTTCGAAATGATTAAGTTTCGAAGAATGGGAGTACTTTAAATTTGTCTTCTAGTGATAACCGCCAAAATAATGGCAGGGTTTGGCACGTCTTTTCACCATAATTGCCTGGTGGCGCAACAAAACATGGCAATTCACGTGTCATCCTATCACAGGCGGTCTCAAAAGAACGCCTCGATTTTGAAAAAAATTGAAAAATTCCTAGAAAAGAGACTTTTATTCGACAGGGATTGGACACGTGGCGGTCATCCGGAACGTGGAAACTTCGTTGGTATGATCTCAGCCAATAGCGAGGCTTTACGTGGATCACTACAACTTGTCTCATTAATGACCTTTCTCAAAGGCCGTACCCACGATCGAAACCGCCAATACGGCGCACGATCGTTCAGATCTCCGAACCGTCTCGAAGACCCACCTCCTTCACCTATAAAAAGAGAGGAGAACTTGAGAGAAAAATTTTCTTCACGTCTGTGCCTTTGGAATCCCAATTTTTCTTGCAGTTTGCAGTCCGTCGTCTTCCCCGTGGTCCGCCATTTTTGTTTTTTTCACAGGTTAGAGGCCCTTTCCTCCTCCCACTTCCTTATTCCTTTAATGTCGGGGTCTTTTAGGAGTCCTTCCTCCAGTTCTAGCAGCGGTTCACTGGTAAGTGAAGCGGGTAGAGTATTACCCGAAAGAGAGACCGCTAGGATCCCGCCAGGAGGTGGGATTAGTAGGAACCCTCATGATGAAACCAGTAGGGGAAGGAGTTCTGGTAGGAAGCGGAGCCCGGAACGATCACTGGACTCCGTCGAAAGCTCCTACACCCTTGCCAAAATAGAAGAAACTAAACAGTGTTACCACATTCCACGTACCTTCTACATGATTCTTCCAAAACCTGAAGAAAGGGTAGATAAGCCTCCAATGCGATCCATAGCTATATACGAAGACCACTTCAAAGCGGGTCTCTTCGGCTTCCCCTTCATCCCTTTTTATGAAGATTTTTAACTTATACCAGATAGTCCCAGCTCAACTGACCCCCAATAGCTTTAGGAACATCTGCGGATTCCTAGTACTTTGCAAACTTAGGAACATAGAGCCGAAGACATCCCTGTTTACTTCCTTGTTTATGCTGATAAGGGATTTTCACGGCAAAGGGTGGTGGGTCATAGGTCCTCGACCAGGCGAAGACTACTAAAAGGAACTCCCAGTGCGATACATGGATGGAAGCCTTGCTTCTTTTTCGTGTATTATACCACTGGGGTTTCAACATTGAGTGGTCGGCTCCGCGTTTGGATGCAAACGCCAGTAAGAGGATCTTGAAGGCCGATGCCAAAGATTTTGAGACCTTGTCGGAACCGGAGGTCCCTTCCCTTAAGGAGCTGCTGAGGGAAGAAAATCTTCACCGCGCTCATATCAGCGAAGTCCCGATGTTAGGTATAAAATAAGTGGTCTTCGGATTCTTCTTGCTTCCCTTCTTTATATGTACATGCATAACAATCTTGTTTCCAATTGCAGGTAAGAAAATGAAGCCTCAACTTGACAAGGTTCGACAAGCATCTAGAAAAAGGGCGGTGGCCGCTCCTGCAACAACTGAAGTCTGGAAGAAGAGAAGGGCTGAGGAGGGTTCTAGCGCACCTCTGATGAGGCCCGTGCCAAATGAAGACGTTCCTTCCGCTTCTCCGGTTTCACCTGATTCCGTTAGAAGTTCATCCCGAGGATGTCCCCTCCAAGGAGTCCTCAACATGCCCCATCCATGGATCAACAAGATACAAATTTTAATAAAGAATCTGTGATTGCTCCTCCGAAAGACAGAAGTCAGGAAAGGTCGAAGTATCGATCCGAAGAGGGTCCTAGATGGAATGCCACTTCGGAGGGAGGTACAACGTAGATTTTACCACCTTCTCGGATCGAGAGGGCTTGAAAAATCATGAACTGGCGAGAGAGTTGTTGAAGCGCACTCTCCTTCCGAAGGACTGGGACAACGTTAAGTCCCGGTGCATCGAAGAAATCTCGGACTCGATGTTCTCCTCCTCTTTGAAGGTAAATACTCATTTACTATGTTGAACTTAGATTTATAATTACTAAGTTTTCCTCTTGTTTTTGCAGATGATGCATGATATTACTCACATGGAGGAAAGTATCTTCGACTTTAGAATAACCTACAGAAAGATGAAGGAAGAAGTAAAGCGGCCAAAGCCGGAAAGACATAGCTGAAGAGCAAAGACAAGCCATGGAGGAAAAGGAAAAGCTCGCCCAAAGTGATGCTTCGGTTCAAAACTTGAAAGCCGAAGTGGATAAAATTCGATCAGAACGTGCTGAACAAGAGGCGAGATCTAAGAAAAGGAAAGCTAAGATTCGATCCTTAGAGGCCTCACTTAAAAAAGCTACCGAGCATTCTGAAGAGGCTTCCAAAAGAAAGGAAGAGGCCATTGAAGAGAACCGATCTTTAAAAGATCAATTGGAGAAGGTAATAGAAAACTATAAAGCATCTCCGGCCTTCGAAGCTGAAATGGTTGAAGCTGGGACTCATAGCTACCGGGGAGGCTTCAATGATGGAGTAGAGGAGGTGCAAAAACTTTATCTAGACCTGGATGTTTCAAGTATCCAACTGTTTGATCTTGAGAGTCCAACTACGCCTGAACTCCAAGCAAACCCTGAAGCACCAACAATGGCTGAAGAAGCAGCGGGTCCGATAGATCTAACCGATGAGGCTCCCCTAGAAAATTTGTAACATTTTCTTTTCTTCTTTTTGGAATGTAAGAACATCATTATTAATGAAAGAACTCCTTTTGAAATTTCTACTTGCATGTGATAGGATAGAAATTTTCTTAAGTATGAAGTCTTCGGACGAGTAAGAATTCTGACGCACATAATGCAAGAAATCATATCCTTGAACTTTAGATAAAAGAAATCCGAAGATAAAGATCAAGTCTTCGAACTTGAATTTATGCTAAGTCTTCGGACTTAGGATAAAAGAAATCTAAATAATAATCAAGTCTCTTGGACTTGAATTTACACTAAATCTTCGGACTTTGGATAAAAGAAATCCAAATAATAAAGTCTCTTGGACTTGAATTTACACTAAATCTTCGGACTTAGGATAAAAGAAATCCAAATAATAATCAAGTCTCTTGGACTTGAATTTACACTAAGTCTTCGGACTTAGGATACAAGAAATCCAAGTAATAATCAAGTCTATTGGACTTGAATTTACACTAAGTCTTCGAAATCCAAATAATAATCAAGTTCTTGGATATGAATTACACTAAGTCTTCGGACTTAGGATACAAGAAATCCAAATAATAATCAAGTCTCTTGGACTTGAATTTACACTAAGTCTTCGAACTTAGGATAAAGAAATCCAATAATAATCAAGTCACTTGGACTTGAATTTACACTAAGTTTTCGGACTTAGGATAAAAGAAATCCGAATAATAATCAAGTCTCTTGGACTTGAATTTATACTAAGTCTTCGGACTTAGGATAAAAGAAATCCGAATAATAATCAAGTCTCTTGGACTTGAATTTACACTAAGTTTTCGGACTTAGGATAAAAGAAATCCGATAATAATCAAGTCTCTTGGACTTGAATTACACTAAGTTTTCAGACTTAGGATAAAAGAAATCCGAATAATAATCAAGTCTCTTGGACTTGAATTTACACTAAGTCTTCGGACTTAGGATAAAAGAATTCCGAATAATAATCAAGTCTCTGGACTTGAATTTATACTAAGTCTTCGGACTTAGGATAAAAGAAATCCGAAAATAATCAAGTCTCTTAGACTTGAATTTACACTAAGTCTTCGGACTTAGGATACAAGAAATTTGAATAATAATCAAGTCTCTGGACTTGATTTACACTAAGTCTTCGGACTTAGGATATAAGAAATTCTTGAATCATTCGGGAATTAGATAGGCTGATCGGGCCTATCTCGACACTTCGTGAGATAGATCTGGAGATCATCCTCATGCCTTTTTGCATTGGAATTAAGACAGGCTGATCATGTCTATCTCGGCACTTCGTGAGGTAGATCCGGAGATCATCCTCATACCTTTAGAATTAAGATGGACTATTTTGAGCCCAACTTGGCACTTTGCGAGGTAGATCCGGAAACCATCCCATGCCTTTTGGATTAAGATGGACTATTTTGAGCCCAACTCGGTACTTCGTGAGGTAGATCCAGAGATCATTCTCATACCTTTTGGATTAAGATGGATATTTTGAGCTCAACTCGGCACTTCGTGAGATAGATCCGGAGATCATTCTCATACCTTTAAAAGAAATAAGATAGTCTAGGTATGCTCACCTCGACAGTTCATATAGTAGATCACAGATATTACCATAATGCCTTTAAAAATAAAATGAAGAGAAATAGATCGAATCTGTGTCAATGACCTTCAATGAAATCTTTATTGATAATATTTTCGGAGGTTTTGTACATTCCACGGTCGAGGTAATATAACCCTTCTAAAGTTTCCAGCCGATAAGTTCCAGGTCGAACGACCTCTTTGACCCGGTATGGTCCTTCCCATATAGAAAAAGTTTACCTTGTTCTGTGGCTTTGACACTTCGGACTTTCGTAGGACTAGATCTCCAGGGAGAAAAATCTGTTCTTTTATACGAGCATTGTAGTATCCTGCAACTTTTTGCTGATACATAGCCATCTTCAACTGTGCCTGGAGCCGTGTGCCTTGTAATAAGTCCAGGTCAACTCTTCGGCGTTCAGAGTTTTCAGGTTTCTCATAGTGATTAATCCGAAGAGAGTGCAAAGATATCTCTATAGGAAGGACGCTTCAGTACTATAAGAAAGATGAAATGGAGATTCACCAGTGACGGTTCTGGGAGTAGTTCGATATGCCCAAAGAACCAAATTCAGCTCATCAGCCCATGATCCCTTAGCATCATTTAACCTGGTTTTCAAACCATGAAGAATAGTTTTGTTGGTCACTTTGGCCTCTCCGTTACACTGAGGATGCCCTACCAAAGTAAGTTTGTGCAGAATATGATACTGAGTGCAAAAATTTTTGAGTTTTCGATTGTCGAACTATCTCCCGTTGTCAGTTATAATAGAATACAGAATTCCGAAATGGAAGATGATGAATTTCTTACAAAACTTTCAACCTTGGCCTCAGTAATCTGTGTTAATGCTTCAGCTTCGACCCATTTAGTGAAATAGTCAATGGCTATAATGAGGAATTTTCGCTGTCCAAAAGCTGGAGGAAATGGACCAAGAATATCCATCCCATTGTGCAAAAGGCCAGGGGGCCGTTAACGGAGTCAGCTGATTGGCAGGTCATCTTTGCATATTGGCATATCTCTGACAATGATCACATTTTCGAACAAATTCCGTAGAGTCTTTTTGGATAGTTGGCCAATAATAACCTTGACAGATTATTTTGTATGCCAAAGATCTGCCCCCCAGATGGTCTCCGCATATCCCTTCGTGCACTTCCCTGAGTGCATAATCCGCATCGGATGGGCCTAAGCATTTGAGCAAAGGTTGTGTGAAAGACCTCTTATATAATGCCTCGTTCAAGATAACATATTGAGAGGCCATCCACCGAAGCCGTTTAACCTCCAACTTATCTTCGGGCAAGGTACCTTCTTTCAAGAACTTGAGAATCGGATCCATCCATGAAGGTTCATGTTCAACTTGACAGATTTCAGCTGGGGATTCTGATATGCTGGGATCTTCAAGATATTCCACGTACGTTCTCCCAAGAGAATCTGGCATGGTGGTTGCAAGTCTTGAAAGAGTATCTGCCCGAGAATTCTCTGTTCTTGGCACATGAACAATTTCAAAGTATTCCAACACGGATGCCAGGCTTTGGACCTTTTCTAGATACTGGATCATACTTGGATCTTCGAGCTTCAAAATCACCTCTCACTTGATTTACTACCAGCTGCAAATCAAAAAAAAAATTTTGATCCTTTTGATCTCCAACTTCTGGGGATTCTAAGTCCAGCAATGAGTGCTTCATACTCCCCTGATTGTTTGATGCTTGAAAAGAAACCGAAGAGCATATTCAATAACTTGCCTTGGGTCCAGCAAGAATTAAACCTGCACCGCATTCATTGACGTTTGAAGCACCGTCAACATGCACATCCAAATAAACTCGGGTTCATCTTCGCTTTTTCCTCTTCGGCCTTTGATTGGTCCTCTTCAGATCCCCATGTGCACTCAGCTATAAATCAGCCAAAATTTGTGCTTTCATAGATGATCTGGGCTGATATTCAATATCAAATTTTTCCAATTTAATACCCACTTAGCTATTCTCCCAGAAGTGTCAGGACATCGAATTATGGCCTTTAGGGGTTGATCCGTTAGAACCACTATTGGATGGGCTTGGAAATAAGGATGGAGCCACTTCGCCGCAACCACTAGAGAGAAGATGATCTTTTGTACTCTAGGATATCGGACTTCCTTCATGCAATACCTTGCTATGTGTAATAAATAGTTTCTGTGAATGACTGGCATCTCTTTGTACCAGAACCAAATGACCGCCTCATCTGTGGCTGACAAATATAGATAAGCGTTTCTCCTTCATAGGGTTTAGAGAGTAATGGTGGGTTTTCAAATATTCCTTCAACTTGTCAAAGCAATTCGGCAGTCTTCTGTCCTTCAAAATTTTGAGTCTGACGAAGAACCTTGAAGAAGGGTAAACCTTTTCTGCAGAATGAGAGATGAAGTGGCTTAAAGAGGCTATTCTCCTGTTTAGCTTTTGCACTTCTTTCTTGCAAGTAGGTTGCCTCATGGTCCGAAGGCTTGTATTTTTTCCGATTAGCCCTCTATTCCTCGCTTGGTAACCAGTATCCCAGAAATTTTCCCAGAGGTTATGCCGAAGATGCATTTGGTTGATTCAGCCTCATCTAATGTTCTAAGAGTGTCAAAAGATTCCTTTAGATCTATGATGTGATCAGACTTATGCAGACTCTTCACAATCATATCATCAACATAAGCTTCCATGTTTCTTCCAATCTAGTTTTTGAAGACTTTGTTGATGAGCCTTTGAAAAGTTGCCCCGCATTCTTTAACCCAACGGCATCATCTTGTAACAATAGAGTCATTTCTCCGTTATAAAAGCAGTCTTCTCTTCATCTTCAGGATTCATTCGAATCTGATTATAGCCTGAAAAGGCATCCATAAACTCAGCTTTGATTACCAGCGTAGCGTCACCAGCTGATCGATCTTTGCAAGGAAAACTGTCCTTTGGGCATGCTTTGTTGAGATCCGTATAATCTATACAAATCCTCCACTTGCCATTTGATTTCTTTACCATGACTACATTTGCTAGCCAATCAGATATTGGATATCTCTTATGAAGTTTGCTTCGAGGTTTGGTTACCTCTTCACAATTGCTTTTTGCCTTTCTGGAGCAAAATTTCTCTTTTTCTGCCGCACTGGCTTATAGTTGGGGGATACTTCCAGCGATGAGTAATCACTTCAGGCAGAATTCCAGGCATGTCTGAAGCTGTCCAAGCAAAAATATCAGCGTTATCATGAAGAAAGGAAATTAATTTTTACCTTTGACTCTTCATCGAGCAAGCTGCCAATTTGCAGAAGCTTGGTTGGCTCATCTTCGGATAATGGTATAGAAAGTGTCTTTTCAAACTGGTTCTCCAGAGTCTTCGGATCTATCTCTGGGATCTAGCTGGTCAAGTGCCAAAGATTGGATGTTTGTTTCTTTTTGAATCATGAAACATTGATTAGTGATCCTTTGATCCCCCTCACTTCTCCTATACCTGTCCTGGTAGGAAATCGAACCAACAGATGGTATGTTGAAACTATGGCCCTGAATTTATTCAATGCTGGATGCCCCAAGATTGACTATAAAGCTGAAGGACGTTCTGGCCATAATTAAAATTGATTGGAAGGGTCCTTTGAAACGTTTCGGACCCAAAGTCACGAGCAACACCATTTCACCCTCGACTCCAACCTTGATTCCCACCAAAACCAGTTATTGGATGAGAGATCTTCGCAATTCATACCAGACAATCTCATATGAAGAAAAGCATCAAACAGCAACACATCAATGAGCTTCCATTATCAATTAATATCCTTTTTACATCAATTTGGCAATTATTGCCGAGACCACTACAGGGTCATCATGCGAAGCTGTACATCTTGAATGTCTTCATCAGTAAAAGTAATAGAGTTCTTCCCTTAAGCCTCTTCGGCACATTCTCTTCGCTTCTTTATTCCATGCCGAAGATCGATGAAGCATCCCAACATCTCCTCCGGTTGGTTTCTGGTGAGGCAAATTAGCTTCTTCGGATATTCTTGGGAGGGCAGTTGCTTCAGCCTGAGACTCTGGGCGGTTGACATATTTTCCCGATATCCTCTTTTTATTAAATCCTCGATGGCATCTTGATGTTGGAAGCATTCTTCAGTATTATGGCCGTGGTCTCGATGATACCGACAGTACTTGCTTTGTCCCTTGCTTTTATCGATGTCTTCAGGGGACGTGGCCTCTGAAAATATTTTTCTTTCTATTTCCAGCAGAATCTTTTTTCTAGGTAAGTTTAGGGTGTGTAGCGTCGAATCGGTTGTTCTATTGTCGAGACCTAGGGCTGCGCCTAGAAGCCGAAGCGTTGTTGAAGGATGTTTGCGCATTCGGTTCTCTGGTGCTTTTCTTTTTGGAGGGAGTCTCCCCTCTGCCATTCTTTGGCTCGCCGGTAGCATACTTCTGAGCTCTTGCCAGCATTCGGCATAGCTCGTTGGAAATCTTTTATCCAGGAAAAAGTAAACCTGGATGATTTTAAGCCTTTCTTCAAGGCAACATGGCCACATGCTCATTCAAGCTAGGAATTTCTAAAGTGGCTGAATTGAAATGGTGGACAAAACCTTTTAAACTTTTCCCTTCTGTTGCTGAAGAAGAAATAAACTATCGGTATTGCACGGCATCTTCTGGCATGTCCTGAAGTGCGAGACGAATTGTTGCTCTAACTCAGCAAAAAAATGAATTGAGTTTGGAGGCAGGCTCGAATACCACATTTGAGCAGATTTCTTCAAGATAGCAGGAAAAGCAATGCAGTAGAGAGTGTCAGTTGCTCCTTGCAGCCATCATGTGTGCCTTGTAACTCCCCAAATGGTCGGGGGCCCGAAGTCCCATCATAGGCCCTCAATTACGGGATCTTGAAATGCCTAAGAATAATTTCATCCATAATGTCATCAGAAAAGGGGGTTGAGAGTTGAAGGTTACACCTCATCATTCTTTCCCAATTCTGAAATTCTTGCTATTTGCGCTTGCATAGTCTTGAATTTCTCCTGCACTTCATGATTGATCTCTTTCTGCCTTGAATTTTCTGGCACATAACATCTAGAAGAAATAGAGGGAGACTGCCGGACCCTCTTTCTTTCAGCATGACCCTCTGCTTGTTGATCTGGCAGAGAGATGTAGCGGCCATGAGATGACCGGATCTGTGAGAAGCTGGGGGTGATCTCTCGATGTTGATCTCGCTCCCTCTCAGGTGGACAATCAGCTTGTGGAACAGAGGGAGGGCATTGTTTTTGAGCTGTGGCTTCGTGTAAGTGCTGCACCAGCACTGTCAGGCTTCTACCTTATTCACCAGACTCTCAAACTGTTGCTTCTCCGCCAAGATCATGGGAGGCGGTGATCCCTGAACCGCCGATGAGAATTGACCAGAGGTCCATTTGACGAAGGAGAGCCTGCTGCTCCTGGCTCGTGGAAAACATTCTTACCTTTCCCTTTCACCATTCTTGCTCAGTAGAAATCTCCTTCAAAAATAGAAGAATCAATCGATCGATCCCCCTACCTGGTGTGCTAATCTGTTGATGCTGGACCAAATAGACCGGATGGAGTGATTCTTCTGCCAGATCGCTGTCGACTGATACCTGCAAGAAGTCCCTGACCGGAGATTTTCTGGTGGGGGACACTCCGATACCTAAGTCAGAGAAGCCCAGGCAACAGCAGAATGGAGAGTTTCAAGAGTAAGAAGGAAAAGGGAGAATCAAGAAAATGCTCGGATCCAAAAATTCCTCTGAGTGTCCCCTCTTACCAGTATTTATAGCTCCAACGTAACTACTTACGATTATGAAGGTTGACGGATGTAACCACTCCATACTGTAAGTAGTGCTATCGAAAAAGCTGTTACACTCGGGATTTGTTCAACCTAAAGCTTCGTACCACGTGGATGGTTGTAACAACCCCAACAACTAACTGTTTGTCCAAGAAACCCACATGTACCAGAAACCTCTTTCTTTTAAGGATGAATCCGAAGTGAACTTTACATTCTCTTTGTAGCGCTCCTGAAGGAAATGTTAGTACTTCGGATTCTTTTGAATATAGCAAAAATAAATACTTACAGTCTTCGGATTATATGAGGAAGTAAAGCCGAAGACATTTGCATAGGAGGTCAAGTCTTCGGATCAAGGAGGATGCACGAAGCCGAAGATAGTAAACAAAACTTGCTTCCCCGAAAGTTGTATGGTCTTCGGATTGAGATAATAATACGAAGCCGAAGACTCGGAGTTGACGCCTTCCAGAACGACATAAAACCATAAATATTAGGCATAGTCTTCGGAGTAAAGTGAGTGTACGAAGCCGAAGATTTAAGGTGAATAACATCCTTTGGAATAGATAAAGCCATAAATAGGGCATGATCCTCAGACCGATTAATAATACAAAGCCGAAGACAAAGTAAACATCCTGGATCATAGATATAAGATCCTAATATTAGGCATAGTCTTCGGGCCAAGGTGGATGTAAGAAACCGGAGACCCAGGATCAATAAAGAGAAGACAGTAACAGTAACCCGAAGACTCCTTTTGCCATCTGATATAACCAATAAAATAAAGAACAAATAATTAATTGGAATAAAATAGGGATGTCATAACAATTGTTATATGATAATTAATATCAAAAGCAGACTAGGTGGATCTTGCAGTATGATGAACACTCGTGGTGGAAGTTGTGAGGTCGTACTTGGCTTTGGCCTATTTTCATGGCGGAAATCTCGCATGAAGGGACCCGGGGGGGGGATGTTGCTGCACGTTATAGTTCCTTCACCACAAAAGAAAGAAAGGAGTGAAGGGAATGGGAGAAGCAGAGAGGAGAGGGGATGCATCCTTTTAAATGTATCTCTCTCTCTCTCAGTCTCCCGTGCTCTTCCTCTTTCCTTGATCTCTCTCCCGCATCCTCTCTTTTCCTATGGCTCTATCTCTCCTGCATCCTATTTCGTGATTTTTCCTTCCTTGTCCCTCTCTAAGTTTGTCTATGAAGACTTTATTGTGCTATCCTATTTCTGTCCTGTGCAAGCAATAGGATAAAATTAATAATCAATTTTTATGTAGAAAATTTAGAATTGATTGGATACCTGAGCATTATAAAAACTTTGGATATTATTTTAGTACTTTACCATGCTACTCATAAATTTGTATGTGTGATCTGTATTGTTAGGTCTTGAAGTATCCGAATAATTGATAACTTATTTCCATTTTTGGTATCTATAAGACAAGTGATGTGATGCTTTTTGGTGTATTTTTAAAAATTTTTTAAAAATAATTTAATGTTTTTATATCTATCCAAATAAATGGTAAAGCATGTTATGTTTTATTTCTGATATAAGAATTAAATACATATTTGATACTCATATATAATTTGAATATATGCTCTATTTTGAATAATAGTTTTAGAAATATGTGACCGGATAACTTATAGAAATATGTTTGTATAACCACATGGCTATGATGTAGCCCCATCAATGGGGATTATATGTTAGACCTATTAATTTATTAAATATAGTCTTAAAAAGAAAAAGATATTTTTTTAATATTTGATATATCTGAAATTTTGCCCAATCAAATATCTATGTTTAATTTTGTTATGAATTAACATGCTTGACACCCATTAAAGTATCATGACACTTACTGGGCCAGTATAGCTCATTATTTTTTTCTTCTTTTGTAGGTACTGATTTGTGAATGCTTATGAAACTCCGGGAAGTGCATTAGTTGGGTGTAAATATGAAATAGTCTAGTTATGTTTGCTAGCCAATTTTATATATGGTCTAAACTTGAATTGTAATATGATATTTGACAATGTTATTTAGAAGCATTGTGACTTTTGCTATCTTGGGATTATATGGTAATAAAAAAAAGTTTTTGAGATGGGATTATACCACCTTTCCAGAATTGATATTATTTTGATTATTATAATTATAAAATGGTTTGATTGGTTATTCATGCAGCCTTGATATTTGTTGAGTCCCCCTTGTAAGCATGTGGCATTTGTTATACACGCTTAATTCAGGCATAACATATTAAGTGGTATTAGAGCATAGATTTGAGGTTACCAGGGATAGTCATAGATCATGATTTGAATTGTGGTATAAGATTCTAGGATCTAGAATCCTTAAATTCTTAGAACCTGCCAGAAAAGTTGAGAGTTGGGTAGAACAAGGTTAAGAGACATCTCTGTTTTTTTTTTTTTTGATAAATTTGTGTTATCTTATTTGAATATTATTTGTGATGCTTATTTTATTTTGTAAAATTAGTATACCATTTCATTATACTATAGCCAAATATAATAAGCTGCTTGAGAATTTTTAAGGCAGGACAATTTGTGATTAAGATTTTGATTTATAGGATTTTGATCTAAATTAAGTATAAAAAGATTGTCATCGAATAGTATTGTGCATTGTAATTAACTAATTATTGATTATTTAAGTGAAATTGATAGTTTAATTTGATATGGGCTGTTGCCGCCAAGACCGTCGTGGCCCGTAGCTGTTGCCGGTGCCAGAGTGCGCTCTTTTCGCTGCCTGCCGGCTCTCTGCTCTTGGACCTGCGAAACAGGGTTAGTGACCCGGGACGGGGTTTTCTGGCGGGGGCACTCCGACGTCAAGTCAGTGACGATCCAGGGGAACAGATCCTCCTGGTCGGCCCCTCTTGATGGACTCCGTACTGGGGGAGTGGAAGATGTGTCAGTGAAGGAGAAACGCAGCAGGGGAGAGTAATAGCGGGGACAGAGGGGTTCCCTGTTACTCCGCTTCTCCTTGTTTCCCAATGATTTTTCCTCAACTGTGGTGTTGGTGGTGGCGCTTTGCCCTTTTGGTCGAGCTTGCGCTTGTGTTGATGGTGGACTATTGTTTGTTGCTACTGGTGTGTTTGTTTTTTTTCTATTATTACCTTTCCCTCTCGGGGGTGCCGATCGTTCTTTGTAGTTGGAAATTGGCCGTTTGGAGCCTGCCTCGGGATCCTCGCTGGGTTGGCAGGCACGTGCGGCAGGATCCCATGCCGTGGACAGGATGCCTTTCCTGACAAGTGGTAGGGGAAGCTTCCATTCCTTTTGACATCCTCTCCGGTCGTTCCATTCCGGGAAGCTTGGCAGGGCCTCGATCCGAGGGCCGCCACCCTAGGGGTGCGTGTTCTCTGGCTGTCCCATCTCCTGGAAGTACGGCCGAACAGGTAGTTATGGCGGCATGGGGTGCGTCGTTCCATGTCCTCGGGTGGCTCGCCGGCATCCTAGGATGGCAGGGTATGCTCCGTCTGGGGCGCTCCGAGCTTGTGCGGTCACCTTGGTGGAGAAGGGAAGAGTACGGGCCCGGTCCAGAGGGCGCGCGCTCGGAGAGGCTCCACGTCGGCGGAGCGTTGAGCTCGACCTCGGCCGCAGGGCACTAGCCTCCGAGGGTCTCGCTCTGGAGGGCGGAGGACGTACCCGGTCCAGAGGGCGCGCACTCGGAGAGGCTCCACATCGACGAGTGAGCGCTGAGCTCGGCCTCGACCGCAAGGTACTAGCCTCCAAGGGTCTCGCTTTGGAGGGCAAAGGACGGACCCGGTCCAGAGAGCGCGCTCGGAGAGGCTCCACATTGGCGAGTGAGCATTGAGCTCGACCTCGGCCGCAGGGCACTAGCCTCCAAGGGTCTTGCTCTAGAGGGTGGAGGACGGACTCGATCCAGAGGGCGCGCGCTCGGAGAGGCTCCACATCGGCGAGGAGCACTGAGCTCGACCTCGGCCGCAAGGCACTAGCCTCCAAGGGTCTCGCTCTGGAGGGCGAGGATGGACCGGTCTAGAGGGCGCGTGCTCGGAGAGGCTCTACATCGGTGAGTGAGCGCTGAGCTCGGCCTCGACCGCAGGGCACTAGCCTCCGAGGGTCTCACTCTGGAGGGCGGAGGACGGCTCCGGCCTAGGCACCCCGAGCTCGTGGGCACGACCTGGCGGAGGACGGAGCTCGGCTCGTGGCCTTGTAGGAGCTCAACTCAACTCGGGAAGTGATCCGGGCTGGGGCGTTGCCTTGGCATCCGCCGTGGCGGCCTCCCTCAATGTGATGCCCGTCAGCTACCCACGTCAGCGATCTCGCCACATCAGGTGCATACTTTGATATAATTTTAGCTCAAAGTTTATTATACGGTGACAATTAGAGTTCATTCTTGAAAATATTGGTTAAGGATCAAGATCGAAATGATTTCAATGATATTCATTTGAAATACTTTTTTTTTCAAGATTAAAATTTATATGTTGATCATGTATGAAACTGCTATGCATTTATGGGTATTGCTAGTAGCCAGCCTCTCATTATAAATTGGTTTAATTATGAGATTTTAGAAGATTCGAGTGGAACCTTGATGATTTTGATTATTATTTTGGATTAAAATAATCAAATTTATTTTTTTATGTCTATGAAGTCTATGATATATGTGAAATTTCTCAATTCAAAAATTTGGATTTGTAAATTGATCTAAGAATCTTTTGTCATCATTGTTGTTGTTGCTAGTGGAATCTAGTATTAAATAAAGAATTTGATTTTAAAAGGCTTACATGATTATATGTATGATTTGTGAATATGATGAACACTTAGAATCTCGATAGGAAAAACTTTAGTAAAGGTAACTAGGTTGATCTTGCTTATAGATGTGTTAATCTAAATCCCTCTATTATGGTGGAACATTCGGATATTCATGTAATTGAGTTTGCTCATAAAGAGTTGATTATGTGATGTCTATATAAATTAATAAGAGGCTTAAGATTTAATTCATAATTATATTATGGATGTTGTCCCCTATGGTTATGAGCATGGTAATTATCTCAATGGTTAAGTAGGATGAATGTGTTTAAGGTAAATAGGAATGAGAATAAAATGTTTTCTTTATATCTTTACTTGGAATTTGAAATCTTGAATCTTTTAGTTTATAGTATAAAGTAATACTTTTATCAAAAGTTATTTAGTAACCTAGAGAATATTGATGGGTTAGATCAAAGTATGTAGTAGAAGTATGGTGGTTTGAATTTTTTTTAAAATTGTTAGTAGTATTAGCTCTTTGATATGGAAGATTATGATAACGGCTTGATATTTTTTGTAAAAGACTTCATGGATAATAAAATGATAATATTTTTTTATTTTAATTATTTTGGATATCGCTATGTGATTATCACTAATAAGTCTTCCTATCTTATGAAGTCTAAGTTAATTTTTTAGCATCTGGAGGTTAGGGTTAATGATTGCTGATGTTGAATTTGGAGTATTTTGATATGAATCTCATTTCTCCTAGATTTAAAGCTTAGGCTTCTTTATTTGTTTAAAAGAACTTGATATTATTTATTGATCTTGAAAATATCCTACACTTAAATATTTTTCCATTAAGGGTAATTAGAGTTATCTATGATCTTGTGATGGATTATTAAATCACAGAATAGTTGATGGCTTGTCAAGGAATTGTGTCATATTAAGATGTTGATTTTCGAGTAACTAATTTAGATTATCAACACAAAGGACCAATTACAAGATCTTCTTAATAAATGTTTTATTAGACATTTTTTTTTGGAGGAGCTTCAATATTATTTGTTAAAGAATGATAGAATGAGGCTATACATTGATTTCCTAGAATTGAACAAGGTATCAGTGAGAAAAAGTATCATTTTTCTTGAATTCATAATTTATTCGATCAGTGTAAAGGATCTCGGGTGTTCTCCAAGATTGATCTTGTTTTAGGTGTCATCAATTGAAGATAAGGATAGAGAATGTTCCTAAGATTGCCCTCCTTTTTATGAATTGACCAATACTTTAGCATCCTTTATGGACTTTATAAATAAAATATTCAAGCCTTTTTAAGGAATTTGTGGTAGTCTTTATTGATGATATTTAATGTTTACTTGAAAAGTCAAGTTGGGCATGAGTAACATTTTAGGATTATATTAGAACCTTGAGATAAAGATAATTGTTAGGCAAACTGAAGGAGTATGAATTTTGGCTAGATGGGTATGACCTTCCTAGGTCATATAATATTCAAGGATGGTGAGTCTTGTGAAACTTATATTGATCATAAAAAAAAATATCTTTTTACTTAGAAGGAACTTAATTTGACAAGGAAGATTGGTTAGAATTGTTCAAGGATTATGATTTGTTTATATATTATTATCTAGAAAAAGTAATTTGTTTGTTGATGCATTAAATAGAAAATCTTTAGGAAGTATAGCTACTTCGATTTCTTCTCATAGATATATTAGAATATGCGAGAGAAAAAAAAAGTTTAAGATATGCTTACTAGTTTTAGGATACAATTGGCTAATGCACAAGGTCAGCCTATTATAATTAAATGATTAATTGTGCTTAGGCAAACGATCCTCCTTTGTAAAATCAAGAATGATGTTGAGTCAAGCTCTCAGACAGAGTTTAGAATCTACGAGGATGGATCATTAAGATTTGTATTTTTGATGATTTTAAGGTAGAAAGAGAAATCATGGAAGATATATGGGAGCTTGTGCCATTAACACGAGAGGTTTTCGAGAGCTAGAGAATAAAATGAAGAAAAATATTTGCATCTTTTTTTATCAATATGTTAAATTTCAAAGATAAAATTTATTTTAAGGAGGGAGGATGTCGTACCCTAGGCTTTGGCCCTTTTTCATGGCAAAACTTGCATGAAGGAATTAGGGGGGGGGGGTGAGGTGCCGTGCAGTTCCTTTCATCATGAAGGAAAAAGAAAGAAAGGAGGAAGGAAATGGGAGAAGCTAGAGAGGAGAGAAACATATCCTTTTAAAACATTTTCTCTCTCTCACTCTCTTCATCTCATGCACTCTCTCCCACTCTCGGTCTCTCATGCACTCCCTCTCTCTCGCAATCTCCTATGCTCTTCCTCTTTCCCTCTCAATCTCTCTTTCACATCCCTCTCTTCTTGTGGCTCTATCTTTCCCACATCCCTCTCATTCTACGGTTCTTTCTCTTTCTTTTCTCTCTCTAAGTTTGTCTTCGAAGGGCTTCGTTATGCTATCCAATTCCTATCCTTTAGCAAGCAATAGGGTAAGGTTAGTAATCCATTTTTTCTGTAAAAAACTTGTGATTGATTGAACATCTGAGCAATATAAAAATTTTGGATATTATTTTAATATTTTATTGTGCCACTAATTAAATTCATGCATGTGATCTGTATTGTTAGGTTTTGAAGTATTTGGGTAACTAGATAATTTATTTCAATTTTTGGTATTTACAAAATAAATGATATGACACTTCTCAATTTATTTTACAAAAAAATAATTATTTTTGAATCCCTTAGAATAAATGGCTAAGCATGTTATGCTTTATTTCTCATACAGAAGTAAATATGTATTTGATACTCATATATAAAATTTAATTTGAATATATGCTCTGCTTTGAATAATGATTTTAGAAATATAACTGGGTAACATGTGAAAATACGTTTGTACATATCCACATGGCTACGATCTAGCCCTACCAATGAAGAGTATACGTTAGACCTATCGACATGTAACCTGAGAAACTAGTTTCGACATCGCACCACCAATGATTAGAATAGTAATATTTGGGCACCTTATCTGTTATTTGATTGATGTCACTGGATTACATGGCTGTAGCCAAGTATTGGATCTAGTATTAGTTTATTAAAATATAGTCTAGAATAGAAAAATATATTTTTTGATATTTGGTATATCTAAAAGTTTATCGAGTCAAATATATGTGCTTAATTTTGTTATGAATTAACATGTTTGACCCATATTAAAATATCATGGCACTTATTGGGCTAGTATAGCTCATTATTTATTTATTTTTTTATAGATACTAATTTGTGAATGCTTATGGAACTCTGCGGGAGTGCATTAGTTAAGTGTAAATAAGAAATATGTTTAGTTATGTTTGCTAGCTAATTTTATATATGGTTTGAACCTAAAAGTTGTAATATAATATTTGACAATGTTATCTAGAAATATTGTGACTTGTGCTATCCTAAGATTATGTGGTAATGATAAAGGTTTTTGAGATGTGATTATACCGGTTCTCGAGAATTGGTATTATTTTAATTATAATTATCATGAATTATTTGATTTATTATTCAGGTAGCCTTGCATGTTTGTGGGGTTTGCCTTGCAAGTATGCGGCGCCTATTTTGTGTTTGGTTTGGGGTGTGACATGTGATGTGTCCTGGATGCTCCTAATGGTTTCTCATGCGTTTTTAGGTTGTGTTCTAAGCAAACCAAGTGAACTTTGCAGGGTGCTGGATGCTAGATCATGAACCGGGATGCATTGCTAATGTGCCTAATGTTTTTATGTGCTTTAAAGATCGTGTTGGAGATTGCTGCAACTGAGTAAATAACGGGTCTGATACCTCGTCAATACAGTGACTCCAATCCTATTTCTCCAGAACTAAGATCAGGGTGAGAGTGAAATTTGAACCTAGGTCATGGTATATGTTATCCATTAACTCATCAACTGGCTTTACTTTACTGTTGGAAACAAGAATCCAGGTTATCTTATAATTTGATCAGCTCCTTTGGATAAATCTGCACCTCTTCCTTCACTACCCTACCCGTTGTTATAGATCATTTACTACCGTGGCTCTGGATATTTGTCCTGGGGTCACGTAATGGAGTGATTATTGGTTGGATTAGGTCCACTGCTGTATTGGTGGACCCAGTCCAACTGCAGAGCAACACACATAATAACTGACAAATCGGGAAGGAGTGCAATACATGTTCTTCCATGCATGTCGCTTCGTAGTTGGAATGGTCCATCAACTCAAAAGTAGATCTGGTCCAACTAAAAATTATACCGAATATTGCTAAGGAGGTAGCTCGGTTGGTAGAGGCTTAGCCTCACCTCCCACCGGTCACGAGTTTGAGGCATGATTATTGCGAGTGATTCGATTAAATCCAGGAATTTTCCTGGAGAACATGATTGGGATGGCGAGAGAGCGCACTACTTTGACGTCTTAGTGATGTCAGGCTGACGTACTCACCAATGATGGGGAGGGTTGGCTCAGGTGGGCAACCCAAGAGGGGAGGTGAATTGGATTTTATAAAACTTTTGTACTATTTAAAATATTAATTAAAGTAAGTATGTGCTAATGCAATTCAAGTGCTTGTGTATTTCAAATAAATACAGCAGAATAAATAAACGAAAGCACAAGAACAATCACACAAACACAAAGGTTTATAGTGGTTCGGTGCCAACCAAGCACCTACATCCACTCTCCAAGAACCCCTTGGAATTTCACTAAGTTTGGTTTTATAACTTAGGCTCACCAACAACCTTTACAACTTGTTTTGTCTTCGGGCTCACAAGTCAAACCCTAGTTGGTTTCAAGGCTCACCTGCAACCACCCTTGATTTTACGGGATAACCAAGAACCTAAACAACTTATTTTGTCTTCGGGCTCACAAGTAAAATCCTAGTTGGTTTCAAGGCTCACCAACAACCACTTTGGTTTTCAAAGGCTTACCAAAAACCTCTTTGGTTTTTCAAGGCTCACCAAAAACCTCAAGTCAAACAATGTAAGAGCAAGTATAAATGAATACAATACAAGCTTTCTAAAATAAAGCAAATATCTCTTTGAAGCCCTTATTGTTGATGAAGATCTTGTCTTCAAGTTGATGAAGCCTTTGATTGATGCTTGTAGATGTAGACTTTGAATGCTCTCTTTAAAACTTGGAAGCTTGAAGGCTTTGAATCATTCAACTCTTGAATCCTTTAAGAATATTCAAGAAACTCACCAAAGGATTGCTTTTCCATTTGATTTTTGATGTTTATATAGCCTCCCAACACTTAAATGGCCATTTATAGCTGTTAGGGATGAAAATATGGTCGTTTGAAGCAAGTTGGAGAAGTTCTGCAGCTTTTGAAAACTAGCCGTTACTGTTCAAGTGTCGACACTTGAACAGTAAGTGTCAACACTTGAACAGTGAAAGTGTCAACACTTGCTACAGTGAGTCAACACTTGGCATTATTCACAGCCAATCCTGATTTTTCATATTTCTGTATTTTTCTTATTCTCAGGCCTTGAGTCGACACTTCACTCTTCAAGTATCAACACTTGATCCTCAGGTATCGACACTTTATTTCCATGTGTCGATATTTGCCTGTGCCATTGCTGAAACTTGACCAAAATCAAACTTTAACCTCTTCAAGTTCTTCCATATCAATTCCAAAGTCCATATACTTGGTTTTTCATTGATTTAAAGACTTTCTTCAACTGAAATACAAGCATTTCTTCATTCAACATGATCGAGTACTAAGATCTAGAAAATATACTTAAAATACAATTATTACTCATATATACCTAAACATTTTGTCAATTATCAAAATCAAGATTAGAGTCAACAATCCCTCCCTTTTGATGATGATAAAACCTTTAAGTATATGAATAGGGTTAGCTTTAAAAGATTAACAATAAGATAAACATGTAAGTTCAAAATTAATAAGCACTAAGCTCCCCTTCAAAATATGATTTCAAAATATTTTTCAAATATGCAAAATTTTCAAATTTTCTCTATCTTACTGATTCTTCCCTTAAGATAAAATATTTTGCATTCTTCTCCCGCTTTTGCAATTTCTTTCATTTCTCATATGATTTTTCATGTTTATCATATCTTCCCCTTTTCATATTTAACATTTTTCTCCTCCTTTTTGACATCATAAAAATAGTGAAAGGCAATACAAAATGGGAGTGAAGGTACAAGAATAGCAAGTAGATCATCAAAACTAATGCATGAAATCAATTAGACATGATATCACTTGAAATATGATACAATTTGAGCATGATACCATAGAATGATAAGCACATGCAAGAAATGATTTGATGTATATTATCCATTCACCTTACTTGTTCATGGGATAAGGCCACAGTAACACCCCAATACGTCATAAGAGACCCCATTGAATGAGAAGAGAGGATCTTTAAATCCTACTTATATCCTATGACCGGACGGCCATGGTGACTAACCCAATCCGAAGCGGTTACTAGGAATTCTTTTAAAATTAGATTTTGATACCAATAGAATATGATACCACTTGAATATAACTCCCCTCAAAGATTAGATTTGAAAACAAGGAGAAGGAGTATCAGAGCAATCTAAGTATAGCATGATATCAAGCAAGATATTAAAGCATCATATATGTATATAATGATAACAAATCTTTGGATGCTCCCCATGAATATTAGTCCCTTTTAAAATATGCATTCATTTGAGGAATAAAACATGAAAGCACATGCATCATAATTTCAGACAATTTAGATATGATCATAAATTATAAGTCTGATAGCAAAGATTTGAAAATTTCAAGATATTCATGATTTTCAAATACAAAGCATTTATGCCACATAAAAACTTTTAGCATGATTTCAAATTTAAAATGATTTGATATCCATACAAATGCTAGAATAATATGATATCAAGTCTAGCTACTAGAGCAAGGGTTTATCAATATGCATACCTTCTTCTTAAATATAATTATACTTGATTCAAATCAATTCTAACTTAAGCATAGATGCCAAAAACTAAAGCACATAAATCATAACATTTCACTTGAAATAGTTTAAAAACTATATTAATCAAAATCAAGTGAAAGTCTAATAATCATAAGTTGAAATCATGAAAACATGAAATCCATTTACATCAAAAAAGTCATGATCACAATAAATGATTTTAGTCTAAGATTGATTCTAATTAATCAATTAAAATATTTTTCAAAGCAATATGCATCTTTAAAAGTATTTTTCATGAAATACATTAATCAAAATCAAGTGAAAGTCTTACAATCATAAGTTTAATCATGATAGCATGAAATTCATCAACATCAAAAAGTTCATGATCATAACCAATAATTATAAGTCTAAACTTGATTCTAATTAACCATTTAAAATAATTTTTTCAAAGTAATTGATGCAATAAAATTTTAATTACATTTTCAATTATGGAAGGAGATGTTTAGAATTTATCAATAAATAATCCTTCCTTTTACCATTTAGTCCAAGATGTAGCTTGTCCACTTCTTCAAATTATCTTGTACAGCCACTTTTCAAGAACTTCCTTTCTTTATGTTGGGCTGCAAGACATTCCTGCAAAACAAACTAAGTAGACAATTTTGGTATCTAAACTTTCTTTGGTCCTTTATGATTAGTAATTAAGGTTCCTTTTGGAACCCAAACTTTTTTCAATCTAGAAGGATAAGCATTAAAACCACATTTATAAGATAAATTGAAAGAAGCAGGAATAAAGAAATTCTTCAAAAGTTTTTGCTTCTTTTCCTCAACCAAAATATTTTTCTTATTCAAAACTTTATCACATGAATCTTTTAAAACAACATTTTCTTTTTCTAAAAATTCTTTTTCTTTAAAAAATTATTCTTTTCATTTTTCAAAACATCAATCTTGGCATTTAAATCATTATTTTTATTAGCAAGATTGGGGTTCTCAAGAGAAAATGAATCTACATGCCTATTTAATTTCTCGTGTTCAATTTTTAGTAATTTATATTCATGCACAAGATCATTAGATGCATCATGTGATTCATTAAAGGTAAAATCATTTTCAGCACATACCTTTTCCTCTTTGCCATGAAGCAAAGATGGCAACTTCATCATCCGTACTTGAATCTTCGCTATCGCTCCCAGTTGCCATCATTGCCTTGAATTTCTTTTTGGCCTTGAGGACTATTATTTTCTTCTCTACGTCAGCATCCACTATCGTTTGCCATAAGTTCAACTCATATATCATGAGTGAACCGATAAGCTCCTCCAAAGGTAAGGTTTCTACATCTTTAGCTTCTTGGATCGCCATCACCTTTGGATCCTATGATATTGGCAAAGATCTAAGAATTTTGTTCACCAAATTAGCATTAGTATAGATTTTGCCAAGACTTTTTAATTCATTAATAATAATCATAAATCTAGAAAATAATTAGATATAGATTTATATGCATCATTTCAAAAATTTCAAAAGAATGTAAAAGCAAATTAATTTTTGTATTCTTCACTTGAAGAGTACCCTCATGAGTAACTTCAAGTATGTCCCATATTTCCTTTGTCGATGTACATTGTGAGATTCTATTAAATTCATTTAAGTCCAATGCACAATAAAGCAAGTTCATTGCTTTAGCATTGAGTTTAGTTTACTTAATGTCATATTAATTCCAATTCTCTTCGAGCTTTGGAATAGAAATGCCATTAACCAAAATAGAAGGAATATGAGGACCATTAATAATAATTTTTCAAAGATGATAACTAATAGATTGAATATGGATGTGCATGCGAGTTTTTCAAAATGTGTAATTTGTGCCATTCAAAAATGATGGTCTAACACTAATACCTACAAGGGTTGCCATGAACTTTAGCTCAAAATTGATAGATTTTCAAACAGAGCACCTGCTCTGATACCAATTGTAGGCTCAGGTAGGCAACCCAAGAGGGGGGGTGAATTGGGTTTTATAAAACTTTTGTACTATTTAAAATATGAACTAAAATAAGTATATGCTAATACAATTCAAGTGTTTGTGTATTTCAAATAAATGCAGCAGAAATAAAGAAATAAAAGCACAAGGAGAACAATCACACAAACACAAAGGTTTATAGTGGTTCGGTGCCAACCAAGCACCTACATCCACTCCCTAAGAACTCCTTGGAAATTCCACTAAGTTTGGTTTTATAACTTAGGCTCACCAACAACTTTTATAACTTGTTTTGTTTTCGGGCTCACAAGTCAAACCCTAGTTGGTTTCAAGGCTCACCAACAACCACCCTTGGTTTTACGGGATAACCAAGAACCTAAATAACTTATTTTGTCTTCGGGCTCACAAGTAAAATCCTGGTTGGTTTCAAGGCTCACCAACAACCACTTCTTTGATTTTCAAAGGCTTACCAAAAATCTCTTTGGTTTTCTAAGGCTCACCAAAAATCTCAAGTTAAACAATGTAAGAGCAAGTAATAAATGAATACAATAAAACTTCTAAAATAAGCAAATATCTCTTTGAAGCCCTTGATTGTTGATGAATATCTTGTCTTCAAGTTGATGAGCCTTTGATTGATACGTGTAGATGTAGACTTGAAGCTTTCTTTAAAACTTGGAAGCTGAAGGCTTTGAATCACTCAACCTTGAATCCTTTAAGAATATTAAGAACTCACCAAAGGAGTTCTTCACCATTTGATTTTTGATGTTTCCCAATATTTAAAATAACCGTTTATAGCCGTTAGGGACAAAATATGGCCGTTTGAAGCAAGTTGGAGAAGTTCTGCAGCTTTTTAAAACTAAGTTACTGGTGTCGACACTTAAACAGTAAGTGTCGACACGTGAACAGTGCAAGTGTCGACACTTGCTACAGTGAGTCGACACGTGGCACTATTCATAGCCAATTTGATTTTTCATATTTCTGTATTTTTCTTGTTCTCAGGCCTTGAGTCGACACTTCATCTTCAAGTGTCGACACTTTAATCCTCGGGTGTCAACATTTTATTTTCCAGTGTCGACACTTGCCCGTGCCATTGCTGAAACTTGACCAAAACAACTTTAACTCTTCAAGTTCTTTCATATCAATTTCAAAGTCTATATACTTTATTTTTCATGATTTAAGGACTTTTTCAACTGAAATACAAGCATTTCTTCATTCAACAGGTGAGTACCAAGATATGAAAAATACACTTAAAATACAAATTAGTACTTATATATACTTAAACATTTATCAATCATCAAAATCAAGACCAGAGTCAACAAAAGTACGTGAAAAAATTGTGGCTCGAATCGAACATAGCTTGGTGGGGTTGGGGTCCAATGGGGATAGGTACACCGGGATTTATCCCCCCTCTCCTTTTTTTCTATCAAAAAATATATTTATATACCGGTAATGATAGGGATGCCGTGTTTTGTGCACATAAAATTATTTTATTCCCTACGTGGCATTAGAGTTCTGATGTAATCCGGGGAAAATTTGGATGATACAAAGGGTTGCTTTGTACCATTTGGTCGTGGGTTCGAAGCATGATTCTATTAGTGATTCAAGTAAATATAAAAAATTCGGTATGAGTAAGAGATCAGGATCTCCCTCCTTGTTCCCATTTTATTAGCTGGTGTGATTCGAGGCATAATTTCATTAGTGATTCAATTAAATCTAGGAATTTGGTATGAGTAAGAGGTCGGGGTCTTCCTCTTTATTCCCAATCTTATTAGCAGGTATCTTAATGGTATCAGGTTGACGTGCATAGAATTGAACGTCTTGTATCAATCATTACCTAGCGGGACGGGACCTGCAGGGTCGCTATACAGAATTTATCCCCTTCCCATTCCTTTTGCATTACAAAAAAAAAAAAAATAAGGGTTGCTTCGTTATTGAAATCTTCGACTCTGAAATGTGTTCGTTTGGCCAGCGCCAGAAAGCATCTTCGTTTTAGGCCAGACCGGGATAGCAATTGGTACATCCACGGTGCTTTGGTTTTGTAATTTACTTTCATAATACCAAGTGCTTGGAGGTTGGAACCTGTCACCAAATTACCATGGTTTGATTTTTCAACTATCTCAAGTGAAAATGTCATAATAACGGATTATATTATGATAAAATGATCGATATAATTTTCATCATTGGATTGTATTGGATTGGAATTGCTCGATGCAACCTAACGGTGGAAAGCTATATTCGCATACGGGCTCTCGAGTTGAACCACATAATAAATCAGTAATTTTCCCCCGCGTTGTGAGAGAGACGGTAGGAGACGCCTGTGGACGTGCATTTATCGTTAAGCATGAATGGTAGCTACGTATGCTGCTACTGATGGGGGGAAAACAGTAGCCGTTTATATTTTCTTTTCGGATGCTAGTGATATGATACTATATTCTTATATTGATTTCAAGTTTTAAATTGGAATGTATTATTTGCGAGAAGAAAAATAATTAGACCATGATACGAAGATTTTTTTTTTTTTTTTTTTTTTTATAAAATATGTTTATCATTACACTGTGCAAGATGCCAATCGGACCACAAAACAGAGCCAGAGTGCTGAGCAACATAGAAGCCATCTAGTCGGCAGCTGAGTTGGCTTTCCTATGATATGCCTAATCGAGGACATAGAAACATCCCTGAAGAAGCATCATGATGTCCCGGATCATGGGGTGAACTACCGGTCCATCGAGGAGCGAGAAATCCAGGATATGACCGTAATAAAATCGTCCTCATGATGAGGCGATCGAGATGAAGAACCTGCCTGGCATACCTTTAAAAAACTACTATTAATGATCACTGCCGATCACATCTTAATTTACCAGGACAATTGATGTCATGTCCTCTCCATTTCCTTGCCCAACAAGTCCTGCTGCAAGCCTGGCCCTTGCCGGCTGTCGACTTTGGAACCAACAATAGGGACAGCAATTTATGACTCGACCTGCCAATCCAATCCGTATTCGATTCGTCATAAATAGTTTGAATTTATGCACAGGGTTTGGATCGTAAACAGGTCGACCCATTAATCGATTTAATAAAAGGGTCAGGTTCAAGTTTTTAGACCCAACATGTTTAACCTATTTAACCCATTGTAATATACGGATCGGATTGGATCGAGTCGGATTAAGTAAAACAGCATCTATTATTAAATATGTTGGGTCGGGTTGGGTTGGATATACAAATTATTCTATTGTTAAATGGGTCAATAGATCGGGTAACAGGTTACCCGTTTAATAAATGAATTAAACGATCGAGTCAGATTATCTATTTATTAAATAAATCAGATTTTAAATTATAATCTCTTTAATAAACAGTCCGAATTTAAATTAAAAATTTCTGGCCTGATTATATGATTCGATTAGTAAATAACCGATCCGATCCGATCCCCACCCCTATCAAAGATGGTGCATAATATGGCAGGGGTCTGGGCCGGCTGGGCCAAGCTCTGGTGACCCAACCCGATGCCGGCGTTGTCGATCGCCGGGGACAAACGATGCTGGGCCCATGTGAAATCGGCATTGCAGCTCGCGCATTGCGTTGAGCCGTTGACCAAACTCGATGGGAGAAACAAGCGTACCTTCGCTGCGTTTTGTGCGACTTTTGAGCGCCGCTCGGTGTCGAGGCCAAAGCTCGTCGCATTTTTCGCTGCGTCGCCGTCGAGGCGAGAGAAGAGAAGAGGTGGGGAGATGGCGATCTGGGCCTTGTCGCTGGCATTGGTATCCACGCTTCTGGCCCTAACGCTCGACTCCCTCCGCCGCGGTGATCTCGGGGCGGCGGCGGCGGCGGCGGCGGACAGCCGTGGGGTTCTTCCATCCCTATACAACGACGGCGGCGGCGGCGAGAGGGGTGCTGTGGTGCGCTGTGCGGGCCATCCAGGAGGAGAATCCCGATCTCGACTGCGCCGTCTACACGGCGACGAAGCCTCGCCGCAGAGCCTCGCAGCCGGGCCCTTGATCGCTTCGGTGTCAAGCTCCTTCGCCCACCTCGGTACCCCTCCCAAGATTGCTTCTTTGTCTTAAAAATCAAATCCTTTTCTTTTCGTGGGATTTCCAATGACTTAATTAATGACATCTATGATTTATTGTAATTTGTATGGCGAGTTCTTAGTTTATGCAAGTTGCTTTAGATTAAGAGTTGTAGATTCACGTGTGGTGTTTTGAAGGTTGTGGCTGATATTTCATTCCTTATAGATTAAATGTTTTAGGGGGGTTTTCCATGGCCAACATGGGAAGAATAAGTTACTTTTTTTAGTTAGATTATACTACCTTGGAGCCAGCCGTACACCAGATAGCTATAGAGTTGGTCTGATAAAACTGAATGGCTGCATCTATTTCAGTAAGTTTGGATTACCTACATTCTACTTGATGAACATGGTGATCAGTCTTGCAAATTTCCGTGCAAGCAAGGTAAAGAATTTTTATTCATATGACCATTATAGTTAAAACTCTCAGGGGAAAATTCAAGATTGGAACTTGATAAATGGACACCTTACGTGCTTGTTTAGTTTATAGCTTTTGATTTTTTTTTTTCCGATCAACTGAATTCTTGTTATGCCTCCTATCATTTGTAGGTTGTTCACTTGTCTAGAAGGCAGTGGATTGATGAACAGACCTATCCCCACTTCACCATGATTGGACAGAGTCTTGGTTCCGTTTATCTTTCATGGGAGGCTCTACGCAAATTTACACCACAGTATTATTTGACACTAGTGGATATGCTTTTACATACCCACTTGCTCAGGTGTTTGGGTGCAAAGTTATTGCTATACTCACTATCCAACTATAAGCTCAGACATGGTTTCTCGTGTTTGCCAACGTAGTTCAATGTACAATAATGATGCTTTGATTGCCAAAAGGTATGCCATTACAAGTGCAATTATATTGATAGACATTGAAAGGGTTCTTTTGATTTTAAAAGTTACTGAC
Source organism: Areca catechu (assembly GCA_021397845.1). NCBI lineage: Eukaryota > Viridiplantae > Streptophyta > Magnoliopsida > Arecales > Arecaceae > Areca > Areca catechu. Next base: position 804,110 of record JAHSVC010000041.1, read on the forward strand.
TGTTGGATTTGCTTCTAAGGAGTGGAACATCTTAACAATTCATATGCAAGTTATTTGTAATGTATATGACAGAGATGTCCGTTGAATTTGAAAACACACATGCCATTCCTATTAAGTCATAAGGATCTTATTTGTGGGAAAAGGAGTATCGGCATAATAATCAAGCACGCATCGAAATTAGAGTAGATTTGAGTTTAAGAGGGGGCATCAATTATCTAGAAATTGATAAAAAGAGGGGATGATGGAAAGTGCTTGCATACTATATTGCTTTCTGATAAATCATCATTGGAGGTTTTTGAGTTTGTAACGATTTCATGTCAATATCTAGTGGAATGCTTATAAGCAAAGGAATGCTCGGACAAGTTTGACAAATGCATCTTCTAAACTAAATGCATGGTGTTCCAATGTGACCAATATTTTGTCTACTAGGGACCCAATTTATTTAGGATGGTTGGAAGAAAATTCTCAAACAATATGCTAAACAAGGTTTGCGGTACTGCTCCATACTATCCAATATGATATGTACCATACCATACCGGTATGGCATATTGCTTTGTACTGACACTATTGTAACTATTGTACTATATCGAACTACATGCTGATACTATAATAGATGCTACCGGTATGAAATCCAGTACCAAGACAGCAAATCTTGGTTCTTAAGATGGTCACATTGACTGCCTAGGCAGCCTGCATAGGTTGGGTTGCCTAGGCACCTCCCTCGACATTTTTCATCACATTTGATTATAAGGGATGAAATTTCAGTAGATTTTACTAACTGATGTTTTGATTAACTTACTGCATCTGAGCAGTATATTACTTTTCTTTCAGGGTTTCTCCTAATACTTACTAGTTATCTTCAGTTTATTATTCTTGGGCCATCTTGACCTTTAGATGTTTGCCTAAAACCTAGGGTCTTGGTGGCCCCCTAGCTGCTTGGTGACATTTGCAATCCAAAATTGTTCTTATGTTACAACAATATAATCATATGTCATTCTTCCAAGAACACATGATATGAATCATGATGACATGGTACTTAATATAAGATTAGCGTGGTTACATGGTTGACAGAGTTTGCTTCTACTGCTTTGTCGAACACTTCTTGCCAGGCAAAAGAGGCTTCTTTTCATGTTTTTGCAAGCAGAGAGTTGATTGATGGTATGGTGATTGATCCTTGAGATCAAGGATTGCCCTATCAATTGGTACCAGAACGTACCAACTGTACCATATCAGTATTGAACTTGCACATGGTATAAGGGGTGTATCGACACTCGATACACCAAACTAGGTACCGTATCAAGCATACTGACATGTAATAGGAAGGTACTAGTATTGGGTCTAGTACCAAGAAAGCAAACCTTGCCTGGGATAAACACTAAATTTTTGACAAGCTAGGTGCCTCACAAAAGCTCATCCACTCCAGGTCACTATCCTTTTGGTGAACACAGAGATGTTGGAGAAGGTTATCTGACTAGGCTGTCTTACTATTTTAATGGTTTCCTGATTGTTAGAGATTTAGTGGGAAACAACATGGAATTTGAACTGGAAACCTGAAAGCAAGTAGGACAGTTCAAACTCTAAGCTTCTCTTGTTCGGAATTCTTGGAGAGTGTCCTTGCATGCTAGGACATAGATTAAGAGATGAAAGGAAATGTATTTTCTGTGCTGTAAAAGATGAAAGTAATCCAAGATTTTAGTGTATTATGACATGACTTGATAAGAGAGAATGATTTGACAAATCTTGGAAGGGGCAGAGAACCTTGTTAACTTTCTGAAAAGCTAGAATGGGATTTCCACTGAACGGAAGAAGAAAAGGCCATCAATATTTTTTAGATCTATAGAAATTTGATTGTTGATTCAAAGAAAGACATGTTAATTTTTGGGAGAAAAATCACCGCATTTTAGTTTAGTGATGTTTGTTGGATGGTTCTGTTTTCCATTGCTTTGCATGTATGGTGTTATCTTTCACCATGTTGAGGTTGAAGGGGAATAAGGATTTCGTTCTGAGTCCTCTTGAATCTACTTGGGTTTTGTTATTAATGCCATCTTTGTGGTTCATTGATCACAACTTTTTTCCAGTTCTTTTATTTGTAACTTTCCCATTATCAATCAAAGATTTGTACCTGCTCAAATTAATGACCATAAACCACAACAATCGAGCTCCAGCCTTGTCCTAACTATTTGTGGCGGGCTTTACTAGTCTTCTTTGCCATGCATTTGTATTTAGGACTACCTTTCTCTTATTTGAAGCTGCTCCATCTCCTTTTTCATAACTCCAGCCCATGTTACTACATTAATATTGTGTGGAAATCCCTGCATGAAAGTAAGAAAATTATGGTGAATGTTTTGCAAATCAAAGTAGGAATTGTTTTATCTGGTTATATTATTGAATTTCACATTATCTTTTAGGCAACTTTTTCAAATGATTTATGGAAAGAATTTTTTGGTTGATCATGATGTTGCAATGGGTTTTTTGTCTTTATTAGGTTGTAAAAAGCCTCCTCTTAATTCCCTACAAATCTTTTTATGAGGCTGTAGGCTAAGAATGCATCTATGATGAACTAAAGTTTTGAAGGATTCATTTGCCAGCTTTTGTTAGTTCTTCTTGAGATGTTTTCTATTGTTGTTTCCAACTCTTTCCCCTCCCTTTCTTTTGTTTTCCCATGTGAAGCTTGGTATGTATCATATACTAGGATCTGCTCTGTTGGATTGTTGTTTAGGCTTTACGTGCAAGGCATGCTACCCCTTATATTCCACCCATTTAATAGGTTACACTGTACAAATGTTTGATCGCACCACTTCTCAAAGAAATGATTCATCAGAGAGTTGATAGTCTTTTAGAAAAGTCAACATTGGCACATGGCCCTCAATTTCATTTTGTTACCTTCAATCAGATAGCCACAATGGTCAGTGTGTCTCTGTGCATGTATTCTTGTCTGTTGAGGTTGAGTGAGTGATAAGTGTTTCTCTCAAATTTGGTCTGACTGCTTATATACCAAATCTTGTTGTGTTTAGCAACAGTTACATACTAAAAATTCATATTGAGGCAGCTTTACCTGCTCTTCTGATATGTAAGATGAGTGCAGTAGAATTGCAACTTCAGCCAGACCATAAAGAGGTTAAAGATTACTTTTTTAGCATTATTATGGATAATAAATGGCTTTTAGAGGGAGGCAATAAGGGCTTTGGGGCATCCCACCATTGCATGCATTATTTTTTATAGTGATTATTTATTGCATTTGCATTATGTTCAGTTCATTTGTTACCATTGATAGATATAATGAGGTCTGGCACATGCAACTTTCACTTTTTCAAAACTGAAAAAAAAGAGAAATATTAATTATAATCCCTAATATCTGTAAAAAATCCCAAATCTTTCTGTTGAGGGTCATAATTTTAAGAAAAAAATTGGCTTAGTAGCTTTGATGCTTTGTATAGTTAATTTATCATGAATGAATTTACATGCACAACTTTGCTTGTTTGACATGCAGATACTGTCAACTGATGGTCTTTTTGTTTTGAGGCAGCATTTGGCTATCCCGATTCAAAGTCCTCTACTATATATTCTTTAGTTGGTTGTATGGGTTGGTTGGATCCTGTGCACATCTTGCAATGGTGAATTCATCGTGGACAAGATCTCATATTGAAAAGCTGTGGAAGATTCCTGAACGTATTAGTAGAGTATATCCTCCATGCGATACTTCAGCTCTTCAGGTATGTCTGTTTGCATATTTTTGATATGCTTCTTGATCTGTGTTTAGTGACTTTTCCCTTGACAGATAAAGCACCAGTTATAGCTTTCTTCCCCCACTTTTCTATGTCTGTTAGAGCTTTCAAACATGGTGATGGTAAATGTGACTCCTGAAAAGGTTTCTGATTAAATTACCATCTTATTCTGCTTCTTATTATTCTACACATCATATGCATGATATAAAAGAGACATGGTTGTCAGTCTTGAGTTTGCCATTGGATTTCCTAGCAAGTCTTAACTTCAAATAGCAATGGCACTTGTAACCTTGTTAGGGCTCCAATTGCAAAATTATATTATATGTTCCTGGTAATGAAACAGTCAGCAAAGTTGTAATAGTTTTAAGTCTTGTAAACTAGAGTACTACCAGTGACTTTCTCACAAGCCCTCTGAAGTAACTAGGGCCCATGGTTATTTGAAAATCCAGTGCCAGCGCTAGTACCTATGCCAGTTGCCTGCCAGCACAGCAGATGGCATGCCATGCCAACTATGCCTTATCATGGCCATTCTGTGACAAAACAAAAGGAAAAGGAAAAAAAAACTTAAAAATATTTATGCTAAAAATGAAGAATAGAGATTAACAGGTATGGTGCTGAGCCAAGCTGGATGCCAGTACTGGCCCGACAAGCCAGCACTTAAAATGTTGGCTTGCCAAAAAGTAAGTTCTTTAGAACTGCTTGAAGTTTCCTTAATGTTCTTCTAGTTTTGTTAAAAACTCCCTCTTTCGTTAGAAGTAACAAGTTCCTCTACGTAATAAAACCAGTCTCTGAAACTTGAACATGTCTCTTGCAAGTTTAGAGCATTTTATTCAGAAACTCTATAATAAATTAGCAGCTTTGGAATATGGTGGCTAATGATTACCAGCTCAGCCTCTACAGAAAAAGAAATGGTTTATTGTTTTTAAAGTTCTCTAATTATTATATTTTGTCTTAAATAACTACAACATGCTACCATACATCTCTAAAGTTCAGGTAACTATAGCTTTAATATTTGGTTTTAGTGTTTATTATATAGGTACATTTTTATGCTCTCTGTAGATGTTTGAAATGTGGACTCATCTCTTAAATAGCATGCAGCTGGGTAAAGGTTGTTTCACCCTAAGTTCTAGTTACATCTGAGTCATCCACTAGTTTAGTTGAATTCAACCATCACTCATGAGAAACAACTCTTGGATGTTCTAGCAGATGCTTCCTTTGGAAAGGCCAGTCAAATCTCCTGTCATTATATCTGTTGCCAATTTCGCCCAGAAAGGTATATTCATAAATACTGTATTACTATATTTTACATTCAAGGGTTGAGATCTCATGATTGGAGAATATCCTGATATTTACTGTCATACCACTTGATTCCTCTGTCAGGCTCATGCTCTTCAGCTGGAGGCATTCTCACTTGCTGTTCAAAGATTAGACCCTGAGTTGCCTAGACCAAAGCTCCAATTTGTTGGTGGTTGTCGAAATAAGGAGGACCAAGCAAGGTTTCAAAAGCTTAAAGATATATCTAGTGAATTAAACATGGATGAATATGTGGAGTTCCACAAGGATGTGACGTACAGGTTGGTATGGCATCCTGACCTCTGTTGTCTTCTTTATTTCGAAAGTAGTCATCATCATTCATTTGTGACTGTAATATAATAATAATGTTATTATTAAAAATAATAATCATCACATCTACTGTCAGGTCTTCATTGATGACATCTATTAGATTTTAGGCAAATATGTGCCATATTAGATTTTGACATTTACTTCAAGTGTATTGGCTTCTAAATTATTTTTTAAAGGAAGTTTGAGATTTTACACATATGAGGCTGTTTTATAGTCTTCTAGCAACTGAACTTTAAGGCTCGAAGAGACCTTTGCCAAGACCCAGTGATAACTCTTTCACATGGCTGGGCCATACCCTGAGAGCTTCATTGACAGATGCCTGTTAACTCAGAAGCATTGGGAAATTTTTATTCTTGACACAAAACCACAACCTACTTAACAAGCTTAACCAGTACAAAGTAACCCCACATATGAAGAGGAAGGACTGTCAACCATCACCGAGTATTTTTTTTCATCTGAGTTGAACACCAATTTAATGGGGCCATTTGATAAAAATCCTGATAAAGAGAATCTGAATGATGGATGGCACTGGAAAGAGTGAAATAAACTTAAATATGCTTGATTTTAGATTAATCAGATTCAACAAGCTTCAGGTCTTGCTGTTGGCACTCCTCTCCTAGGTGCTTGCATTAAGGAGAGGTCTTAGATTCAAAACAGGGAAGTGACATTCCCATCTGAAAAGGGGAAAAGAAAAGTGGTTTACTGGAACATTTGGGACTGGAAGAAGCAAATCTCCTGTCACTTGCATTTCCAAGTCCAGCTCTGACCGGGTGTGTGATGTCCGTGTTACTTTGTTTGCATTACAGTTTCATATTCATTCAGTTGCTTCCAATGGTGCTGGGGCATATAGAGATTACTTCCATTTCTTCTTTTTTTTTTCCTGATAATTCCATTTACCTATCAATTGCTATATTTCTGGTTTCTTTGCCTTGTATGCTCAAACAGGGAGTTGGTGCAGCTTCTGGGAGGTGCTGTAGCTGGGCTTCATTCTATGATAGATGAACATTTTGGCATCAGTGTAGTGGAGTACATGGCTGCTGGTGCTATTCCTATTGGTGAGTGTGTGATGATATCCTCATTTGAAAACATCCCTATCACCTTTCATAAAAAACTAGGTTTCTTTATGACATCCGGTAAAACCCATTTCCATGGCAGCCCATAATTCAGCTGGACCAAAAATGGATATTGTTCTAGAAGAAGATGGACACCAAACAGGATTTCTAGCTTCAGACAAAGAAGAATATGCTGATGATGCTATCCTTGAGATCTTAAAGATGCCAGAGAGTGAGGCTGGCTATCATGGCAGCTGCAAGAAAACGTGCTCAGAGGTTTTCAGAGCAAAAATTCTCCGAAGATTTTAAAGCTGCAATCCACCAATCATTTGTGGCTCTAGCGTTCCTTCATGAAATGGAGTTTGATCACTTTTCATATGTTCCTTTTTATGAAAAGAAAGGTGTTGGAGTATGTGACTTAATGAGTATAGCCACAGATTTTAACTGCTGGCATTGCTCATGCTTGGACTATATATTCTTCTATGCTTCCAATTGAGAAATGGAAAAACTACAGAGTGGGCAGCTCCCCTTGATTTCTTATTGAAGGACCAGTAAGGGAGTTCTTTTATCAAGTATGAGGTGCTGAATCTTCTGGCAACAAATTTTTTGATACATCTATTCGTGTACAAGATTAGAAAGTATCAGTGCGTACGTAGACTCTATTATCAGTCTCAGAATGGAATGATATCATGTTCTCTGAAAGTTGTTGACCATTGCTATACAAGAAATGAGAGTGCCCGGTCCACTTGCAGCAAGGCTGCTCTTGAAGACTCGGCTTATATAAATCAATTGATTGGGAGATGACTGGATGTTAATTGATTTTATTGGACAGAACTCAACTCTTCAGGGAAATTAAAGTGCAAAAGAAAAGAAAAGAACTTTGTAATTTTATTGATATTAAGCTCTAAATCTTTTTTTTATTTTTCTTTTCTTCTTCTTCTTCTTCATTTTTTTTTTTAAATTTTTGCCCTTTTCGGTAGAAGTTTTCTGTCTTGCTTCACTAAGGTCTTATGAACTCTACCAAGCAACATTCGACAATAGGATCAGAAAGTTGCTTTTGAAGCAGTTGTTCCAAATTCAGTAGGGAGGTCTTCATTCTGGCTTTCATTCCTTTAGTCTTCTTATTCTTTCTTCCGTTATATTTTCTTTTCGTTTCGTTTCTTTCTTTTTCTTTTTTTTTTCTCAATTCTTCTCTTCTACTGTATCTTTCTGTTCTTTCATCACGAAGTTGATGAGATGCAATTGAAGGACCCTTTCAGGTGTGGCAGTGAGTTTGCCGACATTTCTCAAAAAAAAAAAAAAAAAAAAAAAAGGTATGTTTGGATAATTTGGTCCAAAGTCTTATTAGATTCATTGAACTAGTACAATCAGCAAAAATTGGATTAGGTGAGATATATATCACAAATATTTAAAGTATCTCTCGGGCATATTAGTATGAATCCAATAGGAAAGAAAATGACTTGTAATGATCGACACTTCATGGATCTGTATGGTTAGTCAACTAGATATGAGTGTGGTTTGTCAGTTTGTTCATTGTTCTGCATCCATCCTATCCTCTCTGGCCGTGAAATAGTTAATCAAGGAGATAATCCTTGTTCATTTAGCTTTGGTTATTATTGTTGGTCCTTAGGTTAACCAATCATCGGATCCTTTTGTCATACACAAAGTTATTGCAAGGTGAATATTGGACTTCAAATCTACTTTCTTTTTAATGTGTTTTGATCTCAAATGCAAGTTGTAACAGATATATACAAGATCACTCAAATACTTCTACATAAGATGGCATCTTTGTTTGTTGTAGAAGAGAGTTAAGATAGACCGATTATGCTCGGCACTACTAGATGACCATTGCAAATTGCGAGAGACTCTAGGTTGCCAATACGCTCATGGATAACCTACCAAAATGTAACCATCATTGAGTTGCATATATTCTAAAAAATTACATATTAGACACTACCGAGTACCAATTATAAAATATCAAATATGGCAATTATAGTCAACTTCTTAAATACTTGGACTAATGCGGTCTTTGCTCATCTTTGCTCTAATATTGAAACTCTAGGAGCCCTCCCTAAATAATTTTCTTTATGGAACATGCATATCAAATATGGTATCAATTTGATATATTTTTATGATTTATATGAGCTACATTTTATTAATTTATACATGTATATTTTAGTTTTGTTTAAAAATAATAAAATCCGAGCGCATCAATTAAAAGTTGTATTATATGTATACTTGTAAAACAAGAACACATCCTTGATGTCAAGCTAATCTTTCTTTTGCTCAAAACTCTACATCGCTAAAACAAGAGTCATCCTATCTTCTCAGTCAAGAGTATTAATAAACCAGCTTGTGAAAGGGCAATGTCACCCTACCCAATCTACTCGCACGTGGTCGTGGGGGGTGTGAATATGATTATATTAGAACAAAAATCATATAGGATGGACACTATAGAATATCATATGAGATGGGCTTCGTAGCTTGCCACGTTTCTCCTAATACTAATATTAAAAGATAAACCTAAAGTTAAACAACTTTTTTACTAATTTAAGTACCAACTTTTTATGATATATACTACATATCATAGATATATACTAAATAAATAATTATTAAGAAGTCAATATATACCTCTAGGTAAATCAATGCATATTTTCTAGAATGTAGCGGTCATTAATACACAGTATATGACCAAATGATATATAATTGACGACTTGCTAATACATACTATAAAATTTTTTTTTTTAATGTACATCCAGCATCATCCAATACATACTTACAAATAAATAATATATAATTTCTCAAATAGTATTCACCAATATACAATATATTGCCAGTTGATACACACTTAGAAAAATATTTTTTCGATATTCTAATATACACCTCCAGGTAAATGGATATACGATTTTTAGAATATAATGCTCACTGTTGCCGCCCGGATCGTCGTGGCCCATAGCTGCTGATGGCGTCGAGGGTCGCGCGTCCGCCTGCTTGAGATGCCTCCGGTGTCTCGGGACCTGCAACAAACAGCGTCAGTGACCGGGCCGGGGATTCCGACGGGGCACTCCGACAGTCAAGTCAGTGACGGTCCAGGGAACAGATCCTCCTGGTCGAGCCCCTCTGGATGAGCTCCCCACTAGGAGGAGTGGGTGTAGTGTGTATGAAAAATGAGAGTGAGAGTGAGTGTGAGCCGGGAGGGAGAAGTATGGCCGAGGTGGGTCGCCCTCCTCTCTGGCCCCCCTCCTTTGTTTCTGTGTTGCCTTTGTTGTTACCTTCCTTTGGCTTACTCTGGCCGGATCTTTTACTTTGGCTTGCCTCGGGATCTTCCCATGCTGTCAGATGTGTGCGACAAGGTATCATGCCGTAGACGGGACGCCTCTTCTATCAGGTAGCTAGGGGAAGCTTCTATACACTCTGACATTCCTTCTGTTTGCCCCTCTTCTGGAAGCCTGGCGGGCCTTGGTTGGCGGGCTGCCATTCTCGAGACTCGTGCTTTCCGGTTGGATCTTTTTCCTAGTCATACGGCAGGTCGGTGGAGGGCATGGTGCCTTGATGTGAGTTTTCTTTCTTTCTGGTGTGAATGATGGCCGTGGGCAATAATGGCGGCGTGGCGGGCGTTGTTGTATGATCTCGGGAGGCCCGCCATTGTCCTCGGAGGGGAGGCTGCTGCTCCCTTGATGGTTGGTGCCTCAATTTGAGTTGGGGACCGAGCTGGAAAGGTGGGGCCCGCCTCCGGTGGACCCATCCTGGGGTGGCTAGGCTGGGTGGAGGAGGAACGAGCTCAACTAGGGCCAGCGGAACTCAGCATTAGACGAGCTCGAGCAGGCGGAGATGGCCGAGGTGCCGCCCACCCTAGGGGACCCGACGTCGAAGGTGCTCCTCGTGGTGGAGACTTGAGCTCCACTCCCGTCCACGGGGCCCGACCTCGAGGGGCCCGCCTCGAAAAGGGGCTTGGGCTCGGCTCCAGCCTAAGTGTCCCGACCTGGCGGGGATCGACTTGGCGGAGGGCGGAGCCCGACTTCGACGGCGGGCCCAGCCCGACGAAGGGGCTCATGATGGGAATCCATCGTGGCGCCCGATGGGGGCTCCACGTCAGTCTTCTAGAGCCACGTCAGCGATCCGGCCACATCATTTGCCCCCCACTCCCGATGTCCATTGACGCGCGGCGCTCGGGGCGAAGGGAGTAATTGCGGTGTTGACATGAAAAAGTGAAGAAATCTGGTGCAATGATGACCGATATCGACGGCGTCTTGCTCGGCAGTCCTTCGAGCCTGTGCAGGGGTGCCACGTGGCCATGTCTAGGAAGCAGTTATGGCGGGCACAGAAGTCAGAGGGACCGCGGTCGGATTGGGGTGCTAGCCCCGTCGATCGGCGACACATGGCGAGTGCCCTTGGAGGAGCTATAATGGTACGGTCGGGTGCAAGTTGTCTCGAATGGAGGGGTAAGTCTTTTTGAAACTTACCTTCTTTCGAATCCTTCTCACCCGATGTCGTACAGCGGTCTTCTCCTTCTCCCTCCCGGGCCATCATCGTTCTCCTAGGACCTTAGCAGGTTAGCTTCTTTTCCTTCTACCTTCTCGTCGATTAGGAGCCGCCGTAGGTCTTCCCGTGTCCTTCTCTTCTTCTTCCATGGATCGCTTTGGTCCAAACTTCCATCCTTCTGCCAAGCTGAGGCCGGACCTTCCGGCCGAGGACTCCTTCCTTCGAAGAGGAAATGGAGACGGCACGTTATGAGTTTAGTAAGAGACCCTTCCACGGTCCTATAGCCATTAGGGAACCTGGGTCTTCTCCTCCCCTCGTCAAGCTTTTCTTCCTGCTCCTCCTACCCCCGTTTCTGAACCCGAACCTTCTTGGTCGATAGGTCCCGGAGGGATCACTTCGGTGATCACCGTCGAGGATCTTGTGGCCATCCAGGGTGCTTACGACATCCTCGAATCTGTCCACCTCTTTGTCCCTCGTCCTAGGGAGCAGGTCACATCCAGTGGCCCACGGCGGATCGCTTTCTATGAGGAGGCCTTCGCCGGGGGCCTCCGATTTCCTGTTCATCCTTTCTTTCTTTCCTTCCTGACCAACTACCGACTTGTCCCTGCCCAATTGGTCCTTAATGCTATTAGGACGATCTTCTGCTTCATCGTCCTGTGCCACTTCCACGAGATTGTCGCCTATTTCTCCTTGTTCAGGGCCTTTTTCACTCTGAAATGCCACCCTACGAGGATGGGTGGTGGTCCCTCTCTTCTCGCCCTCGGGCATCAGGTTCATACTTCTTCGTTTCGGTCGAGGGGATCGACTGGGTTTGGAACGACCCAGATCGGTCTCCCAATAGAAACTCCTCCATCGAAGCAGCCGACCTCGACTTGTATAAGCTGCTCAGATCGATAGAGATCCCCTCGCTTGAGGTCTTGCTGTCGGAGCGGAATCTTCGCGAGGCTGGGGTCGGGTCGGCGCAAGAGTCGGGTGAGTTCGACTTGGCCACCCCTTTCTCATTTTCTTTCTTTTCCGCTTTTCTCTTTCTCGTTTTCTCTCTCTTTTTTTTTGTTTGGGATTGACCATGTTTTCTCCGATGCAGAGATGAAATTCTCCATGGACGAGCTGCTCTCGTTTTCGAGGAATGAGAGCAGGCAACTGAGGCCGGCGAGCCCGCTCCGAAGAGGGCTCGGGTCATTGATGGTGCAAGGCCGATGCAGGCCGGGCCGGATGCACCGATTCCAGAGCGAAGGCAGAAGAGGGCGGCCGAGTCCGCCCATGAGCCTTCAGGGCAGCGCGAACTTGTCCTGGCGCCTGAGCCCGAGGTGGTCGCCCGTGCCAGGTCAGCCGCTGCCACCGCCAGGGTAGAAGCCCCACTCCGGAGGTCATCGATGTCGAGGAGGAAGGGGAGCTGAAAGGGACAAGGTTGACGCCCCAGGCGCGACCTGAAGCGGTGCCGAGCTCGCAACCGGTGTTGAAGGCGCCTCCTGCCGCCGAGGGATCTAAGCCGATGGGAAAGTAGGATAGGGACTACCGCCGAGTCCTCTTCGACTGGGGCCCAACGTCTCGTTGATGAAGGACCCGGGCCTAGCCAAGCGAATGATGGACTTCTCGGTCCAGTCTTGCGACCAGCAAGAAGGGAGCGGGAGGCTCCTGGGCGATGTCATCAGCTCGTCCTTCGCCAACTTGTACATCGTAAGTCCTTCTTCTTTTGCCTTGATGCCTTCTGACCTTTCTCGGCACTGTAGCTAACATGCTTCTTTGATGCAGCAAGGCAGAGAGCTGATCCTCATTAGGTATTACTATTGCAATTGGACGAAAAGGACAAGGAGCTACTGACGGAGCTCGAGTCCCTGAAGGCTGAGATGGGTCGAAAAGACGAGGAGACCGGGAGGCTAACCTGAGGGTTAAGAGCCTCCAGGTCGAGGTCGCGATGCCACCCGGGCCAAGAAGGAGCTCGAGGGAGAGCTTGAGTCAAAGAGGACCCAGCTAAAGGAGCTCCGGGCCGAGGCGGAGAGGGACAGGGCTACCTCTGCCCAAGAAGAGGGCGGCGGCCGCGGAGGAGAGGGCTACCGCCGCCAGTCGCTCCACGGAGACCGCCGAGAAGGGAATGGCGGTTGCGATCCGGCAGGCTGAACGTGCCGGGGAGCAGTTGGAGGAGGCGAAGCGCTGGGCAGAGGCTGCAAGGAAGGAAGCCGCCGATGTGGTGGCCGCTTTCAAGGCATCCCCGGAGTATATCAAGGATTTCAAGGAGGTGGCCACGGACTCCTTCGCCAAGGGGTTCACCTACTGCCGCACCCAGCTGCGGGGGATCCTCTCCGGGGAGCGGCTGGCCGCACTCCTGGCCCCCGGCAAGAAGGCTCCTACTCCAGCGATGGTTGCAGCAGGGCAAGGAGCTGCTCCAGCCAGGTCTCCCCCGAAGGTGGCCCCGAGAATAGTTGAGTCGGCCTCGGTGGTGGCGACGGTCGGACCAGCACCGCAGGTGGAGACATCTGAACTGGTCCCCTCAGTAGTAGCAACTAAACCCGCTCCTCTAGCAGAGGCCGCCCCGGAAGGTGCCTCGACGATGGAGGTGAGGAGGGAGAAGTTTCGACTGTGCACCGCCTCGGGAAGGAGCCGGCTCTGTAGGACATAACTTCTCATGTAAAAATTTCTTCTTTTCTTTTTGAATCGGGCTGCCTGGCCTGTCAGGGCCCGTAAGATAATGTAATATGTTTCTTCTAAGTAATGAAAAGCAGTTCTGCAAATTGGCTTCTTTTTTCTTTTGTGGTGCGAATGTCTTCTCTCCTCCTCCCTTCTCCTCTCTTTTCTTTTCTTCTCTTTCAGTGTGGGGAGGTCTGAGAGGGGAGCTTCATCTTGTATGTGCTCGATCCTCGTCGTCTCGGTGCTGGGGTCGAGACCTCGCTGCTAGAGAATGTTGGCTTTGGACTCGAGTGCCCGAGGACATAGCTCAGAAGTTGGCATCTCGGAGCTGGGCTCGGAGACATGCTGGCCAGAGAGCTGGGCTTCGGGACTTGGTTGCCTGAGGACATGGCTTAGGAGTTGGCATCTTGGAGCTAGGCTCAGAGATGTGCTGACCGGAGAGCTGGGCTCGGGACTTGGTTGCCTGAGAACATGGCTCAGGAGTTGGCGTCTTGGAGCTGAGCTCGGAGACGTGCTGACCGGAGAGCTGGGCTCCGGGACTTGGTTGCCTGAGGACATGGCTCAAGGTTGGCATCTTGGAGCTGGGCTCGGAGACGTGCTGGCCGAAGAGCTGGGCTCCGGGACTTGGTTTCCTGAGGACATGGCTCAGGAGTTGGTATCTTGGAGCTGGGCTCGGAGACGTGCTGATCGAGAGCTGGGCTTCGGGATTGGTTGCCTGAGGACATGGCTCAGGAGTTGGCATCTTGGAGCTGGGCTCCGGGACTTGGTTGTATGAGGACATGGCTCAGGAGTTGGCATCTCGGAGCTGGGCTCGGAGACGTGCTGGCCGAAGAGCTGGGCTCCGGGACTTGGTTGCCTGAGGACATGGCTCAGGAGTTGGTGTCTTGGAGCTGGGCTCGGAGACGTGCTGGCCGAAGTGCTGGGCTCCGGGACTTGGTTGCCTGAGGACATGGCTCAGGAGTTGGAATCTTGGAGCTGGGCTCGGAGACATGCTGGCCAGAGAGCTGGGCTCGGGACTTGGTTGCTTGAGGACATGGCTCAGGAGTTGGCATCTTGGAGCTGGGCTCGAAGACGTGCTGGCGGAGGGCTGGGCTCCGGGACTTGGTTGCCTGAGGGCTTCTCAGGTCTTGGTGCCGGAGGACTCTTCTCCGGGCTAGGATGCCGAGGAGCTAGGCTCGAGGCTTAGGTGCCTGAGGGCTTCTCAGGTCTTGGTGCCGGAGGACTCTTCTCCGGGCTTGGATGCCGAGGAGCTAGGCACGAGGCTTGGGTGCCTGAGGGCTTTTTAGGTCTTGGTGTCGGAGGACTCTTCTCCGGGGTTGGATGTCGAGGAGCTAGGCTCGAGGCTTTGGTGCCTGAGGGCTTCTCAGGTCTTGGTGCCGGAGGACTCTTCTCCGGGCTTGGATGCCGAAAAGCTAGGTTCGAGGCTTGGGTGCTGAGGGCTTCTCAGGTCTTGGTGCCGGAGGACTTTCTCCGGGCTTGGATGTCGAGGAGCTTGGCTCGAGGCTTGAGTGCCTGAGGGCTTCTCAGGTCTTGGTGCCGGAGGACTCTTCTCCAGGCTTGGATGCCGAGGAGCTAGGCTCGAGGCTTGAGTGCCTGAGGGCTTCTCAGGTCTTGGTGCCAGAGGACTCTTCTCCGGGCTTGGATGCCGAGGAGCTAGGCTTGAGGCTTGGGTGCCTGAGGGCTTCTCAGGTCTTGGTGCCGGAGGACTCTTCTCCGGGCTTGGATGCCGAGGAGCTAGGCTCGAGGCTTGGGTGCCTGAGGGCTTCTCAGGTCTTGGTGCCGGAGGACTCTTCTCCGGGCTTGGATGCGGAGGAGCTAGGCTCGAGGCTTGGGTGCCTGAGGGCTTCTCAGGTCTTGGTGCCGGAGGATTCTTCTCCGGGCTTGGATGACGAGGAGCTAGGCTCGAGGCTTAGGTGCCTGAGGGCTTCTCAGGTCTTGGTGCCGGATGACTCTTCTCCGGGCTTGGATGCCGAGGAGCTAGGCTCGAGGCTTAGATGCTTGAGGGCTTCTTACATCTTGGTGCCAGAGGACTCTTCTCCGGGCTTGGATGCCGAGAGGAGCTAGGTTCGAGGCTTGAGTGCCTGAGGGCTTCTCAGGTCTTGGTGCCGGAGGACTCTTCTCCGGGCTTGGATGCCGAGGAGCTAGGCTCGGGGCTTGAGTGCCTGAGGGCTTCTCAGGTCTTGGTGCCAGAGGACTCTTCTCCAGGCTTGGATGTCGAGGAGCTAGGCTTGAGGCTTGGGTGCATGAGGGCTTCTCAGGTCTTGGTGCCGGAGGACTCTTCTCGGGCTTGGATGCCGAGGAGCTAGGCTCGAGGCTTGAGTGCCTGAGGGCTTCTCAAGTCTTGGTGCCGGAGGACTCTTCTCCGGGCTTAGATGCCGAGGAGCTGGGCTCGAGGCTTGGGTGCCTGAGGGCTTCTCAGGTCTTGGTGCCGGAGGACTCTTCTCCGGGCTTGGATGCCGAGGAGCTAGGCTCGAGGGTGGTGACATTCCTGCAAGGCAAACAAACCATGGCACAGAGGAAAGTCTATTTCTAATGGAGGAAAAACTTATATTACTGATAGTATCTCCTCAAATTACAAGCATTCCATGTTCGAAGGAATCTGGCACCATCCAGGTCCTCGAGATAGTAGGCCCCATGTGAGAGGGCCTCGGCCACCATATAGGGGCCCTCCTAGTTCGGCGAGAGCTTGCTACACTCCCGGGGTGAGATGATTCAGCCCGGCGCAGCACCAGGTCGCCTGGTTGAAAAGTCTTTAGCTTTACCCGTACATTGTAATATCGGGTGACCCTTTGCCGGTATGCTGCCATCCGAAGCGGGCTTTGTTCCTTATTTCTTCTAGGAGGTCTAGATTGAGCAGGAGATGTATCGAGTTCTGTGTCTCGTTATACCGCTGCACCCAAAGCGTGGGCACGCCTTGCTCGATTGGGATTACCACTTCAGTACCGAAGATGAGGTTGAAGGGTGTTTCACCCGTTGCCGTTCTGGGCATTGTGTGGTAAGCTCACAGGATGCTCGTTAGTTCTTCTGCCTATCTGCCCTTCGCCTGGTCCAACCTGGTGCGAAGTCCTTGAAGGATAGTCCGATTGGTCACCTCGGCTTCACCATTTGTCTGGGGATGAGCAACGAGGTGAACCGGTGTTGGATGCCGTGCTCGGCACAGAATCTTTCGAACTCCTGGCTGTCAAACTGTCGTCCATTGTTGGTGATGATATAATGGGGAGTCTGAAGCGGCAGATGACAGACTTCCAAAAGAATTGTCGAACATTAGCTTCTGTTATTCGAGCTAACGGCTCCGCTTCGACCCACTTGGTGAAGTAGTCGATCACCACTAGCAGGAACTTCCGCTGCCCTGATGTGGTGGGGAACAGTCCCAGAATGTCTATTCCCCACTGTGCAAAAGGCTAGGGGGATGATAATTGGGAGATCGGTGTGGCCGGTAAGCGCTGTATGTGGGAATGGTGTTGGCATTTATCATGCTTCTTGACGAAGTCGACGGCGTCTTCCCTTATCGTTTCCCAGAAGTATCCCTGGCGAAGTGCCTTGTAGGCCAAAGTCCTCCCCCCTATGTGATTCCCACATAGGCCCTGTGTATCTCCGGAGCATGAAGGCCGCCTCCGTGGGTCTAAGGCACTTTAGGAGTGGGTAGGAATAAGATCAGCGGGTAGAGGTGACCGTCCATTAGAACATAACGGGTGGCCTTCCTTCTGATGAGGCCAGCTTCTCTACGGTCCTCTGGTAGGAGGCCATCCTGGATGTACTTTGTACTTGTCCATCCAGCTCAACTCGTGGGCTATTTGTTGCACCTCCTCTGGGCTTTCGTAGTTTGGATTCTCGAGATACTCGATGTAGGCACGCCCTAAGGATGAGTCCGGTAGGGTTGCGAGCCTCGACAGTGCATCCGCACGAGCATTTTCTCCACGAGGGATGTGGAAAATGCGAAAGTAATGGAAGCCTGCCGTGCTCGAACGAACCCTCTCCAGGTACTTCACCATCTAGGGATCTCGAGCTTCGTACTCTCCGAAGACTTGTCTGGTAACTAGTTGGGAGTCGATGAAAACCTTTAGGCTCTATACGCCCAGTTCACGGGACACCTTTAGGCCCGCGAGGAGTGCTTCGTACTCCGCCTGGTTGTTTGTGGCAGCGAACTTGAAGCGGAGAGCGCACTCCATCATCACTCCGTCGGAATTGGCGAGGATGAGGCCCGCTCCGCTTCCGCAGGAATTGGAGGCACCGTCCACATGGAGGATCCAAGGGTCCTCCTGGGGTCCGAGCTCAAGTTGGCGCCGGGATCGTTCGCTCCAGTTCCTCGGGAGGCCCTGTACATTCGACCACGAAATCGGCTAGGACCTGGGCCTTCTGCGACAACCTCGATCGATACGCGATGTCGAACTCGCTCAGCATCAGGGATCATTTAGCTAGCCTCCAAAAGTCTCGGGGTGGCTTAGCATGGTCCTCAGCGGCTGGTCGATCACAACCGCAATGGGATGCACTTGAAAATAGGGCCTGAGGTGCTTAGCAGACATGATTAGTACAAAAATAAATTTTTCAGAGGGGTATACCTGATCTCCGCATCGTGGAGGATCTTGCTGGTGTAGTACACCGGCTTTTGAGATCCCCTCTGATCTGCACGGACAAGGATCGAGCTGACGGCCCCGGCTGTAATTGCCAGGTAGAGTAGGAGCTCTTCCCCTTCTTCTAGTCTGGATAGCAGAGGTGGAGAGGCTAGGAACTCCTTCAGCTATTCGAAGGTCGTCTTGCATTCTTCGGTCCAAGTGAAGTCATGCATCTTGCACAACGCCTTGAAGAAAGGGAGGTAGCGGTCAGCCGACCTCGAGATGAACCGGCTTAGGGCTGCGACCCTCCCTGTCAGACGTTGAACTTGCTTCTTGGATGTTGGGTGCTCCATATCAAGGATCACTTGGACCTTCTCCGGGTTTGCTTCGATGCCTCTCTGGGTGACCATGAAGCCGAGAAATTTTTCGGTCGCCACCCCGAAGGCACATTTCGCCGAGTTGAGCTTCATTTGGTGCTTCCGAAGGCTGTGAAAGGCTTCAGCGAGGTCGGCGATGTGGTCCGAGCTCGTTTTGCTCATAATGAGCATGTCATCCACGTACACTTGCACGTTCCGGCCAATCTGGTCCTTAAAGACCTTGTTGACCAAAGTTGGTACGTGGCTCCAGCATTCTTCAGGCCGAAAGGTATCATCCTGTAGCAGTATATCTCTCGGTCGGTAATGAAGGTAGTGTGCTCCTCGTCCCCTGGGTGCATCTGGATCTAATTGTACCCGGAGAATGCATCCATGAAGGAGAGCAGCTTGTGTCCTGAGGTGGCATCCACAACTGATCTATCCTCGGCAGAGGGAAGCTATCCTTTGGGCATGCCTTATTGAGGTCGGTGTAATCTACACAGATCCTCCACTTGCCATTATTCTTCTTCACATCACCACGTTCGCCAGCCAGCTCGGGTATTGCACCTCTCGGACGAAGCCAGCGGCTAGAAGTTCTCAACTTCTTCGTTGATGGCCGCCTGCCTTTCTAGGACGAAGCTTCTCTTCTTCTGTCAAACGGTCTGTGCTTCGGATCGACGTTGAACTTGTGGGTTATGACTTCAGGGGAATACCCGGCATGTCCACCGCCGTCCAGGCGAACACGTCTGCATTCGCCCGCAAGAACTTCAACAGCGGAGCTTTTCCTCCTCGGGCAGCTGGGCTCTGACCTGCATGGTCTTCGTCTGGTCGGCCCCAAGCTGGTAAGGAAGCAGGCGCTCGACCGGGCCTCCCTTAGGGTCCTGAACCTTCTGGTCGAACTCGTCTGCTTTGGAATCCTCCTCGGGCACCCGGGCCCCGTGGAGGGTTTGGAAACAGTGCTGCACTGGCTAGGGTGTACCCCTCATCTCCCCTACACCACAAGGGATTGGGAACTGTACAAGCAACCTTGGTAGAGACGATAGCATCGAGGAGGTTGAGCCTAGGTCGGCCCAAAATCATGTTGTAAGGCGAAGGAAGCTTGACAACCGTGAACATCATCATGATGGTACTCTACCGAGGTGGGATCCCAGCAGTGACTGGAAGAGTGATTTCTCCCTCTACCCTTATGGAGTCCCTTGTGAAACCAACAAGGGGGTGTGTACAGGCTTGAGCTGAGCAGGGGAAAGATTCATCCTGAGAAGGCATCATAGAAAAGCACATCCGTGGAGCTTCCACTATCTACCATGATGCATTTTACATGATGCTTTCCGATCGTCATTTCGACCACTATAGCATCATTATTTATATTTTCTCCCCGTCTTACCCTTCCCTCATAAAGGAGAGTACATCCTCAGAGTCCCCTGCCTCCCGGGTCCTCTTGGACGCGCGCTCGGCTCCCCAGCGTATCATCCCCACCGGCTTCTCGGTAAGGCGATTGTCGACCACCGGGGGCGACGAGTGCTTGAGACTCCGGTTGAGATCTACCCCCCATATATCTTCCGAGGTAGTCCCTCTTGATAAGCTCTTCGATTTCCCACTTGAGGTCGCAGTGGAAACGACAGTACTTCGCCTTGTCATGGTTGGCAGACGGCTTCAGTGGCGGTGGGCGCCTCAGATAGGTCTCATCCTCGATCTCCATAAGGATCTCCCACTGGAGATCCAGCGGAGGCGGTTGAACCGGGGTGGGTGGCTCCGTCTCCGGACCATGTGGGTTCTCGTGAGAAGGGGACGCCTCCACACAGTTGGGAGAGGCTCCCCTCACCCGGGTGGTCACCATCCTCACGACGAACTATCTGAGCGGGGCCTGAATTGGATCAAGAGTCGTTCTGTCGCCCCTTCCTGGCACGCCAATCTATTGCCGCCTAGATCGTCATGGCCCGTAGCTGCTGATGTCACGCCCCGAATCCAATACCGGAATCGGCTACGCGACCGGCTGCACAAACCCTAGGTTTTATCCTAGAGATCATGCAAGGCCTAATTACACCAGAGTCAACATATCAAAAGAAAACTAATATCATATAATTAATCAGGTAGCATCCATTTATTAAATCAGTCAACTATTGATCTACTGATTTACAACAAACATCAGTAACCGAAACTAAACTCTAACTCTAACTAACTCAGCATGAATAGGTCTTCGTCTCACGCCCAGCCCAAATCCTATCACGTGTCCTGAGTCTCTGAAAATTTAAAAGGATAGAAAGTGAGCTATACAGCCCAGTAAGGCATCTATATGATCATTCTAAGATAATATAATTTTCTAAAACAATAAAATACCAATATGATATGTCAATGCAATCAAATGATTACAGCCTCATGTATTACAAACTTTGATAACATTATAAATTTTTCTTTAGAATTTCCATTACGTAATCTTTATTTTAGGGTCCTGGACTAGCCAAGGTCATGTACCAGCCCATGACTGACAACCACAAAGCGACCATGCATACTATGGTCGGTCCTGCTCACGTACTAAGCCCGTGGCTCGGCTGTCCCACGTACTATCCGCCCGTGGCAAGGATGGGCCACAAAAACACGTATACTATGCCAGTAAAATCCTCCGTGACACGGAGATCAGGTATACTCACTCTGAAAAGCTTAATTTTGCTCTAATAATGTTGTTAAGCGCCTTAGGCCTTACTTCCAAGCACATCCCATAGTGGTCGTGATGGACCAGCCGCTAAGGACCATACTCAGCCATCCCGAAACATCCGGGTGGTTGGCCAAGTGGTCCCTGATGCTGAGCAAGTTCGACATCGCGTATCGGCCAAGATCATCGCAGAAGGCTTAGGTCCTAGTCGACTCCTAGTCGAGTGCATGGACTTGTTGAGGAGCCAGAACAGACTTCTCCGGATCATCGAGTTGAGCCCGGCATGGAGGTGGAACTATGGACTCTCCACGGGGACGACGCATCCAACTCTAGTGGGAGTGGAGCAGGCCTCATCCTCGCCAACAATGATGGGATCATGGCAGAATGTGCTCTCCGCTTCAAATTCGTAGCAACGAATAACCAGGCAGGGGATGAGGCACTCCTTGTGGGCCTAAAGGTCTCACGCGAGCTGGGTGTTCGGGACTTGAAAGTCTTCACCGACTTCCAACTGGTGGCCGGACAAGTTTCCGAGAAGTATGAAGCTAGAGATCCCAGATGGTGAAATACCTGGAGCGAGTCCTCTCATGCACGACAGGCTTCCGATGCTTCAACATCTTCTATATCCCCCACGGAGAAAACCCTCGCACGGATGCACTGTCAAGACTCGCGACCCTACCAGACTCGTCACTTGGGCGTGCGCATATTGAGTACCTCGAAAATCCAAGCTATGAAGCCCCGGAGGAGGTACAACAGGTCACCTCGGAGCCGAGCTGGATGGACAGGGACATCAGATACATCACTGATGGTACTTTGCCCGAGGACCGTGCGAAGAGACGGCCTTGTCAAAAAGAAAGCCTCTCGGTTTGTCCTGATGAAAGGACAGCTCTACCGCTGATCTTACTCATACCCACTTGAAGTGCCTGAGACCCACAGAGGCAGCTTTCATTCTACAGGAGATACACGAAGGCCTGTGCGAGAACCACATCGGAGGAAGGATGTTGGCATACAAAGCTCTCCGCCAGGGATACTTTTTGGAGACCATGAGGGAGGACACTGCCGACTTCGTGAAGAGGTGCGACAAATGTCATCACCATGCCCACATACAATGTCAACCGGTGGTGCCAATCTCACATTTCTCCGCCCCTTGACCATTCGCCCAGTGGGGAATGGACATCTTAGGACCATTTCCCCCTGCACCAAGGCAACGGAGATTCTTGTTGGTGGCCATTGACTACTTCACCAAATGGGTGGAAGCAGAGCTACTGGCACGGATCACAGAAGCCAAGTTTGTCAATCTTTTGGAAGTCGATAATATGCTACTTCGGACTACCATGATGCATCATCACCAATAATGGGCGGCAATTCGACAACTGGAAGTTCGAAGAATTTTGTGCCAAGCATGGCATCCAGCACCGCTTCACCTCCATCACCCATCCCCAGACAAACGGAGAGGCTGAAGTGACAAACCGGACCATTCTCCAAGGACTCATGACTAGGCTGAACCAAGCCAAGGATAGGTGGGCGGAAGAACTTCCAAGTGTCCTCTGGGCCTACCACCAATGCCCAGGATGGTGACGAATGAAACACCTTTTAACCTTGTCTTCGGCACCGAGGCAGTGGTCCCAGTCGAGCTCGACGTGCCCATGCTGCGGGTGCAGCAACATGACAAAGCACAAAACTCGGCGCACCTTCTACTCAACTTAGACCTCCTCGAGGAGACCAAAGAAAAAGCTCGGCTCCAGATGGCAGCATACCAGTAACGAGTTGCCCGATACTACAACGCCCGAGTAAAGCCCAAGGCTTTTCGACCTGGTGACCTTGTGCTCCGCCGAGCTGAAGCATCTCAGTCTCGGGAGTGCGGCAAGCTCTCACCATACTGGGAAGGTCCATAAAAGGTGGTCGAAGCTCTTCCGCATGGAGCCTACCTTGAAAACTTGGACAGTACCAAGTTCCCGTGCACATGGAATGCCTGCAACATGAAAAAATACTATCAGTAATGTAAGGCTCACCCTTTAAAATAATAAAGGCCCTCTTTTGCACAAATTGCCTTCTGCTTTGCTGGAATGTCGCTGCCCGGCCCAAGGTCATGCATGTCAAAACTCGGAGCCCAGCTCTCCAACTCCGACTCCGGGACCTAGCTCCCCGCATCGATGGTGTAAGGTTCTCTTTCACCAATAATCAAAATTTCCCTATGCAAATACCCTTTGCCTTACAGGAGAATCTCTGCCCGACCCCAGGTCTGGCCATCAAAGCCCTGAGCCAGCTCTCAGGCCATCAAAGCCTGGAGCCAAGCTCTCCGGCCACCAAGTCTTCAAGCCCAGCTCCAGGACATCAAAGCCTGAGCCCAGCTCTCAGGCCATCAAAGCTCGGAGCCAAGCTCTCCGGCCACCAAGTCTTCGAGCCCAGCTCTCAGGCCATCAAAGCCTTGAGCGCAGCTCTCAGGCCATCAAAGCTCGAAGCCAAGCTCTCCGGCCACTAAGTTTCGAGCCCAGCTCCAAGATATCAGAGCCCTGAGCCCAGTTCTCAGGCCATCAAAGCCCGGAGATAAGCTCTCCGGCCACCAAGTCTACGAGCCCAGCTCTCAGGCCATCAAAGCCCATAGCCAAGCTCTCCGGCTACCAAGTCTTTGAGCCCAGCTTTCAGGCCATCAAAGCCCTAAGCCCAGCTCTCAGGCCATCAAAGCCCAGAGCCAAGCTCTCCGGCAAAGTCTTTGAGCCCAGCTCCAAGACATCAAAGCCCTGAGCCCATCTCTCAGGCCATCAAAGCCCGGAGCCTAGCTCTCCGGCCACCAAGTCTTCGAGTAAAGCTCTTAGGCCATCAAAGCCCTGAGCCCAGCTCTCAGGCCATCAAAGCCTAGAGCCAAGCTCTCCGGCCACCAAGTCTTTGAGCCCAGCTCCAAGACATCAAAGACCTGAGCCCAGCTCTCAGGCCATCAAAGCCCGGAGCCAAGCTCTCTGGCCACCAAGTCTTCGAGCTCAGCTTCAAGACATCAAAGCCCTGAGCCCAGTTCTCAGGCCATCAAAGCCGGAGCCAAGCTCTCGGCCACCAAGTCTTCGAGCTCAGCTCCAAGATATCAAAGCCCTGAGCCCAGTTCTCAGGCATCAAAGCCCGAAGCCAAGCTCTCCGGCCACCAAGTCTTCGAGCCCAGCTCCAAGACATCAAAGCCCAGAGCCCAGCTCTCAAGCCATCAAAGCCCAGAGCCAAGCTCTCCGGCCACCAAGTCTTCGAGCCCAGCTCCAAGACATCAAAGCCCTGAGCCCAGCTCTCAGGCCATCAAAGCCCAGAGCCAAGCTCTCCGGCCATCAAGTCTTCAAGCCCAGCTCCAAGACATCAAAGCCCTGAGCCCAGCTCTTAGGCCATCAAAGCCCTGAGCCCAGCTCTCAGGCCATCAAAGCCCGAAGCCAAGCTCTCTAGCCACCAAGTCTTCGAGCCCAGCTCCAAGATATCAAAGCTTTGAACCTAATTCTCAGGCCATCAAAGCTCGGAGCCAAGCTCTCCAACCCCCAAGTCTTCGATCCCAGCTTGAGACATTCAAGCCCAGAGCACAGCCCCCGGCACTAAAGCTTGAAGATCCAGCTCTCAACCGAAATGGAACCCTCCTCTCTGATCTCATCACATGCCAAAATAAAAAAAATAAAAAGAGAGAGAGAAGAGAAAGAAGAGGGGGAAGAGGCAAGGAGTGCTCAAGTCAAAGACAGTTGAGAAAATCCATTCCATTGAAAACTTATTGTTCATTTACAAGTACTCTCGGGCCCTCGACATGTCGGGCGACCTAGGCTAAATACAGTAAAGAGAACACAGGAGTCTACTCTACTCGGGCAGCCCCATTGGCAAGGCTGTGCGGTGGTGAAGTTCCATCCCCTGGGGCTTCGAGCTGTGTAGCTCCAGCCTCTGTGACCACCACCGGCGATGAAGGTTCAGGGACGGCGGCTGACCCCTCTGCAATGCCGGAATCCGGGCCTAGCTCCATGTCCAAAGCTCGAGGAAAGCTGAGCCGGCTACGGCCCTCGTCAGGACGAACCCCTCGACTCAATTGCGCAGGTACACAAAACCCTTATAGAAGGAGTCTGATGCCGTATGATAGAACTCGACGGCGAACTCCTCCGAGGCCTTGTACCTTGTCATGGCCCCTTCCGCCTCCTTCTTTGCCTCGGCGACTTGTTCCCTTGCTGCCTCTGCCGACTTGGCCACCTCTGCTGCCTCCCTCTCGACCGCAACCAGCTTCTCCTTCGCCGCGTCCAGCTCGGTCTGAAGGGATTGAGCAATCTCCTCTGCTGGATTGCCTCGATGTTGAACGAGCTCAGCCTCTTCTCGATGGCCGTGAGCTCCTTGGCTTTCTGCCTCGACTGGTTCTGCTCTTGATCGAGTTCTTCTTGGAGCTCCTTCAAGCACCTCTCGGCACTCGTGAGCCTTTTTCGAAGCTCCTTATTCTTCAGGACGTGCTCTCGGGAGACATTAGACTTCTCCTTTAGCTCGGCCCTCAAGGCCTCAACTTCGGCTGCATGTTGCTGGTCGTTCTTCAACCAGTTCCGGCAGCAATCCCTGATCAAAAGCATCTCGGCTCCGACCTGCACCAAACGAGATGTTAAAAAAAAAGAAAGAAAATGAAAAGAAGAAGAAAGTTAAGCTACTTACCATCAAGAGTAGGGAAAAGATGCTACCAATTGCATCCCCTAGCACCTTCCCGGCCATCTCCTGCCAATCGCATGATTGGATTGAGAAATCCATCATGCGCTCAGCCAGCTTCCGGTCCCGGAGCAGCGAAATATTGGGCCCCAATCTGAACGGGATCTGGCGGTAGTCTCTCTCCCTCCTACACGCCCCTGAGGCGGATTCACCCACTCTATTGCCAGAAGAGGCCTCGGGGGTTGGTTGGGAGCTCGGTACCCCCTCAAGTGGCACCCCCGGCGCCGGCTCCGTTCCTCCCGGCACCTCCTCCTCGATGACGACGAGCTCCAGAGGAGGAGGAGGTGACATGATGGCAACAGCTGCAGCAACGGCCCTGGCCCGGACGACCACCTCAGGCTCCAGGGCAGGGATCGGCTCTCGTCGCCTCGACTGCTCCACACAAACCAAGGTGCCCTCTACTCTGGCTCAGGAATAGTAGCACCACTCCGCTTGCTTGTGCAGAGGTAGCCTCGGACTCCCTCCTCCTCGACTCGGTCGGCTCAATGGGGGCGACCGCCGACGCGCCCTCATCATGAGCCTCTTTGAAGATCACTCCTCAGCCAATCCGCTGGAGGCCTCTTTCGGGTGATCGAAATCAGGTCTTCCACCGAGAACCTCTACCTGCATATAGAAGATACAATGTCAGTTCTAGCCCGGAAGAAACAGATTAAAAGGAACAAAAAGGACTCGAGCCGAACTCACCCAACTCCACCGTTGGGTTGACCCGGCCTCAGCAAGGTTCTGCTCCGATAACAGAACCTCGAGGGAAAGAATCTGAGCGGTGCGGAGCTACTCGTAGACATCTAGGTCAGCCGTCTCAATCGCAAAATTTTGGTTAGGGGACTGATCTAGGTCGCTCCAGACTCAGTCGACCCCTCGACCGTTGCAAAAAAGAACTTGCTCTTCCATCCTTTGATGGAATAAGGGAGGTCAAACTTGATGCCCTTCGGGCGAGAGGAGATGGATCACCACCCGTCCTCAGTAGGATGGCATTTCAGGATGAAGAATGCCTTGAATAGGGAAAACTGGGCAACGATCTCGTGGAAGTGGCAAAGCACTATGAAGCTGAAGATGGTCCTTATGGCATTGGGGACGAGCTGAG
The DNA here is from genome assembly GCA_021397845.1 of Areca catechu. Classification (NCBI taxonomy): domain Eukaryota; kingdom Viridiplantae; phylum Streptophyta; class Magnoliopsida; order Arecales; family Arecaceae; genus Areca; species Areca catechu. The sequence continues at coordinate 830,943 of JAHSVC010000041.1, forward strand.
CAGGGACAGGCGATAGTTGCTCAGCACAGACAAAAAGAAAGGATGGAAAGGGAACGGAGCCCTCCTGAGGGCTCCTCATAGAAGGCAATTCGGCCCGGGCTATTGGAGGTAACCTGGTCCCTTGGTCGGGGGATCAGAAGCCGGATGGAGTATAGGATACCATAGATATCCTGGATGGTCTCCAGTTCCTCAGCAGAGATTATCGAAGCGATCCTGCCGGGACTTGTTGACCGGACAGGCTCGAGGATGGGTTCAGTTAAAGGAAGAGGATGAGAAGAACAAGAGGGGTTAGGTATTGGTTCCCTAATGACTATGCCATCAGGGGGATGCCTCCCTCTAAGCTCGAAGCGAGCCCCATCTCCCTCCTCATCAGAAGAAGAAGATATGGCGGCCTCGCCTAGAGGGCCCGGCCTCACCTTGATTAGTCGAAGGATGGAAACTCGACCCGAAACCAAACATGACGAAGAAGATTAAGGAAAGAAGAAGAAGGCGGATGAAGGCCCGGAGATAAACCTAGCCCTAAGAAGGAGACCCTACTCAACCAAAGGCAATGAGAAAGGGGACTAACCTACTGAGAACTTTGGGAGACAAGAATGGCCAGATGGATGAAAGAAGGATCTCGGTACAGTGGCAGGCATGAAAGATTTGAAAGAAGATATATTCGGGAAAGGCAACTTTTCCTTTCGAAATGATGGTGCCCGACCGTACTGTTACCAATCTCCACCATCGGATCTGCGCCACGCGTCATTCATCGACGAGGCTGGCATCTGGCTTCGACTGCGGTCGCTTCGGATTTTGCACCTGTAATAACTACTCCTCGGACGTGTCCACGTGGCTCCTCCGGGTAGGCTGAAGAAATCACTTCTCGAGATGCTGCCGATCATGGCCATCATTGCACCGGATCCCCTCCTTTCCACATCAGCAATGCATTTACTCCCTTCGCCCCGAGCGCCCCGCGCCAACGGGACTCGGGAGTGGGGGGCAAATGATATGGAAGGAAGCTGATGTGTAATCCCTGTCAAATGCCATGTCAGAAAAATCACCACAGTGGACACCCCACCTCGGACTCCTTTGACCGGGCCGAGCTCCCCAGAATGACGAGGTGGCTGCCAAAGCTGAGTTCCGTCCTCCGCTAGGTCGGCATCCATGAGCTCGGGGCACCTAGGCCAGAGCTGAGCGACCTCTTTCACCGGCTCGAGTCCCTCCGAGGCCGAGCCCCCTGGACTGGAGTCGAGCTCAGCCCTCCTCCACCAGGTCGAGCCCCTCCGAGGCCGAGCCCCCTGGACCGAAGTCGAGCTCAGCCCTCCTCGCCAGGTCAAGCCCCTCCGAGGCTGAGCCCCCTGTATCGGAGTCGAGCTCAGCCCTCCTTCGCCAGGTCGAGCCCCTCCAAGGTCGAGACCCTCTAAGCAGGAATCGAGCACTGAGCCCCTCTGAGGCAGAGCCCCCGGACCGGAGTCGAGCTCAGCCCTCCTCCGCCATGTCGAGCCCCTTCGAGGTCGAGCCTTCTGAGCATGAGGTCAGCCTTCTGAGCCCCTTCGAGGTCGAGCCTTCTGAGCCTCATCCGCCAGTCGAGCCCCTCGGAGGTCAAGCTCCCCGAGCCGGAGCCGAGTCCCAGCCCTCCAGTTTGGCAATCACCTTGGGCAATGCCGCCCAGCACCAAGGGGACAAAGCTATCCCCGAGGCACCGACGAGCTGCCCGAGAAATATGAGGAAGCACCCATCAGATCATGATAACTGTCTGCAGCCACCACTTACACCAAAAGAAGAATCTCTCTCTCATTAAGGTGCCACGCTCTTCACCAAGCACCTGCACCACCTGGAAGTGGAAGTCAACCAGGAGATTCAAATCCCGGGGGCGGCGGCCCCCTGATCGAGACACTATCAACCCTCCGAAATAGGGCAACCAGAAGGAGTGTCAGAGCGCATGGCAGCTTCCTCTATCACCAATCGGGAAATATGTCCCGACCATGGCACGGAATACCGCCGCACGTGCCTGCCAACGCGGGGAAGATCCTGAGGTACTCACTCAACAATCTCCTGGACTTAAAAGAACCTTCGACGCTCCCAACAAGGAGGTATGCAAGCTTAACCGCAAAACACTCATCCAGCAGTGAGGAAGAAAAAACTACACAAGAGGACCAATCCACCTCGGCTACCAGCTCTTCCAGCACGCTCGCACCCCCACTCTTGCACCACTCAGTCCTCCTAGTATGGAGTCTATCAAGAAGGGCTTGACCAAGAGGATATGTTCCCCTGGATCGTCACTGACTTGACCGTCAGAGTGCCATCGTCGGAATCCCCGCCCAGGTATTGACCTTGTTTTGCAGTCTCTGAAGCGCATGTCAACCCAAAGAAGACAAGAGGTGATCCGATGTCGACAGCAGTTACGGGCCACGACGATCTTAGGCGGCAACATGCATCATCATATAAAACTCTCCTATAGGCAGAGAATGAAATATACATTTGAGCTACGAAAATGAGGTCAATATAATTTTTGAAAATGTCTCTATTTGGATAAACAAATTCTTTATACCCAATATGTTACCTTTTTAAAGAAAAAGAAGGTTAATACAATGAGGATACAAGGCATTCAAAAATTTATTCCCTTTGGGCATACAAATTTTTAAGCTCAATATACCTCTACCTCTGATATTTTGATCCAATCAAAACTGAATAACAACATTATTATTAACATAAATGACTACATAATCAAAAGGCAGGAATGCTAAATACTAGTCAATGGACATATATCATAAATGATATACAAGAGTCCATAAATAATATCACATATTTCCCTTTGGACAGAACATGTAATATGCATAAGTACTCTTCACACGAAGCCACAAGCAAATGAAATACCCTAACAGTCACGCACCTATCCCCTTTGGGCAGACAAGCCCATGAAAGCTAGAGCACCATTGCAACACAATACCCCATGCAATCTTTCCGATTAAAACATACAACAACCCCTTTGGCAGGCGGTTGTATGCAATAACCAGAAACTCTCTCATAATGAGAAAATTCAATGGACCAATACAAACAAACCACTTTGGTAATAAATATTTATACCACCCACAAATTATTCATACAAAAAGATAAATGTCCATTAAACACAAAATGACATACTTTAACGACATGTATGCCATAAACGATCAGTCTAAAATGAAATACTTTAACATGTATCTCTCTTATCATATTATTATATAATAATGCATTCTAATCGTTACATCTATCAATAACACTTACTATATAACTATAAAACACCTTTGGACAAGAATTATAGTATATAATAAGTGTCACAATCAATTACAATCAATTTTGAATCAATTGTAATAAAGACAACAATATGCAATTCCAAATAAAAATAAGTCACTAGTCCTCATTAACGCAACTATTCATAATTCATAGAGTGCTACAAACCCTTTGAGACTACAGAAAAATACACTCGAACTATATGATAGTGAATAAAATTGCACATAAATAATTTTAAATTATTTAAATAATTTATCAAACATGAAGAACTCTATCAAAATGTTCTTCAATTATTACGAATCCAATGGTCCAAAAAACTGCTCAAAATGAATATAAAATAAGCAAGTTACAACAATTTTTATCAAAAGCAATAGTAGAGGACCAAACCGTAAATTTCAAAAAATTTATTTGGACTCATATTTAATTTATAGGGGCTTAAGCTTAAAAAATCTTCTTAATCCCAAAGCTAAAAATAGATCCAATGAAATTGGATCCAGCCAACTCATCAATATGGGCTTAACACAATTAATGGTTTGGAATTTAAATGGACCAAAATTGATAATCCAAAATCCAAAGTCCACTCATAACTTATCTCTTACAACCCTTTCAATTCAATGATGGATCAACCATCATCAAGCGGTAGAAATGAGACAAATATCGACCTCCATGATTTCTAGAAACATTAACAAACAAGAAGATATACCAGAGATATATGATGTTTCACCTCAATATCATTTTTAACATATTAAAGATCCTGTGAGCATGACTATGATACTAGGGATGACAAAAGACCAAGCATGGCAAATAATGCTCTTATAAATTGATTATAGCCCTCATATCTATAAAAATGCACGTGAATATAAGGGAAATCATTACTTAAAAAAATAAATAAATATGGAACCCTCAAAAGAAAGAGTCCATCTAATAATTTAGGCATAAATGGTGCTTTGATCATTCAAATCATCGAGTCTAATCTCATGCAATGCAAGATCAATGTCAGCAATTCCAAAAGCAACTCTAGGTCTTGCCTCCATTTCTTATAGTTCGACCCAGTAAGCACCTGAACAATGCTAGTAACTGTACAATCAAAATAAGGAATGTAAACATCAATTAACGGACATACTACAAACATATCACAACACAATAACAAATAAGAACACAAATACAATATCACACATTCCCCTTTGGACAGAACATGCAATATGTATTAGTGCTCTACACATGAAGCCACAGACTAATCAGATATTCTAGCATTCCTGAACCTATCCCCTTTGGGCAGACAGGTCCAAGAAAGATAGAGTACCTTAGCAACATAATGCTCCATGACATATTTTCTAGTTAAAACACACAACAACCTCCTTTGGACAGGCGGTTGTATGTCATAACCAGAAAATATCCCTCACATGATAAATAATTTGATGGACTGACACAAACAAACCACTTTGGTGATAAATGTTTGTGCCAACCCACAAAATTATGCATACAGGGAATAAAAATCCAAGCCAAAACAAAGGATATGATTAAGTATATGTATGTCCAATATGATCAGTCGCAATATATACTATCAACATATATCCCGTGATCCATTTCAAAATATCAATGCATTCTAAAATGTACATCATCAATAAAAAACAACCATAAGAATTCGCCCATGCCCCTCCATCGTACTTATTTTGGATTCAAATATAATTATAAATTTTTCAAGGTCCTAACTATAAACGGACTAATTTATAATTCCAGAAAATCCAGGGGCCAAAATGCAAAATGCCTTTAGGACCAAAAAGTAATTATAAATGTTGGAGAGGCCTAACTGTAAAAGGGTTTATATTTAATTCTAGAAATCACAGGGACCTTAGTGCAAAATGGGGGCCTTTTTTTTTGTGATAATGGGCTAACGGATTTTGGGTTAAAACCCAAAACCCGCAAACTCGCCAGGCCTTTCTTCCCCGCAAGACCAAAACACTATACACAAAAGAAAACAGGGTTCTTCCCCAAAAAAAAAAATCCGCCAGCTTTCGGTCCAAGGCCGCCATCACCGGCACCGGACCGGCCGGCTAACCACGACGATCGACCGGGAGAGCGAATCGGCCTCCTCCGACGGTGCCGTCGGGGTCCGGTCACATGCCCTACGGTGAGAGGGCAATAGTTTTTTTTTATGTTCGTTCGTTCGGCCACCGGTGAGACAGCGGCTCACCGGTCGCCGCCGCCGGGAAGAGGAGGGGGGAAAAGAGAGGAATCCGATCGTAGGACCGACCGGAAACCACGGCCGCACAATGACCGACCGCGCGCCCTCCACGGTCGCCACCCTCAAGCGAACGGCCTTCAAACCCTCTCAAGGTTCATGGTGGTTTGGGATCTCAGTCAATTGACCGAGATCCAGCAATTTTGCTAGCCCAAGATCGGGCCTCGACGCTCGATCGCCGGCGGGTTCCGAGGGTTTTTTTTTTTTTTAATTACCCGGGGTGTCAAAAGAAAAAACGGAGACCGTCGTTGATCTTGGCGGTTTCTCCTCCCACCTCTGGTCACGGCAACGTATCATGATGCCACCGGTCATCTCACGACACGGACAATATCCGGTATACACAAGATCTATAAAGATCGGTGGGGAAAGAATTTTTTTTAACATATCTAAAATATTAAAATACGATTCTAATCACAAGCTCTGATACCAAATATGAAAAAATAATCCCAAAATTTTTAGAATCAATCAAAATATAGAATCATATATTAGATTTGAAAGTGGAGAGAACCTAACCAAAAAATAGAAATACCCTAACTGACCCTCACATCACGAATCAAATTGGGCTAAGGCCTACACTGTGCCGTCTCAACCATATTAAATCATATGAGATATCCCTAGTCTAATCAATGATCACATAACAATGGATTCAACCTATACGATTAACATGGATCATAAAAACAATCTTATTTTAATAAAATAAAATATTAATTAATGTTAGATCAAAATAAAAAATTCTTTCACGCCATGCTCGATAGATTTGCAGGAGGGAGATATCGTATGCAACACCTGTGCAATGCCGTACACAACACCAGTGCGATGCTGCTTCAGGGCTTTGAAAGCATGATCTCGGATTACAGAATCGAACATGTCGATGGCGGAGATGTTACTCGAACTCTGGCCCGACGACAAGAAAGCAAGAGAAGAGCTGCGGACGCCAGAGCAGCTGCGGGGGAGGTGGGGAACCGATCGAAAAGGGCCGAGCTCCGCAGCTTCGTTGACGTGAGATCCGTCTAGAAGCGGCCACCGAACTCCGCAATCTCTAGCAAAGAGTTCTTCTGGCTGGATTTCGAGGAGTTTAGGCTCCAGCAAGCGAAGCTCGACTCCCCGTCGAGAATTCTACTTCTTCGAAAAGAGAGGAAGATGAATTTTTTTCCGAGAAGAAGAGAGCTGGAGGAGGGGCCTCGAGAAATTAGGATAGAGATGGAGAAAATGGCACGACGATGGGAGAAAATCTAATCGTCACCGGATAACCGCATCATCAATTTTTTAAAACTTTTTTACCCCCAGCCAGGAATGAACCGCCGGAGAAAGCTTTACGGCCTAAAATTTTTATTTTGCGCCGTCAAGGTGGTAACCCGATTAATAGAGACTTAAATTTTTTATCGCAGCACATAATCGAAATGAGAAAACGTACTGTTTCGATGATTTAGTGGGATCAGGCTAACGTACTCATCTATAATGAGAGAGCAAGTAAAAAATATAGTTCATATCGAACATGATTTATTGGAGAGGGAGTCCAATGAGGATAGCTGCGATAGAATTTATCTCCCTTTCTTTTTATTTATCAAAAAAAATATTTTTTTTTAATTTTTTATAAATTAAAATTTTATATAAATTTTAAATATATAAATATATATATTTTTTAATATTTAATTTTTTAAAATTGAAATATTAAATATAATTTAAATTTTTTTAAAAAATCTAGAATGAAACAAATACAATTGTTGCCGTCTAGATCGCCGTGGCCTGCAGCTTCTTAGGTGGCCCAGGTGAGTGGACTCCTCGCCAGCATCATCGGGCTCGTCGGTCGGAGAAGATCAAGGGGAACATATCCTCCGTCACGGGGCTCGGTGGAGTCGCCGTGCTCGGAGGGGTCATTGCAGGGATGAAGGGCATGATACTGTGCTATGGTCCTCCTGTGGACCTCTCCGGTGGAGAACAATCTTCTTTGCGTCGTCCATCGCGAGGTGAAGACATGCAAAACAGGGGAGACTTGGACCGGGGATTCCAGCAAAGACACTCCGACGATCAAGCCAGTGAGACGATCGAATGGAATAAAAGACCTCTAAGGTAGAGAGCTTAGGGACTATCTGCCCCCAGAGGGTGGTAAAAAATGGAATATAATATAAGGATGAAGAGAGTGTGTTGTCTCTTTCTTACCTCCCTTTACCTCTCCATGCTGGTCTTTATGTAGACAATGGCTCTTGTAGTTCGGGGGAGGCGTGCTGGTCTTGATGTAGACTTGTCAGGCTAGGATAGCTTATGAGACCATGATGGGCTGGTGAACCTTCCTCCTCTGGGTGGTTTAGGAAGTTAGTGCAGGGGTACAGTGCCTTAGGCAGGGTACTATTTCCTGGTTAGTGTAAATAGTGGCTTAGGAAGCTTGAATGCAAACCTTCTTTGCAGGTGGCATGCCAGGCGGCGTGCCACAGGACCCACGTGGATGGGGATCCTTGGAAAGAGTGTCAGGACCACGTGGATGAGGCAGAACTGTGCGATGCTCCCAGTGGTCATGCTGGGCTGAGATGCCTAAGTGCTGAACTGGCTGGGACGCCACTCCAGGTCGCCATGCAGGCACGCGAACCGAGAGAAGGCCCGTAGAGGCTTTCATGCATGCTGATCGAGGCGACGTGCGAGGCTCCATGCACGTAGGCGCGAACCCATGCATTGCGAACCCAAGCGCTGCCGGACCGTGGGAGAGCGGAGTTGGACCGCGGGCGTGCCGAGGAGCGGAGCAGGCACGGACGGAGCCGGGGCTGTCGCGGATGTGCCGAGCTGGGCGAAACTGGACCGAGGTGTCAAAGCTGGTGCCTCCCACGAGCGTGCCGTAGGCGTGCTGTGGCGTGTGGCGAGCTGGCCGGAGCCGGATCCTGCTACACTCCACGTCAGGCAGAACCGGACCACGGCAGGGCTGAGCCGCATGCAGGGTGGAGCCGAACTGGGGCACGATGTCGCCGAGCTGGAGTCCCGCCGGTTGAGCTGGAGTGGGTGGAAGCGCAAGGTCGTGCCGCGATCATGAGCTTGGGGTGCAGGAGTGCCGGATCAAGTGGGGTCCCGCCGGGGATGGAGCGGAGCCGGCGGGACGGAGCTGGGGCCGCCGCGGGAGGAGGTGTGCAGCATAGGGCCGACCTGGGCACCGGAGTTGTCGTAGCCGAGGTCCTGGCCTCCCGCAGGCGAACTGGGCGCCAGAACGGGACCCGGTGTCGGACCGGAGCGAGTGGGCATGCGGGGTGCCGGATCGGGCGGAGCTAGAGGTGGGAGGAGGCACGCCGTGGAGCTGTTCGATGGGTGGACGGGGCCGAACTGAAGAACGCATCCCGCCAAGCTGAGTTGCAGAGCCTTGTGGGCTGAAGTGGGCCACCTCGTGCACCTAGTCGGGCCCCATGTATGCCTGAAGTGGGCTGGTTTCTTCAAATGGACCATCATTATGTCAGGGTCGAATGGGTTGGTTACTACTGTAACATATACCCCCACTCCTTGAGTCCAAAGCGTTTTATTTCTCCTCGTTTTAGGTGAAGGGAGTAGCTTTTTATCTATTCGGCTCTATGTCGTAGCAGGCCTGCAAAACAAAAAATAGGAGGTGGTTTTTGAAACTTTTATGCCCGTAAGTACTTCGACTGAAAATTAGTTGCATTTTGATGGTGCTAGCACTTCAGTCTGACTCCTTTTTGACCGGATAGAAGGCGGTGCCGTGGAGAAAGAGGTTGGTGAGGTGCACAACTTAGGTGCACACATGTATGACCAGGCACCTGGTTGGGCTGAGAGCACTCCTTAAAGTTTTTGATAAGGCTTTTGGTGTGGGACTTTTGGCATTTCCCGTTTTGAGGTGCCGGGATTTTTGGTCTTGGAATGCCGGGGTTTCCAATCTTTAGGTGTTGGAGAGCTGGTTCCTGGTGCTGGGGTTTCCGGCTATAATGCCGAAACTAGATTCCGGGATTTCATCTGGTCTGGACTCCAGGATTTTGTACCGGAACTGGGTTCCAGTCTTTCATCCGGACTGGACTTCGGGATTTTATACCGGAACTGGATTCCGTTGTGCCAGAACTAGATTCCGGGTTTTCATCCAAACTGGACTCCGGGATTTTGTATCGGAACTGGGTTCCGGGCTTTCTTTGCCAGACTCGAAGTCGGACGGATGAGCTCCAACAATGATGAAGAGCAAAGTTGCACCAAAGAGTAACTTTAATTATTGGGGTGGGATTCTTATCCTTCATGAATGGAAGAGCCATTTGTTCGGCATGCTAGGAGGCGAGCCACGAATGGTTGGAGCTCCAGAGCTTTCCATGGACATCTTTAGATGAGAGTCAGGCGGTAGATGCGGGCTCAGTGAAGAGCTTGACTTCAGCTCGGCTGAATCAAGGGGCATGATTTCAGCTCGGCTTTATCTGACATCAGCTCGGCTGAACTGAGGAGCTTGACTTCACTTGATTTCAGCTCGGCTGAACTGGAGCCTGACTTCAGCTCGGCTTCATTTGAGTTCAGTTTGGCTGAACTGAGGAGCTTGACCTCAGCTCTTAACTTCGCCGGACTTGGAGTCAGACGGGCGTGTTCCTGTGTTGGTGAAGAACAAAGTTGCACCAAAAAGGAACTTTAATTATTGAGGAGGGATTTTTACCTCCTCCTTGAGATGGCAGAGCCGCTGGTTCGCCATGCTAGGAGGTGAGCCATAAACGGTTGGGCCTCCGGAGCCTCCCATGGATATCTCCAGACTATGAGTACAGCAAATGCCAAACTGTGAGTTTCTCGGTAGATGGCAGGACTTATTGGAGTCTCCGCGGACATCTCCAGACTGTGAGTAAGGCAAGAGCTGAACTGAGAATCAAGCGGTAGATGCGGGGCTCAGTGGGAGCTTGATTTCAGCTCTTAGCTTCGTCAGACTTGGAGTCGGACGAGCGTGTTCCTGTATTGGTGAAGAACAAAGTTGCACTAGAGAGGAACTTTAATTATTGAGGAAGGATTCTTACCTCCTCCTTGAGATGGCAGAGCCACTGGTTCGCCATGCTAGGAGGTGAGCCATAAACGGTTGGGCCTCCAGAGCCTCCCATGGACATCTTTGGATTATGAGTACAGCAAATGCCAATTATGAGTTTCTCGGTAGATGGCGGGACTTCTTGGAGTCTCCACGGCCATCTCCGGACTGTGAGTAAGGCAAGAGCTGAACTGAGAGTCAAGCAGTAGATGCAAGGCTCAGTGGGGAGCTTGATTTCAGCTCTTAACTTTGCCAGACTTGGAGTCGAATGGGCGTGTTCCTGTATTGTAAAGAATAAAGTTGCACCAAAGAAGAACTTTAATTATTGAGAAGGGATTCTTACCTCCTTGAGATGGCAGAGCCGCTGGTTCGCCATGCTAAGAGGCGAGACATAAACGGTTGGCCTCCGGAGCCTCTCATGGACATCTCCAGACTGTGAGTACAGCAAATGCCAAACTAAGTTTCTCGTAGATGGCGAGACTTCTTGGAGTCTCTGCGGACATCTCCGGACTGTGAGTAAGGCAAAAGCTGAACTGAGAGTTAAGCGATAGATGCGGGGCTCAGTGGGGAGCTTGATTTCAGCTCTTAGCTTCACCAGACTTGGAGTCAGACGGGCGTGTTCATGTATTGGTGAAGAACAAAGTTGTACCAGAGAAGAACTTTAATTATTGAGGAGGGATTCTTACCTCCTTCTTGAGATGGCAAAGTTGCTAGTTCGTCATGCTAGGAGGCGAGCCATAAACGGTTGGGCCTTCGAAGCCTCCCATGGACATCTCCAGACTGTGAGTACAGTAAATGCCAAACTGTGAGTTTTTCGGTGGATGGCGGGACTTCTTGGAGTTTTCGCGGATATCTCCGGACTGTGAGTAGGCAGAGCTGAACTGAGAGTCAAGCCATAGATGCAGGGCTCAGTTCTTTGGTGCCGGGGTGTCCGGACTTTGGTGCCGAGAGAGTGTGGATCCGGGCTTTTGTCAAGAATTCTTATGGTCGTGACTGGCTCTGGCAAGTCATAGTGCTTGCCCTTGATGGTGGTATAGGAGCCTTTCCTGTAGAACTGAAACATATTTTTCATTGTATAAATATAGTGGAGAAGGAGTTACCTGTTGAGCTCCGGTCATATGAATAGATAAAAATATGTTTCTTCCTTGAGCGGCTAGGATCAAATTCGCTGGCCACCCTCTCAGGAGAGAATGGGACTCCTTTGCACGGAAGAATAAACTCGTTTGCATGGGGGAGCAAGGCTCCGTTGTGTGGGAGGATGGACCTCCGTTGCATGGGAGGAGGTGAGACCTCTATTGCATGAAGGAAACGACTCCGTTACATGGGAGGAAGCTCCATTGCATGAGGAAGATCACTCCATTGCATGGGAGGAGGCTCCGTTGCATGAGGGAGGAGACTCCGTTGTGAGGGAGTATAAGACTCCTGTGCATGGGAAGGAGCTTCGTGGCATGGGGGAGGCTCCGTTGCATGAGGGAGATGAGATCCTGTTGCATGGGAGGAATGAGACTCCCGTTTCATGTTGCATGGGAGGAGAAGAGACTCCTGTTGGATGGGAGCAAGCTCCGTTGCATGGGAGGAATGAGACTCCCGTTGCATGTTGCATGGGAGGAGAGGAGACTCCTGTTGGATGGGAGCAAGCTCCGTTGCATGGAAGCAAGTTCCATTGCATGGGAGGAAACTCCGTTGCATGGAGCATAAGGCTTCTCGTTGCGTGGAGGAATGGAATCCTGCTACATGGGAGAAATGAGACTCTCGTTGCATGGATCAAAGAGGCTCCCGTTGCATGGAAGCGTTGGAAACCATGTTGCATGAATTTCTTTCTTCTTCACGATGGCCAGATCCTTCCTCCCTCTCTTCTTTTTCTCTTCTTCTCTCTCTTTTTTTTTTTAGTGGGGCTCCTGGAAGGTGGCACCGCCGGGAGGTGGCTCCATCTTCGGCTTGATGCCTGTCGCCCCATCAAGGGTGGCGATGCACCTTCATAGCTCAAGGTTTTTTAGTCGAGATTGCTCCTTGGAGCCTCGAGAGAGAGGGAGAAGTTCTCATACCCCCATCCCTGTGCCCCCGGTCTGCCCCCCGGGGACCAAGGAAAAAGGTGGAAACCGTCGTCCCACCTTGTTGAGGAGCATGGATCTGCCCTCTACCTGTGGTGCCAAACTGTTGCCATCTAGATCACCATGGCCTGCAGCTCTTACGTGGCCTGGGTGAGTGGACTACCCGCCAGTGTCACAGGCTCGTCGGTCGGAGATGATCAAGGAGAACATACCCTTTGCCACGGGGCTCAATTGAGTCGACATGCTCGGAGGGGTCGTTGCAGGGATGAAAGTGGCTTGAAGCTGTGCTGTGGTCCTCCTGTGGGCCTCTCCGGTAGGGAACAATCTTCTCTGTGTCTTCTCTCATGAGTGAAGACCTACAAGACAGGGAAGACCTGGCCGAGGATTCCAGCAAAGACACTCTGACGATCAAGTCAGTAGGACGATCGAAGGGAATAGAAAACCTCTGAGGTGGAGAGCTTGGGGGACTTTCTGCCCCCAGAGGGTGGTAAAAATGGAATATAATATAAGGATGAAGAGAGTGTGTTGTCTCTTTCTTACCTCCCCTTACCTCTCCATGCTGGTCTTTATGGGACAAATGGCTCCTGTCGTTCAGGGGAAGCGTGCTGGTCTTGATGTAGACTTGTCAGGCTAGGATAGTCTGTGAGGCCATGATGGGCTGGTGAACCTTCCTCCTCTAGGTGGTTCAGGAAGTTGGTGCTGGGGTACAGTGCCTTAGGCAGGGTATCATTTCCTAGTTAGTGTAAATAGTGGTTTGGGAAGCTTGAATGCAAACCTTCTTTGCAGGCGGCGTGCCACAGGACCCACGTGGATGGGGATCCTTGGAAAGAGGGCCGAGCCTACGTGGATGAGGCAGAATTGTGCGACGCTCCCAGTGGTCGCACTGGGCTGAGATGCCTAAGTGCTGAACTAGCTGGGACGGCACTCCAGGTCGCCATGCGGGCACATGGACCGAGAGAAGGCCTGTAGAGGCTTTCATGCATGCTGATCGAGGTGACGTGCGAGGCTCCATGCATGTAGGCGCGAACCCATGCGTTGTGAACCCAAGCACTGCCGGACCGCGGGAGAGCGGAGCTGGACCGTGGGCGTGCTAGGGCATGGAGCAGGCACGGACGGAGCCGGGGCTGTTGCAGATATGCCAAGCTGGGCGGAACTGAACCGAGGTGCCGAAGCTGGGGCCTCCCGTGGGCGTGCCACACGCGTGTCGCGAGCGTGGCGAGCTGGGCCGGAGCCGGAGCTGGATCCTGCTGCACTCTGCATCAGGCGGAACCGGATCGCATGAGGGCGGAGCTGCGCGCAGAGCGGAGCCAGACCTGGGGCACGACGTTCGCCGAGCTGGAGTCCCGCCGGGCTGAGCCGAAGCAGGCGGAAGCGCGGGGTCGTGATGCGATCGTGAGCTTGGGGCGCAGGAGTGCCGGATCAAGTGGGGTCCCACCGGGGACAGAGCGGAGTCGCCGTGGATGGAGCTGGGGCCACCGCAGGAGGAGGTGTGCAGCATAGGGCTGACCTGGGCGCCAGAGCTGTCGTAGCCAAGGTCCTGGCCTCCTGCAGACGAACTGGGCATCAGAACAAGACCCGGTGCCGGACCGGAGCGAGTGGGCATGCGGGGCGCCGGATCGGGCAGAGCTGGAGGCGCGCTGCGAAGCTGTTCGGTGGGTGGACGGGGCCGAGCCCGCTACAGACGAAATGGTGAATGGGCGAAGCTGGGCACGCCGCGGAGCCGTGCGACGGGTAGACAGGGCCGAGCTTGCCGCGGGCGGACCGGGAACCGTGCCCGAGGTGCAGGAGCGCCGGACCAAGGGACCTGGGGCACGGGTTCGCCGAACCAAGCAGACCTAGGGCGCGGCACGCCTCATGCCACATCCGACTTCGGAGCCGCACCGGGCATCGCTGGACCGGGCAAAGCCGGAGCTGGGCCGGGGCTCGCGGAGCTGTCGTGCCGAGGTGGGTAGAGCTGGAGAAGAGCGCGGGGTCGTGCCCTGGCGTAGGCGTCCCGCGGGTGCAACCCTAGCATGGGCAGACCTAGGCACTGACGTGCTGAGCTAGGTGCGGGTGGACTGGGATGGATCATGCGGACCTTGGAGCGGGTGCACGCATTTCCCACGCGCGGACCGAGGTGCGGACGTGGCACCGAGCTGGGCATGGCTTGGAGCCATCTCGGGGCGCAATAGTGCCGAACTGGAGAACCGTCCCGCCGAGCTGAGCTGGAGAGCCTCGTGGGCTGAAGTGGGCCACCTCGTGCACCTGGCCAGGCCCCATGTATGCCTGAAGTGGGCTGGTTTCTTCAAGTGGACCCACCATTGTGTCAGGGTCAAATGGGTTGGTTACTATTGTAACAACCATAAATCAGTTTTCTCTACTTGAAAGTTGGATCACTTTCAAATTTATCTTCCATCGTCATTATTTTTTTTTCCATAATTTTTAAAAAAAATAATTTTTTTTATTGCCCTATTGATACTCATCTTCGGAACCTATCATAATCGAAGGCATCACGTGCAACCAGCACCATCCCATTCACCGTATCGATGAATGAGATGGTGACCAGACCTATTATACGATGTTATATACCGGATGGAATGTTCTTACGATGAGACAGGTAGTTATGCATGCACAAGACAGGATATCATCGATGCGCTGACCTATGGCTACCATCTCAGTGGCTCTATCAGCCTCTTCGCATTGATGGGCGCCGTGTGCGGTGAAGCAGCACGCCGTCCTGGCGATTGGATGCATCGTGTAGCATGATCGGATCTCAGAGATACTAGCAAGCGGATGCCAGTCATGCCCTGGGCTCTCACCAATGCTACTGTACTTGCATCCCATTGTCTTTGGCTCCGTTGCTCAATGGATGCCCCATCCCATTATATAGTGCCAACGGTACTGATATGACACCATCACCATCATAGCTGGTGCGTGCACATCCTCTATAAATCTATAGTACTTATGACTCTTCCATTTTCAACTATTACTATAGAAAGAGTATTTTCAATAATGAAAATTATCAAGACCAGATTACGTGGCAGCAAAATAAAAGATGACTTTTTTATCGATTATTTTAATCATTCATATCGGTAAGGAGATTGATAAAAATTTTATAGTAAATTTCATTATTGATAAATTTAGTCTTGTGAAGCAACATCAAGTATAATTTAAATAATATTTATAAAAAATATTTAAATTATTTTAAATATTTATTAATATTTTTATTTTTATATTTTCTTGATCTCTTCTAGAAAAATTGGTATAATTTATTCATGTTTCCAGCTCAGCGCGATGCTATCTATTCAAGTAAAATCAGTCACATATGTACCAATAATGTAAAATAGAATTTTTATGAAAAAAAGTCACCAAAAATGGAATGAATGATAACATTAAAATAATTTAGAAATTTTGTATAGCAAAAAAATAAAATGATACCATGTGATTCCTCAACTGTCATATCCTGGATCCAGAACGCCCTTAGAGTGACTCCCACTATGCCTTCCCTGCGGAACATCTCTCTACTGCTTCGGGGATGCTCGAGACTTATTGTATGTCATATTTATTGGGCAGCCAACTTGGCAACGGATTGGCTTCCTTCGTCGCGCATCATTCTGGATATTTTGTCTGCTCCTTTCCTTCTGATATGCCTATACAGTTTAGAGATGTTTTGTTAGTTGATACTCTGGGTTGTATCCGTTTCAGGATAATTTTTTAATATATCTATCCGGTTCATCAAAAAGTAAAATAAAATAAAATATTTAAATTTAAAAATCATTTTTAAAAATATAGTATAATTTAAAGATTATAAATATAATTTATTTAAATTAATTTGAAATAAATATTGGAACTCTTGTCACTTGAGTATAATATTTGCTATATACACGCTAAATCAATTCAATCACTCTACATGAAGTTTTCTTGAGGGGCCATGGATTGGATGAGTATCGAATAAAATGCAGCGACCAGACCAAATCTGGAGGCCTACAGTTGTTGATGCCCTAGACGATAAAAAAAATCCACCGACCATCGATAAAATGTTGTCGATGACCTGGTGACAATGGGACGGTTTTTTTTTTTTTTTTTTTTTTGATGAAACAATGTATTCATTGCATTGAATGAGGATGAATACAACATAAAAAATATGTTAAAATAAGATTCCTAAACTGTACAAGGGTATTATGCCAGTCCGATCAAAGAACAAAATCCGAGTGCTGAGCAACAAAGGATGCCACCCAGTCAACAGCTGAGTTGGCCTCCCTGTAAATATACTTAATAAACACAGAAGAGCAACCCTGCAGCATAAGCCTGATGTCCCGGACAATGGATGAGCTGTCGGGTCATCGAGGAGTGCGAAATCCAGGATATGACTGTGGCAGAGTCGCCCTCAATGATCAAACAATCAAGGTGAAGGACCTGCCGGG
Organism: Areca catechu; assembly: GCA_021397845.1. NCBI lineage: Eukaryota > Viridiplantae > Streptophyta > Magnoliopsida > Arecales > Arecaceae > Areca > Areca catechu. Next base: position 847,860 of record JAHSVC010000041.1, read on the forward strand.
CATACCTGATCCCAGCCCAAGCCCATATAACTCAGCAGCAGGAACCAAAGAGTCAAGAAGGGATACTCCACCAGCAGCCAGGAATCCAAGACGGGAGTCGCGAACGACAAAACCCGCCCCTCCCAACCTGTAGCGAAGGCTCCCATCGAAGCTAATTGTGACGAAAGACGAAGGAGAGGGTTCCCAGGTGATAAAAATCCTATAGGATGCTCTACGAGCGAAAGGGAAACCCCAGGTCTTCGAAGATCTCACCGTCTACCTCCAGAATTCAACGGCAGCACTCCGGGCTCTCTCCACTACCATCTTGGGAGAGGTCCTCGCGGATGCGAAGATACGCTCATTCCTGGATATCCATATATGATAAGCCAGGTAAGCAATAAAAGGAAGTCTGAATAATCGAAGACCTCGTGAGGAGAGTATAGAAGGTCGAGAACATGATCCACCTAGGAAGATAAGTCAGAAAAGCCTGCCAATCTCCAAATCATGATAGCCCGACTGCACAGAAATATAGCATGCATAGCTGCGACCCTCCAGGAGTCAGACAAAGGGCAGTCTGAAATAATGTGAATGCCTCTAGATATGAGGAACTCGCGAGTAGGGAGCCTGTACCAAGCGAGTTTCTAAATAAACAGAGAGATCCTGGGATGGACTGGTAGAGTCCAGATCCACTGGTAGCTTCGAAACATATCTCCCTCCGAGGAGGGGCGTCCAATCAGTCCGCAATCGGTACACACGGAAAGATGTGGTATGATGTCATACTCTGGTGTCCGAGCACAGATGAACTGGTAGGGCGATGGAAAGAATCCTGAATCTGAGAATATTTCCAAATATATAGAGAACAGCGTCCCGATCCCAGGTGATCTATTCCGGCTGAAAAACTGAGCAATAATGATAATAAAGGTATAAGAATCAAAATAAAAATGGATAATCGAATCAAAAAATATTCGATATTCATGAATCATATTGATCGACCGCCATTCCTAATCGCCTAGAAAAGATGAGAAATGATAAACGATGCCCTAACAAGTATTTCAAGCTAAATGACCGAAGGTCTCTGGGAAGAAAGAGGAAGATTTCTGGGATCCACCGGAATATTCTCATATTTGGCCCTCTTCCGTTTCGGATAGAGAAATAGTGACAATGGGACGTTAGCGCCCGATTGTCAAACCCTGCGCCAGGAAGCAATGATTTGATTAGGGTCGTGATCAGATCACCCACAGCTTCCCCCAGACGCCCACCCACAACGAGACAAAAGACAAATAAATAAGAATAAATCCACGAGCCTGTAGTTAGATGAGACAGTGGGCCACGGTTCTAGTTCTGTAGGACTCGGGTGGCGGTTTTGACCGGGGGACGAAGAGACAACCAACCCAGAAGCCCCCCTCGCAGAATCCGAAGCCAACCCAGCGTAAAACCGAGCCTACTAGGGGGCCCAAACAATGTACCCAAAGAAAAAGCTCCATGCTATATGATGCGAGTGTATTGGTCCAGTTCATGGCGTTATGGTGTAGATGACCGATCTTTACGTGATTCGTGGCAAACGAGCTTGTAAATAGCATGAGTTGGGCCTCGAAGCTTTCTTATAATAATAAATTTAGCAACAACCCAACAAGACTTCCAACACACCCTTTGCCATGCAACGCATCTCGACCGTCCAACGTCCAGCCGCGCCATGCGAGGCAGAAAGAGGCCAACCAATTTAGAAATGGAATTGATAAAGAAAAAGCCCACCACCCTTTACTCTTTCCAACTCCGACCCAATTTTTCTCGAGCCGAAGCGGTTTGCTCCAGCGCGTCCACGGTGCGACCGGCGTGCGAGATGGATAGAGATGGAGGGAGATAGGGAGAGCTGAAAGCCCTCGACTCGAGAGCATTTACTGTTCTTTTTGTTCTTTATTTTTTTTTTTTTGGGGAGGTCTTCTTTCTTCTACGGCTTTTGATGGTGGAGAGAGGGGAAGAAATGGAGGAGGGGAGTTTGATCGAGATGTTGGGCTACGCAGGACAGGAAGAGGGGTACCTTTTTGGTCCTCCCTCTTCCATATCCTGTCCTCCTACGACAGCTTATATGCTCTATTTTGGTGGGCATGAGGAGGATGCTGTTCCGTTTCATGGGGTAACCCAGAAATCAAGTGATTCTTCTTTGTCCTCCCTCTCCTCTTCTCCTTGTTCCACCACTACCACCACTGCTACCGTCACCAGGTCTAAGTCATCAAAGGTATGCTTTGATTCCTTTTCTTTTCCCGTTTGTTGATCTTTGGATTTTGAGTGTGAAAATAGCTGATGGTGGGCAAAATAACTCTCTTTCTTAGAAAAAAGTTGAGATTAGTGGAGCTGGAGGAAGGAGGACAACCACATAGCAACCCCACTACAACTACTTGTGTCACGAGTAAGAAGCCTAAGACTGAGGGTTCTACTAGCGATGGCTCAATCAAGGTTTGCTCTTCAATTTTTATGGATGATTTCTGGTTTATGATTGTTGAATTGTCGATGGTTTCATTATAGAGTAAAATTCCTGTTTTAATTGATAAAATGTTCATGGTGGTGAGATGGGATCAGGTGAGGAAGGAGAAGCTAGGAGATAGAATTATAGCATTGCAGCAACTGGTTTCACCATTTGGCAAGGTGAATGATCTCATCAATCTCTTCTGATTAGTAGTTCAATCCATCTCTCTTGTTCTTCTTCTTTATAGTCCGAATTAAATGCAAGAAATTCCTTTTTTTTTTTTTATTACTAGAAATGTAGAATACTGGTAGTAATTGCCAGCTAGTGAGAACTAGTTGGTGCAAATTTTTCTGGTCTGATTTGACTTTGACCGTGGGGAACGCAGTCGGATACGGCCTCCGTTCTACACGAAGCCCTTGGTTACATCCGGTTCCTCCACGAGCAAGTCCAGGTGCGTGTCTCTCTCTCTCTCTCTCTCTCTCTCTCTCTCTCTCTCTCTCTCATTTACTATTCCTCTCACCTGCTCTTCCTTGCTCTTCTACTGTTTTGTGTAAGGTTCTGAGTTCTCCGTACCTGCAACGGCTGCCATCTTCTACCCACCTGCATGTAAGGCCTCTCTCTCTCTCTCTCTCTCTCTCTCTCTCTCTCTATTTTCTTTTTCTTTTACTAATCTCCTTAACTTTTTTTTTTTTTTCCGTCGACTAAATTGTGATGAAGGAGGGAGAGGGATGGAGGCCAGGACGAATGATCTAAGGAGCCGAGGGCTGTGCCTAGTCCCGGTGTCATGCACGGAGCACGTGGCAAACAGCAACGGCGCTGATCTGTGGTCCCCAGCGATGGGTTGCTCCAACTCTTCCTCTTCCTCTTCCTCTAGCAGGCGTTAGGCCACTCTTTCTTCTCTTCCAAGCGTTTCTTCTTGGCTTCAGCGTCTGTTTCTTGTGTTCGTTTATTTTCTTTTCTGTGTTACCCTTTTGGGTTCTGCCCCAGCCCTGGGCTGCTGCTTCCTTGTTGTTTTTTGGTGTCAGGGAACAGTTACAGAAGAAAAGAAAGTTCATCCATCAAAAAAACAAAAAGAAGGAAGAAAGTTACAGGAGAATAGAAGGGAATACGGAAGTGTAGACTGCTATAACTTAGAAGAAAAATATACCGTCCCTGAACAAAATATATATATTATATGCATGTTTTGGAATTAAATGGATTTCGATTACAATAAGTACATGCATTATTTGTTCCTCGCTCTTTTTCAAAGTTACAAAATAAGAGGGCTTAAGTTTATCAGCTTCTGGTAGCTTGACTCTTTGTTAATGGATAAAGACACGGTACCATGTTTAATTGTATGACTTGTTGACACTTGGGCCCCACCCTGCCCCTATATAAAATCCTGGGATAGAGACTCGTGGGGTTGAGCGTAATCCTAATCCAATTTGCATGTTGTACTGCCGTGTCTATGATCATATGCTCTTCACCATTCTTGTGTTAGCTTGATCGAAGCTGATGGGCGAAAGGCTTAATTATGACAATAATAACATGCCTTGTTTGCATCAGATAAACACAAAAGGCAGTGGGTTATATATAAACCAGGAAGCATGGGGCTTTATATAAGCTGCAGCACTACCAAGGCAATGGTAGGTAACGATGAGTTGGAATCTCGGTGTTCCAAAAGTTCGAAAGCTTACAGGAAAATTGGACCCTCGGAAAAGCTCGGATAGCGTCGTGTGGCTAGCTAGATTTTGTCGTTGAATCGGGGTGCGTACCCTGCAAAGGAGACGACGAATCTTGGTCACGAGGCCGGTTTAGCCATGGTTATCCCTGTCAGGGTCGAAGGACCGCCGAGTTTTAAGGTGGTGGGACCGTCCCATGGGTGGAATTCTGGTCTTTGGATTTGAGAGAGTCTTGTCTCCATTTTTGATGCAACATCAGAAGCTATCAGCCATGCAGGACCACCAACACCCTCGTCAAAAATTCCACCAAAAAGTAGACAATCTTATTTGATAGATGAATAGCAACGAGCATCGTCAAGTTTATGCCAGGCACCGGTGGGCTCCTGATGGGATGTTTTCTTGGCCTGCTCTGTCTTTCCACGGAAAGACAGCAGTGGAGTCGTTTCCTTCTTGCTCTTCAATAAAATCACGGACCACTCACCGTCAATCAAGGCGGTTTTTGAGATGTTATTTTGATAATATGGTTATATTAAACATTCTACTGTAGATGTATTTACTGGAGTCAAGAATTCAAGAGAACTGGAAGCTACTTGGAAACAGAGGAGATGAGCTCGAGAGAATGGAACCCATACAATTGGCAATGTAAGGAGCTATCCAATCTACCGCAACATTGGCCTCTTATTGGTTGATGTGCATCATCCAATGTAGATCGAACATATATTAAAGTAGACCCAACAACATATCTAGTAATTGATGATTTGTTGGGGCACCAAAATGGAGTTTAGATGATGTTCTACAAATCAAATAATATTCACAAAAAGGAGATGGAATGGATGTGGAATGAATTCATAGAGTGCCATCAAAGCATTCGGCCATGAATGAAAAAAGCCATTCAATCTACAGCATTATTTGTATTTTCAATATATATAAAGAACTCGAAGTGCAGATTAGCACTGTTTACCCAATTCAGGTGATCCCCAGTCTTTAGAGGAGACAATCCACCAAACAAAACCAACTCTCCCAACGACTAAGAAAGAAGAGAGAGCGACCCATTGTGGATCCCAGAAACACGTCAAGATGTGTCAACAATTGACGAGATGCCTCGGGTCGGTTTGAACTGGATTAAAAACATCAACAGCCTTCAAGCTTTGTCATACATTAAGATAGCAAATAACGTAATCAGACTCCTATAAATAGCTCAAATAAGTCGTTCTGACTGTTTGGAAGAACTGGTTGATAGATTAAATTAAGAAAAAAATATTAGATTTATCTTGTTAGAGGACAATAGGTGGCATGCAGTCAACACCAGTATACGTAAACATTTATAATATAAATGTCTTGTCATGCTAAAAGAGATAATTTATGTAACTATTTAGCATGCAATCAAAGAATTTCCATGGTTCTACCTGCCTCTAAGAAAGGGATCGAGCTGGTGGTCCAGACGTAAAAGAAACGAATGACTAAAGGATATATTGTCCTCTTCATGAATAGCAAATTTGACATTTGCAATTGCATAACCCAAAATAAGGTATTAATCCAGACAATCCAATAATTATAGGCCTGAGTTAAATTTCTTTATGTCGATTTCTATTGGTGTAGAATCCTTTTTGATCGGGCGGAGATGTTGGATCATAGGTTTGCTCCCCTGATTCACCTGCAAAACAGGTCCGTGGCCGGATTTTCTCTGGCAGGGATACTCCGATGCCTAAGTCAGAGACGGGTTCCGGCAACAAAATGGAGAGTATTCTGAAGAGGAGGGAGATGTCGAAGAAATGAACTTTTATTTTTCCAGGATCACGCTATGCTTACCTTAAGTATCACCTCTTACCAGTATTTATAATAGCTGGTCCGGCACGTGGTTTGGTCTCTCATCCTATGGTTGAGACGGGGACTGATCGACTCTCCTTTGCCGGTAACCGTAGGTGGTTGTCGAGAGCTTCGACCATGCTGGAGACATTACAGTTGGGGTTAATTGCCACGTAGCCACTTCGATATAGTTAAGATCCGGAAGTAATAGCCAGACAGTTGATCGTACCGTCGAACCCATATTCACATAGGTTGAGGTTGGTCAGATATTTGCCTTCGGGCCTCTTCTTCAGGGGGCCGTTGCTGGACTGGAGAGGTATCTCCGCCATTATTTTTCTAGGATAATCCAAAGACACCTTTGCTGTTCGTGGCGGAGCTATTTTTTTCAGGATGAATCGTAGGGTGGAGTCGGCGTCGTCTTCGGACCGTTCTCTTTCGAGCCGGTGTCTTCGGCTAAGACCGAAGACCGGGTCTATGATGTGGTGGACACCATGTCGTCGCGTCGCCCATTCACTTAGCTTCTTCTGGGCGCTCCGGTTCGAAATATCTGGTTCGGGAGGGATTGCATGAGCGATCGAACCGGTCTGATCCCATGTTTGAACCGACATATCCTAATAATTTCTAACAACAGATGGACAAATGATATATCATCCAAGATGCCAAACTCATTCTAATTCAGAGAGAAACTATTGGAACAGATATCATGCAAGATGATAGATTTCATAAAAGCAACTGAAACTTCTTGTCACCTAATGACCATGGTTCTACGAGCACAAGAATATAGTTGTTTTAGCATTCCAGAAAGTACTGGAACACATTGGTAGCTTGCAGTAACGTTTTGAAACCCAGTTTCGACACATTCTTATTTCGATGTTTGATACTACAATACAATGATAGAACCATCACTTTTTAAGAAGATAGATATACATCAATGCGTCATTTTCATGCTTGTTAAAATAGTGATCCAATTATCTGTTTACACTACCAAAACTTTGAATTTCACACTAAGTTTCCAAAAACCCCATGAAGACCATAATGTCAGAACAAGCTTTTATATTATATTGGAAGACAAACAAATCAGCAATACTTCACATAGTATATATAATCTCAAACTCAAAAAATTATAAAATAATTAGCTCAGTTACAAATTGTTTCAACAAAAAAAAAAAAAGAATATAATTTCAGGCATATTTTTTATGTTAATGGAACAAATAAAGAGGTTAAAAAATGATCCATATTTTTTAACTATATAACAATGATGCAAGGCCTTTGAAGCAACTCCTTGATGGCGGAGTGATAACTATAACCATAAACTTCCAGCCTTGATAACACTGCAGTGCTAGTATAAATGAAATTGCAATTATGACTAATGAGTTAATGAAGGCTCCCCATTGAGCAACAGAAATTGTGAGGCAAATAAAGAATAATTTACTTGTTCTTTGAATCCAAGTTTACCCTTTACAAGCTTTTTTTACGCATAAAATTAGCAAATAAAAGATAAGAACTTTGCTAAATAATCTAGGCTAGATTACTAGCAAGCATATTCTACAAACAAAAAAGCACCATAAAAAAAATGAGAAAAACTAAACTAGAACCACCAAACTAGTGCTAGAAGGCATACCAGTTAGCGATCGGTTAAGTATTGTATAGATCCATAAGGTGCCCAAGGATTCAGATCCCGATGGGACATTTCACGGGACATCGGGACGGGATATTATCCCATGTGTCGAGACAAGACATCCCGCTAGCATCCCAGTATCCCGATCAAGACATCTTGGAACATCTCCGATCCCGAGTGTCGGGACGGGACGGGATACCGACGCGTCTCGTTCCAGGAAAAAATCGGGACACCTATGTCCCACGGGATTTAGAACCTTGATGGTACCATTCTAGGACATACCGACAAAGGGAGAGTTGGAGAAGGAGAGGGAGGAGGGAAGGGAGAAAAGGGGAGAGGAAGATGAGGGAGGGAGGGAGGGAGGAAAGGGGATAGCCATGATGACAAAACCTAATCCTATATTGAGCGCACGTGAGAGAAGAGAGAGAGGGAGGGAGAGGGATAGGGATAGGGAGGGAGGGTAGAAAGGACTTATCGAGGGATAGGGAGGGTGGAAAGGACTTATCAAAGATGCTCTCAGACCATTGTGAGTGGCCATCGAGGGGAGGGTGTTCACAAGCAGTGAGAAGGGGGTGTTCTCTCGAAACCGTGAGCAAAGACGGACTCATCACGAGCGAGCATGCTAATAGGAGGTGGGGGCTAGGTTAATAAAAGCAAATCGAGTCTGAATGAGGGATTTAATGAAGCTTAGTTGGCCATCTCGAATTTAAAGGCTGACTTATACCGGCCTAGTTCGATACGTCCCAAACTAGCCAGTCTAGCACGATTTGGCTATCCTTGTCAGAAATGCAAAAACATTAATGAAGAAAGTTGGAAATTTGCTATATCAGGTTTGTGTCTAATTTAGGTCCTAACTTCAAGAATACCATTAATACATAAATTAACTAACTTTTCACATGTAATGTATGCTGGATGTCATATTTGAAGAGCTTGTAGGTGGTATATATACCAAAGCATAAGATATTTCTCAGCTATTCTCTATTTTTCAGCTTTTCCAGACTCCATTCTCTAGATGGCATAATGACTAATGAAGGTTTTGCTAGATCATAAAACATCCCAATGAGCAAGAGAACTAGAGTCTCGCTATAATCAACAGGAGTAATTCTTTGTGCACCGCGCGTGCGGTGCAGCAAATCTAGCGTGGCCTGCACCGCATGCTTCTATTAGTTCAAAATATTTACTGTAGTATGATGGGACAAAAACTAAAATAACTAGCATTAATTGAAATTTTCGTCCAGACCAAAATACCTTTACGACACCCTAGTTCAAAACCTACGACATCCTAGTTCAAAACCTACGACACCTTGGTTCAAAAATGATCTAAAACAGTATTACGACGTCCTAGTTCAAAATTTACGACACCCTAGTTCAAAACATACGACATCCTGGTTCAAAAATGACTAAACAATATTACGACATCCTAATTCAAAAGTTACGACACCCTATTTCAAAACATACGACACCCCCCTGCAAAAATATAAATTAAAACCAGAAACAGTTTACGACGCCCTAGTTCAAAGCTACGACAATCCTAGTTCAAACCCTACTACTACGACACCCCCAGTAGAAAAAATAAAATAAAATCTGAAACAGTATTACGACATCCTAGTTCAAAAGTTACCGACACCCTAATTCAACCTACGACATCCTAGTTCAAAACTACGACACCCCTGCAGAAAAAATATAAAACAAACCTGAAACAGTAAATTACACAACCCTAGTTCAAAGCTACGACACCCAGTTCAAAACCTACAACACTCCTGCAGAAAAATATAAAATAAAACCTGAAATAGTATTACGAAACCCTAGTTCAAAAACTACGAAAAGCCCGGACGTTGGTTCCCAAGAAATGTAAGCACCACGGGTTATCCCCAGTCTGCATGAATAACTGGGGTTAACTGATGATATGCATGCGGGATAATTGACATCCGGTCTTAATCTGACTTCCATTTTATGATTAATTATTATTAACTGAAAGATTAATAATATTTAATCTTTGGCTCTCTATATATTTGAGCATAATCATGGATTAAATATTTGTGAATTAGGGTTTATCACAATGATCACACAGCTCTCCTAAGGGGCCACCGTGGATTTGAGTCGTACACCTCCAAATATTTGGATCTAAACAATTGTATTCCATTTAAGACTTCTTATCTTTCTCTCAAAAAAATAAATTTATGTATAAAACATATACTTAATTGAGTATAAGCCCTAATATAAAATGACGCTTGTAAAATGATCAAGGGTGTTAAATTTAAATATTATAATGCAGGTGAGATGTCTTCTTCCCTTTCCCTTTCTTTCAAAATATATACGCATAAGTATATCTAAAAACAAGTATATAACGAGGTGTTAAATAAGGATGTTCAGATTTGTATATCTTTTGAGCAAACCAAATGATATGTATACATTAATTAATTTTCTTGGATTGTTACTTAGTTGAAGATGTATTTGAGTTGACGAAGAGGCTAGCTTTCTGGGTCTAAATTTGGATATAGTTTATTAATAATCCAAACTAGATTAATCATTCAATCAACTTTTTAAATTGTTTAGTAATGATTAGATGTAGCCTTGTATCTTGGTTGAGTTGTCACCAGGACTAGCATGGTTTAGACCTAAACTCATTTTATTTCAAGTTCGGATTCATACTAAACTAATTGACTAATTGGATCGAGTTGGGTTCGGTATATGAAAGATTATTTAAATCAATTTGAGAATTTAGGCTAAGGTGGGTGCATAGATAATAATTCATGTTGAGGTGGGTGCATCGACGCAATATAATGTCTTAGGTTCTATATCAAATCAAATATAGGATGATGGTTGATGAAATTAATTTTTTAAAATTGTACTATTCAATATACATGTTAAAGGTGAATAATAAGGACATGGCTAATGTTACAGCCGTGACAGTGACATGGCCAGGCTCAGGTATCGTCGAATACGAGCGAGCCACGTGTAAATTTCCCTGGCCTAGTCAGCGCCACATCCTCAAAGTTAGGGTCGGCAAGACTACACTACACGACGACTGCCTAAGGCAAACCGCCCTTGTCAAGGTCGAGCTCGGCTCGGAGTTCCTCTACCACCTCATTGGCGCTCGGGACCGGAGGGGTCCGCTTAAGTGAGGTCGGCCAAGGTCGGGCGACCTCTTGCCGCCTCGCCAGGTGTCCACCCAGGAGGGGTCCACCGAAGCCGAGGTCGGCTGACCCTTCGTCCTTCGCCAAGTGGCCACCCGGAGTCGGGCCCACCTCGACCGAAGCCAGGCGACCTCCTGCCACCTCGCCAGGTGTCCACCCAGGAGGGGTCCACCTAAGCCGAGGTCAGCTGATCCTTCGCCCTTCGCCAGGTGGCCACCCGGAGACGGGCCCACCTCGGTCGAAGCCAGGCGACCTCCTGCCACCTCGCCAGGTGTCCACCCGGGAGGGGTCCACCTAAGCCGAGGTCGGCCGATCCTTCGCCCTTCGCCAGGTGGCCACCCGGAGACGGGCCCACCTCGGCCGAAGCCAGGCGACCTCCTGTCACCTCGCCAGGTGTCCACCCGGGAGGGGTCCACCTAAGCCGAGGTCGGCCGATCCTTCGCCCTTCGCCAGGTGGCTACCCGGAGACGGGCCCACCTCGACCGAAGCCAGGCGACCTCCTGCCACCTCGCCAGGTGTCCACCCAGGAGGGGTCCACCTAAGCCGAGGTCGGCTGATCCTTCGCCCTTCGCCAGGTGGCCCCCAGAAACGGGCCCAACTCAGCCGAGGTCAGACCGCTCGTATGGCGAGGGCCCTGGGGAGCGAGAGACGGGCCCCGAGGCCGTCCCTCGGGCCGTACGAATCCCAAACGGCGTCCTGTACGGAGGGCGGCGGCACGCAGAACATCGCTAGCATCGGCCCGACAGGCCCCGCAGCCGAGAGACGCAACCCTGACGACACAGGCCCCATAGATAGATGGCGCCCACGCTTGGGGAAGAGGGCGCTCTCACTGGGCCCGAGGCCTGATCGGCCGCCCTGCCAGCGCCGCCCTCCCCTCTCTCTCTCTTCTGTCCTTGCCTTTCCCATGCTGGGCCCGGCGGACGAGGTCGGAAAGCCGCCTGGCACCCTTCACCAAAAAGGGAAAAGAGAAGAGGACGGGGGAGGAGGGTTCCCGAGGCAGAAAAAGACAAACGCGCGACGGAAGGGGATAAAGAAGGAAGAATCTGGGGACGACAAGGTAAGCCAAATTAGCCTGGGGACAAGGAGGAAAAACGGGGCACAAGGCCTTGCACCGAGAGAAAAACCAGAGATCCCGAGAGGGGAACCCTGGGCGTGAGTTCGACAAGCAGGCCCAGCCGAGATTCCGGTCCCCAGAGCGTCTCCTTCACCAATTAACTCTCTAAATCTGGGACCCTCTCGAGGGCCCGGGTGGGAGAGTCTGTTCCTTCTCGTCGTCTACTGACTTGACCGTCGGAGCTCCCTCGCCGGGATCCCCGGCCAGGGTCTTCTAACCCCTTTGTTGCAGGTTCTCCGCAGGAAGGGAGGCTCCCTCGCCAGGCGGTCAGGAAGGATCGGCTGATCCGTGGCACGGGCGCGGCGACGAGAGCGGCAACAGATTGGCGCGCCAGGTAGGGGGACAGGACACTAACCCCTAGTGGGAACCAGCTTTCTGCAGGTGTCACGCTCTCCAGCAATGGTGGTCACTCGTGGTCGTGAGGCGTCCACCAGCCGCGTGGGGGATGTCCACTCCCCTCTAGGGGGCCACAGCCCCGAAAGGGAGCTTCCGGCTCCCCCTCCTCCTCCACAGCAGCCTGCCCAGGTGGACGGATCCCTTGCGGCCATCGTCCAACAGCTGCAGACCTTGACCTCAGCGGTCCGACAGCTTCAGCATCAGCAACGGTCCCTAGCCACTCAGCCGCAGCCAGGGACCCCCGCGGCCCGAGCCGCGGGGCAGCGTGGGAGCCTGCGCTCAATCCAGGGCAGGCCATCCCACCCGAGGGCCATCTCCAATCCCCGGGGGAGCCACCAAGCTCCAGCAAAGAGAAACTATTCCGGTTCGGAGGATCACGAGAGTCGATCCCCGGTCGATGGGGCCGAAACGACGCATCGCAATAAGCGACGCTGAGGCCAGATCTCGCGCCGAGACCGATCGGCGCCCCCTTCACCCGCAGCCTCGGTGGAAGACTCCATCGATGAAGCCATCAGGCGCCAGGCCGAGAGGCGCCTGGAGGAGCACGAGCGCAAGCTGGCGGAGTTCGCCCGTCGATTCGCCGACCTGCAGAACTCGTCGGCAGACCCGACGGGCTACGACTCCCGCCCCCCTTTCTCTGAAGAAATCCAGGCAGAACCGATCCCGAAACGGTTCCGCATGCCGCCGGTGGATCCCTACGACGGAACCACCGACCCCCTGGATCATTTGGAGGGCTATAAGGCTCTCATGAGGGTCCAGGGGGCCACCGACGCCCTTCTGTGCATCGCCTTCCCGGCAACCCTTCGGAAGGCCGCTCGAGTCTGGTTCACCCGCCTCGAGCCCGGATCCATTTGCTCCTTCCATCAGTTGGAAGGAAGGTTTGTGGCGCACTTCGACGCTTGTCGAAAGGTGCCTAGAGAGGTGGACAGCGTCTTTTCCATCCGCCAGCAGGACCAGGAGCTGCTCCGGGACTACATCACCCGGTTCAAGACCGCAGCCCTGGAAATCTACAGCTTGGACGAGCCCGTCGCCATGCTGGCCTTGAAGCGCGGACTCAAGACGTCCCGCCTAACCTATTCCCTGGACAAGAAGCCGCCCAGGATGTATTCCGAGCTCCTCCTCCGCGTCCACAAGTACATCCGAGCGGAGGAGGCCGACCGCACCCGTCGAGAGCTGGACGGGAAGACTCCAAAGAAGCCGCTCCCGAGGGACACCCCGGGAGCTCGGAGGCCCGGGCCATCTGCCGACCTCCGCCCAAATCCAAAGCCGAGGGGCGAAGCCACTCCCGAGCGGAGGTACACCCCTCTCCTCGCACCTCGAATGAAGATCCTCATGGAAATCGAGGGCGAGCGCTACCTCCGCCGACCTCCTCCTCAGAACCCGAGAGCCGTCCGAGACAGATCAAAGTACTGCCAGTTCCATCGCGAACACGGGCATGACACGGAGGAGTGTCGCCATCTGAAGTGGGAGATCGAGGAGCTGATCAGCAGGGGTTACCTCAGGAAGTTCGTCAAGAGCGAGGCCCCCTCTGAAGGGCGACCGCTCGCGGCTCTACCGCCTGTCCCAGCGATCGACAACCACCCAACGGAGAAGCCCGTGGGCATGATCTCGCGCAGGCCCGACCGAGAAATGAAGAGAGCCCGGGAAGCCCCAGAGAATGTAATCCCTCCCAAAGGGAGGGAAATTAATGATAATGTAAACAACGATGCCGTAGTGGTCGAGATGACCATCGCGAAGCATCCTGTACATCGAATCATGGTGGATAGTGGAAGCTCGGCTGACGTACTTTTTTACGATGCATTCTCTCGGATGAATTTGTCCCCCGAACAGCTGAAGCCAGTGCACACCCCCCTGGTGGGTTTTACAAGGGACTCGGTGGGGGTCGAGGGGGAGATCACTCTCCCGGTCACTGCCGGATCCCCGTCCCGGCAAGCGACCGTCCTAATAACATTCACCGTCGTCAGGCTCCCTTCGCCTTACAACGCCATCCTCGGGCGTCCCGGGCTCAACCAACTGGACGCCACCATCTCCACGAGGAGGCTGTTGGTGCAGTTCCCCATGCCTTCCGGGCTCGGAGAGATGAGGGGGACGCTCCAGCCAGTCCCGCTCTGCCTCCAGACGGTCCCGGGCGCCAGGGGCGCGGAGCTCGCCCATGATATCGACGACCTCGATCTGAGAGAGAAGGAACCCAGGGGAGGACCCGTAGAGCGCCTGCTGACTTTTCCCCTCGGTTCGGACCCCCTGAAGACGGTGCAAGTCGGGGCTCAACTCCTCGAGGAAGAGCGAACCCGCTTGCTGGGGTTCCTCCGCACCAACGCTGACGTGTTCGCCTGGTCAGCGGCCGACATGCCGGGCATCCCGCCCGAGATCATCATGCACAGCCTGAACGTGGATCCAAGTTGCCGCCCGGTCCGCCAGAAGAAGAGAAGCTTCGCCATGGAGAGGCAGAAGGCGATCAACGAGGAGGTAGAAAAGCTCCTCGCCGCCGGTTTTGTCCGAGAAGTCCAATACCCCAGCTGGCTAGCAAACGTGGTCATGGTAAAGAATAGTAGCGATAAGTGGAGGATCTGTGTGGACTACACCGACCTCAACCGCGCTTGCCCAAAGGACAGTTTTCCTCTTCCAAAGATCGACCAGCTGGTCGACACCACCTCGGGGCATCGCCTTTTGTCGTTCATGGACGCCTTCTCCGGATATAACCAGATCCGGATGAACCCGGAGGACGAAGAGCGCACTGCCTTCATAACTGACCGCGGGACTTTCTTCTATAGGATGATGCCTTTCGGCCTCAAGAACACGGGCGCGATGTATCAACGTCTGGTCAGTAAAATCTTCAAAGACCAGATAGGCCGCAACATGCAGGTATACGTGGACGACATGCTGGTGATGAGCAAACTTGATTCGGACCACGTGGCTGACTTGACGGAGACGTTCGGCAACCTCCGGCGCCATCAGATGAAACTGAACCCGGCAAAGTGCGCTTTCGGCGTCTCCGCCGGTAAGTTCCTAGGGTTTATGGTGACTCAAAGAGGGATTGAGACCAACCCGGAGAAGGTCCAGGACATCTTGGACATGGAGCAGCCCGCCTCCAAGAAGCAGGTGCAACGACTGACCGACCGAGTCACGGCCCTCAGCCATTTTATTTCCAGGTCGGCGGACCGTTGCCGTCCCTTCTTCAAGGTGCTGAGGAAGATGAATGGCTTTGCTTAGACCGAGGAGTGCCAGTAGGCCTTCGAGGAGCTGAAGAAGACGCTCGCATCGCCACCTTTACTGTCCAGACCCGAGGAGGGGGAGGAGCTTACCCTCTACTTGGCGGTTACCCCGGAGGCCGTCAGCTCTGTCTTGGTCCGAACCGACGACCAGGGGCTCCAGCGGCCGGTGTACTATACCAGCAAACTCCTCCGAGATGCGGAGCTCAGGTATTCCTGGCCCGAGAAACTTGTTTTTGCGCTAATAGTGTCTGCCCAGCGTCTCAGGCCCTATTTCCAAGCGCACCCCATCGCCGTCTTGACGGACCAACCGCTGAAAGCGGTGCTCAGCCGACCTGATACTTCGGGACGGTTGGCCAAGTGGGCACTGAAACTCAGCGAGTTCGACATTACATACCGACCGAGGTCGGCCATGAAGGCGCAGGTGCTGGCCGATTTCTTGGTCGAGTGCGCAGGCTTGGGCAAGGAGCCCGAGGAGGGCCCCCCGGCCCGGCCGATGGAGGTCGGCACCGATGAGCCCGGAGAGGACGCCTGGATCCTCCATGTAGACGGAGCCTCAAACTCCGGAGGAAGCGGAGCTGGGCTCATCCTTGCCAACGGCGACGGGGTTGTCGCTGAGTGCGCACTCCGTTTCCAATTCCCCGTGACAAATAACCAGGCGGAGTACGAGGCGCTTCTCGCCGGACTGAGGGTCTCCCGCGAGCTGGGCGTGACCAACCTCAGAGCTTTCACTGACTCCCAGCTCGTGACGGGGCAGGTGTCCAGGGAGTACGTCGCACACGACCCCCAGATGGCGAAGTTTTGGAGCTCGTTAAAGCGGGCGCGTCCAAGTTCCGACGCTTCAACATCTTCCATATCCCCCGCGGGGAGAACGCTCGCGCGGATGCCCTCTCCCGGTTGGCGACCCTGCCGGACGCGATGCTGGGACGCGCTCATGTGGAGCGTCTTGAGGTCCCAAGCCTCGAAGCACCGGTGGAGGTCCATCAGGTCAGCCAGGAGCCCAGCTGGATGGACAAGTACGCTGCGTACATCGTCAGCGGCACCCTGCCGGAGGACCGACAGGCGGCTCGCCTCATCAGGAAAAAAGACGTGCGATTTGTCCTGATGGACGGGCAATTGTATCGAAGATCCTACTCCTACCCCCTCCTCAAGTGCGTAGGACCCGCAGAAGCCAAGCTTGTGCTCCAGGAGATTCACGAAGGCATCTGCGGGAACCACGTGGGGGGCAGGGCATTGGCGTACAAGGCCCTCCGTCAGGGCTACTTCTGGGAAACAATGAAGGAAGACGCCGCCGACTTCGTGAAGAAATGCGACCAGTGCCGCGTCACGCCACGGTACAGCGGCAACCCTCCAACCCAATCTCTCAGCTCTCAGCCCCCTGGCCGTTCGCCCAGTGGGGGATGGACCTCCTGGGCCCGTTCCCGCCGGCGTCGGGCCAGCGGAAGTTCTTGATAGTGGCTATCGACTACTTCACGAAGTGGGTCGAGGCTGAACCCTTGGCAAGGATCACCGAAGCAAACGTCGCCAAGTTCTTCTGGAAGTCCATCGTCTGCCGCTTCGGCATCCCCCACACCGTGGTCACCGACAACGGACGCCAGTTCGACTGCCGGGAATTCGAAGAATTCTGCAGCGACCTCGGCATCAGGCATCGCTTTACCTCGGTGGCGCACCCTCAGACCAACGGGGAAGCCGAAGTCACGAACAGGACCATTCTTCAGGGCCTTCGCACGCGGCTAGACCAAGCCAAGGGTAGGTGGGCCGATGAACTTCCCAGCGTCCTTTGGGCATATCACACACCCCAAGGACGGCTACCGACGAAACTCCATTCAACCTCGTCTTCGGAGCTGAGGCAGTCATTCTGATCGAGCTCAGCCTACCCACACTGCGCGTGGAGCAATACGACGAGACAGAAAACCTGGCCAGGATGATGCTCAACCTAGACCTTCTCGAGGAAACGAGGGACAAGGCCCGAATCCGAATGACGGCATACCGGCAACGTGTAGCCAGATATTACAACTCCCGAGTGCGGCCGAAGGTTTTTCGTCCCGGGGACTTGGTCCTCCGACACGCAGAAGCCTCCCAGCCACGGGAATGCGGCAAGCTTTCACCCAACTGGGAAGGCCCGTATCGGGTGGCGGAAGCCCTCCCTCATGGAGCGTATTACTTGGAAGAATTGGGAGGTGCCAGGTTCCCCCGGACATGGAACTCCTCGAACCTGAGAATGTACTACCAGTGATGTAAGGCTCCCAGTTTCTGTAACAAAGCTTCCCCACTTCAAACACTCCCCTCTAACTTCAACAAGAAGGCCTGCGGCATCGAGCTCAGTCCGGAAGATCCTGGACTTCGGCCTGGAAGGTGGCACCGAACCCAGTTCGCCCACGTAAGCCCGGAGCACAGCTCAGCAAGCCGCGCAAGGCTTGAGAAAGCCTGCGGCATCGAGCTCAGTCCGGAAGATCCTGGGCTTCGGCCTGGAAGGTGGCGCCGAACCCAGTTCGCCCACGCAAGCCCGGAGCACAGCTCAGCAAGCCGCACAAGGCTTGAGAAAGCCTGCGGCATCGAGCTCAGTCCGGAAGATCCTGGGCTTCGGCCTGGAAGGTGGCGCCGAACCCAGTTTGTCCACGCAAGCCCGGAGCACAGCTCAGCAAGCCGCGCAAGGCTTGAGAAAGCCTGCGGCATCGAGCTCAGTCTGGAAGATCCTGGGCTTCGGCCTGGAAGGTGGCGCCGAACCCAGTTCGCCCACACAAGCCCGGAGCACAGCTCAGCAAGCCGCGCAAGGCTTGAGAAAGCCTGCGGCATCGAGCTCAGTCCGGAAGATCCTGGGCTTCGGCCTGGAAGGTGGCGCCGAACCCAGTTCGCCCACACAAGCCCGGAGCACAGCTCAGCAAGCCGCGCAAGGCTTGAGAAAGCCTCCGGCATCGAGCTCAGT
This sequence comes from Areca catechu, assembly GCA_021397845.1. Taxonomy (NCBI): domain Eukaryota; kingdom Viridiplantae; phylum Streptophyta; class Magnoliopsida; order Arecales; family Arecaceae; genus Areca; species Areca catechu. The sequence continues at coordinate 866,170 of JAHSVC010000041.1, forward strand.
CCGGAAGATCCTGGGCCTCAGCCTGGAAGGTGGCGCCGTTCCCGGTTTGCCCGCGCAAGCCCGGGGCACAGCTCAGTGAGCCGCGCAAGGCTTGATAAAGCCTGCGGCACCAAGCTTAGTCCAGAGATCCCGGGTTTCGGCCTGGAAGACGGTGCAGAAACCGTGTTGTTCGCCCAAGCATGAAGGCAACCCAAAATCGAACCTGCTTAAGGTTTGCCTTGCTGCGACGTGACTCAGCGAGCCCCATCCTTCGATTTGAGCAATGGAAGGACCAGGCCTGCAGTTACTTCAGGTGTCCCAGACCGACATCTCAGAAAGAAAAGAAGAGAAAAGTGAGACGAAGCAACAACCAAGGTTTCGATAAAGATCAGATCTTCATTGATGTAAGTAGTCGCTACAAGCTGGGAGCCCCGACAGGCCGGGACTCCCCAAAAAACAAAAAACTACAGGGATAAAGCAAAAAGACAGTGCCGGGTCACTGGGATGCGGGTTCGGAGCCATCTGCCGGAGGCGCGGGCGCTGCTTCTTCAACTTCTACAGTGGCCGGCTCCTGGGGCTGTTCCGGGGCCGCGGCATCGCTGGTCGACGGCGTCGCAGGTGTCGCTTTGGCCGCGCCGGGAGCCCTGCTCTCGCCCCCTGGCTTCCTGCCGCCGCGACGACCCCGCTCAGGTCCAGCTGGGGGAAGAAGGCCCCCACCTTCTCCCGGCACATCCGGAACCCCTTCAGGAAGGAGTCCACGGCGGCCTCCCGGACCTCCGACGTGAACTCGTCGGAGGCCCGGAACTTGGGGACGGCCTCTTGCGCTTCCCGCTTGGCCGCCTCCAGGAGCCCGTTGACGTAGGCGCTCCGGTCCTTCACCGCGGCCACCTCTCGCCGGGCCTCCTCCAGCTGGCGCTCCACCCAGTTGGAGTGGGCCTGCAGGCGGGCCTTCTCCGCCGCCTCCTCCTCGGTTCGGTGCTGGTTGGAGATCCGCTCCTCCGACAAGGAGGCCTCTAGCTCCTTGTTCCGCTCCTCGGAACGCGCCAGGTCGGACTGGAGGGCTTGCTTCTCGGCTCGCAGCTCGGCCCCCTTCTCCATCAGATCCTTCACGTCGGCCGCGAGCTTGCCGAGCTTCAGCTCCCGATCGGAATCCCTCTTGGCGTTCCCTACGAGGTAATTCCTCAGTAAGAGGACGTCGTTCCCGATCTGCAATAGCAAAAGCGACACATGTCAGAGCAGAGGCAGAAAAGCCTCGAGGTTGAAACAAGAAAGAAGAGGAAGCTCGGACTTACCGTAAAAAGCTGCGGAAGGATGCCGAGCAGTGCGTCCGCGTAGTCCCGGCCGCCCCGAGCTCGGCGGTCCCGGGCGGTGGAGGCGTACTCCATCATCTTCTCCGCCAGCCCCCTGTCGAGGATGACCGAGTCCCGGTGGGAGATCACCGGTGCCGGACCCTTCGGGCCGGCCCCTGCGGTGGCTGCCCCCTCAGCCGAAGCCGCAACCGACGGGTCGGCGGTCGCCACAGGCGGTGCCGTCGGGCTGGCAGCAAGGACGGGCCCGGCGATGGGCAGAGCGGCGGGCGCTGGAGCTCTCTCTGCGGTGCCACCAGGTCGCATGGCCGAAGTACCAGGAACCCTGCCCTGAGGTGGCCTGGGCGGGGAAATGGCAGCAGCTGGGCCGGGCACGGTCGCCGCCACGACCTCCCGGCTCGTCTCCGTACGAGCCCTCTTCGCTGCGGGCTCGTCCACCTCCACGACGTCCCGCTGGGCCGCCCCCTCCAGGAGGTTCTCCAAAGAAAACTTCATCCCTATAAAATGAAAAAGACAGAAGGTCAGACGGCTCGATCTTGAAGAAAGAGGGGGGGGCAGAAATTAATGCGGGGCCGAATCTCACCAGTCTCACGGATGGGACTGATGCCGGCCTCAAAAAGATTCTGCTCAGAGAGCAGAACCTCGAGCGCCGGGACCACGTCACTTAGGAGCTGGGTGTAGGACTCCTGGTCCGCAGGCTCGACCCGGGAATTCCGGTTCGGCGACCGGTCCGGCTCACTCCAGGCCCAGTCGACGTCGTCGACCGAGACGAAGAAAAACCGGCTCTTCCATCCCTTGACCGAGGAAGGGAGGTCGAGTCGGAGACACCTAGGCCGGGGCGAAATGTACCACCAGCCGTCATCGGTGGAGCACTTCTTCAGGGTGAACAGGGCCCTGAAGAGAGAAAAACGGGCAACGAACCCGTGAAAGTGGCAGAAAACAATGAATGTGAAGATGACCCGGATGGCATTAGGATCCAGCTGAGCCGGGACGAGCCGGAAGTGGCTGAGGAAGGAAAGAAAGAAATGGTGCAGAGGAAAACGAAGACCCCCGAGGAGGAAGTCTTCGTAGAAAGCAATACGGCCGGGGCCGCTCATGGTAACACGCTCCCCGGACCGCGGAGCAAACAGACGGATAGACCCCGGGATGCCATAGGCATCCCGGAGCAGAGAAAGGTCGCCTTCGGTCATGGTAGAAGCATGACCGGAGGGACCGGCAGGAAGAGATGGCGGAGCAGGAAGAGAAGGCAAAGCAGGAAGGGAACGGAGGGGCACGGCAGGTGCAACCGGAGGGGGCCGGATCCCCCTGGGGATGCCGATGGTGATCCCCCCGGGTTGCAAACGCCGGCGGACCTCCTCCGGAATCACCTCCTCACCTGAGGAGGAAGAAGATGGAGTCCTCGGCCGGGATGGACCGGCCTCGTCCGGGTTGGAAGAGACATGGCGACGGCGCGCCATGGAAAAGAAAAGGGCAGAAATATCGGAAAGGAAATGAGAAGGAAGGAGGGGGGGGCTAGAGAAGAAGGAGGCACTCACCGAAAATGCACAGACGAGCGCGAGCAACAGGAGTTGTTAGCCTGCAGCAAACCGCCCACGAAGCAAGGGAAAAGGCCTCGTTCTGGAAAGTCCCCTCCATTTCAAACTCAACCGACAGCGGCCGTACCCGTCATTCCGCCTCAGGCCACTGGATGGTCGCCACGTGGGTGCACGCCCGACACCGACGCCTCGTTAGCAGAGTAACGGCCTCTGCCTCGAAGCGACGCATTGATTATGGGCAAGTGGGCGACGCGTGGCGGCTCACCATAGGTCTTCAGCTGCATCGAGCCACGACGACGAGGATCGTGGCAATTATGATGCAAGATCTTCGCCTCTCCACGTCATGTCCACATTTAATCCCGACGTTCCGTTCTACGATGCCCCAGCGGAACGGCGGGCTGGGGGGCAACTGTTACAGCCATGACAGTGACGTGGCCAGGCTCAGGTATCGTCGAATACGAGCGAGCCACGTGTAAGTTTCCCCGGCCTAGTCAGCGCCACATCCTCAAAGTTAGGGTCGGCAAGACTACACTACACGATGACTGCCTAAGGCAAACCGCCCTCGCCGAGGTCGAGCTCGGCTCGGAGTTCCTCTACCACCTCATTGGCGCCCGGGACCGGAGGGGTCCGCTTAAGTGAGGTCGGCCAAGGTCGGGCGACCTCTTGCCGCCTCGCCAGGTGTCCACCCAGGAGGGGTCCACCGAAGCCGAGGTCGGCTGACCCTTCGTCCTTCGCCAGGTGGCCACCCGAAGTCGGGCCCACCTCGATCGAAGCCAGGCAACCTCCTGCCACCTCGCCAGGTGTCCACCCAGGAGGGGTCCACCTAAGCCGAGGTCAGCTGATCCTTCGTCCTTCGCCAGGTGGCCACCCGGAGACGGGCCCACCTCGGCCGAAGCCAGGCGACCTCCTGCCACCTCGCCAGGTGTCCACCCGGGAGGGGTCCACCTAAGCCGAGGTCGGCCGATCCTTCGCCCTTCGCCAGGTGGCCACCCGGAGACGGGCCCACCTTGGCCGAAGCCAGGCGACCTCCTGCCACCTCGCCAGGTGTCCACCCGGGAGGGGTCCACCTAAGCCGAGGTCGGCCGATCCTTCGCCCTTCGCCAGGTGGCTACCCGGAGACGGGCCCACCTCGACCGAAGCCAGGCGACCTCCTGCCACCTCGCTAGGTGTCCACCCAGGAGGGGTCCACCTAAGCCGAGGTCGGCTGATCCTTCGCCCTTCGCCAGGTGGCCCCCAGAGACGGGCCCAACTCAGTCGAGGTCAGACCGCTCGTACGTCGAGGGCCCTGGGGAGCGAGAGACGGGCCCCGAGGCCGTCCCTCGGGCCGTACGAGTCCCAGACGGCGTCCTGTACGGAGGGCGACGGCACGCAGAACATCGCTAGCATCGGCCCGACAGGCCCCGCAGCCGAGAGACGCAACCCTGACGACACAGGCCCCATAGATAGATGGCGCCCACGCTTGGGGAAGAGGGCGCTCTCACCGGGCCCGAGGCCTGACCGGCCGCCCTGCCAGCGCCGCCCTCCCCTCTCTCTCTCTTCTGTCCTTGCCTTTCCCATGCTGGGCCCGGCGGACGAGGTCGGAAAGCCGCCTGGCACCCTTCACCAAAAAGGGAAAAGAGAAGAGGACGGGGGAGGAGGGTTCCCGAGGCAGAAAAAGACAAACGCGCGACGGAAGGGGATAAAGAAGGAAGAATCTGGGGATGACAAGGTAAGCCAAATTAGCCTGGGGACAAGGAGGAAAAATGGGGCACAAGGCCTTGCACCAAGAGAAAAACCAGAGATCCCGAGAGGGGAACCCTGGGCGTGAGTTCGACAAGCAGGCCCAGCCGAGATTCCGGTCCCCAGAGCGTCTCCTTCACCAATTAACTCTCTAAATCTGGGACCCTCTCGAGGGCCCGGGTGGGAGAGTCTGTTCCTTCTCGTCGTCTACTGACTTGACCGTCGGAGCTCCCTTGCCGGGATCCCCGGCCAGGGTCTTCTAACCCCTTTGTTGCAGGTTCTCCGCAGGAAGGGAGGCTCCCTCGCCAGGCGGTCAGGAAGGATCGGCTGATCCATGGCACGGGCGCGGCGACGAGAGCGGCAACAGCTAACAAGTAGAAATTAAGAATTATACGACAATATTAATATAGATATCTACGTACGGCTAATATTGTTGTCATTGTTTAACTATTATTGGATCTTCGACACAGATATTAAAAAAAAAAAAAGCTTAATACCCATCTTAAAACATATGTACAGGATTTGATAATGATTTACGGTTTAGGGTTTTTAAATTAATAGGTTTTTGGATTCAATCACATTGGACCATGCTTAGTGGATAGATTGAATCCATTTAAGCCCAACTATTATATGGATCTAACAAAGTATGAAAATAAATGACCAAGATTGACCCCTTTTTTTAGCAAGTCATTTTTTCTGATCTTGACCTAAACCACAGGTCTAAGTAATCAATTAAACTAGGCCAAATCTAGATAGAACCAGGTCACATCATGAGTTAACCCAACTCATTTGTAATCCTAATGAAGGGTTCCTTTGCACTAGGTTTACAAATTCTAGGAGCACAGTGCATGGGTTGAATGAGGTTAATTGGCCCTACAACAAACAACCAATTACGGACTAAATTAAATGGATCAAAGATCTATGATATTAGCTTTTTATTAAAATATCGAGTCAATTGGCCAGATTTGATCAATTAGGCATGTATACTTCTATGAAAAGAGTACGCTAAAAAAAAAAAAAGGAATTGAATATATCCTTTCATCAAAGGTAAAATAAAAACAAAATCCTAAATCACTAAATAGATTAACAAAACAGGAAATAAGATGGAGTAACTTATTCTAAAACAGACTATGCTACTTCAAGAAACATATGTAGGAGCAATATGAAAGTAGTTTGGCTTAAAAAGCTAGTAAGTAGCACAACTTCTTTGTTGCCAAGAGATGATGCAACTCAAAAGAGGGGGTGAATTGGGTCTTTTAAAAATTTAAACAATTATGTACTGGTCTTGATGTGTTTGTAAAGCAAAGTGATTAAGCTCAAAATAAATATGCAGCGGATAATGCAAATTAAATGCAAAGAATAAAGAGCAAGTAATAGAGAGAGCAATCACATACAAACATAAAGTTTTATAGTGGTTCGGTGCACTCCAAGGCACCTACTTCCACTCTCCAAGTTTTCCTTAGAAATTTTACTATAATCACCAAGATAACAGTCAATTAGTTTTCCGGGCTCACTAATCAAAACCCTCCTCGATTTTGCGGGCTAACTAAAAACCTAATTTGTTTTAAGGTTCACCAACAACCTTCCTTGGTTTTGCAAGCTAACCAAGAACATAATTGGTTTTAAGGCTCACCAACAACCTCCCTTGGTTTTGCGGGCTAACCAAGAACCTAATTGGTTTTCTAAGGCTCACCAAAAATCTCTTTGGTTTTCCAAGATCACCAAAAATCTTAATAAACAAAGTAAGAACAATATGAAAAGAATACAAGAAAAGCTTTTTTAAACAAAATAAATATCTTTGTGAAGCTCTTTGAATGTTGATGAAGATCTTGTCTTCAAGTTATTGAAGCCTTTGATTGTAGCTTGATGATGTGAACTTTGGATGCTCTCTTTGAAACTTGGAAGCTTGAAGGCTTGAACCACTCAACTCTTGAATCCTTGAAGGATATTCAATGATCTCACCAAAGGATTGCTTTTCCATTTGATTTTTGATATTTATATATCTCTCTAAATCATAGATGACCATTTATGACCGTTGGGGATGAAAAACTAGCCGTTGGAAGCTTGTAGGAGCCAATTTTGGCTCTAAAAAAATATAGTTGTTATGGCTATCAGAACTCGTAAGTCGACACTTGACTTCTGTAAGTCGACACTTGAGTCTTCATGAGTCGATACTTGATTTCTGTGAGTCGATACATGATTTTCCAGAGTCGACACTTGAATTTTCTGAGTTGACACTTAAGTCAAAAACCTCCAAATGGCCTAGTTATGTATTTTCAAAAATCTCAGACCTTGAGTCGACACTTAAAATCCTTGAGTCGATACTTGTGTTCTGTGAGTCGACACTTGGCGTGCCAGTACTGAAACTTGCTGAAACTTCTCCAAAATTGATTTTTAGCCTTTTCAAGTTCTTCCATATCAATTCCAAAGTCCATATACTTGATTTTTCATTAATTTAAGGACTTTTTTAACTAAAAGCATGTATTTCTTCATTCAACATGGATGAGTACTAAGATCTGATAAACACACTTAAAAATATAATTAGTACTCATATATACTTAAATATTTTGTCAATCATCAAAATCAAGACTAGAATCAACAATCTCTCCCTTTTTGATGATGACAAAATTTTTAAGTATATGAATAGGGTAAGCTTAAAAAGATTAACAATAAGATAAACATGTAAGCTCAAAATCAATAAGCATTAAGCTCCCCCTCAAAATATGATCCAAAAAATTCTTCAAAACATGCAAAATTTTCATGTTTTCTCCTTCTTACTAATTATTCCCTTAAGATTATAACATTTTGTTTTTTCTCCCCCTTTTGCACTTTCTTTCATTTCTCATATAATTTTTTTTATATTTATCATATATTTCCATTTTCATACTTAACATTTTTCTCTCCCTTTTTGTCATCATAAAAAGGATGAAAGACAATACAAAATGGAAATGAAGGTGGAAAGAATAGCAAGTAGATCATCAAAATCAATACATGAAATTAATTTATCATGATACTAATTGAATATGATACTAATTGAACATGATACCATAAAAATGACATGTATATGCAAAAAATAATTCAATATATATTAGCTCTAATATGTATATTATCCATTCACCTTACTTGTTCATGGGATAAGGCCATAGTGGGACCCCAACATATCATAAGATATCCATTGAATGGGAAAAGATGGTCTTTAAACCCTACTTAGCTCCTATGACCAGATGGCCATGGTGACTAACCCAATCTGAAGCAGTTACTAGGAGATCTTCTTCTTTAAGATTTTTAATAAATCTTGATACCAATTGAATGTAACTCCCTTCAAAGGATTAGATTTGAAAACAAGGAGAAGGAGTATCAGAGCAATATAAGTAAAGCATGATATTAAAGAAAATATTCAAAGCATCATATATATATAATGATAACAAATCTTTGGATACTCTTCCTAAATGTTATTCCCCCTTAAAAATATGCATTCATTTGATGAATAAAATATGAAAGCACATGCATCAAGATTTAAAATTTTCAAGATATTCATGATTTTTAAAATACAAAGAATTGATTATTCAAAAACTTTTAGCATGATTTACAATCAATTTGAAATGATTTGATATCCATACAAATACTAGAAATAATTTAATAGCAAGTCTAGCTACTAGAACAAGAGTTTATCAATATACATACCTTCTTCTTAAATATAACCCTTAACTACCAGTTCTATACTTGTTCTAAATCATTTTTAGCTTAAGTATAGATGCCAAAAAAATGAAAATACATAAATCATAACATTTCACTTGAAATAATTTAAAACTATATTAATCAAAATCAAGTAAAAGTCTAATAATTACAAGTTTAATCATCAGAGTATGAAATCTATCAATATCAAAAGGTTCATGATCACAACAAATGACTATTAGTCTAAACTTGATTCTAATTAAACAATTTTCAAAGCAATATGCAACTTTAAAAGTATTTTTCATGAAGTAATTTAAGATACATTAATCAAAATCAAGTGAAGGTCGTATAATCATAAGTTTAATCATGATAACATGAAATTCATCAATATCAAAAAGTTCATGATCATAACCAATAACTATAAATCTAAACTTGATTCTAATTAAATATTTAAAATAATTTTTCAAAGTAATTGATGCAACATTTATAATAAATATTCAACTACATTTTTAATTATGGAAGGAAATGTTTAGAATTTACCAATATATATAATCCTTCCTTTATTATTTAGTCCAAAATGTAGCTTGTCCACTTCTTTATGTTACCCACTTTTCAAAAAATTTTATTTTTTCATGTTGGGCTGCAAAACATTCCTGTAAAATAAAATAGGTAGATAATTTTGGTACCCAAACTTTCTTGGATCCTTTAGGATTAGTAATTATGATTCCTTTTGGAATCCAGACTTTTCTTAATTTACAAGGATATACATTATCCCTAATTTATAATATTTAAAACATGTATTATTGGAAGATGCATCAACAAAGAAATTCTTGTTTTTCAACTCAAGATTTTTGTTTTTCTTTAAAAGCTCATCATTTGATACAAAAATCTTGGATCTTCTAAGAATTTCTATTTCATTTAATAAAACATTTTTTTCATTTGAAAACTTATTGCATAACTCTTTCAAATCAAAATTTTCTTTTTCTAATTTTTTTTTCTTTAGAAAGATTATTCTTATCACTTTCTAAAACATCAATCTTTATATTTAGATCATGGTTTTCATTGGCAAGATTGGTGTTCTCAAGAGAAAAAGAATCTACATGTCTTTTTAATTTCTTGTGCTCAATTTTTAATATTTTATATTCATGCACAAGATCATTAATTGCATCATGTAATTCATCAAAGGTAAAATCATAATCATTTTTAGAACATACATCTTCCTCATTTGCTATGAAGCCCTCATTTGCCATGAAGTAAAGATTGGCAACTTCTTGTTCATCATTCAAACTTGAATCTTCACTATCGCTCCAAATTGCCATCATTGCCTTGAATTTTTTTTGGCCTTGAGGGCTATTATCTTCTTTTTCTCTTGATCAGCAACCACTTTTTTTTGCTATAAATTCAACTCATGGATCATGAGTGAACCAATAAGCTCCTCCAAAGGTAGGGTATCAATATCTTTGGCTTCTTGGATCGTCATTACCTTTGGATTCCATGATATTGGCAAAGATTTAAGAATTTATTAACCAAATCAGCATTAGTATAGACTTTGCCAAGACTTTTCAAATCATTAACATTAGTCATAAATCTGGTATACATATCAGATATAGATTCAAAATGTAGTATTTCAAACATTTCAAAAGAATGAATAAGCATATTAATTTTAGTATTTTTCACTTGAAGAGTACCTTCACAAGTAATTACACTTATTGGAGAGTTTCGGCCTTCGAGAGAAAAGCCGATCATGGGGAAAGGTTGGGTAGACCCATGATGCTGATCTCCCTTCCCTCGGGACCGATGACTGTGTCTGGAGGTGGCTGGCGGGTGCCCCACCTGGAAGGTCGTATCCTGGAAGTTCTGAACCATGGTTATAAGAGCATCAACTCAGTTCAGAAGAGCTTCGAACTGCTGTTGTCCCATAATAAGTATGGGAGGTGGGATATTATTTTTCACCAGGGGATCATTCCTCTGAGAGGGAGGACAACCCCTGCTTGTTGAGGCATTTTGAGTTCTTCCTTTCTCCATCAGGGCCTCTTCTCACTCTCCTTTCTTAAGGAGGGGAGCTACCAATAGATGGTTGATTCGAGCTACTGCGGACTGCTTTCCCCTTTCTGGCATGCCAATCTGTTGGTGTAGAACCTTCGTCGACCGGGCGGAGCTGCTAGATTGCCGATTCGCTCCTCTGGATACCTGCAAAACAGGTCCTTGATCGGATTTTCTCCGGTGGGGGACACTCCAATGCTTAAGTTAGAAAGGTTCTAGCAACAGAATAGAAAGTTTTTTGAGAAGGAGAAAGAAAGATGGTGAAAATATTCTCTTGCCAGGCTTACCTTGAGTATCCCCTTTTACTAATATTTATAGTGGTTGTCATGCCAGTGTATAGTTAGGCTCATCCATCTATGGTTAGGATGGGGTTAATTAACTTTACCCCACATATAATCATAAGTGGTTGCCAATTGATTCTGGCCGGTCTGGAATCGTTGGAATTGGAGTTAGTGGCCACATGGCCACTCCGATATGGTTGCGATTGGAAATGGCCACGCGATCGATCGTAACAACCGTATCCACGTTCGAAAAATTGAGATCAACCAGAGATTCATTTCTGGACCTCTTCTTCAAGAGGGACCGATGTTGAATCGGCGGAATGTCTTCGGGTTTATCCTCTTCGGAACAAGCCGAAGACATCTCCGTCATTTGCATCCGAGCTTTTTCATTCGGAGTGGGTTGTGAAACAAAGCTGGCATCATCTTCATACCAGTCTTATTCGGATCGGCCTTCTTCGGTTGATGTGAAGGAGACTGGTCAGTAGCCGGTCGTGGAGGTACTTTTTGGAACCAACGCCTTTGGCTAAGGCCAAAGATTGATCCCATGATATGACCAGGGTGGTGATGCGGAATTGTCGCTTCATCTATCCACACAGCTTCTTCCAGGCGCTTTGGTTTAGACGTCCGATTCAGAAAGAATTTGATGAGCGGTTGAACCGATAATTAACTTGTACTAAACTGATATATCACAACAAACATCAATATGAACGAAAGCTAGCCTCCATTTTACCATGTATATTAGGCATGCTCATATTAAAAATTCTGTTAATGAAGATTTTATTATCAAAGTTTCTACAAATAAAACTTTACTATTTACAGCAACATGAAATGGGAGTAATACCATATGATAATTTTTTAAATTTTGATCTAATAGAGAGCTACAGCAAGTATCGGTGAGCCACTAATTATTTTATGAGTATTTTGCGCCGTTTAACTTTCTTGGCGATGAGTCGGAAGAAGATAAGCCCACCAATTGCGAAATAATACACCATGAGGTCATCACGGATGTCACTAGAACAGATATTCTAATATATTATTCATTCGGATTTGAATGAGACAATTTAAATTTAAATTAAATAATAATAGCTTCGATGTTGGGTTCAAAATTTACAAACTGATTAATTTTGATTTCAGTTATATTTTTTTATCATTCTTTCATTTAAAATCAAACCTGGACATTGAACTTGAAACTTATATTCAGTATTAATTTAAAATACTAACTCCATGAAAATGACTGTGTTATTATTTTTAAATATATTTATTAGATAAGTTAGTACATATATGGATGATATTTTTAAATTATCTATTTATATATAAAAATTATGAAATGAACAAAAAATTAAATAATTTTTTGTTTTTTTTTTTAATTTTGATTTTACCATTCTTTTCATAAAAATTATAATATTTTATTTCGAAAAAAAATGTTCAGTTTCCATTTTCATTATGGAAAGTAGCACCGAATTTTTTTTTTTTTTTTTTTTTTTTTAATATAGTTTTTTTAGTTCCGATGTTTTTATTAGTCGTCCCGTTGACATCTTTGAAGCTTATCCGGCTTCGGCCAATGAAGACTAACCAAAGCAATCTTATCTCCTTACCAGAAATCATTGAAACTGATGAAATTGCCCAGAGGGACCAAAAACCGAACCAACATGGGTATCATCCTCTACGCGGCCATCTTCTTGGCGATCCTCCTCCTCCTCTTCGCCCGAGTCGACCGAGGCAAGAAATCGCCACCTCGTCCTCCCTCTCTCCCCGTGCTTGGCCATCTCCACCTAGTAAAGAAACCTCTCCACCGCTCCCTCGCCGCTCTCTCCGCCAACTACGGCCCGATCATCTCTCTGCGCTTCGGATCCCGGCCTGTCCTCGTAATCTCCTCGCTCGACGCCACCGAGGAGTGCTTCTCCAAGAACGATGCCATCTTCGCCAACCGCCCCCGCTTCCTCGCCGGGAAGCACCTCGGCTACAATTACACCACCATCGTGTGGGCGTCCTACGGCCACCACTGGCGGAACCTACGGCGAATCGCCACCGTCGAAATCTTCTCAACGGCTCGACTCCACTCGTTCTCCGGTATACGGAGGGAGGAGGTCATGGTCTTGATTAGACGGCTCGTTAGCGACTACTCCAACAACGGGGACGGGTTTCGGAAGGTGCAGCTGAAGAAGAGGTTCTTTGAACTAACGTTAAACGTGATGATGAGGATGATCGCCGGGAAGAGGTATTGTGGGGAGGATGTAGAGGACTCGGAGGAGGCCAGGAGGTTCCAAGAGATTGTGGAGGAGACGTTTGCGTTGAGTGCCGCGACCAATCCTGGTGACTTCCTGCCAGTCCTCCGATTTCTGGATCATCGAGGGGCGGAGAGGAAGTTGGAGAGGTTGCAGGAGAAGAGGGATGCCTTCATGCAGCGACTGATCGATGAGAATAGAAGGAGCGATGGTTGTTCTTTCTCTGATGAAGAAGAAGTGGCAGATGGAGGAGCGGAGGGAAGAAGGAAGACCATTGTTGATGTATTGCTGTCTCTCCAACGAGGTGATCCTGAATACTATACGGATGAAATTATCAAAGGGCTTCTTGTGGTAAGTTACACCTTCACAAGTTAACTATCAGATTTCTGTGACAACATTGATTGTTTCCATCAATAGCATGCATGCATGCATGCTATTTGAATTAGTGGAAAATTCTCGGATTGTTTAGGATTTTTTCTCGGCTGCAATATCTATTGTTTTGGATCGAAGAGGTATATATATATATATATATATACATATATATAGTTGAATTATCAAAAAAATATGCATTTTTTTCTAATAGTATTTACAAGTCTTCGAATTCATAATATTCCTTTGGATTATGAACATTTTTTTTTTGAAGGAAATATTATGGAGGCCGCAGCCACTTGAATGTTATCAAAGATTTTTTTTTTTTGATTGGAATTAGTCTTTGTGCCACTCTTTTCTTTTAGCAAATAGAGTTTCTAGGATAAAATATTGGATGGTCCCCATGCCACCAGCTCTTCCTCTCTCTAAAGGAAGACCATAGACTAATCGTGTATCCCAAGGTAACACTAATCGTGCATCAATCAGTAACACTAATCGTCCATCAGGAACACCAATCGTGTATCCCAAGGTAATGACGGTAGACACAAGCTTATTAGATGTTTGAAGCCCTGTAACCAAAGAGAATCTTGGAGTTGGAGATTAAGGTTGAACGAGTCCAGCGTAGACGTTCCAAACCTTAAAACAAGAGCCTCTTGGCTAGAGACAAATGTGGGATAGTCCGAGGCACTAAAAATCCGTTTAGGTAGCAGACCACCTCGTCTTCTTTCTCCGGGTAGCATCTCATCTCTTAACCGGCCTTCACCTCTCATATCCTCCCCTTTTCTAGAGGCCTGAAAAGATGTCCTTCTGTGCTCAACATCTTAGAAATTGATAAAAGTTAACACCAGTTCTTTGTGTCATTGTCTTCTTATATTAGCCTTCACATAGCCTTTTATATATGTTTAGTCCATATTCACCTAGTGATCTTCTTTTCGCACACATGTACATGTGTGGGGCAAGGATTAAATTTAAAATGAATATTGAAATCAAAGACTAGTAAAAGTTTCGGTCCACTCATTAAAGAACAGATGGAACATAAGGAAAACAATTAATCTAGAGTGGACCTTAACCTGCCCTTAAAAATATATATATGTGGCAGTATAGTTTGTGGTAGCCCACGATCTCGTGATTGATGGAGAGAGAGTGAAAACTGTTGCTGTCAAATTACTCTTCATTAGAACTCGAACAGTGCCTGAGGATCTCCTGGGCTTCTTTGATAGGAATGGGGTGCTGCTCCTAGCGACTCTTAGGTGGAGACATGCAAGAATAGTCCCTGGATCGGGATTTCTAGTGAAAGACCCTCCGACGCTTAAGTCAGTAAGGATGAGATAGGCTATAGCAGTTGGAGCTGAGAGCAATGTTTAGAAAGTTGACTAAATGAGCATTTTTAGAATTGTATCAAAACATGCCTTGTCGGGGATCCTTTCTTATCTATTTATAAAGTTACACGGGATAACTAAATACTGTTAGGAAAGTAGCCTTCTGTGATAGTCATAATAGATTTCAAGTAGGATATCGGATCCTATCCTCTAGAATTTTTTCCATTGAGATCATGGCCATTGAGGTTAACCTGTCCACTACTACTTCTATTAGGATGGTTACAACTTGTTGACCATGATCTCAACAGGAATAGCTAAAATTTGTCTACTTTTATCACTTATTTGGGCATCAGGGACTCCGAATATCAAGGTATTTGCTTGGTGCCAACGAAGAGAGGGGGCCTGAATGCTGCATCCTATTGCACCTAACTAAGTCTTGTTAAGGTAGTTAATCGGGACTGAGTAGTTACTCGATAGGCCTGTATGAAGGGATTTTGTCTGTTGGGCTTGACTGCTTATAGTCTCTCAGTATAGAGTTTTGCAGCTGTTCGGTGTAGTGGTTTGTTGCCTAGTGGATCATTAGTCGATGGTTGTCGTCTCCTTACTTGGAGCTTGGTCGACAAACCAAAAAGAGTTGCTTCTCAAGGCCGAATAAGTAATTGCTATAACAGTTGCCCCTTACTTCCAAGTTTGGAACGTTACCAAGTAAGTTATTCAAATTTTATTATTTTTAGTGAAAGAAGTAAGTACTCCTTCGATCTTGAGAGTTGGGCAGACTTTTCATCATTTGAGCATTCATTGGCTCCTCGAAAATCATCGACAGATATTTTGTCATCTCAATAATGATATGCAGGTGAATCATTGTGCAATGTTTAAAATGACTGCACAATAACTCCTAGAGTAGTTGGCAATTTATCCGATCTTTCTCGACCAATAGAATCATGTTACATGGCCTGATAACTATGACATTTAAATGATTTGCATGGAACCTTGCATTGAAAATCAATCGATCAGTTGCTTTTTTGAAGCAACGTGATGTTGCCACCTAGGGTTATGCAACATGTCAAAATCTGGTAGTCTCGAGTGAAATCAGGATTTTGATCCTAACCGTTGAGTTGGGTATAAATAGAACTTTCACTGCCATGGTTCTTTTACTATTGCTATCTTATTGTTGCTACTTGTGAGGTCGAGTTTGCAGAGATAGAGAAAGATAGAATAAGAAGAAGCCTGGGTTATAGTTCCCTAGGTTGGTCTTCTTGGCCTTCTTGTTTTCTTCTTATGCCATTTTGAGTGCTCTCCTCCATAGAAGTCCTATGGGGTTTCCATGGTGGTTATTTCATTTCCCTGCTGTTCTTGGTTTCTTTGCCTTCTACCTTCATCTAGTTCTTGAGTGAAGGAATTTTCTTAGATTTTTCTTCAATTTTCTCCTTTCTTTTAATCCTTCCCTTGTTTGCTTGAAAAATATCTTCCACCAAGGGTACAAGTCACTCGGTGAGTAATGTATTTGGGCTGCAAGAGTCTCAGGGCTCTTCCTCGGGTGGGAAGAGCCCTCGAAACTCGGGAAAGATGAGGGTCCTTGCCCCTCGAGTATGTTCTTGGGCAAGGTGCCCTAGCGGTCCAAGAGCCATCTCAATCAGCCCGATGGCTGAGGTATGCACTATGACTGAAGCTGATTTTCTCAAAATCTGTAATTATCAATTCATGGATATTTATTACCTTCATCTCTTGGGGTCAGAAGATCGAGTAACTTCTTCCCATTAACTGATAGACCATGTACAATGTTGATCTTCATGCCGGTATGTGGTTTTCCTTTCATCCCTTCATCTTGAATATCCTTGACCTTTACTAAGTAGTCCCTATCAGCTTACTTCAAATTCCTTCCACATCTTAGTTTCTTTCATAGTTCTTTGCCATTTCCTTGAAATTCGAGTCTGAATGTTTTTATTCAAGGCCTTCTTCATGTTAAAGAGGCATCTTAAGGCAAGAGATTGGTGATTTCTCATCCCTCACCATGGGCATGCCTATCTTCCATCCACCATTGGAAGAACAGGTTCTTTTTTGTTACTTCCAAACAAGCATGGGGAGCTCACTGGGTCTGGAGACAACCAAGCACCTCCTCGAAAAAGAATGATCAGATCCTCAAAGAGGACAAGGAAGGTTTCTTCAAACTGTATAGTATGGAGGTTCCTCCCCTATGGGAACTCCTCACCGAGCATAGTGAAGTCACTTGGTAAGTTTATATTAGTAACTTCTTTTCTTACTCAAGCTTGAGTTTTTTACCAAGTCAATTACTTATCTTTTGTAGGCATGAAGAAGGTCGTGGCTGATAAGTTTTGGGAGGTTGCCACCAAGAAGAGGGCAGCCCTGAGGATGATCGTTTGAAGAAGGCCATCGTGAAGCGGCCATGCTCGGGGCTCTCTGTCAAGCCCCTTCTACTATTGCCAAGGTGCCACTACCTTAGATGAGGGATGCTACCATGAGAAGTTCCACCAACAACAACAAGGAGATGGAAATCATAGCGGCTCCCCCAACTTCACCTCATGCTGCATCCTCCAAGTTCCCAACTTTGATTCCATCAGTACCACCAACTGCACTAGTGATGGTGGTGACCTCCTGACTTTTTTGGCTCCAAGGATGATCAAATCATCTCAGAGAACTTCAGGACATAGGACATCTATCACCCACGCCAGGGAGGGTGACAGGTATGTTCATCGGGTGCATATCAAGGAGGATGACTCTATCCTGCATGATGCTTGGGTCACTCAAGAACTATCAAAGTTGATGCTTCTTCCTTGGGACATGGAAGAGCAGAGATCTCACTCTCTAAGTGATGTGATATTCGATGTCTACCAGCAATCATTGGGGTAGGTATTCCTTCATTATATTTTAGCCAATATATCGATGTTGAGTAACTAACTTAGCCTTTCTTGTCTTCATACAGTTTCTTCACAACATGATAGCCATGCATAGGGCACTCACGAAGTATGCCGACCTCAACATCTCTTGGGAAGCCTGGCTGAAAGAAGCAGAAGAGCTGGTGGTTAGATGTGACTGGTGCCTTATGGAGGCTACTGAGTGAGAGTCAAAATTAGAGGAGGAGTTGGTCACCCACCATGACTCCCATAATGCCCGAGAGACTAGTATTTGGGACTAGGAAGCCCGAATAGTTAAGAAAGATGGAGCGCTCGTCCTGAAGCGAGCTTGGGCAATCAAGGTGGAAGCCCGATTGACTCGGATCAAGAGCCTTTTCTGCCTGGCCAACAAGAAAGTCAAAGTTATCGAGGAAGGGGATGTATCTGCAGTTATCCATGCAGTGGTGCAATACAAGGAGTCAAGTGACTTCGTGAATGACACCATCGAAGTCGGAGCAGATGCCTTTATAATTAGGTTCATGGACTACAAAAATAAAGTGGCAAGACCTTCCTAGCACTTGACTTGAGTAAGATTTTGGCACCTGGGGAGGTCGAAAGAGGAGAGGAAAAGAGGTGGCCAAATAAAAAGCTGTCGGGGCTGATGAAGTAGCCATCAAAGTTCTCGGACTAAAGGTGATTGTGCTGGAGATCCCAAAGAAGAAGCTGCTACTCCCAAAGCTTATACTTAAAAAATTTCCTTCTTCTTTTTGTACTTTCTTCTTCCTTGGATTTTTGAAATCTATCTTTTTGTAATAGCAACTTTGAAATCAATGAAAGTTTACTTTTGTCCTTCAGTGTTATCTTTGTCTGAATATCTTCAATTCTCACTGAGTAACTTAATCGGATAACGAACCTTTAAATGAACAGTAACCTTCATAGTAACTGAATGAATCACCTGATACATAGGACTTTAGGAATATCGTGAATCATAGGAAGTTGATTGCTATCTGACTATCCATCTCGATGATCAAGTATCAATCAATCGATCTAGAGTCTTTGTATCCAAGTTAGTCTTGTGGACATGAGTGAACTTTCACTAAGCCTTTAGTCAGGCGAAAGCCTTAGCCAGTGCTTTCATCATGAGTTTGGACAAGTAATCCAGCTATGACAAAGCGATAGATCTTGCTCAAGTCACTTGGTCGATCAAGAAATTTGCCATGATAATTTGCATGATGCATCCCGAATGTAGGAATAGTACCTCTAACTATAGAACTTGTTCAACTATAGAAAGTTAGTCACCACTTAAGCATAATAACACTTTTTATGAAATGAATGAGTATCAGTCAATCACCAAAAGAGATGATGGACCATCTGTTAACTAGTTGTCAACTGGCAAGATGAGAGTAAGACCACGAGTAAGAATGGAGTGAGACCTTGAGTAAGATGGAGGTATGGGAATGTAGCCATCTATCGATCTATTGTTAAGCGATCGAAGGGGAGTGAGATCTTGAGTAGGATGGAAGTGTGAGAATACAGCCATCCATTGATCAATTATTAAGAATGGGAGTGAGATCTAAGATAGAGATTTGAAAATGCAGTCATCTTCTTCGATCGAGTGTTAGTCGACCATATAAAATAAGATTCAAGATAGAGTTTATGAGAATGCAGCCACTTTTTTGACTAGGTGTCAGTTAACTAGATGGGAGTGAGATTCGAGATGAAGGTTGAGAACATAGCTATTTTCTTTGACCAGCTATTAAGCAATTGGATGAAACTAAGACCTGAATAAGATGGAGGTTGAAGACACATCCATCTTTTTTGACCTGTTATTAAGAGGCTAGATGGGAGTGAGGCCCAGATATGATTGAGGTTGAGGACGTAGCTATCTTCTTCAATTGGTTGTTAAGCAGTCAGATAGAAGTGAGACCTGAGCAAGATGAAGGTTGAGAATATAGCCATCTTCTTCGATTGGATATCAGTCGACTGGATGGATGGGAGAGCGAAGACTGAAGTTGTGAGAATGCAGCCATCTTCTTCAACCGGATGTCAGTCAGCCAGATGACTCGGTGAGCTCCAGCAAGAATGATGTTGGACAACTAAGATTTCAAACATCAAAATGAGATCTCTAGAAACATTGCTGAATAAAATTTCTTTATATTGCTGAATGAGAATTATTATATCATTGATAATACATTCGAAAATTTTTGGTATTCCAAGTTTGAAGGATAGGTATCCCATTGAGATCTTCTATCCTTTAAGCTCCTTAATGAAGGGCTTCAGTTAGTCGATAAGATCCTTCCTAATTTGAAGATAGGTTGCCATGCTTGGTGGGCCTTAAGACTTTTGCATATCATATTACAAGATCTCTTGGATAAAGAGTCTTCAGCCTTACTAGAGAGTTGTAATACCGGGCAACTTGTTATCAGTATGCCACCATTTATAGCTGGGCCTAGTTTTGAGTTGCCTCCAATAGATCAAGATTAGCTCCTAGTTAGCTCGAATTACTTGACTTATCAAAGTACTCAACCTGCATAGTCAGGAGTCCGATCTTGACTGAGATCACTATTTTGGTGTCGAAGGTTAAGTTGAAGGGAGTCTCATAATTAGTTAATGTTCAATAAGTTGTATGTATGCCATAGTACTCTAGATAACTCCACCCATCTGTCTTTGACTTTATTCAGTTAAGTCCCAAGCCCTTGAAAGATAGTCTGATTTGTGACTTCCACTTTTTCATTTAATTGAGGATATCTAATAGATGTAAACTGGTGTTGGATATGAAATTTGACACACAAATCTTGGAATGCCCGGTTATTAAACTGTCAACCATTGTCAGTATCAATGACATAGAAAAGACTGAATTAATAAATGATAGACTTCCAAAAAAAGTTTTTGACTTTGTTTTAGGTGATGTATACCGAAGGTTCTATCTCCATCTATTTAATGAAGTAGTCGATGGTGATGATGAGAAACTTCTATTAGTCAATTTTTAAGGAAAATGAACCGAGTATGTCCATTCCTCCTAGATGAAGGATCAGAAAGAAAAGAGCTAAGCCAGTTAGCTTATTAGTTTCTACTGATGTTAGCATAGCATTGGCACTGGTTGTCGACATAGATATGGTATTTCCAAACCTCAGAAGGCCAGGAGAGGAGATATAGTTCAACCCTCCACAATCTTGAGATCCAGGTTTTGATGCCTTGAGGACTCGAGGTCCAGGTGAATTGGGTCTTGAGAGGGCTAACCTAAGTTTGGGTCCACGAGGGTGAGTGCATGGTAAGACATGAGTGTACATGGACTTGAGTGAGTGAATTTAGATTGGGTTTGCCTAGGGAGTTAAGTTGGTTCACTTGAGTGCATTGTATAAGTCTACATATACATTATATGTAACCTAATTGATGAGGAATGAAACCCTAACTTCTTCCTAACCTTTCTCCCCCTCTCTTCCTAGTTTTCATGCCATCCAAGTTGTAGCAAGGAGTGCATGTCACCCAAGAAAGTAGAAGGGGGCACGCATAGGTTCTTCATGCGCACCCCCCTTTTGAGCATAGAAAGTCCCTTCTCCCTGGGACTCTCTCTTCCTAGTGCTCAAGATTTGTGGACAAGGGTTTCCACATCCAAGAGAAGGCTTCAAGCCTCTAGTTTTCCATGAAGAAGAGGAGAGGAGATATGCCAAAGGACAAGAAAAGGGTCACGTGCACTAGGAAGTTGTGCGGCAAGGAAGGTTATGCGCTAGGAGTTTGAGTCCTTTAAGACTCTCTTTCATCTTGCCACCTAGAAGTCCCCATGCATGAGGAAGCTTGAGATCTGATCAAAAATTAGAGGAGGTGTAGAGGGGCTTCTAAGGTAGGTACGAGCTAAGGAAGAACACAAGGAGATGAGCACAGGCAAAGCTTGCTAATGGGAGATGCTGTCATGGAGTTCCTATCACACAAGAACTCCTCCTCATCCATGATTTCAGGTCTAGATTGTTAAGCCCCAAGGATCCACGTCTCTAGCCCTGGTTCCTAGGATGTTGGGCATGGGAGATTAGATTTGGAGGTGTATCCCAAGTCTAAGTGAAGCAAGGGATGTGAACTAGGTTGCTACATCAACATTCTTGGTGCACAACGATCTAGGACATGGCATTTGCTATTCCTAAAGAGTCTGGATTGTCATGAACTCTTATGGAGAGCTCCTTCACTAGTCTCCTCAAATCCATACAAATGCACAGTAGCCCTTTCACTAGTTGCATCTCCGAACAAGCTCCATAGCATCCTCTTGCCAGTAGATCCCTACCTTAAATCTCTTTAGGCCAGGGACCTACCCTCTAGATGATTTTTGTAAATTTCTTCATGAATCTCGTGAAGTACATAGTTGGCTTTAATGGATCACAGGTACTTGAGTAACTTGAATGAGAAAGACCTTTTATGGAGTTGTCCATCCATTAGCATAAATTAATAAGCTTTCCATTTGAATCTCTTTGCCTTTAAGTAATTGTTAGGAAGGATGCCTTTAGTAAGGAATTTGATGAATAGATCCATCCAGTTCGGTTCATGGGCAACTTATTGGACTATCTCAATTTCGTCAATGCTAAAAGCTTCTAAGTATTCAATGTAAGTCCAACTGAGAGAGTTGTCTACTGAAGTTACCAGTTGAAAGAGAGTGTTTGCCCGAGTATTCTTGATGACTACTTTTGAATTTGTCAGAATGAGTCTGGCTCTATTCTTTTGAGAGTTTGAAGTCCCATCTACATGAAAAACTAGGTCATCCCTGGGTCCAGTTACTCGGCAGGTACTTCCAAATGCTTGTTGTCCGACCATGTGTACTCGATGAGAAAGTTGGCTAATATTGGATCTTCATAGATGACCTCGGATGATAGGAGATGTTAAACTCATTAAATTTAATTACCCATTTGGTCATCCTCCCAGAGGTTTTAGATCATTGCAAAATAGCCTTAAGTGGTTGATCGGTTAAAACAATAATTGAATGAGCTTAGAAGTAAGGCCTAAGATATTGCACAGAGATGATTAGTGCATAAACTATTTTTTCAGTTTTGGAATGCCTGGTCTTTATATTATGGAGTACTCGACAGGTATAGTATATAGGTTTTTGGATCCTTTTGTCATCCACCCGAATAAATATGAAGCTTATAACTTCTAGAGATGTGGCAAGGTACAAATAAAACTCTTCTACAATTTCATGCTTGGAAAGCAAAGGGGAAGATCTGAGAAACTTCTTTAGCTACTCAAAAGCTTGTCGGTATTCCTCTATCCAGTTGAAGTTTTGCATTAATCATAAGATTTTGAAGAATGGCAAGCACCACTCAATCGATCTTGAAATAAACTGACTGAGTACATCGATGCATCCAATGAGTTGTTGCACTTCTTTCTTGGAAGTTTGGTGCTACATAATCGTTGTCATATACGGTCAAAAATAATTTACAAACTTAAACTATTGTTAGGACAAATTGAGATCATATTCTTAAGAGTTAGTTAGAGTTATGTTCACATTTAATTAGGATTTTTAGTTAAAATTCTAATTAAATTATAAAAGTTAGAAATAGAATATAATTAAACTAGAAATTAATTAGAAATTCTAATTAAATTGAAACTATAATTAACAAGCAAGAAATAATGTAAGATAAGTGTCTTAGAATTTTGATTTGATTTTTTTAATAAAATATAATTTAGTTTTTTATTACATAATCAATAAAAATATAATTGATATCTCGAGCATAACCTATGTTGCTGGGTACATACCTGCCCTTACGTAGTCATAGGATATTCAAAGTCTTAAACCCGAGTATAGCCTATCTTGCTAGGTATAAATCTATCCTTATATAGTCATAAGCTATTCAAAGACTCAAATTATATAAATAATTGAAATATCCTATAATCTAGATTATTAGCATAATCTATCTCATTGAGCATAAATCATATCCTTGGATCATAATACATCTCTACGTAGTCATAGATTATTCAAAAATCTAAATTATAGTTCAATCAAGAAGCATGATACTTAAAATAATAAAAAAGAGATTTATTCATGTAAGTATAAATCATTACAATCAAGACTAATTACATGAAAATAAACTAAAATATAAAATGATAAAGAACCTTCTCTACTTTTCTAGAGATTTGGAGATCAATTGTGTATTGTATCTGATGTAGCCAGACCGCTGACATGGAGTCCTCCTCGAATCCAGCTGGTAGTCATACTGGCAGGGATTGCCATGTCAGTCCTGCTCCATTCTTCGAGCCCTTTCGTCGATGTGGCTCCCTCAGGGTCGAGCTTGTTGGGAAAAATGCATAGGGCATGAGCATGCAATTTAAAATTTTTTTCTAAATGCATGCCATAGCGGAAAAGGATAAAACTATTTTATCAAAGAATGTTAATCTAATTAACATTGCCCTATGTAGATCTTGATACATATGTAGAATAATGTATGTATGAGATCCAAGATAAACAGTCAGGAAATGCATAAATAAGCTATTGGTCCTTGGTATTTCTCAAATACTTAAGGATGTTCTTAACAACTTTCCAATGAACTTCACTTGGGTTAGACTGATATCTGCTTAATACTCCTAGTGAGTATGCCATGTTTGGTCTAGTACATAGCATAGCATACATAATAGAATCCACTGTCGAAGCATATGGAATATACTCATACGCTCTCTTTCCTCAGGTGTTGTCATACAATCCTTCTTGGAAAGAGTAATTCCATGACCTATCGAAAGATCGCCTCTTTTGAAATTCTTCATGTTAAACTGCTTCAGCACAATATCTATATACGTAGATTGGGATAGTCCCAGAAGCCTCTTAGATCTATCTCTATAGATCTTCATACCCAGTATGAATGAGGCTTCATCCAAGTCTTTCATAGAGAAATGAGATGAAAGCCAAACCTTTATTTCCTGTGATGCTAGAATGTCATTCCCATTAGGAGAATGTCATCCACATACAAGACAAGAAATACAACTATAGAACTGTTTACCCACTTATATACACAAGGTTTCTCTTCATTTCCAACAAAGCCATACGTCTTGATACACTTATCAAAGTGCATGTTCCAACTCCGAGAAGCCTGCTTCAGTCCATAGATGGACCTCCAAAGCCTGCACACTTTAGACTCATCTATGGATGTAAACCTTTCAGGTTGCATCATATACCCCTCCTCTTCCATCTCACCATTTAAGAAAGTTGTTCAGACATTCATTTGCCAGATTTCATAATCTAAATGTGCTACCAAAGAAAGCATAATCTGAATGGACTTGAGCATTGCCACAGGGGAGAATGTCTCGTCATAGTCAATACCATAACGCTGGGGATATCCCTTGGCAACCAGACATGCTTTATAGGTCTCCACCTGTCCATCTGCACCCCGCTTTCACTTGAAAATCCACTTGCATCCAATGGATTTTATCCCTTCATGTGGATCAACCAATGTCCATACATTATTGATTTTCATGGACTCTATTTCGGATTTCATGGCTCTTAGCCATGATTCAAAATCAGACCTTGAAATTGCATCCAAATAGGTGATCGGATCCTCGTTGTTCTTATTGAGCTCAACAGGATCACCTCCTGGACCAAGAAATCGTAGTATCTATCTGGTTGACATGGTACTCTACCAGATCTCCTTAATTGATGCACTATGGACTCTGGATCTGATATAATCAAATCCGGCGCTCTATAGTAGCCTTAAAGTGAGAAGGCTCTTCTATCTGTTGAACTTCTCCAAGTTCAATATCAGAAGCTTGAGTGCCTTCACTAAGGTACTCCCTTTCTAAAAAGGTTGCTTTAAGATTGATGAACAACTTTTGTTCCTCAGGCAGATAGAAATAATACCCTTTGGATTCTTTAGGATATCCAACAAAAAGACATCATCAAACTTAGGTCCTAGCTTATCCATCTCTAAATGTCTGACATAAGCCGGACACCCCCAAACCCGAAGGTGAGAGAGAGTTAGCTTGTGCCCAGTCCATATCTTATATGGTGTTTTATCAATGGACTTACTTGGAACCCTATTCAGAAGGTAAGATGCTAACTCTAGGGCATACCTCCAAAAGGATTTAGGCGGACTTGCTAAGCCCATTATGGATTGAACCATGTCCAATAGAGTTCGATTCCTCCTTTCAGACATACCATTTAACTGAGGTATCCTGGAGGGGTCCACTGAGAGAGAATCCCATTCTCCTCAAGATAAGTCAAAAACTCACTAGAAAGGTATTCACCACCTCGATCTGATCGAAGGATTTTAATAAACTTTCCAGTTTGTTTTCAACTTCATTATGATAATGTTTGAACATTTCAAACAAATCAAATTTATATCTCATTAGGTAGACATAACCGTATCTCGAAAAATTGTTTGTAAACATAATGAAATAATCATATCTGCCTCTTGCACTGATATTCATAGGTCCACATACAACAGTATGTACCAGACATAAAATATCACTGGCTCTTTCACCCTTTCTAGTAAAAGGTGACTTGGTCATTTTTTAAAGAAGACAAGATTCACAAGTCAGCAAGGATTCACTCTCAGTGATATCTAGGAGACCATCTCCCACCAACTTATTTATCATATTCTTATTTATATGACTTAGCCTACAGTGCTAGAGATAAACATCACTGACTTTATCTAACCTAGGGCATTTATTACCAGTGTGCAATACAGTAACAGGCTGTGATAGTACATATACACCATTCTTGATTTATCCAATCATCACATTAGAACCATTCAACGTGATATTACAAATATCATTTTTTATAGATAATTCATAACCATCTTTGGCCATCAGGCCTACAGAAATGATATTCACTAGAAAGGAAGGACAAAAATGATAATCATTAAGAATGACAGTACAAGACTCGAAATTCAAAAAAATAGTTCCCAACACCAAAACTGGAGCTTGACTTTCATTTCCAACGTTCAAAAACCTTTCACCGCTTTCGAATCTCCAGCTAACTTGAAGTCTTTGCAAAGATTTGCAAATATGGTAAGGACACCCGGTATCCAATACCCAGCTAGTAGTGTCACAAATAGAGAAACTATAAGGATTTATCATATAAATACCTTGACAAGAAACAGGTTGTTGCTTTTCCTTCCTTGGCCTATTCGGGTCCAGAGTGGCAAGGTAAGCAGAACAGTTCCGCTTCCAGTGACCCAGCTTCTTGCAGAAGAAGCACTCTGCTTTACTCTTGTTAGCCTTCACCCTCCTAGTATGGCTTGGCCCGGCACTTTGCACCTTTAAGTTTTTCTTATTCCTTTTCTTCTTCTTCCCTTTCCCGAAGGGACGATGCCCTGCTCCAAAAGCTCCCACCAAATTTACTAATCCCTTGTTGAGATTGTGGTCCCTTTCATAAGTCTGTAGTAGCCCTAACATCTCATGATAGTTTACTGCAGACCTATTCATTCTGAAATTATCAAGAAAGACCTGATAGGAAGGGGGCAGAGATTTCAATATCGCATCCTTGCCGAGCTGCTCATGCAAAGCACATCCGAGTTTGCCCAAACGCTCAAATAACTCAATCATGTACATTACATGATCAGTTACCAAAACTTTATCATGCATGCACGTATTGTAGATGACGAAGAAGATCCGGTATCTCTCCATATCATCCGGAGTGCCAAAAGACTCCTTCAACCTTTGAAGAATCTCCTCTGGTTGGGCTTCCTCAAATTTGTGACTGAACTAGTCGTTCATCGTAGCCAACATAATACAACGTACCATGGTGCAGTCAGAGATCCACTTCTGATAAGTATCCCTAATAGTGCCACGAGCGTTGGGAGTTGGGATTTCAAGTACCAGATCTGTTATCACATAAAGGATTTGCTCGTGCTCCAGGATTATCTTGAGTTTTCAATACCAGTTATTGAAGTTGGGTCCAGAAAGTTTGTCATTATCTAATAATGACCGAAGCGATAAAGTGGTCGACATATCTGAAAAAGAAAGGACAACAAGACCTATCAGTATATGAATTATTTTAAATATCCTAAAGACATAGATTTTAGTCTATAGGTTTCTCCAACTATTGTACTCATACTGGTAGCCTCTACACTCCAATCTGAAGAATAACATTTATCCTTTAGCGGGTACTAGAATCCAATAGACTACACATAAGCCTAACTTTAGTCGGCCAACCCAAATGCATCTAAAGGTAGGTACAATACCAATTGCTTCTCCAAGCAATTCCTAGTAATCATTTTGCCCCAGGGGTCCTCACAATCAGCCTTTGGGCCTCCTATTGAAGATCCTAGTTAGGTCTAACCATTAACATGATCGAATTCAATGATTCTAACTAATCTATGATCAAGCCCGACTTTGGCCGGCCCACCTGACCATGTGTTAAGATAGTTGCACTGAGCCATCATATGTTGAATGGCAATTCCACTTGCCTGATGACCACCCGTTCTTTGGAACTACCGATGATCACCCAACTTATGAACTCATTACCAATCCAACTTAATGGGAAGCTAAGACTTAGATTATCACATAACTTAGTCTTTTTATGGACCTAATAATTTAGAGGATTTAAATCTTTATGACATATAAAAAGAGACATGGGCCTTGATCAAGAAAACATCCACCGAACACTTAGAGTGTTTAAAGATCAAATTGATCCATGGGCACCTATTAACCTTAGTTGACATAGGTCAACTCGAATCAATAGATAATCTAATCAGATCTGATTCACCATATTAGCTAGGTAAATAAGATCAAGGGATGGGTTAAGCCAAGTAAGCCTCTTGCCTTAGACACCAACCACGAGTTGCCTTAGACTTCAATAATTAACATATATATACATAAGTCGCACAACCGTCTACAGCCTAGATGATTGGCTTTGGAACATAATTTCCAACAGAGCCCCCGGTCAAAGTCGGGCTCCCCTTCATTTCTCGAGCCTCGAGCCCTTCTACCAGGGTGGCTCCCTCAAGGTCGAGCCCCTGGACGAAATCGAGCTCCTACTCCTCAAGCCTCGAGCTCTTCCACTAAGGTGGCTCCCTCAGGGTCGAGCCTCCGATCGAAGTCGGGTTCCCACCTCACTCCTACCTTGAGCCCTTCCTTCGGGGTGCTCCCTTAGGGTTGAGCCCCCGGTCGAAGTCGAGCTCCTGCTCCTCGAGCCTCGAGTCCTTCCATCGGGATGGCTCCCTTATGGTCGAGTCCATGATCGAAGTTGAGCTCCCACTTTACTCCTTGAGCCTCGAGCCCTTCCACCATGGTGGCTTCCTCGTGGTCGAGCCCTGGCCGAAGTCGAGCTCCTGCTCCTCGAGCCTTAAGCCCTTCCACCAAGGTGGCTCCCTCAAGGTCGAGTCCCTGGCTGAAGTCGAGCTCTCGCTTCGCTCGTCGAGCCTTGAGCCCTTTCATCGAGATGGCTCCCTCAGGGTTGAGTCCCCGGTCGAAGTTGAGCTCTCGCTGCTCTCCTTGAACTTTGAGTCCTTCCACCGGGGTGGCTCCCTTAGGGTCAAGCCCCGGTCGAAGTTGAGCTCCCGCTCTTCGAGCCTCGAGCCCTTTCATCAGGATGGCTCTCTCAGGATCGAGTCCCTGGTCGAAGTCGAGCTCTCACTGCACTCCTCGAACCTTGAGCCCTTTCATCGAGGTGGCTCTCTCAGGGCTGAGCATTCGATCGAAGTCGAGCTTTCGCTCCTCGAGCCTCGAGCCCTTCCACCGGGATGGCTCCCTCAGAGTCGAGCCTCCAGCTGAAATCGAGCTCTCACTTCTCGGACCTCAAGCCCTTTCGCCAGTATGACTCGCATAGGGTCGAGTCCCCGGTTGAAGTCAAGCTCCCTCGAGCCGTGTGCCCTTTGGCTGAGAAGGGCTACTTGGCTTGAGGTTGACCCATGGTCAAGGTCGGTCATCAAGCTAGTGCACGAGGTGGGATGCGACACGCCTCACGAAACCTATGAAGGGAGAGCACGCCGACCTACGAGGAGCCATCTTGTTGGAATACCTAGGTCCCTTCATGTCGCCAATTACACCAGTTGGAGAAGGATGCGCTAATCGAGATGTCGCACCCCTCCACTGACCGTCTACACCATCTTGAAGACGAAGGTTGCACTAGAGGGCTCGAGTCCTAGAGTGTCTACCCCCGAATCAAGGCTCTGCTAAGTTTTTCCAAATAGGGCATCCTACCAGGATGTCAGAACTCGCGATATAACTTCCGGCCATGAAGGAGGAAGGGGCTCGGGCACGATCCCCAAAGATCGCCCATCTATGACCTCACAATGTCCCCGAGGGAGGTGAGGAGGGAGAGGAAGAACCTGAGACTGGTAACGGGCAATACTTTTCATCTATAAGAAAGAGAGAGGGACTTCAAAGGAGGTAAGCAAGAACAGGTTGAGGAAAGGATATTAAGAAAGAGCGCTTTAAGGCTACCAGAGAACTCGTCGGAAGAGTCTCAATGGACACAGCCGCCATTGCTCGAGCTCTCCTCCTCCATCAAAGTTCTCACTCCATTCTTTCTTTCTAAACCTTGAACAGTGGAGACCAACTCGGGATCCACCTCGGAGGATCTGTTCTTCTAGATCGTCCCACGGACTTGACCATCAGAGTGCCCTCATCGAAATCCCTGGCATGGGTCTCCTTTCTTTTATAGGACCAGGTGCACGTGTCGGATACCAAGCGAAGGAGGCACAACCCGGTGCCACGTAGGAGTTGCGGGCCACGACGATCCAGGCGGCAACAATATCCATAAGCACCACCTTCAACGGGAGAAAGATGACGAAGAAGAGTCCCCAGCTTGCATCTCTCCGCTTGAAATACTTTTACATCATTAAAAAGAAGAAAAGAAAACTATAGTGGCTGCTTGGCTCTGCATCTCTGCTTAACTAATTGCTAGCTTCTCCTATGGCTACCCTTTAAATAGGGCTCAAACAAAACCCAATCCTAGTATAACTGAATCTTAGATTCCTCTTATACTTAGTCTTGAACTTGCCTGCAGCTTTCCTACTGTTGGATCCACATCAGAGGGTGTTAAAGTAGCTCAGACTATCCTATAATAGGTCAGCAAAGTGGTTGGCCGTCAAATTTTGCCTTAATTGGTTTTTTGATCATTGATTGGTGCACAAAACATGGCCAAGTTCACACATTATAGTCCTTCTACAAATTGGAAACTTCTCCCATCCTTCAAATTAAAGTCCTGAAACAATATCTGCCATCCGCCAGCATTGGACCATGCCAAAGACCAAGCAGCTTTCCATACACCATGTGAATGCAGAGTTTGGTGGATTTGTGGGGAGTTACAACACCTGGTGACCGAAACGATGTTTGGCGTGCCAAGTGGGAAGTGGACTACAAGAACACCGACTAGCATTTGGCACAACAGTGATGAATTATGGTGGCAGTAATGATGGTGACTCGAAAGGCAAAGATGACAGTGACGGGCAATGGTGATAGTGCTAGGGAGGAGGTGATGGTAGCAAGTTCTTCCCGTTCATGCCTCTTCGACTAATGGTGATATGGGATGCAGTGATGGTGATGAGAAGGTAGTGGCGATGGGGAAACAACAAGTGGAGATATCGACAATGATGGAAGATGGTGGCATGAAGAGAAGGCAACTGGTAATGGGGATGAAGTGGTGATAGTGATGGGAAGGTGGAAGATGGCCAGAGGTTTCATCCCATTCAAGCTCTTCTCCAGCTAATGACAATGGGGGAGTAGTGATGACAGCACAGGGAGCGACGATGTAGAGTGCTTTCACCCAGTTAGATCACGGTCCCCTTGCAGAGGTTGAACCAATCGGTCCATAGTGAGCTTGTTGGTTTTTTAAACGGATCTAGGCCATTTTCAATCCATTTTGGGCCTAATTTGGGCTTTAACTTGGGCTTGCCTTTGACATGGATTTCTGACTCTATTTAAGCTTTGATTTGAGTCCTATTTGATTCTGTTTGAAATGTAGATCGAGCTCTTTGTACCGGTATCATCTTTTCTATGAAATATAAATAAAAGTATCAATTCTTAAACAATGAAGATTAATTAGTATGTAAATTGATACTTTTATCAATATGTTTATAGAACTTGTCACTGTATATCGAGGATTGCTTAGATTTTCTTTAGATTTGCTTCAATACCTCACTTGATAATCATGAATCCAAGAAACTTGCTGACTATGATACTGAGAGTACACTTATTCGGATTTAGTTTTATTTGATATTGGTAAAGGGCGTCGAAGGCTTCCTCTAGGTTTTTTATATGGTTGGCTTTTTCGAAGCTCGTAACAAGTATGTTATCAACGTAGACCTCCATGTTCTGACGAATTTGGTCTTTGAAGATCTTGTTGACTAACCATTGACAGGTGGTTCCTATATTTTTTAAACCAAAATACTAAACTTTGAAACAAAAATATATTTTTTAGTGATAAATGTAGTGCTCTCATCTTCGGGAGCTAGCCATATTTGGTTGTAACCTGAGAAAGCATCTATGAAGCTGAGTAGCTTATGTTCAAAAGTGGCATCGACTAGCTGATCGATCTTCAATAATGAAAAGCTATCTTTTGGACATGCTTTATTTAGATCGATGTAGTTAATGCAAATTCTTTACTTTTCATTGGCTTTCTTGATCATGACAATATTTATCAACCAGTCAGGATAATTAGCTTCCCGAATAAATGTAGCTACCAAAAGTTTGTCAACTTCTTCATTGATGACATTCTATCTTTCGAGTGCAAGGTTTCTTTTCTTCTACTGGACCGGCTTAAACTTTGGATTGATGTTTAGCTTATGGGTGATGACTTCTAAGAGAATCCTGGGCATGTCAGATGCTAAATAAAGATGTTTGCATTCTACTTAAGGAGCTCTAATAATAGGTCCCATTCTTCTTCGGGTGGGAGGGCTCCAATTTGCATGACCTTTGTAGGATCATCCTTTAGTGGAAGGGAGAGTAGTTACTGACTGGTTCTCTCCTTTTCTCTAACTCTTTCTACTCTAATTATTTAGTAGTTGGTACCTCGTCAGCTTTTTACACTTTAATTGACACCAGGAAACATTATTGGACTAGTTGTTAATCTCCACGCATCTCTCCAACTTCATTCCTTGCTAGAAATCGGACGAGAAGGCATTTGGTTAAGATGACAGCATATAACCAATTTTGCCCTGACCATCTGAGAATGATATTGTATACTGAGGGTACCTAAACAATCTTGAATGTGAGAAAGATGGTGCTTTATCAATATGGAATCCCAGTAGTGACAGGAAGAGTAATTTCTTCTTCGATCTTAACTAAATTTCTAGAGAAATTGACAAGGATATAGAAACTCGTCTTAGTTGGTTAATAGATATATTCATCCAAACAAAAATAGCATAAAATAAGATATCAACCAAACTTCCATTATTAATTAGAATCCTCTTTACATCATGTTTTGCTATTATCATGGATATGATAATATCATCATCATAGAGATTTTGGATCTTGACTAAGTCTCCATCAACAAAAGAGATTACATTTTCACTCTCCTTTTTTTTCTGCATCTATGAAGAGTGCTCTGCTCCCTAGGACATCATTTCAACTCGGCTAGCTATATATTGATTGTCGATCTTAGCTTAAGTCTATTTCTGGCTAGAGTTATGAGCATGAGGCCGAGTTCCTCCATAGATATACTTTTCGAGATAGCCACATCGAACAAGATCTTTAATTTACTTTTTCAACAAAAAAAATAGTCTTCAATATCATGGCCATGACCTTGATGGAATCGACTGTATTTGCTTTTGCTATGAGAGGCCAAAAGCTTCATTAGGTATAGCCTTCACAAGAATTGCCTCCTTCAATTTCTATAAAAAAATTATATCTAGGGGCTAGAAGAGAAGTGTAGTTATTGAATTTGCCAGTAAAGTTCTTCAACTTGGGACTTGGTTGGCAAGATGAGTTGAGCTTCTCGCTCCGAGCTCCACTTGGGTCTTCTCGGGCTTGCTTCTTCTTCGGCTTCCCATCAATCTCTTATCGAGTGAGAGATCCCTCATCTTCACGAATGTACTTCTGCACATGGATCGGCATTTCCAAATAAAATTTAGAGAAGTTTTATCTAGAGAGTAGGTAAGTAGGAGGTGTAAAGTCTTCTTTTAAGGCCAGCATGGTCATAGACTCGTCCAAGTGGTAGATCTCTAATGTGGCTACCTTGAATCGGGCCACGTAGTTCTTTAGGGACTCTTCATCTTGTTGTTAAATAAAGACAAGACTATTGGGCTCTCATAGCATCTTCCAACTTGTGTTGAAGTAAGCCACGAACTTTCTTTCCAGCTACTTCAAGGAGTAGATTCTCCTCAGCTCGAGTCCAGAATATAATGCTCGGGCCATATTGCGAGGAGTGGCTAGGAAGGCAATGCAAAGTAAGGTGTCAAAGGTGCCTTGATTTACATGAAAGATTTATAGCTCTGTAGATGATCCAGCAAGTCAGTGATACCATCGTAGGGCTCTATTAAGACATCTTGAATCAAGTAGGAGTTGGTTCCTTTAAAATTTGGTGGAAAAGAGGGGGATCTATATTGAACTCTATCGAGTCCTAGCTCCCTCCTTGAAGATCTGCAAGTTGGTGGTTAATGTCGTATAGCTTGTGATCATAATTATCGAGACATTGTTCAGTTAGTCATTGAATAGTTTTGTCAGTAAATCCTTCCTACAAGGATTTGGATGAGGAATGAGGATGCTTCTCCCACTTTAGCTCCCTTTCTCATCACAGATCCTTGCACTAGGGCCTCAGTGCGTAGAGAGAGACCACGACTGATGGGCAGCATGTCAATGAGAGGACCTCTCACAGGAGGGCCGGTGACTTGCTCGGCAAGGTGAGCGAGAACGTGATCAATGAGAAGTCCATCAGTGATGACATCTCCCATGGGGAGACCAATAGTTGGAGTGAGTAAAAGTAGCAAAGGGGGCAGCTGGGACCTCCAGCTGCTGCTGCTTCATCCTAGGATATTACTGTGACAGCCTCTATACTACCATGGCCAATACTTAAACCTGCTATGCTAGAGTAGTGAGTTGGTCTTGCTAGGTAATTGATGGTGGAGGCTAAGGAATCAGAGGCTCCAATGCCTAGCTAGAGTGCTCTTCATGATGCAAAGAGCATCTAGTATGGCTAGTACAGATGTTTTGCATTAAGTAATCACCATTGGGCTCTAATCTCCAAGATCTTCTTCTGGATACTGTCCCCTACCGGGCATGCCAATTAGTTACTGTCAAATCACTCTTCACCGAAACCTGTGCAATGCTTGAGGATCTCTTATGCTTCTTCGATAGGAATGGGATGCTGCTCTTGGCAACTCTTGGATGGAGACCTATAAGAATAATTCCTAGACTAATATTTTGATAGGGGACCCTTCGATGCTCAAGTCAACAAGGATGAGATAGGCTATAGCAGCCAAAGTTGAGAGCAATGATGAGAGAGATGACTAAATGAGTATTTTCAAGGTGATATCAAAACGTACCTCATCGAAGGTGGTCCTCTCTTATCTACTTATAGAGTTACATGGGATAACTAAATGCCATTAAAGAGGAGGCCTCCTCTGATAGGTATAATAGATTTTAGGTAGGATCTTTTTTGTTGGAATCATGGCCGTTGTGATGATCTTGTCTTCCACTACTTTCATTGGAATGGTAGCAATTTGTCGACTACGATCTCAACAGGGATAGCTAGAATTTATCTGCTTTTGTCACTTGCTCAGCATTAGGCACTCCAAATATCAAGGTGGTTTGCTTAGTGCTGAGAGAGAGGGGGTGTGGACGTTGCATCCAGTCACACCTGACTAAGTTTGTTTAAGTAGTTAGTTAAAATCGAATAGTTACACAGTAGGCATGCATGAAGGGATATTGTCAGTTAGGCCTGACTACTTGTAGTCTCTCGAGATAGAGTTCTTGCAGCTATTCAGTATAATGATTTGTTGCTTGGTGGATCATTAGTCGGTGGCAATCCTCTCCTTACTGGGTGCCATAGTCAATAGTCTAGTTGCTCCTCGAGGTCGAATAAGCAGCTACCATAACAAGAATATAATCCACTAAATGGCAATGCTACCACATAACGATCCCAAATCCCTTTTTTTCAAAAAGGAAAGCATATTCTTTTCATAATATGGTCCAAGTGATGGATGAGATCATGGATGTATGTGACGGATTTAGATGGATTGTGACAAAACTTTTTAACCAGCTAAGTATTTAAGTGGATCATTTCACATTTTAGTATAATAAAATAATGTTTGAATAAATAAAAATTAGATTATTAGGTATACCAAGGCAAATGACCAAGGAACGTAAATATCCTATATATAAATTATTTTTCTTGCTTAGTTTATCCGCTGACATGGCAGAAGCTGATTAGAAGTAAAGACATTTGACAATATAACTTCAGTGTTGGAAATAGTTAAACTTAATTATGCACATGTTTTACAACTCAAGTATGATAGAGTCCTTCGATATTTTAAAGAGTCATTGAATATTTCTAAGAATCTTTGTATATTTCCAAGAGTCATAGAATATTGTCTTGTTATTAGCAATGAATTTTAGCATTTTTCATGAAATTCACTTAGAATTCCCATATATGTATGAAACCAAAGTATCACTTTTATAAATATGACTATTAATAATTTGTGTAAAGGATAGTTGAAGGATTGTAAAATTTTTTATACAAGGGGATGCATTTAAGCTATTTTGTATCAAGAGAGTTGAAAATTTTCAATGAAATCAAGTTTTCTTACACTATTTGTTTTACTCTCTTCCTCCCTTGTACGAGAAATACTCCTCTCCTCTTCTTCTAATCTAACAAAGTGGTATTAGAGCCATGGCTAATATAGCATAATTATCTCTTCATCTCATCAACACCAACTATGAGAATTAGAGTATCCAAATGAAGTGGTGCTTGGATCCTAAGATATTTGGGATATAGTTAATGAGGCTTTGCAGAAGACAGAGACAGATACTCTCATGATGCAATAATAAGAGACTTTGCAGGATTTGAGGAAGAAAGATAAGAAGGCTCTCTACTTTATTTACCAAAATGGTTGGCTTTTGAAAAGATGGCTATAGCACCACCTCCAAAAATGCATGGAAGATTCTCTCAAATACATATAAAGGAGTTGAGAAAGTAAAGAAAATTTACCTTCAAACTCTTAAAGACAAACTTGAAGTGCTACAAATGAAGGAGTCCGAATTCATCTTAGATTTTTCATAACAGTCTTGACCATTGTCAACAATTAAAAAGGAATGCCGAGATTTTGAGTGATATATGAGTAGTAGAGAAAATTCTATGCTCGCTAGATATCATTTGACTACATAGTAGTTTCTATTGAAGAATCAAAAAATTTAGAAGCTATGGCAATTGATGAACACATGGGTTTCTTATAAGCCTATGAACAAAGGCTTAACAATAAGAAGCAAAAGCCTTTAGAGCAAGCCCTTCAATCCAAGTTCACTCTGAAGGAGGGAAAAGAAGACTCCAAGAATGAAAGGAGTCAAAAAGGCCAAGGATGAGGCCATGGACACTGGAGAGGCCATGATCATGGCCATGGATATGAAGGCTATAATAACAAAGAAGAGATAAGTCAAAGTCTAAAATGAGGACATGGATGAGGAGGCTCATTTAGAGATCGAAGGTGTGGTAATTCCACGGTTCGTTGTTTCATTTGCAACACACTTAATCATTATACTTCAAATTGTTAGTATAATGGTGCTAACCAAGTTGAAGAGAATGCTCACTATGCAAAAAAAGAAAAAAAGAAGATGATGATAGAGTCTTGTTGCTAGCTTGCAAATGATACCGGTGAGCAAAATATGTAGTACTTGGATATTAGTACAAGTAATTATATATGTGGCTATAAGAATATATTCATGGAGTTGGATAAATCGGTGAATGGGCATATGTCTTTTGGTGATTCTGCCAAAGTAGCCTTGAAGGTTAAAGATAAAATTCCTATCCAATTGAAAGATGGAAGTCATAAATTTATTTCTAATATTTATTACATACTGGAGATGAAGAATAATGTTTTAAGTTTGAGGTAACTTTTGGAGAAAAGATATGATGTATACATGAAAAATGAAGTCTATGTTTGAATTATCTAAATAATAATTTGATAGTGCATGTTCAAATGACAAGAAATAAAATATTCATGCTTAAGATCAAACATGTCAATGTTAAATGTTTGAATGCAAGTATAAAGGATAATTCATGACTTTGGCACTTGAGGTTTGGGCACCTTCATTTTAGTAATCTTAAAAAACTATCAAGCAAGAAGATGGTGAAGGACTTACCGCATATTGATTCCCTAGAACAATTCTATGAAAGGTGTGATCTTAGCAAGCAACCAAGAAAAGCTTTTTCTAAGAAACTACCTATTATGCAAAGAAACCACTTGAATCATCCACACCAACATAAGTTGGCCAACATCTTCAATATATTTTGGAGAGCACTATTATTTTCTAATATTTATTGATGATTTAGTATAAAAACTTAGATATATTTTTTGAAGGAAAAGTCTGAAGTATTTTCTACATTCAAGAATTTAAAATAATGGTGGAGAAAGAAATGTAGCTAATATCAAGGCTTTACAATTTGATCATGGAAACAAATTCACATCTAAAGAGTTCGAACACTTTTGTGAGGAGCATGGCATCTAGTGATTATTGATAGCAACCCATTTTCCTCAACAAAATGGCATGGTAAAGAGAGAATCAAACCATTCTTGATATGGTTTGAAGAATGTTGAAGATAAAGGATATCTTAAAAGAATTTTGGATAGAGGCTGTAAATTATGCAGTCTATTTGCTCAATCAATGTTCTACAAAAAGTCTAGGAGATAAAATTCCACAAGAGGTGTGGAATGGAAGATAACTAAGTATCTCTTACTTGAAGATTTTTAAGAGTATCACCTATGCTCATATCCCGGATCAGAAAAGAATGAAACTTGAAGATAATAGTAAAAAGTTTATCTTCATCAACTATGATACTTGATCTTAAGCCTACAACCTGTTTGATCCAAAACTAAAATAATTCATGTTAATAGAGATGCTAAGTTCCATGAAGATGGCATATGGAGTTGGCAATCAAATAAAGAGCTATTTCATGAAGAAAAGGAAGAAGAAGAAGAGTTAAAGGTGTATTTTGATGTTTCTTTATCACCTTCATATTCATATTCAAGAGCATCACCTTCTTTGATTATAGTCCAATGCAAAGGAAAACAAGAAATTTGCAAGAACTATATGAGATAATAAATTAACTTAATCTTGTTTGTCTTTTGGCTATCAATAAAAGTATTTCTTTTAAAGAGGCAATATAAGATTTAATTTAGAAAGCTGTTATAGATGAGAAGATTAAAGTAATAGAGAAGAATGATATGTCGGAACTTACTACTCTTCCTAAAGGTTATAAATCCATAGGTGTCAAATGGGTTTACAAAAATA
This sequence comes from Areca catechu, assembly GCA_021397845.1. NCBI lineage: Eukaryota > Viridiplantae > Streptophyta > Magnoliopsida > Arecales > Arecaceae > Areca > Areca catechu. The sequence continues at coordinate 904,828 of JAHSVC010000041.1, forward strand.
TGAAGAATGCTCAAGGACATCTAGAGAAGTACAAAGCAAGATTGATGGCTAAAGGTTAGAAGCAACAAACTGATATTGATTATGAAGAAGTGTTTGCACTAGTTACTTATATAAAGATTATAAGATTACTTATCTTTATTGCAGCATAATTTAAATGGCCAATTCTTCAAATGGATGTCAAATTAGCCTTTTGAATAGGTTTCTATAAGAAGTCTATGTGAATCAACCCAAAGGGTATGTGAAGAAAGGCCATAAAGAAAAGTTTTAAAATTGAAGAAAGTACTTTATAGCTTGAAACAAGCACTTAGAGCATGGAATAGTAGAATTGATGCATATTTCAAAGTTAATAATTCATGCAATGTCTATATGAACATGTTTTATATGTGAAGAAGAAAAATGAAGATATATTACTTATTTCTATGTATGTAAATGATTTTATTTTCATAAGTAGCAACCCTCAAATGTTTGAAGAATTCAAGCAAGCTATGACTCAAGAATTCGAGATGACAAGGTTAGGGACTAATGTCATATTTCTCTGGCTTAGAAGTGAAGCAAAGCAATAAAGGCATCTTCATTTCTCAAGTATATGCAAAGAAAATTCTTAATAGATTTAAGATAGAAGATTGTAAGTCAATAAGCATCCTTGTTGATTGTGGAGTCAAGCTATCAAATTTTAAATGTGGCAAGGTGGTGGATCCTACTCTTTTTACAAAAGCTTAGTTTGATGCTTAAGATATTTCATATGTATAAGATCAGATATTTTATATGGAGTTGAATTACTAAACCATTTTATGGAGGAATCAAAGTCTACATATTGGAAGGCCGCAAAAAGATTTCTTCATTATATCCAAGCAAAAAATATTATGGCATCTTCATGTGCTTGCTATGCTATATGGCTTAAAAGATTGTTATAAAATATTTATTGTTTACAATTGATGCTCTAAAGATATGTGGATAGCAAGTCGGCAATAGTATTAGCAAAGAATCCGATCAATCATGAAAAGAGTAAGCATATTGACATCCATTTTTAATCCATAAGAGAGCATGTAAAGGAGAAGAATGTGGAGTTATGTAAAGGCTCTTGATCAAGTTCCTGACATTTTTGCTAAATCACTTGTGGCAGATATTTTCTACAAGCTCAATTTTTTTTTAGAATGAAGAATAGAAGACAATTAAGTGTAAAAAGGCATGTTGGAAATAGTTAAACTTAATTATACACATATTTTAAAGCTCAAGTATGATAGAGTCCTATGATGTTTTTAAAAGTCATTGATTCTAAGAGTCTTTGTATATTTTCAAGAGTCCTTGAATACTATCTTGTTACTAGTAATAATCCTTTTCATAAATTCATTTAGAATTTCTCTGTATGTATGAAATTAAAATGTCAGCTCTATATAAATATGGTTCTTAATAATTTGTGTAAAAGATGGTTGAAAGATTATAAAATCTTTTATATAAGTGGATGTATTTGAATTATTTTGTATCAAAAGAAATAAAAAAATTTCAATAAAATTAAGTTTTTTTCTACTATTAAATTTACTCTTTTCTTTTTTTTTTCTTTTTTTTTTTATGAAAAATACTCATCTCCTTCCCATCCAATCTTGCAAGTGCTCCCTCCCAATCTTGTGTCGCCATCCATGCTAGTGTATGAACAAGCTTTTAGAATAATCGATCGTTCATGAGTGCAAGTAATTCTACCAATGGATCATTATTTTTTTGCTAAATTCTTTCTGAAATTAATATTTGAATTGCAGGTGCTGTTAACGGCCGGCACGGATACATCAGCCGTGACGATAGAATGGGCCATGTCGCTCCTACTGAACCACCCAGAGGCATTGAAGAAGGCCAGAGAAGAGCTCGACCTCCACGTGGACATGACCGCCTCATAGACGAATCCGACCTCCCCAAGCTCCCATTCCTCCGCGCCATCATCAACGAGACTCTCCGGCTCTACCCTCCAGGTCCGATCCTGCCGGCCCACGAGTCGTCGGAGGAATGCATCGTCGGAGGCTACCGCGTGCCGCGAGGCACGGTTTTGCTCGTCAACGTGTGGGCGATCCAGAGGGACCCCAAGCTCTGGCCGGAGCCGACCAGTTTCAGGCCAGAGAGGCTTCTGGAAGCTGGAAGGGAGAAGGAGCTGCATGGGATGCTGCCGTTTGGGTTGGGAGAAGGGGGTGTCCCGGCGAGGGCTTGGCCATGCGCGTGGTGGGGCTGGCGGTGGGGGCTTTGGTGCAGTGCTTTGAGTGGGACTGCAGTGGCGAGCCCGTGGATTTGAGCGAGGGAGCGGGGCTCACCATGCCCAAGGCCGAGCCTTTGGTGGCAGGGTGTAAGCCAAGGCGGTTTGTGACGAGCCTGGTTGGGGAGACGATCGAAGGATAGAAACTACGGCCAAGCCAGTTTGAGCAGTTCGGTGTATTTCATCAAAATAAAAAATAAAAAAAAAGAAAAGAAAAAGAAAAAAAAGAAGTTTGGGTTCAAGCACCAAGCAAGAGAAATTTTCCGGTGGTCAATGCACAACTACTTGGTCTCTGCTACCGTCGGTTGAAGCTTATTGAATTGCATATATATATATATATTTGGGTAAAATTGCATATATTTTTCAGTTGGAGGTTCTTAAGAGTTAAGGTCACTCTCAGGTACCTTGCTGATTTTCCACGAGGACTCTTAATTAATGAAGAGCCGTAAAAGTTTTTTTAGCTAAAACATGTGTTGATTAGGCAAGGATATGACCATTACACTATATATGTATATATATATTAATTTGGGGGTTATGATGCCTCATATATGTTGCATTTTTGAGAAGATTCTACTGTACCATCTCTAAATTAACAATTTATATGATCAATTTGAAATATTATCGCTAAAGATAATTTAAGACAATTAAAATGATAATTAGGAATAATTAAGATTTTTTGAGATAAAAATAAATTAAATTAAAATTAAGATTCCACTTTGTTATGCTTTCTTAATAGAAGGAAGAAATTATATTAAAAAATTGAAAGGATCCATGATCTAATATATTTAATAGCTTGTGACTCGATCGATTTCAAGAACCTTCGAGATCTTTTGATATAGATTAGAAGTATCTTTTTAGGATTTGTTTGGTTCATGGGAAGAACTTTTCTTTTCAAGAAATAACTTCCTTGAAAGTTACTTTCTAAGGAGATATTTCCTAAAAATTTTTTTTGGCATATTTGATCAATAATGAAAAGTAGTTTATTTCGGGATGGTTTATGTTTGGTTGAGCATCCGCTGAAAAGTCTATAAAAGTACTTATTATATCCTTAATAGATATAGATCATATCTTTTTTCTTCCAAATTTTATATAAATAATAAAATTATAAATAAATATAGTATATAAATATATTATAATATAATATTATATCATAATAATTTATTTAATTAATATAATACTAATATTTTATGTATATTTTATAATATAAATATAAATATAATATACATTTAATATAAATATTATATTAATTGTAATATTATTATATTTTATAATCTATTATATTAGTATAAATATATGACCTTGGCATATATTACTATTAAAATATTAAAATATATTATAAAATATTATGTTAATTGTTGGGAAAAATTATGCCTGGGCCCAGGATATGAAATCCAAGTAAATGGGCCTAGCTAGTCGGTCCAGCTATATGGTCTCCAATCACTAGTCACCAAGGATATGAAGTCCAAGTCAATAAACATAGTCGCGTAGCCTAGCGCCTATCTATTGATCACTCGTCATATTGGGATCTTGATCGGAATGAGATTCCTCCTTTATTCCAATATTATCGGGTAGCACAACAAATTAGTACTTGGTCAATCCCATGACTTAGTCGATCCCTCATTGGAGAAGTCAGTACTCTTCTTAATCGATCAAGTCTAGCCAATACCAAATGTCAAGTTTCCCTGCTCGAGCAAGTCTTAGAGCTGACTGTGCTTCCAAGCATGACTCGACCATACAATCAGTACCTATTCTAACCAATCGGATCTAACCAAATGCCAAAGGCTAAATATCCTCATCTGAGCAAATCTCAATAGTAACTGGTACTAATCAACTGACCCCCGAAAACTATCAAAATGTACTCATCGATTGCTCATCAAATCTGATCCATGGTCATTTGACAATTTTGCTCTAATATGCTAGAACATGGCTTGATCACATGCTTGGCATGTGAATGGTCCCTATCTAACTATCCATTGCCTCATTGAAAAAAATGACACCTCAATCAGTTGAACTAGGCCAAGTGTCGCTCACCGACCATCTTCATCTAACCTAGTCTTAATAATGACCAACCTTCCATTGGTTAGACAATCCAAGGCCATCAGGCATATCTCATATTTGATTATGATCATCCGATGAAGCATCCTTTGGCCAACCATTCCTTGGATTCAATAAAAATGCTTGATCTGAGCCTTGATTTGTAAGTCCGACAATGAACAGATACTTAAGCGATATGCCCACTCAGACCCTCTGAAGGCCAATACTACTAGCACTTATCCTTAGACACTAGATCACATGATAAAAAGGTCACATCATGCCTAATGGTTACTAATCTTTACCGTATCTCCATATTTAAGGGAAGTGTGTCTGGACTATACAATAGTCCACATCACTATTAAAGAAACATGTCAAAACTCAACATAAGAATAAGGTTTCAATTAAAATGGAATAGACATCTCCTGCAAATGAAAAATCCTTTCATAGCCTACTGATAAGCCATGTCACTTCTTACTGAATTGGCTAAGATTCTTCTTATTTTGAAAATGCCCTTACCCTTCACCTATAAAATGAAACCCCTAGAGATACCCAAGGTATGCTAAAAATCTCTCCATCATATTTCTCATATTGTTGTTGTACCAAAAAATTGACTTGAGCATCAGAGGGCCTATGCTGAAGCACCTTTCGCCAGAGATTTTTTGTAGGTTCCATTTCTTGGAGACCCACCTACATCACAAGCTTTAGCATCTTTGGCATCTTGACGGATTTCACTAACAGAAGATAAGAAGGGCATGATACAACTTTGAGAAGTGTGGCTTGAAGGTAGATTAATAATGACATCTAAGAAATTGTATCTCGTCATACTAACACCACGACCTCCTGGCTAGTAGAGAGCCAAGCCAATAACCAGCTCCTACTGATACTAGCAAGGGCTCTCTATCTCCGTAGATGGTGATGATTAGTGCAAAGTAGTTTAACCTTCTTTCTATAGGTCCTGAACTTGTGATGGTTGTTCGAGCTATCGAAGCCACCCTAGCACCCCCTATAATGCAGCCTCTTCCAGTGGCACCATTCGTGCCTCCCAACCTATGGTGCAACCAGCTCCAACACTATCTCCCATGACACTGCACCCTCATTTGGCACCATGAATAACACCACACCACTGAAGCATTACAGGCCTCCCAAGGATCCGGAAAGGAAGACTTTCCACTATCATCACCCCCAAGAGTCAAGGAGACAACGATCCCAAAGCCCCCACTCAGGAAATGACTCAACTCTAGGCCACAATCTCCTCAACGATCAGAGGCCCTCGCCATCCAAGACCCTGAAGTCGAGTAGAAGCTTAGGGAGTTAGGCCAGCAGATTAAAGCAATATGTAGCCTCTCCTCGACACCACATGATGGGTTTACAATAACCCATCTTTCGATGCCAAAATCATGCAAGCATCGCTTCCCTTTCAAGGTTCCTTACTTGGAGAACTTTAATGGGACGACCGACCAGTCAATCATTTAGAAAGCTTCAAGACCATGATGCTCCTCCATGGACCACTGATGCTATCCTTTGCCAAGCTTTCCTATCTACTCTGAAGGGAGCAACTCGACACTGGTATTCAAATTTGAAACTGAGATCAAAGCATTTTTTGAGCAGCTAAGGTAGTCCTTGATTACTTATTATAGAGCGATCAAGAATAAAAATCTAACTCACTACTATAGCTAGGATGAATAGGGATAGTATCCTCGGGGATCAAGGATAATTATTGCATGAAGAAAATAAAGAGATAAATATTTAGATTTTAAAGATAGGTAATGGTGTAATTAAACTGACTAATTTAATTAATTATGAATTGAGAGATTTATATGATTAAAAGATGTTTACATATGTACATGTTCTAATCCAAATATCAAAGCCCGTAATTATTTTAAAATCTTATAATTAATCTTTAGCATAGGCTATCTTACCAAGTACGAACTATATCCTATTAAGATAATGGCTGGTCCCAGAAGATAGGCTATCCAATAATTTTATTAAAGATCCTAACAAAATATATAATAAAATCTATAATTAATTATCTATGCTGAGCATAAACTATATCGTGTCAGGATCATGGTCCATCCCATTTATAATTTTATTCAAGAAATCAAACAAGAGAAATTAAATAAAATTAAAGCATAAATTTAATTGCATGAAATAAAAAACAAATGCAAGAAAATTATATATGGACACCTATACTCTTCTACAGACTCCATCTCAGTCAAGCATGGCTTCTGGATACATCTTCTTGAAGATTTAGGTCTCTGTCACAATACCTTCTCTCCAAAAGAAATCTTCCTGTTATACTCTCCCTCTCTTTCAAAATCTTAAACTAATTACAAAATAAAAGAAAATAAAAAATGGCTACTCTCTGCTTGGTTAATAGATGCCTCTACTTTTGATTTTTTGATTTTTTACCTTTTATAGAACTCGGTAAAAGTGAATCCCCATCATTTTTTATCTTAAAATCCTTTTTAAATTAGTCTTTTCCATCATGAAACATGCTATGACCATCGAATTATAATGAGCAGGCCCAAAATTCATCACAAATCACTCGATCAAAGCCTACATTGTGTCGGACTATTACCCGGGCCATCGATTGCATAGGAAATTCGCTCTAAACTTGGCATGAATTCTCGTTATTGAATTTTTTGCGCAACACCTGCCTAACCATTGATAGGCACATGAAGAAGCTTGCTCCGGAGTTGCCCTCATGTGCGCTGCTGCCATCACCGATGTTGCAAAGCCCTTGCTGCTAATCTCTTACTAGTGCCATGAAATGAGCAATAGCAACCTTTACTATGCCATGCCTTATTCTGCCATAGCTCGAGCAGCCGTTTGGCACGGCACAGTGGAGGATGGATGGGGGAGGAGATGATGACTCGGTGAGAGGTAGCAGCATGGACTGGTGACTACTCAGGACAGGGAACAATGGCAGCAACAGGAAGATGGAGATAGAAAGGGGAGATGGCAAGAAGGACAATGACCGTTGGTGGTGTGGTGGAATTTCATGGAAAGGGAGTCTGATGACTGGGAGGACTGATGAAGATGATCGACAACAATGGTGGCTTGCGAGGCACGGTGATTTGAATAGGAAGGAGCGGCGATGAGTTCTCAATGGCTTCTCAAGCTAATAATGGGTGGCAGTGTGGGTAGCATGGCGGCTACTGGGAGAAGTTGATGGTGGCTATGCTCGAGACATGGGAGAGGTGGTGATGGGAAGGAGCCTAGCCGTCGATGGGTGGGTGGTGATGATGTGGTGATGGCCTTCGACAGGCAATGGGGAAGCATCTTAACTTGCAAGGTAACGACAATGATGGCATGGTGGCACAACAGCATGGTGGGAAGGAGGCTGACGGTGAGGAAAGAGGAGTGTTGGCGGCTAAAATCCATGGCTATCCATGAAAATGGGTTTATAGACCAAGCGGCCGGTCCATTCCAAAATCTATTATACTTGATTGTATTGATTTTTGCTTGATTCTAAACCCTTTTGAACTCTGATTTGAATGCCATTTGATTTTCTAAATTCTATAGATCATGCTCTCCATCTATGAATGATATTTTTATAAAATACTCATAAAAATATCAATTCTAAAGAAATAATGATTAATTAATATATTTTATATTTAAATTAGAATATTTAATAGATTTATCATGCCCCTCAACTTATCATTGCTAGTCTCTTAGTAATATATAAAAATATAGGTACTAATTTATAATAATGAGTTACTAAGATCCCCAAAAAGTATATCTAAGATTAAAGTAAAAGAATTTAGCTAGTATTACTAAGTATCGAGTTTCAGAAGCAAATTTTGTAGTCAGCATAATCAAGAACTTTCTAAAAATTCATCCAAGATCTAAGGCACTTGTATTTGTGATAACTAACTTAGCATTTGGGTGTTAGATTGTAAAAGATAAATGCATCTTTGTTTATCACCTACTTTGGCTAACTTTTTATACAACTCCAAATTAAGCTCATGAACTATAGTAGCTTTTACACTACATGATTTTTTTATAATATTGAGTATCCTAGCCTTCCCTTCACCATTTGACGCGAACCTCCATACTTGACTTAAATGTAGAGACCCGATTACTAAGCTTAGGGCAATCCATATATACTCTATGTTTTATACTTTTATTTTAGTAGCTCTTTCCTTAAATTTAAGGTAGTTTTCACACTGCCTGACTTTTTTTTTATTTTTTTAGATAGATAGCTCTTTTGTCAAATTCAAATTTCTTTAATTAGAATGTATATCAATTACCAGTTTTTAGTAATAATTAAATTTCAATTAGCCTTTACAATCAATATCTATATTGCCTTGTTAGTGTATATATGCAATGAAAGTATTAATATCCTTTAAATGGCCTAAGTATGCCACTAAAAGTTTGACTAGGTTATCTACTCCTTGACTCGCTACAATTTTAGCAAACATTTTCTAACTCTTATTACTTGTATTAGTCTATTTTACTCAAGATTTTCTTTCATAGTACATGATTTATTCAAAATATTTTTTTCTTTTCAAAATTTCAAAGGATAATTGATTTTTTAAATATTTTTAAAAGTTTTTAGAATATTTTTAAAAAATTTAAAAGATTTTTCTATACCCAACTTAATTTTTATTATCCTCAATGGAGTAAGAAAAAATAAAATAGGTAAATAAAACAAAGAGAGGTACTACCTAGACTGGATATGTGTTGTTCATTGACAGGTGTTTCCATAGGGAGTGGTCCATTATTTCTATAAAAATAAAAAACACTAAAGCAAAGATTTGAAAAATAAAAATTTGGGTTGCCTACCTAAAAGTGCTAAGTTTAACATCTTCAATCGAACCTCTTAGAGTTTCATCCTATTCTTGACTGAATCTTGATGTGGATTTATAATTCCCTATATGATTCGGGATTAACTTCAGAATCTTCATGCATGGGACCATTGAGTGGCTTATTCTCTTGATAGCTAATAACTTTTTTTCTATAATTAGATCTAGGTATAACTTAAATACTAGTCGGGGTTCTAAAGGACTTAGATCTATGTACTTGATGTACTCGATATGCTGAGAAAGTATTTTAGGATCTCCTTTTCATGCCTCTTCCTTTATAGGCATAGGTTCAATCAACATCATGAGGGGTTCAACTAGTATCATGAGGGGTTCAACTAATAGTTTGAGTTTCGGTACAATCTCTTTTTGATCTATAACATGGTACTTTTTCAAATCAATATTAACTCGTCTTTATACATTGTTTCAATACTATAGATAATTTTTAGAGGCAGTCCTCGAAAGTAGTACCGAATACAAAGAAATCATATATAAAAACTTTAAAATCATTATTCTTCGTATCAGCAATATCCCATCCAACAGCTTCTTTTGTGCATTTAGAATATCTACAATTTTGGCTTCCTGATTATATATTACTAGTAGAGTATAGTGGATGTGTAGGAGTAGCTTTAGTTCTAGATCAGGTGGTGACTCTATCAAGGAAGCTATTGGAGAGCTGGATGGTGGCTCATATTTTTTGATCAAATGTGGGATAATTTTGGAATAGGAGACCTCTACTAAGTCATTCATTTCTATGGTGTACCAATCTATAATAAAATCATCTACCTCAAAGTGAGCCAAATAGGAGTTTAATGAATCATGGGAAAGAATTTTATGTATAGCTTCTTCTATTGTATTGCATTTGTGATTATTGAAAAGTCTTAATAAATTTCATCATTGCATCTATTTGTTCTCCCTTCCCATTAAGAGCAGTGGATGATTCTGGATCACTAGGGAATGGGACTGTAGATAAATAGGGTGATGATGAAAGTGGTTTGTCTTTCTAGTCTAATTTTTTCTTTATATGTTTCTACCTTAGTTGAATTATTTAGATTAGTCTTTTGGTTATGCAGGATTGCTCTATGACCATTTCAGTCCTAAGAGTCATGATCGATTGTTCAGGAACAATTACAGGGATATTAAAGCTTTTAGCCAAGTATTGTTCCTCAAGGCGACTCTTGAGTTGACTAAACAGTTCTCTATCCTCTTCACTCACAACCATGGCTAACTGACCTAACTACTTTTCTAAATGAGCAATAGATTGAGTTTGGAAAATTATGAACTAGTTCGTAGTCTGCATGAAATCAGCATGGGATTTAGCCAGAGCTTTTAGAGCCTTTTCCAGAGGGTTGGATCCTTTCCCAAGATCTAAACATGGTTAATTACTCAATACTTGGCTAGGTCCTAGATACACTCTCTTATGTAAACTCATTTTGGATTAGATGCATTAAGTAAGAACACTCCTCTATAACATGATCTGGTGCATCACATGCTATGCATATAGGTGCTAGCACATGGGTTAATTGGATATGCCCTTTACATTTTAGGGCTTCAATCCTATGGGTCAAAGTTGCAAATACATTTTTCGACTTTCTTGTATAATTGTATGCATCTTTGAATCTAGTGAATTTAGGATGCATATTAATCATTTCATATCTAATTGCAAAATTTGTAGCTGGGGATCTAATTGTAGACAATTGGGCAGAGTCAATCAGATAACAATAGTCCTATAAGATTTTAGGTCATACATTGAAATCCATTTGGACAGAGGTACTAAGATATCAATAATCTCTTAAGATTTTAGGTTGTGCATTGGAATCCGTTTCTATCTTAGGATACCAATAATTTCTTAGAATTTTAGATCAATCATTGGATTCTAGTTGGATAGAGTTACTCGTGTAGCAATAGTCTTATAGGGTCTTAGGTCATACATTAGAGTCTATTTCTCTCTTAGTTAAGTAATAATAGTCTATTAGACTTTTAGGTCATTCCATAGAATCTAGGTAGCAATACTCCCTTAGGATTTTAGATTGTATATTAGAATCCAATTGGATAGAGCTATTCAAGTATCAATAGTCCTGTAAGATTTTAGGTCAATTACTAGATTCTATTTCTTCCTCAATGATCTTATAATCTTGTAAGGTTTAGATTGTATCTACCAATTATTTTTTATCTTAGCATGAATATTTTTTTGTTTTATTTTATTTATTTTAGATGAAAAAAAGAAGAAAGAAGAAGGAAGGAGAATTCTAAAGATGAGAAACCTAGAAAGTTCTTTATTCTATAGATGATAAAGAAAAGTATTTTAATTAGATTAAGATTTTATTAGCAAAAATAAGTAATCATACTATGGACTCTTATCCTAGGGTTAACCTATATCTAGATAGCTCCTAACTACCAAGGCCATCTTGGAGCCCTCTACGTCAAAAACAAACTAGCCAACTAGCTAGGTAAGGGTAAGATCGATGGGGTACCCCTATTACTTTCCTTAGATAGTAATTAAATTGACCAAGTCAATCAACGGAACTAATTAAATAACTACCTTCCTTCAAGGTTACATCATCCTTAAACCCCTTTCTTGGATACTAGTCAACTAGCTCATTCTAACCCAGTCTAACTCTTCTGGGTGCTTTATCTTAATAAGCTCGAATATCCTAGGGCCAATGTCTATTTAATTTTAAATTAAAGATCTAGGTTAATGTAATATACAGGATGGTGGTTTGTAGGCCAAAGAAGGATGATAAAATCCTTACCTATCTTATTTAATTAGGTTAGTACCTTAAGATAGTTTATGAGATGCAATGCAAATAAAACACATGTCCAAAAGTTTTTAGTTTTGTTATTGTTTTCTTAAATTAATTAAATTTTATAGAAATGTGTTTTTTTTGTTTATTTAAGATAAATTAAAAAGAAAAACTCAAATTAGGTTAGAAGTTAATTTATGAATAAAAAGAAAGCAAATAATTATATTTTTCTTTTTATGCTAAAAGGAATCTAAAAAATAAAGAAAATAAAATAAAATAATAATAATTAAAGATGAATTAAACTAAAAAGAGCAATAAATAGGATCAAAATAGGAAAAAAAATTTTGAAAAATAATCATGCATAGATTCTCGATAATGGTATTAAAATTTAATCACTATCGTAGAGCGGTCAAAAATAAAAATCTAACTCACTATTATAGCTAGGGTGAGTAAGAATCGTATCATCGCGGAGATCAAGAATAATTATTTCATGAAAAAGATAAAGAAAGTGATAAATATTTAGATTTTTTAAAGGTACGTAATAGTTTAATTAAAACTAACTAATTTAAATTAATTATAAATCAAGAGATTTATATGATAAAAAGATGTTTACAAGTTTCTACATAATCACATACATAAATTTTGTACCAGTTCTAATCCAAACAATCAAAGTCTATAATTATTTTGGAATCTTGTAAACTAATCCTTAGCATAGGCTATCTTGTCGAGTACGAACTATATTCTACTAAAATCATGGCTCGTCCTACAAATATAGGCTATCCAATGATTTCGTTGACAGATTCTAACAAATATATAATAAAATTCTAAAAATTAATTATCTATGCTGAGCATGAACTATATCATGTCAGGATCATGATCCATCCCACTTATAGTTAATTTATTCAAGAAATCAAACAAGAGAAATTAAATAGAAATTGAAGTATAAAATTATTTGCATGAAATAGAAAATAAATATAAGAAATTGTATATGGGCACTTATACTTTTCTATGGATTGCACTTCAGTTGAGCATGGCTCCTGGATACATCTTCTTGAAGATTTGGAACTCTATCATTGCACCTTCTCTCTAGAAGAAATCTTTATGTTCTACTCTCCCTTTTCTTTAAAATCCTAAACTAATTACAAAATAAAAGAAAATTAAAAGATGGCTACTTTCTGCTTGGTTAATTGATGCCTCTGCTTTTGATTTTGTGGTCCCTTTTATAGAGCTCGGCAGAAGTGAATTCTCATCGAATTTGATCCCAAAATCCTTTTCAAATTAGTTTTTCCCTCGTGAAACATGCTATAACTATCGAATTATAATCAACAGGCCCAAAACCCGTTGCAAATCACTTGACCAAAGCCTCCATTGCATCAGACTGTTGCCTAGGCCATTGATCGCATGGGAAATCCGCTCTAAACTCTGCACGAATTTTCACCATTGAATTTATGCACAACACCCACCTAACTATTGATAGGCACACGAAGAAGCTCAATCTATAGTTGCCCGCATTGGCACCACTACTGTCACCGATGCTATGAAGCCCTCACTACCAATCTTCTACTAGCACCATGAAAGGAGCAATAGCAAATGTCTAATGTGCTATGCCTTATTCTCCCATAGCCTGAATAGCCATTTGGCATGGCACGATAGAGGATGGATGGGGAAGGAGGAGATGATGACTTAGTGAGAGGCAACAACATGGACCAGTGATTGCTTAGGACAGAGAGCGATGGCAGTGATGGAAAGATGAAGATAGAGAGGGGAGATGGCGAGAAAGATGACGGCCGGTGATGGTGTGGTGGTGTCTCATGGAAAGGGAGTTTGGTGATAGGGAGGACCAATGAAGATGATCACAACAATGGTGGCTTGGGAGGCACGGTGATTTGAATAGGGAAAAGTGGCGATGAGGTCTCGATGGATTCTCAAGCCAGTGACGGGCGGTAGTGTGGGTAGCATGGCGACGGCGGGAAGAAGTCGATGACGGCTGTGCTTGGGACAGGGGAGAGATGGTGATGGGAATGAGCCTAGCCACTTGATGGGTAGTGAGTGATGGCCATCGATGGGCAGCGAGAAGCAATCTCTGGCTCGCAAGGTAACGGCGATGGTGGCATGGTGGCATGATGGAAGGAGGCTAGCGGCGATGAAAGAGAAGGTGTCGGCTGCTCAAAACCATGGTTGGTCCGTGAAAATGGGTTTGTAGAGCGAGTGACCGATCGGTCTATGATAGACCGACTTCTCCAAATTTATGCTCGACTTGATTATATTATTTTTGCTTGATTCTGGGCCTATTTAAACTCCATTTAAATGGCATTTAATTCCTTGGATTCTATATATCGAGCTCTTTCCATTTATGAACGACTTTTCTATAAAACACTAATAAAAGTATCAATTTTAAAGAAATAAGATTAATCAATATATATTTTAATATTTAAATTGGGATATCTAATGGACTTATCAGTCCTTCATTAATTATTTTGTCAACATTGGTGATAGCGAAAGCGATCGGACTATCTCCATGCCCTTAAACAAAAAATGGGAATTCGATCCGAGCCTTCATCAGCCACTTTAATATGGCCATTCTAGAGGTCCGCAACTTAGATCAGTCGATCGCAATATTTGTTATGATGAGCAAATTACAAAAAAATAATCTTAAGAAGTCACTAATCAAGACCTATCTCCAACACTTTGCTGATATACAGATCTAAGTAGAAAAATTGCATGAACGAAGGATGCCCTCACATAGGAGGAAGTTTCTACCACTTCCTTCTGGGGATGGTGGAAAACTATAAGTCAATCGAAAATGCTTCCTAAGACTTGAGGAAAAAATTTGGCAGCACTCTAGATCTCTACCTCGGTAGTGGAAAAGTGGGATCCTCCAAGATCGCTGACCCAGGAGCCCATATGAGAAGGTCTCCAATGTCAGCACCAAGAAAGTTCAATACCTACACTTCATTAAATACATCAAGGGAGAAGTGCTGATAGAGATCAAAAGAAAACTTCCAAAAGCTTGGAAACTGCAGACCCCACCAGCTCGCCAAAATCCAAGCAAATTTTTCCTATATCATCATGACCATGACCATGACATTAAAAAGTGTATCCAACTCTGAGAGAAACTCATTAGATGAGACCACCTTGACTGGTTCATCCATGTCGAAGGGAGCAAGGGGATTGGCCAAGGTGCCTCAACCAATTGAACATCCATAGTAGCTCAAGCCCCAAGAAAAGGATGACCTCTTCCATCGAGGATAATAAGCACCATCACTGGGAGAAGCTACCATAAAAGCTTTGGCAATGAAGGATGTTAACTAAGAGGTGAGTTCGAGAGCCAATACTTTTTATCGGAAAAAAAATCAAGGGCTCCAGTTCCCACATAACAATACAGTAGTTGTAACTTTAAATGTTGAAATTATGATGTATGCCACATTTTTATAAATAATAGAAGTTCAGTCGATGTCTTGTATTATATTGCTTTTATCAAAATAGAAACATTCTCAGAATGGCTAGGAAGAGTAGACTCTACCTTGATCGGCTTTACTGGAGATGCAATCTAGGTACGATGAGTGGTCACCTTGTTCATGAGGAATGATATTATCCTAGCCGATTCATTGTCCAGATGATTTCCTCGTCATCCAAGTACCTTTGGCCTATAATGCCATCCTTGGATGAGTGGGCTTCAACGCCTTTCTGAGCTATTGTATCAACTTATTGTTTGAAAGTAAAGTTCCCAAAAGATCACTTATTATTTAAAATAAACTCCCCCAAGAGATCATATATGCATGGCCACATTAAACGTCAACTTTGAGAACCTTGATTTCATGTCCACCTTGCGAAACTTGGCTTTTATCTCCATTGCCAAAGAGGTCACAAGGAATAAGTGGATCACCTCAACAATGTGGGAGATAGAGAAGGCAGCAACACTAGCGAGGGAGAAGATCTTGAGGGTGGTGATGCGGCTGAGGTTGCTCCAGTGATGCCATCAGAGGAGGAGCTGAGGTTGGTGCCATCATAGCTGAAGTACTTGCTGGAGAGGAGTTTGTGGGGTTGGCAAAGGCAATATCATTGACGGTGAAGAAATCCTCAAGCACGACAATAGAGGAGATGAGGAGGATGGGGCAAGAACCAAAGTGGAGGAGATCAAGGCTGTGGCGGGCAGAGATGGCAAAGAGAGTGCACAGGATAGGCTAGCAGAGGAGTAGAGGTGGCCATGACGAGCAAGGCAGGAGGGTTGGTGGTTGGGCATTGGAGATGGGAGTTCCTGGATCGAAGAAGCTTTTAGAGGTAAAGAGGAGGGCCAAGGAGGGAAGCGGGTTGTATCTTTCATGTGAATAAATAATTGATCTCCTTCAAGACAGCAATTATAGGATAACATCTTGCACTACTTTCAAAGTAAAGGCATGGCTTTCGAAGTATCATAACATCTTCATATGCACCACTTACAAAACTATTTTTGCACTATTTAATATTACTACCATGAAAGAAGACCATTTATTCATTCATGCAAAAGATATGATATGTTCTGTTGGCGTAGAATCCCTTTTCTCTTTTCTGACCAGGCGGAGTTACTGGATCGCAGGCCCGCTCCCTAAATCACCTACAAAACAAATTCCTGGCCAGAGTTGCCCGGCGGGGGACACTCCGATGCCTAAATCAGAGACGGGTTCCAGCCACAGAATGGAAAAGATTATGAGGACTCAATGAGAAGAGAAAGACTCTGGATTTTCAAGGGTATCTTGTGCCTTACCTAGAATATTTTTCCTTACTGTTATTTATAAAGAGTTTTCCAGCCTGCGATTCCCCTCTTCCTCCAGCGGTCGATGGGGGAGTTAATTTATTTCCCATAATCTGGAATCGTGGGGAGTGAATGGGCGGTTTCGGCGGCTAGGCCGGAGGCGTTGCCGCTGGAGTTATGTGCCATATATATTCTAGAAATAGTCATGATAACAGTTGCTCGTCCTGTTTGTAGGGACTTGAAACATGCCGAGAGCCCGTCTTCACAGACTTCCCTTTTAGGAAGATTTTCATGATTGAATCAGGAAATGTCTTCGTCCTCGAATCCTCTCGAAGACAGTTGTAGAACCTGTCTTCGGCATAGATCGAGGACTTGATCTTTGTCATAGGCCGAGACTATATCTTCGGCATAAACCGGAGGCCATGTCTTCGGAGTTAGTGAAGGTCGTTCCTTGGTTCAGGCTGAGGATCTTGTCTTCGGGGATCGTAGGACTTGGTCTTCGACGAAGGCTGAAGACGTAATCCGAAGACCATGTCTTCGGGTATCGTAGGCCCAGTAAGAGCTTTGGCTTGCCCATAGATTGCATGACTTTTTTCTGAATACCTTGGTTCGAAGTTTGTGGTTCGAAAGAAATGTCTTCAGCCGGTCGAACTGGCAGCTGGTTCGTACTTAGACCGAGATATCTCAAAATATCCCTACCAAAGAGAGCATTATAGTGTATAGATGGAAGCCATATCCATTTCTTTTGATCTCTACCATGACTCTTAATCTGCCTCTTCATTTTTTTTATCCTTTCATTTGCATGTAAGGTTGCCTTTGATTGGTGTGACATAAAGAATGATTTTAATTTTTTTTCTTTTAGCATGACCCTCTATGGTGCATGCGTGTTCCAACCTGACTGCCATTGATTATATATAATTGTCATTAATTAAGAGATAGATAGTTATCAAGCAAGTTGGTTCACAAGCATATATCATATTATTGAAGTGCACATTGTTTAATGGTGACATCCATTTTTATGACAATTTTCAGGATTCATGACATCTTGGGTTGCGCAATTGTGTGGCTATCTTTTTTTTTTTTTTTTTAATTAATTCTCAACACATTGGATGAGTACATTATGTTCCATTATGATATTAACCAGTTTAATAATCAATCTTACATATCTATGTTCAGACATCCAGGATATTTTTTAATTTAATCAACTTTATCGTGGTGGCTCAAATTCTAAATTTGGAGGACATGAAATTATAGCCAATGTTGATTAAACTATTATTATCTTTGATGGTGCATCCATATTCTTTGGATGGCATTCCTCGGGATGTCAGCGCTGCACCTTGCGGTGCACAAAAGAGCTACGATCCAACTTGTTTTCTATTTAAAATGATGCAAACAATGACAATAATTTGTTTCCTTTACTCAGTCCTCTGTATGACTAGACTTTAAGATTCCATCATATATATATATATATATATATAATATATATATATATAAGAGAGAGAGAGAGAGAGAGAGAGAGGTGTAAAAAAGAAAGATGCGGAAACAAAGCTCTTAGGAATGCTGCACCATATCCATCAGAGCTAAGGATCCGGGTAAAAAATGATTGGATCAAGTTGCCCCTTCTCAAGAAAGAGTTCCCACTCATTGCATTGCTTATCAACAAACTTCCACCAAAAAGATTGGGTTATGTCATTCTTTGTTTTAAAAAAAAAAAAAAAAAATCCCATTCATCGCATAGCCTACCAGTCAATTTGCCACCTACCACCTACTTCCCTTCATGATAGATGTGTGTGCCATGAAAGTCCATCTCGTTGCCTTCAAACAAAAAGATTGCAACCAATTATCACCTCACCAAAAACAGTACATTGGACACCCGAAAACCATTGCACTCAATTAAACTTCATCGTTCTATGCTCGATTTATTGCGGTTATGTACATTGCACACGAATTTAGATTACAGATAACATTATACAAAAAGTTATTATTATAGGACATAAATTTGAACATGGTCATATTTTAGAAAGAACGTCGATCATACTTTCATATGGCTTGTACGAGCCTCCAAGGGTTTCAACTTGGCATACTAAGCCCCAAGCGTTCGGTCATGTCCACCTCCTCCTCCCCCATTCTCTTCCACTCAAACACTGAATCAAAGACCCCAAGGCTAACCCCATAATTCTCATAGCCAAGCCCTCCGCCGGGCACCTCCTCCTTCCAGACCCGAAAGGGATGTTCTTGTATCCCCTCCCCTCTCCTTCATCAAACCTCTCCGGCCTGAACTCCAAAGGATCCGTCCAAATTGTGGATCCCTTATGGCATAAGCATTAACCAATAACATCGTTCCACGTGGAACACTATATCCCTGCACGGCACACTGCTCGGATGACTCGTGTGGTACGAGAAGAGGGCCTGCTGGATATAGACGAGGGTTTCTTTGATGACGTTCTGGAGGTAGTGGAGTTTGCTAAGATCATGGTCGGTCACCAAGCGGGCATGACCCACTTGCAAGTCTATCTCAGCTTTGGCCTTCTTCAATGCCTCTGGATTGTTGAGAAGCAAGGCCATTGCCCACTCCATGGTTCCGCCGGAAGTATCTGTGCCACCTGCTATCAAATTCTGAAACAAAAATGATAGTCGTTGTTGGAGGGGTGAAAGCAAAAAAATAAAAATCATTAGATAGGCCCACCAATATCTTCTTCAAATTATTATGGAGAAAAAAGGAAAAAACGCTCTTCAATCAAAATCAAGGATAAGGCCAATTTTTTTGGGATGTTCTTCGATCAAAATCATTAGAAGAACAAATTATGGAGACCATTTTTTTTTTTTTTTTTTTATCGCAGGATATCGTTCTTCAATCAAAATCAAGGCCTCTAATACAATAAAAGGATGTAGATGAGCTTTCCTATCTTATACTTCTGTTAGGAGATGCATTTATCCTAATCTTCGTAAGCCTCTCATGGATGAGATACTTATAAAGGGATGATACCTCATGAATTGTATCCCTGACTCATCCAAGAGTGTTTGTGCGAATCTTTCCATCAACTTTAATTGCTCCAAGATGGAGTCGGGTTGCGCTACCCAGGGTACGGCGATCAAGGAGCTGATGCAGTACTTTCAATGTGATGGGAAGGTTATGTATCAATTGCTCGGACTTTTTTTTATTTTGGGAAAAGATCAATTTCTCAGACTTAATTTGATTATATTGTCTCGTATAGTTTAAGAGAAATCAATTATGCTGTGACGTGTATTTAAATGTTATTCCTACGTTCATAGATTATACATTATTTATCTAGTGCTTGGTATTTTATGGAGGAGGATGGAGAAGTACCGCGCCAACTTATTTAATTTCAATGGCTCTCACCTTCTTCCCACTTTAATTCCTTGCCAGAATCGGTGAGAGGCAGTAAAATAAAGAAAGAATTCTGTTCATTTAAACCTTTTTCCGTCTCTCTGACTCGGAAAAACTTGAAAATATATAGTTTGAATAGAGTTTATGATGCTGGGTAATAGAAGTAGATCGAATCAAGACAAAGAAGCTAAACTTACCAGAATCATCCCTTGATGATCTCGTCAGTGCAGTACCAGGCTCGGCCTCCTGCATCTCCAACATAACATCGATAATAGTTTTCTTTCCCTCTTCTCTTCCCCTCTTCTTTCTTCGCTCCTCCACCATCTCTTGTAACAACTCATCCATCTCCCTCATCATCCTCACCATCCTTTTCTCGGTACTGTTCCACCCTACCCACCTTAACCATGGCAAGAAGTCCTCCAAACTCGATGACCCACTCACCAAAACACCTCCTCTGAAATTTTCCGGAACCGCCGCCCCTTCTCGCCTACCTCAGTAGCCTCCGGCCCATAGTACCTCCTCCCGGCGATCATCTGCATGGTGGCGTTAAACGTCAGCCCCAAGAACCTTGACTTCATCTCTACGTTCCGGAACTCGGCCTTGTCTCCGTTGTCGAAAAGGTGGCGAAGAAGCGAGCGGACCTCAGCAGTGCGAGAGGCAGAGAAGGCGGCAACACGAGCATGCGAGAAGATCTCGAGGGTGGTGATGCGGCGGAGGTTGCGCCAGTGGGGGCCATAGGAGGAGGAAACGAGGGTGTTGAACTCGTAGCCGAAGTACTTGTTGAAGAGGAGCGGGGGCCGGTGGCGAAGGTGATGTCATTGACGGTGAAGCATTCCTCGGCGGCGTCGGAGGAGGAGACGAGGAGAACGGGGCGAGAGCCAAATCGGAGGAGGAGGAGAGGGCCATGGCGGGCAGAGATGGCGGAGAGGGTTTGGTGGAGGGGCTGGCGGAGGAGGTAGAGGTGGCCGACGATGGAAGGGAGAGGGGACCGTCGGCGGACATCGAGAAAGGGAGTTCTTGGATCGGAAGATGTTTTTGGAGGTAAAGAGAAGGGCCAAGAAGAGCACTGCACAGTAGTAGAAGATGGTCGTATCCATTTTGTTTGATCCTCGACTACTTAACACTCGGTGCTCTTTATTCACGGCCTGGTGTTTTTTTTTATATTTTGGTAAAAGACGCCGCCGTTTGACCATTTAGCAGTTCCGTGCACGGAAAGGCAAGGGTATAAAAAAAAAAAAAAAAAAAAAAAAAAAAACATATTGGATGGCACTTGGCAATCCTTTGCATTAAACAAAATAAAAAAAACAAACAAAGATTATTAAAAAAGCCACGCACCATGGCGGCTGGGACCGAGCAAAAATCATACGGAACGGGCACGATTTCACACGGGTTCCTAGTTTATTGTATTTTTAATATTATATTAAAAAATATAATAATTTATAATATAATATAATTATTAATTTATGATTATTTTTTTATTTTTTATAAATATATTCAGTCGATGCATATTATATGGCCATCTATATAACATACGATGAATAAATTAACCATCAAACAATTTGATGCACGTTTATAAATAAATCGGAATATTATTTTTAGATCATAAAATTTATCAACATATAATATAGATGATATATACTTAGTAAATTATTTTATAATAATCGAATAGAGATCTCTAAATAAATTGATACATAATTTTTAAAATAATATTTACGATACACCTTATATGTTTTCATAATACATACTCATCAACTTTCCAATATAAATTGCAAGTTTTTTTGATGCACGATATTAAATCAATACATATCTCTAGACAAAAAGTATGTCCTGAAAATTATATATTAATTTTTTAAAGGTGTGTATTATATCATTAATAAGTGTATATCAAAAAATTTATAATAAAGTTCTTATAGATAACGGTACACTACAATAAAAAAGGAATTTGCCGATGCTATTAAAGACATTTGCCGATGCTTTAAGCATTGGCAAGAAAGCTCTCGACGCTTTTAAAAGCATCGAAAAGTGTCGAGTATGTAAACATGGGGACGTAACCTGCTGACGCTTTAAAGCGTCGCTAGGTTTTAAATGTAACGACGCTTTTTAAAAGCGTCAGCATATGCTGATGCTTTAAAGCATCGCTAGATTAAAACCTAGCAACGCTTCAAAGCGTTTAAACGTAACAATGCTTTCTAAAAGCGTCGGCAGATGACAACGCTTTAAAGCGTTGCTAGGTTAAAACCTAGCGAGCTTTAAAACGTCGATAGGTCTAAATTTAGCGACGCTTCAAAGTGTCGATAATCGTCGCGATAGCGATGCTTTAAAGTATCGGTAATCGATAAGATAGCGATGCTTTAAAGCATCAGCGAGTTTTTTTTAAAAAAAATATATATCTCTATGACGTTCAAACTCATACAAAATGAAACATGTATCAACACAAATCTATACAAACCTGTATACATTATCACCAAAATCAAATATCATTCATTCAAACTTGTATCACACAAAGATGGAGTCAAACATCATTTCATTGAAAATTATATCACACAAACATAACATTCATACTCCAAACATCAAATATACATGAAGTCAATATAAAGTATTTTATATATATAAAAAGTATCAACAGATGTTCAAACTCAATCCAAGTTTAAACACATCATAAGACATACAAAAATAATAATAAAAAAAATCGACCGGCATCAATGGCATCAATGATCCATGGGAGGCTGGTCATCATCCTGTCTGCGACTGGCAGATGCATCAAGAACCTACAAGATATACATATATATAGTTACGATACCTACATTATATATATTCTAATTATTAGATACATATAAAATATATATATATATATGTAGTTTATAAACAATTACTTACCTATGATGACATGAACATGGCAACACAGATGTAACATGCTCCAGCTGAGCCCTCATAGTCTGCAACTCTGCTCTGCCTGTATCACATGTCTATCTAAGCTTTGCTATCTCATCCTCGAGTCGACGAACACGTGAATCATCATGACTATCTCTAGCATCTCGAGTAAATCTATTCACTTCAAATAACCGAGTAGGGATAACTCCAATCTCATAACCCCTCACTCGTCCATAATGCTCTGGTCCCATCAACTTCAGAATATCTCGACCTCGACGCGATTACGCTACGTAGATGATATAGACTCGCTAGTACACTCGACGATCATAGAGGTAGCCCTCTCCTATGTTTTATAAAAAATTCATATATTAATACTTAATAAAATAAAATTATAATCATGATATAATATAATTAAAAAATATAAATAGATCTCTGGGCTCCTCTCGAACAAAACGCCATCCTGGTGAACATGAGTCATCTGATAAAACTCCACCTCACTAGGCTTCCTTCCCTACTGATCAGCCTATAGAAAGAATAAATATTGCAAAAAGTTTCAAAATGATACATCTTATGCCCCCGTACCATGATCCGTACCATGATACATGGCACATGCATGATACATGATGATACATGATGTTAAAACTAAAAGTGTACTAAAAATATTATAGGATGAGAAATATACAAACTCATGCCTGAGCCATGCATAACTCTTGGACCCCGCTGTGTGAGGAACAGACTGAGCTGCTCGTGCAGCTCTACCATAACAGAATATGTCTACAAATAAAATTAAAACTATGTTATATATTGTATAAATATAATTTATATTAAAAATTAATAAGTTTATAATTTGATGATGCTACACAACCTGTGCCCTCTCGGAGAACCAATAGTGCACCAGCTCTCCATTGATGAGAGTGTACATCAGGAGGACAAGTAGCTACAACTTGCTCCTCTATCTTACCCTATATCTTATATCTCCCTTCAACTTTGTCCTATGCTCTTTCCACTTGTGATTGAGAGACTTAAGTACAAAATCATTACAATCTGGAGGGAGTACAAACTTGCTCTACAACATAAATAAATAATAAAATAAGTATTAAATGAAATAAGTAATGAAATTGTTAAAACTTAAGATATAAAATAATATATCAAATTTTTTACCTACACAAGTCGTAGCATCTCTACTTTATAGGCAGGAAACATTCATTCTACTTTGAATAATTTAGGGGACATAGCTACCCCGACATGCTACTGTCCCCAAAAAGCTGGTCAACAAGCTAGCAGATTTCTTAATAGCTGGCCTAGCTTGTTGCACTCAATGACAACCTCTCACCCTCAGGTAACTGCCAGGCATCACGACTAGTGTGGGTTCTCCGCCTCTTCCTAAGTCTCCCGGATCCATCTACAAAAAATACAGAAATCATATATCAAAACTATTGCATATATATGATTGAAATGAGATGAGATTATTAATTATCATTATATGTATATCATCGATGATAGGCTCATCATTTGGATGATCCGTAGGAGAATCGTGATGTGCTGAATCGAAGGGAATGGCCTCGCCTGATGTGTAGGAGAGGTACTGGCCTCGCCGGATGTGCAGGAATGGAGGGACTGGCATCAAACCGATGTGAAACTGATCGACTATCATCAGGCTGCTGTGATGAAGTATTAGCCTCGGTCTGAAAAAATGAAACTATACATCTGATTGGAGCTTCCTTCGAGGCATGGTATACCTAACATGCATTTAAAACCAAGTTAGTCAACATTATAATCAAATTATAACAAAATGATTGCTATTTAAAGATAGGATAATTATTCATGCAAAATGTAAACCATTTTATAAACTACTTACTTGTTATAATCAACCAGTTATACCTTCTTTGAAATCCAACCTAAATACCAAATGGTTGTATCATTTATATGATCATCCAGCATAATATTATAAGGCATACACTGAGTATAGGTATCATCATCATCTTCTTCCACCCTTTTTCTATGCAATACAAGTCTCTGATTTTGTCATAATAATAGTAGCCCATTCTTTATCTTTCGAGTCTTGTACATAAAAAACTTATCGAGCTTGAGATGAAAAGATAAATGGACCACCCTTCAATAATACACCTGTATGTATTAATCTTGAAAAATTGACAAGTATAAATCCGTTTGAGTCCTTTTTCAAACCTCTTGTGTATTTATATCTACCCAATCGCATCAAAATAATACAACTTTAAAATTTCCATAATATTTATCTCAAAAATATCTTTAAGTATACCATAATAAGATTTCCATCTGCTTCTATCATAACTCCACTGTTCTGAGTTTTTCTAAAGTTCTCGCGCTCCTTGGTATAAAATTTAAAGCCATTTATAATAAAACCATCATATTTTTTTCACAATATAATTAGAACCTCGGGCAAGAACTATTAGTTTTGCTGAATATTTTTTTTTTCCATCAGTACCAATACCTAGAAAATATAATATCAATTATCAATCACTTATTCGATATTAAATGTATGTAAAATTATTATACAACTTATATACTAATCAGATTGGAAAGCCAATTAGGGAATAACTCAACCAACCATCTTTGTTCAATCATTGGATTAGACGAGTGGAATGATTGGCTTATCGTTGTACAGCTAAAAATTCACTGCATGATAATCAATATAAGTTTACAACAATATGTCTAATATTTAGAATTATCCATGTATAAATAGACTAACTGTGATAGTCAGATATTATGTCCTATGTAGCATACATAACGTGTGCTTGTGGCAAGGATTTATGGTCAAGATTATACTTTCAGCTTTTTCTATAAAATTCTGGAAGATGCAAACTTGTATAGATTTGTATTCTCCATAGTATTGCCATAACGTTGAGGTCGCTTGAATACAGTCTCTACACCCTTCGAGATATCTTGAACAAAATATTCAACACTCTTCAACAATATATCCCTCTACTATTAAGCCTCTAGATAGGCTTTGTTTCGTACATAATCCTTCAAACATACAAGATACCTTCAAAAATATATATTTTAAAATTTTAATATTAATATCATATTAAATAATGAAAAAGATATCTAAATTATGAAATTTTAGTTTTACAGCATCACCTCTCAATAAGGTATATCCATATATATTGTACTAGTCCACCAAGTTTAGCTTCCGAAGCTAGGTGAATGAGTAAATGAATTATAATCGTAAAAATTCATGAGAAAAAATCTTTTCATCTGACATAACGTAAGTATGACTTGAGATTGCAAGTGATTAAGCTCCTGAGAATCAAGAACCTTAGAACATAATGCCTTGAAGAATGATGATAACTGAAAAACAACAGTAACAACTTGTTTCGGCATTAACGACCTTAAGCTAATGGAAGAATATCTTGCATTAGTATTTGTCCATCATGACTTTTAAGATTTAAAATTTTTTGCTCTTTCATATTCATACATCGTGAAATATTTGATGCATATCCATTAGGAACCTTGATATTCTTTAAAATTATCAGGAAAGATCTTTTTCTCGACTAGACATTGTATAACATACATGAGGGATATAAGTTCTATCATTTGCAAGCACTTGTGGATAAAGTTCATGTCGGATGCCCATTTCTTTTAATCAAGACACGCCTTCATGTTATCTTTAGTCATTCCATCAAAATTCAATATTGTTCCAATAAATCATCAAAAACATTCTTTTCTATATGCATAACATCAAGATTATGCCAGAGTTATTATGCTCCCAATAAGGTTCTTCCATAACTGTTTAGTATGCTGATGGTAGATGCTGTCATTATATCATCATCATTTTAACTTCAAAGAAGTTATACGGATCCTCGAATACTATTGTATCTGAAGTGCAAGCATTGACTTCCGCTGATACTTCTTCGTGTGCTGAAGTCTCAACATCATTTCTTTCTCACTTTTTAGAAGACTTTGTCATCTTACCATAACTGGTCTAATACCAAGCATTTGCCTACAATATCAGAACTAGAAGGTAAAACTGGAGTAGATCCCAACTCTATAGTACATCAAATAAATCTTTCCTCCATGTTTTAACCAAATTGAATGGGTTGATTCACTACAAGAAGGACATGCAACTCATCCCTTAGTACTCCAGCCAGATAAATTAGCATATGCAAGAAAATCTTTAACAGTCCATAATAGAGCTGCCCGCAGTTTGAATGTTTAGCTATTCGAAGTATCATTGCACCGATACCCCCCCATAATTATTTTAATTCATCTATTAAAGATTGTAAGAAAATATCAATATCATTACCTAGACCTTTATCACCTGGAATGATCGTTGATAAAATAAGTGAAGATGTTTCATGCATATCCATGATGATAATTATAAGAATAAGAACAATATCCTAGTACTATAGATAAAACTAAGGTCCGAAATGGATTGAACCTATCACTAGCTAAACCTAGCCTAATATTACGAGCATCAAAGGCAATCAGGATGTCTATCATCAAATGCTTTCCATGCAAAACTATCTACTAGGTGTTTCAGCATTCCATCTTTTGTACGTCCTTCATCATGCCATCTCATTGACGAAGCTATCTTTGATAATGCATAGATCTTTTTTAATCTAGGAACAGGAGAAATAATGCAATTTCTTGGCCGGTTTTTGTTTAATTTATGTTGCATCTAATTCATTTAATCCCTCACTCTCATTTTCTTTTTGCTTCATCCATTGTGAACATCCATATGCATGGCATGACTCTTGATCAGCATGTTCTCCCTGATATAATATACAATCATTTGGACAGCTATGAATCTTTTCGTATCCAAGATCCAATTCCTTTACTAATTTTTTGGCTTCATAACAAGATGTTGGTAAACTAGTACCTTTAGGAAATGCATCCTTTAACAACTTGCAACATAGTAAAACTCTTGCAAGACCATCCATTCAAGTATTTTAATGAAATAAATATACAAGAAAAGAAATTTTTGAAAAGTTCTTGCAACCAACATATAATTCTTGATCTGCATCTCTTATCAGCTTCTAATAACGATCTATTCCAATATTAGTTAGGGGTATAAGCTCCCCATTATGTATAGATTCAGTAAATATAGGACCCTCGGGTAGCCCAGCTGCTACTTGTCTTCCACTGAAATCTCCAGGATTTTGAGCACCATATTCAAAAGCATCTCTGAGCAAACCCCTACTATCATCATCTCTTGCAAGATTTTTCTGTTGGTTACTGGATCCAAAATCAAGTATATGTTCCATGTTAGAGGTTTGGTTATATGTAGATGGTAACCTTGACTCTCTCTGAAAAAACTACTCTGTATAATCTCTTAAAAAACCATTCCATGCCAAATATTCTTTAATAGTATTTGGATATAGAGAACTGAAATTTAAACATTTTCGGCATGGACATAGAATCTTCCATTGATGCTACTTCTCTCCATACCAATTTAATGAAATTCTGAACTCCATCTAGATATTCTTTGCGATTCCTCAATTTAGTTAATCTAACTCTTATCTAAGATAAAAACTAAATAAATAAATATTTATAAGAACAAAATAAATTAAAAATGAGTTTATTCAATAGATCAATTACAGTATTATGGTTAAATTGATGGGTCTATGGTTAAATGAAATGTATATTTTGTAGTCCAAATATCTATAAGACTCGAAATAAATCATCCATGTCCATTTCTAAATACAAAAAAAAATTCTAAATACAAAAATTTATTCAGTTAATAACAATGCACTAAGCAATTTTTTTAATTATATGTGAAAATAACATAGATTATCTAATAAATGCACCATATCACCAACTAATAGGTAAAGAGGTCCTATCCCATTTAAGAATTATATTAATTATATAGATCATTTACAGTAACCAAACGATATGCAATAAAAATTTCAAAAAAAATTGGCAACATTTTCCATTAGTTTTTCCCCATACAAGTAAATATGTATGAGGAGAATTAAAAGAAAATACTATCCAAATAAATCTGGAACTCTATCCATAACGTTTGATTACTGTAAGCACCTATAAAATTATTTGTAATTCTCAAACTATCCAAACTGGATAATCAATTGACCACTATACATATTTCTCCCATCCGTACAAAAATAAATAAATATACGGATGCTGTAGAATATGTACTTTAATCAATTGATGGGTCTATATTTTTATGCAATGCAAGTTTTATAAAAAATATTTTAAAGTTATAATTGATCATAACAAAGCTATAGATGTTATTGAAATGAAAGATTTGCAATAATGAACAAATCTTAAAGCATAACATGTTCAGTAAGTTGCAGGTATATACCAAGAAATTTATAAAAAAATAAAAATAATCTACTAAGGAGTAGACTCAGTTCTACGATTTAATCTGCAACTAAATCAAAATGACTACAATCGGTTGCCTACAAAAGAAGGCCATCCAAGATTGTTGACATTAGAAACAGTTGAATCAGCCAAACATACATCTCAAAATCATCATAGCCTCCATATACAAACCTTAAATCAAATTTAAAATAGTTTAGAAAGCTTCTTTACTTTCCATGCAGTCAAGCACCTGATAAGAAATGGAAACAAAACATGTAGATCTATATGACATAAAAACTACCAACAACAAGAAGATATGAATCATAGATAGGGTTAACTAAGAACCGAAAATGAAAAATTAGTTTATTAAATTTATTGAACCTGTGAGGTGCTACTTTGTTCGCATGGAATCTAGTTAGGCTATGGATGGGGATAAACCTTACATACTGTCTAACAAACTAATACATGAAGCACGTACTATTTTTTTATGCATGTGCATACAGTTTCCAGTTTGGCAAAATATATGACCAGGTTAAACTTCTTTGTTGACAAACCATGGTAGCTCCTTGAGCCTTGATTCACAAACATAGTATCATAAGATTAAATAGCATATTGAATTTGTACGGATATCTTACCTTGGTATTCATAATTTACAAGGATGACACTTATTTTCTGATTGGCATTAAGAAAATAAAATTGCTTGAATATAAAGAATGGCAAACCTAGACTTCTAAGTTCTAACTACAAGAAACATATTTTACAGTTCTTTAGATATACCCAACATGTTGAGACTCCATCAAGAGTATTGACGAATGGCAATAGCTTTGTCCAAATATACCGATTTAAAAAAATCATAAGACTGGAAAAATGTATTAAAAGTGTAGAGAAACACCAATAAGGCTTCACTAGCCCTAATATACATGCCCTACATCTAGGAAAAAATGGATTCCCTCTCAATCCATTCACATGGGAAAAAAATTACAAGCCTACACATGATATTCTCCTATAGTGAAGTATATGGATGGAAAACCAAACAAGCTAGGATGCATAAGATGATCCACATGTTATCATCATGGACCTTAATGATAAAACTAAATACTATGTTATAAACCATCCAACACATTTGCTTGAAGTCTGATAAAATGCTCTAACTCAATTGCATGTTTGGCACACTTTGCAGATTAAGGTCCCATGTTAACAAAAGCTAAACTATTTATAGATAAAATTCTTTCAACTTCTTACATGCTTCCATATTAAGAAAATAATAGAGTCATGCATTAGCTTAGCTTCTTTCCAGAATACCTTCTTTACCAAGTATTTATCTACTTAATTATAGACTAAACTTTTGACATACAATTGAGGAACATATATTTAGTTTCACATTAATTATTCAAAAAAAAATTCTTGGCTATTTATGCAAGACTTAAGAAACTCAATTTAATACATTTCTAGCTAGTTTTTTTTTTTTTATGGATCTTATATCATGATAAATAGTATCAAAGCAAATCCAATCCATGGTCTATATAAACTAAAAAATACAAGATGGTCTCATTTGATTGATCACGAACGGAGCATAGTATTCATGATTGAATTTGAATAAATTTAGCTTTCTAATTTAATGAGCATGCCAGGATTTAAATAATAAGAGTATGTGAGGATATTATTGACTCTGGTCTTGATTTTGAAGATTGACAAAATGTTTAATATATATGAGTACTAATTATATTTTAAGTATGTTTTATCAGATCTTAGTACTCATCCACGTTGAATGAAAAAATGATGTATTTCGGTTGAAAAAGTCCTTAAATAATAAAAAATCAAGTATAGGACTTTGGAATTAATATGGAAGAACTTGAAAAAGTTAAAGTTTGATTTTCAGTAAGTTTCAACAATGGCACGTCCAAGTGTCGACACTTAAGAATGAAGTATCGACACCTGGAAATGAAGTGTTGACTCAAGGCCTGAGATTTTTTGAAAATACAGAACTATGCCATCTAGAGATTTTTGCCTCAAGTGTCGACTCACGGGAATGAAGTGTCGACACTTGAAAATGAAGTGTCGACACTGGAGGTGAAGTGTCGACACTTGAGAATGAAGTGTCGACACCTGGAGGTGAAGTGTCGACACTTAGTCTGTAACGGCTAGTTTTCTAGACTGTAGAACTTCTCCAACTTGCTTTCAACGGCTATATTTTTATCACCAATGGTCATAAATCGTCTTCTAAGGTTTTAAGAGTTATAACATCTAAAATCAAATGGGGAAGCAATCCTTTGGTGAGATCATTGAATATTCTTCAAGGATTCAAGAGTTGAGTGGTTCAAGCCTTAAGCTTCTAAGTTTCAAAGAGAGCATCCAAAGTTCACATCATCAAGCTGCATTCAAATCTTCAATAACTTGAAGACAAGTTCTTCATCAACAATCAAGGGCTTCAAAGAGATATTTGCTTTATTTTAGAAAGCTTTAATTATATTCTTTCATATTGCTCTTACATTGTTTTACTTGAGATTTTTAGTGAGCCTTGGAAAATCAAAGAGATTTTTGGTAAGCCTTGGAAAACCAAAATGGTTACTGGTGAGCCTTGAAACCAACTAGAATTTTTACTTGTGAGCCCGAAGACAAAACAAGTTGTTTAGATTCTTGGTTAGCCCGTAAAACTAAGGGTGGTTATTGGTGAGCCTTGAAACCAACTAGGATTTTACTTGTGAGCCCGAAGGCAAAACAAATTGTAAAGGTTTTGGTGAGCCTAGGTTACAAAACCAATCTTAGTAAAATTTTCAAGAAAATCTTGGAGAGTAGATGTAGGTGCCTTGGAGTGCACCGAACCACTATAAATTTCTTTGTATTTGTGTGATTATTTTATTTGTATATTTACTTTGTTATTCTGCTGCATATTATTTAAAGCACATAAATACATTACCAAAACATAAGCATTGAATTAATCTAGCACATACTTGCTTTAGTTTATTGCAATTTGTTTGAAAGTTTTTATAAAACCTAATTCACCCTCCCTCTTAGGTTGCATCCTCTTCTGAGCAATAGATATGTACATATATTTAATCTTATTTCTATTATTTACTATAAAGATCTGAATATTTATATAAAACTAAGTAATCCATTACCTCACATTAGATTCTTTAGGTGCAACAGTCAAATTCTATCACTGGGTTCTTATTTGTAACAAAGCACAAGAATTAAAAAATGAAAAGATAATAATGAAAAAGATATTTTGAGGTCCCCTTCTCACCACTTGCCTCTAAATTGGCTAGTGATCTTATTTTGTGGTGTGGTCCATGCATGCCACAAACAAGGGCAAGCCACTATCCAATAACCCCCTCAAAAGGTTAGAAAGGGGAGGGGAGATTTCCTTCTTCCCTCCTCCACTAAATCAATATGAACTACCACAAACAAACAAAGCTAAGTCCAAACAAACAAGCAAATTTAAAAAAAAAAAAAAAAAATCCTCCACGGTGGTCCAGATTATAAGAGAAATAGTGAAACTTATGGAAGTTTAATCCTTACCAGCTGAGAACAATGAGAGGCAGGTGCTTACACCTCTTGGTCGGCTGGTGGAGCAAGGCAGGGAGGTTGGCGGGGGCAGCGGGTGGGAGGGCGGGGCTTCGGTCGGTGGACCGGTGCGGAAGAGGGGCAATGCGACGGAGATGAAGGAGATGAAAGCACCGGCCAGAGAGCTTCGCTTCGACGATGATGAAGGGACCCGAAGGCAATGCGCCAGAGATGGAGGAGGGAGAGGGATCGAGGATGAAACAGAGATCAGGAGAATGAGGGCAGCGGATCGATCAAATAAAAAATTAGGGCTCGGGCTGGGTATAAGAGGAGGAATTTTTTGATGCTTATAACCATCATTAAAAGCTGGCTTTGGACGACGCTTTTTAGTAGCGTCGACAGGTGGTGAGCTTTCCGATGCTCGCTTAAAAACTCGACGATGCTTAAAAGCGTCGGGAAACAAGTAAACTTAGCAACGCTTATAAGCGTTGAAGGATAGAGATGCTTTCTAAAAGCATCGACAGGTTTGCAGTATCTCCCAACGCTCTATCAAAGCATCGAGAGAAAAGGGTTGCCATTTCTTGTTTTTACTGTAGTGATACCGAGTACAGAACTATTGAGATAGAAACAATTAAAATTAAAATATTTGATGAAGTTGTGAGGACTTTAATAGATGTCTGGCATATTTTTAATTTGAAAAGAGTCATATCTCACTTGTTATCTTAGATATAAATGGATGCATATTTGTTGGTGCTAATGGCAAATTAAAAATTAAACATGATACCCTAGTATTGATGAAAAGAGAAGAGAAAGGTTCTCTGTATAGGTTGATTGGAAAAACTATTATAGATGATGCTGCTATTACATGTTTTTATGATGAGATCATGCTTTGTGGCATGCTAACTTTGGCTATATGAGTGAAAGAGAAATATTAGATTGCATAACAGGAATTTACTTAAGGGTAAAATCTTACAAACATGATTTTTGTGAAACATGTATTTTTGGTAAGCAATGCAGGATAAGTTTGTTACTTCAATCAAAAAGAGTATATAGATTTTTGAATACATTCATTCAGATATCTGGAGAGTAGTACTAGTCATAAAGAAGTTATGTATTTTGTTATTTTTATTTATAACTTCTCCAGAAAAATTTGGGTTTACTTCTTAGTCAGAGGTCTTTAAGAAGTTCAAGATTTAGAAAATCAGAGTTGAAAAGCAAATAGACAACAACTAAAGGTTTTCTACATTGACAATGATGAGAATAACCTCTAAAGAGTTTGTGTATAGCTATTAAAAAGAAGGCATAGCTTGGTACTTCACTGTTCCAAGCAAGGTACAGCAAAATAGGATAGTTGAAAAGAAGAACAGGACACTGCTTGAGAGAGCTTGTTGTATGAGACTGTTTCTAGATCTTTAGAAGTAGTTTTGGATCGATGCAATCAACATCGCATGCTACTAGGTGAATCAATCTCTTTTGATGTCACTAGAACTTAAAACATCACAAGAGTTTAGTCTAGTAAGCCAGTTGATTACTCGAACATTCATATATTTGATTGCCTTGCATATGTATTGTTATAGAAGGATCAGAGCACTAAGCTTGATGTGAAGTCCGAACCTTGTATCTATCTAAGCTATAAGGTTGGTGTGAATGACTACAAGCTTTGGAATCCAATTACTCAAAAGGACAAATGGTGCTTAGTAGAGATGTGATATTTGATGAAGCTTCAATATTGAAGAAGAAAATTCATCATCAGATCTAAAGTATGAAAAACCCAGTACCTCGGTTCAAGTAGAGCCACTGATTAAATAGGTAGTAGCAATGCTGGTTCAGGTAAATCTTCAAAGTAGGATGTAGAAATTGTACATCTATGAAACAAGGAGAGCCTTATTCTATTACTAGGGCTTGAAGGGAAGTATAACTACCATTAAGGTCAAGAGATATAATTGTTTATACTTTTCCAATTATCTTTTTTGATCCAATGATCCTTTAAGAGGCTTTGCAAAGAAGGACAATGATAAGTAGTAGATTTTTATGGAAAAGAGATGAATTCTTTTCATAAGAATAAGACTTGAGAGCTCATTACTCTTCTTAAGGGCAGAAAGATAATTGGTTGCAAATAGATATATAGAAAGAAGTATCATCCGAAGATGAACCACTAAGGTACAAGACCAGATTGGTAATGAAGGCTACAATCAAATAAAAGGGATAGACTTTGATTAGATATTTTTTCTTGTTGTTAAACACTGTTCTTTCAAGGTTATACTCTCTATGATGGCTATGTAGGATTTGGAGTTGGAGCAGCTTGATGTAATGACTATATTTTTTATGGCAGTCTAGATGAGAAGATCTACATGTTGCAACCAGAAAGTTTTGTATAGAAAGGTAATGAAAAGCTGGTGTGCAATTAGAAACAAGCTTGTATTAAATAAGTAATATATAAATATTTATAAATTTAAAAATTAAATATTTAGACTTACTAGGAATATCTGCCAGCTGCATTATAAGACCCCATGACCAATTGAGAACTAATTCACTAGTACTGGCATCAATCGGTGAATGATCCTGATAACCACTCGAGAAACTCTAAACTCTATAAAAGTACTACAGAATTAAAATTTAATAAAATTAATTTTTATATGGATTAAATTTTAAATATATTAATTTTAAGATGTATACTTACGAGCGATTTTGAATATAGATGAGATCTTTATCCTCTAGTCGAGTCAGAGGTGCTGTGAGCTGGGCAGGTCATTGACAATGGTGCCAAGTCTAACATGAGCCAGTCATTGCTGCCTATGATATGGGTCGCTAGTGACCCCATATCCTCCGAACCGAATTGAAGAATATCTAATATAAAGAATATTATGTTAGATAAAAAATATAAAAAATATCCAAGGTTTTTGAATTTATCACATGAGGTGAGTGACACATAACTATGCGAGTTGGTAGCATGATTGCTCTATTCTCGAGAGATCTATCCTCTAGAGCTCTCTCCTTGATTGGCATGGCTTCAACCATTGAAAGACATGATGTATAATCTCTAAAAATAAAATAATAGATTCATCGAATTAAGTATATAATTATCGGTGACAATAGCAGATTAAAATTAATGATTTCAAAGAAACAGGTGGAAGAAATTAGAAATTAGATATACCAAATTGGTCAATAAAAAGATATTTTTAATTATACTTCAGATACTGCTATTCTCTTCAACATTCTTCCATCGTCCAATAAAAGGAGATTCTTTTCTCATAGAACCAATTTGAAGCATTGTCAAGCACTACATTCTAGCATGGCTTCCTTGATCTTCCACATTTACTAGCTACTATTCTCCTCTGATTACTTCCCCCACTTCATGATAGTCAAATACACGAGGATGACATTGGAGAAGGGCAACATGATAATGCATCCTCTCTAGTACTCTATGCTCCAGTTAGTGAGGCTAGTATCTACATAGCCGGAGCACTGGTCATTTTCAATACCTCTCATTTTGAGGTGAACATTATGTGAGTGGTGCAAAAGCATGCGAGCTGGCAACATGATCGCTTTGTCCTCGAAAGCTCTCATCTCCAGAGCTCTCTGCTTACTGGCACAGCTCCAACCTCCAGAATGCCTCATGTATAATCTTTTAAAATAAAAATAAGTAGATTCACCAAATTAATTATATAATTATGAATGGCAATACAAGATTTAAAATGATTACAAGAGAAATAGGTGAAAAAAATTAGAAGTTAGATATACCGAATTGGTCAACAAAAAAAATCTAAGTCTTGACCTGAACCTCATCCGTCGATTGCTCTAAGATAAAGCAAGCAAAACAACAAAAAAAGAAAACCAAACTCCCTCTCTTTGTCAGAGCTAAAGAAAAAGAGAGAAGATGAAGAACAAGGAGGTAGCATCGATTGGAGATTCTAACTTGACTATCAACTCCATTCACTTTGAAAATCTTAACTTCATTTTCACTTTTAATTACATCATTTGCATCATAGGCTAACCTATCATCACGCAATGCAATCTTTGGTTATTTATTAATTCATATTTTAATGCATATGAACCACTAAATTTAATTAGTTTATATGATTGAAACAAGAATTAATCCACTGCTAGAGATTGTACTTGGTGATGTTCGACCATTCCATGATCGTGCAAATCAACTAAAGATGAAGAAAATGTTAAAATCTCCATAATGAAGAAGTTAACAGTCGAGTTAGAATCTCAAATCGATATTGTCTCCTTATTCTTCTTCTCTTCCCTTTCTTTCTTCTTAGCTATGACAAAGAAAGGGAGTTCGATTTTCTTTTATTATTTTGCTTGCTTTTCTTAGAGCTATCAATGGATTGAGTTAATATCAGAACCAAGATATATATCCAGGTCCAGACCCAACTTTAATTATTGGACCCGAACAAGAACCCCATGCACTCCACCACTCTACTCATGAATGGAAACATAAACCCCACTCTGCCACTACCGATAGCCCTTTGGATGATGGTCCATGACATAGACTGCCTCGGGCTCTGTAGTATTTGCAATGCTACATTGTTAATGTCACCAACCTCGAAGTCGCATCCTGAAGGCCACCTCCTAAGATGAGGTCCCTACCGATAACCAACTCATAATTGAGATCGTCCTCCTCACCAAGTCCTACACCTCGCCACCATCATCGCCTGCATTGTCCCTAGCCTGGCTCAAAAATTAAATAAATTCTATTATTTATTTCAAGCCCAATCTGATCTATTTCAAGCCTGACCTGAAGCACGGCCAAGCTTCGAGCTAATCCGAAGCCAATCAATCCAGCCTGAGCCCAGTTCCAGCCCTATCTACATGTCGAGACCTGAATCTGATACATAAAGGACATGCATCCATGCATACCTAATTAAGTATTTATTTAATTAAATTAATATCTAATTAATTAATGAAATAAAAATAAATAATAAATATCTAATTAATTAACTAATTAAATAAATAAATAAACATCTATTAATTAAATCAATAAATAAACATCTACTTAATAAATTAAATAACTAAGTAAATAAATAAGTAAATATATAATTAATTAAATCAATCAATAAATATTTATTTAATAAATTAAATAATTAATAATTATATTTATTGATATAAAAAATTATTTTTTAATGATGACTTGTATCGTCAACATCGTCATCACTAATACTCACAATATACAACACAAATTTGATATGTACCAAGATCTAGAAAATGAATGATTTCTATTTTACTAATTTAGAATAGCATCCTGGTCTCATGCTCATCACAGGCCACATTGGTTGAGATTTCTATGACTAAAAATTTTTAGAATAAAACTAACAAATTTTTTAAAAAATACTCAAAATAATTCTAAAAGAAGTTAAAATAGGGATAAAAATAGAAATATTTTAAAAATCATAATCAATTTACTTGAAAATAAAAATAAATGACTAAGGGAACCAGATTGAGAAAATCAATGAAAACCCAAAATCTTACAAGAAAAAAAGCAAATGCAAGTGCCGACCACTAAATGCCATAGTAAATAGAAGAAAGGATATAGCAAGTTACAATCAAATAGAAGAAAAAATACAATAATTTATAGTCAAATAGAAGAAAAAATATAGCAATTTACAGTCAAATAGAAAATGAATACAGTAATTTACGGGAGGGTATAATATCAAAATTAGATCCTAGCATGAGAGAGAATAATTCTAAAATTAGAGACCTGACAAGGTAGCTAGATAAAATTCAACAAGGAGGGGCGAGGGAAGATGACAACAGGGAGCACCAGAAGGGAAAGCTTGGTGGTAGAACGCGCCCCTGGGGGGAACTCAATGGTTAGAAGAGGCACTCAGGAGGCGGGCGATAGCATGGAGAGGCGCCCAGCGGGGGGCATGAGAGCTCAGTAGCAATACAGGCATTGACAAGAGGAGAAGGAGAGACATCGTAAGGGGGTCGTGGGAGCTCGGTGGCAGTACAGGTAGTGGTCGGAGTAGGAGCGAGAGGCACTGGGGGGTGTGGGAACTCGATGGTAGCATAGTTACCGGTGGTAAAGGCATCGATAGGAGCGGGAAGGAGAGGTAGTGGTACAGTCGCCGACAAGAGCAAGAAGGAGGGGTGCCGAGGGGGAGGGGGCGAGGGAATACGAAGAGTTAAGCAGGAAGGGGGGTGTGGGAAGATAAAGAGCCAAGCGAGAAGATGAGAAAAAATTGGGCACCGGGAGATTTTTAAGAAGAATTATTAGCGACGGTCAGAATGCCATCGCTAATAATATTTTTCCATTAATAATAATAATTTACCAATAGCAGAAATTTGCATTGGTAATGCTTAAATTTTAGTGATTATTATTAGCAATGGCTTTTTATTGTCGCTAAAGGTAAAAAAGTCATATGTAATATGGTTTTTCTTATAATAAATTTTCTTGGAATGTGATATATTATTAGCGATGACGAATTTATCATCGCTAATAGTTATAATTGCATTAGTAATGCTCTTTTCCAAAAAATAAAATTCTTTAAAATTTTAAAAATTATTAGCAATCACACATCTTGTCGCTAATGCCATCATAATATATTAGCAACGGTAATTCTATCATCATTTTACTATCATTATATACCACTACTAACGACGCTATTCTTTTGCTGTCACTAATAGCCATTGTTAATACTTTATTTTCTTGTAGTGAAATTGGTATCCCTTCCATGATGAAGCAGTTCCACCAATCGTGCGAACTATTCTTCAACTAGAAAAAGAATTTGAAGACTCATGCACGAGGTGTCTCTCCATAATTAGGGCTAGAAGTGGACTGGGCCGGACCGGGCCACAACCCTACCCGAGCTCGGCCCGAAAAGAATTTCGGGCTTCGGGCTGGGCTTAGGCTTGAAATTTTTTTAAAACCTCAAGCCCGAGGCCGACATGAAACCGGCCCGAGCCCGAACAGGCCAGCCCAAAAAAAAAGCCTAAATGACCCAAAAAAATTTGGTCGAAGCCCAAGGGGCGTGAGGGCCCCAGAACCGGGGGAGAGATCAGAGATCGGAGCCGCCGAGCTGGGGAGGGGGGCCTGTGACGTGCGTGGGGTGCAGGGGCGTCGGGTGAAGCACCGCTGGGAGAGGGAGATCGAAGCAAACGGAGAGGCGGGCCGAGGCTGGGAGAGGGAGATCGGAGTAGATCAAAGTGCCGGGCCGGGGCTGGGGCCTGGAGAGGGAGATCGGGAGAGGGGACCGTGAGGTCGTCTGGTACGGGTACGGGGCCGAGGAGGAGAGATGGAGCGGCGAAGCCAAAGGTGCGAGGAAGCATCTGCCGTCGGGGGTGAGGAAGCCTCGATCGTCGGGTGCGAGGAAGTGTCGGCCATAGAGTGCGAGGGGGCATCGACCGTCAGATGCGAGGGGGCATCGGCTGTCGATGGTTGACCAGGGGAGAGAGATGGAAACGAGAGAGAGAGAGACTGAGAGAGAGAACAAGATGGTGAGAGAGGGAGACCGGAGAAATTAGAAATAGGATTAGCAATTGGGCTTTTAATGAGCTGGTTTCGGGTCGGTCCAGGCCGGGCTAAAGAGGTGCTCGGGCCCGGCCCGAAAATCGAATGGGCTCTATTTAAAGCCCGAAGCC
The DNA here is from genome assembly GCA_021397845.1 of Areca catechu. NCBI lineage: Eukaryota > Viridiplantae > Streptophyta > Magnoliopsida > Arecales > Arecaceae > Areca > Areca catechu. Next base: position 944,990 of record JAHSVC010000041.1, read on the forward strand.
TGGCCGATTTGCTTAAGATCTGGCCTGAAGCCCAACCCAATTTCGGGCCGGCCCATCTAATTCCATCCTTGCCCATAATCCACCATATGGTAGAAGAATCCTATGATCATCTACCAGGCATTGGAGATCGGCTACATAGAAGACACCTAGTACTACCTGAGCAATTTGGTAACAACATAGGAATCCAAAGTCTCGGTCCAGCCTTGAGCCATCCTCGTGCAATTACACGTAATTGCTGACTCCATGGTCATCCTCTTAAAGGTCCGACACCTCAAGCCTGATTGACACCAAGATAGCATACTCCTCTTGAATCATCGCCAAATATTCTCACCCAAGATGGACTCAATCCCCTCAAGAGTATCTTCAACCGCATTAGTCCCATGACAAAACCCCAAAGACATGTTGGAGAAACCAGACAAAAATGCAAAGGAAGAAGAAGAGGGAAGGAGAAAACCCATCGCTTTTATCGTAGTGCCTCCTACAATAGTAGTAAGTTTCCTTGGCGACAAAGACTCTGGGCTTTATCTCTTTGCAGATCAAAGTAGCAAATGGCAAAATGGGAGGATAGAGCTCCCCTCCATCCCTATTTAAAGTCTCCAACTCGTGGCAACAGTCTAGGCATAATTGTGGCTAGAGATGGTTCACCAAGAGATACGCATCTATACCCCAACGGGCACACTGCTTCATTTGAACTGTCGTCGCTTCGAGCCATGAACTGCCATCATCACTTCGAGTGGTCACATGCACCATATTAAATATAGTGGATGCATGCAATCTAGTAGGACATGATGCTCCAAACCTTCTCATAGTCACGAGCATCCCACACTGCCAGCACCCATCACCTTGCCTGGTGTAGAGTGAAGTACTCTCCTAACACTTCGCTAGTCGGGGCCAGGGGCGAGCTATCTAGATAGCCATCACCTGCAGGCAAAAATTCGGTGTCGAGCCCCGTGGTCTTCAACCTCTACTTCGCACAGCCAAAGTAAAGGAAATGCCTCTCCTAGATAGTGGGGGTTATCTGATGCATCAAAAATGGTCACTCCTACATAGATGCCATATAGCATGCCACCTTACTTGCTAGCTCAGCTTTAGGCCACTTCATCTACCAACTTAAGCCATTTCACCTACTAGTTCAGCATAGTAAGCAAGCTTCTCAAAACTCGACACGCAGCCCCCACTACTGTCCAAGCAAGCCGGCATGCCTTCTTCGTGCAAGGGATATGTAACATTACACCATATCTCCCTAACACTGACCACCACTCATTAATGCAGGTGCCCCTATGAAAGCATGCCTACCATATAGATAAGCTCCGCGCCGTTTGTGACTACTCCTCCATGAGTATGTACTCTACAGCGATGTGTCAACCACCTCTTATGCTTTTATCCATTCCATTATCAAAGTGCATAGCAAAAGAATTATAAAAAAATACATGGATGAAATAATGATTTTTTATTTAAAAATTTTTTGTTTAGAGTAAGCTATTCAGTATTTTTTTTAAATAACATTATTTTAAAAATTCTATATATATATATATATATATATTATGGTGCAAGAAAAAAAAAGACACGGAAACAAAAGCTCGTGGGAAAGCTGGACCATAGCTCTGATTTATATATATATATATTGTGGTTCAAGAAAGTAAGACACCGGAAACAAAAGCTCTTGGGAAAGCTGCACCATAACTCTGATATATATATATATATATATATAGTGGTGCAAGAAAGAAAGACACGGAAACAAAAGCTTATAGGAAAGCTGCATCATAGCTATCAGAGCTAAGGATCCGGGTAAAAAATGATTGGATCAAGTTGCCCATTCCAAGAAAACAGTCCCCATTCACATGGCCTGTCAACCAATTTTCCACCAAAGAGATAAGATTATGTCACCCTTACTTTGAAAAAAAAAAAAAAAAATTCCAACCATTGGATAGCCTACCAGTCAATTTGCCACGAACTTCCCTTCCAAATATGCGGAAACAAGAGCTCTTGGGAAAACTACACCATGGCCATCAGAGCTAAGGATCCGGGTAAAAATGATTGGATCGAGTTGCCCCATCCCAAGAAAAAGGTCCCCACTCACATGGCCTGTCAACCAATTTTCCACCAAAGAGATAAGATTATGTCACCCTTATTTTGAAAAAAAAAAAAAAAAAATTCCAACCATTGGATAGCCTGCCAGTCAATTTGCCACCTATTTCCCTTCATGATAGATGTGTTGCCATGAAAGTCGATCTTGTTGCCTTCCAAGCCATAATTTTCTTCAGCATAGGGATTGCCTTTGTCCTCTTAACAGGAGTTATTGATACGAGCAAGACTGGCCGAGAAATCGGCTTCCATTCAGCATCACAATAAGCAGCAACAAAATATAACCATCCAACAGCTCCTACCAAATTAGCATAGAGGACCAAACTAAGTGGTAACATTTTGCTACCAACCCAAATCAATTGAGCATTATCTTATATAATGATAAACCTGGTATCAGCTTTGGTTTATCTAATTGCACCATCAAAATTAACCTTTAACACTCCAAGGGAGGAGAGAGCGATAGAGACCAATCAACAAAAATACCTGATCAGCTCCAACCACTAGGAGATGGTTGCTTTACTTATAGCATGAAAAATTTAGATCTCAAACTCACTGCTTCTTGTCTCACAATTTTATTATTATTATCATTATCTTTATTATCATCTCATGGTCTTACAATAGCAGTATAGAAAATTTCTACAATAGACCCCTAGTAAAATATATAGTGGCATGGTATGTGGCACAAAATCTGCGCTCTATCTAGATTGCCTGCGATGAAGAATCCACAAACCGCCTTAAGGAAGAGGTTAATCCGTGATTATGGGGAGCGGCTCTTAAGCCCTTTTCAATAATGCTAGAGGTATCACATGTAACCTATTGCGAAAGCTACATCTCAATTAGTGGTTGAGCTGAGTTGCAAAAGCACTACTTCTTTTAAGTAATGCACTAATTATCACCTCACCAAAAAACGGTAAATTAGCCACCGGAAAACCGTTGCATTCAATTAAACTTCATCGTTCCATGCTCATTCTGCTTTGCAGTTTACGTGCACATTTCACATGAAAATTGAACACAGATACATCATTAAAGAAGTTAATTACAGGGAGATAAATTTGAACATGGTCATATTTTAGAAAGAACGTCGATCATATTTTCATATGGCTTGTACAAGGCCTCCCAAGGGTTTCGCCTTCGGCATGCTAAGCCCGACCGTTCGGTCATGTCCATTCCTCCTCCCCATCCTCTTCCACTCAAAACACTGAATCAAAGATCCCAAAGCTAACCCAATAATTCTCATAGCCAAGGTCTCCCTAGGGCACCTCCTCCTTCCGGATCCAAAGGGATGTTCTTGTATCCCTCTCCCTCTCCTTCATCAAACCTCTCCGGCCTAAACTCCAATGGATTCATCCATAGCTGTGGATCCCTTTGTATGGCATAAGCATTAACCAACGACATCGTGCCACGTGGAACATATATCCCTGTACGACACACTGCTCGGATGACTCGTGTGGCACGAGAAGAGGGCCTGCTGGGAATAGACGAAGGGTTTCTTTGATGACATTCTGGAGGTAATGGAGTTCGCTAAGGTCATGGTCGGTCACCAAGCGGGCATGACCCACTTGCATATCTATCTCGGCTTTGGCCTTCTTCGATGCCTCTGGATTGTTGAGAAGCAAGGCTATTGCCCACTCCATGGTTCCGCCGGAAGTATCTGTGCCGCCGTTATTAGGTTCTGAAACAAAATGATAGTCATCATTAGAGGGGTGAAAGCAAGAAAATAAAATCATTAGATAAAGCCCGCCAAGGTGCTATTTTTTCTTGTTTCTTCCGCATTGTAATTTGAAGAAGAAATTGTGTTTGATCCTCTTGCTGCACTACTCCCGGACCGGGCTCGGTCGGCCGTGCTGGAGCGCTTCTTTCCCGTTCCTGCAACAAATTTTTCAAGGACCGGTGGTGTTCCGACAGGGAACACTCCGATGTTTAATTAGCGGGAGCTTTAGGGCAACGGAATGGAGGAATTGAATGGAGATAACATGTTGGAAAGGAAAAAGTACCTAGCCCAAAACGAGATCCCCCGGCTACCTTATATAGGTGCGGAACAGTCCAAAATCTGTTAGGAGAGAAGCCGAAAAAAAAAAGACAGATGTCCTATGAGCATCTGAAGAGTGGCCACATAGCGCCAAGATAGGACAACATCGTGGGAATAGTTGAGTAGTGGTGCTGATGTGGCAGAATTTTGTTACAACAGAATTCTGGTATCAGCTGGAAGAGGTTCTGGAGTTTCCTGGATCCTTGAAGGGTCGGTCGGATCTCGACTGGGGAGGGCCAGTCGAGCCTCCGAAGGAGAATATCCGTTGGAGCTTGGACATGAGCAAGTGGATCGGACCACAGCAGGAGTGAGTCGTTCGAACCCCTACTTCAGTGGGTCGGACTTCAGCAGAAGTGGATCGTTCGAACCTCTACTTCAGTGGATCGGACTTCCGGAGGAGACCGTCCGTCGGATCTTCAAAAGAACGGCCCGATCGGACCTCAGTAAGAGTGGCGGTTTTGTTTGGTGGTAAGCCGGTGGGTATAACAGATGCTAAGCCGGTTTGGGTAATAGTTGCCTCCCTTGCTCTTAACCTTCGAGCGACTCTGCAGCATCGAAGGACGAGAGCATTATTTGACAATTAATGCATCTCTTACTGAGATGATTGCGAATCTGATCCGGCGTACTGCGACCGGCCATCTTCCGTTCCAAATTCTTGCCCCTTGGACAGGTGTCAGCACCGCATTGGGGGCGGTGAAAGAAGCAGTTAATGCTGGTATGGCACAATGATGGGCTGCCAGCCTGAAATGTATGTCTGTTGGGCTCCTAACGCGACGTGGGTGATGTGGCGAGATCTGAGCGGTTGGTGGAGCACCCGGAGCCACCCATCCGCCACTGGTTGGGCGGTCACGTGGATCGCAGTTGGGCACAATCCGGCGTGTCCCATTGGCTTCCCCGTCGAATCGAGAAGTCGCGTCGTCTGACAATGGATTGCGATGCTCGAGGGGCGTTGGGAAGCGGCCACTCCGCACCTATAAAAGAAGGGAGTGAAAGCCCGAAGGGAGTCTTCCGCTGTGCTTGCCTTTGGGGAGAAATAGCCTTCTTCTTCCACCGCTCTCGCCTCCTTTAGGGATTTCGACCACCAGGTCAGTTTCATGCCTGTCCTTTCCTTCTTCTGCAACTTTCATTAGAATGGCTTCCGGTAGCCGGAGCTTAACCCATGGGAATAGGGAATCAGGTCCTCATGACATCCTATCGGACATGACCCGAGAGAGGGTAAAGAATCTCAGGGTAGTATGTAACATACCTTCAACATTGCACCTGACTATTCCTAGCCGAGAGGCAAGGGTGAATGGTTCTCTGAACCTAAGAAACCTTCCTATATATGAAGACCACCTTAAGGCCGGCCTCCGATTCCCTCTCCATGATCTCCTTGTACAAATTTTCAATAGCTACAGAGTATCCCCAACGCAGCTGACCCCGAACAGCATTCGGACGATCTGCAGCTTTATGGTCCTCTATCAAAGGGCCGGAGTCGAGCCAAGACTGTCCCTTTTCTCTAATTTCTTTCTTTTAAAAAGGGACTTCCGAAGCCAAGAGTGGTAGATGTTCAGGCGTCGTCCTGGTCGGAGGATATTAGGGGGCTTCCGTCGGCCATCCACGGATGCAAGTCCCGGTACTTCTTTGTAGATAGTTTGGAGCCCTGGGATTTTGAGCCGGCGTGGAGGGAGCCCAAGCTGAAAGCAATAGATGGGAGGAAGGTATTGAGGGCCGACGAGGCCGACTTTAATAAACTGGATGCAGACGACCCAACATTTGTATATGACCTGCTGCGAGAGGAGAGCCTCCATTTGGCTGGGATCAGCCAGCAGCAAATTTTAGGTAGGGTAGCAGCCGTTTGTCGTAGGTCTTCTATTCTTTGCCATCGGCTCTGTCATTTGTTGCTAACTCTGATCTATTTGACGACAGGTGGAAGAATGAGATCGGATCGGGCGACAATTTTGGCTCGGGCGATGCAGAAAAGGACCGTCCGTATCGCCGAGTCGATGTCCGGGAAGTCAAAGAGGCCACGGACGGAAGAGCGAACGTCCGAAAGATCAAAGAAGCAATGGATGGAGGAACCATCCACCACCGTTGTTTCGGTAGAGTCCGACGACCACTTGACACTGTCGGCTCGTCAAGTGGCAAGGGCACCGGAACATTCGTCATCGATTGAGCAGTCAGTCGCCCGGATGGGGGAAGACCCGTCGCTGTCGACCGAAGCAGAGAAAATGCCAACCTCTCCACCCATCGAGCTGATGGAGGAGACCTCCCCGCCAGTCAGAGGGGAACAAATGGCCAAAGGACAGGTAGCTGCCAGGGGGCCGACGAGACCGCTGATGGGGAGCGTCAGAAATGGCACGCCATTCAAGATGCTAAGTGGGTCAAAGAACATCTCAAAAGGGCTATTACTGACGTTGATCAGCAGATAGTGAACGAGGCCACCAGAAGTTGCCTTCATCACATGCTTGGGGTAAGTCTCTTGTGTCCGAGTTCCTGGTCTTTGTCTTATTACCTGTAGATTACTAAGATTATCTAGTTGTTTGCAGCTCCTTCAAGACCTGCTGCTGATGGACAATGGCCTAGGTGAGCTGTTGTTCCTAAAAGAGCATTCAGCTAAGAGGACTGAGGAAGCCGAGGCGGCCAGAGATGGTATGGAAGTGGCGCTGGCGGCCGCCAAGACGGGGTTATCCATTCTCCAGGCCGCCGAAGAGGAGCTATCTGCTCTGCGGGCCACGGCAGAGGCCCAAAAGAAGCAGGTAGAAGATCTGCTAGCCCAACAGGCCGTCCAGAAGGCCAGACTGAAGAGAAAGAAGCTAAGGGTGAAATCCCTAGCCTATCGGTTGGCCGAAGAAGAGGGACGCCTGGTCAAATCCGAGAGGCGCTCAAGGGGCCACCAGGCAGAGGCGGAGAGATATAAGGGTCTGTTAAGGAAGACCCAGGAGCTGATGGTGATGGCGACCGAAGCAGCCATGAAGAAATTAAGGCCTTCGATGAATTCACAGAGGAAATGAATGAGGCCGACACGGTTAGCTTCGACTACGGGTACAAAGAGAGCCTAAAGAAGGTAAGTAATGCCTTCCCGGAGCTCGACCTTGCTTTCCTACAACTACCGAAGCAAGTGGAAGAGGAGAGCGCGGAGGAGGAGGTAGATATGACCGATGAAGGGGTCAAAACCCGGCTGAAGCCGTCACAGAGGAGGCTAGAGCGGATGCCCAGGCCGAAGCTGATGTGGGAATGGAGGTCGTCCCGGTTGGAGCTCCGGGGCAGGTCGAGGGGGCCAAAGCTGAGGTCTTGTCTGTATCTCCGTGGGTCAGACCTAAGATGTATGTAAAGGTCTGACCTTCTTTTTGTAAAAAAAAACTTTTTGTTAATAGAAGAATTCCTTTTTTTGAAATGTCTCTTGTGTATGAGTAGAGACTTTGTGTATTGAATCAATCGGATTGACCGAAGTTCTTTCTTTCAAAAAATTTCTAAGTGTTGACGGTCGGCTTGATAGGACTATAAACACTCCGAAGTAGCTGATAGATAGTAGCTCAGTCCGAACCTAGGCACTTAGAAATTTTTTTAAGTGTTGGTCCGTCGGCTCATCCGAACCCAAGAGCTCCGAAGTACCTACCAGACAGTAGCTCAGTCCGAACCTAGACATTTAGAAATTTTTCTAAATGTTGGTCCGTCAGCTCATCCGAACTCAAGAACTCTGAGGTACCTGCCGGACAGTAGCTCGGTCCAAACCTAGACACTTAGGGATTTTTCTAAGTGTTGGTTCGTCAGCTCGTCCGAACTCAAGATCATATCTCCATTTGGATCGTCATGAAGCTATTGTCAACTGGAGTCGGACTTTCAAGAGTGGGCTGCCCTAGAGCCTCTGCCGACCGGAGTCGGACTTTCGGATGTGGGCTACCCTAGAACCTCTGCCGACCAGAGTCGGACATTCGGAAGTGGGCTGTCCTAGAGCCTCTACCGACCGGAGTCGAGGTTCAGAAGTGGGCTACCCTAGAGCTTTTGCCGACTGGAGTCGGACTTTCGAAAGTGGGCTGCCTTAGAGCCTCTGCCGACCGGAGTCGAACTTTTGGAAGTGGGCTGCACTAGAGCCTCTATCGACCGGAGTCGGACTTTGGATGTGGGTCATAGGAGAAGTTGTGGCTTTTATTGATAATACTTGCAAAGGTTATCTACATTCCACGGATGTGCCACTTATCGTCCAAATGCTCGAGTCGGTAGGTTCCAGCTCGAATGACTTCAACGACTCGATAAGGGCCTTTCCACTGGGGGAGAGTTTCCCTTGCTCGACCGGTCTTGATAGTTCTGTCCTTCGCAAAACCAGATCTTTGACCCGGAAAGTTCGAGCCTTGACTTGTGAATTATAATATCTGACTATCTTCTAACGGTAGGTCGTCATCTTTAAGCTTGTTTGGAGTCTGGTCTCTTCAAGTAGATTTAGGTCAGCCCTCCATTTCTCTGAGCTGGTCGGCTCGGCTCGGCGAAGTGATCAATTCGTAAAGATTGCAAAGAGACTTCCACGGGGATGACTGCTTCACTTCCGTAGGTCAGATTGAATGGGGTCTCCCCAGTCACCGTTCGAGCAGTTGTCCGATAAGCCCAGAGCATTGAGTGAAGTTCTTCTACCCAAAGTTCTTTGGCTTCATTCAATCGGGTCTTCAGTCCATGTAGGATTGTCCAGTTGGTAACTTCGGCTTCTCCATTGGACTGGATGGCTAACTGATGTGAGCCGATGAGAGATGTGATATTGCTGGCAAAAGTTCTAGAATTTGGGGTTGTCGAACTACCTTCAGTTGTCGGTGATGATTGTTTATGGAATGCCGAATCGGAAGATGATGCAGTTCCGGACAAAGTTTTCTGCCTTGGCTTCTGTAATTTGTGCAAGCGGTTCAGCCTCCACCCACTTTGTGAAGTAATCAATGGCCACAATAAGGAATTTCCACTGTCCGGATGTCGGGGAGAAGGGTTCCAGGATATCCATCCCCCACTGTGTGAATGGCCAAGGTGCGGTGAGCGGAGTCAGCTGGCTGGCGAGCTTTCTTTGAATATTGGAATACCATTGACACGGTCGCACCTTCGGATGAAGTCCGATGCATCCTTCTAGATTGTAGGCCAATAGTATCCCTATTGGATGATCTTGTATGCCAGGGATCTTCCTCCAAGGTGGTCACCGTAGATGCCTTCATGTACTTCCCTAAGTGTATAATCTACATCCGTCGGCCCCAGGCACTTCAGCAGCAGTTGTGAAAATGATCGCTTGTAGAGGGCGCCGTCGAGGACGACGTACTTAGAAGCCATCCAGCGCACATGGTTGGCTTTGGTTGGATCTTCCGGGAGGGTTCCTTTGACAAGGAATGTGAGAATTGGGTCCATCCAAGAAGCTTCCTATTCGACTTGGTGAACCTTGGTTGACTCTTCAGCAATACTGGGGCATTGCAGATACTCCACAAAAGTTTGGTCGGAGGTGTTGGTGATGGCCGTAGCCAATCGTGACAAAGCATCCGCTCAAGAGTTCTGCAATCGAGGTATATGGACGATTTCGAAGAATTTAAGCCGAGATGCAAGGTTTTGTACCTTGTTCAGGTATTTGGTCAAGGTCAGATCTCTCGCTTTGAACTCGCCCTTGACTTGGTTAACCACCAGTTGGGAGTCGGAAAAGGCCCTGATCTGGTTGATGCCAAACTCATTGACTATTCTTAGCCCCAAAAGAAGGCTTCGTACTCTACTTGGTTGTTTGACACTTGAAATGAAAAAATGCAAAGTATACTCCAAGCTTTCTCCGGCGGGGTCGATTAGGATCAGACCCGCCCTGTAGCCTGCAAGGTTAGACACTCCATCCACATGAAGGGTCCAGGCAGGCTCGGCTTCCTTAATGGGGTCAGCTTCAGGTGTGCTCGCCGCTTGTGAGTTCACTTCCAGCTTCCATGTGCATTATGCAATGAAGTCAGCGATTACTTTAGCCTTCATGGCCAATCGGGGTTGGAAGGAGATGTCGAACTTGCCAAGTTTGACGGCCCACTTGGCGAGCCGACCGGAGGTGTCTGGGCTCCGAAGGATCGCCTTAAGAGGTTGGTCGGTTAGCACAACGATCGGATACGCTTGGAAGTAGGGTCGGAGTCGCTTGGCCGCTATGATCAAGGAATATACGAGCTTTTGCATTTTATGGTACCTTGTTTCGGCATCATGGAGGACTTTACTGATGTAATAGACAGGTTTCTACTAACCATCTCTCCTACTCGCACAAGGATAGAACTGACCACCTCGTGCGACACCGACAGGTACAAGTATAATACTTTCCCTTCCTTTGGCTTGGCCAACAATGGAGGATTCTTTATAATAAATTAAATTTTTAATAATAAAATATTTTTTAATTTTATGGTATCATGTGAACAAGATTATGACATTCTGTTAACATCATAAGGTATCATAAAATAAAAAAAAAATTTGTTATTCAAATTTTTTACGAAAAAATAAACTATAGGTATTAGATATGATTTTTTTTGATAGAAAAAAAGGATAGGGGTTTTATCCCGATGTAGCTTCCCGTAATAGGCTCCCAGCCCGCTAGATCATGTTCGATTCGGACCACAAATTTTCTGTGTGCCCTCCTCGTCAACTGGACGAGTACGTCAGTCTAATCCCACTACAGCGCCGAAGTTTCGATCATGCAGCCCTCCAGTCACGTGTCCAGATTTAATCTGGAATTTAATCGAGTCACCCGCGGAATCATTCCTCGAATCCATGACTAGTGGATATTAAATATGATTTGAATGATAAAAATATTCTTTCTTTTTATGACATACCATGACATCCTGATCACAAGATATCATAAATTTAAATAATATTTTTATAATTAATTTTTAATAATTTTTAATAATAAAAATATTTCTTAAATAAAATTTTAACATTCTATCCATAACTTAGTCATAAAATATTATAATTTTGTTTACAAAATATCATAATTCAAACTATAAAATATCATATTTTATAAAAAATTATTTTTATTATTTAAAATTTTTAATAAAAAATAAAATTATAAATATTAAATATATATAAATACAAGACGCATCCAAATTATATTATGTTTTTCTCCATCGGATGGTTTACAAAGAATTTCTCCTTTAATCCTTTTGCGTGCCCGCAAGTAATTAAGCCAACGTCATGTAATATATTGTTAATTAGAAAGCACCTGGTCCTCTGTTTTAAGGCCTCATCTTTTTTCTTTTTATTTTTGCTAAAGGCGCCGCCCATCAACAGCGGCCATTAGGACCGCTTGTTAAATTCCTTTTTTTCCATTCACGGGAGGGAAAAGACGTGAAAACAAGAAAATCATAATGGCACACTTTTCTTTCCTTTGCATTAAACAAATAAATAAATAAAATATTAAAAATAAAGTTATTAAATCCAATCCAGATCCGAATAAGATTCTGAATTAACGGTTCAGTGATTCAATTGCTGCATCAATGATTAAATCGGCAGGTTAATATACAACAAATTTTTACGATCCCTCCCCCAACTCCTATAGTCCCAGGTCCCTCTGCTAAGATTTATTCATCTAGCTCAACCACCCCCACCCCCTCTCCTCTAGCTCACCAACATGGCCTCCTCTTCTACGGGCATATATAATACACGGGTGTAGTAGTATATCGGGCAAGTACGTATCTGTTACGGCTATAATGATGACGTGGCCGGTCTCAAATTATGTCGGGCATGATTGAGCCGCGTGGAGGCTTTTCCGGCCGAGTCAGCTGCGGGTCCCATGCCGCCGAGGTCGAGCTCGGCCCTTGCCCCCCCCGGCTACCTCGCCAGGCGATATCCCGAGGCGTTACCGCCCAGGCCGAAGTCGAGTTCGATCCAGGGCCCCTTCTGCCGCCTCGCCAGGTGTCCACCGAGAGGGGTCCACCTCGGCCGAGGTCGGCTGCTCCCCCGCTCCCTCGCCAGGTGGCGCCCAGAGACGGTCCCACCAAGGCCAAGGTCGAGCCGGGCCCCTTCGCTCCTTCGCCAGGTGGCCCCGGAGACGGGACCACCTCGGCCGAAGCCGAGCGCCCTTCTACCGCCTCGCCAGGTGTCCACCCAGGAGGGGTCCACCTCGGCCGAGGTCGGCTGCTCCCCCGCTCCTTCGCCAGGTGGCGCCCAGAGACGGTCCCACCAAGGCCGAGGTCGAGCCGGGCCCCTTCGCTCCTTCGCCAGGTGGCCCCCGGAGACGGGACCACCTCGACCGAAGCCGAGCGCCTTCTGCCGCCTCGCCAGGTGTCCACCCAGGAGGGGTCCACCTCAGCCGAGGTCGGCTGCTCCCCCCTCCCTCGCCAGGTGGTGCCTAGAGACGGTCCCACCAAGGCCGAGGTCGAGCCGGGCCCCTTCGCTCCTTCGCCGGTGGCCCCCGGAGACGGGACCACCTCGACCGAAGCCAAGCGCCCTTCTGCCGCCTCGCCAGGTGTCCACCAGGAGGGGTCCACCTCAGCCGAGGTCGGCTACTCCCCCGCTCCCTCGCCAGGTGGCGCCCAGAGACGGTCCCACGAGGCCGAGGTCGAGCCGGGCCCCTTCGCTCCTTCGCCAGGTGGCCCCCGGAGACGGGACCACCTCGACCGAAGCCGAGCGCCCTTCTGCCGCTCCGCCAGGTGTCCACCCGGGAGGGGTCCACCTCGGCCGTGGTCAGGCCGCCCGTACGGAGGACCCAAAGAGCGGAGGCGCAGGTTCCGAGGTTGGCCCTCAAACCGTATGCACCACAGACGGCGCCCCGTACAGATGGCGGCGGCACGCGAAACATCACTTACGTCGGCCCGACATGTTCTGCAGTCGAGAGGCGCAGTACTGGCAAAACAGGGCCCGTCAACGGATAACGCCGGCACCTGGGAAGGGGAGCGCCCACACCGGGCCCGAGGTCTGACCAGCCGCCCTGCCGGCGCCACCCCCCTTCCTTTACCCTTTCCCCGCTGGGCTCGGCAAACGAGGCCAGAAAGCCGCCTGGCCCTCGAAACCAAAAGGGGAAAGAGAAAAGGATAGAGAGGGGACAACGAGAGCGACAAGGGGAGCCTCCCAAGAGCGGAAAACAGGCAGGCAGCGGAAGGAGATAAAAGGAAGGAAATAGGAGGCGACCAGGTAAGGTGGGACGAGCAAGAAACAGAGGCTGAAGGCCCCTCTCCGAGAGTGGGATCCAGGGTCCTGAGAGGGGATCGCTCGGCGTGAGCTTGGCAAAGGGACCCAGCCGGGTTTCTGGTCCCTCCAGCACCTTTCTTGTTAGTGAATTCTCTAAGTCTGGGACTCCTTAGGGGGCCCGTCTAGGAGAATCTGTTCCCTCTCGCCGTCTACTAACTTGATCGTCGGAGTTCCCTCGCGGGATTCCCGGCCAGGGTCTTCTGACCTTCCCTTGCAGGTTCGCTCCAGCCAGGAGGTCACAGGAGCAAGGCAGTCTGGTAGGATCGGCGGATCCGAGGCACGGGCACGGCGGCGAGATCGGCAACAGTATCGATCCTATAAAAAATTAGATATTTGAACTTTATTCAAATTCTTGCTCATGTGAGTTTTGACAAAGATGAGAAAAGATTATTTCTTACTTTCTATTAAAATAAAAATTAATTAAATCATAGAGATAAATAATCTAAAGATTTAGAATTTTTGAATCTACTAAATCAATGACTTTGAGAGCCTTTCTATAGTTTCTCCTATAATATCCTTTCAACTTCTTCCTTTGTGTTAACTATGGATTATGAATTGATTTTGATTCAATAATAATCCATCAAGGTTCCTACAAGGAAGAAGAGAAAAGAAATTAAAATATTGTGAGTCTTCTATCTATTATCCTTCTTGCACCAAATCAAGTATGAATCATGAAGGGATTGATATCCAACAATAGTTCATCAAATCTTTTGGCAAGAAATTGAAAAGAAAGAATGGTTCTAAAAAATTAAAAGCTTAAGAAAAGATTCTAAGAAAGAGCTTCTAATCATAGTCTAGTTTCATCGCAAATCCTATGAGGTTTGCTTGGCTAGACATGATCTAAATTAAAACTTTAGAATTATTTAAAAATATAAAATAAATTTTACAGTACTCGTTGAAATTTAAATTATAGAATTAAAGATATGCAGAAATTAAACTAGCCTAATTGCAGAAATTAAATTACAAGAATTTAAACTATACAGTACTGAAATTAAAAATTATAAAAAAATATTTGAAATAAGAAGAATAAAATTTTATTACTAAAAAAATCTAATTACAAAAATAAGCCATTAACATGACTTGGAGTTAAAAAATAAGTTTTTTTAGAACCTGATTGAGGTTCTTTTTTTCTCAACTCATGCTCCTTCTCATATATTGGAAGGATATAAGAAAGCGGGAAGTGTTTTTTTTCATGAAGTATACAGGCCTTTTTATAGGTATCAGGAGAGAAATATTGTTTACATTCTTCCGATGTGGATTAAAAAAAAATTAAATAAATTTTGGATGCATCTAGCCATAATTCCCTTCCTAATTCATTGATAAACTTTGACACAAATTTCTTTCAAATTCATTAACGAATCTGATCCCAAATCTCCTTCAAGTTCATTGGTGGACCGCATGAAGGCTTCTTATGGACCAAGCTGCTGGTCCATGCTGGATCGATAGTATGTGGACCTTTTTAGGCCACCTTTAAGATGGGTGTTGGGTTCTAATTATTCACTATTTGGACTCTAATTTGTATTCTTTAGGCCTGTTGATCGGGCTCTTTATTATGGTGCACCTCTTTCCTACAAAATACAAGAAAAAGCATCAATTTAAAAAAAGCAAAGATAATTTGATCTATAAATTAATGCTTCTATAGCTAGATTTGTGCACTTATCATACTTCCCAACTTGAGTCTTACTCGTCATCGAGTAAGAATAAAAGATAGTTTGTGAATTATTTATTAGAAAATAATTAAGGGGATATCAAAAACTCTCGATACCATACACAAGTTTCTGGGATTCAAAGATTTTTTTCATATCTTTTTTATAAATAGAAGATTTTTTTTAGATAGTAGATGAAATAAGTCATTGGAATATTAATAGCTTCTAGTAAATTAGTTAAGTGCAAACTTCTCATTTTTTCAAGATAACTCCTAACCAACCCCTATTGTTATTTCTAAATCTTCTACTTCCATGGAGTGGTGAGATATTATTTTGGTGCAAGTATATTTCATTTATTATTATATTTATTTTTTAATACAGACCGTGCAATGCCTTAACCTCTTAAACTTTCTTTTTGACCTTTGTAACAAGTTTTTGACCAATGTCTCTTATACTAGTTGACCTTAGAACACTAGGTGTAGAACATCCCTCGGGTTTACTGGCTCAAGTCAGAAAAGTTATAAATCAAAACTAGCTGTATAGTAAAGTTTCTTCACATCTTCACTTTTTGACGCGAAAGTCAATGCTTACTTTGGCGATGATGCCCGATTACTCGGTGGAATAATATTTAGAACTTACTTTTATTATATCATTCTTTTATTCTTTTCTTCTTTTTTGACTAATAAAAGGAACTTTGTATTTGTAATGCCCACATACATCCAAGAAGTAGATTCTTCTTTGATGCAAATAGGAGGGTTAGAATTATCTAAAACTTGATTTCATTCTTATTTACCTTTTTACTTGAGTCTATTAATATTTTGTTCCTTAATGTTTCAATAATTATCTAGACTATTCAATCAATTACTTATCAAAAGTATGTGATTTATCCTAAATTCGAACTTGACAGGTATAAGAATAAGAAGGTAAAAGTAGCTCCAAATATATATATATTTTATTTATTATTCCCCCATGAAAAGATTATGTATGTATCTGTGTACATTATTGGTTTAATAATGATTTATACTAGCTCTGAAATGATATATATTATATGATTCCTTTCTTTTGCAGATTCAGGTGATATAATGGAAGGTATCAAGGAAGATATGGAGATTTTGCAAAGTTTACTTTATCTTTATTCTCTTTATGGTATAGCAAAATAGTTGAAACTTGTTTTATGATATATTTTGAGTTATAGTATTTATTACTTTTTTTAAAATCAGTACTATATTTTATTTCTTATTCTTTGGATTTTGATGAAATTAACAAAATTATTGAGACAATATTTTTGTAAGACTACCACAATGTATGTTCAACTATATTTAATATAATGATGAAAATTATCTTGTTTGTAATTATTTTATGTCTTTCTATTTTATTTGTTATTACAGGTGATCCATATTTTGAAATTAGATTAAGCAAGACTATGTTAATTATATATCTATATTTTATTATTGATAGTACAGGTTCATTTATACTTATGATTTGTTAATTCCAACGAATTCTAATTCGTGTGTATTTAATTATCCACGTTTTATAAAGAAGGGTATAAACTATATTATACCCATATACAATCTTACATATGTTAGATATTACGTGGATAAAGCACGCTATACATACAGAAAAAAAAAAATGGATATAAGCTATACCCACACCGAACATACCCATATTTAACCAAACGTGTGTACCAACGTGGGTGTAGGCATATATCTACATTTTTAAGCTTTTATCCACGTATTTTTTACGTGGGTGTAGCTTAATTTTTTTGTAGTTAGGGGTAGCTACACCGGGTTTAACTCCCCTATCCCTTTTGCTTTACCAAAAAAAATATAAATATGACCTATTTAATTATTAAGCTCATATAGCAAGATGCTTGGCTTGAAAGTTTACGAACCTATTCAAATTTATATATATTTTTAATAAATTCTTTGTATATATATCCTTCTAAATTTTCTAATTTGTATGAATACTTTTTCAAAAATTGATATATATATATATATCCTCATAAAATACTTGCTTTGCATGTATACATCTTTTATATTTTTATGTACACCCACATCATTTAATATCATTAAAAAACTAGCGATTTCAAATTAAAATAATTGAAATATCCTTATTAGATAAAATGTACAAAAAGAAAAATTTATAAGGGTATATGTAAATAGCAGTTTTATAAGAATATTCATGCAAATTTGAATGTTAGGAAGAGTGTACATGCAAAAAACTCTAATTTAAGTTTTAGCCATTTTATCTAAATGGATTCAAATCCTCTTTCTCCATAATTAATAATATATTACATAATATAATAATAAAAGATTATATTACATAATATATTTATATTAAAATACTATGTTATATTTTATTTTGGATAAATATGAGATGATTCATTAGAACTTCGTTCATTCAATAAATAAGTACAAGAAATTTCTTAGACAAAGAAAAAATGGAGAGAAAGTAAATAGAAAAAATAATCACAATGCTATTATAAACCAAAACCAAGCTACTATTAGCAAAGAAATTAATAGTGATTAACAACTAATATAGTTGTTGGCTTTAGCCCTTGATTTTGATGACTAACAAAATATTAAGTATATGTTTTATTCTAATGTTTCAATTGTAGTTGTGAGTTTCATGATATATGCACCTCAAATTTTCAATATTACAAGTATCAAAAGTACTCATTTGAAGCTACGTAATTTTCAGTATATAAGAAGTCTTCTCATCTTGAAAAGTCCTAAAATAAGACAATCTGGGCTCTATAAAGAAGTATTTAGAGTTTTGTCGAATAACACCTTGAATTTTGAGGGTTGGCACAAAATTTTCTGAGTAGCACAATCAAGTGTCGACTCATGGCGTGAAAGATGTCGACACTTCAGGAAGACTGGCATGTAAAACACTTCTTAGCATGCCAAGTGTCGACTCATAGAAGTCAGGTGTCGACTCACAGAAGTCAAGTGTCGACTCACAGAAACAAAGTGTCGACTTATGGCCTAAGAAAAATGAAGATATAGAACTATACCATTTTGAGAAGTTTTTTATCAAGTGTCGACTCAAAAGACTCAAGTGTCGAATCATTTGATTCAAGTGTCGAATCACTTGATTCAAGTGTTGACTCACTTGATTCAAGTGTCGACTCAAAGCTTCCAAGTATCGACTATAGCCCGAGAATAGAAAAAGAACAGAATCCTGGTTTTTCAGAAGTTTATACCTTGAGTCGACTTATGCTCATCCAAGTATCGACTCATGAAGACTCAAGTGTCGACTCATGAACAAATCCAAGTATCAACTCACGGGTTCTGATAGCAATAATGGCTATTGATATTGCTACATCACTGACGTGGAACGAGTGTCAGATCAAGCTGGATGTCGCTAGTGCCACGTGGATTTTTCTTTCAAAATTTTTTGTTTGGGGCGAAGTGCTCCTGCTCCCTCGCTAGGTGGCACCCCAAGACGGGCCCACCTCTGCCGAGGTCGAGCCTGGCACCCCTGCTCCTTGGCCAGGTGGCACCCCAAGACGGGTCTACCTCGATCGAAGTCGAGCCTTTCTCTGCCACTTCGCCAAGTGTCCACCTAGGAGGGGTCCACCTCGGCCGAAGCTGGCAGCCCCTGCTCCCTCGCCAGGTGGCACCCCAAGATGGGTCCACCTCTACTAACGTCGAGCTTGGCACTCCTGCTCCTTCGCCAGGTGGCACCCCAAGACGGGTCCACCTCGACTGAAGTCGAGCCCTCCTCTGCCACTCGCCAGGTGTCCACCCAGGAGGGGTCCACCTCGGCCGAAGCTGGCAGCCCTTGCTTCCTCGCCAGGTGGCACCCCAAGACAGGCCCACCTCGACCGAAGTTGAGCCTTTCTCTGCCACTTCGCCAGGTGTCCACCCAGGAGGAGTCCACCTCGGTCGAAGCTGGCAGCCCCTGCTCCCTGGCCAGGTGGCACCCCAAGATGGGTCCACCTCTGCCGAGGTCGAGCCTGGCGCTCCTGCTCCTTTGCCAGGTGGCACCCCAAGACGGGTCCACCTCGACTGAAGTCAAGCTTTCCTCTGCCACCTCGCCAGGTGTCCACCCAGGAGGGGTCGACCTTGGCCGAAGCTGGCAGCCCCTGCTCCCTCACCAGGTGACACCCCAAGACGGGTCCACCTCTGCCGAGGTCGAGCCTGGCGCTCCTGCTCCTTCGCTAGGTGGCACCCCAAGACGAGTCCACCTCAGCCAAAGTCGAGCCTTCCTCTGCCACTTCGCCAGGTGTCCACCCAGGAGGGATCCACCTCGACCGAAGCTGGTAGCCCCTGCTCCCTCGCTAGGTGGCACCCCAAGACGGTTCCACCTCTGCCAAGGTCAAGCATGGGCGCCTTCTCCTTCGCCAGGTGGCACCGCAAGACGAATCCACCTCGGTCGAAATCGAGCCTTCCTCTGCTACTTCGCCAGGTGTCCACCCAGGAGGGGTCCACCTCGGTCGAAGCTGGCGGCCCCCTGCTCCCTCACCAGGTGGCACCACAAGATGGGTCCACCTTTGCCGAGGTTGAGGGTCATGAGGCCGCCACTAGAATCGGCGTGCGCCGCATCCCATACAGGGCGCCAGTACGGCCTGCAACGATGCGCGGAACCTCGTTTACATCAGTTAGGCAGGGCCCACGATCGAGGAATAAAATCCTTGTTGGCAGGGGCCTGGAACACTGGAAACCCATCGTCAATGCTCCAAAAGGAGGGCTCCCGTGCTTGGATCGAGGTCTCGCCAGATTCTTCCCTTTCATGAGAACACGGTGACGAGGCATGCCGGTCACTTAACTCCTGAACTCGAAGGAGAAGGAAAAAGAGGATCCAGAGATCTACGGGAGCCTCCGGGGAGGAGACGGAGGCCCAAGGTGGTTTGGTGGTATAAAAGGGACGGTAAAAGCGGACGGAAAGGTAAGCCAAAGAAGAGGAAGGATACTGAGAGAACGATTCGAGGACCCTCCGAAGTCCTCAGGCGTATGCTCGATAAACCCGGCGCAGAAGGCTGGGCTTCAACCCCTCTCTTCCTCACACTTTTTTCGTAAAAAACTTCCTCTAAGCACTAGGATCCACCGGATACTCGTCTTAGAGGACCTGTTCCATCTTGCCGCTCTCTAACTTGACCTTCGGAGTGCCCCCGCCAGAACCCCCGACCCGGGTCTCTGACTTTGTTTTGCAAGATCGAAGGCTTGAAGATCTCGAGATGGGAGAGTCCAAAAACCGGCGCCAACTCATAAGCTATAGGCCACCGCGATAAGATCGGCAACAGCTATATTTTCTGAAGCTCAGATTTGAACTCTATAAGCTCTAAACGGCTAGTTTTGCTCCACCAACGGTCGTAAACCATTTTTTGAAAGTTTTAGAAGTATTTAAGCCTCACCAAACTCATTCATAAAGAACTAACTCACAAGAGACAAGACATTTCTTGATAACTTCACTTCCAAAATCAAAAAGAGAGCAAAAGAGAAGATTTCCACTGAAAAAGCTTGCAAGCCTTCATTTCAGCATTCTAAAAGTGGTTTTTGAAGTGATTCCAAAGAGAAGACAACTCAAGCAATCATCAAGAGCCTCAAAGCTACCATATTTCACTTTATGAGAGAGTTTGCTTGTACTTTATTCTTGTATCTTTGATTTTATTTATTGTGACTAGTTTCAAGGATATTTGAAACTAGGTGTTAGGCCCTTCCAAGCCTTGAATTGGAATCCAAGCCTAGGTTGACTTGAGTAAAGGTTGTTGTTGAGCCTAAGTGAGAAAACCAACTTTGGGTTTGACTTGTGAGCTCTTGAAAACAAGTTGGCTGTAATCTAGGTTGATTATAGTGAAATTTTCAAAGGATAGCTTGGGGAGTGGATGTAGGTGCTTGGTATACACCAAACCACTATAACCTTTGTGTTTGTGTGTGCATTCTTTACTCTGTACATTTGCTGCTCATATTCATAGCATTGCATCTTATTCATTGCTTGCTCATTTGCATTGCTTCACAAACACTTTAAAGTGCATCATATATTTGCTTTAATTTTTTAAAGAAACCCAATGCACCCCCTCTTAAGTTGCTATGCTGGGCAACAAGTGGTATCAGAGCTTGGTACTCAGCGTATAGGTCTAACGATCTTGAATCAAAGATCTAAATGGTAGCCCAAATCGGTGTTGGAATTGTTGAGGGACAAGCCTCAAATCGTCCCCCCTTGTTTAATGGCACAAATTATACATATTGAAAAATACGCATGTGCATTTATATTCAAGTTATTGATTATAATATTTAGAGGACCATTGTTAAGGATCCTCATCAGCCTACCACCTTGGTTAATGCATTCTCACTCCTAAGTTGGAAGATGAATGGGATGAGAATGATATTAAGCAAGTTGAG
Source organism: Areca catechu (assembly GCA_021397845.1). NCBI lineage: Eukaryota > Viridiplantae > Streptophyta > Magnoliopsida > Arecales > Arecaceae > Areca > Areca catechu. The sequence continues at coordinate 966,235 of JAHSVC010000041.1, forward strand.
CTTAATGCTAAGGCTATGAATTTACTGTTTTATACTTTAGACCCAAGTGAGTTCAATAGAATCTCAAATTGTCTCTCCACTAAGAAAATATGAGACACATTTGAAGTTATCCATGAGGGTACATATCAAGTGAAGACTACCAAAGTTAGCATGCTTATTCACACATATTAAATGTTTAGAATGGAACCATCTGAATCTATTAGTAAAATGTAAACTCTATTTACTAACATTGTGAATGGCATGAGAAGCTTGGGTAAAGTCATTTCTAACGCTGAATTAGTGAATAAAATTCTCAGGTCACTTCCTTCATCGTGGGATCCAAAAGTGATAGCCATCGAAGAAGCTAAGGACATCAAACATTATCTCTTGAGCAGCTTTTAGGATCTCTCATGACATATGAGCTGTCATTGAAACAAAAGGTTGCGGACAATGATAAGAAAAAAAGACCATAGCATTCAAGTCCACAACAAAGGAAGATACAAGTGATGATTCCGATGAGGAAGATGATGAAGATAAAATGGCTCTCATCTCAAGGAAGTTTAGGAGGTTCACGAGAAAGAAAGGGTATAGTTTCAAGAAAAAGCCTCAAAAGGGAGAGCCTAGTAAAGAAAAAGAAAAAGAGAAAGAAAGGAAGCAACCCACTTGCTTCGAATGTAAAAATCCAACCACTTCAAGATGGACTACCCCTTACTCAAGAAGAGCATAAGAAAATTAAGAAAGAAAGCCATGATGTCTACCTGGAGCGAGAGCGAGGACTTGAGTTCAGATGAAGAGCAGCAAGAAGTCGCCAATTTTGCTTAATGGCTAGTGATGAAGAGGTAAAATCTGAACTTGAAGATGAATTTACTTTCGAAGAATTACATGATATTTTTGATGATTTAGTTGTTGAATTTCAAAAACTTAAAATGAAAAACAAAGAGCTAAAGAAGCAAATTTGGAATTGATTAAAATAAATGATAAGTCCTTGATTGAAAATGATTGTTTGCTTCAAGAAAACAAGAAGTTAACTAATAAAATTATCTTTTTGGAAAAAGGAAATGAAGATTTGAAAAAGGATAAATATTGTGCAATAATTGAAAATTTTGCTAAACAAAACAAAGAACTTTTGCAAGAAAACAAGAAGTACAAAGATGAGCTTGAAAAATTAAAACCTTTTGTTGAAAAGTTTACTTATAGTTCTGAAAATTTAATATGCTTCTAAATAATCAAAGAGCTATTTTCAACAAAGCATGATTAGATTTTAAATCATAGAAACAATAAAAAAATTTCAAAATTTCTTTGTACCTGCTTCATATTCCATTACTTGTTATTCTTGTGGCAACGTAAAACATAAATCATATTTGTGCAACAAAAAGAAATTGAATAAATTTAAAAAAGTTTGGATTCCAAAAGGAAGTATATTCACTAATCCTAAAGGACCCAAGATGACTTGGGTACCTAAAGTCTCCACCTAATTTGTTCTTATAGGTGTGTCTTGCAAGAAACAAAAGAAGATTATGGTACCTCAACAGCGGTTGCTCAAGACACATGACTGGAGATGTGGAGCAGTTCTCATTTCTTAAGTATCAAAATGGTAGAAATGTAACCTTCGTTGATTATGGAAAGTATAAAATTATCGGTATTGGTAAAGTCCGTATCATCCCCTCTACTTATATAGATAATATTCTTCATGTTGATGGTTTAAAGCATAATTTACTTAGTATTAGCCAGTTTTGTGACAAAGATTTTAAAGTTATTTTGAATATTTCATGTATATTTTTTCTAGTCTTGATGACAATGGCATCAAGTTTATTAGTCATAGGCATGGCAACATTTATATAGTTCATCTTGAGATCTACCAGTACAAAATGGTCAATGCTTAGTAGCAATGGAAGCCAAGATAAATGAAACTAGTTGGCTTTGGCATCGTAGACTATGATATGCGAGTATGCATTTGCTTTCAAAACTTAACAAAAAGAATCGTATAAAAGATTTGCCAAAACTTAATTTTGAAAAAGATAAGATTTGTAGTGCTTGCCAACTTGGAAAACAAAATCTTCTTTCAAACCTAAGGAAGTTGTCTCTACATCTAGACCCCTAGAATTACTTCATATGTACCTCTTTGGACCTACTAGAATAACTAGTTTGGGAGGTAAGAAGTATGATCTAGTTATTGTGGATGACTTCTCATATTTTACTTGGGTCATGTTTTTAACTCATAAAGATGAAACTTTTTTTGCATTCATTAAATTTCATAAAAGAGTCAAATAAAAAGGTGTTTCAATTATTTCTTTATGAAGTGATCATGGTACGAAATTTAAAAATCATGATTTTAAAAAATTTTGTAGTGAAAATGGATTCATTATAACTTTTCTATACCTAAGATACCTCAACAAAATGGGATGGTAGAAACAAAAATATAACTCTTGAATAAATGGTATGCACTATGCTTTGCAAAAATATTTGCCTAGATATTTTGGGCAGAAGCCATTAATACTGCTTGCTATGTTTTAAATCATGTTTTAATCTGGCCTATTTTAAAGAAAACACCTTATGAGTTTTGGAAAGGTAGAAGACCTTCAATTAAGTATTTTCTTGTTTTTGGATGCCATTGTTTCATTTTAAACAATGGCAAGGACAATCTAAGCAAATTTGATGCCAATTCAGATGAGGGTATCTTTTTAGGTTACTCTACATATAGTAAGGTATGCAGGGTCTTCAATAGAAGAACACTCTTGTTGAAGAATCCATTCATGTTGTGTTTGATGAGACTGATCAAAAATCTTCTAGAAAAGAAGATATTCTTGATGATGAAACAGGTATTCAAAGAACTAAAAAAGTGAACATCAATGAAGAGCCTTTCAAGGAGCAAAATGATAATCAAAACAATGAAGGAGATCAAGTACAGGGAGTTGGTGACTCATCTACACCTAACCCATTATCTAAAGAATGGAGGTATGCTCATGGACACCCCAAAGAACTTAAAATTGGCGATCCATCGAAAGGAGAGTAAGTACTCATTCCTTTTTAAGAAATGTATTGTTGCCGCCTGGATCATCGTGGCCTATAGCTCTGGTGCATCAGGTCCCTCCCGCCGGGCGCTCGACCTCCGGCCTCATGAATCGGCTCTCTCTATTGGGCGGACCTGCAAAATAGGGAAGACCTGGGACGGGGATTCCGGCGAAGACACTCTGATGATCAAGTCAAGGGACGATCGAGGAGAACAGAAGACCCCTGAGATAGAGAGCTTGTGGAACTCTCTGCTTCCAGAGGGTGATAAGAATGGAAGATAATGTAGGACTGAAGAGAGTCTATCATCTCTTACCTCCCTTTACCTTTTCATGATGGTCTTATGTAAACGAGCGATTCCTATCATTTGGAGAGGCACGCTATTCTTGGCATAGGCCTGTGAAGCTTCCGTAGGCCTGAGAGATTTAGATAGGTTGGTGAACCTTCTTCTTCTAGGCGGTTGAGGAGGTTGGTGAAGGAGCACAGTGCCTCGGGTGGGGCACTCTTTCCTGATTAGTGTAAACTATGACCTATGGACTTTAATATAGCCCTCCTTGTAGGCGGTGCGCTATAGGACCTGTAGCAAGTCTGGCAGGAACGGTGATTTTACGTGTCGGACTGCCATCCAAGCTTCCTCGTACTTGTGCTTTGAAAAGCATACCTGGAATGGAGTCAGACGGACCATGGCATGCGGACCGATACAAGGCAGCCAAAGGCTCTCTATGCACAGGACCAAGGCGAGGCACACAGAGTCCCTCTATGCACATAGATCGAGGCACAACATGTAGAGTCCCTCTATGCACATGGATCGAGGTGCGGCATGCAGAGTCTCTCCGCGTGCTCGGATCGGGGTGCGCAGAACCCCACTAGAGCAGGGCACTGGGCATTCACGAAGCTGGAGATGGGTCGATCGAGATGCTCCTCCTCCCCCGCTATGGTGGCGTGCGAGCCGGGGCAGGATTCCATATCGGACCAGGGCAGAGTCGCGCTGCTCCCAACTGGCGGAGCCGAATGCTGGGTGCGCCGGACCAGAGCGCGAGGAGTCGCTCCGCTCCCTGGCATGCCAAGGTGGGCGGAGCCGGACTCCACACGGGTGGTGTCGACTGGGGGGGGTAGATGCAGGGCGCGCTCCCAGTAGGAGATGGGCTTGCCAAGGTGCCGGACCAAGGTGCGAAGCTTCGGGCGGAGCCAGACTCACACAGGCGATCGAAGATGGGGTGTGCCGGACTGGGCGGAGGCATGCCAGGCTGAGTCGGACCTGGGGTGTGGGGGAGTGCCGGACTGGGCGGAGTCATGCCAGGCTGAGCCGGACCTGGGGCGCGAGAGTGTTGAACTTGGCGGAGTCGTGCCGGGCTATGCCAGACCTAGGGTGCAGTAGTGCTGGACTGGCGCAGGCATGCCGGGCAAAGTCGAACCTGGGGCGCAGGAGTGCCGGACTGGGCGGAGTCGTGCCAAGCTGAGCCGGACCTAGGGTATGGTAGTGCCGGACTGGCATAGGCATGCCGAGCTAAGCCGGACCTGGGGCGCAGAGTGCCAGACTGGATCGAAATGCCAGCTAGGCTCAGGGATGGAACGAGCGGAGATGCGAGCGAGACCCCGATGCCGGATCGAAACGAGCGGGGCGATGTGCACGGGAACTAGAGATCTGGGGCAGAGGTGCACGGGAATCGGAGAGCTCCACCTCGGAACTAGAGCCATACCCCATGTGGGGGAGCTGGACTGGGGTAATGCGATGCAGAGGGCGCTGGACCAACCCGTCCGCGTGCTGGGCAGAGCAGACTTGGGGCGCGGACTAAGCAGCCAAGAAGCCAAACTCCGTGCATGGCCGAAGTGGGCTGGCCAAGGTGGGCTGGCTGAAGTGCCGACCTGACCGTCACAGGGGCCGATCTTCTCTTAGAACAAGCGGACCCACCATCTTCTTCTGATGGGAGACTTGGAGAACTCGTGAAGCATGTGGCCACGTCAGCCACCAAGGAGGATGCTGTGTCAGGGCTGAATGAATTTTTTTACTACTGTAATAGATGCCCCCACTCCTTGAGTCCAAAACATCAATGTTTTGGATAAAGGGAGTACCATTATCTATTCAGCTCTGTTCTTAGCGGGCTCTGTACTGGTCGCAAGAAGTTAGTTGCTAGATGTAACTGAACTTGCCTGAGGTTAGCCATTGATCTTTAAGAGCCTAGATGAAGGCATCAAGTCGTGATTGTCCTCTTCATGAACAGGGAGTGGCCTGCAAATCAAAGTAGAAGGTAGTGTTGCCGAGACTCACTTACCTGTAGGTATTTCGACCGAAGGTTAGTTGGCATTGCATGGTGATAATGCTAGTTATTAGCCTGACTCCTCTTTGACCGGATAGAGGGTGGTGCCGAGGAAGAAGAGTTTGGTGAGGTGCACAACTTGGATGCACGCATACATGACCGGGCATATAGTTGACATGGCCGAGCTCACAGCACTCCTCAGAACCTTTGATGAAGGCATTGAAGTTGCTAAAAGATGGGAGCCACTTGAAGAACTCAAGGAAGAGAGAGTTTTACTCCGGCTAGATGTTCGACCTCGGGAGAGCCATCCTGGCAGAGGAACTCAAGGAGCGGTAGCCTGCCAACGCATGCACGACCGTCGCAAACTCTAGTTGGTGGAGGTGCAGCCATCACAAGCTTCCATGGTGGTTGGCCTTGTGCATTCCAGCGACCGAGAATGTTTAATAAGGTTGGTGATGATGGTGTTGTGGAAGCCCTCAGGAGGGGAGCAATACAGTGCAGCACTGTGAGCTTTGTACCATCCAATGCCTGCATTGCCTAGAGTGACTGGATCACTGTTTGCATCAGGTTTGCACGGAGTGGAGGACGAAATCCCATTCATAGTCTTTGCATGATGTGCATGAGGTGACGAGGCCTTCTCTTCTTCCACCTTTTGAGAATCGCACCTCGTCGTTGCCTTCTTCGGCAATGATGGGGGTTGGTACTCTTCATTTCAAATGGGAGTTTAGTATGGAGCTTGGTCTCGGTAAGAAGCTTGGCTTTAGCTCGGCTTGAGAAGGAGCTTGACTTCAGCTCGGCTTGATTGAGGAGCTTCGAAAGCTTCCTGGCTTTGGTGCGGGACTTCTAGCATTTCCCATCTCGAGGTGTCAGGGTTTCCGATCTTGAGGTGCCGAGGTTTCCAATCTTAAGGTGCTGGGCTTCAGGAGTTTCCGGTCTTGAGGTGCCGGGGTTTCCGGTTTTAAGGTGCCGGGCTTTAGGAGTTTTCGGTCTTGAGGTACCGGGGTTTCCAGTCTTAAGGTGCCGGGCTTTAGGAGTTTCCGGTCTTAAAGTGTCGGGCTTCAAGAGTTTCCGGTCTTGAGGTGCCAGAATTTCTGGTCTTAAGGTGCTGGGCTTCAAGAGTTTCCGATCTTGAGGTGCCGAGGTTTCCAGTCTTAAGGTGCGGGCTTCAAGAGTTTCTGCTCTTGAGGTGCCGAGGTTTCCGATCTTAAGGTGCCGGGCTTTAGGAGTTTTCTGTCTTGAGGTGTCGGGGTTTCTGGTCTTAAGGTACCGGGATTTTCGAGCTTACTTCACCGAACTTGGAGTCGGACGGACGGGCTCCTGTACTGGTGAAGAGCAAAGTTGCACCAAAGAGGAACTTTAATTATTGAGGAGGGATTCTTACATCCTTGATAAGGTGGCAGACCCGTTGGTTCGCCATGCCAGGAGGCGAGCTGTAGACGGTGGGACCTTCGGAGCTTCCCATGGACATCCTTGGACTGTGAGTACAACAGATGCCAAACTGTGAGTTTCTCGGTAGATGGTGGGACTTCTTGTAGTTTCCACGGACATCTCCGGACTGTGAGCAAGGCAAGAGCTGAATTGAGAGTCAAGCTGTAGATGCGGGCTCTGGAAGTTTCGTGGCTTGGGTGCCGGGCTTGGAAGTTTTCGGGCTTTGGCTCTTGTCAAGAAACCTTGCAGGCAGTGACAGGCTCTGGCAGATTGTAGCGCTTACCCTTGATGGTAGTGTAGGAGCTTTTCGTGTAGAACTGAAACACATTTTTTTACATTGCAAAGATAGCGGAGAAAGGAGTTACCTTAAGAAAGAATAGGACTCCATTGCATGGGATAATAGAGCTCCTTTGCATGGGAGAGCAGGGCTCTGTTGCATGGGAGAAGAGGACTCCTTTGCATGGGAGAGTAGGGCTCCATTGCATGGGAGCATAAGGCCCTATTGCATGGGAGCTTAAGGCTCCGTTGCACGGGAGAGATGAGGCTCCGTTGCATAGGAGAGAGCTCCGTTGCATGAAAGCATAAGGCCCTATCACATGGGAGCTTAAGGCTCCATTGCACGGAAGAGGGCTCTGTTGCATGGGAGAGGGCTCCGTTGCATGGGAGCGGGCTCCATTTGCATGGGAGCATAAGGCCCTGTTGCGTGGGAGCTTGAGGCTCTGTTGCATGGGAGCAGGCTCCGTTGCATGGGAGCATAAGGCCCTGTCGCATGGGAGCTTGAGGCTCTGTTGCATGGGAGAGGGCTCCGTTGCATTAGAGAGGGCTCCGTTGCATGGGAGCATAAGGCCCTGTTGCGTGGGAGCTTGAGGCTTCGTTGCACGGGAGATGGCTCCATTGCATGGGAGAGGGCTCCGTTGCATGAGAGCAGGCTCTGTTGCATGGGAGCATAAGGCCCTGTCGCATAGGAGCTTGAGGCTCCGTTGCATGGGAGAGGGTTTCATTACATGAAAGAATAGGACTTTTGAAAAGTGACGGGCGTTTGAAAAGACCACGAGCATGAATTTCTTCCCTTACTACGGTGGTCAGACCCTTTCTCCCTCTCTTCTTCTCTTCTTCTTTCTTTTCTTTTTTTTTTTTGTTGAATAGGACTCCTAGAAGGTGGCACCGCCTGGAGGTGGCTCCATCTTTGGCTTGCTGCCTACTGCCCTATCGAGGGTGATGATGCACATTTACAGCTCGTGATCCTTTCTCGAGGCCGCTCCTTGGAGCCCCGAGAGAGAGGAGAGGGGAGCTCTCATGCCCCCACCCCTGTGCCCCCGGTCTACCCCTCGGGGACCAAGGACAAAGGTGGAAACTGTTGTCCCACCCTGTTGAAAAGCAATGATCCTCCCTTCCTGGTGCACCAATTTGTTGTCGCCTGGATCATCGTGGCCCGTAGCTCTGGTGCGTCGGGTCCCTCCCACCGGGCGCTTGGCCTCCGGCATCGTGAATCGGCTCTCTCCATCGGGCGGACCTGCAAAATAGGGGAGACCTGGGCCGGGGATTCCGACGAAGACACTCCGATGATCAAGTCAGTGGGACGATCGAGGAAAACAGAAGACCTCTGAGGTAGAGAGCTTGGGGAACTCTTTGCTTTCAGAGGATGATAAGAATGGAAGATAATGTAGGACTAAAGAGAGCCTGTCATCTCTCACCTCCCCTTACCTTTTCATGCTGGTCTTATGTAAACGAGCGATTCCTGATATTTGGGGAGGTGCACTATTCTTGCATAGGCCTGGAGGCTTCCGTAGGCCTGAAAAGTTTAGATAAGTTGGTGAACCTTCTTCTTTTGGGCGGTTAAGAAGGTTGGTGAAGGAGCACAGTGCCTCGGGTGGGGCACTCTTTCCTGATTGTGTAAATTATGACTTGGGGGCTTTAATATAGCCCTCCTAGCATGCAGCGTGCTACAGGACCTGTAGCAAGTCTAGCAAGAATGATGATTTTACGTGTCGGGGCTGCCATCCAAGCTTTCTCGTACATGTGCTTTGAAAAGCATACCTGGAATGGAGTTACACGGACCATGGCATGCGGACCGAGATGAGGCAGGCAAAGGCTCTCTATGCACATGGACCGAGGCGAGGCACGTAGAGTCCCTCTATGCAGCGGATCGAGGCGCGACATGCAGAGTCTCCACGTGCACGGATCGGGGCACGTAGATCGGGGCGCGCGGAATCCCATTGGAGCAGGGCACTGGGCATTCATGGAGCCGGAGCTGGGCCGGCCGAGATGCTCCTCCTCCCCCGCTATGGAAGCATGTGAGCCGGGGCAAGACTCCATGTCGAACTCAGGCTGAGCCAGCGCTACTCCCAATTGGCAGAGCTGAATGCTGGGTGCGCCGGACCGGAGCGCGAGGAGTCGCTCTGCTCCCAAGCATGCCGAGGTGGGTGGAGCCGGACCAGGGTTGGAGCCGGACTCCACGCAGGCGAAGTCGACCGGGGCGAGCGGATGCAAGGCATGCTCCCGGTCGGAGATGGGCTTGCCGAGGCACCGGACAGGGCACGGAGCTTCGGGTGGAGCCGGACTTACGCGGGCGACTGGAGATGGGGTGTGCCGAACTGGGCGAAGGCGTGCCGGGCTGAGCCGGACCTAGGGTGGGTGCGGGAGTGCCAGATTGGGCAGAGTCGTGCTGTGCTCAGCCGGACCTAGGGCGTGGGAGTGCCGGACTGGGTGGAGTGGTGCCGAGCTGAGCTGGACCTGGGGCACGGTAGTGCCAGACTGGCACAGGCGTGCCGGGCTGAGCCGGACCTTGGGTGTGGGAGTGCTGGACTAGGCAGAGTCGTGTAGGGATGAGCCAGACCTGCGGCGACCTGCGTGCGGTAGTGCCGAACCTGGTGTGCGGTAGTGCCAGACTGAGCCAGACCTGGGGCACGAGAGTACTGGATGGATCGAGATGCCAAGTAGGCTCAGGTCTGGAGCGAGCGAAGCCATGAGCGGGACCCCGATGCCGGACCGAAAACAAGCAGGGTCGATGTGCGCGGGAACCGGAGAGCTGGGGTGAGGTGCACGGGAACCAGAGAGCTGGGGCTGAGGTGCACGGGAATAGAAGAGCTCTATCTCGAAACTAGAGCCAGACCACGTGTGGGTAGAGCCGGACTGGGGTAATGCGATGCAGAGGGCGCTGACCAACCCGTTCATGTGCTGGGCGGAGCCGAACTGGGGCACAGACTGAGCAGCAAGAAGCCGGACTCCGTGCATCGTCGAAGTGGCTGGCCGAGGGGGCTGGCCAAAGTGCCGACTCACCATACAGGGGCCGATCTTCTCCTAGAACAAGTAGATCCACCATCTTCTTCTGATGGGAGCATTGGAGATACCCGTGAAGCATGTGGCCACATCAGCACCAAGGAGGATGCTGTGTCAGGGCTGAATGAATATTTACTAATGTAACATGTATGTGATTACTTAGTATTTGTTTCTCAAATAGAACCAAAATTTATTGAAGAAGCTGAAAATGATTGTAATTGGATAAATGCTATGCAAGATGAACTAAATCAATTTAAAAGGAATAATGTTTGGACTTTAGTTGAAAGACCTTCTAATATTTCAAAAATTAGTACAAAATGGATTTTGGAAATAAACTTGATGAAAATAGAAATAGTTACTAGGAATAAAGCTAGGCTAGTTGCCAAAGGCTACAATCAGGAGGAAGGAATTGATTTTGATGAAACCTTTGCTCCTGTTGCTAAACTTGAGACAATAGACTATATTTGCATTTGCATGTTTTATGGATTTTAAACTATTTCAAATGGATGTCCAAAGTGCTTTTCTAAATGGATTTATTGAAGAAGAAGTTAGTAGATCAGTCCCCTGGTTTTGAAAATCATAAATTTTTCAATCATGTTTTTAAAACTTCATAAAGCTTGTATGGTTTGAAACAAGCTCCAAGAGCTTAGTATGCTAGATTGAGTTCATTTATGCTTAAAAATGATTTTTTAGAGGAAATGTAGATACTACATTATTTTGAAAAAAAAGAAAATAATGATCTCTTAGTAGAACAAGTTTATGTCGATGACATTATTTCAGTATACTAATGAACGTCTTTGTCAAGAGTTTGCAAAGTTAATGCAGGAGAGTTCGAGAGATGAGCATGATGGGAGAGCTTAATTTCTTTCTCGGACTTCAAATCAAGCAAACAAAAGAGGGGACTTCATCAACTAAGCTAAGTATATAAGAGAAATCTTAAAGAAGTTTGGAATGGAGAATACTAGATCATTAGGTAAGCCTATGAGTTGTCTTGTAAACTTGACAAAGATAAACAGGTAAGAATGTTGATCAAAAATTATATAGAGGTATCATTGGTTCATTATTATATTTGATTGCAAGTAGGCCAGATATAATGTGTAGTGTATGTATGTGTGCTAAATATCAGTCTGCTCTTAAAGAGTCTCATTTATTGGCTATTAAACGCATACTTAGAAATTATCTGGCACTATAGATATTCGACTTTGCTACTCTAGAGATTCATCATTTGAATGATTGCATATTCTGATGCTAATTTTGCTGGGTGTAAACTTGATAAAAAAAGTACAAGTGGAACTTGTCAATTTCTTGGAGTTAATTTAATTCATGGAGTAGCAAGAAACGGAATTCAATTACACTATCTACGGTGGAAGCTAAATATATAGTAGTTGGAAGCTGTTGTGCTCAAAATCCTATGGATCAAACAACAACTCGAGGATTTGGCATCAAATTAATTAAGACACCATAAGATGTGATAATACTAGTACAATTAATTTAACCAAAAATCCTGTTCAATACTCAAGAAGCAAATATAATTGAAATAAGACATCACTTCATAAGAGATCATGTGCAAAACTCTAATGTGATGCTTGAATTTGTTTGTACTGATAGTCAATTAGCTGATATTTCACTAAACCCTTAAGTGAAGAAAGATTTTGCATGATTATGAGAGAGTTAGGTATCTTTGATCCCTTTGTTTAAAACTCCTTCAAATCTTGTTAATGTGCTTAAAATCATATCATTTATGTCTTAAAACCTTCTCTAGAAACCCTATGATTTTGGAAATTTTATTGATTTTTTTTTTCTTTTTGGAATTTCTAGCCAAGTGTCAACACTTGATTTTTGGCCAAGTGTTGACCACGCCAAGTATCGACACTTAACCAAAATCAAAGGTCGACTCACGGATGGAAATAGATTTTTTAGGGCATCATCTATTCTTTTTGAAGCCACCTATCTTTATTTTTCCTCATCCTAGTGGTGCCCTAGCACTCCATTGACCTCGAACAGTGATCTTCCATTAGTGTCCTTCGATTTTTTGGTAATTTCCTCACTTTCTACCTCTTTCGATTCGATTCGATTCCTCACTTTTCTTCGGGATTTTTGTTGATTTGGCCGAACCTTCTTCCCGATTTCTTTCCTCTCTTCAGTCCATTTTTCCACTAATTTCTTGTGGATCGCTTGAGCTATTGCATAATTTCTTCCGTATTTCTCCCTCTCTTTCCTTTTTGGTCCATTCTTGACCGATTCTAGCTTGCATTCACTCCTTCTTCCCGTCAGGACTTTTCCCTCTTTTGGTCCTTTCCTTTCTCTTTGGCTTCTCCAGTTCACCCATTCCTTTCCTTGATATTTTCCTCTATGGTGATTATGGGATCCCGCAAACAAGTGGTATCAAGAAAAAGGTTGAGTCAAGGTTCTACCGAAAGGAGAACCAAGGCTTGATGTGACCCTGCCAGAGGACAGCAGCATGAGCATGAGAGAGTGGCACCCCGACGGTCCCCTGCCGTACGTAGAGAGAGTGTCGGGGAAGATCATCGTAGCTGGACGCCGAGTAGACTTGGAGTTTTTCGACCGTGAGGGTTTTCATCTTGGAGAGCTTGGGGCAGCTAGTTTGACCTCCTTCTGCACTATGAGGATAAGTATTATCCTCATTTCATTAGAGAGTTTATGGGAGTCTGGCTACCAGTGGATTGATGTGGAGCGCTACAGTCAGAGGCATGGAGATTCCGTGTCTGAGAGCATATTGAGCAGAGTCTAGGATATTTCTTCGTGGGATTGCTGTCACGTGTGTTGGAGATAGAGAGGTGGCATTTCAGTATATTTTGGAGAGATATGATGTACACGGCATGATTATTGTCACGGGAATCAGTTATCAGTCGAGATGTGACTCCGTCATTACTATTATTGCAAGGATACTTTTGCCGAAGACTGGTCGCTTCGACTTTATTACAGAGCGGGAGCTCATGTTGATGGTTTGCCTTACATAGAGGACTGCCATCAACATCCTAGCCCTGATGATGAGCCAGATGGGAGAGGGTGTGACTCAACATCATCTGTGTCTACGTACGGGATGGGTCTTACTCGTCTATTTAGAGCTTACCATGTTCCTTTGGAGGATGAGGCCTCCAGGACATATTGCACACTGATGTGTACAACGAGCGATCCTTGCACTGTATGGGATACAGGAGGATTGCTGGCAGATGGGTGCACAGGGAGTCTGGTCAGGAGTAGATGAGGAGGATGAGCTACAAGCACAAAGGCAGGGCCATTTGGGCTTACTGAGCACTTTACACCTCCAAGACCTGCACCAATACCAGCTTCAGGATCTGAGCCAGCCACTCCACCAATTCCTTCTCCAGCTACTATTCCCCATGTCACTACAGAGTCTACCTTTGAGGAGGATATCAGACATCAGATTACTGAGGTCAGGGAGGAGGTTATTGCATTGGCAGTCAGGACTACATAGCTTAGGATGGAGGTACTGGGACTGAGAGCACAATAGATGATCAGCTCTCAGTTTAGGCAGACGAGGAGGCTGGATTTACTGAGATACGGGATCTTATGAGATCTCTTTTGCCTCCTGCTGCACCTTCAGGTCCACCTCCTCCTCCACCAGCAGACGGCGATGACCACCCTAACATACATGATGACACTCCCGGTGTGGTGGGTGATGATAGTGGTGAGGTTGGTAGAGGCACATATATTCTTGATGGTGATGACAGTGATGGCAGTGATGATAGAGCTTGAGATTATAAAATTGTTAGCAGGGAGACTCAGACTCCAAATGCTACTACATATGCACCCAGAATACTCAGCTTGACACTGCCTCAGCATACCTAAACGCCAGTAGAGGCCTTTCCTCCTCATTCTACTAGATCTTTCAAGGGTTGTACCCCATTTTGGACCTTTTACTCGGACTAGAAGCCGTACCCATAAGACCCCTAGACCTTCAGCATCTAAGACTAGATGTATGGCTCCTATTACTTTGAGCTTCTGTCTGATGAGAAGTAGCCTCACAGACATCTGTTGTGCTTGTATTCTCAGCATCTAGGACTAGATGTATGCTCCTATTTACTTCGAGCTTCCGTCTAATGAGAGAGTAGCCTCACAAACATCTGTTGTGCTTGTATTCTCTTTTTATGATTGTAATCTTTGATTGTACTTTTGATTATCTGTTATGCTTGGGAAGTGGATGTAGGTACTTGATGTGCATCGAACCACTATAAATTTTTGTATTTGTGTATGCATTTTTGCTCTTGTGCATTTGCTGCTCATATTCATAACATTGTATCTTATTCATTGCTTGCTCATTTGCATTGATTCACAAACACTTTAAAGTGCAGCACATATTTGCTTTAATTTTTTAAAAAAACTCAATTCACCCCCTCTTGGGTTGCTATGCTGGGCAACAATAGTTTTTTCTATGAAACTTTTCACAATTTCTAAAGAAAGAACCATTTCATACATGCCCCTACCAAGCCTTAATCGCATCCTCCACCAACACGCTTCTTAGTTTTAGCAAAATGATGGAAGGGCATTTCTCATGCCTTCTAAACATTCTACAGTTGAAAAACTACTATCTAGTTTCTAAATAAAATAATTTGATTTATTATTTAATAAAAAAATTAACTATATAAGCTAATAAAATTAAGTATATTCATTATTTTAGTTATGCATCTTAATTTTTCTTTCATTGGAATATGAAAGGAGTTAACGATCAATAGAGGTGTGTTTATATTTTGATTTTTTTTTTTTTTTATATACACCCTTCCAAGCATTTAAATTTATATGAATATCTTTGTAAAATTGCTATTTATATATATATTCTTATAAAATTTTCTTTTACATTACCTATAAGGATATTTTAATTATTTAATTTTAAAACTATTATTTTAAAAGTATTAGATGTGATTTGGGTATATGCAAAAAAAAGAAAACAAAAAGAAGGGTATGCATGCAAAACAAGTATGTTATAAGGGTATACATGTAAATATCAATTTTGAAAGAATATCATATAAATTTGAATATTTTGAAGGATATACATGCAAAAAAATCTTTTTTATATATTAAATATATTTTAATATATTTAATATATATAATATTAGTAGGTTAAGGTTTAAATTCAAGCTCGAACTCAAATTCTAGCTATAAATTATAGTGATAAATAGGACTGGAACTGGGTCGGGCATATCCGAGCTACACCCTTAGCTGAGCCTGGCTCGAAAAAATATTTCGGGCTTTGGACCAGGCTTAGGCCCAAAGTTTTTAAAATAACAAGCCCGAGCCTAACCCGAGCCCGATCTCAAGCCCAATTGGCCCGGCCTGAATCGAATCTGGCCCAAACAGCATGATCAGAACTCAAAAAATCAAAGGATGTCGGGTGCGGGTTGCCAAGATCGGGAGAGAAAGATCGGAGTTGGGGGAGCCTCGGGGTCTCGCAAGGGGTAGCGGCGTTAGCACGTCGGGTGTGGGCGCCAAGGCTAGGGACGGAGATCGAAGCTGAGGGGGCTGTGGCGTCGTGCGAGGTGGGGGGGCGTTGGGTGCGTACGCCAGGACTGGGGAGGGAGATTGAAGCCAGGGGAGGATGGAGGGGCCGTCAGGTGCACCACCGGGGTCAGGGAGGGAGATCGAAGTAGGGTGTTGCAGGGTCGCGCAGGGAGAGGGGGTGTCAGGCCTGTGCATTTAGGACGAGGGAGGAAGATCAGAGCCTAGGGTGGCAGCAAGGTCACACGAAGCTGGAGGGTGCGGGTGCCACTGTGGCTGAGAGGTTGGTGCAAAACCAATGGCACGGGATGTACCACTGAGGTGGGATGGGGGAGGCGGCTGGAAACGAGAAGTCGGAGAAGAAGAAAAGCAAGTGGCTGACCGGGCGAGAGGGCGATACCTTATTTTTTTTGGATTCAGGACGGGTTTGGGTGGGCTTGTTTCTTGGCCAGGTTCGGGCTAAAAAATTGAATGAGCTCTATTATATGGCCCGAAGCCCGGCTCGAATTTTTTAGAGTCCGGCTCGAAGCCAACCCGAATTTGGACAGGTCCAAAGCCCATCAGGCTAACGCGACCTAGCTCCAGCCCTATGTATAAATTACCATTAGTTAACCATCTTAGCTATCCTATAAAGTAAAGACTGCTCTCTCCTTGCATCCTCCCCTATCCCCAATCCCCTTTCACTTGCACCAGATATCTCATATCTATCAATTTCATGAAGCACATCTTTGAGATACTAGAAACATGCAACTAAACCTAAATATTTACTAACTCATTTTCTAGATACTATTTATATAATTTTTGAGCAAAAAATTATCCAAACTATAATTATTTAAATCAAATGTTTAAAAAATTATTTGTAATTTTAATTCAGAATATTTGATTAAGGAAAGAGCATGAACTCACGTTATTCATCTGTATCTGTATGCTATATCACTATTCCCATTCTTTATCCTGCATAGTATATCCCAGCATCCAAAAATATCCTAGCATCCAAAGTCACCTCACAGTCGTCTGATCCCCATCACAACCCGGGTAAGTGTTTATTTTGCTTTGATTGATAAGAATGTGTTGTTTTAGACTGCACAATTCCCTTCCCTTTGGCATCTATTTTTCTCTCTTCTCTATCCGAGCCTCTGCTGCAGTCTCACATAGCAGCACCCTTCTCTTTTCTCATCCTCCGATGACCTCCACCACCGCAGTCGCTCTAAGGGCCATCGCTCTAACTTCAACAAATCTAGCATTCAACTCTTCCCCTTCATCTTGTCAATGCAAGCTCCTGAAGTACCATACCTCCTTTCTTTTTGCCACCATCATCCTCTGCTACTTTTTCCTCCGATCCCGTCCTTGCTGCGATCCCCGCACTCATTATTACCACCCTCAACACAACTATCCATATCCTCCTCGTCTTCGCTAAGTTTTTTCTTGAATGGACTACTTTTTATTGCTAAAAAAAAAAAAAAAAAAAAGGTGTTCTTCCTTTTCTTATCATTTTCAACATCTTCTCGGCATCAATCTTAACAAAAAATTTTGAGATTTTGAAAAAAAAATAAAAAATGATAGAATGGGATTTGAATCCATGAAAGAAAATCTAGATTGAGTTGGAGAGAATCAGACCATTCTTACTGTCTCAAATTGGATTTGATGATTCTTCCCAATCAAAGATTAGTACGGGAGTCATCCATCTTATTTCTATTTCAAGCCCAACATCCTGACCAAACAACTCCAAGTTTCTCAGAATCCGGGTAAACATTTTTTTTTTTCTCCAAAACATGAAAGAAAAAAAAAAGAAAAAAAGAATGGGGATCCTCTCTCTTCCAGCTAGGTGGCCCAAGTCTACTCATATTGTGTAAAACCGGACCGGACGGACCGTGGAGTTTAAAAGGATCGCAACATCATATTTGTCAAAATTGTTCGACATCTTTGGCAGCAGGTAGGGATAGCAATTTTTTCGATCCGATGGGTATCCGATCGACTCGATCCTAATAGAATGGATAAAATTCGATCCATCTAATTTATAAACGGAAATGGATTATATAAAAAAAATCTATCTCGGGTTCAGATCGGGTATGAGTAGTAGTATATCGCGATCCGAATCCGACCCGTTATATATAAAAAAAATATATTTATAAAATATTTAAGTAAATAGAATATGGAACAGATATATCTGATCCGATCCGACTCAATCTAATTTGTTTAGCTTCTAAATAAATTAAATTTTATGAGACCAGATTATCTGATCCGACTCGATTCAATCCGTCATTTTTTTATATATGATTTGATCTAACCTAAAATGGATATGGAATGGATAATATTTTAACGGAACGAATATAAATTTTGGATGGGTTGATACAAACATGATCCGTTGCCATCCCCAGCAGCAGGGCCGGTTGGCCCTGCGAGCCCCGTGAGCTAAAGAAGTCACGGGTCTCCTCACGCCATCCGCACACCCGGCCCAAAATATCTCCACCCGGCAAGGGCTCAGCCGGCTCCCTCCTCCGAGACCTCTCTTGGGCTATGGTGTTGCAAACTTTCGATGACGAAATCCACCATTACCTCCACCGAGCTCAATTACATCGTCTTCCGGTACCTCCAGGAATCAGGTCGATCCCTCAGTTACCCGTCTCTTTTCCGAAAATTTAATTGTTTTCTTCTTTCTCTTTTTGATTTCTTCGTCTAGTGCTTGTTGCTTTTTCTTCTTAGGGTCTCTTTGTGCTGTCTAGTCGGTGAAATCGTGTTAGTCTTTTTGACTTTTTAGGTTTGTTCTTGCTGTAGGATTTTGGGGAAGATTCGTATGATTTCTTAGGTTTCGTATCTTCGTAGGGTTTGCTAAAAGTTTTGCGCACGCAAGGCTCGAGTGAGGAGCTTGAACTGGTTAAGATGTTTTACCTTTTTGAGTTACATATCATCTGACTTTAGGGAAAAATGAATATCTGGAAGTCTTTTTTTCTTTCATTAAAAAGTTTCCCTCCTCAGAGTTCATGATGGCGTGAAGTTTCTGGAGTTGTAAAAACAATTAACGAGATGGCTTGAGAATTTTACCTGAATCTTTGCATTTGGTGCTTGAACTTGTATTTCATAAAAAGAGGCGTCTTGTGTTCTGCTGGTGCTTTTATTGATGATAAGCAAGTAATTAATTTGTTTTGCGGTTTTGATTGATCGCTTACTATTTGATGGCTTCCCTTTTCTTGTAGATGTCGTATGTTAAATGTTTCTTTGCTCTGCCTGTGCTCATTTCTAGTCCTTCTTCATGTTCTTTGTTTGCATGGGCTTGCTGCTTTTGACCCAATCTTCTGTTGTTAACATGAGTTCCTTCAATTGTTTTGTATTATAAAGGAAAATATCTTTTTCAACGAAAGTTTATTGGATATGATACGGTAACTCACATTGAATGAATTATTCCAGGTTTCACACATTCATCATTTGCTTTAGGATACGAGGCAGGGATCAGCAAATGCGATATTGATGGAAATACTGTTCCACCTGGTGCTCTTGTTACAATTGTACAAAAAGGCCTTCAATATATAGAGTGGAAGCAAACCTAGACACTGTAAGTGTTTGGATCATCATTTCGTGACTTAACCTTTTAGACTTGCGAACTTATTTAGGGCATTGAGCATGTATATCGATGGGTAACAATCTTTCTGTTGTTACTTTTCGAAACTTGCTAGAGTGAGTTGGATGTGGATGATGACTTCTCTCTGTTACAACCTTTGGATCTTATCACAAAAGATGTCAACGATCTGCAACAAATTATAAGAGAGAAGAAAAAGGAAAAACTTTTGAAGGAACGTGATAAAGATAAGGAAAAGGATAAGGAATATATTCAAGAACATGAACGGCAACTTGGAGGTGAGAGGGAGAGAGAAAAACAGGATAGAGACAAAGATCAGGAGAGGGATAAAGAGAAAATGGAAAGGACAAAGAACAAGAGAGAGAAATGAAAAGCAACATGCGGAGCGCAAAGATAAGGCCAGACTTGATGAAAATGGGAGTTGTGGAGGTAGACTTTTCAACTGTCTCTTTCTTTCAAGCTTATGCAATTCCTCTTAGTCATGATCACACTTTTGAGTTCTAAGGAATTTAGTTATGTGCATTGGATTATGTTGTAATATCAGTAAGTTAGCAATATTTTGTCCTTTTTTAATTAACTTTTAATGCTATAAGGTTAAAGCCTCCTTTGTTTCAAGAATATCTTTACACATCACTTTGGACAAGTTGAGAATGTTGGATAATGAGAAGGGCCAAATATTACAAGACCAACTTCATTGCAAGGATTATACTATTGATCACTGAGGAAGGATCATTAGCACAGAAGGATGTTTAGGTGGATTTATGTTCTAACTAGGAGGGAATAGTATTGAACTATTACATAGGGTGGATTTACCCCAAATCAAATCTCACATCTATATGACTTTAAACTAAACTTTTAAACATAAGAATGCTCACTCCTCTCATACCTATGAGTACACCTCCTACTTTCATTGGGTACAAAATTTAGCCACGGTAAAAGTAGGGTTCGCTAATAATTATTATGTGCATAAAGAAGCCTGACATCAGAAGATTTGTCATGGCTTGATATGAGGATTCAAGCTTAAAATGGAAATAATGCTCCATGCCATTTTCAGATCGCTAATTAGAGCTAAGAATCTTTCACCTTTTGTAAACATATAAATGACTTTCATCGTCGCTATCACTTCACTGCATCTTCATTTTTCAGTTCATTGATGTATGAACCTCTCAGCAGTCGCTTGATTTCATGTATGAAATCTTTGAACAAAACTGAAATTGTATGAAATATTCCAACAAAATTGCAATACCACCCTGTTATTTGGGACCCGAGTTGGGTCTGTAGTGCTATTCTAAAGACAAAATCATGTCACTTTTGAAATGATTAATATAATTAATTGCCATGTCTTTTTATTTTCTTGTCATAATCCTGTTGTTTCTCTTTTAAGGGCGTGCTCATCAACTTGATTTTTTTTATTATTTTCTCTTTCCCCTTTTTTCCTCTGTAGAACTGTTTATGTTTAGCAATGTTCTTTAGTTTTTCACTTTTGTGATTTGCATATAAAAATGTTTCAGCTGCATCTTTAGCTGCTATTAATAATCTATAATTTGCTTTCCTCTGTTTTGAGGTCCTGAACCGATGGATATCACCCCTAGCTCACAATCCGTGCCCTGTGAGATTTCTAGTTCTGATGTAACCATTTTGGAAGGACACAGTTCTGAGGTTTGGGCTTATAGTTATCCTTATATATAATAGTTTTTGACATGCATCATATTTTCAATTGCTAACTTGTCCTACTTGCATTTTCTTTCTTTTGCTTTTAGGTCTTTGCTTGTGCATGGAGCCCAGCAGGTTCGCTTCTAGCATCTGGGTGGGTTTAGTTTTAGCTTATTCCACAAAACTAGTATAGCATTTAGAAAAAACTGTACTTTCTACTAGTTTTTGTTGATTTGAGTCGTATCTTTGAAAGTTTCAGCAAACTATTTCTTTCCTAAGAATTAGAGCTGTTGAAGGTGCCACTATGTTTCTCCCTCTGACTTGTATTAACCTTAAAATTTGAGACTATGATACCTGAATGCTAAACCATTATAATACCTGTTCTAACATGTCATTTGCTGCCTTGAATGTTAAACTATGCTTTACTTTAAAACCTCTCTTAAAATTGATATATCTACAAGATATCAAGTTTATACTTCAAATGAATTCAAGTCTCTTGGAGGTCATGCTAGACCTGGACCTGATGCATTCAGTATGCAACTCTAGTCTCAGCCATTTTCTATGCCATCTTTACCACAAACTGCTTTTTGTGACACTTTGTTGTGAAACATGTGAAGCAGTCTGTTCTCTAAAACTCTTTTTTCTAGAGAAGTCCAGATATACCCTGAATAGAGGCCTTTACATGAAAAGATTGGTCTGTGGCCTAAGTTTCCAAAACTTTGCTGGAAGTGTATTTCTGTTATGCAGTCACTTGATGGTCTTTTGTTTGCCAACTTATTAGTTAGTGCTCTCATTAACCCATGTGCATATCAGTGGTAGGTAGAATGCCTTTATCTTGAATACTGCGGTTCTGTATAAGGCAAAATATAATTGCTCTGCCAGACCAATATGATGGCCTCTTGGGCTCTTGGCTCTATGCATATATGGTTTCATTTCCTAAAATTGCAAAAGAGGCATTACTTTCTGTTTTTTTCCTTTTTCTTATAGAAAATAAAATACTGTAAATAGCAAATAAACATTGTCTTGTATACCAAACAAGCAGGTGCAAGATGTTGCCAATATGGAACAACCAATATGTGTCAAAGAAAGAGACAAAGACAGGCTCCAGATTCAAATGATTCTTCTTCTTATCACTAGGAAGTGTCAACATCCTTAGCATTGATAGGAATCTTTTGAGTTTTTACCAACTTTTGTTCATTCCACCGCCCTGTGAGGTTGCTAGAGGAAATTTGCTTCTCTGATATAGTATTTCCATTACTTTCACATATTTGCCATGCACCAAAACAGTCAAACAAGAATGAACATTTAAATATCACCCTTAGAAAAAAACGGTATTAAGCCATCAGAATAGCTAATGGTTTTATGCTAAGTTTCTTCTTGAACAATATAATGATAGATATGTTAAAGAAATTATCATTATGGAAGGGTGTCTTCATGTTCTAATGTAATTTTGAAAGTTGAAAAAGTTGTTGTCTGATAAAGGCTTATATAATGCTGTTGGAACTTGGAACAGTTGTAACACATAGTACAGCCACTAATGTTATGCCACTGCTTGTAACTTGTCACGTGCCTTGCAACCTTTAGGAAAGAAAGTATTCAAGTCCATGTGATTGTGTCTTCTTTGTAAAATGAATATCATGCATTTTCAGATGTACATCTTAGTGGCGAACGTGGGAACTGAGAATACATATCACAATAACTAGTTTTAAGTATCGCACCTTATTGGTAACTTGCAGCAGGCAAACTCATCATCTTTTATAAACAAGTGTCTGGATTGTGAAACACCAAATTGCTTTAGACTATCAGTTAAAATATTAATTAAAATAACTAGTTAGGCACAGACTTGGATCTTAGGGAGAATTGGCTTCCAAATAATTTTCTAAGCTCAAGTTCTTGCACCATGGTGGCCTAAAAGGAGTTTGTAGGAACTTGAATAATTCCCTTTAGGAGATTTGTTAATCAACAAACATTTGCAGAACTTCAATAGTCATTTTACTTCTTTTATTTCTTTTGTTTTCACATGACAGTGCATATCAAGATAAGACTGCTCATTAAGAGGGTTTTTTTTAAAAAAATATTTTAATACGAGAGTTCTGTTTTTTTAAAAAATATTGATTTTTAATATGAGAGTGTATCTATGTTATTTTATTGTTTATCTTCTAAAGGATCTTATGTTTTTGCTCTTACTTTCTGCCACTTACTGGTAGTTCTGGAGACTCAACAGCAAGAATTTGGACAATTCCAGATGGCCCTTGTGGTTCCAGTATGCATATTTCACCTCCAAATGTACATGTTCTAAAACATTTCAAGGGTAGAACAAATGAAAAAAGCAAGGATGTCACAACCCTAGATTGGAATGTGAGTTCCTCTTACTTTGATTGTGTTCCTGATATATTAAGCTCCAAAATAAATAATTTCTAATATAAAGTTGGAAAGAAAGATGCTTGCTGCTGTTGTAAGTCTCGATGTGTTCTGGATATCACAACAGGAACTTTCGTTGATTTGTCCATTTAAACCTGTTTCTGTATAGGGTGAAGGTACACTACTTGCAACAGGTTCCTATGATGGGCAGGCAAGAATATGGAGTAGGGAAGGTAAGTTGCTATAGCATGATTTTTCATGTTGTTAATTGTTTGTTTTGCTCTTGTATGTTTTCTTTTATGTTTCATTTTCCTCAAATCCTTATGCTATTTTCTATGCTTTTGATGTTTAAAGTTTATGACAATTGTTAAGGCTGTAGTGTGAAGCACCATATAATTACATCAAATCCTTGTACTTTCTTTCCTACTTTGTTTGCGTAATGATGAATGTGGATGGAGAGATGAAGTGAGGAATATCATCTGTATATCTATGCTTTTGAATTTCAGTTTTATATATTTTCATTAGTCTATGTTACTACACAATGAGAATAAAGTTATATATTTTGCCCCCCCTAGATGAATGTTGTATCACAAGAACATCTGCTCTGGTTGATTTCATCTTTTAAGATCTAATCATGATGCTTGGTTGGATGACAAGCATATCGATGCTTTTTATTGATTGTAAATGATGTCTGTCTTGACTTCCTGATACCACAATTATTTGCTTGCTTAATGTATACCAGCTTGGTAGACATCTTTAAACTTTGCTGGATGAACGGTGATCATGGGAGGTTTCCTAGGCACTTTGCCAAAATTTTGAGTAGCAGAAGATCTGAAATGCTGGGGTCAACATCACCAAGACTCCCATGGACACTCTTATTGATGTGTATATTCATATGTAACATATTCATTTACAGATCTGCATATATGTACACACGAATACGCGTACACATGACACACTGAATGATTTCTACATGCCTAGGAGATTTGAAATCAAAGAACGATCAAATCGTTTTAACAAGAACAAGTATAACTTAAATTGAAATGTTAGACAAGTGACCCTAATTGGTGTTCCAGTCAGTTTCAGCAATTTATACCAATTGACCTATGACAACAATGATATTTATTATCAAATTTCCTTCAGTTTAAACATTACGAATTCTGCTACAAATGTTTTAAATTGTCACTGAGTCTTGCAATATAACAATCACATGTTAGGCATGTTAAGTCTTTTAAATTAGTATGGGGTTGGATTAAAAATTGATTGAATTTATGTAAAGTCGGTTTCTAGGAACTGATTTAGTACATATTTTTGGCTGACTGCCTGTGCAGTAAGCTAGGTATATTACCAAGGGTTGCTGGGCCATTTGACTATTATGTTTCAATGTTACACTTCATTTGCATCTCAAGAAAAATATTGTTTCAGTTTCGGACAAAATGTTGACAATGGTTTTGAATTAAAATATCTGGTCTCCTATCAGAAATGATTGAATTATAAGAATGGTTATAAGAATAAAAGGTATTAGGTAAATGGGGGGTTTATAATAAATCACAAATATGCAATGTCTACAGTGTTAAAAAATACCTACGACATGTCTCTTTTTTTCCTGAAAAGAATTGTGCTACATAGACTATAGTAGTTTTACGGAGGGCCGGCTTTGGTGCAATAATAAGGTTGCTCCATTATGACTTGAGTGTCATGGGTTTGAAACATGGTGCAAGCTCTCCTCACACAGGGTTAAGGCTGCATACATCTGACCCTCCTTAGGCCCCACAGTGGCAGGTGTCTCATGCACCAAGATGTCCTCCTTAGACTATGATAGTTGTACGCTTTTATGGAAGAATTTGGTTGTTTGGTGGTTTATGTTTGCCAGAAACTTGTTTGCCTTTACCTTTGCCACCTTGCCAGCAGAACTCCAAGAACAATAACATAAGATTATCAATTGCAGGGCTATTATTATGACAAAGAAAGGCTTTAATTTTATTCACCTCTGAAGATTTGATTAAGTTAACATCATCATTAAACTCTCAGAATCAGTTTAGTACATCATCTTGGTCAATGAGCATTTTTCCTTTATCACCAACATGGGGAGGTGCTTCATATTATATCACCTATAGCCAAGTAACTTTGGTACCTAATTTTAATCTCTAGCCTAAAGGTTGTAACTGGAGCTTTAGGGTTTCTTTTGGAGTTTAAGCTCCCTATCAACAATTATGTATAATAAGGAATTTTGTACCGTATAATGCACACAATTTATTTATGATATGTACCTTTTTATGTAAAGTATTATCAATTAGTACTTTATTATTGGTTGCATAATGTTATATTCCTGGATCTTTTCTATAACTTTTGTTTGGATATTATTGTTTTTGGCATCTTTCAGTGACAGTTTTATGGTGAATGGTGAATTGAGAATGGTACTTAAAGATGAAGGACTTTCATCCAAATGATTTTTTCCATCTCAAGACTATTTTAGTGCTTTTTAGCATCATGTATACTATAAGGAACGATAATGTTAGATTCTCTAATCCTTTGTTTAATTTTGTCCTTGCCATCTTTGGTTGTTAACAGGGGAGTTGAAGAATACTTTGATTAAACATAAAGGACCAATTTCTCCTTGAAATGGAATAAAAAGGGTGATTTTCTCCTTAGTGGAAGTGTAGATAAAACTGCTATTGTGTGGGATACAAAGACATGGGAGTGTAAGCAACAATTGAATTTCACTCAGGTACCATTTTCTTTCTATAATCACATCTACGCTTATGTGTAGTTCTTCTAACGTTACTGAAACATGAGAGCATTGATATGTTTGATTTCTCTTATTTTTTCAGCTCCGACACTTGATGTTGATTGGAGAAACAATAATTCTTTTGCAACATGCTCAACAGACAACATGATTTATGTTTGTAAGATTGGTGAAAATCGCCCAATTAAAGTTTTCTCTGGTCATCAGGTTTGTCCATTTTAATGGATAGATACTGTTATGTGTGTGCTTTAACTAATTATTTGATTAAATCTCATCTGAGTTTTGTTGTCATGCTGTCGACTTAACATGCATCTTCCTTCACAATATGTACAACTTCAAAACAACAAGCAAGTTCATAGCTTTATCTAACTGTATTCATCTTAATCCTCATGCATTTTTTCCTTGGAACGTGTTGCTCTGAAGTGGACATTTTCAAGTGGTAACCAGACATGCTAAGTCAGTCTGATAAAAAGTTTACGAGATTGATCC
Organism: Areca catechu; assembly: GCA_021397845.1. Lineage (NCBI taxonomy): Eukaryota > Viridiplantae > Streptophyta > Magnoliopsida > Arecales > Arecaceae > Areca > Areca catechu. The sequence continues at coordinate 992,489 of JAHSVC010000041.1, forward strand.
ATCGTCCACTGATGCTTGTAAACAATGAAGTATCAGCTCCTGTAGATGATCAACTTATGAAATTTTAGATTTAAAAAAAAAAAATGTAATTGAAAAGCAAGTGTATATGAAAAATCAATTCATGTCTATCAATTTATATCACTCCCTTCTTATAATTCTAGATAAAGTTTCTTTTAAACTTGTGGATGGTCAAAGTGCTTCTGCTGGGCAGCATTGACAGGACTTTATTTGACTTGCTAGTTTGACCAGATCCGTTGTTGATTTTAGAATAGGATGACTTCATTATATTTATCAAAACAGCTCAGACCGAATAATTCAAGGCAAGTAATGTAATGGTAGAACAGTTTGAACTGGACAGGGTTGTTTGTGCTGCGGAGTCCTCTATATGATTGGTTGAAACTACAGAGGGGGATAATTTTGGGATGATATTTTTTTGTTTAAAATAATTAAGGTTTTATGGGTAAAAGATGGAAGGCCAGCACTGTAATGGTGTGATTGTCGCTTCAGTACTGATAATGAGAGTGATAAAGTTTTTTTTTCTTCGTTCCATTTGCAACCTTGTAGAATATTGGTAAAATCTGTGCATAGGAAATTTGTTCATGGGGCCATTGCCAGTAATCATTTTCAGGCTGTCTTGTGGATCAACTCTGCTTGAAACAATAACCATCATCTATTTATCCTACAAACTCTTGATTATTCTCTACAGTGACATACCAATGCTCCCAGAGGTTTTACGATTATTTATTTGATTTCTTTTTGAAAAAAGTAATCTTTTTATGTGGCGAACATGAGATCAATTATTACTATTGAGCTACACTTGTTATGACCGATAGAAGCATGAAACATTATTCCGTGCCAAAAGTTCTGATCAATAATTTGAAATTATTTAAAATAAATTTAGTTCAGAAAATCATAAAGGAAAATTCAGAAAGCATAACAAAAATTGGAAAATCATAAAAAAAAAATTTAACATTGCAGACCACTTTGTATGGTCTGTCTGTAAAAGTTATAGAAAGAAAGTTTTGATAGATTTCAAAATATCATCTTATAGATATAACCATTGATAGGTTAGAAAAAGAAGGATGTAATAGAAGAGATACACTGTTAGGTACCAAACTTTAATGCTTTGCTCACAAGGCCATAGTCTTCAAACTTTCAATTTCTTAGGATGAAATCGCTAGTTACATGGAAAATTCTTATTTCTTATAGTGTATTTTTGCATCAATTCCAACATATGTGGCAGAATAAAATGTAACAAATAAATAGGCAATTTGATATTCTATCTTTTAGTCTATTTTTTTTTGAGATGCTCTATTTGATAGCCTCTTGTCTCTCAATATAATTATGTTGGATGTCATGATTTTTCTTAAATTTTTTTTAGGCTGCGTTTGGTAGCAAGCAATCCATCCAGATTACTGATAATTTAATGGGATCCTATCACATTACTGTGCTTGGTATGTTTTTTTTGGATGATAATTTATCCTATCTAGTAATCTGGATTACCTTCTAAGAGGCAATTTGAAGGATAGTAATCCAAATTACTAAATTGCCCTTCCCTTCTGCCTTTCTCTTCCCTTCATATAATATAATATAATATAATAATATATTTATCATATTATATTATAAAATATTATATTATATTATACATTATATTTTATAATATAATATATTATATAATATTATTATGTTATATTACATATATTATATTAATTTTATAATATAATATTATATAATACTAATATATTTTATTTTTAAATTAAATTTATTAAATATAATATTAAAAAATATATAATATAGTTAATTAATTATTCTATTTTATATTGGTATAATATATATAATATAATATAATATATATTTCATAATATAAAATAATCATGTTATAATATTTTTTATTTTTTATAAAAATATAAAAATATTTTTAATATAAATTATATTAAAAATTATATTTTTAAGAAATAGATAAAATATAAAAATATATTTTATAAATAAAATATAGATTTGATTTAGAGGTTATTTGAAAATTTGATTTACATTATGTAACATTACCTGCATGTACCAAACATAATAATCCACATTACCTGCATGTACCAAATAATAATCCACATTACCTGCAATCAATATTGCTGGCAATTCACATTACCTTTTAAGATTTCCTAGCAATATACCAAACGCAACTTTAGAGTTATGTGGCTACAAATTGGGGAAATTGTAGACTGTTGAAGTGTATGCTTGATAAAGCGCTGAATTATCCTTCAACTGGCTTCTTAATGCCATTTGTACAAGCAAAGTTACCACTTGCTGTGGATAATGATTGAATTTCAGATAGATGGCATTTAGTATGTATAGTTGGTTTTCATGCTTTATGAGTATCTACAGTTCCATCAGATTTCAAGGTCCTTTAGAAAATAGAGCATGCTAGTGCAAAATATTTGGCTACAATTGGAATATTCACAGCTGCTTGAAATAGGGATTCTTATATTCATTTGGCATAAGAGAATAATTCATCAGTTTCCATTTCAGGGTGAGGTTAATGCTATCAAATGGGATCCAACTGGTTCATTGCTGGCTTCATGTTCTGATGATGGGACTGCCAAGGTAACTGAACATCTTTGAAGTAAGAACTGTTTCCATATGGCATAGTTTCACATAGCACTTGAATGTCTTTTCATGTTCATCATATCCTTATGTTGCCCAGGTTCAAAATATATTTTAGTGGAGATTTTTACATCCTTCTCTTAGGCTATAATATTTTAGTCAAATAAGGCATCGACTTTTATTTTGCATGCATCAATATTTTCTGATTTTTAAGGATAACTATAAGCATAATCCCAACTATCAAATCTTGTCCCAAGTCCCAACTATCTATAAGCAACCAATACCTTGCCATTTTCAATTGTCTATCAATTTTTATCTTAAAATTCTGCCTCAACTTATGGATTGTTCTCGGTCTCAGTCAATCATTTTACATTTTCCATCTTGGCTTGAGACATCATCTGCCACAATTTGATTCATAGTATCCAGGGTGTAATAAGGGCTGGCACTATGCCTAACTACTTGAATTTACTTCATGGCACCTGGTATTTGACATGGGATATAGTTATTGTCTGGTGCAAGAACCTAGCAAGAACATTGACTTTGAACCAGCTTCTATGTTGCATTGGATAAGTAGAAACATTGCCTAGAGATCACATCTGGTATTTTTGTGAAATTTTGGCAGATATGGACTCTGAAGCAGGACAAATATTTGTACGACTTCAAGGAGCATAGCAAGGTTTTAGATCTTTTGCTTGACACAATGCAGCAACTCTTTTAGATGACTTTGTTACAGATTTTTGAATAATTTTTTCAGGAAATTTATACTATTAGATGGAGCCCTACAGGTGCAGGTACAAACAATCCAAATCAGCAATTGGTACTGGCAAGGTATTGTTTTTTAAGCTTCATAATACTAAGTTTGACTGTATATACATCAACCACTTGTTACCAGGTGCATTTGACCCACAATGAATAGGCTAACATACTTGCAAATTATATCTTTAGAGCATGCATGTGTTTTAGCACCTGAGAATCCTCTTACCATATTCATACAACATCGGTTATGCAATTAACTAGAAAGGATCTAATTTTTCATCCTTTTTGTTGTCATACAGGGGGAAAAAAATCAAACAGATGATTTCTTTATTTTCTTTAAATCTGGTTTCTTATCCTGAATCAACTAATTTGATGTCGTTATTCTAGTTCCTGAGTCATTAGGTGCAATAATTTAAATGTTGCTTGTTTTGTTTAGGTTTTTTCCTTCTTAGCAGGAGGCTACTTTAGGTAACTCATACTTGTTTCTCTAAAATAACAAGCTTCCAATGCCTACCTGATCAGTGTCCTGTTTGTATGCATATATGAAAAGTTTATCTTCCCAAAGCTATAGATTAATTGTACTTGACCCTAGCTCTAGCCTGGGTTCCACTGTTTTTGATTTTGGGAATTTATTGTTTTATTTTTTATGTATATGATTTCTTGGCATTCTTTCGTAGTATGCTTATACTGCATCATGGAAAACCAATTATAGAAGAGATGATATCATGAAGTCATCAGCTATAATTTTTTGTAGCCTGTGGAACTCCATAAAACCCCTATGGAGTTGAAGAGCAAAATTATATGCATATTGGTGGTGTTTTCATTTTAATGAGTAAACTGATGGTATTTTGTCCAAATAATGTCATACCCAACCATCAGTCTGTAAATTAAGATAATGTTTTGTGTGCAAGCTTAGGTGATCATGTTGTTCTTTTTCTAGCTTTTGACTATCTACTTTTAGAATGGATTTCTTTGCATAGTAAGTGGCCTGCCAGGAATGTGGGACAACTAGTAGTTAGTTTGCTTTGGGCAGTTCAGAGGAAGTGACTGTATAAGATATGTGAATAATGTTGGAGGACATTTGGAAGCACTGTTTATGACCTACAGATTTCATTGTGTTAACATGGCCAGTTATTTTGTATTATGTTTCTTGATGTGTTCTTTCCTTCTGCAAGAAGGGATTTAAATTGTGATTTAGGCTTTGGTATTAACTAATAATACCATGGCCACCAAACAAGTGTTCAACACTTTTCTTTTCAGATTGCTTTATAATTTTTTTGTCATTTATCATCTGAAATGGTAAATCTGCAGTCAAGGTTTGCCATCTTAGATCCTCACCTTCTGTCCCTCTTTCTTGAAGGCTTCCTAGCATGAGAATCATTCTTAACACATCTGAGCTGTTTGGCGACCTAAAGACTATCTTGATGATGCAATGGTCATGACATTCTAAACCTCTCTCTCTCTCTCTCTCTCTCTCTCGTCTTTCCTACCATGGAGACCCACACGATGCTGCCAGCATGATTTTTGTTCTGTAAAAACATGCCTATGATCATAACCCTGTAGAAAGACAACCCTCCTTGCCATCAGGAAGGTGAAGAGCAAAATTATGAAACCTTGGTTACAAGCAAACCCACAGACAAAACTTACACATTGATTTCAGGTCGTTTAGGTTATTTGCTTTTGTTGAACAGTTTATTGGTGAATATTTTGCGCTTTATTACATTTAATGGCTATTAGGCATCCATATAACTGATTCTCATTAAGGTAAATATTTGATCTTTCAAGAAACTGCTCATTTGAAACCTTAGGTTGCAAAATATATGCTGAATAAGCCTCTCCAGAGACATGATACTGGCCTTGGATGTCTATTATGTTTCGCAAATTCACAATCTTCCCTAGCAATGTCATTTCCTCTGTCCTGTGGCTAGTGTTAATCAGTGATTTTGGCAAATATACAGTGCATCTTTTGACTCGACCATAAAGTTATGGGAAGTGGAGCTAGGACGCCTTCTGTACAGCTTAAATGGCCACAGGTATGACTGCAGACACCGTGTATTACACTGATGTTTTAATTAAGGTGATCCCAATGTTTTTCCTAATATTGACTCATTATACAAATACCAGGCAACCGGTATACTCTGTGGCATTTAGTCCAAATGGTGAGTATCTAGCTAGCGGGTCATTAGATCAATGCCTGCATATTTGGTCAGTGAGAGAAGGGAGGATTCTGAAGACTTACAGGGGAGGCGGTGGCATTTTCGAAGTTTGTTGGAACAGGGAAGGTGACAAAATTGCAGCCTGTTTCTCCAATAACACTGTATGCGTAATGGATTTCAGAATGTAGGCGCCTGTTGGTATCCTAGCAACAACCCACCAAGCAGGAGGCTTTAACTTATTTTCTAGGGTTTTCAAAGATGGCAAACGGATCTATAACAATGCCATGTAATAGCATGTTGTTCCATTTGTTACCCTTCATTTTGAACCCAATTGTGTTAAATAGTGTTGTAGTCTGATCAAAGCATGCAAAATGATCGAGAATGCCATGGCTAAGGAAGAAAGGCATGCAGGTTATCCTAGAAACTGGATTCAACCTCAAGATGTTTGTGTGTAATATATGATTAGTGCTGATGACTGGTTGGCTTTTAATTAGGATGGGAACTTTTTATACAGCCTAGGCCTGGTTCATCACATCCTTGGAAATTGGAATCTCCAGTTTTTGTTCTCGGATTAGGATGTCTCCATGATAGGAGGGCCAAAAAAATTAGGGAGGATGATGGAGAAACTTGTAATACGAGAATCGAGATCTATCGGATGAATGAGAGGGTGCGGCGTGGGAACGGGATTGGGAAGGAGAGGGCACGAAGAGAGTTGCATATTCCAGGGGTATATTATGTATCAGTTTTGTTAATCGGTGAGCAACCATAAGTGATTAGAATGCATTTCTTGTTCGACAATTTTCGCATGCGTGCATTCCCACCCCCGCCCCGCCCCCTGAAAAAAAAATAATAATAATATAATAATAATAATAAAGGACCTGTTTAGCTTGTAAAAAATTTGGGATTTTGAACGTGAATATCGCATCAAGCCATCTTGCATCTCTTCTTTCCTTTGGCTTGCCTTCTCATGGTGCTCATCTCGTGAGGTGTCCGGAAGTAATCGCCATTGAGCGTTGTTCATGGTGCCCATTGTTGTGATCAAAAGTTTAAAATACTGATTTATAAAAAGCTCTCCGTTCTCTCAGTATGAAAAAGTTTGAAAATTTTCATGAACTCCGGTTATATCTTTCATGGGAAAGAATGATCGATCTTAATCTTTGGATTGCGCTCTTGCTCTCAAATAATCCTAAACATCTTTTCTTCCTTGGCCTGTATGGTGGTTATTGCACCATTCAATGATTGATGTCACTGAAAGAAGCTCGATCATTATTTTGTAAAAGGTACGATTCGAACCTAATCTCCATTGGCTTTGAATGTTATTTATCCGTCCTTTTAATAATGTAGCCTCTCAAGGTTGAAAAAAATCAATAACATTTGCATCTAAACTTAATCTCGTGTGGATGTATTTTCTGATGGAACAACATTTATTGGAACTGATGCAATATCTATTTTTATATTTGAATGATGCTAATCGAGTGCAGGGTGGCTGCAGTTCTGAGCTTCCTATTTACAACAGAAAATAGACACTAATCGGGTGCAAATATATATATTCTAATATACTGATAAATCTCAATTGTTGTCGTGCTTATAATAATAATTTTTAATCTCATTTTTTACGTGTGGTGCACTGTGATGCAGCGGCGCAGTCTAGCTCATATCAAGGTTGTGTGTGTTTCCGGTGGGTTTGGGGATAAGCAAAGGTTGTGTCCCACATGAACTCTCAGTACCGAGGGCATCTAAAAAATGGAAGGAACTATTAGGATTCTCAGGATAAATAATTTATCTAAAAAAATTTATTTTTAGATAAATATTATTTTAGACAGTACTTAAATAAAAATAATTTATGTATTTTTTGTTATGTATTAAAAATTGATTCTAAAATCTATTATCCATATTGTTTTGCATTTCTACTTTACCAGATAAATTATTAACATCTATCCATATTTTTCTTAATATCATTTATCATATATATTATTTATTATATATATAATATTATATTATATTATATATAATTTAATATATCATAATATAAATAATGTATTTTATCTTTCTATAATATGTATATTATATATCATGTTATATATATATCAGATAATATTATATATATACTATATTGTGTTATACATCATATAATATATCATATAATACTATTATATATTATACAATAACAATAAGTTATTTTATAATAATAGATTAATTATATAACCTAATAATACAATATACTATAATATAATATAATCATAATTACATGATTATATCTTTATCATATTATTATTATATATGATTATATTATTATATTATATAGTTAAGGGTATATTGGGAATAAAATAAAAAACTTAATTTTCTAATTCATGAAAAACCAACTTACCTACTTTTTATGGATAATTTTTTTTCTTTTAGCGAATAAATATTGCTTATTAACATAATTTATTTATTATGAAAAATGTAAGAACATAAATAAATTGATCAAAGAAGAAGTGATCAATTTTCTATAATATTTATCCACATACCCTAAAGCTTGCATTTTTTGCCTCCTTTCGCTCTACATTCTAACACCTCTCTCTGCTTCCCTTCTGGGCCCTAGGGCTGAAATCGAATTGAATGAAGATCGGATACCAATATATTCATATACATATTTATTTTATTTGATGAATACAAATATGGATATGGATATTAATCAGATACAAAAAAAATTTATATTCATATTTATTTTAAATGGATACGGATGCAAATTGGATACTGAAAATATGGATATTGTTGCTGTTAAATCACTCCACTGGAATTCTGATGATGCTAAGGATCTTTCAGCCTTTTGGTAGAAAGAGGTGTTGCTCCCGGCACCTCTCGTACTGAGACCTACAAGAGCAGTCCCTTGATCGGTGATAGCCAGTGGAAACCCTCCGATGCTCAGAGTCAGCAAGAGGATAAGATAAGCTACAGTAACCGGAGCTGAGAGCAATAGTGATGCTGAATGAACATGAGAGTGATAGTAAAAAATGTACCTTATTAGGATCCCATCTTACCAATTCATAGAGTATGCAGAGTAACTAAATGCCATTCAAGAGTGAGTGAGCCTTTTGATATGTATAACAGATTTCTAGTAAAATAATAGAATCTTATTTCCTGAAATTTTTCTGTTGACATCTTTTTATTAGGGTAGCGGCATCTATTGGGATCTTGTCTTCCACAACTTTATTCATCATGATCGCTATTGAGATAGTTGGTTGGCTTCTGCCACTGACTCAGGTATTGTAGATTTTGAGTATTAAGACATCATGCTTGTTATCAAGAGATAAGGCCTTGACATTATATCATGGCATACCCGACTTAAGTTTGTATTGATAATTAGTTGGGCCTTAGTAATACTTAGTGGGAAGTCATGTCATTCAGGATTGACTATTTATAGTCTCTCGATGTAGGATGTTGTGGTTACTCAATAAGTTGCTGGCTTACTCATCTTCCACTCAGTTGGTGGCCTAGTGGATCGATAATTGGTAACCGTCTCCTCCTTGATCAATAATCTAGCTCTTTCATGTCGATGGTCTAATCAGTTCTCAAGGTCAGTAAGCAGTTGCCTCCACTCCTGAGTCCTGAGCATCATCGAGTAAATTTTTTGGATTCTATTGCCTAAGCGAAGAGAAGTAATTATTTTATCGGTCTCGAGAGTTCGATAGATTTTTATCCTTTGAGCATTCATTGGCTTTTTGGAAACTGTGGCCAGCCATTATCACCTCAAATACTGGAGAGGAAATTATTGGCACAGTGCTTCAAAGTACTGCATAATAACTCCTGGAGTGGCTGATGGTTCGTCCAATCTCTTTCGATCAATGGGGGAATGCCACGTAGCCGACAGCTGTAGCCTTTAATGATCATGCAAATCCCAACATGAGAGTTAATCGGTTGGGGATAATTTTGAAGTGGCACGTACTACCTAGTTGGGAGTGGACTACGTGTCAGGATCTGGTGGCTTTGGTAGACTCGAGACTCTAATTTTAGCCATTCAGATTAAGTATAAATAAGGCTTCCTTGCCATAGTTGCAAGGATATTTGCTTGCTGAGAAATAGAGAGGAAGCGAAGGAAAAAGAAAAACCTCGATTCGCTCTCCAAAAACCAATGTTCCTAGCTTGGTCCTCCATTTCCCTACTCTTCTTTCTTTGCTTTTCTACTTCTTCTTCTTTGGGTTCATAGTTGTTGAACAATCGACAACCCAAGAGAGAGGGTAAAATGGGTTTTCAAAAATTTTAGCCTTATATGCTCTATTAAAATCTGTGTTGGTGAGCTAAGTATGATATCAGATGGACTGGATGCAAAGAAAGAGAAAGCAGAAGTATACACAAACACAAAAATTATAGTGGTTCAGTATAATCTCAGTATCTATATCCACTCTCCAAGATTCATTTAAGATTTTCACTATATTCCCTAGAAAATACAGTCGGATTGTTTCTCCAAGCTCATAATCCAAATTTAATACATGTTTATTTACATGGACTCACAAATAAATCTAATTGGCTTTCACAAGCCTACCAATCAAAATCTTAAATAACAAAACAAGTTTCGGATTCTACCGAAACTGGTAATAGGAAAATAGAACAAAACAATGCAATAAAAAGACAAACTTCTTAAGAGCTGAGTTGTTGCCATTTGAAGCTTGATTTAAAGACAGTTGAATGCTTCAATAAGTGCTCTTCAATGCTCTCTAGTTTCTCACTAATTGCTTCAAAAGTTGGTTGAGAAGTAGTTGGAATCTCTTGAGTTTTCAATGATAGCTTTGAATATTTTCTTTTTCTTAAATATTTTCAATCATTGTATGGGTTTTTGAGCTTAATCTTTATTTCTATACTTTTTTCAATGAATATCCATTAGCTTAGAGGCCCTCATAGCCATTTTCTAGCTATTAGAAACTGAAAAATAGCAATTAAAATCGAGTTTTCATGAAATCTAGAAATCTGCAAAATTAGCATTAAAGTGCTGTCAAAAGATCATAAGTCGGCTCGCCTGGTCAGGAGTTGACTCGCTCGAAAAAATTTAAAAATTTAGTCTTGTGTTCATCTCAAAGAGTCAGCTTTTCTGCTACAGGAATCAGCTCTTTTACTAGCTCCAGAAAAACCATATTTTTGTATCACTAAAAGAGTCGACTCGCTTGTCTGAGAGTCGGCTCATCTAAGTATCTTGAAAATTCAGTCATCTATTTTTCTTGAGGGAGTCAACTCTTGCTCACAAGAGTTGGTTCATCCACCTGAGATATAAAAACTTCTCTTATATTTACTTTGAGATCAACTCTTCTTTCACTCAAGTAGGGTTGTCTATATGCCAGTTCCATATGCCATTTCTAAAACATGTCAGAGTCGGCTCTAACTTCTATATATCGACTTTTCATTTCAAATAAGGATTCTAACATACTTTTCTCATTAAATAATATTCAATTAAGCTTTTAAATCCTTCTAATGACTCATATGAATTCACTAAACTTTTCAATGAGTACATGCTCTCTACAAAAATATTCTTAAATAAATTAAATATATTAGTATACTTTTTATATTCTAATATTTTGTAATCATCAAAATCATTTCTAAGGTCAACAATCTTTTCATTTTTAATGATGACAAACACTAAGCATGGAGATTAAAAAAATTTACAGTATAAAACATATCAGAGCTTTAAACTTTATAGTATAAGATATATGAGAGCTTTACAATAATTGTATCAAAGTATTATCATATATTAAAGCATATATAATGTATCAAGCAAAATTGGAGTATTCATCGTGTATCAATGCAAAATGTATGTATGTATATCAGAGCTTATTATATGTATTAGAGCTTTTTATAGAATATATCAGAACTTTAGGTATGTGTATGTATGTATCAAAGATCTAAATATTTGCATGTATCAGAGCTATGTAAGGTGTATTAACAATGTATCAAAGCAGAATAAGTTTATATCAGAGTTCAGAAATGAATGTATCAAAGTTAAAAGAAATATATCGTAGTTGTCAAAAAATATATGAGCTAAAAAAAGGACATATCGAGTTGTAATGATTTGAATAAATTTTTAACAAAGCTCTCCATTAGTTAAAGCCTTCCTTTCATCTCAAGTTCTTTTAACTTTCATATTTCTTTTTTTCTTGTATATCAGAGCTTAATTTCTTAATTATCAGAGCTTCAATTTTGTTCATTTCATATATCATTGCATATATTGATGACTTTATACATGATATATATATAACATCGATATCACTTTCTCTATTACTCTTTCTTTTAAAGTTTCAATCTCACTTATCTTTCCCTTTTTTCCTTTCTAATTTCATATATATTTGTTAATTTCACATATTATTCCTACTTTGAATTTTAATCTCTTGCCTTTCGCTTTCTCTCCTTCCTTTGTCATCAATAAACAGTGTAAATGATCATTGCATAAACATATTGAATAAGTCAAATACCATTTCATTTGAAGTCATCAATACATAAAAAAAATAGTAACTTCGATACATAAGTCATTACAATAGACACATCAAAATAAACATAAAATATAGTATAATATGAAGGTAAACATAATACTACAATCAACACAATATCTATGGATCCTAGTGATCCTATCATAGCAATCCTAATACATATGTCCTAATGCTCCAAATGTCCTAGTCAAAATTTGGGAGCTCTATGGTATATGGAGTAGCTGCAGTTGAAGAAGATAAGGCACCCATGATATTGCAGATCCTTGAAGTAGGTCCAGAATGTGTAGGTGGAAATCCAATGCCAAGTTGCACTATGGAGGAAAAGGGGGTCAAGTAGAGGCTGGCTAAGATTGTTGTCTCTAGGGTGACTAAAGAATAAACAGGAAGAAGTAAGTTTAATAAGAAGTATCTCTATCTCTGACTTGATCCTATTGATGCCTTGATGTACAACTCCTACTATACCAACTTAATTAATCATAAAACTATCTATCTTCTTCAACATTTTTATCAATCCTCTTGAAAACTTGTGATATCTGAATGTGCACTCTGCTACGCTTCCTATGCTCTCTAAACCTGCTCCACTATCTCTACTCTAAGGGTCAACTCCCACAACTCATGTCAGAGCTCATTGTAAGATCTCTGAATGAAAATCCTATGCTTCTCATGGCTCTTGAGTATATCCTCTCTCATATCTAAAAGCATAGAATCGATCATCCCTCTCATCATCTCAGCAAAGTGTCCAATTTGATTTGTAGCTAGCTGTGCTAATGCAGGTTTGGTGGAGTCCTCGGGATCTTGGATTGCGTTGATGTCTGAGCAGTGAATGGTCCAGCAACCTAACTATCAGTAGATTGTTAGCAGGTGGCTCATCCTCATCATTATCCTTCTCATCATCATCCTTCTCATCATCATCATTAGATAAATTAGATACAACAGCTCCTTATCCAAAAGCTCTATAGACCTACCTATCATCTATCTTTCGGTAGTCCAAACGATGGAGGGATCACTCATTATACCTATCTGTATGTAGTAATCTCCTGGCATCCTCTCTAGTATAGTTTATCCTAAATTCCTCAAAGATCAAAGTCAATATCATACCATAGGGAAACAAGTCCTTGACTTATTTGTAGCTTCCTTAATTTGACTAAGCATAAAAATGGTAGATTTATAGGCTTTCATTCGATCAGATAAATATGAAAGCTATGTCCTTTCTATTCTCCAATCAAATTTACTTGTTTTAGAGAAAAATATCTGGCTTACTATGTTATGGAGTAACATCATCTCTACAAACAATTGATTAGCATGCAAATTCTTCAAATTCCTAACACATCTCTTTCTAAAATTACTTTGAGACCATCTATCTTCTTCTCCAAAGCTAGAAGCAAATGTCGGTCCTTGACATCTCTAATATACTATCGAGTCTCTCTCATATATGACAATTATAGTCCCCTTAATAGTAAAATGAATCAATCTAGACCCAATCCTTATGCTCTCAAAAAATATCTAACCAATTTGGGATAAATGGATGCCTCTAAAGTGCAAAATCTCTCCAACCTTGGCCATGGATCTAATTTCCTATCCAAAAGTACTCGGCCTCTAAGAACTCGAAGTTGATCTTCCTCCCGATCATAACTGGTCGATTCATCATGGAAACTTATGCTTGAGGTTGCATTCTAACAGCAATAAAATTTCTCAGTCATTTTGCGACTCAGACCTTTCTACTAAACTATCCCCAATGGATCTCCTTCTTTTTGTTGCCGCTACTTTTCAAGGTCCCATTCCTTAGACTTATTCAAAAGATTCTAACGAGAAGTGGCCTTAGGGCTTTTAGAAAGTTTGGAATAGGAAAGGGATGGGTCAGTTCTAGGTTGGAATAGTATAAACTAAAAAAGAGTAAAGTTTTGAATTCCATTAAAAATAGTATTTGATGATGCGAGTCAGCTGTACAGGCAAGGTGTCGATATGAGTCGACTCTTTTAGATAATTTTGAAAAAAAAAAAGATTTTTGTTCAAAAAAGGTGTGGATCAAAGTGGAATATTTCTAAATACTAAGATATGAAAAAATATGATCTGAATTGATAGAAAAAGATGACAATTGACTCAAAAGATATCTAAAAGAATTTTCAAGAAAGAGCTTCTAAAAAGGATCACAGAGTCTTAATTTACTTCTAATCATTGAAAATCTATCTTTATAGTTAATTATTATCTATACTAACAAATTCTAACACTATGTCATTATTTGCATATGACCTCTAATAAAATAATATCTAATCTTTATATATTTAGTCCTTAAGTATCGAATATGATTTTAGTTAAATTAATAGCACTTGTATTATCATATCTGAATAAATTTTATTTTATTTTATATCAAAGTTTTCACGTTGTTACTTAATCCAAAGATTTGAGTACAATAATTTCCTGTAACTACATATTTAGCTTTAGCAGTAGATAATGTTCAAGAGTTTTATCTCTTACTGTATTATAAATTAAGTTCTATTCTAGAAATAGACATGTACTGTTAATATTTTTTTTAATCAATTTTGCATCCTCCATAGTCAACTAAGTCATTTGAAGAATGTTTAGAATACCATAGAACTAAGTTTAAAGTTCTTTTAAATATCTTTTTTTTAAATAACAAGAATATGTGATTCCTTAGGATTTGATTAAAATCTAGTACATATACGTACACTAAATATAATATCAAGCATATTAGTAGTAAATAGAACAAAGATCTAATCATACCTCGATAGAGCTTTTGATTAATGCTATTACCATTTTTTGGTCAAGTCTACATATGGGACTCATTGATGTGTCGATCTCCTTTGTAGGTTCTATCCTAAACTTCTTAAGTAATTCCTTGATGTACTTAGTGTTTAATAAAAATTCTTCCTTTGTTTATTTGATTTGAAGTCTAAGAAAAAAAATTAGCTCATCCATCATACTCATTTCAAAATTTCCTTACATAAGTTCAGTATACTCTTGACAAAGTTTTTCATCAGTTGTACCAAAAATGATATCATCCATCTATATTTGTACGACTAATATATAATTTTTTTTATAAATAAAGTTATGTTTATACTATTTTTTTGTAAATTATTTTCAAGCAAAAATTTACTACGCTTTTCATACCATGTTCTGGGTGTTTGTTTCAAACCATAAAATACTTTATTAAGTTGAAAACATGACTTAAAAAGGTATGGCATTCAAATCCAGGGATTGCTCTACATGAACTTTTTTTTGAAATATATCCATTAAGAAAGTACTTTTCACTTCCATTTAGAAAATTTTAAATTTACGTAATATGTAAATGCACATAATAATCTTACATCATCTAATCTTGCTATAGATGCATATAATTCATTAAAATCTATTACATCTTCTTGGTTATATCCTTTAGTCATTAATCTTGTTTTATTTGTCATTACATTTCATTTTTCATCTAATTTATTTAGTACCTATGACATGATATTCTTTAGGTCTACTATTTGGTATCCAAATATTATTTTTCAAATTGATTTAACTCCTCTTGTATAGCCATCATCTAATTAGGATCATTTTAAGCTTCCTCTATATAATAGGCTCAATGAGAAACAAAAGCTAAATAATCAAATATATCTCTAAAAGATGATCTAGTCCTAACATCTTATAAAGGATCACCAATAATTAGATCTTTAGTATGGTTATTTATATACCTCTTTTCCTTTGACAAATCACCATACTCTTTGTTGTTATTTATCTCTTATTTTTCTTTATTTGCCTTGTCTTTCAAGTTCAGCTCCTCATTTCTTTGCTAATTATTCCTACATCATCATCAAAAAACTTTTTTGTCTAGAAGATAAGAATTAATTTCATCAAAAATCATATATATAGACTATTTAACAACTAGTTTTTTTTTGTTGAAGAGTCTATAAACTTTACTTGATATAGAATATCCTAGAAAGATATCCTCATTAGATTTAGCATCAAAATTTTAAAAATTATCTTTTTATTATTTAAAATAAAGTATTTACAATCAAAAAATATGAAAAATAAGTTATATTTGATTTTTATCATTCCAAAGTTCATAGAAAGATTTCTTCAAAATGGAATGGATTAAAACACGATTCAGATATAACAAGTAGTATTATTAGCTTCAAGCCAAAAATATTTTAGAGGATTATTTTCATATAACATAATTTGGGTCATTTTTTTTAGATTCTATTTTTTCTTTCACAACACCATTTTGATATAATATTTTTGAAACCAAAAAATTATATTATATCTAATTTTCATTATAAATTTTTTTAAAGTTTTGATTTTCAAATTTTGTGCCATTGTCACTTTGAATTGAAATAATAGATATAAATTTTTTGATTCAAAACTTTTTTATAAAATTTTAGAAAAATAATGAAAGCTTCATCTTTATATTTCAAAATAAAATCTATGTGTATCTTGAAAAATCATCTACTATTACAAGTTCATACTTCTTTCTTCTTAGGATTATGGTCCTAGTAAATCCAATAGGTCCATGTGAATAGTTTTAAAGGTTTAGAAGTTGAAACGATATTTTTAGATTTAAAAGATTTTCTAGTTTATTTTTCATAATGGTAAGCATTACAAACATAATCTTTTTCAAAATTTAATTTAGATAAGCCTTTAACTAGATCTTTTAAAATCAATTTTGAGATAGTGCTCATGCTAGCCTAGTCTACGATACCAAATCTAATTATTTTTTTTGATCCTTGTATTTATAGCAACTAAACTTGTACTACTTTTCATGGATAGATCATTTAGATCTTCCATATAAATCTTACCAAGCCTATGTCATATGAATTCAATACTTACATCAAACGAATAATAACTAATATATAGATAATTCAAATGTAACCTTGAAATTTTTATCATATAACTGACTAATATCAATAAATTATGGTTCAAGTTATCTACTTGTAGAACATTTTCAATATAAATTGAAGGAATGATTTTGATTTTACCAAATTCAATAATTTTCCTTTACCATCATCTTCAAATATAACTACATCTCTTTATTTCATTCATGGATGAAGAATTGCTCTTTATTACCTATCCTATCTTGAATAGCTGCTATCTAAGTATCATCTTCGTTTTACTCCTTGGACTATAATTATTTCTATAGGATAATTAAGTAGCATTTTTAGGTATCCAAGCTTTCTTGAATTTTTGGGATTAGTAACAATGATTCCTTTAGAAATCTAAATCTTCTTTACTTTGTTTCTATTTTTCTTTATTGAGTTACATTTATAAGCTTTATGTCCCATATTCTTACAATAATACAAATAATATTTGATTTTTGAGAGTAGTAAAGGATGGAAAATATGTTTGCTGAAAATCTATTTTCATAAGTTAAATTGTAACCAATTCCAGCTTTGTTTTATGCTCTATTTTGATTTTTAAGTATCACTCAAGTTTGTTAAAGCTCAGAGTTAATTTATCTACCAAAAGCTTTAATCTTTGAATCTCTTTTAGTAAGTTCTCATTCTCTTAATTCAAAGCCTTAAGTTCAGCAAACATTCATCTTTTTTTTTTTTTTTTTAATTTCACTTTTTTATATTCATCTAATTCTTTTGTCAAGCTATATTTTTCTGTAAAATTTCATCTTTTTCTTTTAGCAAAATATCATTATCTTGTTTTAGTATTTTGTTTACAAACCAAGCTTTTTGAATTTAGCTAATAAATCATAAAAAGCTATATATAACTCATCAATGTAATTTCAAGTTAGGTTTAGAATTTATCTCATCTTCTAAGGTCATGAGGTAAAGATTGGCAATATTCCTTTTTCTTCTTCAGTAGAGCTTGTATCATCGCTGTTGCTCCATGTAGCAACCGTTGTTTTCTTCTTGTTGTTCTTCTTAAATGACTTCTTTATGCAGGACAATCAAACCTATAGTACCTCGATTTCTTTTACTCATAATAGATTGTTGATCTTTATCCTTTTTCTTCTCTTTGCTTGGCTCTTGCTTAGCCAAGTTTCTTCTTCTATACTTAGATCTTTCTTTGCTCATGGATTTCTAAACTTTTTTTATTAAGGGCTATGTCATCATCTCCTAACTCTTTTTCGAACGAGGGATCTTCTTCTTCTTGAGCAACTAACTTGAGGATAATTATTTTTTTCTTTCTTCTCCCTCTTCCTCATTTGTTGTTTTATTACCAACTCATGTGCCATCAAGGAACCAAAAAGCTTTTCAAGTGGCAGATCATTGAGGTCCATTGCTTCTTGAATTGCTATGATTTTTGCTTTCCAGCTTTTTGGCAATGATCAAAAAACTTTTCTCACTAGGTTACTATTGAAATATGACCTTCCAAGATTCTTAAGATTATTAATAATATCATAAAATATTAAATATTTCAATTATGGTCTTAGTGGGTTCTATCTTTAAAAGTTCATAGTTATGTACAGGCATATTAATTTTTGACTTTTTAACTTGATTAGTACCTTCATGAGTCACTTCAAGCCTATCCCAATTTTTTTACTGAATTACGAGTGAAAATTTAATTAAATTCAGTAGGGTTAAGAGTAATACAAATACATTCATGATTTTGTATTTAATTCAACCATTTTTTATATCATGTTTATCCCAATATCCTCTAGTTTTGGAACATCAAATCATTAACTTTAATGTGATGTGTATGGATTTTTTATTATCACTTTCCATAATTGATAATCAGTGCTTGTACGTAAATTCTCATTCAAGCATTCTAGTATACATAGTTTATGCCACTGAAGAGTAGTGGTTTATTGTTAGACTGCCCTTCAGCTAATGAACTACTCATGTGAATTATCATAATCTTTTTTCTTGATCGTTAGATCAATGGCATTGAGAACATGGCTTTGTATTACTTATTACCTCGATCGACAATCCAAGAATGAGGATGAATTAAATTTTTAAATTTTTGATAGATATGTGCTCTTTAAAAATTTTATGTTGGTGAGCCAAGTGTGATGTGAGATATGTTAGATGCTAAGAAAGAGAAAGTATAAACATACACATGACCACAAAAATTTTTAGTGATTTGGTGCAATCCTAGTACCTACATCTACTTCTTGAATTCTACTCAGGATTTTCACTATATTCTCTCAAGAATATAGTAGGATTTTTTCCAGCTTACAATCGAAAATCTAATATATTTTTTTATATGGATTCATAAATAAATTCAATTAGTTTCATAAGCCAGTCAATCAAAACCTTAAACAACAAAACCAAGTTTCAGATCTCATTGAAAACTGGTAATAGAAAAATAGAACAAAACAATGCAAACAAAAAGATAAACTTCTAAGAGCTGAGTTGTTGCCGTTTGAAGCTTGACTTGAAGACATTTGAATGCTTCTATAAATGTTCTTAAATCCTCTTTAAGTTCCTCACTACTTGCTTCAAGAGAGTTGGTTAGGAAGTAGTTGGAATCTCTCAAGTTTTCAATGACAGCTTTGAATATTCTCTTTTTTCTTAAGTGTTTTCTATCAATGCATAGATTTTTGAGCTTAATCCTTATTTTTATACTTCTCCCAATGAATATCCATCAGTTTATAGGTTTCTCTAGCCATTTCTAGCCATTAGAATCGAGTTTTCATGAACTCTAGAAGTCTACAGAACTAGTCATTGAAGTGTTTCAGAGGACCACGAGTCGACTCTCCTAGTCAGGAGTCAGCTCGCCTAGAAGAAATTCAAAAATTTAGTTTTTAATTATTTGAGAGAGTTGGCTCTTTGCTACAAGTGTTAGCTCTTCTATCTATTTAAAAAAAAAGCATCTTTCTTTATCACTGAGAGAGTCAGCTGGCTTGTCTGAGAATCGGCTCATCTGAATAACTTGAAAATTCAATCTTCTATTTTTCTAAGAGAGTTGGCTCTTGCTCATAGGAGTCAGCTTGCGCCGCCTGAGATAGAAAAACTTTTCTCTATTCCATTGAGAGAGTCTTCTCTTCTTTCACTCGAGTCAGCTCGTCTATGTATCAATCCTATGTGCCATTTCCCAAACATGCCAGAGTTGGTTCTAACTTTCATGGATCGACTCTTCATTTCAAACAAGGATTCTAACATACTTTTCTCATTAAATGATATTTAATTGAGCTCTCAAATCCTTCTAATAGTTCATAAAAACTTCTAATGATTCATATGAACTTGCTAAGCATCCCAATGAGTATATACTCTCTACAAAAACATTCTTAGATAAATTAAAAAATATAAATACTTTTCATGCTCTAATCTTTTGTAATATTAAAATCATTCCTAGGATCGATAGTAGAGTATCCACTAGGGTCTCATGCTAGAATTGTTCTTGGCCATTTCTGCTTCCCTTTGAATATCTTTCTTGTTCTTGATTTTCTTTCATTTTTTTTGATTTTTCTCCTTTTTTGATCTTCTCCTTACTTTCTCGGGAAATGTCTTCCACTAAAATGAAAGTCACTCGGTGAGTAACTTCTCGAGGATGCAAGGGTCTTAGGCTCTTCTTCAAATGGAAGGAGTATTCTGAGAGTCTAGTGGGGGTGAGGGTCTTTGCCCCCGAGGAGGTCATCGAGCAAAGCAATCCAGTGACCCAAGGATTCTTCCAATGAGGCCAATATTCGAGATCTCCACGATGACTAAAGATGACATTGTCAAAATCGTGAAAAGCACAAGTTCTTAGATACTTTTCACCTCCATTTTTTGGGATTGGAGGGTCAGTAATCTTCGATCCAACCAACCAATTGACTATTGTTGGCCTCGTCGTCGCGCCCGTGCAGAGGATCAGCCGATCCTCCCTGACCGCCTGGCAGAGGAGCCTCCCTTCCTGCAAGAAGCCTGCAACAGGGGTTAGAGGACCCTGGCCGGGGATTCGGCGAGGGGGCTCCGATGGTCAAGTCAGTAGACGACGTGGAGGAACAGACTCTCCCTCCCGATCCCCCTGGAGGGTATCAGGCTTGAGAGATTAATGGTGAAGGGAAAGCGCCGGGGACGGAAAACTCGGCTGGGCCTGCCCGCTGAGCTCGGTCCAGTCTTCCCTTCTCGGGATCCTGATTTTCTTCCTCCCAGCGAGGCCTTATGCGGTCTTTCCTTCTTGTCCCCAGGCTCTTTGGCTTACCTTGCAGTCTTTGGATCCTTCCCTCTTTATCTCCCTCCGTCGTGCGCTCGTCCTTTTCTCCCTCGAAAACTCCTCCTCCCCGTCTTCCTTTCTTTTCCCTTTCTGGTGAAGGAGCCAGGCGGCTTTCCGGCCTCGTCCGTCGGGCCCAGCAGGAAAAAGGCAAGGACAGAAGAGAAAAAGAGGAAGGCGGCGCTGGCAGAGCGGCAAGTCGTAGGCCTCGGGCTTCGTGAGGGTGCTCTTTTCCACGGGCGTGGGCGCTATCCGTTTCGGGCCTGTTCCGTCAGGATCGGGTCTCTCGACCGTGGGACCTGCCGGGCCAATGTAAGGGACGTTTCCGCGTGCCACGCCCTCCGTACGGGACGCCGTCTGGGGTCGTACGGCACGAGGGATGTCTCTCGGGACCCGTCGCTTTCCCGGGGCCTCTCCGTACGAGCGGCCTGGCCCGGCTGAGTTGGACCTATCTCCGGGGACAATTGGCGAGAGGCGAGGGATCGGCCGACCTCGGCTTAGGTGGACCCCTCCTGGGTGGACACCTGGCGAGGCGGCAGAGGGTCGCCTGGCTTCGGCCGAGGTGGGCCCGTCTCGGGTGGTGGCCACCTGGCGCAAGGCGAAGGGTCGGCCGACCTCGCACTAGGTGGACCCCCTCCTGGTGGACACCTGGCGAGGCGGAAGAGGCGTGGCTTCGACCGAGGTGGACCCGTCTCCGGGTGGCCACCTGGCGCAAGGCGAAGGGCGGCCGACCTCGCAACTAGGTGGACCCCTCTTGGGTGGACACTGGCGAGGCGGCAGGTCGCAGAGGTTCGCTGGCTTCGGCCGAGGTGGGCCCGTCTCCGGGTGGCCACCTGGGCAAGGCGAAGAGTCGGCCGACCTCGCACTAGGTGGACCCCTCCTGGGTGGACACTGGCGAGGCGGCAGGAGGTCGCCTGGCTTCGGCCGAGGTGGACCCGTCTCCGGGTGGCCACCTGGCGCAAGGCGAAGGGTCGGCCGACCTCGCACTAGGTGGACCCTCCTGGGTGGACCCTGGCGAGGGCGGCAGGAGGTCACCTGGCTTTGGCCGAGGTGGACCCGTCTCCGGGTGGCCACCTGGCACAAGGCGAGGGGTCGGCCGACCTCGGCCGACTCACTTGGGTCGTCTCCTGCGCGCGCGGGCGCAGATGAGTCGGTGGAGGAACCCCGCGCCCGAGCTCGACCTCGGCCTGGGCGGTCTGCTCTCGGATAATCGTCGGGCGGCGCGATCTTTGCCGACCCCAGCTTTAGGGCGTGGCGCTGATTCTGGCGGGAAAACTCACACGTGGCTTGTTCGCATTCGGCGATACCTGAGCCTGGCCACGTCACGGTCACGGATGTAACAGTTGCCCCCCAGCCCACCGTTCCGTCGGGGCATCGTAGAACGGAACGTCGGGATTAATTGCAGACATGACGTGGGGAGGCGAAGATCTTGCTTCATAATTGGCACGATCTTCACTCGTCGTGGCTCGATGCGGCTGGAGACCAACGGGGAGTCGCCACGCGTCGTCCACTTGCCCGCAATCAATGCGTCGCTTCGGGGCAGAGGCCCGTTACGCTGCTAACGAGGCGTCGGTGTCGGGCGTGCGCCCACGTGGCGACCATCCAGTGGCCTGAGACGGAATGATGGGTACGGCTGCTGCCGGCTGAGTCTGAAAGGGAGGGGACTTTCCAGAACGAGGCCTTTTCCCTTGCTTCGTGGGCGATTTGCTGCAGGCTAACAACTTCTGCTGCTTGCGTCTGCCTGTGCATTTTTGGGTAAGCGTCTTCCTCTTCTCTAGCCCTCCTCCTTCTCCTTCGATCATTCAATCCTTTTCTTCTTTTCTCTTTCAATCCGAGGCCTCCTGCCTCGGTACTGACATGTTGCTTTTGTCCTTGCAGATCGGGAACGACGTCCTCCTACTGAGGAACTACCTTGTAGGGAACGCCAAGCGGGACTCCGAGCGGGAGCAGAAGCTCGGAAAGCTCGCCGCCGACGTGAAGGACTTGGTGGACAAGGGGGCCGAGCTGCGAGCGGAGAAGCAGGCCCTCCAGTCCGACCTGGCGCGTTCCGAGGAGCGGAACAAGGAACTGGAGGCCTCCTTGGTGGAGGAGCGGACCTCCAACCAGCGCCGTACTGAGGAGGACACGGCGGAGAAGGCCCGCCTGCAGGCCCACTCACTGTTCCTGGAGCGTCAGCTGGACGAGGCCCGGCGGGAGGCGGCCATGGCGAAGGACCGGAGCTCGTACATCAACGGGCTCCTGGAGGCGGCGAAGCGGGAAGCACTGGAGGCCGTCCCCAAATTTCGGGCTTCCGACGAGTTTACGTCGGAAGTCCGGGAGGCCGCCGTGGACTCCTTCCTGAAGGGGTTCCGGATGTGCCGGGAAAAGGTGGGGGCCTTCTTCCCCCAACTGGACCTAAGTGCGGTCGTCGTCGGCGGCAGGAAGCCGGGGAGCGAGGGCAGGGCCTCCGGCACGACCCAGGCGACACTTCAGGCGGCACCTGCAGCAGCTCCGACCGACGACGCCGCGGCCCAGACACAGCCCCAGGAGCCGGTCGTCGTGGAGGTCGAAGAGGTGGCGTCCGCACCTCCGACGGACGGCGCCGACCCTGCGCCCCAGTGACTGTCGACTTGTACTTTTGCTTTCTGTGTCTTTCTCCTTTTTTTTTTTTTTTTTTTTTTTGGGGAGTTCCGGCCTGTCGGAGCTCCCTATTTGTACTGGACACTTTGTAATCCTTTTTCAATGAAGAGCACTTTTCGCAAAAACCTGTCTACTATTTCTAGTTCTTTCCTCTCTTCTTTGTTTGTTCGTTCCTGAGATGTCGGTCTGGGATACCTGAGACAACTGCGGGCCTGGTTCTTCCATACTAAATCGAAGGACGGGGTCTGCAAAATCGTGTTGCGGCAAAGCAAGAATCCTGAGCAGGTCCGACTTTGGGCTGCCTTCATGCTTGCGCGGACAGCACAGTTCCTGCACCATCTTCCGGGCCGAAACCTGGGATCCTCCGGACTGAGCTCGATGCCGCAGGCTTTCTCAAACCTTGCGCGGCTTGCTGAGCTGTGCTCCGGGCTTGCGCGGGCGAAGCGGATTCGGCGCCGCCTTCCAGGCCGAAGCCCAGGGTCTTCCGGACTGAGCTCGATGCCGTAGGCTTTCTCAAACCTTGCACGGCTTGCTGAGCTGTGCTCCGGGATCTTCCGGACTGAGCTCGATGCCGCAGGCTTTCTCAAACCTTGCGCGGCTCGCTGAGCTGTGCTCCGGGCTTGCGTGGGCGAACTGGGTTCGACGCCACCTTCCAGGCCGAAGCCCAGGATCTTCCGGACTGAGCTCGATGCCGCAGGCTTTCTCAAACCTTGCGCGGCTTGCTGAGTTGTGCTCCGGGCTTGCATGGGCGAACTGGGTTCGATGCCACCTTCCAGGCCGAAGCCCGGGATCTTCCGGACTGAGCTCGATGCCGCAGGCTTTCTCAAACCCTGCGTGGCTTGCTGAGCTGTGCTCCGGGCTTGCGCGGGCGAAACGGATTCGGCGCCGCCTTCCAGGCCGAAGCCCAGGATCCTCCGGACTGAGCTCGATGCCGCAGGCTTTCTCAAACCTTGCGCGGCTTGCTGAGCTGTGCTCCGGACTTGCGCGGGCGAAACGGATTCGTCGCCGCCTTCCAGGCCGAAGCCCAGGATCTTCCGGACTGAGCTCGATGCCGCAGGCTTTCTCAAACCTTGCGCGGCTTGCTGAGCTGTGCTCCGGGCTTTTTGTTGAAGTCAGAGAAGAATGTTTGAAGCGAAGAAGCTTTGTTAAAGGAACTGGGAGCCTTACATCACTGGTAGTACATTCTCAGGTTCGAGGGGTTCCATGTCCGGGGAAACCTGGCACCTCCCAACTCTTCCAAGTAACATGCCCCGTGAGGGAGGGCTTCTGCTACCCGATAAGGGCCTTCCCAGTTGGGTGAAAGCTTGCCGCACTCTCGTGGCTGGGAGGCTTCTGCACGCCGGAGGACCAAGTCCCCGGGACGAAAAACCTTCGGCCGTACTCGGGAGTTGTAATATCTGGCTACACGTTGCCGGTACGCCGCCATTCGGATTCGGGCCTTGTCCCTTGTTTCTTCGAGGAGGTCTAGGTTGAGCATCATCCTGGCCGGGTTTTCTGTCTCGTCGTATTGTTCCACGCGCAGCGTGGGTATGCTGAGCTCGATCGGGATGACTGCCTCGGCCCCGAAGATGAGGTTGAATGGGGTTTCGTCGGTAGCCGTCCTTGGAGTGGTGTGGTATGCCCAAAGAACGCTGGGAAGCTCGTCGGCCCACCTGCCCTTGGCTTGGTCTAGCCGCGTGCGGAGGCCCTGAAGAATGGTCCTGTTCGTGACCTCAGCCTCCCCGTTGGTCTGGGGGTGCGCCACCGAGGTGAAGCGATGTTTGATGCCGAGGTCGTTGCAGAAATCCTCGAACTCTCGACAGTCGAACTGGCGTCCGTTGTCGGTGACCACGGTGTGGGGGAGGCCGAAGCGGCAGACGATGGACTTCCAGAAGAATTTGGCGACGTTTGCTTCGGTGATTCTTGCCAAGGGTTCGGCTTCGACCCACTTTGTGAAGTAGTCGATGGCCACTATCAGGAACTTCCGCTGGCCGGATGCCGGCGGGAATGGGCCCAGAAGGTCCATTCCCCACTGGGCGAATGGCCAGGGGGCTGAGAGCTGAGAGATCGGGTTGGAGGGTTGCCGCTGTACCGTGGCGTGGCGCTGGCACCGGTCGCATTTCTTCACGAAGTCAGCGGCGTCCTCCTTCATCGTCTCCCAGAAGTAGCCTTGACGAAGGGCCTTGTATGCCAATGCCCTGCCCCCCACGTGGTTCCCACAGATGCCTTCGTGAATCTCCTGGAGCACAAGCTTGGCTTCTGCGGGTCCAATGCACTTGAGGAGGGGATAAGAGTAGGACCTTCGATACAGCTGCCCGTCCATCAGGACAAACCGCACGGCCTTCTTCCTGATGAGGCGAGCCGCGTCTCGGTCTTCCGGCAGAATGCCGTCGGTGATGTACGCGGCGTACTTGTCCATCCAGCCGGGCTCCTGGCTGACCTGATGGACCCCCGCTGGTGCTTCGAGGCTTGGGACTTCGAGTCGCTCCACATGAGCGCGTCCCAGCATTGTGTCCGGCAGAGTCGCCAATCGAGAGAGAGCATCCGCGCGGGCGTTCTCCCCGCGGGGGATATGGAAGATGTTGAAGCGCCGGAACTTGGACGCGCCCGCCTTGACGAGCTCCAAATACCTTGCCATCTGGGGGTCGTGAGCGACATACTCCCCGGACACCTGCCCCGCCACGAGCTGGGAGTCCGTGAAAGCTCTGAGGTTGGTCACGCCCAGCTCGCGGGAGACCCTGAGTCCGGCGAGAAGCTCCCCTCCGTGAGGTGGCAAAGCCACTCGCTTGGCACGCTGGGAGGCGAGCCGCAGATGGTCGGTCCTTCAGAGCGACCCATGGATATCTCTGGACGAGATTCAAGTGGTAAATGCGGGGCTCAATGAAGAGCCTGACTTTTAGCTCGGCTGAATCAAGGGGCATGACTTTAGTTTAGCTTCATTTGGCCTCAGCTCGACTGAACTTGACTTCACTTGATTTCAGCTCGGCTGAACTGAGGAGCCTGACTTCAGCTCGGCTTCATTTGGCCTCAGCTCGACTGAACCGAGGAACTTGTCTTCACTTGATTTCAGCTCGGCTGAACTGATGAGCCTGACTTTAGCTCGGCTTCCTTTGGCCTCAGCTCGACTGAACTGAGGAACTTGTCTTCACTTGATTTCAGCTCGGCTGAACTGATCAGCCTGACTTCAGCTCGACTTCATTTGAGTTCAGCTCGACTGAATTGAGGAGCTTGATATCGGCTCTTAACTTCGCCGGACTTGGAGTCGGGCGGATGAGTTCCTGTATTGGTGAAGGACAAAGTTGCACCAGAGAGGAACTTTAGTTATTGAGAAGGGATTCTTACCTCCTCCTTGAGATAGCAGAGCCATCGGTCCGCCATGTTAGGAGGCGAGCCATAAACGGTTGGACCTCCGGAGCCTCCTATGGACATCTCCGGACTGTGAGTACAGCAAATGCCAAACTGTGAGTTTCTCGGTAGATGGCGGGACTTCTTGGAGTCTCCGCAGATATCTCCGAACTGTGAGTAAGGCAAGAGCTGAACTGAGAGTCATGCGGTAGATGCAGGGCTCAATGGGGAGCTTGATTTCAGCTCTTAACTTCGCCGGACTTGGAGTCGGACGGACGTGTTCCTGTGTTGGTGAAGAACAAAGTTGCACCAAAGAGGAACTTTAATTGTTGAGAAGGAATTTTTACCTCCTTTTTGAGATGGTAGAACTGCTGGTTCGCCATGTTAGGAGGCGAGCCATAAACAGTTGGACCTCTGGGGCCTCCCATGGACATCTCCGGACTTTGAGTACAGCAAATGCCAAACTGTGAGTTTCTCGGTAGATGGCAGAACTTCTTGGAGTCTCTGCTGACATCTCCGGACTGTGAGTAAGGCAAGAGCTGAACTGAGAGTCATGCGGTAGATGCAGGGCTTAGCTCTTTAGTGCCAGGGTGTCCGGTCTTCGGTGCCGGGGAGCATGGGATCCGGGCTTTGATGCCGGAGAGCATGGGATCCGGGCTTTGATGCCGGAGAGCATGGGATCCGGGCTTTGATGCCGGAGAGCATGGGATCCGGGCTTTGATGCCGGAGAGCATGGGATCCGGGCTTTGGATCAAGAATTCTTGCGCCAGACTATGATCGGCTCGGGCGAGTCGTAGTGCTTGCCCTTGATAGTGGTACAGGAGCCCTTCCTGTAAAACTGTTGAACTCTGGTCATATGAATAAACAAGGACATACCTCTTCCTTGTGCAGGCCGGAATTAGGTTCGCCGACCGCCCTCTTGGGAGAGAGCGAGACTCCTTTGCTCGTAAGAATACAACTCGGTTGTACGAGGGAGCAAGGCTCCGTTGGATGGGGGGAAGCTCCGTTGGATGGGAGCAAGTCCCGCTGCATGGGTGTAAGTCCCGTTGCATGGGAGGAAACTCCGTTGCACGGGGAGAAAGAGATTCCTGTAGCACTGAAGGAATGAGACTCCCGTTGCTGCATGGGAGAGTTGGAACCCCGTCGTGAGGGAGGAAAGAGGTTTCTGCTACACGAGGGAGATGGTTCCATCGCATGGGGAATAGGAGCCCCGTTGTTCGGGAGGAAGCTCCACTGCTTGGGAGGAGAGAGGCTCCCATTGCACAGGGGGCTTCGTGGCTTAGGGAGAAACTCCATCGCCCGAGAGCATTAGGCTCCTGGTGCATGTTGTACGGGAGGGAAAGAAACTCCCTGCTGCATGAGGGGGATGACTCCACTGTACGGGAGGAAACTCCGTTGCACGAAGGAGATGGAGCTTCGTCGCTCAGGAAAGATGAGATCCTGATGCGTGGGAGAAAATGAGGCTCATGTAGCATGAGGGAGTATGCTCCGTTGCATGGGAGCAAACTCCGTTGCATGTGAAGGAACTTCATGGCATGGGAGAACGAGGCTCCGTGGCATGAGGGAGTAAGCTCCGTTGCTCGGGAGCAAACTCCGTTGCGTGGAAGGAGAGGACCTCATTGCATGGAGGAGGAAAAGGCTCCTGCTGCATGAGGGAGTGTGCTCCGTTGCATGGGAGCAAACTCCGTTGCATGGAAGGAGAGGACCTCGTTGCATGGAGGAGGAAGAGGCTCCTGCTGCATGAGGGAGTGTGCTCCGTTGCATGGGAGCACACTCCGTTGCATGGAAGGAGAGGACCTCGTTGCATGGAGGAGGAAGAGGCTCCTGCTGCATGAGGGAGTGTGCTCCGTTGCATGGGAGCAAACTCCGTTGCATGGATGGAGAGGACCTCGTTGCATGGAGGAGGAAGAGGCTCCTGCTGCATGAGGGAGTGTGCTCCGTTGCATGGGAGCAAACTCCGTTGCATGGATTTCTTTCTCCTTCACGACGGCCAGACCCTCTCTTCTTTTTCCCTTCTTCTCTCCTCTCCTCTTTTTTCTTTTTGGTGGGGCTCTTGGATGGTGGTACCGCTGGGAGGTGGCTCCATCCTTGGCTTGAAGCCAGGCACCCCGTCAAGGGTGGCGACGCACCCTTACAGCGCGAGATTTTTTTTTTGGTCGAGACCGCTCCTTGGAGCCTCGAGAGAGAGGGAGAAATTCCTGTGCCCCCATCCCCGTGCCCCCGGTCTGCCCCCCAGGGACTAAAGACAAAGGTGGAAAACCTTATTGAGGAGCAAGGATCTGCCCCCCTTCCTGGCGCGCCAATCTGTTGCCGTCCTCGTCGTCGCGCCCGTGCAGAGGATCAGCCGATCCTCCCTGACCGCCTGGCAGAGGAGCCTCCCTTCCTGCGAGAAGCCTGCAACAAAGGGGTTAGAGGACCCTGGCCGGGGATTCCGGCGAGGGGGCTCCGACGGTCAAGTCAGTAGACGACATGGAGGAACAGACTCTCCCTCCCGATCCCCCTGGAGGGTCTCAGGCTTGGAGAGTTAACTGGTGAAGGGAAAGCGCCGGGGACCGGAAACTCGGCTGGGCCTGCCCGCTGAGCTCGCGTCCAGTCTTCCCTTCTCGGGATCCCTGGTTTTCTTCCTCCCAGCGAGGCCTTATGCCGGTCTTTCCTTCTTGTCCCCAGGCTCTTTGGCTTACCTTGCAGTCTTTGGATCCTTCCCTCTTTATCTCCCTCCGTCGTGCGCTCGTCCTTTTCTCCCTCGAAAACTCCTCCTCCCCGTCTTCCTTTCTTTTCCCTTTCTGGTGAAGGAGGCCAGGCGGCTTTCCGGCCTCGTCCGCCGGGCCCAGCAGGAAAAAGGCAAGGACAGAAGAGAAAAAGAGGGAAGGCGGCGCTGGCAGAGCGGCAAGTCGTCAGGCCTCGGGCTTCGTGAGGGTGCTCTTTTCCCCGGGCGTGGGCGCTATCCGTTTACGGGCCCTGTTCCGTCAGGATCGGGTCTCTCGACCGTGGGACCTGCCGGGCCAATGTAAGTGACGTTCCGCGTGCCGCCGCCCTCCGTACGGGACGCCGTCTGGGGTCGGTACGGCCCGAGGGATGGCCTCGGGACCCGTCGCTTTCCCCGGGGGCCTCTCCGTACGAGCGGCCTGGCCTCGGCTGAGTTGGACCTATCTCCGGGGACCAATTGGCGAGAGGCGAGGGATCGGCCGACCTCGGCTTAGGTGGACCCCTCCTGGGTGGACACCTGGCGAGGCGGCAGAGGGTCGCCTGGCTTCGGCCGAGGTGGGCCCGTCTCCGGGTGGCCACCTGGCGCAAGGCGAAGGGTCGGCCGACCTCGCACTAGGTGGACCCCTCCTGGGTGGACACCTGGCGAGGCGGCAAGAGGTCGCCTGGCTTCGGCCGAGGTGGACCCGTCTCCGGGTGGCCACCTGGCGCAAGGCGAAGGGTCGGCCGACCTCGCACTAGGTGGACCCCTCCTGGGTGGACACCTGGCGAGGCGGCAGAGGGTCGCCTGGCTTCGGCCGAGATGGGCCCGTCTCCGGGTGGCCACCTGGCGCAAGGCGAAGAGTCGGCCGACCTCGCACTAGGTGGACCCCTCCTGGGTGGACACCTGGCGAGGCGGCAGGAGGTCGCCTGGCTTCGGCCGAGGTGGACCCGTCTCCGGGTGGCCACCTGGCGCAAGGCGAAGGGTCGGCCGACCTCGCACTAGGTGGACCCCTCCTGGGTGGACACCTGGCGAGGCGGCAGGAGGTCGCCTGGCTTTGGCCGAGGTGGACCCGTCTCCGGGTGGCCACCTGGCACAAGGCGAGGGGTCGGCCGACCTCGGCCGACCTCACTTGGGTCGTCTCCTTCGCGCGCGGGCGCAGATGAGTCGGTGGAGGAACCCCGCGCCGAGCTCGACCTCGACCTGGGCGGTCTGCTCTCGGATAATCGTCGGGCGGCGCGATCTTGCCGACCCCAGCTTTAAGGGCGTGGCGCTGATTCTGGCGGGAAAACTCACACGTGGCTTGTTCGCATTCGGCGATACCTGAGCCTGGCCACGTCACGGTCACGGATGTAACAACTATGTACAAAGAATTTCTTCATGCTGACCTTTGATTTTTGATTCAACCATTTATTTTGAACATTCTCGATCTTTACCAAGTCATCCCTATTTAGCTTGCCCCAAATTCATTCCACATCCTAGTCTCCTTTGTCATCTATCATTTTCTTGAAATTCAGCCCTAAGTATTTCTATTCAAGACTTTCTTTATGCTAAAAAGCATCCTAAGATAAAGGATTGGTAGTTCATTGGCCCCCGTCATGGGAGAGCTATTATCAATGGTCTCCCTTTTTTCATCCATCATTGAAAATATTGATTCTTTTTCATGGCATCTGACCAACCTTAGGGGACACATTGCGCTTGGAGGGAGTTAAATATTTTTCCAAACAAAAATGACTGAATACTTGAAACCAACAAAGAAGATTTCTTCAAACTATACAGCATTGAGGTTCCCCCAATGGGAGCTTCTGACTGAATAGAACTTGCACGATGCCAAGTTGGGCTCGGTCAACTCTCTTGGTAAGCCTTTTTTGAATAGCCCCCTTCTTCATATGCTTTCAGACTAAGAAACTTGTTCATCTTGCAGGCATGAGAAAATTTTCTAGCAAATGTTTCAATCGATGATGAAAAGGTTGGCCCCCCAAGATGAGCAATAGAAGAAGGTTATGGTGAAACAACCTCACCCGAGACCATCCATCAGGAGCCCCTTTATTGCTTCGAAGGCTCTGCCATCCCGACCAAGTATGCTGTACCAGGGAACTCCCTAGCCACCCCCAAGGGTGATGATAATGTTGAGATCGTGGCTACCTCTTCCCATAAACCACCTCTTGGGGAATAATTTGGGTGGTCAGGCTACAACTTCCTCAGTACTAACCATAGTTGTTGGGAATTTTATCTTAATGCCGATTATCAAACTTGTAGATTGTTGATTTTGTATATAAATTATTATTAATAAAAATTATTTTAGCAGTTCATTACATTGCATTTTCCTATAATAAACTCTTTTATGATGGAATCCTTAGAACTATATTATTAAATGATAAAGAGAGAATTTATTGTGTAGTTCTTAAACCTATTTGTGACCAAATGATACATTATTATAGGACAATAATGTATCGAGTATAGATCGTTGTGTGCCATATGGGTTGGTTGTCATCTTAACCAAGGAGTGTGGAGATACTGGTATGACATGTAGGTAAAATATAGGACATTTTATTGAATGTAACCTACCTGTGAAGTACTCTTTTGCCAAGTGCTACTTGCAAAAGAATATGGATATGAGTATCTCTCAGATCTAAGATCACCATGGTAACTTACAAGTAACTTACTGTACTTTGATGTCAGACTACTTAAATTTCTAATTCAGTAATGAAAGATTTTTGGATGCAATCAAGTACTTATAAAGTCGATGTATGAGTTGAAATGGGATTCACCCCTCCAAGTGCTAGAGTGAATGTCTCACTATATTTAAATTTAGCAAAACCTTGGTCAGGATAGTTGTTACGAGGGATAGTTGTTATGAGGAGTTACATGACTTATGAGGTTGAAACTCATTATTGATATACTGTTTAAGGGTTAGCAGTTGAACCCTTAAGTCATCCTGAGTATTAAAGGTTAAAGGGATGTGTTACATCCGTGACCGTGACGTGGCCAGGCTCAGGTATCGCCGAATGCGAACAAGCCACGTGTGAGTTTTCCCGCCAGAATCAGCGCCACGCCCTTAAAGCTGGGGTCGGCAAGATCGCGCCGCCCGACGATTATCCGAGAGCAGACCGCCCAGGCCGAGGTCGAGCTCGGCGCGGGGTTCCTCCACCGACTCATCTGCGCCCGCGCGCGAAGGAGACGACCCAAGTGAGGTCGGTCGAGGTCGGCCGACCCCTCGCCTTGTGCCAGGTGGCCACCCGGAGACGGGTCCACCTCGGCCAAAGCCAGGCGACCTCCTGCCGCCTCGCCAGGTGTCCACCCAGGAGGGGTCCACCTAGTGCGAGGTCGGCCGACCCTTCGCCTTGCGCCAGGTGGCCACCCGGAGACGGGTCCACCTCGGCCGAAGCCAGGCGACCTCCTGCCGCCTCGCCAGGTGTCCACCCAGGAGGGGTCCACCTAGTGCGAGGTCGGCCGACTCTTCACCTTGCGCCAGGTGGCCACCCGGAGACGGGCCCACCTCGGCCGAAGCCAGGCGACCCTCTGCCGCCTCGCCAGGTGTCCACCCAGGAGGGGTCCACCTAGTGCGAGGTCGGCCGACCCTTCGCCTTGCGCCAGGTGGCCACCCGGAGACGGGTCCACCTCTGCCGAAGCCAGGCGACCTCTTGCCGCCTCGCCAGGTGTCCACCCAGGAGGGGTCCACCTAGTGCGAGGTCGGCCGACCCTTCGCCTTGCGCCAGGTGGCCACCCGGAGACGGGCCCACCTCGGCCGAAGCCAGGCGACCCTCTGCCGCCTCGCCAGGTGTCCACCCAGGAGGGGTCCACCTAAGCCGAGGTCGGTCGATCCCTCGCCTCTCGCCAATTGGTCCCCGGAGATAGGTCCAACTCAGCCGAGGCCAGGCCGCTCGTACGGAGAGGCCCCCGGGGAAAGCGACGGGTCCCGAGGCCATCCCTCGGGCCGTACCGACCCCAAACGGCGTCCCGTACGGAGGGCGGCGGCACGCGGAACGTCACTTACATTGGCCCGGCAGGTCCCACGGTCGAGAGACCCGATCCTGACGGAACAGGGCCCGTAAACGGATAGCGCCCACGCCCGGGGAAAAGAGCACCCTCACGAAGCCCGAGGCCTGACGACTTGCCGCTCTGCCAGCGCCGCCTTCCCTCTTTTTCTCTTCTGTCCTTGCCTTTTTCCTGCTGGGCCCGGCGGACGAGGCCGGAAAGCCGCCTGGCCTCCTTCACCAGAAAGGGAAAAGAAAGGAAGACGGGGAGGAGGAGTTTTCGAGGGAGAAAAGGACGAGCGCACGACGGAGAGAGATAAAGAGGGAAGGATCCAAAGACTGCAAGGTAAGCCAAAGAGCCTGGGGACAAGAAGGAAAGACCGGCATAAGGCCTCGCTGGGAGGAAGAAAACCAGGGATCCCGAGAAGGGAAGACTGGACGCGAGCTCAGCGGGCAGGCCCAGCCGAGTTTCCGGTCCCCGGCGCTTTCCCTTCACCAGTTAACTCTCCAAGCCTGAGACCCTCCAGGGGGATCGGGAGGGAGAGTCTGTTCCTCCATGTCGTCTACTGACTTGACCGTCGGAGCCCCCTCGCCGGAATCCCCGGCCAGGGTCCTCTAACCCCTTTGTTGCAGGCTTCTCGCAGGAAGGGAGGCTCCTCTGCCAGGCGGTCAGGGAGGATCGGCTGATCCTCTGCACGGGCGCGACGATGAGGACGGCAACAGATTGGCGCGCCAGGAAGGGGGGCAGATCCTTGCTCCTCAATAAGGTTTTCCACCTTTGTCTTTAGTCCCTGGGGGGCAGACCGGGGGCACGGGGATGGGGGCACAGGAATTTCTCCCTCTCTCTCGAGGCTCCAAGGAGCGGTCTCGACCAAAAAAAAATCTCGCGCTGTGAGGGTGCGTCGCCACCCTTGACGGGGTGCCTGGCTTCAAGCCAAGGATGGAGCCACCTCCCAGCGGTACCACCATCCAAGAGCCCCACCAAAAAGAAAAAAGAGGAGAGGAGAGAAGAAGGGAAAAAGAAGAGAGGGTCTGGCCGTCGTGAAGGAGAAAGAAATCCATGCAACGGAGTTTGCTCCCATGCAACGGAGCACACTCCCTCATGCAGCAGGAGCCTCTTCCTCCTCCATGCAATGAGGTCCTCTCCATCCATGCAACGGAGTTTGCTCCCATGCAACGGAGCACACTCCCTCATGCAGCAGGAGCCTCTTCCTCCTCCATGCAACGAGGTCCTCTCCTTCCATGCAACGGAGTGTGCTCCCATGCAACGGAGCACACTCCCTCATGCAGCAGGAGCCTCTTCCTCCTCCATGCAACGAGGTCCTCTCCTTCCATGCAACGGAGTTTGCTCCCATGCAACGGAGCACACTCCCTCATGCAGCAGGAGCCTTTTCCTCCTCCATGCAATGAGGTCCTCTCCTTCCACGCAACGGAGTTTGCTCCCGAGCAACGGAGCTTACTCCCTCATGCCACGGAGCCTCGTTCTCCCATGCCATGAAGTTCCTTCACATGCAACGGAGTTTGCTCCCATGCAACGGAGCATACTCCCTCATGCTACATGAGCCTCATTTTCTCCCACGCATCAGGATCTCATCTTTCCTGAGCGACGAAGCTCCATCTCCTTCGTGCAACGGAGTTTCCTCCCGTACAGTGGAGTCATCCCCCTCATGCAGCAGGGAGTTTCTTTCCCTCCCGTACAACATGCACCAGGAGCCTAATGCTCTCGGGCGATGGAGTTTCTCCCTAAGCCACGAAGCCCCCTGTGCAATGGGAGCCTCTCTCCTCCCAAGCAGTGGAGCTTCCTCCCGAACAACGGGGCTCCTATTCCCCATGCGATGGAACCATCTCCCTCGTGTAGCAGAAACCTCTTTCCTCCCTCACGACGGGGTTCCAACTCTCCCATGCAGCAACGGGAGTCTCATTCCTTCAGTGCTACAGGAATCTCTTTCTCCCCCGTGCAACGGAGTTTCCTCCCATGCAACGGGACTTACACCCATGCAGCGGGACTTGCTCCCATCCAACGGAGCTTCCCCCCATCCAACGGAGCCTTGCTCCCTCGTACAACCGAGTTGTATTCTTACGAGCAAAGGAGTCTCGCTCTCTCCCAAGAGGGCGGTCGGCGAACCTAATTCCGGCCTGCACAAGGAAGAGGTATGTCCTTGTTTATTCATATGACCAGAGTTCAACAGTTTTATAGGAAGGGCTCCTGTACCACTATCAAGGGCAAGCACTACGACTCGCCCGAGCCGATCATAGTCTGGCGCAAGAATTCTTGATCCAAAGCCCGGATCCCATGCTCTCCGGCATCAAAGCCCGGATCCCATGCTCTCCGGCATCAAAGCCCGGATCCCATGCTCTCCGGCATCAAAGCCCGGATCCCATGCTCTCCGGCATCAAAGCTCGGATCCCATGCTCCCCGGCACCGAAGACCGGACACCCTGGCACTAAAGAGCTAAGCCCTGCATCTACCGCATGACTCTCAGTTCAGCTCTTGCCTTACTCACAGTCCGGAGATGTCAGCAGAGACTCCAAGAAGTTCTGCCATCTACCGAGAAACTCACAGTTTGGCATTTGCTGTACTCAAAGTCCGGAGATGTCCATGGGAGGCCCCAGAGGTCCAACTGTTTATGGCTCGCCTCCTAACATGGCGAACCAGCAGTTCTACCATCTCAAAAAGGAGGTAAAAATTCCTTCTCAACAATTAAAGTTCCTCTTTGGTGCAACTTTGTTCTTCACCAACACAGGAACACGTCCGTCCGACTCCAAGTCCGGCGAAGTTAAGAGCTGAAATCAAGCTCCCCATTGAGCCCTGCATCTACCGCATGACTCTCAGTTCAGCTCTTGCCTTACTCACAGTTCGGAGATATCCGCGGAGACTCCAAGAAGTCCCGCCATCTACCGAGAAACTCACAGTTTGGCATTTGCTGTACTCACAGTCCGGAGATGTCCATAGGAGGCTCCGGAGGTCCAACCGTTTATGGCTCGCCTCCTAACATGGCGGACCGATGGCTCTGCTATCTCAAGGAGGAGGTAAGAATCCCTTCTCAATAACTAAAGTTCCTCTCTGGTGCAACTTTGTCCTTCACCAATACAGGAACTCATCCGCCCGACTCCAAGTCCGGCGAAGTTAAGAGCCGATATCAAGCTCCTCAATTCAGTCGAGCTGAACTCAAATGAAGTCGAGCTGAAGTCAGGCTGATCAGTTCAGCCGAGCTGAAATCAAGTGAAGACAAGTTCCTCAGTTCAGTCGAGCTGAGGCCAAAGGAAGCCGAGCTAAAGTCAGGCTCATCAGTTCAGCCGAGCTGAAATCAAGTGAAGACAAGTTCCTCGGTTCAGTCGAGCTGAGGCCAAATGAAGCCGAGCTGAAGTCAGGCTCCTCAGTTCAGCCGAGCTGAAATCAAGTGAAGTCAAGTTCAGTCGAGCTGAGGCCAAATGAAGCTAAACTAAAGTCATGCCCCTTGATTCAGCCGAGCTAAAAGTCAGGCTCTTCATTGAGCCCCGCATTTACCACTTGAATCTCGTCCAGAGATATCCATGGGTCGCTCTGAAGGACCGACCATCTGCGGCTCGCCTCCCAGCGTGCCAAGCGAGTGGCTTTGCCACCTCACGGAGGGGAGCTTCTCGCCGAACTCAGGGTCTCCCGCGAGCTGGGCGTGACCAACCTCAGAGCTTTCACGGACTCCCAGCTCGTGGCGGGGCAGGTGTCCGGGGAGTATGTCGCTCACGACCCCCAGATGGCAAGGTATTTGGAGCTCGTCAAGGCGGGCGCGTCCAAGTTCCGGCGCTTCAACATCTTCCATATCCCCCGCGGGGAGAACGCCCGCGCGGATGCTCTCTCTCGATTGGCGACTCTGCCGGACACAATGCTGGGACGCGCTCATGTGGAGCGACTCGAAGTCCCAAGCCTCGAAGCACCAGCGGGGGTCCATCAGGTCAGCCAGGAGCCCGGCTGGATGGACAAGTACGCCGCGTACATCACCGACGGCATTCTGCCGGAAGACCGAGACGCGGCTCGCCTCATCAGGAAGAAGGCCGTGCGGTTTGTCCTGATGGACGGGCAGCTGTATCGAAGGTCCTACTCTTATCCCCTCCTCAAGTGCATTGGACCCGCAGAAGCCAAGCTTGTGCTCCAGGAGATTCACGAAGGCATCTGTGGGAACCACGTGGGGGGCAGGGCATTGGCATACAAGGCCCTTCGTCAAGGCTACTTCTGGGAGACGATGAAGGAGGACGCCGCTGACTTCGTGAAGAAATGCGACCGGTGCCAGCGCCACGCCACGGTACAGCGGCAACCCTCCAACCCGATCTCTCAGCTCTCAGCCCCCTGGCCATTCGCCCAGTGGGGAATGGACCTTCTGGGCCCATTCCCGCCGGCATCCGGCCAGCGGAAGTTCCTGATAGTGGCCATCGACTACTTCACAAAGTGGGTCGAAGCCGAACCCTTGGCAAGAATCACCGAAGCAAACGTCGCCAAATTCTTCTGGAAGTCCATCGTCTGCCGCTTCGGCCTCCCCCACACCGTGGTCACCGACAACGGACGCCAGTTCGACTGTCGAGAGTTCGAGGATTTCTGCAACGACCTCGGCATCAAACATCGCTTCACCTCGGTGGCGCACCCCCAGACCAACGGGGAGGCTGAGGTCACGAACAGGACCATTCTTCAGGGCCTCCGCACGCGGCTAGACCAAGCCAAGGGCAGGTGGGCCGACGAGCTTCCCAGCGTTCTTTGGGCATACCACACCACTCCAAGGACGGCTACCGACGAAACCCCATTCAACCTCGTCTTCGGGGCCGAGGCAGTCATCCCGATCGAGCTCAGCATACCCACGCTGCGCGTGGAACAATACGACGAGACAGAAAACCCGGCCAGGATGATGCTCAACCTAGACCTCCTCGAAGAAACAAGGGACAAGGCCCGAATCCGAATGGCGGCGTACCGGCAACGTGTAGCCAGATATTACAACTCCCGAGTACGGCCGAAGGTTTTTCGTCCCGGGGACTTGGTCCTCCGGCGTGCAGAAGCCTCCCAGCCATGAGAGTGCGGCAAGCTTTCACCCAACTGGGAAGGCCCTTATCGGGTAGCAGAAGCCCTCCCTCACGGGGCATGTTACTTGGAAGAGTTGGGAGGTGCCAGGTTCCCCCGGACATGGAACCCCTCGAACCTGAGAATGTACTACCAGTGATGTAAGGCTCCCAGTTCCTTTAACAAAGCTTCTTCGCTTCAAACATTCTTCTCTGACTTCAACAAAAAGCCCGGAGCACAGCTCAGCAAGCCGCGCAAGGTTTGAGAAAGCCTGCGGCATCGAGCTCAGTCCGGAAGATCCTGGGCTTCGGCCTGGAAGGCGGCGACGAATCCGTTTCGCCTGCGCAAGCCCGGAGCACAGCTCAGCAAGCCGCGCAAGGTTTGAGAAAGCCTGCGGCATCGAGCTCAGTCCGGAGGATCCTGGGCTTCGGCCTGGAAGGCGGCGCCGAATCCGTTTCGCCCGCGCAAGCCCGGAGCACAGCTCAGCAAGCCACGCAGGGTTTAAAAAAGCCTGCGGCATCGAGCTCAGTCCGGAAGATCCCGGGCTTCGGCCTGGAAGGTGGCGTCGAACCCAGTTCGCCCACGCAAGCCCGGAGCACAGCTCAGCAAGCCGCGCAAGGTTTGAGAAAGCCTGCGGCATCGAGCTCAGTCCGGAAGATCCTGGGCTTCGGCCTGGAAGGTGGCGTCGAACCCAGTTCACCCACGCAAGCCCGGAGCACAGCTCAGCGAGCCGCGCAAGGTTTGAGAAAGCCTGCGGCATCGAGCTCAGTCCGGAAGATCCCGGAGCACAGCTCAGCAAGCCGTGCAAGGTTTGAGAAAGCCTGCGGCATCGAGCTCAGTCCGGAAGACCCTGGGCTTCGGCCTGGAAGGCGGCGCCGAATCCGCTTCGCCCGCGCAAGCCCGGAGCACAGCTCAGCAAGCCGCGCAAGGTTTGAGAAAGCCTGCGGCATCGAGCTCAGTCCGGAGGATCCCAGGTTTCGGCCCGGAAGATGGTGCAGGAACTATGCTGTCCGCGCAAGCATGAAGGCAGCCCAAAGTCGGACCTGCTCAGGATTCTTGCTTTGCCGCAACACGGTTTTGCAGACCCCGTCCTTCGATTTAGTATGGAAGAACCAGGCCCGCAGTTGTCTCAGGTATCCCAGACCGACATCTCAGGAACGAACAAACAAAGAAGAGAGGAAAGAACTAGAAATAGTAGACAGGTTTTTGCGAAAAGTGCTCTTCATTGAAAAAGGATTACAAAGTGTCCAGTACAAATAGGGTGCTCCGACAGGCCGGAACTCCCCAAAAAAAAAAAAAAAGGAGAAAGACACAGAAAGCAAAAGTACAAGTCGACAGTCACTGGGGCGCAGGGTCGGCGCCGTCCGTCGGAGGTGCGGACGCCACCTCTTCGACCTCCACGACGACCGGCTCCTGGGGCTGTGTCTGGGCCGCGGCGTCGTCGGTCGGAGCTGCTGCAGGTGCCGCCTGAAGTGTCGCCTGGGTCGTGCCGGAGGCCCTGCCCTCGCTCCCCGGCTTCCTGCCGCCGACGACGACCGCACTTAGGTCCAGTTGGGGGAAGAAGGCCCCCACCTTTTCCCGGCACATCCGGAACCCCTTCAGGAAGGAGTCCACGGCGGCCTCCCGGACTTCCGACGTAAACTCGTCGGAAGCCCGAAATTTGGGGACGGCCTCCAGCGCTTCCCGCTTCGCCGCCTCCAGGAGCCCGTTGATGTACGAGCTCCGGTCCTTCGCCATGGCCGCCTCCCGCCGGGCCTCGTCCAGCTGACGCTCCAGGAACAGTGAGTGGGCCTGCAGGCGGGCCTTCTCCGCCGTGTCCTCCTCAGTACGGCGCTGGTTGGAGGTCCGCTCCTCCGCCAAGGAGGCCTCCAGTACCTTGTTCCGCTCCTCGGAACGCGCCAGGTCGGACTGGAGGGCCTGCTTCTCCGCTCGCAGCTCGGCCCCCTTGTCCACCAAGTCCTTCACGTCGGCGGCGAGCTTTCCGAGCTTCTGCTCCCGCTCGGAGTCCCGCTTGGCGTTCCCTACAAGGTAGTTCCTCAGTAGGAGGACGTCGTTCCCGATCTGCAAGGACAAAAGCAACATGTCAGTACCGAGGCAGGAGGCCTCGGATTGAAAGAGAAAAGAAGAAAATGATTGAATGATCGAAGGAGAAGGAGGAGGGCTAGAGAAGAGGAAGACGCTTACCCAAAAATGCACAGGCGGGCGCAAGCAGCAGAAGTTGTTAGCCTGCAGCAAACCGCCCACGAAGCAAGGGAAAAGGCCTCGTTCTGGAAAGTCCCCTCCCTTTCAGACTCAGCCGGCAGCAGCCGTACCCATCATTCCGTCTCAGGCCACTGGATGGTCGCCACGTGGGCGCACGCCCGACACCGACGCCTCGTTAGCAGAGTAACGGCATCTGCCCCGAAGCGACGCATTGATTGCGGGCAAGTGGACGACGCGTGGCGACTCCCCGTTGGTCTCCAGCCGCATCGAGCCACGACGAGTGAAGATCGTGCCAATTATGAAGCAAGATCTTCGCCTCCCCACGTCATGTCTGCAATTAATCCCGACGTTCCGTTCTACGATGCCCCGACGGAACGGCGGGCTGGGGGGCAACTGTTACATCCATGACCGTGACGTGGCCAGGCTCAGGTATCGCCGAATACGAACAAGCCACGTGTGAGTTTTCCCGCCAGAATCAGCGCCACGCCCTTAAAGCTGGGGTCGGCAAGATCGCGCCGCCCGACGATTATCCGAGAGCAGACCGCCCAGGCCGAGGTCGAGCTCGGCGCGGGGTTCCTCCACCGACTCATCTGCGCCCGCGCGCGAAGGAGACGACCCAAGTGAGGTCGGCCGAGGTCGGCCGACCCCTGGCCTTGTGCCAGGTGGCCACCCGGAGACGGGTCCACCTCGGCCAAAGCCAGGCGACCTCCTGCCGCCTCGCCAGGTGTCCACCCAAGAGGGGTCCACCTAGTGCGAGGTCGGCCGACCCTTCGCCTTGCGCCAGGTGGCCACCCGGAGACGGGTCCACCTCGGCCGAAGCCAGGCGACCTCCTGCCGCCTCGCCAGGTGTCCACCCAGGAGGGGTCCACCTAGTGTGAGGTCGGCCGACTCTTCGCCTTGCGCCAGGTG
Source organism: Areca catechu (assembly GCA_021397845.1). Lineage (NCBI taxonomy): Eukaryota > Viridiplantae > Streptophyta > Magnoliopsida > Arecales > Arecaceae > Areca > Areca catechu. The sequence goes on from JAHSVC010000041.1 coordinate 1,034,269, forward strand.
GCCACCCGGAGACGGGCCCACCTCGGCCGAAGCCAGGGGACCCTCTGCCGCCTCGCCAGGTGTCCACCCAGGAGGGGTCCACCTAGTGCGAGGTCGGCCGACCCTTCGCCTTGCGCCAGGTGGCCACCCGGAGACGGGTCCACCTCGGCCGAAGCCAGGCGACCTCTTGCCGCCTCGCCAGGTGTCCACCCAGGAGGGGTCCACCTAGTGCGAGGTCGGCCGACCCTTCGCCTTGCGCCAGGTGGCCACCCGGAGACGGGCCCACCTCGACCGAAGCCAGGCGACCCTCTGCCGCCTCGCCAGGTGTCCACCCAGGAGGGGTCCACCTAAGCCGAGGTCGGCCGATCCCTCGCCTCTCGCCAATTGGTCCCCGGAGATAGGTCCAACTCAGCCGAGGCCAGGCCGCTCGTACGGAGAGGCCCCCGGGGAAAGCGACGGGTCCCGAGGCCATCCCTCGGGCCGTACCGACCCCAAACGGCGTCCCGTACGGAGGGCGGCGGCACGCGGAACGTCACTTACATTGGCCTGGCAGGTCCCACGGTCGAGAGACCCGATCCTGACGGAACAGGGCCCGTAAACGGATAGCGCCCACGCCCGGGGAAAAGAGCACCCTCACGAAGCCCGAGGCCTGACGACTTGCCGCTCTGCCAGCGCCGCCTTCCCTCTTTTTCTCTTCTGTCCTTGCCTTTTTCCTGCTGGGCCCGGCGGACGAGGCCGGAAAGCCGCCTGGCCTCCTTCACCAGAAAGGGAAAAGAAAGGAAGACGGGGAGGAGGAGTTTTCGAGGGAGAAAAGGACGAGCGCACGACGGAGGGAGATAAAGAGGGAAGGATCCAAAGACTGCAAGGTAAGCCAAAGAGCCTGGGGACAAGAAGGAAAGACCGGCATAAGGCCTCGCTGGGAGGAAGAAAATCAGGGATCCCGAGAAGGGAAGACTGGACGCGAGCTCAGCGGGCAGGCCCAGCCGAGTTTCCGGTCCCCGGCGCTTTCCCTTCACCAGTTAACTCTCCAAGCCTGAGACCCTCCAGGGGGATCGGGAGGGAGAGTCTGTTCCTCCACGTCGTCTACTGACTTGACCGTCGGAGCCCCCTCGCCGGAATCCCGGCCAGGGTCCTCTAACCCCTTTGTTGCAGGCTTCTCGCAGGAAGGGAGGCTCCTCTGCCAGGCGGTCAGGGAGGATCGGCTGATCCTCTGCACGGGCGCGACGACGAGGATGGCAACAGGATGAATTATATGGTAACCATAAACCAGAGATTTCTGATTGTTGCTTTGTAACTTTCAACCTATCCAGATATCGGGTATCATTACTAGATGGCAACTTTGATTGGTAAGGAAGTGTTTCTATGCTATCAGCTTGGTGTTTGAACCTATGAGATTATATAATAGAAATTTCTACCTGATCTGATGGTTGATTAATAATTATGAATCATTTTAGGATTTTATTATTAATATAATTGATAATCTTGTGTCAACACTTTGATGAGTTGATACTTGAGATTTTTTTCAAGTGTTAACTCACCATTATTGCAAATATTGTGACAAGGATTTTTTACTAAAAGTTAGTGAATTTTTAAAGGATTAATTAGTAATTAGATTGCTAGTTAGCTTAATTTGATTAAGCTATGAAATTTAGGTCAAAATAAAATATGATTTTGTTTGAGCTCGAGTTGAATCCAATTGGATTGGACCTATCCTATGCATCCTAGTCCTATTTGAAATTGAATTTTGAATTTAAATTTAAATTGGTCTTAGAATTTGAATTCAAATCTGAATTTTGAATTTAGTTTTGAATTCAAATTTGAATTTTTGAATTCAAGTTGGTTTTAACCTCCCTCTCCTTATCTTTCCCTAACTCCCTCACCCTCCTAACCACTTGGGTGCCTATATGGATGGGTTGCTAATGGATAGGAGGGGTTGATCAAGTACTGATCAGGAATTTTGAGTTGGAGAGAAGAAAATCTAGCTAAGTTTCTATCTAAGAAAAGCTAGAGTGGGAGAATGAGGCTACGAGCTTTGGATGTGTGCTCCATAGTGATTTTATTAGGGCTTGGAAAGAGTGAAAAAGGGAAAAGGATTTTCACTTCATCTTCTTCACATACTCTATCCTCCTACAAGTTCTTCAGCTCCAAGAGTGTCCCGGCATCCAAAAATAGGAAGGAAGATAGCCATTGAGGTTCTAGAGGAGCTAGTGCGCCGAGAAGACCGGTCAGGATAGCATTCCTGTGTGGATCACCCATAAAGACTAGACACACTATGTGACTTGTAGAGTGTACATTCCTTGACCTTCTTGTAGTAGCAATCATCATCCTATTGCAAAGATATAGTATCGCATAGCTATGATCTACACAAAATTGTTTGTATTCATTTTATATTTCAACGTATCTTTATATGCATATTATCATGTCATGATCTTGTATAGACTATTTATATAAATATTCTAATGCATGAGTAGATTAAATAGTTTAATCTTGTAGTTTTCTGCTATATTTATATTTTAGAATTTTTGGAATATATTCATGAAATAGCCTAGATTTTTTAACAGTGGTATTAGAGCACTAGGTTTATATGACATGATAGTCATGTATATAAAACTAAAATATTAAAATAATTTTTCTATTTGCTTAGTACTTGGATTGGATAGATTCACCAAGCTGTTCGATCATAAAAGAGAAGTAGGGTTTAAAGGCTTTCACTTCCTATTCAATGGGATCTCTTATGGTGAATAGGGATGATACTTGAGTCATGATCCATGAAGAAAAACCACAAAAGGAGCTTGATTAAAATTGTTTTAATCTCTTTTGAGATGATTTAAATTCATAAATTAGTTTAGAAATGTTCTAAAATAGAATTTATGAGTTGTTATATTAAATAGTTTTAAAATAAATTCAGATCTAGAAATAAACAGGTTTCTATTAGCCTGCAGATGTCGACACTTGGCCTTGAAGGTCAACACTTGGACCTGATGTGTCGACACTTACTTTTATAGGTGTTGACTCAAGAGTGTAGACTGAAAGATCGCATCTATGTTCACCCTCTATGAGTTGATATCATAGAGTTAAGTGTTGACTCACTATAACTCAACTCATGAAAGCATCAATACTTGACTAGGAAGTGTCGACCCAGAATAGAGAACAGAAAGTTCAAAAGTTGAATTTTGTAAAAATTGTTTTACAATTGAAATTAAAAATATTTCAATTTAATAAGTTGATGAACTTAATTAAGAATTAAGTTTTAATGACTAAAAGATCTAGATTTAAGAATGAAAGATCTTAAGTCATTTTTCATAAATCTTTGAATCATGGGTTAGCTTGAGTTAGGTTCTTTAACTGAGTTAGAACTAGGATTAAAGGAATATGGACTTAAGAAGAGAAAATTAAAATCTAATCAAGTATTAAGTTAGATCTTCTTCTCTCTTAGATCATTTACAATAGTTGTAATTTGATCAAGCCCATACTTCTAATAGGACTTGATAGCAGCTCAGTGGTCAAATCCAAGTCTTTTGGTGAGTCTAATCTAATTTGATAAATCAATTGGTATCTAAGATAAGTTTGGCAGTTTGATCATGGTTCTTGGGGCTACCTCTTATCTAGTCAACTAAGTTGGTGTCTAAAAAAGAGATTAATGATGGAACCCTTTCATTGATCTCACTTACTTGGTCAATATGGTCAATCAGGTTTAATCAAGATAGCTTATTGATTTGAGCAAACTCATGTCATTAAGGTTGATTAGGTTTACTGATTTAGGTACCCTTGAACCGGTTTGTCTTGAACCCTCTTCTATGACTTGAAAAAGTCAGTGGAAGGATTCTTGACTTACTAGTTCATGCCTTCTCTATTTCATCTATCACATATAAATTTAAATTCTCTAAATTATTAGGTCTTTAAAATAATGAAGTTATGGAGATAACCATGTCATAACCTTCCATTAAGTGAATGGTAATGAATCCAAGAGTTTAATGATCACTGGAAGGTCCATAGGCCTAGTATTTATCAGGCTATTGAAATTACCCTTCATAATATGATGGATCAGTGCAACTCTCTTATGGTGGTCAGGTGGGCCGGTTATAGTCGGGCTTAGCTATTCATTAGTAAGAAGTATTAAATATTGTTACATTAATGGTTAGACCTAACTAGGACTTTTAATAGAAGATCCATAGGCCTACTAAAGAGATGCCTAGGACAAAATTAATTACTAAAAGTTGTTTAGAGAAATAATTAGTTTAGAACCTATCTTTAGATGCGCATAGGTGGGCTAAAAATAATCGGGCTCATGTGTAGTCTATGAGATTCTAATACCTGCTAAGAAATTAATGTAATTTCTTAGATTAGAGGTAGAGGCTACTAATCTAAATAAAAATAGTAGGATGACCTTTAGACTAATGTCCAAGTCTTTAGAGTTAATAATTCACATACTATTTAGACATATGTTCTCTTTTTAGTTAATGGCCATCAATTTGTTGCTCCGGTTATTGTTAGACAATGATAAACTAATGGATCCCAACTTCAAAAACTAGTATCGAAAGATTAGGATCGTCCTGGAGCATGAACGGATCCTTTATATGATAACGGATCCTATATTAGAGTGCCATCTTCTAATGCTCATGGTGTGGTTAAGGACACTTATCGAAAGTGGCTCTTTGACTGAACCACTGTGTGATGCATTATGCTAGTAGCTATGAACAATGAGTTTAATCACAGGTTTGAAGAAGCCCAATCGAAAGAAATCTTTAAGAAACTGAAATAATCTTTTGGCATACTTGACAACATTGAGTGGTACAAGATCTCTTATATTGTTTTCAATGTCTGAATGCATGAAAGGGCATCGATCACCGATCATGTATTGTATATAATCGAGTAGATCGGTGCCTAGACAAATTCAACTATTCCTTGCATGAGCAGCTTAGGAAAGATGTGATCTTGAATTTCTTGCTTGCTTCCAACCTAGATTTTCTCGATCATTTTAGAATAACAAGGCCTATGGTAAACTACCATGGTATGCTTGATACTATAAATCTATGAGAAGAATCACCAGCTCCATAAGGGATCGATGAATCTAGTAGGAGATTCTTTAATAGAGCATCATCCTTTTAAAAAGGAAAAAAGAAAAATAAAAAGGAGCAGCATGCTGGGGCACCACAGCTCATTCAGACTAAGAAGAATAAAACTGATAGAGCCAAGCGGCTTACTTCTTCTGCAAGAAGCAGGGTCATTGAAGGAGGAATTGTCCTCTATATATTACTTTCCTTGACTCGAACAGGCCAAAAAAGAGAAAGCAGTAAGGAGTTATAGGGCAAGGTATTTATATGATAATGCCTTAAAACTTCTTTATCTGTGATACTACTACTTAGATATTGGATATCGAAAGTCCTATTCATATTTGCAATTTTTTAAAAGGACTTCAAGTTAGTAGGAAAATTGAGAAAGGTAAAAGATTCCTGCATGTGGAAGATGGAAGTCAAGTTATGGTCCTAGCTTTGGGAGTCATGAAATTTGTTTTCAATTCTTGTGTAGTCATTTTAATCGAATGTCACTTTTATCTATTATTTTTGTTAAATGTCATTTCTATAGACTTTTTGGCTAATGATGGTTATGAACTATTAATAAAGAATGATGTTAACAAAATCATTATACATGATCTTGTTTTGATGAATGGACAATTGTAAAATGATGTATATAAACTATCACGGCCTATTAGTGTAATGTACAGTTCGAGCAAGCATCCTAGGTTAGATGATGTCAGTGATACATATCTTTTGCACTGTAGGCTACATCATATTAATAAAAATAGGATACATAGGTTGATAAAAAAGGGCATCCTCGATGTTAGTGATTGTGAATCATTACCAAGCTATGAGTCTTGTCTTCTTAGGAAGATGACTAAGTCATCTTTTACTAGAAAGGATAAAAGAGCCAGTGAAATTCTAAGTCTAGTACATCTAATATATATGGACCTATGAACACCAGTGCCAAGGGTGGGTATGACTATTTCATTATATTTATAGATGATCTTTCAAGATATGATTATGTCTTTCTTGTGAGACATAAATCTGAATCATTTAAAATATTCAAACAATTTCGTAATGAGGTAGATAAACAAATTGGGAAGAGTATTAAAACTCCTCAATTAGGTCGAGAAGAGAAATACCTTACTAGTAAATTGCTAATATATCTATGAGAGAATGGGATTCTCTCTCAATGGACTTCTCTAAGAATACCTCAGTTAAATGGAAAAAGGAATCGAATCCTGTTGGATATGACTTAATCCATGATGGGCTTTGCTAGTTTGCCAATCTCCTTTCAGGGATATGCTCTTGAGTCTGCTTGTTACATTCTTAATAATATGTTGAGAAAGTTTGTTAATAAAATGCCATATGAGATATGGACAAGGTATAAGCCAACACTCTCTCATCTTTGGGTCTAGAGTTTCCCGAATTATGTCAAACATTTAAAAATGAATAAGCTATGACCTAAGTCTGATAAATGTTTGTTTGTTAGGTATCCCAAAGAAACTAAAAGATATTACTTCTACCATCTAAAAGAACAAAAGTTGTTCGTCAGTCTTAGGACTACATTTTTGGAAAAGAAATTTCTTAGTGAAGGAATTAAAGCCACTAAGGTTGAACTTAGTGAAGTTCAATAGGTAGAGAAACTGATACATTTAAGAGATATTATAAAACCAGATTTGATTTTATTAAACCCAGAGATATAATAGAGGAACCATTAAGGAGATCCGGTAGAGTACCACATCAACTGGATACTATGATTTTTTAGTCCGAGATAGAGATCTTGTTGAGCATAATGAGAACAACGAGGATCCAAACAACTAATAGATGCCATATAGAGGTCCGACTCTAATAAGTGGCTTAGAACCATGAAATCCAAAATGGAGTCCATGAAGATCAACAATGTATGGACACTTGTTGATCTACTTGAAAGGATAAAATTCATTGGGTGTAAATGAATTTTTACAAGGAAAAGAGGCACATATAGGTAGGTAAAGATCTATAAAGCCTATTTAGTTGTCAAGGGATATCATCAATATTATAATATTGATTATGACAAGTTATTTTTTCCTGTGACAAAACTCAAGTCCATTCGGATTATGCTTGCTTTGGCTGCATACTTTGACTATAAAATCAGACAAATAGATATTCGAATAGCTTTGCTAAATGGAGAGCTGGATAATAAGGTATATATGATGTAACCTAAAAGGTTCATATTCATAGATAAGTTAAAGGTATTCAAGCTTCAAAGGTCTATTTATGGATTGAAGCAAGCATCTCGGAGTTGGAACATGCATTTTAATAAAACAATCATAATATATGGCTTTATTAAGAATGAAGAGGAACCCTATATTTATAAGTGGGCTAATGATTTTGTGATAGTATTCCTTGTACTATATATGGATGACATTCTCTTAATCGGAAATGACATCCCCGTACTACAGGAAATAAAGATCTGGTTATCATCTTGGTTCTCTATAAAGAACTTCGGTAAAGCTTCTTACATACTAGGGATGAAGACTATAAAGATAGATTTAGGAAGCTACTAGGATTATCCCAGTCTATGTATATTGATACTATGTTGAAATGGTTCGGCATGGAGAATTCTAAGAAGGCTATATTTCAATAGACCATGAAATTTTTCTCTAAAAAAGATTGTACGATAACTCCTAAAAAGAGAGTGTATGAGTAGGATCCCATATACCTCATTAGTGGGGTCTAGCATATATGCCACAATATGTACAAGACCAAATATGGCATACTCACTAAGGGTAGTGAGCATTTGACCCAGGTGAGGCCCATTGAAAGGTAGTGAGAACTATCTTTTAGTATTTGCAAAATACCAAAGACTAATGACCCATTTATAGAGAACCTAATTTAAAACTTGTAGGATATACTGATTCTAGTTTTAAATTAGATAGGGATGACAACAAAAGTATGTCGAGCTTTATCTTTATCCTCAATGGTGGAGTGATCTGTTGAAAAAAATTCAAGTAGCACACCGTAGCAGACTTAGTTTGTGAGGTGGAGTATATTGCAACACCCAATATGGCAAAGGAAGCTATGTGATTACGAAAGTTCCTTAGTGAGATGGGAGTGGTACCGTCCCTTGATGATCCAGTTCTCCTTATTATGATAGCACTGGAGTCATTGCTTAAGCCAAAGAGCCGAAATCCCATCAATGCACTAGGCATATTTTGTGTTGCTTTCATCTTGTATGAGAGATCATATAAACGAGATAACGTCGAGCTTCAGAAGATCGACGGAAAGGAGAACCTAGCTGACCCATTTACTAAAGCTTTTGAAATCAAAGAGTTCGATGATCACAAATGGAAGATGGGTATTAGATACAATCCTGATTGACTTTAGTCAAAGTAGGAGTTGTTAGAAATTATATCCTAATACCAATCATCTAACTTATAGATAGTTAATTTTGTATATGAATTATTATGAATAAAAGTTATTTTGGTAGTTTATTATATTGCATCTTATATAATGAACTCTTTGTGATAGAGTCCTTAGAACTATATTATTAAACGATAAAAATATGATTTATTGTATAGTTCTTAAATCTATTTATGACTAAATGATATATTGTTATAAGATAATAATGTATCGAGTATAGGTCGTTGTATGCCATATGGATTAGTTATCCTCTTAACCAAAGAGTATGGAAACACCGGTATGGCATATAAGTGAAGTATAGGATATTTTATTGAATGTAATCTACTTGCGGAGTACTCTTCTACCAAGTACTGCTCATGAAGGGATATTGATATACCTCTTAGACCTAAGATCATTATTGTGACTTGCAAGCAACTCACTATACTTTGATATCGAACTACCTGAATTTCTAATCTAGTAACGAAAGATTTTCGGGTGTAGTCGGTACTTATAAAGTCAATGTGTCAATCAAGATGGGATTGACCCCTCCAAGCATTGGAGTGAATGTCTCACTATGTTTCAATTTAGTAAAACTTGGCCAAGGTAGTTCTTGTGAGAAGTCACAGGACTTGTGAGATTGAGATGCATTATTGATATACTATTTAAGGATTGGTAGTTGAACCCTAAAGTCATCTTAAGCATTAAGGATCAAAGGGATAAATATATGGTAATCATATGCTAGAGGTTCCTGATTGTTGTTCTATAACTTTTGACCTATCCAGAAGTCAAGTGTCATTACTAGATGGTGACTTCGATTGGTACAAGAAATGTTCCTATACTACCAACTTAGTGTTCGAACCTATGAGATCACACAATAAAAATTTCTACTTGATCTGATGGCTGATCAACGGTTATGAATCATTTCAAGATTTTATTATTAATATAATTGATAATGAATCTTGAGTGGATACTTTCAAGTGTCGACACTTTGGTGATTCAATATTTAATTTTTTTCCAAGTGTCAACTCATTATTATTACAAATATTATGACAAAGATTTTTCACTAAAAGTTGGTAAATTATTGGAGGATTAATTGGTAATTAGATTGCTAGTTAGCTCAATTTGATTGAGCTATGAAATTTGGATCAAAATCAAATGTAATTTGGTTTGAGCTTGAGTTGAGTCCACTTGGATTTGACCTAGACTATACACCCTAGTCCTATTTGAATTTAAATTTTGAATTCAAATTTAAATTGGTCTAGAATTTGAATCTAAATCTAAATTTTGAATTCAGTTTTGAATTCAAACTTGAATTTTTGAATTCAAGTTGGTTTTAACCTCCTTAACTTTCCCCCCTTATCTCTCCCTAACTCTCCTACCCTCCTAATCACATGGGCATCTATATAGATGGGTTGCTGATGGGTGGGAGGGGTGATCAAGTGCTAATTAGGAATTTCTGAGTTGAAGAGAAGAAAGGTTAGCTAAGTTTCTATCTAAAAAAAATCTAGAGTGGGGTAGTGAGGCTATAGGCTTTGGATGTGTGCTCCCTAGTTATTTTATTGGGGCTTGGAAAGAGTGAAAAAGGAAAGAAGTTTCCACTTCATCTTCTCCACATACTCTATCCTCCTATAAGTTCTTCTTTAACTCTAAGAGTGTCTCGATATTCAAAAATAGAAAGGAAGATTAGCCAATGAGATTCTAGAAGAGCTAGCACTCTAAAGGAATTGGTCAAGGTAGCATTCCTGTATGAAACATTTATAAAGGCTAGACGCATTATGTGGCTTGTAGAGTGTACATTCCTTGATCTTCCTCCGTGACAATCATCATCCTCTTGCTAAGGTATAGTATCACAAAACTATGATCTATGCGAAATGGTTTGTATTCATTTTATATTTTAGCTTGTTCTTATATGCATATTATTATGCCATGATCCTGTGTAGGCTATTTATAGAAATATTTTAATATATGAATAGATTAAATAATTTAATCTTGTAATTTTTTGTTACATTTATGTTTCAAGATTTTTGAAATGTATGCATGAAATAGCTTAGATTTTTTAACAGTAATCTCAAAGCATCCATCTACAACTTCCTCAGCACTAGTGGTGGCAGTGCCTCCAAGGACAGTATCTTTCTCAACTGCTTCGACTCTAGAGATAGGCAAAACTTCCCAGAGGAAGGTACCTGCAAACCCTTTAAGAACATGCACGTCCATCATCAAAGTAAGAGAGGGTGATGGATATGTCCACAAGGTGAAGCTCAAAGAGAACGACTCCATCTTGAATGACCCCGAGCCCCGACTAGCATGAGAACTATCCAAGTTGATGTTCCTTCCTTGAGATGTGAAAGAGTAAAGGAACTATAGTCTGGAAGAAATTATGGCTGACATCTTCCTAACCGTAGTCAGGGTTTGTGCCTTTCCTATCTTGTAATATTATCGAGTAATATCTTTTGTCGAGTAACTAACTTTGCATTTCTTCATGTAGTTCCTCTAAGATATGTCGGCTATCCATGGAGTGCTCAATAAATACATTGAACATAGCAACTCCTAGATCACGTAGGTTAAGGAGGTTGAATCCCTTAGTAAAGGGCCTCGACCGACTCCTATAGGCTACCAAAGAGCAAGAAGCCAAATTGAAGGAAGAGGTGGTTGCCCTCTAAGAATCTCAGGAGATGGCTATTTGGGATTTGGAGGCCTGAATATCCAAGAAAGAAGGGGCACTCGCCAAGGAATGAGCACACGCTGTCAAGGTGGAGTCTCGGCTTGACTAGACTAAATGCCTTCTCTGCCAAGCTAATGAGAAAACAAAGGTGGCTGAAGAATGAGTCATATCTGCTATTGCATATACTGCTACCCAAGCAGTGGAGAGTACAAAAACTTAGATAACTTCAAGAATTATGCCATTGAAGCTGGGTAGATGCATACATCATCGGATTCTCAAACTACAAGTACAAGGTTGCTTGAGCCTATCCAAGACTGTATTTGAGCAGCATAGAAGTAGATGGAGAAGTGCCCGAGCAAGAGGAGGAAGAGGAAGCAGCCGAAGAAGGGGTTGATGAAAGAGCTGGTGCTGATGAAGCAGTTATCGGGGTGCCAGGACTTGAAATAGCTACAACCGAGAACCTCGAGAAAATAGTTGTTATTCTCAAAGCAGACTTAGGGAACCTTCTCCTTCATTTTATATTTTCACTTTCTTCCTCGAACCTTCAATCTAATTTTTGTGAAGCTTGTTTATCATCAATAAAAGTAACTTTTCCTTCAATGATATTTTTGTGTACCTATCTATGATTGTGATTGAACTTTTCCTTTTACAAAGTTTGTTAGTCAGAGGAGCTTTAGTCGAATAATTTCACTTGCCATGTTTTGTTGAACAAGTAGGTCTTTAATGATAGAGTCAAATCTTTTAGTCGGTCGGAAGCTTGCCATAGTAACTTGTATGTTGACTTCCTAAATATAGGGATAAAAACTCTAACCGTAGGACTTAACAAATTTTTTTCTAACTAATAAGAGTTAGTTACCACTCAAAACTTGTTCGTACAAGGTTGGTTATTTCTCGAAGCTGATATTATGGTCAATCAGCATGCATTCTTTTGATCTGGGTAACCTTGCAATTGACCTCCCTTTGGTGATCGAGTATTAATCGATTGCCTAGTGTCTCTCAATTACCATCGTAGATAGTCGAGTATGAATCAGCTAACCTAATAGTTGTCTTTGTTGATTGGTTGCTAAGCAGCCGAAGAGTGTGAGAATCTAAGGAAGATAGAGGTACTGAATGCAGCCATCTTCATTAACCAGTTGTTAGACGATCAAAGATGAGTAAGACCCAAGTAAGATGGAGGTTGAAGACATGTAGCCATCTATTAATCGGTTGTTAAGTAGTTGGATGGAAGTGAGACCCAAGTAAGATGGAGATTAAGAACATAGCCATCTGCTTCGATTAATTATTAAGAGGCTAGAAGGGAGTAAGACTTGAGTAAAATGGAGATTGAGAATGTAGCCATTTGCTTCGGGTTGTTAAGCGGCCAGATGGAAGTGAGACTCGATTAAGATAGAGGTTGAGAATGTAGCTATCTACTTCGACTAGTTGTTAAATGGCCAGAAGGGAGTAAGACCCAAATAAGATGGAGGTGTTAAATATAGTCATCTATTGACTAGTTGTTAGATGGTCAGAGACCTTAGCAAGCTTCAGTAGGCTCAATGTTGGACGATCGAGAGTTTGAATATCAAGATGGGACCTCTAGGAATATTGTTAGAAATTTTTTTTATATTGCTGAATAAAAATTGATACACATTGATAATACATTTGAAGGTATTTAGCATTCCAAGTTCAGAGATTTGGTATTCCATTGAGGTCCTCAGTCCTATAAGCTCCTCATTGAAGGGTATTTAGCATTCTAAGTTTGGAGATTCAGTTACTTGGTAAGTTCCTTCCCAGTTTGGAGATAGCTTATCTTATTTGGTTGGTTTGGAAACTTTCATATGACACAGTACAGGATCTCCTAAATGGAAAGTCTTTGACCTTACTCAGAAATTGTAGTGCCGAGCAACTCGTTGTTAGTTCACTGCCATTTGCAAGTTGATCCAATTTTGAGTCTCTTGTAGCAAGTCAAGGTTGGAGCTCAGTCAGTTCGAGTTGCTTGACTAGTCGAAGTGCTCAATCCATATGGTTAGGAGTCCAATATTAACTGGGATCATTGCTTCGGTGCTAAAGACCAAGTTAAAGAGTCTCGTTAGTTGATGTCCGAGGAGTTGTATGGTTTGCCCATAGTACTCCAAGTACCATCCATCTACCTTTGACTTTGTCTAGCTTGGTTCTAAGCCCTTAAAGAATTATCTGGTTTATGACTTCGGCTTCCCTATTTAACTGAGGACACCTAATAGATGTAAATTCGTATTGAATATGGAGTTTGGTGTAGAAATCCTTGAATGATCGGTTGTCTAATTGTCGGCCATTATTGATAATGATAACATGGAAAAGCCCAAATCGATAGATGATGGATTTTCAGAAGAAATTCTTGACTTTGCTCTTCGTGATATGTGCTAAGGGTTCTACCTTCACCCATTTGGTGAAGTGGTTGATGACGATGATGAGAAACTTTCACTGATCTATCACTAGAGAAAATGGATCGAGCATGCCTATACCCCACTAAGCAAAGGGCCTGGGAGAATGGAGTTGAGCCAATTAGCTTGCTGGTTGCCACTGGATGTTGGCATGCCATTGGCACCAGTTGCATCTTTAAACAAGATTCATGGTGTCCTCTCACATGGTGGGCCAATAATATTCATATCTTCAAGTTTTGTAGACCAAGGACCTACCCCTAGGTCATTTCCGTGGATTCCTTCATGGATCTTCTAAAGTACATAGTTAGCTTTAATGGACTGCAAGCACTTGAGCAAGGAAAAGGAAAAGAACCTTTTATAAAGTTATCTATCTAGTAGCATGAATTGAGAAGCTTTCCATTTAAGCTTCTTCGCCTCTGAGGGATTGTCGGGTAGGATGCCTTCAGTTAGGAACTTTACAAATGGATCCATCTAGCTTAGCTCATAGGCAACCTGTTGGATTTCTTGGTTTCATTGATGCTGGAAGCTTTTTTAAGTACTTAATGTATATCTGACTAAGGGAGTTGTCTACTAAGGTTACTAGCCAAGAAAGTATATCTGTCTGGGCATTCTCATGCCGAGGAATGTGAAAAATGCTAAGATACTTGAGTACTTATATCAAGGCCCACACTTGTCAAGGTACTTGGCCACTATCCGGTTCCAAGCTTTATATTCATCGATTGCTTGACTGGCTACTAGCTGAGAGTCGGTGAAAACTCTTAGACTTCCCACTCCAAGTTGCTTCATGAGCTTAAACCCAGCTAATGGAGCTTTATACTTGGCTTGGTTGTTCGTTGCTTTGAATAAAAAGTGTAGGGTATTCTTGGAGGTCACTCCTGAGTTTGTTAGGATTAGTCTAGCTCTGTTCCTTTGAGAATTTGATGCCCCACCCACGTAGAGAATCCATGTCATCCTTAGGTTAGGTTGTTCAGCAAGTTGCATGGCAGACACTTCTTCAAGCTTATTTTCTGACCATGTGCACTTAACAAAAAAGTCAGCCAGAACTTGGACCTTCATAGACAATCTCGGTTGATAAGAGATATCGATCTTATTGAGTTTGATTGCCTATTGAACCATTCTTCCGAAAGTAACGGGTCATTGTAAGATGATTTTGAGTGATTGGTCGGTTAGGACAATGATTGAGTGAGCTTAGAAGTAAGGTTTGAGGCACTGTGTAGAGATGGTTAATGCATAAATTATTTTTTCAGGTTTGGAGTACCTAGTCTCTGCATTGTGGAGTACTCGTTAGAGTAATAAATGGGCTTTTGAATCCTTTTGTCATCCACCAGATAAGCACGGAGCTTACAACTTTTAAAGATATAGTAAGGTACAAATAGAGCTCTTCTTAAATTCTAGGCTTGGAAAGTAAGGATGGAGACCCAAAAAATTTTTTCAGCTCCTCAAAAACTTGCTGGCATTCCTTCATCTAGGTGAAGTTGTATATTTATCATAGGACCTTAAGAATGACAAGCACCACTTAACCAACTTTAAAATAAATCGATTGAGTGCAGTGGTATGTCTAGTGAGCTACTGCACTTTTTTCTTAGAGATTAAATGCCACATGCTTAGGATCATTTGAATCTTCTCCAGATTTGCCTCAATGCCTTGCTTGGTAACCAAGAATCTAAGAAACTTGCCGACCGTAACATCGAAAATGTACTTGTTCTAATTTAATTTCATTTAATGTCGATAAAGGATGTTGAAGGCTTTTTCTAGATCTTTGATGTGGTTGGCTTCCTCGAAGTTCTTGATAAGCATGTTGTCGATATAGACCTCCATATTCCGACCAACCTGATCTTTGAAGATCTTGTTCACTAACTGTTGGTAGGTGGCTCCTGCATTTTTCAAACTGAGAAGTATTATTTTATAACAATAGATACTTTTTTCGATGATGAAAGTAGTATTTTTTTATCCTTGAGAGTCATCCTTATTTGGTTGTAGCCTAAAAAGGCATCCATGAAGCTGAGTATCTTATGTCCAAAAGTGGTATGACTAGTTGATCAATCCTTGACAGTGACAAGCTATCTTTCGAATATGTCTTATTTAGATTAGCATAGTTAATGCAGATTCTTCACTTTCCATTAGCCTTCTTGATTATGATGATATTTGCCAACCAATTAGGGCAGTGAGCTTTTAGGATGAATTTGGCTGCCAAAAGCTTGTCGACTTCTTTACAAATAGCCTTCTGACTCTCAGGAGTAAAGTTTTTTTCTTCTAGCAGACCTGCTTGTTTTTTGGGTTGACATTCAGTTTTTGGATGATAACATTTGGAGGGATCCCTAGTATGTCTGACATCGATCAAGCAAAAATATTAGCATTTCACCACAAAAATTCTAGGAGTCGGTTCTAATCTTTCTTGATAGAAGAGCTCAAATCTGTATAAACTTGACAAGATCATCCTTCGATGGGAAGGAGAGTAATTGCTTGGCTGGTTCTCCCCTTTTTTTGGTTCTCACCGGTCAACTGCTCGATAACCAGTACTTCATCAATTTTTTATACCTTGATTGCCATCATGAAGCACTATCAGGCTAGTTGTTGGTCTCTGCTCATCTCTTTAACTCCATTTCTTATTGGAAAGCAAATGAAAAGGTATTTGGTTGAGATGATTGCATCTAGCTAATTTAGCCCTAGCTATCTAAGGATGACGTTGTACATTGAGAGCACCCGAATAACCATGAAGGTGAGAAAGATAGTGCATTATCGAGGTAAAGTTCTAGTAGTAACAGGAAGAGTTATCTCTCCTTCGATCTCGATGGAGTTTATAGAGAAGCCAAACAAGGATATAAAAACCCATCTTAGTTATTTGTCAGACAAGTTCATTCGAATAAAAGCATCATAGAATATGATGTCAATCCATTATCTACTAGAATTTTTTATATAATGCTTTGTTATTATTATAGAGACAACAACATCATCACTATGGAAGTTTTGGACCTTGACTAGATCCTTATCTTTAAAGAAAATTACATTTCTTCTTCTCTTCTCTATATCTTCGAAGAGTACTCTGCTTTCCAGGAGATCATGCCGACTTGTTTAGCTATCAGATGATTGTCGATCTTGGCTTAATTTTGCTGCTGGCCGAGATTTTGAGTGTCAAGCCAAATTCCTCCATGAACATATTTTCCAAAGTAGCCACGTCAAACAAGATCTTCAATCTCCCTTTTCAGCTGGAAGCAATTTTCAGTGTCATGGCATGGTCTTGGTGGAAGCGATAATATTTGCTTTCATCATAGGAGGCTGAAGGCTTTATTGGGTGACCCTCCATAGATATTGTTCTCCGTCTACTTCCATAAGAGTTTTAGATATGGAGGTTAGGAAAGGAGTAAAGTTACCGAACTTGCTGGCAAGGCTCTTCGACCTAGGGCTCTGTCAGCGGGATGAGTTAGACTTTTTGGCCCGACTTCCACTCAGCTCTCCTTGGATTTGCTTCTTCTTAGACTTTTTGTCATCTCTCACCAAGTAAGAGCACCTTCTTCCATGCAAATGTACTTCTGAGAGCAGACCAACAACTCCAAATAAGACTTAGGATAAGTCTTATCCAAAAAAATAAGTGAATCAGGAGGTATCGAGTCCTTTCTTCATGGCCAACATAACCACAGACTCGTCTAGGTGATAAATCTCTAGCATTGCCATTTTGAATTGAGCCACATAGTCTTTCAAAAACTCTCCATTTTGTTGGTGGACGAAAAAAAGACTATTGAGTTTGCATGGCATCTTCTGACTAGCATTGAAGGGAGCCATGAATTGCCTCTCCAGTTATCTAAATGAGTTCATACTCCTTAACTCGAGTCTAGAGTACCATGCTCGGGCTACCTTGTGAAAAATGGCTAAGAAGGCAAGGTAGAGTAAGTCATTGGAGGTGTCTTAAATCAGCATGAAAGCCTTGTAGCTCCCCAGATGGTCTAGCAAGTTAGATGTGCCATCGTAGGGCTCTAGCTTGGGCATCTTAAATCAAGTAGAAATTGGTTCCTCCAGAATTCATTGAGAGAGAGGGGGATGAGTTTGAACTTTACTAGATCCTGACTTCCTCCTTGGAGATCAGCAAGTCAGTGATTAATCTCATGTAGCTTGCAATCATAGTCGCTGAAATATTATTCGGCTAGTCACCGATAGCCCTGTCAATGTCTTCCTTAAGGGGACTAATGACTTGCTCGGTGCAGTGAATGAGACTACTATTGATGGATAGTCTGTTGGTGAGAGGATCTTTCTCAAGGGCATCGATGACTAGGATGAGTAATTATAGTGGGACCGGTTGGGATTCCCAACTATTGCTATTTCATCATAGGCTGCTATTGTTATTATAATCCCTGCATCACCATGATCAACATTTGGATTATTAGGGAATTCTTATGATTGCGGAATACGGATTCCTATCCAAGATCATAATATCAATACCGTGTTGATATCACAAGAGGAAAGAAGAAAAGAAATAATAAAATAAAAATACAATCAAGATCATGTGGAATATCTGAAAAGCCTACCTACATGGGGCATGCAGTTTCATTATGAAAGAAATTCGTAGATATAAAATGAGAACTCGTACTCTCAATCTCTATATATCAATATCTTAACTAGAAGCCTAAATCCCATCAAAAAAGCTCTCAAAAATATCAATGGAGACTCTGTACTGTCATACAATGTCCCTGGCTTGTCTGGCCTTTTTTATAGACCCAATGGACTGAATTTGGATAAAAAATTGAGTTTGGTCTACCATGAACTACCGGCATCTCTCTACATCGAACCGCTATGCACAGTGCGAATAAGCAAATAAGGGCTCATCGTTGTCAAAGAAATAGGATCAGCCTACTAGCACCACGTGTGGACCATGGGTGCATGGATTGTGTGCATGGACAGTGCTTGGGCCATGCACATTAGCATGTGCCTGGTTCGTGAGTCCACATATAGGCCTGCATGCACCTATGGGCCACTCCTCTAAGGGCTATTCTTTGTGGGTTTTCCATCTATGGGACTTGCACACCTATGGAGCTGAATTCGAGGTATCAAAACCCAACATGGACTTGCTGTGTCAAGGTAGCAAGCAAGTCCTGTTGGGTCGCCGGTGGTGGGGGTAGAGCAAAGGCTCCACCACTAGACTATGCAATTCGTCATGGCATGAAGAACCTCGAACAGGGTCGGTGCGACCAGTAGAGATGTCTTGCATTCGCATCATTGTTATGAGGCTCTAAGTTTCAGGATCTTCTTGTTCTTTGTCACGTCCCAAATTCAGCACCGGAATTGGCTACACAACTGGCCGCACAAATCCTAGAATACATTCTAAAGATCATGCAAGGCTTAGGTATACAAGAGTCACTTCATTTAAAATCACAGGAACTAAACCAGCATTACTTAATCAATTTAATAATAACTAAAAAAATCCATTTATTCAAGTCAAAACTATTAAACGATCCACTAAGTTATTACATGAGTATCAACAACATATCTAACCAAGCAAAACTAGCTATGCCATCTAAAAATTGATATTCAGACTCACGCCCAACCCAATCCTTGCTATGCATCATTTCATCACAAATCCAATCTACTACCAAGCTCGAATATCCGACACAACTCTGAGAAAGAAGAAAGTAGGGGTTGTAAGCTTTACAGCCAGTAAGGTCTCCAAACAGTCACACCAATGATAGTAATAATTTGAATATCGAATTCTTTCGAGCTCTTCAAAAAAATACTAATATTATGATGCAGTTAATTATTCTTAATTAATCTTACAAGAACATCATGATGATCCAAACTCTAGAAATACTTAATCTTAACATTATCCTCGAGCTTTCAGATTATTCCTACTTTTTGAAAACTTTCTTAATATAACAACAAGACATAACATTTTCATTTTGATCATCGTCATCTATCTACATTGTGAATTCCTTCAATTTCCTTCAAATGAACATTAGCGCCTCAATCTCAAATTAAAATATATAATTCTTCATCCACTGAAATTTATTCCTCTTGATTAATCCCACATGAAAATCATAATAGGTCCATTCTATTCTTAACCAAAAATTAGAAGAAGGTTTGAACATAGACACTTGCCATGGTCTTTAACATTCCTTCTTCTCTTAAGCTTCTCCATGAATTTACAGTTAGTTATTTATTTCAGGAAAACTTTAAGCCTCTTCAAATAATGAGATCATAATATCAAAACTAAAAAAATTGTGTCTAAGTACTCCAGATCCAAGCCCGATAAAAGAATCATCACGTGTCTTTTTTAAATTTGGAGATGTCCAACATTCTTTCCTAAGAGTCCTCCACACTAGAAGAGCCTGATGATGAAAATTGCATGGCAATGCCTATAGACTAGCCCGAAGATCAATAACTTCAAGCTTTCATTTATTACTTAAATCTTGTTACTGAAATTTAAATCAATACTTCCATCATAATACTTCTAAAGTTAGAGTTAACATTCTTAATTTATTTCAAGATAACTCAGACCACTATGCTCCACTGCGCACTCTGATAAGATTTACTAAACCATCTAGGTTCACTAAATTAATCCATCTAAAAATTTATCTTATTTTGGTTCCAGGGAGATCTCAAGTTATTAAAATAAAGATGTTGAGTCTCGTCATTGGGAGCAGCATTGTTAAGCTTCCTTGTCTTTGCATTGATATTTTTATTTGATTGACCTTGATATCCTCCTGGTCTAGATCTCTTCTTCAAAGCTTTTTCTCTCTCTGCCTGACCAACATCCAACCCCCTTTCTATTATCAGTGCCTTGTTGACGACCTCCTTATAAGTGGGTAGCTCGAAGGTAGTCACCTGTTGTTGAATCGGATCTCTAAGTCTATTTTCAAATTTTCTGATCCGGACCCCTTCATCAGCTATCAATGTTGGAGCATACCTTGACAGTTCTTCAAACTTTGCAGTATACTGAGCAACTGTCAAGCTACCTTACTCTAGGCGATCAAATTCTCGAAATTTTTGCATGCAAATACTCTGAGGAAAATACCTCTCATAGAAAACCTTCTGAAATCTGTCCAGGTAAAAGGTGCATCATTCGGTCCCTGCTTTCTAAGCTCCAACTCCCACCAAAAGGCTGCCTCATCTTGCAATAAGAAAGTAGCAAAAGTAACTTTTCCTTTACCGGGCACTGCAAGGCCTGGAATACTTTCTCAACAGCTTTCAACCAACCCTCTACTTCCATAGGGTCATATATTCCCTTGAATATTGGTGGCACATATTTCTTGAAATCTATCAAGATTATTTATTGTTCTTGTGGGACTCCAGCTTTGGCTGTCACTGCAAAATTTCTTGTTGCTACTGTTGCAATAGTTGCTGCATGAACTATTGCTGTTGCTGCATAAGTTGTTGTTGTTGCTATTGTGCTTCCATTAATCTCAGCGTATCAGTTCTTGTAGTGGCTTATTGTTGCACCAAAAATTGCATCAACTGAGGAAGACCAACTTGGTCCCCAGGCTGAACTCCAGGTCCTCCCGGAGTTCCCGTTTCTACAGTCCTAGTCTCTAGGGTGTTGTCCATGGGATTGGACATTAATTCCTGTAGATGCTCATCATTATCTAGTAGACTTCCAGCATCTTCTTGCTGCTCCCTAGGCTCCCAAGCATTGGATCCATCTACAAATCTTGTGGGCCTCCTAGCACGTCTATGCCCGCCACCACATGCCATGAAAATCCTATACCAGTCATTATTAGTATACAACTAACACTTAAATGATCAAAAATATATTACATTATCTACCCTCCTAAGAATCAACCTACACTCTTTCAATGAACTTATACCCTAAGATCCTGTAACCTGGCTCTGATACCACTCTGTCACGCCCCGAATCCAGCACCGAAATCAGCTACACGACCAGCCGTACAAATCCTAGAATACATTCTAGAGATCATATAAGGCCTAGGTATACAAGAGTCACTTCATTTAAAATCACAGCAACTAAACCAACATTACTTAATTAATTTAATAATAACTAAACCAACATTCCTTTCTCTCTCCTCTCTCCTCTTTCCTCTTGTTTTTTGCTTTCGTGACTTGGGCGGAAGTTAGTTGGGCTGGCCAACTTCGATCCAAAAAGTCCAAAAATCGGGTTTCACATTCTTAATGCTAATCCCTTACCTAGCGCATCAATCTGCTATCGTCAAATCGCCCTCCACTAAAATTCTGGTGGTACCGAGGGTTTTCCGACCTTTGTTAGAAAGAGGTGCTGCTCCCAGTGCCTTTTAGGCTAAAACCAACAAGAACAGTCTCTTAATTGGTGGTAGCTGGTAAGGGGCCCTCCGATGCTCAAGTTAGCTGAAGGATGAAATAGACTATAGCAGCCGGAGCCGAGAGCAATGGTGATGCTGAAAGAGCATGAGAGTGGTAATAAAAAACTCACCTCATCGTGATGCCCTCTTACCAATTTATAGATTACGTGGAATAACTGAATTTCATTTGAAGGGTGGCCTTTTCTAACATGTATAACAAAATTTGGGTAAGAGTTGGGATTTTGTCTCATGGAATCTTTATTGTTGACATATTTTTGTTAAGGTGGCGGCATTTGTTGAGATCTTGTCTTCCATAACCTTTTCCACCATGATCGCCACTGGAATAGCTGGCTGGCTTTTATCACTTACTCGAGCATCGTAGATTTCGAGTATTAGGATAGCATGCTTGTTATTGAGAGATAAGGTCTTGACATTGTATTCCAGTATACTCGACTAAGTCTATATTGATAGTTAGTTGGGTTCGAGTAATTACTCGATGAAAAGTTATGTCAGTCAGGCCTGGCTATTTGTAGCCTCTCAATGTAGGATATTGTAATTATTCGGTGAAGTTGTCGGCTTACTCATCTTCAACTCGATTGATGGCTTGGTGGATCGATAGTCAGTAGGCATCTCCTTCTTGGTCGATGGTCCAGTTCTTCTTAGTCGGTGGTTTAGTTGGTTTTTGAGACTAGGTAAGCAGTTGCCATAATATATATAAATACGGATATAAATTGGATAATTAAATTTTATAACTATAAAATCAAAGATAATATTATTAAGTGGAGAATAAATTAAATTAATGACATGTTAATATATATATATATATATATATATATATTTTAAAAATAAATATTATATATAATTAAATAAATTTATAAATAGAATTATATGATTCAAATATTTATCTAATTATATTTATATTTATAGTGGTGGTAACGCCGAGTCAAGTATAAACTGATCAGGTTTGATTAAAGTCCAGTTGAAAAAAATTCAATTCGAATATAATTTATTTAATAAATATATTAAAATTTAAAATCTAAATATGATCTATTTAATAATCAGGTCCAATATGAATTCAATTGATTGGTTCGATCATGTTTAGCTATCCCTGTATATTTATTATTTTTATTTATAAATATGAATATTAATCGGATGTTTATATTCTAATTCATATATTAATGACGATCGATAGATTGGGATAAGAAATGGAATCCAGTTGAATGTTATCCGTATAATCGTCACCCCCCGCTTCACCCCCCGCTTCCGGCTGTTAAAACCCTCGTCTTTGCTTTCCCATCGTTCGCTTTGAAGAAAAGAAATATTTTTCTCCCGTCGCCTCCTCCCCCCCTTTCCGCTTCCCCGAAACCGTTGGCTTTTTCCTTCCTCCCTGTTCTCTCCTCCTCAATTCTCCGGCTTGTCGTGGTCTGGGGTTTATCGATCGAAGGGATTTCTCAAGTAGAGGAGGGAGAGGGAACCATGGCGAACTCTCAAGAGAGGGTGGTCGCCGTGATCTTGGTCGGCGGACCCACAAAAGGTAGGCTTTCTTTGATCAGATGATATGATCTATAATACCACTCTCTTCTCTTTTTCGTTGATGGATCTTCTTAGTTTTCTTAAAGGTACTCGGTTCCGGCCGCTGTCGCTGAACGTTCCGAAGCCGCTCTTCTCTTTGGCCGGCCAGCCTATGATCCACCATCCGATATCCGCCTGTAAAAGAGTAATCTTTCTTTTATGATGTGTTTTTCCCCCTTTTTATTGGATCATCTTCTCATGCACACGTTCTTGATGTCTTGTAGATTCCAAACCTAGCTCAAATTTATCTGATCGGCTTCTACGAGGAGCGGGAGTTTGCTCTTTATGTGTCCACTATTTCTAATGACCTCAGAATTCCTGTTCGGTTGTTTGTTTCTTCTCTTTAGAGATTCTGGTAGATTTGAGAAGCTTAATTTTGTATGCATGTTTTTGATGCACTAATGCATGTACTACTTAGATATTGAAGGAGGACAAGCCACATGGCTCGGCAGGTGGTCTGTACAACTTCATGGACTATGTTATGGAAGACAATCCGGTAAGGCTTCTTTGGCACTTGAACATCCATATATGTTTATATTTAAGCTAGGCAAAGTGTTATTATTGTTAGGCTTGAGTTGTTTAATGGCAAATATTTTTTTGTTTTTTTGGGAAATTTATTGTTTGTTGTAACATAATTAATAGGATCTTCTGCCTTGTAATCTAAGTACTTTGGTTTCTGATCGTCCTTTCCTTTGTGTATGACAGTCTCACATATTTTTGCTGAATTGCGATGTTTGCTGCAGCTTTCCTCTGCCAGAAATGCTCGGTAAGTTCCCTCTATAGCTATTATGGTGTAATTAGGTTTCCTTGTACAGGTTCAGTTTCATCCGCACTAGTTGCATGTTAATTATGTCAACGTGGCATAGTGGTGTCATCATGATAACACCTTCCTGGTGATATTAATTTTGTCGTGATATGAGGATTTTACTTGGTTGTTGTCAAATTTTAGGGCATGAGTATAGGTACAGCTATCCTATCGGATGCACTAATCTGCTCATACTTATTGCTTAAAACCAAAGCTTGAGTACAAGACAAGTATCTGGGATATCACATACATGTAGGTCAATTATATATTTTGATCAAAATTTCAAAATTTTTTTTGGAGGTGTGAATCTTATGAAGAATGATGTGGCCAAGAAATGTCCATGTAGTGTTACTGTTGGAGGCACAGAGATGCTTAGGTGTTTAAGACAGACATGAATGTTATTGAATTCTCCAATTATCAGGTTAATGGTTACATTAATGCATCAGATTAGTTGCAGCCCATATTCAGATCGACTTATGCCTCTGAACTCTTTCAACTACTCAAGACAGAGCTCTGCAACTTCGTTTTCAATTATTGCACATATCATAGGCCCAGCTAATTAGTGTTCAAGGCATATAAGAAACTTTATTGGTGACATGGTTGTAGCATTCCCTATAGTAAGGGATTATCTGACAGTTATAAACCCCTGTCCAAATTAGGTTCCAACGACATGATGTATCAGACAATTATGTAGTTCTGGTACACTTCTTTATTAATTCCACTTAAGTTGATGTTTAACTTCATATTCCTCTTGATGAATGCAGAAGCCCATAGAAGATATAGTGGAATGGGAACTATTTTAGTAATCAAGGTGAAGGACTGGCTATAGCTACCTTATTCATTTTGTGTTTCTGTTGATATTTTTGTAAATGACATCTTATAATTTTTCAGTGTGCTTAGAATTTCCCCCCACTTTTATGTAGGTGTCTGCCGAATCAGCGAACCAGTTTGGTGAGTTGGTCGCTGATCCCATCACAAATGAAGTGTTGCACTACACGGAGAAACCAGAGACATTTGTAAGTAACAGTTGTTATCTCATTTTTATTTCTTTCTATGACTTGCATATGCAACCGAAACACCAATTTCATGTGATATGTACATCTTTAAAAATCCGCTTTTTGCTTACTCTGAATGACACTGCTCTGCTATGGAATGGCTCTATGTCGCAGGTAAGTGATCTGATAAACTGTGGTGTCTATGTATTTACACCAGATATTTTTACTGCCATCCAGGATGCCATCATGCAGCGGAATGACAGAGGTATTAACTTTATTTTAACGATGCATTATGCCAAATGTTGCTATATTCTGTCTCTATTTTCCTGGTTTGATATGCATCTGCAGAAAACTATTGCACCATATCCATAGTGATTATCTGCAACCTGGAACATTTGAGATTTTCTGCATTGTCTCATCCACCCTGTATGCTTGTCAATCTTTGCAATTATTGTTAAGATTCCTGAATTCCTGATTTCATTAAAAAAAAAAAAATCACAAAAGCCTTCTTTTAAAAGAAAAAGAAGGGGGGGGGGGGGTTTAACAGTGTGCTGTCTTTATTGGATAGAAATTGATGTGTGCAGCTACATGAAAGGGGAATTCAATGGAGAGGTTTAGTTACATGAATTTAGAATTGTTATGAAAATAACTTAAAGCTTGCAATTCTGTGAGATCAGGTTACTCTTGTAAGGAAAGTGAGCTTGATACTACAGGGCTGTGGGTTGGAATATTCAGTAAATCAACATTGTATCTCATAAGTGCAGAAAAGTTTTAGGAAATTGCTACAATTTCTTAAGAGTGTTCGATTTAGGGTTGCTCTGGAGATAAAGTAAAATTTCCCTTTGGAGAATGTTTGTGCAAAGTCTAACCTTCTGCAATTTCTTTATGGGGGAGTATCTGTCTAAAATTGTTATGAATTAAGTGGCTCTGTGATAACATATTTACCTGATCCATGAAAGAAATTAAGAGATCTAAGGAACCCAGATATTGTAGAATTGAAGCCTATTATTAACCTTATGTTCTCTCATTAGACACTTAATCAACGAGACATGAAATTTTGAAGATGAGAGCCAATATTTACTTTGAGGTGAAGTTTGTTTGTTCTCTTTCATGAAGGATGGTGCTGCACGAGTTTTGTATTCAGAAGCTGACATTGAGCAAAGTTGTATATTCTAATAAGGAATCAGAGCATATTATGCATTTATTGTTTAGTGTAAGCTAAATACTGTGGTGGGAAAAGATTGTGAAAAACTTTCACATTTGTAGCAGATGGTTGGACAATAAAGAAATGGGTATTATTTTGTTTTCTGAGACAGGATCACTTGACATTTTAGGGAAATGGAGTTAAAAGATGAAGAACCTATTGGTTAGTTAAAAATCTTGTGAGCTTAAATGAGAAGTGATTTTGGGAAGATACTGATTGTTGCTTTGCAATAATGACTTAGAATGGAGAGCAAGATCTATGCTCATATGGATAGCTATTTCAAGATATGATTCGGGGGAAGGAGTGCATATGCAAATGAGATATCCTATAATAGGAATGAATGGTGGGGAAGGAATGCCGTAACAATGACAAATAGTAGATAGAGGCAAGGTTGTATGAAGAACAAATGCTAGAAAGACAGGGCCGAAGATCTAATCAACACCTTCATCTCCTCCGAATTAGACTTAGCTGCTATCGATGATTAGCTATTTGATGTTATATATACACACACACAAATTATACATTATGTTCACAAATTAATTTGAAATTCAAGGAAACCATCCAAACCAAGCTACTTGCGAAGGCCTATTTTACTTAGATCTTTGTATTAATATCGCTAAGAGAATTGTTCTTTGAAAAATTATCATGTCCAATTCCTCCAGGTGATGGATCTATGAGAATGGCTTGTGGCAAGCCCTTTTTTATGAAAATGTGGGCAATGTATGGTCAGATATGCACATATTGGTCATCTCCAAGTTACATGCACATATCTGGAGGGCCAACAAGGCAAAATTTTGATCGCAAAAACATCATTTTCGGCGAGTGGGGAATAGGTATGTTGGCATCCAGTCTGATATTGGGCTGTTAAGCTAGTTTACAAAGGGGCATCGCAAGTATGGTCAAGCAAACAAATGGAACCAATGCGAAAGTGGTTACTAGGTCACCTCCATGTCATCCACAGCAAGACTCAACCACTTGATCTAAGGTACTGAGTCAACCAACATCCAATGCAGATGTGGGCGATTGTATTAAACCGACTAAGGTTGCCAAATGTAACATGAAACCTGGGAGCCACGCGGTAATAGGGGCACCTTTCGACTTGCTACATAGGTGTTGTGACCATGACTCACATGTCAACTGCTAGGGCTGTCTCCCATTGACATATGGTCAAGATTCCACACATGAACTTGATAGTAATACCTTAACCAGAAGGACCAGCTGCAAGTGTTCAAAATGGATTCATGAGTACTTCGGAATAGCAGGCCATGTGGTCTTCAGAGAAACCATGCACATGACAAAGCGAAGCAACCATTGTCTCAGCTATAGAGGTGACACTGCACTGTCTACAACCTTTGCCTTTAGCTACTGTGTGCCCTAGTGCAGTTTCACAACTCCAGATGCTGGCTCCCTTGCAAATAGCTACTATATTGCAGATAGTCCATGTGGAGCACTTCAAGCCAGGATTTTGGAACCGTCTCGAGCCACCGGTATCGGGATGTACCAAACCTTACCGGCCAAGAACCGATACAGTTTGGTCATGAAAAAAATGGTCCGGAATCCTGGATCGTCCAAAAGTTTGCATACCGGACCAGTACGGTATGGTACGCTACCATGCTGGTGAGCTTCGACCGGTTCAGTCCAGTTTGGGTCCGGGTCAGGTCAAACAATATAGCCATGGAAGAGGGAAGGATTTTTTTAGTTTCATGAAGCCCGGTATGGAGCCCAGTACGGTATCGTACTGGTCAGTGAATGGTACGGGCCCTGATACCAGTTTCTTGGATCTTTGCTTCAAACAATGAAGGCATTGCCCAATAGCAAGCTTGGTTGGGCTGTTGCCAAGAGATCCAAGGATTTGCAGGCATCGTTTCAACTCCTAGCATTGTGGCTCCACCACATTTGGCTGGGTGGTCAACATTTTGATGCAGGTCAGCCACCGAACATTGACTCTAAGGTACACCACCTGGTAGTTGACAAAGCGAAAGCAGTTTTGCATGCATGTTAGAGTTTATGTCTTTGTCTCTGTACAAGAGTTCAAGGTGATGGGCACATTAGTCTCCATGCAACCATAGCCTATTGCTGAGGGCAATCTGCCATGTTGGACATGTTTGTGGAGCAAGTCTCCACCCAACTACCACCATTGTGAATATCCTATCTTAGAATTGCCAAGGGGTGGAGAAGCCACTAGTCGGCGACGTGTTCCTTTTTGGAAATCTGTCTATGAGACGAGTGGGTGCTTTACTCCATACCTGCTTAGAGGTGCTCATGGTGCATCTATAGTGCTTTGGGCCTGGAGGATTCGTGCCAAATATCCTCATCCTTTGAGACACCATGCTCTTAGCAGTGGTTCACACTGTTGGTGGTTACTTTCAATGATGCATCTCTAGTGGGAACTTACAATGATGTTTGACCTTGATCTGTTGATAGCTTTTGTTGGTGACGTCCACTCCATCCTCTTGTTGCAGGATAAAAGGGGCAGCAAGCTATTTTGCTGCTCCGAAGTACAAAAGTTCCAACAGTTTGTGGATGCTGCAACTCTTAAAGTCTTGGACTTCACCAGTCTACCCTATACTTGGTGCAACAATGGAGTAGGCCCCAACGCATGTGAGAGGCTGGATAGGTCTTCACCAATAATGCTTGGCTTATCCAGTTCTGATTTTGTGGTTTGATACCTGCCCTGACTTTTATTCTAACCACTGCTTATACCATCTATCTCATATTCCCTGAGCAAGGTTCGCTAAAGCAACACTTTTGCACTTTGAGCGATTTTTTTGCTCTTAAGGCATGGTATAAAGCACTTGGTCTCGAGTCACCAATCTTGGGGTGATTGGGTCCTACCTAGACCCAGCCTCCATACAACCTTCTTCACTTGCTTCTGTCCCTTGGAGTCATATTGTGTCATGATTGGTATTGGATATCACATTTGTGACCATCAGGGCATTGTTTTGTGTGTGACATCCTTCTATATCCTGTTCTCTTTAGTATCCATGGCTAAGCTACTTGCAGTGTTGGGGGGCATCCAGCAAGGGGTTATTGGTCTATGGGCTAACTTATATGGCTCAAGGTGATTCGATGATTGTGGTTTGCTGGTTGCAGCCAGTTTCCACTCAACATCCTTCTCTTGTATGGGCACGTTCATAGTCTGCATGTTTTTCACACTTTCAAGAGGCCAATCACCACCCATTAGCTGGCTTCAATGGCTAGCATTGAGAGCAGGTCCTTTGTTTCACATCATCCTGACCCTCAGGCTCTTTTGGATCTGGTACATGCAGATTTTTCAGTTGTCTACCACCAAATGGTTAAATTCTAACATAAATGCTCTTCTTACAAAAGGAAAACCTATTATATTTTCGATCCTTTGGGAAAACTTGTGTTCATATATGAAGTGATGGGGATGATTTCCATAAAAAATTTGTCATTTGAGCTTGCTGCCAATAGGCTGACAGGTCTAATTGAGAAAATCTAGGAAATAAATCTGTTACTGTATGTTAAAGAATTCATGTACCAGTTCTACAGGACAGGAATATACTTTGCGGAGGAAGGACAAAGCATCTAGTCAGAGGCACTTAGGATAGTTCTCCTCTTGTCCCAATTAACTTTAACACTTGATAATTGATTTATGAGAACTAATGATTCTTAATGGTTGATCTATAATCTTAAAGATGAGTCTGATTCAAGAGGGGACCTAGCCAAACTACTTGACTACACCTTCACTCCTAAAGAAAAGGAATTTGTGACATAAGATGGTAATTTTGTTTGGTAGATAAGATGGTTAATGTCTAGGCTATCAGGAATAATTAGTTATGGATTATTTCTAGATGATTGTCAATTCAATATTTGCCAGAAGAGATGTGTTTGTTAGTTATTCGGTGCATTTTATTTTCTTTTAGAAATAGCAAACCAGGTAATCTATACAAATTTGTAGAGCTTTCAATTTTAAATGCATCACTAGTTTTCTTTCAAGTCAGTGCTACAATTCTACAACAACAGTGTATTAGTCCTTGGATTGATGCAGCATGCTAAAATACTGTTCCCCCCTTTTTTTTTTTTTTGTTCATTAGCAGTATGATATGCTTTGCCATGTATTAATGGCTCGTAACTTTCCATGGTGTATGGATTTTTCTTATTTTACACAAAGTCTAATGTGATCTTTCAGCTAATTTGCACCGTGAAACCTGCTCTGAATCTCTTCAATCAGCCACTAAGTATGTCCATAAACACTTCTCTTTAGTATTACATGACTTTATTAGATCTGAGCTTACATTAACATATGAAGGAGCCTGACCTGAAATGATTGGAAATTGCAGTTGCTATATTTACATGTTCTTTGATGATTATGTTTTGCTTAATTAATTGATTTCTAAGATTCTGCAGAATGCTGTCATTGGATAAATTTGTTCTGTAAAAGATCTCTCATTTAACAGAATTCATGACTTTGCCCATTATGCTTTATATTCTTTTCACAGGAAAAAGTATTATGGATTTGAGCAACTATAATGGGTGCAGTAGGGCTAGAACTGGGCCAGGCCATATCCCTTTCCGAGCTTGGCCTGAATTATTTTTCGGGCTTCGAGCCAAGCTTATGCTTGAGCTTTTTGGAGAAAGCCAGGCCTGAGCCCAACTCAAGCCTAGGCCTGGGCCCAATTGGGCCACCCCCACTTGGTCTTCTTCCCCTCCCAATCCTTCTTCAACTAAACCCTCACCTCCTTCCTCCTTCCACTCCAATTCCCCTTCAACACCTCCTCCTTCCTTCTCCCCCTCCAATGCCTCTCTAACACTGATTTCCTTCTCATGCTCAACCTTTACCCCTACTATGCCTTCGTGCAAAGCTGCGGCATCATCCTCCCACCATCTCTTGGGAGGTTGATCCCACTTCTCGGCGGAGATTGCTGCCATGATCAATGCTGTCCACTTCTCGATGGAGATTACCATCGCACTTTCATGCAAAGCTGCGGCATCATCCCCATTGAAACCCCTCCTACCATCGCTCGAGGAGATCGATCCAACTTCCTGATGGAGATTGCCACCGTTATCAATGCTGCCCACTTCCCGACGAAGATTGCCGTTGCCATTGCCATCAAGGTTTCAAATCTCGTAGGACGGGGATGTCTCAGTTTTTCAATGGAACAGGACACGCTGACATCTCGTCCCATCTCGACACTTGGATAGGAGATGTTCCAAGGTATCCCAATTGAAATGCTGGGATGCTGGTTGGACATCCTGTCCCAACACATAGAATGGTATCCCGTCCCGATTCCATCCGATCCTATCCCGATGTCCTGTGGGATGTCCTGCTGGGACTGGAATCCTTGATTGCCATCGCCATCATGATGGTTGGGGAGATCTTGACCTGTAGCGAGAGGTCAAGGCTAAGGGCATTGATATCAGTGGTGGTGGATTGGGAGTGGACGTCATCACAAAGGGCAGCCGTGGTGTGGGTGCAGCCATGTGCCATCAACCTCCTCCATGCTTGGGGAGGTCATGGACGGAATCATCGAAACAATCCAAAAGGAGGGAGATGGAGGGAGTTGAGGGTGGCCATGATTTTCCAAGTGACTTTTATGGTTCAATCGGGCTGCATTTGTTTGGGCTTGGGTTTGAATTCAGGTTTGGGATTGGCCTGAGTTTGGGCTCGGGCCAAGTTTGGTCCTTGGACCGAGCCAATGGTATACCTGAGCCTGGCCCGAAAGATAAGTAGGCTCTATAATTAGGTCTAAGTCTAGCTTGAATTGTTTCGGGCCTAGCCTGAAGCCCGACCCCAAGTTGGCTGGCCTAAGCCTAATTCCAGCCTTAGTTGCAGTTTCTATTTGGCGATCTCTGGTATAGGTGTATAAAAATTAATGGATTTCACATTTGCTTATTATGCATGCCAGATTTTTCAGATATGATGTTATGCAAAGAAAGAGCATGAGTAAAATATCTGTTTTAGGGGAAACATTTGCTGTCTAGATTGTGGATGAAAACCACTTCTGGTAATTGACATCATAGTTTGTTGCTTCAGGGGTTCTGTCAATGTTTACCTTTCATATATTAGTCTACCCAGCACTTTATAGGGAAGTGTATATGTTTACTCCATTTTGTTACTTAAACAATTTCCTCTTCATCTCTGCCCATGGGCAATTGCAACATCTCTGGACTTAATTTTTATAGATTGTGATAACTCCTAACACACATTTAATTAAAGTTAATCAGCTATCCACATGGCTAGATTTGATGATTGATGGTGTCATTGCAAAGAGAAAAATTGACTTCCTAAAAGGACCCAGTGATGGCATCATAAGTTGTAAGCCATGAGAGAATGTTAGTACTAAAAGGGCCATACTGGATCACAGACATGATGGTGTATGAATCTATCTTAACAAAAAACCACTGGACCAGTATTACTGAATCATGGATATAATTGCAGGACTACGACAATGTAACTGATGGAAAGTAAGGTCAAAATCATGGATGAGATGTTTGAATCTATTGGGTTCTATTGAATAAATTAGGCAGCTTTAAACTCTTGGTTGGTAGAGTACTGTCAACTAACTCTTTGTTGAACTCCACAGATGCAATCAAGTAGGAACAGTCCAATGTTAAATATGGAGGCTGAATTCAAACTGTTGACTGAATTCAAACAGCTGATGAATATCTTTGAGATCTAACTTATGTAGGTTAAATTGAGTTAAACACATAGCTTGAGTTGGGAACAATTTGGCATACTGATATATAAGAGAAGGGTGGTGATGGAATGTTTACATAATCAAATCCATCATCTGGATACCTGGTAACATGGTTGTATTGATATGAAGTTACTATCATAAAGTACATCTTATTATGATTTCCTTTCTAACTACTTTTAGCTCTTTTGGTCCATGCTATCAAAATTGCAACCTGTTTTTTGTAACTTGGCATTTATTCACACATACAAACACATCTATTAGTATTTGTTTTCATTTCTTAGCATGTACCATCAAATTTTGTGGAAATTGATCTAGAGTATGAAGGCAACTTTTAGAGTAGATTCCATGTTTCTGAGGAAGCTAAGTTCAGTATATTTTCCCCTAGACTGATACTGATATTTTTCTTTCAACAGGGGCCTTCTTCATGCAGATTTTGTTCGACTGGATCAAGATATCTTGTCTCCTCTTGCTGGGAAGAAAATGCTCTATACATATGAGACTATTGACTTCTGGGAACAGATCAAGACTCCAGGGTTGAAAACAACCTTCATGTTTTTTTTTGTCTTCCCTGTTGGTGGATCATTTGATAACCCATTCTGCTTTCTTTGTGTATTCAGGATGTCTTTGAAATGTTCTGCATTGTATCTCTCCCAATTTCGGCATACCTCACCACATCTTCTAGCAGGTGGCAGTGACACCAGGTGTGCAACTGTTGTTGGTGATGTTTATATTCATCCATCAGCCAAAGTACATGTGACTGCAAAGGTAGTTTTTCATCTTATACTTGCCTTTTATGCATGGCAACATAGCTTATCTCTGACCATTCCTGTGGATTTGTCAATAATTATATGTATGGGTATATTATATGTGATCCATTTTTAGAACATTGATGAATATTGACTTTGAGAAGTGCAGTGTACACGAGAGTTTTGTGTCTTTATGTTGTTTAAATTATACTTTTTTGGTGGAGTTATTTAAATTATACCTTTGTGCATTTATTCATGTATGCACATGTACACATGCATGCATTTATCAAACAGTAAGTAGCTTGCAAGAGGAATATTGGAGCAACCTGCATTTCAAGTTAGCTGAATTCACGTAAAAGTGAGAACTTGTTTAAAAGTTCTTTGAATGCACATTGTCAAGAATCATATTTTTCACATTCATACTTGTTGAGGTTTCATATATTATCAACTCATGTAAGGCAGTTTAACTGAACAGATTGGCCCTAATGTCTCAATTTCTGTGAATGCTCGTATAGGAGCTGGTGTAAGGCTCATCAGTTGCATCATTCTAGATGATGTTGAAATTAAGGTATGAAGTTTTTAGATCAGGTTGATATTTAACCGATTATCTCCGATGTTTTTATTTATTTATTTATTTACAGGAAAATGCAGTTGTCATAAATTCTATTGTTGGTTGGAAGTCGTCTATTGGGAGATGGGCACGTGTGCAGGCAAGTTTCTTTCTTTTACATGTTCTTTTGTTCTCTCTCTTAGTCCAAAGAAAAAATATATGGTGGTCCATATTTTGTTAGAATTTGGTTTTAGAGATGATATGCATTACCAAGATTGAGAGTCCATTTATAATCTGGAAAAAGCAAATCTGATACATACACACATACACATAATATATACATATATATATATATATATATATATATATATATATAGAGAGAGAGAGAGAGAGAGAGAGAGAGAGAGAGATTGACACTAGGATACACTTGAATATATCTCTACTCAGATCCGGTCAGTCCATGATTGGACAGTGGATGTCTAATATCAATGATCCGAGTTGTTTAATGTGCTTTACTTCTTTTAATCTTCTTACACACTAAAATAAATATGATTGGAGATCGTATGCATCAAGTGGTGAAAAATTGGACAGACTAAATAATAAAAATAATATATATTTTTTGATCACTTGATATATAGGCTAAATGTCTCCAAATCAGATACTGCCAAGTCTAGATTGGACAATGGGATAATCCGAGTTATTAGATGCGGTCTACTACCTCTTAACTACTTATACACCAAAAATCGCAGGATTTGGAGGCCTCTAGCCTACGTGCTCCAAAAATTATTGTTCAAAAAAACAAAAACATGCATCATTTCGTGTTATTTAAACTATCCGATTTGTTGACAATTTGATGCATATGCTATGGATCTTCAAATTAAACTGACCGGATCTGAGTGGAGATTGAGATCCACTCAATTGTAGTCAAGTCTCTCTCTCTCTCTCTCTCTCTATATATATATATTATATATATATATATATGTATTTGTATATATATATATATATGTATGTGTATATATATATATAGTATGTGTATATATATATATATATGTGTATATATAGTATATGTATGTGTATATAGTATATATATGTATATGTATATGTATATATATGTATATGTATATGTATGTATATGTATATATATGTATATATCATGTAGTATGTATATTATATGTATGCATGTGTATGTATGTGCATATGTACAGTGCTTTCATTCTATTCTAAGCTTAATAAAAATCAACTTTAGCTGAACAGCCATCCTTTTGTAGTTTGCTAAAATTATTAATTTTGATCTGGTTGTTGTTTCAAGTACTGGAAGATGCAGGTGACTTTGTCCCATTTAGTTGATATCTGTGTTAAGATTTAAATGAAGGAGCTGTATGGATGTCTGCCTGCCATACCCTTTTGGAATTACCCACATTATTTGTGAACTGACTGAAGAGAGGAGGTGAGGAGAGGGAGAAAGTGGGACTGAAAAGGTCCTCATCCTGCAAATTCAGGATCTTCAAGATAGAGGAAATCACCTGTGGAATGAAATCATGGAATTCAGTCTTATTATTCTCTCCCGCTTCTCCCTTTGTTCCTCAGCCAATTAGTACTGTAGTTGGAGATAGTACACATGTATGATGGTAGCCCGGCATACATGCAATCTTAAAATGAATTTATTTGCTTGCTCCTCGTGGAATTTGGAAAGTAAATCTAAGACCTTTTTCCGGTTATTCTAGCATTCTGATTTCTAAATAATTAGAACTCAGTATTAGTTTGTTCCCCTGTCTGACGGTTGGATTAATCTATCAGACATATTATCAGACAAAGTACAGGACATCTTGCTATATATCATATATTCATTTTTCTGTTTTTTTCCTTCTAAGATAAATGTTAATCTAAAGTCAGTGACCATCTTAGCTGTTTTGACTGTATCTCCTTAGCCAAAAAAGTTATTTGATAAATAACTAATTCAATATACAAGAGTAAGAGCACTGTGAATGCTAAAGGAACAAGGTCTTCTAAATTTCTTTATCTAGCTTCAAATCTACACCTCCCTTAATCTATCAATTACTGGTTGGTTTTAGGTAATTTATCGTATACCACTTTTTCATGACTGCATTTTGCCTTTTTCCTGGGAAAAGGATGGGAAATACCAATTAGTATTTCATTAAGCACATTTTTGATGACTGCATTTGGTTTCCTCAACATTAACCCAATAATTTTGTGATACATCATCTGGCTCTAACTTTGCCCATCTTCCCAGGGTAATGGGGATTACAATGCAAAACTTGGGATTACTATCCTTGGTACTTGCTAGCGTTTAACCTTTTCTCTGCAGATCTAATATTCTTAAGGATGTTCTGCATGGAAATTCTAATGCTTTTATTAATCTTCAGGAGAAGCTGTGGCAGTTGAAGATGAGATAGTGGTGATTAACAGCATCATCCTACCAAACAAAACCCTAAACATTAGTGTACAAGAAGAGATCATCCTATAACGAGTTGCTTTTTTATAGGAAAAAAGCTATCTATGTGGTGTGGTTCGATTTTGGATCCTTTGATTGCTTATAATTTTCTTATTTGATTTAGCTTAGAATTGTGATGTTGTTTAAACAGGTTCACATTTCCGAATCTGTTATCTGTTAAAGCTGTAACAGTTTTCTTCTAATGTTCTAAAAATTTTGAGGGGATGGTGTTGATTAGATATCTGCCATTGACATTTTGTTTACTTCTAGAGAGTTAGAACATAATTGTGGATATATGATGAGAATGAAAGACAAGTTTTATTTTTGAGGGATTAAGCATACTTAATCTGATGTAACAAAAAAGAAGTGTCTCAAGAAGTTTGAGACACTGCAAGACATTTATTTCACCATTTTTTTTTTTTTTTTTACAAAGTTATTGTCATGTACATGGTTTAAGCTTTCCAATATAGGTGTGCTTGCTGGTCACATGATCCATATTTCAGTATGAATTAATTTTGTGATAATGCAGAGTTGTACTTTGAGATGTGCATGGTTAGGGAAAAATACATCAGGTATGAGTGGGAGATGTTAGAAACATGGGTTTTCATCATAACTATCCATGATGGGTTTATTAAATAACTATGTACTATTTGCATCTCTCGGCTATTTGAGCTTGAGAGGGAAATTGTTTCTTGATCCATCCTCGTACAAGAGGGAAATTGTTTTTTGATCAACCATCAATATTTTTCGTGCAGGAAGTTATTTCTTAATCCATCGTGGCAGCAAAAACTAATTATCTCTTGGAGATATCTCATATAAAATATGATACGTTGTTTAACCGGAAACAAAGTTTTTCAATCAGTAAAGGAGTTCTTTTAGCTCTCAAATTTTCTAAAACATATTCACAAGCAAATGGATTTGGGTGGTGAAAAGATGTTTTTTCTATTTATGATTTACGTTCGATTGCGAGTTAATTTGATGGATGATTCAGTATATTTCTTGGATAACTTGTTTTAGAATTTAAATATTTAGAATTTATTTTATAATTAATTTTAATTATCAAAAAATTCTTTCAGCAATAATCGATCATGTCATCTTTAAAGTTCTTCGCGGCATTGAAAATCATACTTTTAAAAAATTGACATCCCACATGCTAGTTTTAGGATTGAAATGAATCCATTTCTCTCTTTCTATGCTTGCAAATCTTATGCTCAAGACTTAAGTATAGTAAACTTAGATGAATCGTGATACTTATTGTAGTACCCATTTCCTTTTCAACTTCATCCAAAACAGCACCTCTTGGTCTTCTAATGTTACTCACAGCTGCAGTTTTTTTTTTTTTCTCTATTCCTTGCTTCCCTTTGACTGTGTTCTTCATAGCTATCAATTCATCATATCATCAGTTAATAATTTAACATCTGTATAATAGCTGTCATCATTATTTTTCTCTTTACTGTCACTTCTTGGTATGTAATCTTCATCCTCACTAAGTTAGCTATCATCATTATCTTTCTTTTTCCCTTGCTTCTAACTTCTTCTCTTGCAAGGGATTCCTTTGCTTTATATTGCTCAAACTCGTATCAACCTTTTTTTTTTTTTCTCAGCTTGCTCTAGCACAACTTCCTCTGCCCCTTACTTGCTCTTGACCATATTCCTTTATTCTAATCATTTGCTTCTCAGTAATCTATTTTGTATGGCTTCGAGTCCTAGATCTTTTAATGACTGCTTCCTGGACTGCTTCATGCCGCACATAAATGTAAAAATATTCCAAACTTGACCATTTCTTTCAATTGTTTATCTTCATATATAAGCATAATTCCCAGATTTTTATTGAAAGCATAGATTCTACAAAACAACCTCAGAATTTCATCCACGCAAAGCTTTTCCACCATATCATGTAACTTGATAAAAGTCAATGTCTCTATGTTGCTAATATTAAAATAGGTTACACTCCCTCCAACATGTTCACTGCATCCTTCCTTGTTGACAAACTTGCCTCCATGATTCGCAACAATGGATAACATATCCATTTTGCATTGCATATTTTAAAAAATAGACTTAAATTAGCAAGGTCTAACAATGATTATGCAAATGAAAAATAAAGCTAGTTATGCATGACATCACAATGACACTATACATGTACAATGCATGGTTGCACTACGGCCTTGATATATCATGTAGTGTTATGGATATTTGGAACAACTTGCTCTCCCCTTTTCCTTATAAGAAAAACATAAACCCATAAATGTGCAGCATCTATAGTGAGTTTTTAATGTTCAAGTCTTTTATGCCATCCATTGCTTCTTTTTTTTTTTTGGCAAATCAAAGAGAGCACTGCATATACACACAGTGTCATTAGCTTTATTCAAAGAACTCTACATTAGAACTATACATTAGAGAATATACAAAGAAGTTCGCTTCAGCCCAACACAATGAGGGTGAAGCAAAAACAAAAATGTTCAGATAACAGGTGAAAAGAGAGATTTTTTTCTTGTATAAGAAAATAATCTGAGAACCAGAAAATGGAAGAGGAATAGAGCCGAGACTCAGAAGAGGTGTGTCATAAAGTAATACGCTTTCACTGTTACATTAGATAGCCTCTTCATCATAGTTATTTTCAAGTGTGCAAGGCATCAAACACAGATACGCCACCGGTTATAGCAATAGGGGAAATACGTTAGAGTACTATTTGGAGGCTCTGAAAAATTAGAAAAAAGCTGAATAAAAATAGAAGGAGACTCATGACATGTAGCATTTGTTAAGAAAAAGAGATCAGAAATGTATCTCAATCATCTCTTCATCATTGTCTCCTCTCACAAAATAAGCGGGATGGTACTTCCACCTAACCATTAAACCTATCTATGATTTTCATGCTTATCAGTCAATATTATAGAGCAAGCAGATCCCTACCCAAGTCTACTTCAGATCTTTAGGTTTTTGTACTAATAAAGCTTTCCACCGTGCTGTGACACTGAACCTCTCAACCTTTTGGAAAGAAATGCCTTGGCAGTATAGTTTTTATTGTAAAAAACAAAATATTTTTCTGTACCTGGAACAGTTGGGTTCGAAAAAGGGAAACATCTTGGGACTATCTCTGCCTAAAAAATAAACCTTTTTTTGGTAAACAAAAAAAGACACCACCTATGTTTGATGTTAAGGCAAAGCTTAGGTGTTTTTTTTCAATTATGTTAGAAATCTAACATGAAAGAATTAGGGATTGCAGGAGAAAAAAAAAACTGAAATTATAATATATTTATGAGTACAATACAAAGCAAAAAGAAGACATTACCTTCGTCATTGAATTGGACGGCCGCTCAGCGGTGCTCGTTGTCGATCAAAAATAGCAACCGCCTCACAATTGCTACCGGTGTTCAAATGCCCCGATCGTCGTATGGGATTTGGATCAAAATATGAATAAACTCTAATAAAAAAGCATTGATATTGAGAGAAAAGAGCTACGTCACTATCTTTTGACACGTAAGCAACTAGTCTCCAAGCCAACGATAGTCTGAGCCAGGATCCAAATAGGATGAATTGAAAAGTTTAGTAACATGATTGTTCCAAATAAAATTTAAATAAAATTTTTTAAAAAATTAAGATTTTTTTTTGATTGAAAAAAGAGGAGGAGTCAGATTCAGACGTGACCATCTCTACATGATTTTCAATCCCAGACAAAAAAATATTTGATATACGGTATATATTAATTTTTTTGTAACCATTTAAAATTTTTTAATAATAATAAGCCGGATATTAAACTGGGGCTGGTTTGGGCGCCAGCAAAGGTCACCCGCCTCCCGTTTCTCCCAGAAATAAAAGCGGTTTGTCGGACCACGCGACGATTTAACTCCGAACCCGTTCTCTGTCTCGTCTCGGAGCTGACCGCGAGGTTCGTTCGCTCTCTCTCTCTCGCCCACCGTTTTTCTCGAAAAAGAAATTGAAAACCCTTCTTGTCTCCCAATTCCCATCCCTTCTCCCCTTTCCTGCATTCCACCTCGCGAATCCGAAGGAACTCGACTCGACCCTACTCTCCCTCCCTTCGAAGAGCTCCTTTCCTTACTTCATTATCTCGGAACCCTAGCTCTCGCCATCTCCATCGAAACCGGAGCGGCTTTAAGGCCCGGCCCCAACCGGAGTTCCCCTGATTCTGGTAAGATTTTCTCGTATTTAATGTTTTATTCTGTTTTTGTTCCTCAGCAGGTGAGATTTTCTTGGTAATACCGTTTCCAAGGTTTAATTGGTTAAACTAAATGGTAAATTCTTTCATCAATTCCAATGTGCCGCTTTAAATTTCATTTTTAATGTTGCTGGTTCAAGTCCGTTTTTAATGTTTAGAGCAACGTGCTGAAGGGTTTCTGTTAATTTTTGATGAGAATTTGTAGCAATCTGTTGTTATTTCTTTTAGGACTCGTTTGGATCGTAGGAAGAAAGAATATTATTCCTGGAAAGTTACTTCCTAGGAATATGATTTTGACATGTTGACCATAAAAAAGTAACGTATTTTGGTAGCTTATGATTGGTTGAACATTCACTTTTGGAACTATATAAAAAAGTAACTTATTTTGGAAAAACTATATAAAATACCTATTATACCTTTAATAGATATAATATCAAATCTTTTTACTCTCAAAATTTATATAAATATGATAATATTATAGTATATCTTAATAATTTATTATATTAATATATATTAATAAAAAATATTGTATTAGTATTGTTGCAGCGATGCACCGGTGGGTGATGATGCATCAGTGGGTGATGACGGGGATGGCTTCCTGCCTAGCGGAAGGTAGGCTGGATGCCAGTGACAGGGATCATTCCCTCTAGGAACCTACAA
This sequence comes from Areca catechu, assembly GCA_021397845.1. Taxonomy (NCBI): domain Eukaryota; kingdom Viridiplantae; phylum Streptophyta; class Magnoliopsida; order Arecales; family Arecaceae; genus Areca; species Areca catechu. The sequence continues at coordinate 1,075,792 of JAHSVC010000041.1, forward strand.
AAGGAAGTCTGCTTACACTAGGGGTTCTGTAGCAGGGAACCCTCCGATGGTTAAGTTAGCCCATGAACAATAGAAAGAGGGTGAGAGTGAGGGCTTAGAATGTAGAACGTCAGGCCTTGAGGGTTCTCGCTTCTTCTTTATATGGAGGGAGTCTGCCATGTAGTTTTTCTGCCATGATTTAGATGATTAGAGTTGGTTGCTAGCAATGGGCTGTTAAAAGATGGTTGCAGGAGATTCCTTGCATGAATGAGTAAAGAATCTTTGCTCATCGCTATAGAGCTGCAAGTTGCAGGAGATAGTAGCTACAAGGGATAGTGAAACAAAAGGTAGTGGAGTAGGGGTTGTCACATGCGCCTCTGCTAGCACGGGCCATTTTAGCCTATGGTTGGCCTCCTGCTGAAGTCATGAAGTAGCCATGGGGGTCTTTCGACAATGTCTTGTTCATCTTCGAGGGTGTTGGTAAGGGCCCGATACGGGCATCAATCACATACTGACCACAAGGTCGGTAACCCATTGACGCCATCCTGATGTGTCGAGCATGCGTCTATAGTAATCATTTAGTGATCCTCAAGCTTTGTTTCTATCCTTGGTCCATGCTCAGTCGTTGATTGTTCTTGTTATGTTCGAGGCATGTTTGCCATGTTGTTCAAGGTCAGACAGGTATTTTTTCTACAACAAGTTTAAATATTAATATAATAATATATTAATATAAATATTAGTATAATATTAATATTATATTATATTATATTTATAAAGATAATATCAAAAGAATATTTTTGGAAAAAAAAGAGCATCATTTCCATCTTGTGGAAAGTCCCAAATGCATCTCCCCTGTGGATTTTTATTTTCCATAAAATGTGGAAAGTTTATTGATGAAAATCCTAAGCCACCTTTACGTGTTTACACTAGGTGTGCGCACAAATTCTGATTTGATTAGAATATTTTAATTTGTTAAGCAAATCTTGATTTGATTAGGATTTCTTTTATTTGCTGATTTGATTTTTCTTATTTATAGGATTCTATATTTATTTTGGATATTTTCTTATTTTGTTAAGGCATATTGCTTAATTTTGCTACTTTTCTAATGTGTGCTTGTAAGCATATAAATACAGGGTTGTAAGATATCATCGGATGGTTTTTTAGATTGATGAAGTTGAATTTAAAAATTCTTGCCTATCTTCTCCGATTTCTCATCCTTAATCTCTTCTCTTACCCCTTGTTTTGCCGTATGTTTTCTTCTTTCTTCTGTTCTAGTATGGCATCAATTGATATCAAAGCAAACTGTGATTCACAGTCATTGTTTGCATCACATCAACTTGTGTGTGATATCGGCTGCCTCCACCCTTAGCTATAACACAAAACCCTAGCTCTAAGCTTCTCTACAAGTCTCCCACCTGATTGAGACTCTTGAGGATGGAGGAAATAAAGGCCATCTAAGCTTCCCTATTTGGCTGCTCCAAGCCTCCCAAACTGAGGTAAAGTCCCCTAGCCATGGTCAAAGCTTCCCTATTTGGCTGCTCCAAGCCTCCCACCCAATTGAGACTCTTGAGGACAATAAAAGAGGAAAAAAATTGGGGAAAGGCCCTAATCACCATCAAAGCTTCCCTATTCGGTTGCTCCAAGCTTCCTTGGTTGAGTCTCCTAAGGATGAAAAAAACATAGGAAAAATTGGGGAAAATGAAGGAAAAATCAAGGAAAAAAGAAAAGTCCAAAATATTAAAAGGGTTTTTTAAGTCTCTCTCACACTCCTGAGAATTTTGCAACTTCATCAATTTCTTTCAAGTAAATACATCTTTTGAATCCTTAAAAACTCTGATACAAGGCACACTTTCTTCGTACTCGAAATTTATGACTAATTCTATATTAATTGGTAAACTAGTAAATTGCAAAGGGTCCAAGAGAAATTCTGTCCATTGTGCCTAGTGGAGAAAAGAATGAGGTGGAGCGCACCTTTTCACCGGATTGGGTCACATAGCAGTTTGACATCGCAATTAATAAGGAGGCCTATACCGGTTTTTAACATATAGGGATTTAATGTAGCTTGTTTTTTTCTGACGAAAATGCCCTTTCCCTCCAAGATGTTATTCAAAGCAATAGGATGTCATATGAGGCAATAGAATGCCTGCAGCGGGTGCATGCATTGTGGAGCTGGACCAGCAAATGCATGAGGCTGTGGCGATGTTGGGTGTGGGTGCGATGGTGGGGTTGCAATCGTGTAAGCACCACGAGTGCTGGCCCTCGCATGTGCATGGGTGTCAAGTGCACCGTCCATCAATACGGTGGAGCTTGGAGGGCACGAAGATGGTGGTGGCTGGAATGGCCGAGTCTGGATGCGATGGGGTACGTGGAGATGAAGGCAGCATATGACTTCCTGGAGGTTATATTTTTACTACAGGAATTATAGGATGTCAAGATTTTACTAAAATTATAATATTTGGTAATAAAATTATGACAACCCATGGTTTATGAATTTTTGGAGTTATAATTTGAATATAGGAACTACATGATATCATAATTTTACCAAAATTATGACACTCTATGATAAAATTATGACATCCTGTCATATATGACTTTTTAGAAGTCATAATTTTACTACAGGAACTACATGATGTCATTATTTTACTAAAATTATGACATCCTATAATAAAATTATGATATCCTGTGGTATATGACCTTTTGGAGGTTATAATTTTAGTATAGGTAAAATTATGACATCCTATAATAAAATTATGATATCCTGTGGTATATGACTTTTTGGAGGTTATAATTTTACTATAGGAACTGCATGATGTCATAATTTTATTATAGAAACAACAGGATGTCATAATTTTACTTTAAAAAGTACATGATATCATAATTTTACCAAAACTATGATATTCTGCAATAAAATTATGATGCCCTGTGATATATGACTTTCTAAATGTCAAAATGTTACTATAGAAACTACAAGATGCCATAATTTTGGTAAAATTATGCTATGCCGTGTTTCCCAGCTATTGCAACCCAAGAGAGGGATGAATTGGGTTCTTAAAATTTTAACAAGAATGTGCATTTAAAACAGAATTTAAATGGTGGCAAGAGAAGTGTTGTACAATTCAGAAGTAAGGAAAGACAGAAAGCTAAATAAAAATCAAAGCAGTGCAAATATACCAATTTATAGTGGTTTAGTGCTTCTCTGGCACCTATGTCCACTTCTTAAGCTCCTACTTAGGAATTCCAATCCACTAAACGTATACTAATGATTACACACTGGACCTTCTGACAAATCCTTAGCTCTCCAAGCTAGCTTTTCGTTTCCAGGCACAAGGAGGTCCTATACACTCCGTTTCAAGGTACAAATAAACCTATCCACAAGATTGGGTACACTCAAAACTTGTCCCAACAAGAATAAGAAGATTACAATGAAGAACAATCAATTCTTTTAATGAGGAAGATGAACAATAAAATTACTTTACAAAGATTGAAGAAGCCCTCAAGAGCACCCTTCAATAAGAGGAAGCAATGAAAGCTTTTGAAGTTGTGGTTGAACTTGAATTGAATGCTTCTTTCACTTGAATGCTTCAAAACTCTTTGAAAGAAGTTAATTCTTATTTCTTGTAGTGTTTTTGTTCCTTTTGTATGTCTTTATAGCTTTATTGAATGTTGGAGAAGGTTTACCAGCCATTAAGAGTCATTATTCGGAAGAAGTTTGGGACACATTCAATGCGTGAAAAACTAGCTGTTACAGGTTCCGCTCCTAGAGGTCGACCTTGACATCGTTTCTTTTTGGCCATGGTCGACCTTTTACCTTCTGTGTTCCTGCCTGGGTTCTTCCTGGAGATCATAATTTTACCATAGGATTATTTGGAGGTCATAATTTTTTATAGGCTACATATGTCATAATTTTATCTTAGAATATCATATTTTACTAATATTTTGGTGAATTATGATATTTTTGAGTTCCTTTAATAATTATGATCTTTAGGGAAGTCATATCACAGGATGTCTAATTTTTATTGCAAAATATCATGATTTTGGTAAAATTATGACATCCCGTGATTACTATAAATTATGATCTCCAAGAAGTCATATACCATAGGATGTCATAATTTTATTGTGGAACGCCATAATTTTTGTAAAATTATTATATTGTATAGTTCTTGTAATAATTATGGCCTCCAGAAAGTCATATATCATAGGATGTTACAATTTTATTGCAGGATATCATAATTTTGGGTAAAATTATAATTTCCTATAGTTTTTATAGTAAATTATAACTTTTAGAAAGTAATATATCATAGGATGTCATAATTTATTATAGTGACATTTTATAGTTCCTTTAGTAAAATTATGACATCCAAGAACCATGTATCACAGATGTCATAATTTTATTTCAAGATGTCATAATTTTGTTAAAATATGGCTCCTGTAGTTCTTATAGTTTAATTATGACATCCTGTACTTTGGTAGGATGTCACATATATATATATAGGATGTCCTATTTTTTTTAGGATTTATATTTTGATTTCTTGATGCCACCTAGATGGAGCCGTGTGCGGCCCTGCCACTGTGGTAGTTGAAACCATCTTCAACTCTGCATGCCCTGCTGCTGCCGTGTCCAGACTCGGCCATCCCCCGCCGTCGCCGTCGCTTTTGTGCCCAGCCATCTTCACTACTGCCATCGACAACACCGCCGCATTGATGGACACTGCATTCCATGGAGCTGGGCACTGCTATGCTAACTGCACTTGATGCCCTGTTGCCAACCACAACATCGTCATCGTGGCCACATGGGCCGCCGCATGTAGTGAGGTCATTCTCGCTACATGCAGGTGAGGTCATTCCCGTTGCTGCCCCATGGGCACCCCCCGAGCAGAGGCTGCATGTGGCTGGGCCATGCACCGCCTAGTTGATTGCACTTGATGCTCGTGCACTTGCAAGGGCCAGCACTCGTAGTTCTCACACAGATGTGACACCATTGTTGCACTGCACTAGGCGCCACCCACCGCGTCGCGCTTGCTACTTCAGCACCACAGCGCATGCGCCCTATTGCGGATATTCTATTGCTTCATATACATCCTCTATTGCTTTGTATGGCATCTTGGAGGGAAAGTGCATTTTCATCAGAAAAAATCAAGTTGCATTAAATCCCTGCGTGTTGGAAACGATGCATCCCCCCTATTAATTGCAATGTTGGACCGTTACGTGGCCCAATCCAGTGAAGTGTGCTCCACCTCACTTTTTTTTTCCACCAGGCACGCCAATTTTTCAAGGGTCCAAATCAAGGTTCCCGGTATCGGTACCGGGAGCCGTACCGATGGCCGCCAGTACCGGTACCGTTACCGTACTGTGTCGACACATGGTACGGCGGGGTGTACCGGTTTGAACCGTACGTCCAATTTTTTTTTTTTTTTGATTTTTTTTTGTTTTTTTATGAGTTTTGGGATTTTAAGATTTTTTTTTTTTATTTTTTAAGGGTTTATAGATTTAGGATTTAGTATTTAAGAGTCCTAAACGCTTGAAATTTAGAATTTAGATATGTTCGATTTCAAGATTTAGGATTAATAACTAGATTTGGGACTACTTTCAATTGAAAAAAGATATAAAATAATAATTAAACTAAGATTATCAGTAATTAAAGAAAGTGAAATGTAGCATAAACATATAATTACATACCAATTTTTAGAATCGGGTAGGGTGTCGATGTCCATAAATATAAGAATCATTTATGTACCTGTAGGCAGATCGGTATATTCCTCCAGTCAGGTAGCATGATACTCCTTTAAAGACATCCCAGGAGGTATGCGTGATGGATCATAACTCATCGCAGATCCCTCTTTGATGTCCCGACTCTGAAAGCTATCCAGAGACTGATGATATGGTAGTGCAGGGGCCCATCCAAATACCAGCTGCAATCAGATCCATAAGATGCTTCGGGCTGCATGGGATAATAACCACTGGAAGATGACGTCTCAGATGCACCATATGGATCATTGGACCAGAAGCTCCGGTTATTGCGGATAAGAGGATCTTGAATATGAGGATGATCCATATACATCCATGGATCCTACTCCATGTGCAAGAGCTGCAGCTGTATCGTGTCCTGAACGACCTCACGGAGCCCATCATCTATATGGAATCGTATCACCACGGGATCTATCAGTGGTAATCCATGATCTGTATCTTGCGTGGCATTGCTAAACCGCGACTTTCTAGTGAATCGAATATGAATAGGTGGCTGCGACTTCTGTCCTTCGGCCTCTCTCTGATCACTAGATCCTCCACTATCTGAAGCACCATCATCACTTTCTCTGGTATCTGAATCTGAGTGGACTGAGTGCTCCGATGGAGGTGCAATTGTCTTTCCTTTTCCTCTGTCTCCGGGTCTACCAAATGAGGGAAGGGACGATGTGCTGTATCTGTGAGTATACTTGTCCATTGTCCAGCATCCATCCCAGCCTCACTAGCTATAAAACTGGTTGGTCTAGGAGGCGATCATGGCTTATCAAGCTCTAGCTGCTGCTGCTGACTCATGACCCATTCAATCATTGGATCTTCATCCTCATCAACATATGAATTGCAGTGGAATCGGGATATTTCAATTCTACTTTTTCTTGAATATACTTTAGCCTCAATCTTAAATTATAGTGTACGTACTAAGATCGTTGAGGTATTTATGTTTCAAACGGTTCCTCTGCTTGGAGTGGATAAGGCCCAATATAGACCAGTTGCGTTCACATCCACTGGATGATACTGTCTGGGAGAGGATCTTAACTACAAGAATCTTCAGATTTTTAGCAGATCCACTAAAATATACCACCATTCAGCTACAAAAGTATTACATCATTTAGAATTTTAGATTTGGCAAAATAAAAAATTTAATCCTGATATAATATTATACTTACTTCTTAGTAATACCTATCAGGATTCATCTTTAATTTATTTCTGATTGCTACAGTGGATCCAAATAAATCTGTGCCATTCCTAAAAATTTCATCTGCCAGAAAAAGTTTTGTTAGTATATGCTACTTGTTGAAATTAATGCTCTTAAATTACTCAATAATTTTAACCTAACTTCTTCAAGGCACATAGCAGCGATATCTGGATCGATATGAGTACTGAAATCTCGGATTCAGATAGCAAGCTGCACATATATTTTAAGAATTAGTCAAGCGTACTTGTACAAATCTAATTGAATTTTATTTTTAGAGACTTCATAAATTACTACGTACCTGCTAGATGCAAATCCGAACTCATTTGATAAGTCCACCGTCCATCAATGATTCGGATTAATCAGATGCATGTGATGGATCTGCCTCCTGGATCTTTTTCTTTGCCCTTTGCATCATGAAACAGAAGCCTATTTGAGCATACCTCTTGGAATCCACGACGCGAAGTACCTTATATAGGGGCTTGATAGCCTTCACTATCTTTTCAGCCCGCTGCCAGAATGTCTGTCTCATCACTAAATTTTTCACATTGCTTTCCTCAGTATTTGCCCTGGTATTTCTGCTTTGCTGCCACTCCTGACTGACAAACATCTGACGCAGCTCTGCTTTCTTGCCAAGAAGATTATCAAGGATAATATAATTAGTAGCAAACTGTGTAACCCCTAGTCTCAATATTTCTTTCCCTGTAAGCTCCTCATCAATGATAAGACCTATGTATGGTTATATATAAATCTGGTGATAGACTGTGCTAGTTCAACAATCTTATGTAAAATCCGATTTTTTCAATATCCATCAACATGAGGTCTATAAATAAGCAGCACAAGGGATCTAGAAAATATGCGGTCGCCGCTCCATCAAGATCTACCCTGCAGCCCTATACCATGGTCCTTATCAATGATGACTTGCACGACATTATGCTCTCCTGCCTGATCAACCACCTCCTCCATCAATTTGAGGATATAGCTGGTGTCGTGCACTTGATCTGAATCATCAATAGACTTCTGAAAAAAATCTTTTCATCACAATAAATCAAGAAATTAATGATGCTCCGTCTAGTAGGACCAGTCTAACCATCATACATCACCGTCAACCCATACACGGGCCACTTGCTCTGATATGAGGATATACATCTTTCAAGCTCCTCCTTATTGCTGTCCAGAAGCTGACCATAGATATCCTCAGCAGCTTGTATAGATGAAAAAGCAGAGCGATAATATAGATTGTCTGCGCATGGGCTGGGATATAACTGAAATAAAACCAGGAGGAGATGGTCCGCCACATATCCTTCTTCTTATCCTTTTTCAGTATTGTGTCAATCCTCTGTTGCTTGGAATCTCTATTGGAAAAGGCATGTGGATCGACATTATGGATTGTGGCTCCCTCTGGAATGTCCTTGGAAGACTTCCTTTACTGTCAAATGCTTCTAACATGGATGCAATATGGCTGGTACCTCTCCTATCGGGCTTTCTGATTGAGGAGGTCCTCCTATTATGTCTCAGACTCTCCTGCAGCACTAGCAGAAGCAAATCCCGATCCTAACTCAAAAGCTGATGGCCTAAATCACTGTCTATGCCTGGCTGCCTCTTCCTGCTGTCTCTGCTCATACAAGCTCGCCTAAATAGCAGCCTCCATCTGTGTCCTTATCAGAAGGAATAGATGCTCCCTCTGACTTCCTGGAGTAATAAGAAGGTGGTTTTGCGGCTCTGCGGTCCACCTCTGCTTTTTTTATTGCTCTTTCTTTCCAGCTTTAAAATCAGCAAAGTGTTTTTTCATCAATTGATGGACCTCCTATGGACATGTCGGCATGCAGATACATCATGATAGCCGCCAGCCAAGTGCTGCTTCAACCTTGTTACCCCTCATCTTTGAATTCAGTATTGCACCATTTACACATCCAGTAATGCCGATTTGAGAGCATCTCTCCATGAAACCAATCAATGTCCCGCTTCGGATCCTTCTTCCTCCTTGATGGATCCATACCCGAATATTTAAATTACATATAAGGTCAATAATAATGTTTATTAATTAATACTTTATTAATCTAATTTTTAAAATTTATTTATTTTTTTATTTTTTATTTAAAAAATTTTAAAAATAAAAAATAAAAAAATAAAAAATTTAAATTTTAGATTAATGTAAGATTCTATCATACATGCTACATATATTTTTTTAAGATCCTATAATGCATTAAAAGTCAATTTTTCTTTAATTTAAGATTTAGAGTACTATTCATGAGACGCATCAAAACTTGAGTAAATCGACATGAAATTTATAGTGAGAGTAGCTTACGAGCCCTAAATTAATAATTTATAATTATAAATTTTTTTCTAATTATTTTTTAAAATTAATTTATTAATCTAAAATTAATTTTTAATTTAAAAAATTATATACTTAATAAAAAATCAAGATCTTAGTATTATTGTGTAGATCTATCCTACATCTACCATATACTCTAAAATTATAGCCAACAAATAAATTTTGACAGCATTTCTCCTTAATTTTCTGTTTTGCACGGATTTTAACAAAAAAAAAACGAGAAGAAAGAGGAAATACGGAAAAGGAAAGCTATACGTACCTTGATTCTACTTTCTCTTCGACTTCTGGATGTTTGATTCTGTTGAAATGGATTAAATTTTTTTTTTAAACGGTTCGTCGCAAAACAAACAACGAACAACAGAGGCTCATAAGAGCTCTCTGATGTTAACTTAAAGTTCTTAAGAGCTTTCTTGGAGACATCCCCCACCATGTCACATGGCTACAGTAGCCATGTGACAAAAACAAAAAAAAAAATCCCCACCCACCTGAAACGACTCGAACTGATCCGAATCGGGCTCGAACTGACCGAATCGAGCGGTTTGGCCTCATTTTGACCGATTCGGGTCCGGTATAAATTTTTTTTAAAATTTTTATGGGGTGGGAATCGATTTATATGGCCGAACCGTGTCAGCCGACCACTGGTCCGGTTCGGCACGGTTCGGAGAATCCTGGTCCAAATAAATCATTAAAGCTTATTTACCTTTCCTTTTATTCAAAATCTTGCTTGCTTGTATCTTATTCACTTAAGTTTTTAGAATTTCTTTATTATTTGCTTGCATAAAAAAAGATATATATATTTTTTTTTTTTCATATCACTTCACATAATTACAGTCATTAATTTCATGATTTTTGCAAGAACAACATAGTAGTTGGATGATCATTACTTATTGTAATTTGAGTCAAAACCCATCATTTATCATTTTATCCAAATGTCTAAAATTATAAATTGTTGCAATTGAAATTATCATGACCATTCGAGATCTCTCTGTTATCCTTGAAAATAAAATTGATATATTCCAAATATTCATTGACCATTTCGAGAAGAGATGACTAAATAGTTTTCTCAACTACAAGTTGCTCTAGACAAGCATCATTTTAAGGATAACTCTCTAGTTTTTTAGAATATTGAGCATGGTGGTAGCACGAGTAACAGGCATAACCCCATAGGGACTTTAGGTGCCGATCCATGCTTGCAACCTACTCCCATTCCTCTAATATTAGGACTCCTAACGTGAAGGAGGATAGAGCACCACATAATGGAAGGAGATTTGCCCTTGCTACAAATCCTCAAATTGTTTATCATAGAGGACTCCCACTTGAGTTAGGACATAGACGAGGATCCTTATCTAGAAGGTGACTTAGGAGTCTATCCCAAGTCTCAAAATTTTCATGCTAGGCACTATGATGGAAGTCATAAAGACCGCAAAGGCACTCCCCTCCTCGAAACCACCACAATCAGCAGGGATATTATCTTGATAATACAGGGGATATTACTAATAGGGTAAAGGTTGAGGCCCCTAGTTTTGATTGTAGACTAGATCTCAATACCTTCTTAGACTAGTTAGCAGACATAGAGGATTTCTTTGAGTGGTATGACATGATCGATAGTCAGCAAGCTCGTTTTGCCAAGATGAAGTTTGTTGGCTCTGCCAAGCAGTATTGGCATGGAGTGCAGACGAATCTAGTGTGTTTAGGATGAGATCTTATAGACTTGTAGGTTGAGATGAAAGAGAGATTATGAAAAGTATATTTCCACGTATTATAGGGCTCAACTAATGGAGCAAATGCTCATCCTTGGACAACTATCTTCTAGTATGTCTGAATATTTTTTAAGTTTGAGGAGCTGCTGACCAGGTGTGATATCGATGAGCAACCATAGATGTTGATCACATGATTTATCACTAAATTGAGTCTAGAAATTAAAAATGAGGTTAGTCTCTATTCACCTAATTCTTTTGAGGAGGCCTATTACAAGGTCTTAGAGATTGAGAGGTTTCACAAGATGTCACACTTAGAGGTGCACGACTTCTCAGCCATGGAATCATCGTATCTATAGTCACTATGAGTACTTTTTCTGGTCTTGTTGCTGTTTAGGGGAGTAATAGTCTTACTTATAGGATCTCAGTATTCAGGATAGAGAGGCTAGTGTTACCAAAAAACTTCATCATAATATCTCTAACCTTGATTGCCATAATTGTTTAGTAGGATCATATCGCAGCTTGGTATCCTCATCATATTCCTGACTTTAGTCATGAAACCGAAACCCTACCATTAAGGATGTTATCCAGGATTTTGAGGCTGATAGACATGTCTCTGAGTATGAAGGAGAAATTAGGAAGGACAAGGCATGATGATAAATATTGTGGGATCATGAGGTGTATTTTGTTCTACTCAATGAGCACCATGGAGGTGCACTTGCATTTTTCACACTTATGTGAAATGTTGGTAGCAATGTGCAAAGTCATCATTAATGAAAAGAGTGGTATGAATGTGTTTTCAAAGTTAGCTCTTTGAAGCTGAAGTTGCATCACATCTCCAGCCATTTAGAGTGCATGGGTTGACAAGACTTCCTTACCAACACCCGATAGCATGAAGAAAGGAGAGTTCAAATGGATTGACATTACACACACAACCTTTATGGAGATCAAGCAAAAGATGACTGAGGCAACCCGTTCTAAGATATCCTAACTTTTTAAACTTTTTGAGGTTGCCTGTGATGCATTGGAGTAGGGCATTGGAGCTGTTTTGAGTCAAGAAGAACAACTATTGCATATTTCAGCAAAAAGCTCATGAAGCTAAGTAGAGGTATTCCACCTATGATAGGGAGTTTACGTTGTTGTACAATCCCTGAGGCACTGAGGTACTATTTGTTATCCCAATATTTGTATTGTACTCCAACATCAGGTACTCAAGTTCCTGAAACTCAGAAAAAGTTGAGTGCCAAACATACTTATGGATCGAGTTTCCTTCAAGAGTACACATTTGTTCTTGACTATTGTTCAAGGATTGAGAACAAGCCAACTAATGTACTTAGTCAAGTGGTACGTCTCTTGCATACTATGAGTGCTAGGTGGTAGGTTTTGAGAGATTAAAGGATGAGTACATGTCCTAATTTTGGGCTTATATATCAGGAGATCATGAATCTTATCATCGTGGTCGTGTAGATTTTCTCATTATAGATGGTTACTTGTTTAGGAATTTTATGCTATGCATTCCTCACACTTCATTTAGAGATTTTATTATTTAGAAGTTGCATGTTAGCCTTGCTGTCATTTTGGGCATGATAAAACAGTTTGTAGCTGTGTTAGATGATCAATTTATTGGCCCTCTTTAAAGAAAGATGTTGCCGCCGTGGATTTTGTCCTAGTGTTCGCACTTGTCAGTTAGCTAAGACTAGGAAAAGAAACACCGTTTATACGCCCATGCTTGCTCCACACATACCTTGGCAAGGTCTTAGTATGGACTTTATTCTCGGATTGCCTAGCATTGTTAAAGGCCATGATTTCATTTTAGTTGTTGCGGGTAGTTTTCTAAGATAGCCCATTTCATACCTTGTGTGAAGACAACCACGCTTATACGTGGCTAAGTTTCTTCTTCCGTGAGTTTGTTCGATTGCATGGCTTGCCATCCCCCATAGTGTTTGATCGGGATGCCAAGTTTGTTAGCTATTTTTGGAAGACATTTTGGCAGTAATTTGGGACAACTCTGAAGTTTTCATTTACTTTTCATCCCTAGACTAATAGACAGATTGGGGTTGTTAACCGTAGTCCAGGGTATTTGCTTCAATGCCTTGTGGGAAAAATTCAGGACACTAGGACTTGTTACCTACTACTGAGTTTGCCTATAATAAACTATGTTAATAGATCCACTAGTAAGTCTCTTTTTCAGATTATCCATGGTTTAGACCCTCGCTAGCCCATTGACTGTGTGCCCTTATTCCATCATTTTCATCCTTCTAAATCCACAGTTCTGCTCATCATATTCGAGACCTTTATGCTAAAATCAGACATAAGATTATGAGGAGTATTAGACTTATAAACTTGCTGCTGATGTTCACCGTAGAAATTAAAATTTTAATGAGGGTGATTATGTAATGGTGCATGTGCATCCTGAGCGCTTCCTTTAACATTCTTTCATGAATTGCATGCTAGAGCCTCTGGACCTTTTCATATTATTCGTAAATTAGGATCTAATGCTTATTTGCATGATTTTCCTTTTGATATGACCATTAGTCCTGTTTTTAATGTGGAGGATTTGCCTCCTTATCGAGATACTTTTGAGCCTGCTAAATATCCGCAGGTATTCCTACAGATGGAGGTTGAGCTTCTTTTGCACCTTTCCTAATCTTCGACCCATTCATCATCAGCCCGAAAGCAAATTGAGTGTCATCGATGAGATTGTTGGTTGTCGATATATGGTGGATTCTAGTGCTACCTAATGCACTAAAAGAGATGTCCTATCTCTGATGTTACTTGGATTACTGGGGATGAGTTTGTTGTCTCAATCTTTATCTTTTGAGTCATACTAGTATGATGGCTCACCAGAGTCGAGTTCTTTTTAGCTGGGAAGAAATGATGAAAATCCTAAGCCACCTTTACGCATTTACACCAGGCGTGGGTGCAAATCCTGATTTAATTAGGATTTCTTTAATTTGCTTATTTGATTTGATTTGATTTTCCTTATTTAAGGATTCTATATTTATCTTGGATATTTCTTTCTTTTGTTAAGGCATGTTCTTAATTTTGCTACTTTCTCAATGTGAGGTTGTAAGCCTATAAATACAGGCTTGTCAAACACCATTGGATGGTTATTTTTTTGATTGATGAAGAATTAAATTTACAGAATTTCCTGCCTCTCTCTTCTAATTTCTTGTCCTTAATCTTTCTTTTACCCTTGTTCCGCTGTTTGTCTTCTTCTTCTTCTTTATGTTCTAGTTCAACATCATGTATTCTTATGAAAAAGGTTTTTTTTATTCTCTCTTTTTCTTAAAACTCTAACTAAATAATGGACTCTCCTCCTCCAATTCCTAGGAATCACCTTTTCCCACTCCAATTCCCGCAAACCAAACAAGTCCCTAATTTTAGTCCGGAAAGCTTTAAGCTTTTACTATCTTTTTACCATTTTGTTTAAGAATTAGGGTAAACATGCTGAACTGGTTTTGTTAATTTCTTTTAGTTTTTGGTGAGGAAAGCTTCCAACTTCCATCCTTCTCTCTCTCACTCTCTCTCTATCTTCCTGTTTCTTAGTACATTGTTGGGTTTTTTCTCTTTTAGGCTCTTGTTTTAAGATGTGGCTAGAATTCCAACAGAATTGCCTCTGCAAAAAAAGACCTTCTAATACAAGCAGTGGGATCACTGATAGGGCTGAAACAAATGGTTATTATCAGAAATACCAGACAAAACTGCACTTAGGGTCAAACTATATTGTGCTTTCTTCTGTAACTCTTCTATGAAACCCATAGTTGCTACCGTGTAAATTAGTATTGTCTGGTCTGTGTGGGATTGGATATTGAATCCCATAGTGACTTAGAATCCTATTGAGGCTTCTTGTCTGCTAAAGGGAGCTGTTGTCCTCTTTTTTCCTTCAGACCTTTTCACCAAGATCAATTCCTTTCCAAAAACATCTATTGTTAGCTGAAGAAATTTTAAAGATAATTTATAATTTAATATATTTACTCATAACACAGTTGACTGTGATTTTAAGACAATCAGTCCTTTTTTTTTTTTTGCTTATGTATGAGAATGTACACCTGCCCATTTGGAAAATATACCATTTGGGGTACGAATGGTAGTTTTTCTACTTAACAGACTTGGTTTTTTTTTTTTTTTTTTTTTTTTTTTTATAATTTAGCTTAGTCAAGAAATGAACATTGAAGAAACTAACTACAGACACCGAAACTGAACTGTTGAATACAGCATTTTTAAGCACAAATGTCGCCATGGAAAAAGTATAGCTTTTTAAGATTATTTGAACTATATAGAAGATGCCACTTCTGAGTCTATATTGATGCATTAGTTCATTTACTTTAATACACCTGAACATAATCTATTTGAGTTGTGCAGAGTTGTTTTGCCCCAACCAATTCATTCCTTAGTGACTTGCTAATGCATTCCTGAAATATGCTAGCTTACACATAATGGAAAATTGGAAACACTTTGTGGAACCTGAGAGTTGATTTTTCAAGAACCAAAGAGAGAAACCTCCCTTTCTTTCTCTTAATCTGTGTTATCCTTGGTGCTTGAGCATACATCATGGTATAGCCAATTTTCCTGACGCCTGTAGGATTTTCTAGTCCAAATCTTTTCTTGCATGGTCCATAGTCTTCTAGGTTTTTCATGATAAAGGTGAAGAAAGAATTCATTTTCATATGCCTTACAAATTTCAGAGGTGATTATGCATTTATGCTATTAGTGAATTACTCATGAAAACAATTTTCTTCATGAATCTTCATGCACTGAAAAGGGTGCTGTTATACTTTAGGAGTCAATTTTCTGGTTTAGAACTTGGCTTTCATTTGATTGGCAGGAAGGAAATCTGAATTTGCATGTATAAAAACCCAAATCAGTTTCATGTACCGGTAATTCTGTAATGTTCTAGTGTTTATAGCATTATATTGTGAAATATACTCGCTTGAAGGTTCAGGGGAAAAGAATCAAGTAAAGAGCAATTATCCTGAGATTCTAGAAAGAATGTACCTGTAGCCATGTGTCTGTGTTAATATAACTAGGCTTGGATGGATGTAGGTACAAAAGAAGTTGTTGACAGATCTAGGTGGCCAAAACTAGGTGGCCAAAAAGTTTTTGATATTGGAGGTTATGAACTTGAATAAAAATGACTGGTTAATGGGATTTGTAGCTTGAGCCTGTTTTATGCAATGAGAATTGCTAGAATAATAATGGATATGAGCCCAAAGAATTCAAGTTTCAGCAATATCAGTTGATAAAGATGTTGCTTCTGGTTCCAGTTATTCTTCTCAAGCAGCTGTTCTTTGATTATTGCTCAACTCATTCATAAATTAACATGTTTCCTGGCATTCATTTTGGTGTCCTATATTGAGCCAAGGAGACAACTATTCCTTTCATAGTTGTTCTGCTGCAACTGCCATTATGTTTTTGCATCCTTTTAATAACCATTACCTATTTTTTCCCTTCTTTTCTTCAGGATGTCATTATCTGTTGCCAGTCAAAATGTAGAGTTCAGTCATCATAACCATCAGAAGATTATCACTACCTTTGACAATTTATCTGCAAGCAGTGAGGATCATCAGAATATGGAAGTACAGATGATGAGGAAGAAGAGGATGTAGACTTCAATCCCTTTTTGAAAGGGGAAACCTTTTCAGAAGGATCATCTGGTTTGAGTTCAGACAATGAAGCTCTATTTAATAAGGTTGACAAAATCTTTGGAGCACAGATCCCCAGAATGCTAGCACATCATCCGGGGCAAATGTGGAGACACTCTGTTGTATAACAGATCCTGGAAATGAGGATGAGGAGATTGTGATGCAGACTAGACATGCATCAGAAGATGCTAATCGAAACCAGTCCATTTCAGAAAAACCAATCACAAGAGAATTAGATACTTTTGTTGAGCAGGGAGGATGTTGGACTTGTCCTGAAGGATGCATCAAGGAGCTGCGCTCTGGAGGTGGAAGTGATGCTGTTGATGACTTGACAAAGAAGGTTTGCTGGGCCAGAGTACAAGTTCTTTATATCCAAGAAATTTCCAGAAACCCATTTTAGAGATAAATGATGAGATGCTATCTGCAAACGCACAAGAGCCCACCATTCCCTTGCACATTGTACACTTGAGGAATTGGAGGCATTCCTTCAGGAAACCGATGATGATGATGACCTGCAAATGCTGATGATGAAGAAGAATACCGCAAGTTTCTTTCTGCTGTTCTTCTGGAAGGAGCTGATAACAGACACACAGGTCAGGAGGAAAACTCTGGATGAAGATGAGAGAATGATGCTGACTTTGAGATAGAAATTGAGGAGGCACTAGAAAGTGACGTTGAAGAAAGTACTGATAATAACAAGGGCTGAATGACAAGCAAGAAGGAGATGCTCATAGACCAGAACCCAGGCAGAAGAAACGTCTAAAGGATTCTACTGACAAGAAAAGTATTTTCTAGGGCAGGCAAAGATGCCATTGCGCCCTATATTGCCATTTGTCTCAATGCACAAGTAGCTCTTTTCCCATCCTTTGGGTGGCAGTTTTATTCTCCTAAAAGCTTTACTCATGGCACCCCATCATTTTCTGGAGCTGACTTACTCAACGGTTTTACAACTGAGCAAATAGGGCAGCTGTACTGTTTAATACATGAGCATGTTCAACTTCTTATCCAGATTTTCTCTGTTTGTGTTCTTGATCCATTGAGACAAGAAGGTGCAATTCAGGCCCAAAAGATGATTACAGAGATGGTTGATAAATATGAAGCAGCATTAGCATGTAGCAAAGTTCCTTATCCTGGCACTTGCTTTCAGCCTTCAAATCTTCATTCATCACTGCATGTTGATTTTCTTCAGATCCCTGAGTTCTCTAATTGGACACCTTTAATTGATAATCCAGTGCTATCAATTCTTGATGTTGCTCCACTTCGGTTAGCTAAGAGTTACATGACTGATGTTTCAGCAAGTAAGTGACCAAAACACTTTTGTACTTCTGCAATGCTTGTTCGTGACTTATACTTGTCATTTTAATATCTTATATAATTGACAATTGATTTTTCAGCTATCTTGAGGTATAGACAAATAATGTGCAAGATGCAACTGACAAAGATCACCTGAAAAGATTGCCACTTTTCCCACTGCCTATGTTTCCCTCTCATAGTGAAACAAATATGATTTTCTCGGGGAGCCGTTACCACATCTTCAAAGACAGCTTCACCACTTTTTTCGGGATCAAGAACAGCCTAAAAGGTCATTGGCTGCTACACTTGTAGAAAGTACCATGAAGCAATCAGTTGCTCTTGTTCCACGGGATATTGCTGGATTAGCACAGAGGTTTTATCCTCTGTTTAATTTAGCACTATTTCCTCATAAGCCTCCCATGCTGGCAGTTGCCAACCGTGTGCTTTTCACTGATGCAGAGGACGGGTGTGTTTGACTTAATTCTTCTTCTGATGTCATTTTTCAATGATTTTGATCTTGCTCTTGCCTTCTATTTCCTTTTCTGAAACTTTGTATATGTTTTATGCAGCTATCCATGTCACTTGTTTTTCATGTTTATGATAGGTTATGAAACTATTAGTAATTATTATTATAAGCTTAAAACTTAAAAGGGCAAGGTGGTCTTGGAAATGTTAGGAACTTAGGATGCTTATCTACACTCTAGCTGTTAACTAAGATATTTTAAGAAAGATGGTATGCTATGACCAAAAAGAACGAGGGAGTCACATGTGACTGTCTAAATAAGGAGATCAATGCAAATGGAGAAGGATGGGCTTCAAACTGTCTCACATGGTTTTTAACAATAAAGATCAAGCATAAATATTTTGCTGCCAAAGACTTGATGTTATGGATTTGTAGAGATGGTATATGCATTGGATAAGCAGAGAGAGTAGTGTGTGCGTGTTTGCTTTTGCTTTTTTTTTTATGTTGCCTTTATTCATTTTAATAATGATTTTTATGTAAGAAAGTAGTAGAGCATAGAACTGACCAAGAAGACATGCAGTAGCTTTTGCAAAGATCATGTGTTCATTTGTGTGTTGCAGGAGTGATGGGGAATCATGGCAAGAGATGGTAACAGTAAGCTTTCAAGAGTTTTGATGGGAATAGGCCCTAGTCATGAAATCATTGATCAGGCTTGTAGTATTCTAGGAAATTGTCGTTTTTCTTTTTTTTGGTTATTGTACCAATGCAAGGCTTTATGTTTTGTGGAGACCGACTAAAACTGAGCCACAGATTTGTTTCTGATCAATTGTGGCAGAACATGGCAAATTTTAGTACAATTTAGGTGATTTCTGCTAGTTTCATCAGGGCCTGAGCAAAATTAGCCTGGATGTCTATTTGATGTGGTGTTCACTACCAAATTGGCATCATTTCTTTATTTCCTTGAGTATGTAAGCAATGGTGTTAATTTTTGATTTTTTTTCTCTTTTTTTTTTTTGTGAGTAAAAAAGGACGGAGATGATAAACATAACCCCGATGAGCTAAGACATCTAAAAAGACCCTTCATACAATACTTTTTAGAGACTAGGGCAAACAACTAAATAGAAGTCACATTATTTAAATAGAAGTCACCATTATTTATGGTTATGACTTTTTCTTATACTAAATAAGATATAACATTCTATAACTACATGCATTTGGTTAAACAGTCACCTAGCTTTAAAATTTGATAAAGAAATGCTCAAATTTAATAGGATGAAAAGATTTATTACTAGTTATTAAAATTGCTGAATATAACAAAAGTTTGAACAGCTTAAGTTAATGAAATAAACAATATATTTGCTTTTGGTAGAAAATATGGTATAAAATACCAGTATATTTTATTAATTTTACTTTTATGCAATATTGAATTCTGCCTAAACTGTTAAAAGTATATAAACAAGAATCTACCCATCACAAAACATCCTAAACATCATGTAGCAATTTTTTATTTTTTCCTTGTGTATTAATTTTTTAATTCTTTTCTTTATGACCCAAACTTTGAAATTTGGAGTGAAATTGTCGAGACTGCTGTAACATAAAACTGGTACTCCGCAAGTCCAACCAAAGCCAAAACTGAAACTGAGTCTTCAGAGCTTCTACCAAGGAGTTCTTAAAGTTTAAGAGGACTAGAAAGTGCGTTGGACCTATAATTTGATGACACAGCAGCATAGCCAAAGTACTAAGAAAGAAGCCCACTAGTTACAGCATGTGTTGGATGCTGAACTAAGAAGAGAGGGACTTGGTCAGGCTTATTATCAAAAGTTTTGCATGGAGAGGGCTCAAGTGATAGCATCTACTTGGTAGCTAGAGGGAAGTTCCTTTGGGGAATTCCAACATTTGACTTGAAATGAGGAGCATAATGAGACCCTGCCCTAAACTCAGACAAAATAACATCCTGTTAGCCATTTGTTCTGGCCTGGTGCATGCCTTTTTCCTTGCCTCCTTAATTCTGTCCTTTGCCAGTTGTGATGGAAGCTTGCCTTGCTTGCTGTATGGAAAGTAGAAGCGAATTGATCCACTGGAAGATGTTTGGACAAGTTCTGCTTGTTGTTTGTTGTTTACAGGTGTTTCATTTGTGGAAAAGCAATAAAATGGGGGCTTGTAGCATCGGGGACCTATCATTCTTCTGGCATGATGTTTTAAGTATTGGGGATAGGTGATCCATTGCCTTTTACTAAGGTGACATGTTGTTCTACTATTTCTGGCTTGATGTCTGCCATCATGATGGTTTTTTAGAGAGAGTGTGTCAGATGGCCACTGGTTGGAGTCATGCCCCTTCTTCGGGTATATTACTGTGAAGGGTGCTGTAGCATGATGATGATTTGGTGCCAGAGGCTTTTATTCATGATTGTTTTAGATTTTTTGCTGATAAAAACGGGGATTAGCTTCTGTAATTGCCGAGTATGCAGTTACCCTGTTTCTAGCATTATGGAGTACTTTAATATGGGCGGTAAGAGAGCTGCTAAAGAGATTGGATCTTAAAAACACAATATGGTCAATGATGATGTTTCTTGGAATGTTAGAGGACGCGGAAAAAGATGTAGGAGTTGTTACAATTCTGATTTTGCTATTTTGCAGGAAAATAAGAGATAAGACTTACAACCTGCTGTAAGATTTGTAGGTGTTTCAGGTCACTAATTATGCAAATGTGTTGGTTTAGCTTATTGGGTGGTCATTGCTAATGGGTATTCGTGAGTTTGAGATATTGGGTCAGTCTACTTGGACCTGATCTATAACAGCCCATCTGAACGTGCTAAAATGCCAGAATTATTACAAGTGATGAGGCTAAGTGGTACCTGATTTGTTTGTCAATGTCTTAAGACTTTCTAAAATATTTTTAACTAATTTTTAGATTTTTTTTATAATGTAAACATTACTCACCCAGTAGGAGGCCTATAATACAGTAAGCTTGTTTTCATGATATTAATTTTCTAAACAAGAGGCCTAAATTTTAAATAGAAAGCAGTACAATATGCAACATTCTTTCCTTTTATCTGATAAGAAACAAAATAGTGCTTAAACCTTTGCTGAAAGGTCTATCTAGATGTGCAAACCTAGTTTATTTTTATGAAGGTTCAGGACATATAGATGCCATCTAATTTGCCTTGACAACTTTGAGATGACCCCTTTCTTCATTCCTACTCTTGCTTGCCTTTTATTTTTTTTTGGCTAAACTCCTCTTGCTTTGTTGGAGAAGTGTAACAAAAGATGGTCAGTAGATTAGTTGATTGAGAGTTTGTGCTGCACTGTTTAAGATTATCTTGGTGCAGAAAGTTAATCTCACTAAAATCTCATGGAGATTGTGTAATGATTGATTTGATTTTGAAAAATATTTTCAATTTAAAAATAGTTTTTGTTTTTTTTTTTAAAGTCTACTATTGATTTAGTGTAATATCAATTCATTCATAAAAATGTTGACAGTAGATGAGCAATATCACTTCATGGAGTGGTAACTTCCCAACCTGCAGTTCCATTGGCCCTTGAAAAAATTGCTAAGTCAAATGTTGTATGCAAGGCTAGAAAATTGTAGTGCAGTAATTGCTAAATACTACAGGCAGAAAACTATCCAGAATCTAATTCTCTCTTTGCACCCATGTTTAAACCTAACCCAAATTTTAAACCCAGGCTGACTCTCGAGGTCTTTTCAAACACCAGAGTCTGATTTATTCACTCATATAAAACTAAGGCTCAAATTATTTTTATGGAAAAACTAAGATGTGCTACATATAAAACTAAGGCTCAAATTATTTCTATGGAAAAATTTTTATAAACTTTTCATGTTATCTTGAACTAATCATTTGGTGAACTTCTAAATTAAGTGATCTGGTGCTATGAGATATATTGGCTCCAAGGAAATTTGTGGAAAAGGAAAAGGAAAACTAGAATTTTTCTGTGGAAAGAAAATATTTTTATAAATATGGTAATAATTAATAAGCTTTCCAAATCTGCCAACTTTATATTGAAACAAACAAATGATAAATTAGATTTTCCAAAAAACAAATGATCTTTTCTTGCAACCAAACATACCCTAAACTGAACTAGATTTTTTCCCTCCTCCAAACAAACGCTAAATGTTACATGGGAGTCTAATTTACCTGTAAGAATATTATTATAGTGGTGGATAAATATCACATGTAAATCTAAGTAGGGCAAGAATTGGATATGACTAAATTTCTTTTGATGAACTCTAAATCTTCCTCAATTAGGCTGACCTTGTTCTTTATTTCATAAAACCTTCTTCTAAATTCTAATCAACAAATTGTGATTTTATGGACTCTTAGATATTCAATATTTTAAGGCCTAGGCTCTCAATGTCACCTCAGAAAAGTTGCTGAATTGCTTGGAAAATTTGCACAATGTGGTATCCTGTAAGGTAATATAGCAATGCTGAAACAAGTTAATCGTTTAGAAACATGAAATCCTCCTGCACTTCATTACTTTCTCTTCTGGAATATTCCCTTCCATGCATATAATGCTATATTTCTGCATAATCTTGATGATAACTCTTTATTTAATTGAGTTGATAATTGGAATGTCATCTTTTAGTTTTTGTCTTTTTGATATCACATGCAGATTACTAGCAATGGGATTGATGGAGTACAATAATGACTGGGAGGCAATACAGCAACATTTTCTTCCTTGTAAAACCAAGCATCAGGTTATTATCGTTCCTAGGCTTGAATTTGACCAAAAAAGAAAAAAGGAGGAAATTTCATATAAATACTTGTACACTTTGGTTTAATTTTTGGGTCATTATGATCATAATAAGGTCATTATGATCATAATAATGGCCTTTGTATAGCAAATTTTGTTGAATTTGCTTTATCGTTTTCACTTATTAAGTTTTATCTTGACAATTTTATATTTTTATGTTTAACAGAACGTTACATTTTGGATTATTTATTAATTATCTTTCATTCTTTTCTACAATTGGTTTAGGAAGTGAATAAAATACTTATGAGACAATGATATTTAGAGAGCTGAATAATAAGATGATAACATGCATTATGGTGGGGACTATGGAAAGAATGAAATACTGAAGTTTTTAGAGATAAAATGTCCTGTTTGTGGGGATGCTGAGTTATAGCAATCATATCTAATGGTAAATTTTTAGCAAACTTTCTAGTTGTTAGGAGATAATAAAACTCCTCCCTTCTATGCATGGATAATGATTGATGAGAAGAATAGTTATTGTTCTTGTAGTATGAATCTATTGCTGATTCTATGATAGGTAAACTTGAAATATCCAAATATCTGTGTGATCACTAAGTTGCTGCTTACTCTTAATTTATCTTGTTCATATGGGGAGGTTGGTTCAAACTTTGTTAATTCCTGGGGTGGGTATGCTGCCTTGGGTGATTCTACAGTAAATTTGTTATCAGAGAGGGGTAACGAGAAGGGTCTTCACTGAAAGAAATGCATAGCCACAAGATGCCAATTTAAATAGCATTACATATAGGTTTTTCACATGCAGTTCTTATGTTTCTGACCTCTTCTTCTCTTGATGGGTTTAAAATTTACTTTAGGGGCCTAGTATAGCTTCTTTATCTCTTTTTTTTTTTAAAAAAATGTGTTGATATTGGATATATTTTACCTTTTATAGATTCTAACTGCATTATGTGAAGGCAGATAAATGCTTTTAGTTTACGGTCTTATGGAGTGTCTCAAGGGTTCAAGCTTTATCACTGATGCCCAAGAACAAATATAGTTTGAACTATTGGCAATTAATGACTCAAGAAAAGATCAAATTTTAGGTCTAAATTGGTGCAAACTTTGTGGCAAAGAGGAGACAATGAATCACCAATTGGGCAATGTAATTGCTTTTCTTAAGAGGCTAAGCGGCTTTCTCTAAGCTCTTTTCTGTATCACTTATTTAATTTCTCTCCTCTGACCTGGTAACATGATGAGATTGGGGTTATTTTCTTATTTTCTTTTTCTTCTTTTTTTAGTATTTTTGCAATTTGTTATGTCCAAGACCATTTCTTAACAGGCAGAATCATATGGATAGGCATATGCTTCATGGATTTCTTTTGTATAATAGAAATATTTATAGAAAGTTTTTTTTTAAAACTGATACAGGATATGGGGGTTAGATTCAAATGTCATTACTTTATTGAACACCAATGATTATTGAATGTTAGGCAATCCAAAGGATCAAACTATTATTGATGATAGCACAAGGAAATGTGACCAATTTGGTTGAATATCTTCAGGATGTCTATGTAAAGCTCTAAGTGACATTTTACCAGATGCAAATTTCGTATTTGTGTCCACAAACAGCATCATTGGAAAAATATTTACCAGAAATTACCTCCTATTAAAGAAGGAGCCAAAACCAAATATGTATGCTGCCAATTAAAGGCACGATATATGGCATCTGATGTCTGTTCCATCAGCCTATTTATGCATATGCCTCGTTTTATATAACTTTGCTTCTGAGTTCTGACCCTTAGGAGTTGAGATTTTTTTGAAAAAGAGTGAGCTGCCAGTTTTCAGACAATGTTTGAGAAACCTAAACTCTTATGTCAGTGTAAGTCTATATAGACAAAAATAATGAGCTCAATAGTCGTTGATTGATAACTGAAAACTTTGAGCTGTTAGCTTGATGAGTGAGACTACAAACACGTAGGTAGTCTGAGGAAAGCCTTGATCAGGAGTCTAGCAAGACATTCCACTCTTCTTCAAAACTGAGGCTTGGTCCTCTAAATTTTCACTTAGCTTGCAAGAGGGAAGGAGAAGAGAGAGGGACAAGCTCCAAGTTATCCATAATTCAATTCTTTGCAACTGGATTCTTTTTTTCTTTCTTTTGAATAGTTTGCCCACTGTTTAAGTACCATAAATTTATATATTTATTTTATTTTATATATATTATTTTTATTTTTCATATTGAACATTCTTTGGGATTAGGAATGAATTCTCTGGATATAATTAGAAAATGTGAACTTTTTTCGTTTATCATTTTGTTTTATGGTTGTTGCCCTACTTGTAATTGTCATATGTCATTGGGATAAGAATCCTTCTTTATAATATTATGCATCACTTGCTGAAATGATCTCTACCCTTTAACAACCATAACAGCAACCCAGACCATTCAAATACATGTTTTAATTGCAGGCCTGTTTACCATGTGTTGAAATGATTTCTACCCTTTAATAGCTGTAACAACAAGCCAGGCAATTCCAATGCATGTTGTAATTGCAGTCTTGTTTACCATGTTTTGAAATGATTTTCACCGTTTAACAACTGCTGCAACAACCCAGGCAATTTCAATACAAGTTGTACTTGCAGGCCAGTCCACTACTCGTTGCCAATCTTTTTTCCATTAAATCTTGTTTTTACATTGCTCTTCTGCCAATAGTACTTAGAGCTCTGGTTAGCTTAGAGAGAAGATTTGGATGAAGTTACACATAAGCGAATCTATCAGAAAGGTTTAAAATAATGAAATGCTTAGGAAACAAGTGTGGAATGAATTTGCAAATGGATTCCAAAGTGTGTTATAAGTTTCCTGCTAATTTCTGCAGGAAATAACATTTAGATGACATTGCCTACTTTTGGTGGAAATCAAAACATCGGTCACTTTGCTAACTTTTAGATATACATGAAATGCTGCTCTTGTAGAACGACAATTGTTCATTCAATAATCTAGGCCAACTATCTCTGGCAGTCCTAACTCAGGGGTTTTTAGGAGGAAGTGACCAAATAATATGTCACTTTCCAAATTAATATACTGAATATAAAGTAGTGATAGCATTATCAACTTTGCTAATGTTATGACATGGTTGGATGCTTGGAATAATTAGGATCCTTCTCTAATACTAATGAGTATAAGCTAATGCTATTGAGAAGATTTATTTCCATGGTTAGTTAATGGAGTTAGATCTCAAAAATTACATAATCTTCATAACGAGCATAGAACTCGGTTTTGGAAAATGTACATTTGAGTCCAACCTTTTAAACTCAAATCATGCCTTGTGCTACTTTTTGAGTGTTCTGTGGCACACATCCTTGGTAAAAAAATACTTTCCAAATGTGATAATGAAATTTCAGCATAAAGATTATGAATTTCATGCTTGTATTTGGAAAAAGTATTTGATTATGTTTGATTGACCTGCGCTCATCATTGCCAACTAAAATTAGCTTAAGCTGTTTGCAGGGATAGAAGTATGATCTTGCTATTAGTTTGCTTTATATGAACTGATACTTAAATGTGGCTCTTGCCTTGTGCATTAAACTATGTCATTTGCGATTGTAGAGTACTTGTGTGATTTGCTTTGTTCATAGAGCACTGACATAAATATAGCTGACTAAAGAGCTATTTTCAAGTGGAGTTTAGTCATGGTAGCTTACCTAATCAGGTCTTTTGACAATCAGTTGCCTTGAAATTAACATCCTGGGTGTTGTTGGGTTATGCAGATGTTGCACTTTATTGAATTGTTGGTGTTTATATATCTGAATATTTGCAGCTGTTAAGTGCTTTTTGGCTGAAGCCTGATAATTTTCTTTAATTATTATATATCCAACATAGGTGGTTAAGGGTCATCTCTTTTATTAGATTAATTGTATTTTTCTAGCTTTTTGCTGTTGTCTGATGTTTTAACATGTCTTTCCTGTGGTGTAGATTTTTGTGAGACAGAAAAATCGTAGTTCCTCTAAAGCACCTGAGAATCCAATCAAAGTAAGTATTTGAAAGCTTCTGACAAGTGAATCTATGCCACATATCTTTGTTTCTTCTTTAGTAATAAACCTTTTTTTCTTTGAACATTATTTTATCCTTTTCTCTTTTCACCGGTATTTGTATGGTGCAGCTGGTTCAGAAGTTAAATAATTGATAGATGAATTCTTTATGCATGTATTGTCATTATATCTTAATTTCCATTTTTGTTTATCTTTAAACATCTGTCTAGTCCTGTTCTCATGTCAGTTTGCTAGAGGTTTGTGACCAATGTATCTCCCCATAAAGCATTTAGTTCAGGATTTGCTTAATCTGCCTGCTAAATGGGCAGTATATTCAACTATTTGTGTTTGTCTTGTAAATGCTTAAGTGGTGCTGGACCAATATGATTGTATGTCCCTTTGATTTGGATTTCTCATTTAGAGATTTTATTTGTCACACCCCTGACTCGAG
The DNA here is from genome assembly GCA_021397845.1 of Areca catechu. Taxonomy (NCBI): domain Eukaryota; kingdom Viridiplantae; phylum Streptophyta; class Magnoliopsida; order Arecales; family Arecaceae; genus Areca; species Areca catechu. The sequence continues at coordinate 1,103,319 of JAHSVC010000041.1, forward strand.
ATTGCAAGCCAGAGGTCGCGACAATCACTATTGACTTACAGGGAACCCTCTCCACAATCATCAAGGCATCTTATTATGCTATTATAAAGCTACAGCAAAATAATGTGTCAACAAATTAAATCAACTTTAATATCTCATAAAATTCAACGATATTCAAAAGAACTTACATCATTTTTCAATGAAGTTTTTAATCTAAAATAAATGTATTAATGTTTTGCTTGTTATCACTCTCCCGTACATATTTCCGTGTCATCTTAGTTCTCAACATATGTAAAAATACTAAAATTTAGATAATGAGCTAGATAGCTCAGTGAACAATGAACACTTTAACTAGATTAACCAGATAGTAAATAAATAATCATTTATAGAAAGTAGGTATATAAAATTTATCAGTTTGAAATTAATTTTAATATGCAGCATTATCAAAACACTATTAATGCCAAATTTAGTTTCTTTTCAAAATTCAAGTTTCATTTATAAATTCAATTTCTTTCAAAAATATCAAGTTCGTCCTATCAACCATGAACTTTGATTATATTTTTTCTTGCGAGGTTCATAATATCGCATATCATGTTGCGGTAAGTTTATGTCATCTTGCAACATGCTATATATCATCTCGTAGCAAAGTTCTTAAGAACTACGAATGGTAGTATGTTGCATATTTGCTTGCGACAAACTTTTAGGACTAATCAAATACTAATGTATTAGCCCTTATTGGTTGGGTCCTTAACATAGATATGTTGAGAGTTCAAGTAGTCTCGAATCAAGATTCTTTTCACAAATCATATTTATATTTTGGTTCAATAAATATAAAGTCATGTGGTATCAAAGTCAATTGAGCGTGATTCATAATAAGACCAATACTTTCAATCATGCACCATCATAATGTTTTAAAATAAAATATATTCAATATTAAAATATCATTCTTCAAATTCATGCATCAATTACATAAATCATGTTTAAAAAGATTTTATTATTTGTTGATAAATCCAAAAAAAAGTAAAGCATTACTTACCTGATATGTACTCAGATAAATTCAAATAATTTCAAAAATTTCTTGTCAAATCTTCAAATAAACAAATCATATAATAGAACTATTGCTAGATATCTTGTTGAGACAATCACACCCCTATACAAAATTAAGTCCAATAATTAGGAATGGTATGAATAATTATGAAAGATATGATGAACGGGTAGTCGTATCCAACAGTCAGGGTTAGTTCGATCACCATAACTTCATCTGATCAAGATCAATCTAGGAGATAGGTAGTTCAACAAAGATCAAGGGTAATCAAATCATTAGTATATGACAAGAACCAAAGTGAAGGTCAATATGCCATTCAGCAGTCAAGGGTCAATTCTATCAAATAGCTTCATTTAATTAGGATCACTTAAAATACAAAGATTCGATAAAGACTAGATGTTATGATACTTGACAAAGACTTGGATGATGCGAATATACCATTGATCAACAAGATGATTCAAAGTTTGTCTACTGAATCAACTCGGATTTAAAGCAACAAGGTTGGGAACCCTTCACTAGGTCATACGTCAAGTAAGAGAGAATGTTAGAGAAGAGAAATTAACAGTCTGGAACTGGATTGATCCAGTGACACCGCTCGATATCTTGATCGGTCCAATCAAGGTAATTTGGTTAAATCATGATTGAAATATTATACAGATGACCTCGATGGAAATCATGGGTGATCAAATTTAGTAGTACCTGGTCTAGCTAGGATGGTGTTGGTATTTTGTCCGATGATCATGGGCCAGAACTCCTTCACCAGGGTCATTCAAACTCATTGCAACAATGTTCTTGAAAATTCAAAAAACCCTAGGGGAGAGAAACAATCTAGAGAGAAACTAGATTGAAAGATAGGAAGAGAGGAGAGGGGGAAGAGAAAATTTTCTTTGATTTTTTCTCTTTTTTTTGCTCTTTTCTTCTTCCCTTAGTGTTTTGAAAAAAAGGGGACGGCCCCTTCTCTCACAAAATAGTGGCACTTTTGGCCGGCAATTACCATGGCCAGCAGCGATTGAGGCCATAGCAACTCAACCAAGCTTCTGTGATCAGCAACCAACACAAAGATGGCCGAAAAAGAAAGGGAAAGATTGAAATAATCAAAGAAAATAGGGGAATAGTTAAACCAAGCAAGGCCTTTTTCTTGCCAACCAAAATCCGACTATAGCCAGTCAGAAAACATGATCCAACAGTTAAGGAAAGGGAGAGGAGGATCAATCAACAGGTTTTGGGTCTTACCTTGTTTTTCCGACAGTTCTTGGGCCACGATTCCGGCAAAAACTGTCAAGTGAAGAACTTGGCAAATCCTGGCAAACTCCCATCCAAAGTTGGCTCTTTCGGTATGGATTGAAGGGAGAAGTTGGGGTTTTGTAAATAGGATGGGAGGGGGTGTCGAGAATCCTTCTTGGTATTGAAATCTCCTAGCGAAATGGCAAGAAGGGAGTCTTATTTTTCTCCATCAATTTTTTTTTCTACTTTAAAATTCATGCAGGACCGTTTTGGCCCAATTTCTAGTTGTTGGGTTGGTCAAGCAGACTATGCCCAAGTCAATTGTGGGTTCGTTGGGTCGGGATATGACAATTTGTTTTAAGTTTTTGTTCCTTTTGGAGACTATTCTTTGCTTGAGTTGGTCAAAGGCAAGGTTGGGCGTACCGGGACCAAGACCTATATTGTTGCCAGGCAATACAATATGTACTATGTTGTGCCAATTCGCGGTGTATAGACAAGGGGAAGTTGGAGAGGGAAGGGGAGAGTGAGAAGGAAAGAGAGGAAAAGAAAGAGGGAGAGTGAGGGAGGGAGAGAGAGAAGCCAAGAAGAGGGAGATGGGGTTTTTGAGCCCCCTCTCATTGAGCTACTCTGTAACAGGGATGGAGGGAGAAGGAAAGAGAGGAAGAGAGAGAGTGAAGGTGGGAGAGGGAGAGTGAGGAAGGGGGAGAGAGGAGGGAGAGGGAGGAGGGAGAGAGAGAGGCCAAGAGAGGGGAGAGAGATTGAGCCCCCTTTCCTCCAGCAGCTATGTAATAGGGGAGAGCCCCTGTTTTCAAACAAAACAGAGGCTCAGATCCCTTTCTTTGAGTTATTTTAAGTGAAGTCGGCATCCCTCTCTTCTCTCTCTCCTCTAGGCCTCTCTCTCTCTCTCTCCTCACTCTCCCTCTCCCTCCTTCTCTTCCTCACTCTCACTCTCTTTTCTTCTCCTTCCCCCTCCCTCGCCAGTTTCTTAAACTAAGGGGGTGAAATTGTGTTGGTATGCCTTGAACCAAGCGGTTTGGGATTGTACCACATCCTTTTTTTGAGATAATTTTTTCTAGATTTTGGTCCTTATGTAATTTGTATACTTCAAGAGAGTGGATATAACCAGTTTGTTTTGTTCTTTTAACAGCATATCTCTAAGAATATGATTAAAAGCAAGGTTTTAAATCCCATGGGACAGGGTGTCCTTGTTTTGCTAAAATTAGGATGCACTGCCGTCCCACCCCATCCTGACAGTTGGGATAGAGGATGTCCCAAGACGTCCTGAGGGGATGCTGGCAAAACTTCCTGTCCTGATACATGGAAATGATGGGATGGTACCCAGTCTTGATGTCCCATGGGACGTCTCATTGGGACCTAAGTCCTTGATTAAAAATACTTGGTCTTGGGCCTTTTTGACAATTTCATTTTTATATCTTATCAATATCATAGTGGTTGCTTTTAGCATGCAAATGACATGGCCAGTGAAGGTATAAATGTGGGAAATATTGAGCATTCCCAAGATCATTGGATAATTGTAGGGCATTTTTGGTGTTGCTTCTGCTTCAGAAAAGGAGAAGCTAAAAGATAAGTTTTTTAGTTTCTCCTAAAAGCACTTCCTTGGCTTTTTCTTCTTGTAAAAGCACATTTTAATTATGTTATTGAGCACATTTTTTTAGGAAGTGCTTTTTCTTGCTTTAAAAATCAAAACAGTACTTTTTTTAAGCAATATCAAACATTGCCATAGCTTGTGTTGTTTAGATCCCAATGGATGACAGGTGGTAGAACAATTGTGTCTGAGTTGTTAGTGATTATGTCTTAATTACCAAAGACCATTTAGTTGCTCAATGTTTGTTGCCCACTATATTATAAAATTCTAACCTTTGGATTTAGTGGTCCCTTTTATGGTAGGTTGCGTTTGTTACATCACCTACATTTTCATTGAGTATACAAAACTCTGGTGGCTTAGCTTGCCCTTCATAGATTAAGAATCTGAAAGAAGCAAAATATGAAACTCTTTATGTCCTAGTTGAGCCTCTCAATTTAATCAATTTAAGTTTGCAAGATGCCTCTGTTTTGGCACCAAAGCTTACCTATTTTCCTCTATGTTCTTTCCCTGTCAACTGTTAAGGAAATCTTAAACAGCTACTTCTTGGCTTCTTGACATAGCCATTATGGACAGGTTTTGTTGGTAATTAACATTCTAGATTTCACAAAGAGCCTCCTCTCCTTGCCAAATTCACCTTGTCTTAAAGTTCTGTGCTGTTTCTAAGAGAATTGATATTGGGTTGAGGTCAGTCATTCAATGTTCTTAAAGTTTGACATCTGACCTATTAAAACCACATATTGATCCCATATAATTTGGGACAAGGCTTCCAGGCAACGTTTAAGGTTGTCATTATATAGTGGAAAAAATGTAGTTTCTTTTCTTCCCTTCATATAATTGAAATCACAGAGAATGTGTTCTTTGCATGGTGGCGGGAAGAATTATTCTGAAGTTACATGATGGCTAGCTTTAATACCATTTATTGGTTTTGACCTTGAAGGCAGGCCTCTCCAAAACTTGATGCTACTTTTTTGCTTTATATCATGACATTTAAGTTGCATTTGGATGTAATACAAAATTATGACATTTAGTTATTTTACATTTTCTAAAGTCAATGTTATGCGCTTTAGCACAAGGTGTTCAGTTGTATATTGAAAATTCATGAAATTACTGATATCATGAAATTGGGAATTTCTACTTTTCATAGAATTTTCCAGATTCTTGAACTTTCCTGTCTATTTTCTGATGTTTTTCAATTTATGGACTTTCTCGCCATGTTTATCTTAAAAAAATGAACTAGTTGAAAGTATAGAATCAGAAACTTGTAATCAGAAACCTCCAAAAATAGCATTTCTACATTTTCTTATCTGAACTTGATATATTATGTTTTTGGTTTTTATATATAGTTTTGTGTCTTGGTGTCTTGTTTCATATATTAACTTGATGCAGGCTGTACGACGCATGAAACCTCTCCATTAACTACAGATGAAAAAGCAAGGATCTGCGAGGTGACAATTTGATTGTCATGCCCCTTTAACTTTCGATAGCAAACCAGTTTTGCTGTTATATCTCATAATATTGCTTTTTGCTGACTAAACCAGGGGCTTAAACTCTTTAAACATGATTGGTTGTCAATTTGGAAATTTTTTGTTCCTCATAGAGATCCATCCTTGCTACCCCGGCAGTGGAGGATTGCTACTGGAACACAGAAGTCTTACAAGAAAAGTGAAGATGGTAGAGAAAAAAGGAGATTATATGAAGCGAAAAGAAGAAAAATCAAAGCTTCAATAATTGATGAGAAAGCTTCATTGGGATTGGAGGTTAGTTTATCAAAATTGATGATCAAAGAAATTGTGTATCCTTGAGCATTCCTTCACTATTTTTGTTGGTTTCATTGCCACCAGGTTGATAATGGAACAAACAGTGCAGATGACATGGACAATGAAGATGAAGCTTTTGTTCATGAAGCATTCTTGGCAGACTCAGTACATGGGAGCTCCAATCGTGCATCCAATGATATTTCTTTTCCAAACATTAACAAAAACAATGTGCAGCCTACTAATATGAAGCTGTATCTATCATTTGAAAATTCTGCTTCTGGTACAGATCAAAGTGGAGCTGTGCATGAACTTGTATCATCTTCAAAGCCCTCAGAGAGTATGCATCTTTTATCTCATTGGTCTGGTAGCAAATCCAGTGCATCTTATGCGATTTTTTCCAAGCATTTGTCTTCCATTTCAGAATCAAGGGCTCATAGACATCCTTTAGGTTCACTGCCTTACAAAAGCGTCGAAGAAAAGGTGTTCGGATTGTCAAGTTGGCACGGATTTGCCTCCTGTGAACCTTCCCTCATCTGTTCGTGTGATCTCTCAGTCAGCTTTCCAAAGTTGTCATGGTGGACCATCTTGTTCTGATACTGGTAATAATGAAAGAAAAAAGCTTGTTTCAAGGTTCCCACAAGCTGTGAAACAAGATGCTACTAGGAAGAATCCCAGTAAGCAGTTATGTCAGTCCTCAGATAATGGTCTCGAAGTTAGATATCGGCAAAATGGAGGGGCTTCTGGGAATCAGTTGGCTGAAGAAAATTCTTCTGAATCAGATCTCCAGATGCACCCTTTACTATTTCAGGCGCCTGAAGATCAATTTTCATCATATTATTCAATGAACTATTATAATACAAGCATTTACCATTTCTTCCCAGGGATGCAAGCTCAAGCCCATCCCAATTTCGGTAAGTCTGAAAATTTTATTAGGACAGCCAATCATGTTGATGTGACACCACATCCAAAAGGACCATCTTCAGATTTGTGTACCATTGACTTTCATCCACTCCTGCAAAGAACTGATGGTGTAAGTGGCAACTCTGCTAGTATCTCTTCCATTGATCCACTACCTGATGTTTTGGGAGCACAAGGCAATAGTGATGAATTTAATCCTCCTGAATGTATCTTGAGAAAACCCCTGGTTGATGATTTAGCAAATAATAGAGCATCTCCAGGTCATCAAAGAAAGGAAAATAACTTGCTCTGGATATTCACTTATGTTCTGTGACGGACAAGGAAAAGACTGGCAGAGGTGGAGTTACAAATGAGCATCAGCATTTTGAGTCAGATAGTCCTACTTTGGAGCAAAGAATGATGGAGAGTGGTACGCATGCTGATTTGTCAATCTGCCACCATAAAGATAATATCCTGATGTTTTAGTTTCTATGGATTCAATTATAAGTGAACAAGCATGCTCTAAGAAGGATGTAAATTCTATTACTGTACCATCTAGTACAGGTGGTGCATGTCAATGCACAGGAGATTTTCATGATGAGTCTTTTCCAGAGATTGTAATGGAACAGGAAGAATTAAGTGATTCTGAGGAAGAAAGTGAACATGTGGAGTTGAATGTGAGGAGATGGATGATTCAGAAGAAGACAAGTTGGACATCACACAACCTTCTGAAATTCAGAATAAGGTAACCCTTCTTGTTGTACCTATCTTCTATACCTATTTGCTAAGAATATTCTATAAATTTCATGCTTGATGCACAGAGTAAGATGGAATATTACCTTAGCCAATTTACAGTTGGATACTTGGTGCAAAAGAACTTGATAATAATTGATTGTTGTTCTATTTATGTTTTGATGGTATTTACATGTTGCTTCTCATGTTGAGATGTCAAAATGACTATTTAACTCATAAATAACACTATTGTTGATATTAATTTTTTTATAGGAGATGGAACAATTCTTATACTAATGATGTGTCGCATACCAAGATTAAAAAAATTGAGCACATGTTTTCTTTTCTCATGTATATTGGAGACACTAGAATGCCACTCTGGGATGCCTAAAGTTGGCCTTGTTTGTCGCTAGTGGTAGTAGATGCTCTCCGATGCCTAGGGGCATCCTGGAACTGATTCGTGATTTATAGGGCATGGGAGGGGACTGCCAAAGAAATTAGGAAGCTGGTGGTTGTTGCAGCACGGTGAGTTTGTTACAAGCTAATGTTTCTTTTTATTCAAAACAAATCAAGGATTTGATTGAGCTAGTTTACATCATCGTCTGCTGTATTGGCCTGTACTGCATGGTATGGGATACTATACTGTATTGTAGGATATTGAGACTCAATACATGCTGAGTGGTGGTATTTAGGCACATACTATACTGACACTAGATATGGGGTGTTGGGTATCAGTATGTGTCCAATACTGAGACTACAAACCTTAGTTCACATAATGCGGATTAAGCAGATTTTTGAAATATGTAATTATTGTGGTTGTATTTTCAACCCAAGGGACCAAACTGATGGATGGAAGAGGGTGGAGGGAGGCTGTTTTACAACTATAAGGCCAATGAGTTTTAAATTTCAAAATTTGGCTTTGGAAAGGGAATATATAATTGGGACAGGTTGCAGTCTTGATAGAGGCTTGTGGGAAGTTACTAAGGCTTCTGAAGGCAGGGTTCCTACCGGAATAAGGTTAGCATATTAGGTTAAAGAAGCAAGGTAGAGAAGGTTTATAATGCACCATGGATATAATAAGTGGCTTCTAAAATCCAAAACAGAAAAAAAAAAAAAAAAAAAAAAAAAAAAAAAAAAAGTTTATGTGGAAAGAAAGGGAAGAGAAATAGGGAGCTTAATCTCCTAAGGTTTGATATTGATCATTAAACTTCAAGGTCTCTCACAAACATCTCACTTCCAGGCATATGCTCTATCTCTCACGAACTCCTGAAACCATGTACCATTTGCTCTCTCTCTCTCTCTCTCTCTCTCTCTCCTCTCTCTCTCTCTCTCTCTCTCTCTTCCTTGAATCCCTTGCCTCCTGCAAATATCTTCAAACTTCACCCCATTCCCCTCCTGACCATCCCACTAGGCCCTGGTTCTCTTACTAGCAATCACATCCAAAACCCCCCATCCTCTCTCCATCCTCATATCCTGTCTTGGATGATTTAGTGAGAACTTAAGAGCACCTCTGACCCTCATCTGCATCCACCTCAATCGCGGCCTCCTAGCCCCCGGACCTCAGCCATCGGCAACTCCACTTCCTGCATCTCCAACCCCTCCTCTCTCTCTCTTTCTTGCCTTCTTACTTGTGTTATAGATCATGTTCACCTGAGATTAAACATCCAATCCAGTCCTCACCAAACATGTTCATGTTCCCCATCACCAACTCCTCACAATCCTCTCTGCTCCAGCATCATTGACTTTGCTGGATTTGATGTTGTCCACCTTGTTGGCAGCCTTGCTAGCTTAGCAAGGGCCCATGTCAGCTGCTTAGACCAGATTGCCCATCTATGGCCCTCTGTGGTCACTTCACTCCTAGTCATCCTCGACACAGTCTTCTGGTTCAGCTAGTGTGCCTTCAACCCAGGCTCCATCAACATCTACAAGTCATCCAAATTAGTTGGCTCCATCCATGACCAATGGATTGCCATTAGTCACACCATCTTCGCCACCACCCTAGTTGGCTGCACGGTGGCACTTGCCACCCCTCTTCAAGAAGCACCTCAGACAGGAACTAGAGCGTGATTGACATGTACAACAGCTTTCTTGGTGGCTTCACGGAGATCACTGCCTGCTGCTTCATCATTGACCCTTGGGCGACAAGCACCTGTGAGTTCATTGTTGCATGTGTAAGCTTCAACAAGCTTGTGGAGAAGGTGAAGTTCGACTACCCCCAAAGGTGTTGCAATCCCACTGTGAGTGCAGGCCCCAGGGATCATCCTCATGGTCCTCTTCGCATGTGAAAGGTATGTGAACGAGGTGTACTAGGGAAGGGATGGGCAGCTGTAAAGGTTGTTTATGGGAGTAGGGGGAGGTCGCCAAAATGCACATCATCTAGATCCTAGCTATCTTGGGACCAAATGGAGTATTGCTCTCCCACAACCCCATTTCCGTGGTTTAGGCTGCTCCCATTTCGCTTGCCGCTACAAAGAGAATCGCTTTTGCTTTTTTCTTTTCCCCCCCTGGCTCCTAAGATTTTTCAGTTCACCAGGTTGTCTCTTACCTACCTGTGGATTCAACAGCAGTTCGAAAGGGTTACCCTATTCAGCAATCTTCGGATCTATGCTTATTTTCAATTGTCCGAAGCATTTCATCACTTGCTACACCCATCTCTTTTGGCTTGAAGATCTCAATGAAGGATGAGATGGTTGGGATGGATCTCACGTCTTCATGCTCACCAATGCTGGTTCTATCTAGGACTTGGATAGGGATGTGCTGCTAGTTTGTTGAGTTTGGCAGCAGTAGAGAAGTCACTAGGTGCTGGTGGGATAGAGGGAGAGCGACGGAGACAGTAGGCAGGCTTACCAATAGAGAATGATAGTTGCAATGAGGGCAAAGTCAAGAATGATGGCAATGGCGAGGAAAAGGTCGACAGTGGTGAGCTGGAGACAATAAAAAGGCTAGTAAGCAAATCAGGGTTCTTGAGCATGGAGAAGAGGGAAGAGATTAGGAGTTAGAAGAGGAGAGGGAGAAAACTAGGGTTCGGTCCCAAGCTTTCCCAACTCTTTTCTCATAAGGGCATTTTTGAACTTTTCCTAATTTTGGTTAGTCTCAATAGCCAAGCTTTGGTCAAAGTGAAACTAGTGGAATGACTGGTCTGCAATTGCAGAGTTCATAAGTATTTATTTATAAATATGAAAAGACAGAGATGACTATATTATGGGACACAATGGACATCGGAGCCCAGATTGTAGGCACACTGTATTTTATTTTCTTGGAAGCTTCCATGGCCCCTCTTTGGCCCTCTGGATTGTTGATGAATGATCTTTCAGATGGTATACTGCTCACAGAATACTGAATTTTGATGATAGTGGACTTATTGGAAATGTCTTAGACATTGACAAATACCAAATGGTCCTTAGTGAAATTCCATTGTTTTTTGTTCAAAAAGTGGCCAAAGCTGTAGCTACGATTTAGCAACTATATTCTTCCAGAATTTGAATTTTAGTCATATTAAGAGTCCTTAAAAGACAGCTTAGATGGCCAAGATTTTTTAAATTAGATTCAAAGGCTATGATTGCTTCTGGCAGAAATTTTATCGTGCTTTTATATATGGTATGGATATAGTGATCTATATAATCTAAATGTATTGAGCTCTAGTCGGTTGCATGATCAATGATACCTTTTTTAAAAATAGAATTTGGGATCATTTGCCAGCTAGGCCCTCTAGAAGAAAGTTAGAGCAACATTGTATGAGAACATATCATTCATCTTTGGGACAAGGGGTAGAACGACCTCTCGATCTACCTACTGCAACCCAGGATGGGCATCGTCGTCTAGGTCTTCCTTGTTGCTTTAATCTCCTCTACTCCTGGGACATTGTCTCGGCCAAGAGCTATAGTTGCTGTTTCCATTTGATTGTTCTTTCTTGTTGTTGATACTGGCAAGGCCCAGCCAGATGATGGTATGCTTGTTGGTAGTGAGAGGACTCTTGGTACCTGCCAAAAAAACAGCTCTGGTGAAAAAAAAAATCATCCATCAATCTTAAGATTAAGGCAGTGTTTGGTGTTACAGACGGAGTGATGGATGTAAGTGGTAATTTATACAGTTATGGAAAGGTTAAAATGACCTAGAAGGGCTATTAGTGGCAAACTTGCCAAAACCAATGCATCCTGGGACGTGGAATAATGTCACAAAGCATGTGCATTGTTGCATCATTTATCATTGATCTAAAAGTTTGTGATGAATCCAGCCAATGAACAAAATTCATGTTGGCATCCTTAGTAATCTAGGCTCATGTTAGGAGTTTCACGTAAGCTTCAAAAACATGTTGAAATATTTATGATTTAGATGGAGTTTTTTCTTTAAAAAGATTTAGATCGAATTGATTTTAATCTAGTTTCCATTAAAATTAAATTATGGGCCAAAATAAGGATATATGAGTTATAAATGCTAATTAATTATCATTTTTTAATTCCTATATATGTTGAGAATCATTTGATTGAACTTAGATTTTGAGTTTCAATAAGATTCTGAACCATTTTAGTGTTAAGTTTCAAAATGATTTAAATGGAATCAATTTTTAACATGAGTTTGCTATCAAAAACTAGGTCTTGTATGCAGGTCTTGTATGCATTGATAGTGTCTTGCTAAATTGTGATCAAACAACAAAGTTATATATGACATTGTAAGCATGACTAATGTTTTTCTCATATTTATTTTTTTCTCAAATTCTAATTGTTATTTTGTTTTTTTGCTACATTTTCAATTGGCATTGCCAAAACTAGAGCCAAAACTATGAAAATTAAAAGTTGTCTATGGTAGCTGAAACAAGTTTTTGAATTTTGTTGGGGATTGGATTCAACTTTTGTTAGAAATGTAGGAAAGCACTGTATATTTTCAATGAAAAGAATTATAGAAATTTGACACATGGTTCCAAGCTATCATAAATATTATGAGAAAGGGATTTTTTTTTTTTAAATACATCTTAACTCCCTAAACCTATTGGGCAAATGAGTTCAACAACTAGTTAGCATCATAAAGATTAAGAGAGACGGAATTGCTATGTGAAGACGGAATTGCTATGTGAAGTTGCTTCTTGAAGTTCATCAATGATGTCATTTGCAAGAATAAAATAGAATCAAAATGGAAATTAAAATGGAATGGGAATAAAAGTTAGGAATATGAATCACCATTCCTATTTTGTTGTTCATTTGTTTAGGCACAAAATGAAGGATTGCACTAGAAATAAAAAATAACTCCATTCCAATATTTAATTTAATTAATTGTATTTTTAAATGTAATTGATTTAAAAAAGAAGATCCATGACTAAGGAATAGAATTGAATTTTAGAATAACAATTGCTACAATTGTTTTGGAGGCCTTCATTATAATATATATACACATAAGCAACTTCTAGCATTGGTCATTATAATATTATAGCCATATTTTGTCTTTGTTAATTTATCTTTAATAATATAAATTTTAAAATTCTAATGTTAATTAAATCATTTGTTTCTGTTTCTACAATAAATGCTACTAATTGATTTATGCCAAATATGCCCTTTATTTTATACCAAATTGAAAACTGAACCAGGAAAACCAGGCTCAAGTTGGGATTTTTATTCTGAAAGCATGACTCAGCTTAAATTTTAGGAAGCTCAAATAATTTCGGTTGGTGTAGGATGAAGACTTTTTGAAAAAAGATAGGGGCAGGTTTGGGCCTAGCCTGGTCTGAAAAAAATACCTAAGTTAGGTTTGGTTGGCTATACTAGGCTCAAGCTCAAGATAATTATGGGCTAGATTATTCAAGCATAGGCTTAACCTAGCTTGGCTAAAGCCATTGACAATACTACTGCATTTTTTAAATCTTTGCAAGAAAACATCAAAAGGAAAGGAAAAAAATGATAAGAAAAAGACATCATAGTAGTTGAAATTCACATGGACCTATCCTCTTGGTGGATTTGATGGTCATTGTACAGGAGGTTTGTCCAAGACAGCCAAAAGGCTCACAACCACGTACCCCAATGTGAGAACACAGATAACTAACATGGTTTTTTTTTAGGTGTGTGTGTGTGTGTTGGAGGGGGGGTGTGTTGAGGGTTGAGGAATATTTCATGTATATGTGCTTATGCAAGCAATAATTGCTTATGCATCAAGGGATGGGAGGCTTGCACATAAAGGGATATGAGGGTGGTTCATGATGTGATGTTTTCCCTCTACATGTGCACATGCCTCTTAAAGGTTTCAAAGTGGAAGGTTTCAAAAATTTTGTGTTATCTATATTATGAAAAAGGAATTTCCCCTTGAATAAAGGGTCAAGCTAGGGTGAGCTCTTGGGATACACATGCATGAATATTTAGATAGGATCTGGCTGTCTTTATTTTTATTTTTTTCCTTTTAATATTTTCATTGTATATGATGAGGAATTAGTTGGCCTTTTACGGATTGAGATGGTGTTTTGATTTTGGATGGTGAGGCTTGGTATAATGGTAAGATTGCTCCATTATGACATGGTGGTCGTGGGTTTGAAACATAGAAATAAACTCTCCAATGCAGGGGCAAGGATGCATACTTTTGACCCTCATCAAACCCTGCAATTGCTGGAGTCTCATGCACTGAGCTGCCATTTTTAGATGGTGTTGGTAATTAAGAGAGAGAGAGAGAGGTGCGATTGATGAGTCTCATGAGTATGAGAGATTTTTTTGGTGGAGGGGGAGGTTAAGGGTTTCAGTGAGTGCTTTATAGAGCTAATTCAGTGAATTTGATTATGATAAATGCTGCAGTCTACCTGTTCATGCTAAAAGGGAACCTATGTAGAGATCAAGTATGATTCATCTTGAATTGTATCCAAGGTGAAGCCAAGTTCCTTGCCTTGGGGGACCAACATTAATAATCATGAAAGGTTTTTAGCTGACTTACTAATCTCTTCCAAATATAGGATATCTTAACTAAAAAGTTATATCCTTATCAGATAGGGGTATAAATAGCAATGCTAAAATTTGATAAGGGGAAAAACACAACCAACTAGATGAATAACCTTCCCGTTGCAAATGAATCATTATGTTCAGCAAGTAATAAAAGGATACAATTGTTAAATTTATTGATTGTTTGTTGATAAGAAATGTTATGCGTTCCTAAATTAAGAGAGCCGTTCTATTAGGAAATAAAGTGAAGTACAGAATTTCCTTATTTTCTTCAGGAAAAGCTGTGGAGCACTTGCCAGTTGGCCCAAAGTGATGCCGTTCTTGTGTGGCTAGGGCAAATCCTATATGATGCAACCTGCTGTCTAAATACATCAGCGGGTGGGCAATGATGAGTGATCCAGTGAGCACTCCATATTAAGGTTTTAAATATAGTGTTACCAAACCCTATATTGGTTTTGTCTCAGAATGGTACAGCACCAGGATGGTTGGTATACACTAAGACTCTTAAATAAATAACAATGAAAAGTAACCAGTACAGACTAGCATGGTATCTGTACGCACTGTTGTTATAGACCATTATGGAGCAGTAGAATCTGTATGTACCAATCCAGCTGGTTTCAGCATAGCTAGGGTGGTACTAGTGATGGTTCAATCAGAGTGGAACAGTATCGATGCTGTTCATTATGACAGTATTTGATTCCTTGCTTATAGTGGGGCCATGAGCATGGGGACCTCTATGCAATTGTATCAGCAAATGCATGAGTACACAAAATTATCAAAATATGTATTTACTTGAGCATATGGTTTTGCCAAATAAGGCTGCTAGGGGATTGAGAGATCCTACCACCATGGAATAATTATGTACTGTTCTTTTTTGTGTTGGTTGGGGTATGGGTGTGGGGTGGGGTGTGAGGGGAGGCTATCAAAGTGCAATCAAGTGGTCAAAGGCTAGATTTACGAGATGGACCTAACATTTATCCCCCTTGTTTGTACGCATTTAGTCATAGAATTGTGTTCAAGGACAATTCCGCAAGGGGCATAGACTCGATTTTGGCAAAAGATGTGCAGAATTCACCATATCTTCCAAATAGACTCAATTAAATAAGAATTATAAAAAAAAACACATAAAGAATGTAATTTTAAAGAAGCAAATAGTTATACGTATATATTTATTATGTAATAATATAAAGAGACCAAAACAACAAATCAAGGTATATCATACCTTATTGGACCGAGCAATAAGGCATACCGTATTGTACCATACTGGTTCGGTATCAGTATGTGTGGCACAGGGAGTGTATCATATCGGTACCCCAAACCAGGCCCTGTACCGGATGTACCAACAGTAATAGGGTGGTACTAATACAAGGCTGGTAGCGAGACAGCATTCCTTGCAACAAATACTAGTAAAAGATCACTATTTCTAGCAACACAGCCATTAGTTTGTAATCCATGAGATTTGCTTGAATTAACTGCATATAGCTCACAAAGGTGCATGATCTTTGAGCAACTAAATAATTTAGTAAAGCTGATTTACCAAGAATGTTTTGGAGAAGTATTTGGCAAAGAAAAGGATTTGTGAGCAATTCAATAATTTGGAGACTGTGTTACTATGATAAGTTGGAAGCATATCGGATCAGCTTTTCCATTCATTATTAGAGGAATTCCTTATTGTTGGGATGTCTTGGTTTTCCCATGGTATGCGGTATGCACTAATGTTGAGATGGTAACATGACTGACTGAAGGATTCCTTGGAACTAGAAGTACCATAATTTTCAATAATAAAGACTAAAGAGGAGAATTTGGGAAGTCAGGGATTGTGATTGGAAAAGACAGCTCAATAGACCTTAGTTTGATGTGGCACCAGAGAGGATGATCTACCTCAAACTGCATGAAGTTTGTTGAATTGGTTAGAAGTTGAGCTTTTGCACGCAAAAGAATAAAGTCTACTTAAAAAATTTTTTGTTAATCATGAGTAGTAATCATTACATCCATTAGGTTTGATGATAATGGACTGCCAAATAATGCATTTTACTTTTTTGAAGTGTTAAATTAATGAAGTCAATGAATATAACATTCACTATAGACTAAATGAGAGAAGAGGTTATGGTATAGATGATAAAATAGATGGAAGCAAACTATGGAGGCAGAGGTGTAAAAGGAAAAGGATTCACAAGCATGTGAATGGCAAAAAGAAAAAAGACAAGTATAACTAGCTAATCATCTAGGAGAGAGAGCAAGGTTTGCTATACTAGTCGATACTATACTGTACCATACCGGTATGCCATCTCGTACCGTACCGACATTTAGTACATCTCGCCATCTTATACCATTACCAAGTAGTGATGCTGTAATAGAATGGTATTGATACACAGCTTAGTACCAAGATGGCAAACCTTGTAGGAGAGTCAGTACCCTGAGGCAATCATAGCATTGAGGCTTCTTCAACATCTCGGCATGGCTTTCTCTTACAACATCCGAATAAGGTGATTTAAGATGTATTGGAAAGGTAGCTTGATATTGAACATAACAGAAGTGGTTCCATTCAAAATTCCAACTGTGCTAATCTGGTTAAAGTCATCTTTAGGACTGAGGTACATGGAGGTTAACTATTAAAATAAAACTTGACTGACACATGCTCCTGTGCTCGAGGATTTAAAATCCAGTGGGACAGCTTGGTTTCCCACCGTCTCATGTAGAGACGGAATACTGTCCCGAGTGTTGAGATCAGGCACCATTGTGAGTGTCAGAATGGAGACTGGCAAAGAATGGGACAGGGACTGGTACCTGGACAAGATGAGATAGGGATTGAGACAAGATGCTGGAGCCTACATTTATTAGTTTCTGTATATTGAGTATAAAATCTTGGTGGCATGTGGTTCAGCTAGCATTGGATGTCCTCTATTGATCTTCATGGGTTGATTTCCTTCATCACAAGGTTCTAGTCTTGTGATGTAAACATCCCTGTAGTCTGCAACTTAACAAGAATTAGCAAATATCTTAATTGCTGTCTCAATCTCAAATTCAGTTGGTAAACAATGAGGGAAAAGCATGTATTGAATTTAACTAATCAGGTATCACATTTTTGGTTCAGTGACCAGTTTGTTCTTTTGAAACGGAGTGTGGTTAAACAGATCCATGCTGATACATTCTTCTTCATAAGTTGAGTCTGTTTCCATAGCCAAGTCGGTTGGCCTCTGAATCTTTTCTTTGATGTTTTGCATGCACTAGTGACCAGTGCAGTCTTTACAAATCAAGCTATGAACATTTATTATTTTCATCTTATGGAAATTTATTCTTCGAACAGGGATTCCAGATTTTGCTGCTGTAGGCACAAAAATTCAAGCAATTCATAATTTCAACCAGTGTCAATCAAGATCTCTGCCACAAGGGTCGGTTGATAACGACAATAATTATGCCAGTCCTGTGCACCAACCAAGGTTCGCCATGGTAAATTGTCCCGGTTAGATCCCAAAGATGGAAGTGCAAAAAGGAATGGATCTCATAGTTCTCCAAATGTACCTCACACCCGTCCTGGACGATCCAGCAAGGCACGAAATTCTAAGAACTCCAAAGGCACTGAGCAGCCCCCCTCACAAACAGTTAATAAGCGCAAGACTGTTGCTTCCAGAAAGCCTAGAAAACGTTCTGTTTTGAATTAACCTCTGCAAGTCAAGCTATTTGTGATTTCATAGCCAGTTTCTCATTACTTTTATTGATATCTGTTGAATTCAATGACCGGGCGGAACAAATGCTGTTTGGTTGGTGCACCTCTTTAGAACATCAAACAGTAGCAGCAGCCATTACAATAAAAGCCCTAAATGATGATAACCCAAATAGCATCGCAGAATCATTGTAATAAATAGTGATTTTTATGCTGCAATATAATGTGTACCGGCAAGGTAACCAGAGAATGCTAAAGATTAGACATGCACATAGTTTAAGAAATATAGAATGGACAGTCCTTTGCACGGGCTGTGTGCATGGAGGAGCCTGCTTGCTAATTAAAAGTGTAGGCCCTTAAATGTTACGAAGCTCATTCTTTTTTATGATGGAAATGCTATTAATCAGGCCATAACATGTATTCATTAATCAAATGGAGGACGGCTATAGCAGGGTTTTCTTGTTGCAGTGTTTTACGAGGATTTGTGAAAGGTACTTGTAAATCTTATGAAAAAATGAGTGCTGCATATCAGTCCTTTTGCTGACTGAATTCATTTGGTTGAAGCACAGATGGGGTATCAATCGTACTAAAATTGTTACAACTAGTTTGAAAAAAGAAAAGGGACTTGGCATTGTTATTCCACTTGGTCTTAAAATAATATGAATTTTTGGTTCTTTGATATGGATTACTCCCACCATACTGCGGTGAATGTCCAAACTTTTCCAGCGGTAATTGGAGCGAATGTGTCAAAACAGGTCTTGACTATGTTGTTGGAAATATTGCTTTCCTCTCTATTGGATCGAAGTTGTGAATACTGGGCAACAAAACTAGCGATCCAAACTATAGCACCGTCAGCTTTGTGATGGATATGTTTGATATGCATGGAAGTGCACCATGCCAGCACTAAGGCTGGAAGTGGACCAAGGCAGCTTGATAGGCTTTGGGCTGGTCCGAAATCGGATTGGACTTCGGATCAATTTTTATATAAATCGAGCCGGGCTTTGTGCTTTATATTAGAGTCTATTCAATTTTTGGGCCGAGCTCGGGTATCCCTTTGGCCTGGACCAGCCCGAAACCCGACCTAGATTAAGCCCAACACCCCCTCTCCTTCTTTGTTTATTTTTCTTTTCCTTTCAGTTTCTTCTCCAGATCCTTGTTCTTCTCTAGTCTCCGGTTCTCCCTCTTCGTTTCCAAGCCACCCCACCCGCGGCCTTGATGCTCGCCCTCAACACCTCCGGTCCCCGTGTGACCCCATAGCCCTCTCCGGCTCCGATCTGCCTCCTCCGGCTTCGATCTGCCTCCTCCGGTCCCGGTGCCCACACCAGATGACTCCAGCCCCCATGCGACCCTGTGGCTCCTCTCCGGCTTCGATCTGCCTCCCTCGGCCTCGGTGCCCCACCCGACGCCCATTGCCCTCGGTGCGATCTTGCGGCCTCCTTCCCGGCTTCGATTTGCCTCCTCTGGTCCTGGCGCTCACATCCGATGATCACACCCCCTATACGACCCTGTGGCCCATCTCCGGCTCCGATCTGTCTTCCCCGACCCCAGCACCCCACCCGACGCCCATTACCCTTGGCGTGACCTTGCGACTCTCCCTTCCCGACTCTGATCTACCTCCTCCGGCCTCGGTGCCCGCACCCAATGACCCCGCCCCCCATGCGACCCTGTGACCCGTCTCTGGCTCTGCCTCCCTTGGCCCAGGCGCCCCACCCGATGTCCATTTCTCTTGGTGCGACCTAGCAGCCCACTCCCCGGCTCCGATCTCATTGTTCCGGCGCCCTCACGTCCCCCCGTGCTCCAGCCAGTCGGTGATTCTTTTTTTTTTGTTCATCGGGCTTGTATTCGAGCCAGCCTGATCGAGCTCGAGCCTGGCTCGGGTCGGGCTCGGGCCTGAGATTTTAAAAAAATATAGGGCCTAAGCCCGGCTCGAAACCTGAAATTTTTTTTGGACCGAGCTCGGGTAGGGTGTGGCCCGATTTGGCCCGGCCACTTCCATCCAGCCCTAGCCAGTACTCTCCAACTGTCAGGAATGAGCGGATGTATGGCAGCACCACCTTGTCTCCGCAACCATTTTACTACTGTCACTAAATCTCTCTCGATAGCCAACCGATCTATCTAAAGAGTTAGCCTTATATGCTGGATATCCTTCTAGGTCGCTTGTAACTTTATTATAGGTAGACTGGTACCAAAAAGATGAACCCCACTAGCCATGATGAGTCTAGAGTCATGATCCCAAGTCACGAACTTGGCTCCTCCATTGTTGCTAATCACACTATCGTCAAAGTTAATCTTGAAAAAGGTCGGGAATGGAAGCTCCTAGGTGATAAAAATCCTGCAAGATACTAGAGCGGAAGGGGAGTCCCAAGTTTTCCAAGTGCTCTGAGTCATATTAGCATCCTCAATAGCCTACATCAATGCCCTCGCGAATACTACCCTCACATATTGCCACCTTGCCTCAAACATGCCATTCTAAGCCAACCATATATAATAGGCAATATATGCAATCCTGATGCCAAAATATCTAGTAGCCTCAACCTCCATGGTTTGCCAAAATGCCTCTATGAATGCTTGGGTTGTTCACTCCTCTTGGACAACCACAAACAAGGGGATAGCAGTCACCAGACCCGCATAGCCCCAGACATTGAATAGGGCATTCACATAGCCCTCAGACATTGATAGGGCATTCGCATAGCCCTCAGACATTGAATAGGCATTCTCTAGCATCTCATCCTCTAACTCGCGGGTAGTAAGATGCGAGATATCGATTGCTTGGGATCTCAACGGAGCTCTAATGGGAAGCCAACTCCAAGTAGCTTTCAGAGAAATAGACTAATCCTCGGGTATATTCAGACCTTCCAGATCTAACTACCATCCATCCTTCTAGTTGGCTCTCCCGTGTAGAGGTCATACATATCCCTGGCCATCACCTTCAAGGTACATGATGATCACCAACACTGATATTAAGCCCTCAATAATAGGAATTAGCTAGGACAGAACCATCGATCCCAATTGGTTGCTGAAGATTGGCCATCACCTTCAAGGTACATGATGATCGCCAAACCCTGATATTAGGCCCTCAATAATAGGAATTAGCTAGGACAGAACCATCTCCACCAATTGGTTGCTGAAGAGATGAGTCATCATCTATACATTCCAACCCTTTCCCTTCGATTGGAAAAGGTACCGAATCTGCAACGAGTCTCCAACCTCAGTGCTAACAAATGTTGACCACCAACACAAGGGGAGATTAGTCACCCATTGATCTTGGATGACATCGATCAATCGCCCATCTCCAACAAGCCACATAATCTAAGCCATAACATCTAGAGCACAAATGCAAATCTCCTTCCACATAAAGGCCATTCTAGCTAGCAAGAATCTCCCCTCCAAGGTCCAGAGCTGTACCTAGCTTGCATCAACATACTCCAAGGGCTATTAGGCTATAACAGGAATCTCGCCGCATGTCGGGCTGTCAGGGCATCGTGTCGGAATAGCAAAGACTGTTTCCACCCCCCCCCCCCCCCCCCCCCCACGCCCCCACCCCCCCCCAGGTGATTGGCTGGCAGATAACATCCTAAGCTACAAGATGAATTTCTTTATCACCATGATAGGAACCCCAAAAAAGTTTCTGAAGAGCTACTTGAACTTCAGTTGGGAGGTTCTCATCATAATGGTGTGAGACAACAAGTAAACAAGAATAACACTAAGAACTAATCTAACCAAAGTCAGCCTGACCATTATCAATAAAGCTCTGGCTTACTAGCCCTCCAGGCACTCCTTAATCGCTGCCTCCAGCTTAGCACAATTGGCCCTCCGAAGTCTTTGCCTAGTGATGGGAACCTTCAGGTAGCATAAATACCTGGTCATCTATATATGCCAAGAACCTCTCTAATTGCTTTCTTGCACTGAGCTCTTGTCTTTGGACTGAAATAGATCGCAGACTTGAGGAGATTCACCTTCTATCCCAACACTCCTCCAAGGTCCTCTAAAGGCAACCATATTTCGAGTAGAAGCCTGGCCCACTAGAAAGCAATCGTTGACAAAGAGCAGGTGCAGAATTGACTAGGCTCTTATAGTCGACACATAGGAATCTACGACATGATCAAGGGTCGCCACTCATAAGGTACGAGAACAACTAGGGTCGAGATACAAAAATAATGAACAAGAGGATAGCGGGCAACTGTGGCAAAGGGCCAAATAGAATGGGAAAATATCCATCAAAGATTATTGACTATGATGGAGAAGGATGATACATGTACACAACCCATGATCCATCTATTCAGCAATTGTGAAATCCGAAACTCCTCAAGGCATGGTAAAGAAAGTGCTAAACTCGATCATAAGCTTTCTTTATATCAAGCTTGATAGCTATGAAGCACAATGGACAGGAGCTCTCTGAAGGTCATGCATAAACTCCTATGCAATCAAGATACTATTGGAGATATTCGCCCGCTTACAAAAGTCACTTGCTTCAAGCTGATTAGGCGAGGAAGAATAGACTTTATCCTGCCCATCAAAATCTTGACATAGATCTTGTATAGAGTGGTGCACAGACTAATGGGCTATAATTATTTGGCTTAGATGCATCCTATCTTTTTGGAATCAGAGTAATGAAGATCTTCAAGGCTGCTAGCATCATCCTAGTGGAAAAAAAATTATTGAATGGCCTCATTCACCTCCTTGCACATAATAGCCTATATCACCTAAAGAAAATGGAGAGAAACACATCAGGGCCAAGCACATTTTGCTCTGCCATCACCCATTTAACCCCTAGGATCTCTTTCCTAGGAACCGCACTAATCAAAGAAAGGTTCATCACAGTCAAGACTTGATTGACTGGAAGGGCTGAAAATGACTCAGCTCCCCTAAGGTTTATAGACCATCTTGACTTGAAGAACTGAAAGATCTCTTATCTAACTCATCCTCATTGTTAGTCCACTGGCCCCCAGCAACTGTTAGCGACCGGATCCAATTCCTCTATCTCTTGATGATTGATGCTTAGTGAAAGAATTTAATATTCTTGTCATCCTCCCTTAACCATTGAATCCTCAACTTTTGCCACCATAAAACACCTACTGCTACAACAAGGAATGGTGCAAGGAAGGTCCAGCTTGTAGGTCAATGAAGTCTTCGTCAGAGAACCCTCCCTCCCTATCCTCCCTCATTTGGAGGTTAGAGATCAAAACCTCCACCTCCTTAATTCTTTTGAATATGTTACCCATCTCTATCCAGTTCCACCTCCTAAGTCTCTACCTTGTCAATTTCAATCCACGAGTAACTAGATACATAGCATCATCTCATACCAGCAATCTCCAAACATCCCACATGATGTCCTAAGAGTGAGAGTAGGAAAAATTTTCCAAATCGAAAGGGACACTAGTAAAAGGCATCAAAATAATGAAAATTAAAACTGATCTATGATCCAATACAATCCTGAAGGGAACTTGGTGATTAGAAAATTGTTGAATCCAACCAACATGGCCAAAGCTCTATCAATACATTATATCCTAATTCTATCATAACGATTATTACACCAAATAAATTTAAAACCTAAGCCCATATTAACAAATTTATTCCTCATGATGAACTTCCTGAACTCCTTGGTTTTAATATTATCTAAGGATCCACCCCTCTCGAGCCCAACAATGCAATTAAAGTCACCTGCTATTGCTATAAGAGAAGGGAAACCTTAGTCAACCACCCTAGAAGCCTTCTATAAAATCCCCCTTGTTTGTATTCAGTACAAACATACATGCCAAACAAAATCTGAGATATTTTATTAATTCCATAAATGACTACTATAACTTGCAGATCATAATTATACGAATATCAACATTAACTACTTGAGACTCCGTTGATGGGTAGCACCATTGAGTCTCAAGTAGTATGCACAAGTCTGACAATGTTGGTGCACCAATCTCATGTAGGTTGAGCAAGTTCCATAATAACATCTTCAACACGAGTTTGGGCCTTCGCCTCGCTCCCTGCATGCCGCGAAGAGATGACCCACCACTAGTTTCCTCAAGGGCAGCCCCGATATGACCACCACCTGCTCATGTCTATCCATCCATCTCCAAAGGGCAGGCCCATCATCACCCTTCTGAGCCATCTCCGAAAACGCCGACCCATGCTCTCCCCGTTCCCCATCACCACACGGAACAGGATGCTCCAGGAGGCACTCGGAAACCGAGGGCAGGGACTGGTGGTGGTGGTGGTATAAATGTCTACAAACGAACAATGTGTATATAACATTTGCACATGAAAGCCTCTATGGAAGATGCTGGCTAAATATGGGTGGAATTAATTAATTTACCATATGTTGAGCAGAATACTCTCAATTTTTGATAATACAGCATCCAGCGTTATTATAATCTGAGAACTGCTGCCCTGGCCATTATTTGTCAGATATGTTGCAAGCATTCTGGTTGGGGGACGACCATGTTGGAAGCAATTGAAGTATGATTTGTTCTATCCCATCGGAAAATCATTCAAAACACTCTAACTTCGGGCTTAGGGAATCCGGATCTGGTCCCCTCCAGGAAAGCAAAACTCCAGGCTCTGTGGCGTACAGTATTCTTGACCAACAGTTAAGGGCACAAGAAAAGTTTTGTTCTGCTGCAAGTCACCTGTCTCCAATTTGATTGCCTCACCGATGGCGTAGACCTCTGGCAAAAAGCAAAAACAGCACTAGCGACCGTTACTGGCCGCTTGTTTTTGTCCAGACCTATTTCCCTGATCGACTAGGAGAATAAACTTATAAAAGACGGCAAAAAAAAAAAGGACCCACAACCATCAGGAGGACGTGTGAGATCGCCATCAATGCCCCTGGATGAGATGCCCCTCTCATCACTATTGGCTTCTGGCAGTGGAAGAGGGCACGCTCTCGCTGTGCGCCCCGTAGTTAAAAGATCCAATCTTGATGCTGGCAGCATTGCACATGAAATTGACCCGACAAAAGAAATGCTTTTGCGTGGGGAACCGTCCTACATATCGTATTCATTTGATCTTAGGGTGGCAGGTTTTTCTTCATTCTTTCACCATTCTCGGCCATCATAGACTTGCTTAGGGCTTGGAACCTGGACGGATGCATACCAGCATTTGTCCAATTGACAGAGACTTTGGACCAATACAGCTTGATTGATGAGGACAGGATCCCACCAGACCCGAGGTTGCGAGCGGGACGTTCTCTTGTGTCACTTGCAAACAGCTGCCTGCATAGCTCTCCCATATATTCTATCACGTAGCGGTGATCCACACCACGAACCTTGTTTACTTTGGATTCCCGCCTTCCCCTGCTTCTAATAAGAGCTTCACCCTAAAGCTATTAGGAATCACGTTGGTTGCTTATGTCTCTCTTTTGGCAGGGAGGCGGGCATATCTCCTTCCATTTGCATGTCCATATGGAACCAATGGCCTTTTATTGGGGAACTGTCCTTCATTACCATGGCCTGAAATGAAATTTTCAGATCGCATTAGAGAGGGACAGTTTAAAAGCCCATCCCAATAAAAGAAATATATATTTTAAACAAATTCTAAAAGAGAAGATTGGGAACAAGAAGAAAACGACAGAATGTAGCAGTGAGTCATAGTGGAAACTGACAAAGCTTGTAGCTCAATATTCCATCTTCTAATGTCATGATCAGATGGATGACACACGTAGTGGGACAAGGCAACCAGGTCATCGTAGGACCACAATACACTTACAGCTTAAAAGATCCGATATCTTAAAAAATTGACATGCCAGGCTGATGCTGTCAGCAAATAAGGTAGATATCATCCGTATGGGAAGCTGGAAACCTCCCTCTCTATCTTGATCAGTGCCCAACTCATGACGCCATCACTACAAGAATTTTGCTCCATGAAGCTTCCAGATCAAAGCATCAAAGTTGACGTCATTATTTAGCATAAAGAAACTAGTGCTGGGAACTGAGCTCCCCATTATCTTCTGTCTTATTTCTATAGCAACAAGATTCTACTAGCATAGTGCAAGTGGTTCCTAAAGCACTTTCCAAACAACCACCACTACTGATAAGTGCCTGCATCAACCCATTGTACCATTCCCAGCAAGATATTCCACTCAAATACTACACTTGAATAGGAAGTTAAAGCAGCACTCACTTCTAGAAAAACATTATTAACATTATGGTACTTATGAGGGGGCCCTAACATGGAAAAGATAACATCAATAATGCTATAGCATTTCCACTCAGTTCATGTCTTGGCACAAGCCTATGATGCAGTCTCTCACGGTTAAATGGCATTATAGGGGGGTGGGAAAAAGTCATTTTCCAATTTTATTTAGAAATAAGCAAACTATATTTTAAACTTTGAAGTGCTCTAGATGCCCAATTATAATTCATTACTAATTGATCCAACTCTAGACGTTAGAGAAATAAAAGGATGAGCGCGACAAGCAGCACTCCTAAGCATCAGATGGTTCCCCATGGGAAAGCACAAATAGATAAAAAATCAAACGGATTGGTATGAGAAGTGACCATCTAATTGGATCATCTTAATAGTAAGTGGTGTGGAGATACAATATACAGGTACCTTTCTTACTCTAAAGAATGGTTCTACTTTCATCCACTTTGATTGGTGGAGAACAGAAATACATATAACAAACCTCTACATGCTTCTCATGATAAGACTTCTGACCACATATTCTAGATATAGTGACAGCAGCTGATAAAATAGCTGTCTCAACAATAGAAGAAAAAGAAGAAGTTAAAGATATTAAAATTGATGGAATTGCCGCTAGATCGTCAACCTTGTATCATGGCTCAGAGAAGAGAACCACGTAAAGTGGAGCGACCTAATGAGGAAAAAGATGGTGGGAATCTAGAGATTAATATGGGAAACAGTAAACATGACAGAAGCATCACCCCTGGAATAACAAACACCGCGATGTGGCCCACATAGGAAAGAGATAAACAACTAAAGATATCCAATGACACCTCCTCTCTGTCCTGATTCCCTCTCACATTTATTCCAACTCCTTGTTCTTTTTAAATGAGACCAGCAACATCCCACAAATCCTCTACAAAATCCAACTCTTCCTATTCTAACTTCTAAGAACTCTATTTGGAGACAGTTGCCCTGCATACTCTTCTGCAGGGATTGCAAGTTTCCAAATGGAACAGGAAGAAGTGAGAAAAATATCAGCAAACCCGAGATCAGAGCCACATACCAGCAACTACGATGGCAGGGAAGTTGGTGACAACTCCCGAACATGGTTGAACCTGACCCTGGGCGGGAGCATCTCCTCAGCAGCCACAAAACTCCTCAGATTCCCGGTCCAAACATGCCTCTCTCAAGGTGTTTTCATGCAACTTCTGCATGAGGAAGTTTTTTAGCTCACAGGCATTGGGGGGTCATCAAAATGCTCATAAAAGAGAACGAGGTGCAGCTAGATGGTCTCATCACTCCCAACGGATGATGATGGGTTTGCCCCTCAACACTACTTTCCTACGCTCCCTGCGAGTTCAACCTCATTCAATGGCTCACAAGCCAAACAGAGAGGGAGACCTGGGGATTGCAGCCAGGTTCAATGATGTAAGTATGAGTTGGCTACCCTATACACTGGAGGAAGCAACAAATTTGAGGTGGCCTGGAAGTTATCAAATGAATTTGCAGCTCCCCAAGCAACCAGCAGAACTAAATAAGCTTGATTTGAGTCTCCGACTTTGATGTTTTAGTTAGTTTGGTAATTTTTGCATGCTGCCCATCTAGAGTTCATCTCCATTTTTTGCATCAATCAGTTGAAGAAACTAACTGCAAAAAGCTTCCATCCATCGTTAAATGCTACCTTACTTTATAGCATGTGTGCAGATAACTCTAGCAAATCTGGCTATTCTACTTGCCATTCCTCAATGTTTTTTTCCCGTTGACATCTACCATTACTTTTCCTCAGACACTTAGAGTGGAAGTTTTAAGACAATGTACCATCATTGTGTAGTTCATTTTGATTAGTGATGCACTTTCTCCAGTTTGTTTTCATTGAAAGATTGTATTGTAATTATATGATAGCTATGGTGATCCTGCAGGTGGAAGACAAATTGTGGGGAATTATACTTACTCTAGTTTCCTTAACACAAAAAGGATAAATTGATAAATGAAAATTGAAAAGACAACAGATGCATTACCAAAACTGACCTAAGGAAAGATAACACAGTTAAGGAGATCCATTGATTTCACAAAATATTATTTAAGTAGCAGATATCCACATTTTTAACAGGCAGCAAATGAATATGGTCCATAAACAGCAACCATTTGCAAGAAAAGGTGGCACTTAACGCTACCATAATAATGGGGCATGGTTTGTCCTGGTCAGCCAATGAAGAGAATGGAAGATGCCTCTGTTTCAGTTATCATTTTGATCAACATTATCATGACAACGATCTTCATAGAGTAGCCAGGTTTCAAATGGGGATGGTGTGAATGGTTTGTCCATGTAATCAGTTCAATCAATAGAGTAATTGGCTCTGTTTGGCATATTTCTTCTAATTAATGCTGAGTAGAGGCTAGCTTGAACGAGAGAAATTTTTATCTTCCCTTGGCTGACACCTAAATTTATCCCTCCCAGCTTTCAAACATCTTCCTTATTTTCTTCAATATTGATACTAGCCAGTTATCTACCAAGACTGATATTTCTTAATCAAATTAAAACACACCAATACAAAAGCAGGATATTCACTCTAATCCATGCCAGTCCATGAAAATATAACCTTCTATCAGCACCCAAATCAATGTAAAGAATCAAGATAATTTTAGCAGAATTCTTGAGGATTAGAGTTCACTGATTTTTAAAGTTGGCTAACTCTATCAGGAAGAGTTTACCATTGCAGCAAGAGCCAAGCTTGGGGTTTACACAGTCTCAATTAAACAAGAATTTTTCTATAATATTCCTTCCATAGGACACCTTAAATGCATTCCAGTCAAAATTAATTAACCCATTATTCAATAAACATGTAAAGAACATTCACATAATGGTAACAGCATGCAAATATTATCATTCCATTTTTTGTAATAATGAAAGTACACTCCAGTCACAAAAGAGTTGCGGATTTTTTAGCATATATTGCTTAGCAGTTCACTTTTCCTGAGTGCCACATGAGATGTATTCCTCATTTTATCAGAAAAGCAACGTTGTTTTAGAGGCACAAGCATGCTTGGGAAAAGAACCATGACCAATCTCTTCAAAATGCCATCAACAAAGATCGCTACTTAATGCACCTTGCTTTTAACTATCACCTGCATGGGATGTACTAATTATTCTGGACAGGAATTTTA
Source organism: Areca catechu (assembly GCA_021397845.1). Classification (NCBI taxonomy): domain Eukaryota; kingdom Viridiplantae; phylum Streptophyta; class Magnoliopsida; order Arecales; family Arecaceae; genus Areca; species Areca catechu. The sequence goes on from JAHSVC010000041.1 coordinate 1,132,420, forward strand.
TTTTCTCATATCATATAAAATGATATTTACACAAAAATGCCCTTCAGTGTCATCTTTTAATTGTGAAAAATGTCAAATTATATCAATCAAGAATTTTGTAATCGGTAATATCAGGCATCTTTGAGAATTGCCACTGCTTGTACTGGCAACATGTCCAATAGTAAATGTCCACATCCAACTTTCAATGAGTTCACTAGAATCCAAGCCTAGAAATGAATAAGGTATGAAATGGATCTGCATCCACATTGACTCCCAATAGCATAGCAAATTTGGTTTTTTTTTTTTTTTGAGGGGTGTGTGTGGGGAGGGGGATTTGATCCCCAAGATTAACCAGAACGTCCATAGTGCAAATTGGTAATGCTAACAAGATGAAGTTGGGCAGAGGGGATGGGCTTGAGAGAAAAGAAGGGAGACCTAGAAATATTATAATCAACCAAGTCCAAATTCTTGGAGATACACCATCCAAGATTCAAAGTTGGAACATTTTGTAGTTAAACAGAGGTGGTGCGACCATAATGTAAGCCCCAGTTCACACAAACAACAAAGTTCAGGCTGATGTATAGGTAAGACAAATTAAAACTCAACAAGAAAATGGTATCCAGTAGTATTAACAAGATGGCCATCGTTGTCTAGCAAGAATTCCAAATGAAGATTTGCATAGAAAAAAAATAGTCATACATATCTTAGCTGATCTGGCCAGAGAAGATTTTGTAGCTGTCCTGTTGCATAGAAAGCATGCGTCCTAAAAGGAACAGGTGACCCTAGTACAGGAAAAAAATAGTGTCTTCAAGGTCCTGCAAGTCAAAGTGACGTTGGAACTTGGAAGTGCTTCAACTAAAAAAACAGAACGAGTATTATCCTTTTGAATATTTATTATGTATGTATGTTAGAAAACTGCCATAACAACCTCTAAAAACAAAGTAAGAGGATGCTGTTTAGAGATAGGATTTGGAGAATTAGGAATCATTGTAGCAAAAATTTACAAAGTTAACGCACTCAAGATTTCAAACGAATAAGAGATAACAAACATGGGAACATAGTGACAGCCAAACAAGACTACTTCTGAAGAATTAGAAATACCCAAACTTCAGAATGCATCGAATTTAAGTGTTGCATAAAATCAAGAAGAAAAAGGAGGTATTGACATCATTAAAAAAGTTGGCTAGTTCTAGAAAGTTTATCACATGCTTATAAAGTCAATGCAGACATAAAATGAGCATAAAATGATAGATAATGAGATTTTTTATTCAACCACAATGACTAATCTCTGACTTGACAAGTGGCTTGAATAGTGCCAGAAATTAGAAATAATGATGCAGAGGACACTCCCGACAGATGTTGTGGAAGTAAGAGAGACAGGTTGTACATGTAGAAAAGCCATCAAACTCTGTGACTGGTCTCATCAGCTTCCTTCTGTGATAGACCTGCATAAAAGCAAGAGTGAAATGATAAGAGAGCAGTGGTGATTAATATGCTATCTAAAATTTCATGGAAAGAAAAAAAAGAGAGAGAATGCTATCTAAGAGGGGAACAAAAATATTCACACCAAAGTATATCAACATCACTATTTGTAAGTGGAAACATGGTAAATGAGCCAACATGGGAGTATCAGGTTTCATATGATAAGAGCTTCAAAACTTAACATCCAGCCATAATATGGTATACTTGAAAAGGCAAGCATAGTGGAGGTGGTAGAGATTAGGTTCGCAATCAAAAAAGTCGTCATGTGGTAAAAACAGGGCATGTCTTTTTGAATATAGGAATGAAAACAATTGCAATAGTAAAAAATTATCGGCAAAGCTTCCTCTAGTCAAGCTTGGTACAATAATCAATGGCACAACCAGAAGCTCTGTATAACAGGACAAGCAAAGATCCACAAGAGCATAAGATGGTTGGGGTGTCACAAAAGCAAATTTGATAAACTCACAGGGGCATAGCCATGACTCAAGCAGGTTCTCAGCAGGCAATCTTATGCAGACAAGAACAAAAGACCAGTGACAGACCAGCCATGAAATTTTGTCCAAAGAGCATCACAAGGTTGATTAATAGATTTAATCTTGATAAGCCCAATAATCAAGCACATCTGCAGTTGCTAGTCCAGTTGTTGCAACTAGTCCATAAGCACAACATCAAACTGTTAAAATGATATGATATTCTGATGTGCAGTTTACTACCCCTCGATTAGTTTGTATTCCATGTAAGGCTTGACTGGCCATGGTAGCAATTCAGGAACACCTGAATACCTGGAAAAACTTTAGCCTTTGGCTCTTACGTATGATGACAGGGAGCCTCTGACCAATAAGATTCGGATCTCCATATGCTGCAGAATCAGAAAGAAAACCTTTCTGCATAATCAAGAAGACAGTTCATGACAATTAGTCAAAAATTAATCTACAGTTTAAAATTGTTTAAAGGAACAGAAAAGAGAAGAAATCTGAAGACAGAAAGGTATACACCAGAATCTTGTTATCAGTCCGTGAATCCAAAAACATAGATAGCATGAATCATAAACTCAAAATTGCACCAATAAATGCAGTGACTGAACACATGACTTAAAGAACAAATAAGCAGCTTCAAGACTTCATGAGACTAGAAATACAAGACAAGTTAGTCAACATGATGTAATTACGTGTGCAGCAACAGCAAGTGTAATAAAAAGTAACAGTTATACTATAACTGACTGAATACTTAGGAATACCAGCTCAACCACATGCCACATTCGGGAAATCTATATGGATGTAGGTGACAGTTCATGTAGATAAAGGAATCATGAACATACAGCAGATAAACTCTGGATTGTTGCTTCTCTCCAGCAGCTCTCACGAAGAATGACAGGTATGGCTTTGCGATCACTTACAAAAGCACAATAAACTCGAGTATCCCTCACTCTCATTAGTACTCCATCAACTCTGAGCTGCAATGCGAACTTGCTTAGTGGGTAGAAAGAGCAACTAAGTGAAAAAAATATTTCAATATCACACCTCTATCATAAAAAAAACTATACAGAACAGAAAATTGGAGATGAGAACACTAATTTGGAAATTAGATCAGCATGATAATTTAATATAATGAAGTTTTATCCTTTTTATTCTTGCAATGAATTTCTCCTCACTAGATCACATTTCATGAACTACATGATACCACCTCGTAGATCTCTGATAGTATAATTTATTGAATGGGCAAGTACATTATGAAGCAAGCTAGATGCACTTACCCAGAAACGAAGTAGAAGAAACCAACAACTAGGCATCACCCTCTACAAGATTAAGACACAAGGTGATGTCAACTGTAAACTTGTCCAGACTTTAACGACGAAAAAGGAAATTACATAACCAAATGATTCATGAGCACAAAGTTTACCACTTTTACAGTTAAAAGTGATACTCCATTATCAGCCAGCTCATCTTCATATAGAACTACCTACAGTCACATGTCAAAAATAGGACCAGATCATCATAAGCAAGAAAAAGCACATGCACTTTTCTGTATTAAAAGTAGCAACCTCATCAAAGAAGAGAATTGGTTCTTTTGAGGACAGTGCAGCCAGATCAATTTGTTCATCACAGTCCTCCCAGCACAGGCTACAGCACCCATCTTCCAAAATTGCCTGTGTTCCAAGATATTCATGTAAGATAGAACAAATAATAGCTCTCTCACTCCAATATATGCACTCAAAATAAACCAATCAAGCTACAATTAGCACACAGGATGATTGAATTTGTTTTATCCTACATGTTTTAAGTTACAAAGAAAAGAATCTCTTTTCTGTAATAAAGCGACCTTTCACAGAGCAAAATCTAAACGCATCTACAGTTATGATAGAAGATAAAAGTTGACTGATGGAACTAAACAGTCATGACTGTTTGAGAGGCAGCATCCTGAAAGTCATTTGACATTACCAGAAGCAAGAATGGAGTGCTTCATCTTTTTCTAAAGTAAATAGCATTTAGGAGTGGATCAAGATCTATCCATGGAAAAAGTTATTGTTTAAAAGCATCAAAGTTTTGACAACTTCTAGAGTTGCCTGATATACACCTGTTCTTGTCATGGCAGCATTTATGGACATTTAACTACCCTGACCATGGAATTCTATACTATGCCGAACCACCCCATACACCCCACACCATACTATTCTGGTCTCATAGACCAGTACGGTATCTCGTACCATACCGATACTTGGTATGTCATTTCATACCATACCAAACTGCATACCAACATTGAAACAGGATGGTACCAATACAGGATCCGGTACCAAGATGGTGAATCTTGATCCTAACTCTGAGAAATGCCTATATGATCTGTATCACAAGTTCTAAACAAAGCAAACTACTCACATCACTATCAGTTCTCAAATCCTTTTCACTTTATTTGGCAAGTTTATGATTATCAGGCTACATCTAAGAAGAAAAGCATCCTTGCCACATAATCACAGTCTTGGGTTGCCAGAAAATTTGGAGAGATACACAAGGAAAATATATACAAAGCAGGCTTTAATCAATCATTAGTTTTATGCTTCAAATCTAGGGTCAAGTGCCTTTAGGTTAAGATTTACGGTAAGAACTCAAATGAAGTGTACACCAAATTCTCAAACTTTTATAATTAGAATCAATACTATATTCTGTAAAGTAGCTGTCCCAAATAAAAGGGTTATTCACTCTATATTATCTTCCCCAGCTTTGAAGGTCAAATTTTCTCACCGAGAGCAATACTAGCAAAGGTCTGCCATACTGGTAGGTATTCTAAATTGCTAGTCAGTGGGACAAATTATTGTAATTTCTGTCCTTAGAGGTCCGTAGTCCTTTCATGTTATGAGGCCTTAATCTGAGCTTTTGAGTTTCCATGTACAATCCAAGACTTCATTTAACAGTCCTTTAGTAGCATTTAACTGTCCTTTAGCAGCCAAGCCAAGAACCAGCCTTCGTCATATGTTCAACTTAAGAAAGATGGTTCTTTGGTATCTGCGGCCAAGTGTCGTCCTCCCATTCTCTGCTTCTTCCTCTCTTTTCTCTTCCTTCCCTCATGTTCTCATACATTGTCATCTTAAATTGAAATAGAGACACATAAATACGTGCTTCTACAAAAATGACCCATCCATCAGTCTTCTCGTTACATTGCAACCAAGCCCTCACTCATCTTACATTGCTATTGGTCCCTTCATAAGACTGGATTTCTGCTAGACACACCATCATTTTAAATTTGTCATCTCTTTAAGAAAATATAGGAACAAAGCAAGACCCTTACAGGAGACGTAGAACCATTTAATGGTTCTTTACACTCAAACGTAATTTATTTTTAAACACTCCATTCTTTAAGTTCTTCCAAGGATTTGGATGCATGCATTTGGTCTACAAGGGAAATCATTTGATCTCGTGCCGGTTGGCTAGCAGTATAGCTCGGTATGCCCCGTACCATTTTTTACGAGGTCCAAATCGACATGGCAAAGGAAAAAGGGAAGAGGAAGAACTAGAGAGAGATAGAGAAAGAGGGAGGGAGAGAGAAAGGAATGGGAGGGGGAGTAGATGAGGAGGCCGGCGATGGCTGCTGAGGGGCCTCGAAGGCTCCCGGAGGATGGGATCTTCCTCCCTACCCTCCATCGGGTCATAGATCACATTTTTAATTTTTTGGCAAAATGGGGGTAACAGGGTTGCTGACTTCATTGTGGATCACCAAAAACATAAAAACATGATCGAAATAGGGACAGTCACCCATATGTCAACACAATGGAGGGTGGGGAGGAAGATTCTGCTCTCCAAGGGCTTCCACGCCCGCCACTACCAGCCTCCCAACCCACTCCCCATCCTCCCATTCCTCTCTCTCCCTCCCTCTCTCTATATCTCTCTATGGAGGAGGGCGAAACTCCGAAGGCCTTAGCAACCCTCCAATGGCCTCCAAGGGCCTCTCATCTCCTTCCCTCCCCCACTCTTTTTCTCTCTTTTTTCTCCCTCCTTCACTGGTGTACCTTTTTCATGCTAGAACTGTGCCGGGCAGCTACTAGTACAATTCGGCACCCTCAAATTGGCTGATTCGGGATGATTCCGTGAACTCCACTTTTTTTTTGATTCATGATTGATTGGGCACATGGTCCTTATTTGGTCAAATACAAAATAAGATAAGACGTTATCTTCCCCAACTCCGCACATGTGACATGACCTTTCTTAATTGTGTTTCCCTTAGCTCTTCCTGCGTCAAACTAATATAGGTAAATCCACTCAAGACTATATCCAAACAAGGCCATTTTGCTCTATTTCCGGTTCTGGTGCCATCTCAAAAAACCTCTAGGTACTATCAAGCTTTACCAAGACATATAGCAAATATGGAAAGTGACCTGCATGGCTTAACCTCCAAAAAACTTGAAGAATCTAGTGAGTTAGAAGATTCTATTGTGCATCTAGCTCAAAGAAAAGGCATGCAAAAATCTCAACTATATTCAGCTTAATTTTATTTTATGCATCATCTTCCAAAAATCATCAATTGACCAGCTGCTTGGCAGCCATATCCATTGCCAAGTATTGACTGGAGGATGCTTCTCATGTCCCCTAGTCAGAATGCTGCACCACGAAGATTAGCTTATTTTCTTAAAGTTAGTACAGTATTTGTTTGTTTTCTACACCATTTAGCAAAAATAACGTGTTGCTATAGAGACGCTAAAATCAGCATTTTTTGCTAAGAGTATGTAACTTATGATGTGGATTGTCTAAAGCATTTTCATTATTTGCCAGCAACTAAATTAGCATCATCACGTAAATGTAGCCACTGATCTAATTACGTGTCGTATCAACCAGACATGACAAATGCATCACCTCATAGAAATTTAGAAAAGTCCAAACTTAGCAATCTTGAATTTGTTGCTTGAAGGATGAGAATTGAAGTGTACAGACAAAGAAAAGGTCAACCTCTAGAATAGAGGGGATCTCTTAGACAGGAAGGCAAGATTTTAGGTTGTGTTTGGTACATTGCCAAGCAAGCTTGAAAGTAATGTGGATTACCAGCAATATGAATTGCAGGGAATGGATTATTGTATTTGGTACATGCAGGTAAAGTTGCATAATATAAAATCAAATTTCCAAACTATCCCTAAATTAATTTTGTATTATATTTATAAAAATATATCTTTTATATTTTATCTATTTATAAATTTTTTTTTCTTCTCTCATCATCTTTTTTCTCTTTTTTTTTTCCTTCTCTTCTTCTTCTTCTTCGGTTCCCCGCACCCGCACCCCCCCCACACCCGGCTAGCGCCGGCCACCCCCCCCCCCACCCTTACCAACACCAATGAATAGTTGCAAGGATAGCAGTCCAGCAAATGGCTACAAGGACGGTGCGGGCTCATTAATGGTGAGAAGATATAGGGGGATATAGAGATTCCAGGGAACGGCCAGAAGACTTGGGCCTGGAAGGGACCCCGATTGATGCTGGCGCGCCCACCGAGGTGGCTGCTGAGTAGTCGGGGGCGGGGAGGGAAGTGCGAGGCACCTAGCCCGAAGGCGAGGAGCCTGTTGCTAGTGATCAGGTGGTGGTCGGGGGCCTAAAGATGAAAGGAGGGCCAGACGGGAGGGAGGCAATAGGGGAGGACCAACAAGACGGGTAGTGGGGAGGAGAATGGGCGACAGCGGCGCGAGGGCGGCAGGGTGCCATTGACGAATGGTAGAGGGTCGTCGAGGGGGGGCGGCACGGAAGGGAACAGAAAGGGAAAAGGGAAGGATAATATGTCCAAAAATTACCTGAAAGGTATTAATCTGATTACCATCATTTCCAAAGGCAGTCCAAATTACTTAGTAATGGTTTGCCATCAAAAAAAATCTTACCAACGCAATAACATGGTGGGGGCCCTTTAAATTACTAGTAATCTATCTAAATTGCCAGCTACCAAACGCAATCTCAGGGCCCATTCTTTTGCAAGTAAAAGATTTAGCTAGGTATCTATATTTTTTTAGGTAATTTTTCCAAGCAACATTTAGAAAGGAAAATAATTTACCCATGTTCATTTATACATAGAAAAGTAGCTTTGAAATTTGTTACCCATGTTTTTTTACATTATTACTTTCATGGGTAATTACAAAATTTATCCATACTTCCTATAATACCTTTTTACATTATTACTTTTTTTGAGATAGCAGACAATTAAGTTATTGGGCATTGAATGAGTAGATATTGAAAATCAAGAAAGGGCATTTTAGGAATAAAATTAAATTAACTTTACTAGCCGATGGCTAAATAATTTAGCCACCTCTCAGGTGGGTAAGATTTTTTCCTATTTTATGATAAATGCTATCTATAAGAAAGTAACTTATCTATCTTGAAAAGCGCAAAACATAGGTAAGTTGGTCAATAGGAAAGTTGACCAACTTTTCCATGATACTTATCCATAAAGAATGGATCCTTAGGATAATCACCCTCTAGGATAAAATGTTATCATTCGAATTGCAGAAGTCCTTGCAAATTCTCTTAGACACAGGGGCAAGAGTTTGAAGTGAACAAACTTACAATAGAAGTGAAATATCTCGGACACCAAATGACCTCCCATTCCCATTTTTCAAAATCTCCTTCCAAAGGAGATCCTAGCCAAAGAAATCATCTCTAAACCATCATAACATGACTAGGACAATCGCAAGCCACGGAGAGAGCACAAACTACTCCTAAATCAAGACCAAAAAAAAGAAATAATCCCCCCCTCCCTAGTTCACTTAATATCTCTAGCAAATTACATTTCTCTACTACTTTTGTTCTTCCCAGAACAAACTAAGACCCCCCCACCCGAAAAATTATCGCCTCCTCTACCCTAATGCCTTCTCTGCAAAAAAAACTCCAATATCTTTTCAAATTATCTGCCACGCTCATGGGATTTCTGAAGAAAGACAAATATAACAATTCAACTATATTCAATGGCATTCCTCTCAATCAACTTGACTGTATGAGCCTCCCATGTAGCAACCACTGGATCATAATAATTTTCTTCATTCTACCAACCCCAAAAGAAAATCTGAAGCACCTAGTCTGAATCCTCTCTATCCAAGAAATGAAATATCTAGCACCCATCTCCTAGCAAAAGTATTCAATCTTCATACACAAGATGACGTTCTTATTTTCACTTCAAGACATGTGACTGATTCAAAACAACTTGAAGGAAATTGACGTTCAACAACTGAAGCAACATTAATTTTGCTTAATAACAGTAGCAATAATGTTCACATGGATAATCCTAATAAAGCACAATCAACAATTGAAGGGAAAAAGCACAAATACAAATTATAGAATAAAGTACAAAATTATTTTAGACAACACTGCAACAAAATCAGACCTTTTCTGTATTTGGTTCTATTGTCTCACTGCCACAATATGGTGTCGTAAATGTATAGTCGTAATCAAGTATCACTTGCTGAAAAGGTTTACTGCAACACAACAACAATAAGGAAAAGGTCCAAAGTCTTCATCTCAAGCATACAAGGAATACATCCAAAAAAGGAGTCAGAAAGTTTGAAAATAGTATCCTGTTCACAAGACATGCTAAGACTGACAAATCTGATATGCATCCTTAAAAATGAATAGCAAGATATTTAGTTCTAGACACAGGTCACCCTTTGAATTCAAAATGGCATCTAGACAGTGAATCTTTGAAGCTCATTAGTACAGCATCAAGACTTGGCAGAGCAACTGGTATCATCCAGCATTAAAGTCACCCCAGAAGCCCATGGTATCTCAAACATGCTGAGACTTTCCACATATACAAGAAACTTCTGATGAATAATTATAAAGAAAGAAATTTAATGGACCTTCTAATTTCCATTTTGCTGCTGCAGGAACTTCAACTGGTGGCAATGATTCTTGTTTCCAACCCTTTAGAGCATCAAATGCATTGAAGTGCAACTTAATACCACTATCCTCATGCAAGAGATGTAAAGAACTCTCCCCAAAAACCATCTCAGGCAAGTGTGATGTCCCAAGCTTTTCTTCCCACCTGCAGGAAATAAAAAAGAATAAAATTAAGGCATGATCGCACAAATCTGATACAACACAAATTTTAGCATCTCAGTCGCATAACATGCAAAGGGTCTTTAGATTGACAAGATATAATAGTGTTTGGTATAGGAAAAGAAGTAAGTAGTAATATTAAAGATACTGACTTTTATTTAATGTTTAAATTTCAAAGTTTCAATTTTCATTTTTTTCCAAAATATGAGGAATATTGAAGATTTGGCACATCAATATCATGTTCAAAGGACTCGAGCATCATAAACTCATAAGACTGCAATAACTCATAACAAGGAAAGAATTCAACACTATCAAGCTCTTAAAAAGTTCTTTTTTGGGCCCTAAGGCATATACAAAACCATCTGAAGCATATGCCCAACTCTCCCTCCCCAACCAAGAAAAAAAAAAACCACATGCCCCTTGAAAATGTTAACCAACATTCGCCTATAAAAGCCAAGTGGTAAAGATAAGTTGCTAGTTAATCTCTAGGCTCACGACTATGATTACATCCTCAATAACTCCAACATTACAGCTTGAACTGTGCTCCATAAATTTTATTTTGGTCCAGCTACTTTTCAAATAACATTCTTCAAAAGCCATTTCCATAAATCCAAGACAGCATCATATAGAATTAAAAATTTAAAACACACTCCAGGCTTCATGGTTCACCAAACTAGTGAGTTCAAGGCATGTTGAACCGTACCAGTGTTCAATCAGTGCGGTTGGGGCGTTCGATTCATAACACCAGCAAAACAGAGTGAGGGAGAAGGAAAGAGAGGGGGGAAGAGAGAGGAGAGGGAAGGAGATGGAAAGGCCAGTGGTGGCCCATCAAGGCCTCTAGGGCTTTGCAGTCCACAAGAGAGCTTAGAGAAAGAGGGGAGGGAGAAAAGAGGGGAGAGGGGAAGGCAGCAGGGAGGCCACTAGACGGCGAAAACCCTCCCTGCAGGCAATTTACGATGAAGCCGGCAATGAGTTTGCCAAGGATTTGGTCACCCCTATTCCAAACCCACGCATCCGCAAGAAGGGTTTCCACCATCTAGCGGCCACCGAACAACCCTCAAGCAACTTCCCCCTACCTTCCTCTCCCTCTATTTCTCTCCCACCCCCCCCTCTCTATCTCTCTGAGCTCTCTCATGGAGGATCGCGAAGCCATGGAGGCCTCGGCAACCCTTCGATGGCCATCGCTGGCATCTCAGCCAGCCTCCCTCCCCCTCCCTCCCTCTCCCTCCCTCTTTCTCCCTTTTCCTCCCTGGTTCTCCCTCGTTTCCATGTCAGTTTAGGCTCACTACAATCCAATATGGCGGCACACCAACTTATACCACCAGTCGGCCAGCACGGGATCCAATTCCGAGTCAGCAAATCCTGTCAAGCTTCCTATTAAATGGTAGTTAGTATTGTCAAATGATTAGGATTTGGCTCACATTCGGGCATCAAGCTCACAAAATCACATATCAAAATTATCGTTCCAAAATGCAGTGGAAAAGAAGAAGATTAAGTTGGAGAAGGTGTAAATAGAAAGTTGTGAGCGTGGGCAGGTGGTGGGCGGGGGAGAGAGAGAGTAACATAATTCTATTATAGGGTTTTTTTTAACAAGCAACTCATGGTAATTCTTTAAACTCAAGCACCTGTTGTCTTAAAAACTACTGCCTCTATAGCTGAAGCCCATTGTTTTCTAGGGCTTGCAAGGATGGCCAGGTCACAGGCTTATATAGGAGCTGAAACCTACTTCTATTCCCACTAGAGCTCATACTTCAACTCACTTTCGGAGCCACATATGATTTTGACAAAACCTAAAAAATAAAAACTGCCCACTTCTCCTTTCCCAGCAAGTGTTGTGAGTTTATCACTGCTAAGACTTTTTCCTTTTTCCGCTCAAATTCAAATTATGAATCCTACTCAGACTTAAAACATGACCAACCTACTACCAATCTCAATTCCATAACTCTTAGTTAAGCACAAACTTTTAGCTTGAGGACTCCTAACAATAAAATTCAACCACCAAACTCCAATTATAGTGAAAATTTTTAGTGCAGTATTGCCCCTCCTTTAGCCAAAAAAGTCAAAACACACACATACATCCATAATGAGCACATCTATCACACAGTATAAGCACTCTTGATATCACATAATGTAAGCACATTTGGTACCATACAAGGATTAAGCCTCGGAAGAGTGGCAAGGCGTGCAACCATCTAGAGTGTCCAAACAAGGCACGAACCTAAGTGCCAAGCCAAGACATGGACTGGTATGGGATGGGACATCCACTATCACAAGTGTCAGGATGCAAAGCATCCTATGCCTATAAAAACCCAGATGTCCCCAGCCCATGGGATTTGAATCCTTGATAATAAATCACACATATATCACACAATATAAACACTCTTTGTATTATATCCTAAGGGGGATTGCATATGCCTCCTGATTTTCAAATTTATTCATCAGTTGAGTTAGTGAAATGTTTAAATCTCTAACATTGATGAACCATGTTCCCCTCTTCCAAAACTTTAATATGGAAAAAATGATTCCAAAGTATTTGTGCAATTAAACAGATCTCTTTTAACATCATAACTACCATGACTATATTTATTTTTTCAATCCCTTTCACATTTGTGAATCCTTGGATATTTACAGATAGAACCATTAATTGTGCCTTTTTTTCATTGCTTTCTATACTTCAATTAGTATCCCTTCAAGGGCTATGGCATCCACTCCACAAGGATTTTCAAGAGGGATTATAGCTATATGGCGGACGAATCTTGGTCATGTTTCCCTTCTACCTTGGCCCTCACAAGCAATCTATGGGTTGATTACAATAGAAGATACTCAATAATGGCTCTTGAGAGGGACTACAGAGGCTGGCCATGTTCTTAGTCTTGGGATCCCTATGTTCATGGCTGGTCATTTCAACTGTATTATTAGAGCATCAAAGAAGAAGGGGCCAAACACTTCTACAAGGATCAAGACATTGCAGACAAAGGCTTTATGTTGTGGCTTGCTTGACTTGGGAACTTAAAACATGAGGAATCATATGGTATTCCCACAGACCTAAAAATCCAAGTTAGTTATCTACAGGGGCCTGTTCTTTTGCGGGTAAAAAATTTAGCTAGGAATTTATATTTTCCTGGATAAATATTTCTTAGGCAATATTTAGACAAGAAAATGATTTACCTATATCCTTTTATGCATAGAAAAGTAGCTTCAAAATTGTTACCTATGTTCTTGTACATTGTTACTTTCCTGGATAAGTTATTAAAATTTATCCATATTTTCCATAATATCCTTTATGGTGACTAAGATTTTGGGGTAGTGGACAACTAAGTTATTAAATATTAAATGAGGAGGGCATTGGAAATCAGGAGGAGAGTATTTTAGAAATAAATTAATATTTACTTTACTAGCTGGTGAGAAAATGATTTAGCCACCCTCCAGGTGGGTAAGATTTTCTTGCCATTTCATGGATAAATGCTATTTAGGAAAAATAACTTATCTATCTTGAAAGTACAAAAACATGGATAAGTTGGTCAATAGGAAAGTTGACCAACTTTATGATGATATTTACCCTTAAAAGAATGGGCCGAAAAAGTATTTTCTGAAGAGTAGTGGCTTTTATAATTCCTTGCATTCCCCAACTATCATATCTAGGGTACTCTTTCTCACCTACCATTTTCTCATTCCCACAATTGATGCACTAGGTACCCCCATGAGAGGGAGTGCTCAAGGTGAATTTCGATGGAACTCTTAAACATAATGGTAGAGCTATAGGAGATCTCCAAGGCAGACTGTTATCTAACCAGCACTTAGACAAACTGTCCCACTGCTAGAATTAAGGGTTGCATGGAAAGGTTTGAATACGCAATCCTTATGCTAAGGACACAGTCTCTTTGGATTGATGGGGACTCCTTAACGGTCATAAATAGATCACTACTAAATCCAAACTTACAATTTACATGCCTTTCCAGCATTTATGGGCTTGCTGATATGCTCCAACAATTCAGTTGTTCTCACATATGTAGAAGGAAATCAAACAACAGATAAGCTGCTAATATTACTGCTAAGCACTCTTAGAAACAGTTCTCAACAAAGAAGTTTCCTCAGATGGTTCCTATGTTAGCTATAGTTGATATAGTTGGCTGTTATTTTGTTTGATTGTAAACTTGAGGTTACCCCTTCTGTACCCACCAACACACACACACACACACACACACACAAAAAAAGAAAAGAAGCATCCTTTTGATTCTAGGGGGCTTAACTCTAGATATTATTGCTAAAATTAGACATGTCAAAATGAGCGGGCTGGGCCATAAGGGCCGACATTATCTGAGCCGGACCGGGTTAGGCCCACTTGCAAAAATGAGCCGAGAAACCCGGCCCGGCCCTATGTGGGCCGTGGGCTAGGACCGGCCCAGCCCACTGCTCCAGACTCCCAGTTGCTACTCTTCTTCTCCTTTGCCGGAATGGGATAGCTCTGGTAAACATCGCGTCGCAGTCCGCGAAAGAAGAAGAACGGTGTGGCCCGTCGCGGAAGAAGAACGGGTTGGCCCGTCGCGGAAGAAGAGTACGGCGGCTCTCCGTGACTCACCAGTCACCAGTTCTCCTCTCCATCTCCGGCGGCTCCCTGTGGACCGCGAGAGTTTGAGATCTAAGTAGCCTGCCCAGTGTCTGGTTTGCCGCTTCCATCACCCCCCATTCCCTTCCTTTTTTTGTTTCCAAGCGATGGGAGCCGAAACGGAGATTTTTCTCAGTCGATCCCATCGTCTTCACGTCAAAATTCTGTCCACCACCACCGTCGGGTGGAACGAGGCAGCCATCTCGCTGTTTCCCGGTGAAGGGCCAGTGGTCGATGTCGGAGACGGAGCTAGGCATGGGAGGGAGGGACGGAGGGAATTATGCTCTAGAGACGAAGGCAGGGAAGATTCCGCTCCGGACGCCGAGGGGGATTCCATGGGGAGTTCATGAACGTACCTTCCTTCCATCTTCATCTTCTTCTTCCATGGGAGATCATGGAAAGAGGCCACCGAATTGAGAATTAGATTCCGACTGACACCATCGTGTCCGTGTGGTGTACTAGGATTTGAGATCGAGGAAAATTTCATCTAACCCTAAGTCCCTAACTGAGTATTCCGTAAGCATGTTTACTGTTTAATACCTTATAGGCTTATACAGGATTACAGGTTACAGCCTTCCCCTTTTTTATAAAAAAAAAGGTCATGGCCCACGGGCTGACCCGGCTCTAACCCAGTTCAGCCCGTGGGCTACAAGGGCCGGGCCAAAAAGCCCAGTTACATAAATGGGCCACTTTGTTTCAACCCGACCCGACCCATTTATAGGATTAAATGGGCTGGCCCATGGGCTCTGGCCCATTTTGACAGATCTAGCTAAAATCAAATCATCTAGTGTTTACCCAGTCAGCCTAAACTAATCAAGTATCATTGATTTCATCGTTTGACTTAAGGTTGCGTTTGGTGGATCGCCAGGGAATCCTGAATGGTAATCTGGATTACTTGCAAGATAGATTACCATTAGATAGATTGCCAGTAATGCTGATTACTGTGTTTAGTATACATAGGTAATCTATCAGTAAGATTGATTATTGTATTTGGTATGCTAAATAGATTACCAGTAATCTAAGCTTAAATTTCCAAAATATCCCTAAGTCAAATTTATTAAAATATATTATAATATAATATAGTAATGTAATATAATATTACATTAATATAATATATTACTTGATATTTTGTAATGTAATATAGTATTATATTATTTGATATTTTATAATGTAACTATTTAATATGAATATATTATTTTAATTTAATAATATAATATATAAAATTTAATATATAACTTAGTATATTTAAAAGATTATATATAATTTCTTTACATTTATTTAGTATAAAAAATAATTTTCAATTTTTTCAATTTTAATATAAAAATATTAAATTTTATATTTAATAATATAAAATATTTAAAAATTATATTTTAATAAATAGCTAAAATATAAAAATTATATTTTTATAAATAAAATATAGATTTAAGAAGAAATCCCAACCATACCTAGAGGACCTAGATGAGAGGGAGAAGAGAAATATTTCGTTCTCAACTTAGGAAAAGGACGGGACAATTTTGTAAAAATAAAAAATACCAGATTACCATAACTCCGGTAATCTGGATAGCCACCCCTCCCTGAGGTAATCTGGATTGCCATATGAGAGGTAATCCGGATTACCGTTCAAGATAGATTACCATTTAACATAAATACCAAACGTAGTTATCTAGTGGGCCCACTTTAAAAACCGGTAATCTGAATAGATTACCATCTACCAAACACAACCTAAAATCCTCCTCACACAATATCTCTGACATAAGAATTATGTATTATTTTCATCATCCCATAACTTCATTGGTTTGTCACTTTACCATGCATATTCTTAATGCACTAAAGATCTGGTTGACATCCAACCATCCTATCCCTAAGATATTCACCATTCCATGCTAGAGTTGCTACATAGACAAAAGGTAACGAAGAGAGAAGATGAGAGAACCAGTGGAGGCTATTGATCCCCCAATCTCTTGTTCCTTAGGATACCAGAATCCATGTATACGGTAATGGGTGTTTGGTTCATGATTGGAATTAGAATGCAAATCGAAATCAGAATGGCTATATCCCCTAAAGAGTTTGGCTTGTGATCAAAATCGCAATTGGAATCGAATTAGAATGGAAATAGATAATTTTCATTGTTGTTGTTTGGCTCATTTAAAAATAGGAATTGGAATTGACTCAATTTTTACTTTTACCTTGAACTAAAATCTTCAAATTTTAATTATTTTCATCTATTTTTAATATTTTCTATCTTGTTTAATATTTTTTTGGATTCATTATATTTTACGAAAACTCCACCTCTAGCGACCTTCCCACTTATAAATCTTAAACCCACAAAATCATTTTTTAATATTTTAATATTATAATATTTTTAACTTATTTATTAATTATCTAAATATTTTTAATATTTTAAAATATTAATATTAGTTTTTTAATATTTTATCTTATATTTTACCACTTAGTTTTATTATTTTTATCTTATTTAATATTTTATTTTATTTTAATAGTTATTTAAATTCCACTTATTTTTTATCTTATTTTTTTATTGTTTATGTTATATTATTATTAATAGTTTTTATTTAATATTTTTATTAATATTTTTTATTTATTTAAAACCTTCTTAGAATCCTAAATTTTGTTTCCATTTCTTTCTCACCCCTCACCAAACCCTAATTGATGCCCTCCTCTCCTCCTCCCCCTTTGAGACCCTGCCAAAATAAGTGAAGGCAACCAGCAAACCTCAAGTGATC
This sequence comes from Areca catechu, assembly GCA_021397845.1. Taxonomy (NCBI): domain Eukaryota; kingdom Viridiplantae; phylum Streptophyta; class Magnoliopsida; order Arecales; family Arecaceae; genus Areca; species Areca catechu. The sequence continues at coordinate 1,149,736 of JAHSVC010000041.1, forward strand.
TCCATCGCCCTAGTCACTCTAGCACTGACAAGTCTAGCACCCAGCTCTTCTGCCTCCATCTTGCTCTTTCACCTTGCTGACCCCCACCCCTGCACCCTCTTGGAGTATTGTACCTCTTTCCTCTTTACGACCATCGATCCCCAATATCTCCTTCCATCGTCTTCTTTCCCCAAATCCCATCGCCCCCACTTCCCTCATCACCTCCGCCCACCTCCTTCTCACCCTCTCCAAGTTTTCTCTTAGGTGATCCTTCCTCTTCTCATCATCTTCCACCTCTCCTTCTCTATCTTCGATTTCGACTCAGCAGAGAGCATCAGGATTTTTGAATTTTTTTTAAATAGAAGAATGAGATTTGAATCCAGGGAAGAGAGGTAGGATTGGATTCAAGGGTGATGGGACTGCTTCCTGAAAGAGCATTTCGTTCAGACCAGCAGGAGGGCCCTTGAACCATCAATAGAGAGAGCAAAAACAGGCTTTGCACCCTTTTTGAAAATGAAAAGAAAGAAAGGTTGAAGTTTAGACAGCTTATAATAGTTCCACCCATAGAGAAGATCATGAAAGGGGCGATCAGGATGGTGCCCGAATCCATTTATGATCCCGAGTTTCCGGACACATGGCACTTCCGCTACAAACAGTTGGAATGGGCCTCAGCCATTCTCATTCCCATTCCCATTCCAGGCCCCCAACTCCCCCTAACCAAACACCCCAAAATTCTATCAGCCCCCGAAAATCTCAAGATCATGTTGATCATCCATCATGTCTCTTCACGCCTTCCCACTCCCATGAGAGATATCAAACAAATGAGTTGGTTTTCCGAATACTAGCAAACCATTCGAAGCAACTCCACCTCTCCCACGGGCCAAGAGAAGTTTCAGACCTTCAAAAATCCCTGAAGTACCTGAACTTTTGCCATTTCTTGACGTACAAAATCTTCGATGCAAGTGTGACCATTTTCAGGCATTTTTTGGATCACTTCGTGTGCGTATAGCTACAAGTTTCAGACGTTCTATCCCAGGTATGATCCCTATAAAAATACTCCTACAGAAGAATTTGCTGAAAATTCCGAAGCCGCCTCCATCTAACCCAGGAACTAGGGCAAACATAATAATCATATTAACACCCAAAAATAAGCCGTTTTTGGATTCAAATGTCAAGATTTCCGGAACATCAAGAATTTCTGGAGATATCGATGGGCAATCCGCGAGAGATTGGAGATAAAGAATCGCATACCCTTGGAGGGCGAGGGAGCTAAGAATGGGCCGCCTGCAGGACTCGATGTGCCAGCCTCTGAACCGAACCCCGCTCCGCCCGTCCGGAAGCGCTTCCGCCCCCGTCTCCTTAAGATCGCTCTCCGCCGCGCCGCCCCACTCTGCCATCTCGCGCAACTGTAGGGCAGAGAGCGATCGCCGAGTGCTCCGTAAGTACCCGGAAAGTGCTCCTCCCTTCTCTCCGGAAATAATTTAAAACCCAACCCAAGTTTCAGCGTTAATACGAGGATTAAGGAAGTGCCGTCGCGGTGCCGCCGCTTCATACGTGTCACGGAGGATTAACGGAGGCCTTAACATGGTTGCGAGTTTAGGGCGGGGTGGGGGGAACGTGAAAAAGAAAAATAATAATATAATAATTAAAAAAATATTAAAAATAGAGAGAAAAATAATATAGTTTTTTATTTTTTAAAAAGATAAGATCAGGATGTAAAGTAAGAGCTTTGTCTTTGAGACAGTTCTCACTCCGGCTTTGGATTCTTCGTAGTATCATGTCTATGAAGTATCACTATCTTGACACTACCACTACTGTCCTTGCATCCTGGATTTCTGAGATTCCCTTGCTACTTCGGCAAGGTTCTTCGTAATGCCATATTCATGGCTATGGAGTATCATCACCTTGACACTATCAGTACTATCTTTGCGGTCCCGAATTTCTGGATTTTCTTGCTACTTCAGCAACAACTCGATGGTTCTCGAGAGCCCCTGGTTTCGTTAAAATGAATTTTGATAATAGCATTAGAGGTACCTCGGGAGGTACAGGGTTTGTCATTCGTGATGCTGAAGGTAAGCTGCTAGCTGGAGGCTATTTCCGATATGAGCCCTTGGTTCCAGAAACTGAGCTCAGAGCAGCTTGGACAGGAATCACGGACCATTTAGAAGCTGAGTGCCACGATGATTCATATCGAGGGGTTTCATCCATTGTCATCGATGAATTCAGGACATGACTGAGCAGTGTCATGTCCATCACCTTTTCCATGATATTTGATGATCTCTTGGCTCGTTGATGACTGCATCGATTCAACATGTCTACATAAGTCAAATAGTATGGCTGATTGGGTTGTCTCATTTGTGGCCGAGCACTCCAGTGATCGGTCATAGTGCTATAGTGACGATATTCCTCTATCCCTTTAGGACTACTATCACACTAGAGTACATGATCGCCCATTTGTATAAAAAATAAAATTATAAAAAAAATATTTATTTCTAATTTTATTTTCTCTAATTTTATTTATTTAAAAAATTATAAATTTAAAAGAATTTATTTTTTATAAAAAAATTGACAAAATTAGATTAGACCCCTTCTTTTTCTTTTTTTTTTTTTTTCTTCTCTCTTATTTCCTCCTAATTAGAGATGTCAATGGGTTGGATTCGGTGGAAGTCCAGATATCCAGATTCGGACCTGATCTTAGCTATTAGACCTGGATCTAGACCAGAATACCTGACAGATCCAATTTTGAAGTACCAGACTTGGACCCGAATAGATTTCTAGTATCTAGACCTGGATCCAGACATGAATGGATAGTACCTGGCACATGAAGTTCAATATGACCTTCTTACTTTTTTAAAAAAAAAAATAAATAAACAAGAAAATTGACTAGAGCCTATAATAATATACTACTTCGCTGCTGAATTAAAGATATTTTTATATTAAAAATTATAGTTGATTTTGAATCGTTAGATCAAAAGATCTAATGATTCATAATAATATTAATATATATAATATATATAATATTATATTATATAATCAGGATCTGGTTGAACCTAGATATTTAATATCTAGATCATATCTATTTAATTATAACTAAATAGATCTGAATTTAGATCCAGATAAATAGATTCAGATTCATTGGATAAATATCTACGGGGGTCTCGAATCTAAACCTGATTCTGATCCGATCCATTGACACCACTGCTTCTAACCAGGCCCTATATATAAAAAAATGATAGTGAATGGGCCCACCCCACACCTTTTCCTCCCATGTTCCTCGCCTCCCCCAACTCGCTCTCCGACCGACAACCCTCCTCCTCACCAGGTAAAGAGAGAAAGCAGAGGTTCACCCGGTCTTCACCGCCGAGGACGTTCCCATCGGCTCCATCCTCCTCTCCATTGGCGAATTCTCGTGCCGCAATAACTGCCTCCCCCGCGCCCACCACCTCTTCGCCGACCTCGCCGCCCAGCTTGGCCTCTCCCCCTGCCCGCGCCGCCGGGGCCACCGCCCTCGCCTCTGACGGCACCAACGGCTTCCTCTGCGACAGCCATTGGTTCCTTGTCTTCGTCGCTCTGCGCTTAGCTCGTTATGCACTGCCACCGCCTCCCCTTCATCCTTGCCGAGGCCTATGCAACCGTCAGCTGCGATGTCCACAACCTCCCCGCATGGCCGCCGCCATCGTGTGCACCTCCCTCCGCTTCGCCGGAATCGAGGAATGAAAATGATTTTTCTTTATTAATTTATTATTATCATTATTATTATTATTATTAACCGGCGTATTTTATTGAGGAACGAAAGTAAAAGTAACCAAGATAATCAAAAAAAAAAAAAAAAATACAAGATCCCTAAACTATAGGGAATATTGTGAGTCCCGCCCATATCATGGAGCCCGACCCGATTAAAAGGGCGCTCTAAGGGCTGAGACCGTGGTTTGGAGCATTTTGTTGGTTCTTTCGGAGGAGCGTGCGACAGCGAAAAGACGGGGCGGCGTCGGAAATAGAAAGAAAAAATTTTTAGGTCTCGACGACGATTCAAATTCAATCAAGATAAAATTTTAACATATTGTTCAAGACAGCGAGTTCTACAAAATAAACAGTTTGGATTGCTATGATTTTTTTTGTGTAATCGGTAAATATTTAACTCTGGTGATATCTTTCCTGTTTTCTTCCTATATTTCTCAGTAATATTTATATTTTTTACTGAGATGGTCATCGTATGCTGTTTGGAAAGCCTCTAGTTTGTTAGAAAGAAATATCTTACTGTATCCATTATTGATTATAGTGGAAGTTTGATCTGGTTCCAGGTCTCGTGATTTTTATTTCAATATTGGAGGGTTTTCTACGTAAATCCGGTTTTCTTGTGCTTCGTTTGATTTGCTTTTGCTGGATTGATATTGTTGAGTTATTACCTATTTTAATTAGCACACGGATTAAAATTTATCATGAGTATAATTATTTGTGATCGTACTTTAATCCCAACAATTGGTATCAGAGCCTGGTTAGACAGTAATTTGTGCTAATTAAAATGAAGGAGAAATCCAGTATGGTTAAATTAACTTCATCAAATTATTTCTTAAGGAGGATGATGATGGAAGATTTATTATATTGCCAAGATCTGTTTGATCCAATTGAATTGCAGGGAATAATGCCAAACAATGTGAAAGCTGATGAATGAAAAATGTTGAATAGGAAAGCCACGGCTACAATCAGACAATTGATTGATATGAGTATGATCCATGATTTGCGACAGAAATTGATGTTTATCAGGTATGGAAAAAGCTAGAAGATCTATATCAACGAAAGAATGCACATAATAAAGCCTACCTGATCAGAAGACTGGTGAACTTGAAGTATAAAGATGGACAAAATGCTTCAGAGCACTTAAATAATTCTAGGAGATCCTGAATCAGTTGGCTACGATGAAGTTGCTTCTTGATGACGAGGTGTAGGCATTAATCTTGGTGAGTTCCTTACCAGATAGATGGGAGATGTTGGTGGTAATGCTGAGTAATTCTATTGCTAGTGATAAACTTACCCTAACTATGGTCAATGATAGTATATTGAATGAAGCAAACAGACGGGATGAGCAGGGTTTGACAGATACAAATTCTGAGACACTAGCTACAGAGCAGAAGGGGAGAAGTAAAAATAGATCCTTCCACGGTAAAAGAGATGATGGGTCCCATGATAAAATAATCATAGAAAATCCAGAGGCCGGTCAAAGTCCAGAAAGGATGTTACTTGCTACTACTGTAAAAGGCTAGGACATTTTCAGAGAGTGCAGAAAATACAAAAGGGATCAGGATAAAACTTATGGAAAGAAAGATGAGACACAGAGTTCTACTGCAGTTGCATTTGATGATGAGGTCATGATTGCATGTGATGATGCACGTATTAACCTCACATATCAAGAACCCAGTTGGATAATTGATTTAGCTACTACATATCATGTTATATTACGGAGAGACTTCTTATCGTCCTACTCCAAAGGTGATTTTAGGCATGTTAGTATGGGAAATGATGCAGTAGCTAACATTATTGGCATGGGAGTGTTTGTTTGGAGACCAATACCGTGTGCAGACTATTATTAAGAAATGTAAGGTATGTTCCTGATATCTGATTGTATTTGATTTCTGCACGTGTCCTAGATAATGAGGGCTACTCCAGTCACTTTAACGAAGGAAAATGGAAGCTCACCAAAGGTTTCCTGGTTGTAGCAAAAGGCAAGAAAGATGACTTTTACAGATTGCAGGCTAAAGTACGCAGTGAAGTGGTGAATGCAGTTGAAGAAACCTCCACAGATGTGTGGCATCGGTGGCTTGGTCATCTGAGTGAGAAGGGACTTGAGACTCTATCCAGGCACAACTTACTTCCTTTAAAAGGTACGTACCTGAGACATTGCACTCATTGTTTACATGGCAAGCAGCATAAAGTTTCATTTCATAAGCTCCCCTTTCATAGAAGATCGCATGTGCTAGATTTAGTTCACACTGATGTATGCTATATGACCACAAAGACACTTGGTGGTGCACTTTATTTTGTCGCCTTTATTGATAACAATTATCGAAAGTTATGGGCCTTTGCTTTGAAATCTAAAGACTACGTGTTGCCGATCTCGCTGCCGCGCCCGTGCCTCGGAACCGCCGATCCTACCAGACCGCCTTGCTCCTGGGGCCTCCTGGCTGGAGCGAACCTGCAAGGCAAGGTCAGAAGACCCTGGCCGGGGATCCCGGCGAGGGAGCTCCGACGATCAAGTTAGTAGACGGCGAGAAGGAACAGATTCTCCGGGACGGGCCCCCGAAGGAGTCCCAGACTCAGAGAATTTACTAGCAAGAAAGGTGCCGTAGGGACCAGAAACCCGGCTGGGCCTCCTTGCCGAGCTCACGCCAAGCGATCCCCTCTCGGGGCCTGGATCTTACTCTCGGAGCGGGCCTTTAGCCTCTGTTTCTTTACTCGTCCCAACTTACCTGGTCTTCTCCTCTCTCCTTCCTTTTATCTCCTCCGCTGCCTGCCTGTTTTCCGCTCTTGGGAGGCTCCCCTTGTCGTTCTCGTCGCCCCCTCTCCATCCTTTTTCTCTTTCCCCTTTTGGTTTTGGGGGCCAGGTGGCTTTCTGACCTCGTTTGCCGAGCCCAGCGGGAAAGGGTAAAGGAGGGGGGGCGCCGGCAGGGCGGCTGGTCAGACCTCGGGCCCAGTGTGGGCGCTCCCCTTTCCAGGTGCCGGCGCTGTCCGTTGATGGGCCCTGTTTTGCTAGAACCGCGTCTCTCGACTGCAGAACCTGTCGGGCCGATGTAAGTGATGTTTCGCGTGCCGCCGCCATCTGTACGGGGCGCCGTCCGTGGTGCGCGCGGCTCGAGGGCCAACCTCGGAACCTGCGCCTCCGCTCTTTGGAGCCTTCTCCGTACGGGCGGCCTGACCTTGGCCGAGGTGGACCCCTCCCGGTGGACACCTAGCGGAGCAGCAGAAGGGCGCTCGGCTTCGTCTGAGGTGGTCCCGTCTCTGGGGCCCACCTGGCGAAGCAGCGAAGGGCCCGGCTCGACCTCGGCCTTGGTGGGACCGTCTATGGGCGCCACCTGGCGAGGGAGCGGGGGAACAGCCACCCCGGCCGAGGTGGACAACTCCCGTTGGACACCTGGCGAGGTGGCAGGAGGGCGCTCGGCTTCGGTCGAGGTGGTCCCGTCTCCCGGGGCCACCTGGCGAAGGAGCGAAGGGGCCCGGCTCGACCTCAACCTGGTGGGACCGTCTATGGGCGCCACCTGGCGAGGGAGCGGGGGAGCAGCCGACCTCGGCCGAGGTGGACCCCTCCTGGTGGACACCTGGCAAGGTGGCAGGAGGGCGCTCGGCTTCGGTCGAGGTGGTCCCGTTTCCGGGGGCCACCTGGCGAAGGAGCGAAGGGGCCCGGCTCGACCTCGGCCTTGGTGGGACCGTCTATGGGCGCCACCTGGCGAGGGAGTGGGAGAGCAGCCGACCTCGGCCGAGGTGGACCCCTCCTGGGTGGACACCTGGCGAGGTGGCAGGAGGGCGCTCGACTTCGGTCGAGGTGGTCCCGTCTCCGGGGCCACCTGGCGAAGGAGCGAAGGGGCCCGGCTCGACCTCGGCCTTGGTGGGACCGTCTATGGTCGCCACCTGGCGAGGGAGCGGGGGAGCAGCCGACCTCGGCCGAGGTGGACCCCTCCCGGGTGGACACCTGGCGAGGTGGCAGGAGGGGCCCTGGACCGAACTCGGCTTCGACGAGGGCGGTAACGTCTCGGGATATCACCTGGCGAGGTGGCCGGGGGGCAAGGGCCGAGCTCGACCTTGGTAGCGTGGGAGCCACAACTGACTCGCCGAAGAAACCTCCACGCGGCTCGATCATACCTGACAAATCTGAGACCGACCACGTCATTGTTACGGCCGTAACACCAGGTAATAGATGTCTTTAAAGAATTCCATGCTAGTGTTGTAAGGAGAAAGGAAGAAAACTGAAATACATCCGAGCAGATCATGGTGGTGAATATCGGGATCCGTTCGAGAGATACTGCAGAAACATGGCATTAGATTAGAGAAGACTATTTCCAAGACATCTCAACAAAATGGAGTGGCGGAGGAGATGAATCGCACCATTGTTGAAATAATCTGGTGCATGCTTTTTTATTCAAAGTTACCTAGTTCCTTTTGGGGTGAAGCTATAAGGACTGCAGTTGATTTAATTTATTTTCTCTCCTTCATATGCCCTTGATGGTGATATTCCTGAGAATGTATGGGCAGAAAAATCAGTTTCCTATGATTACCTCAAAGTATTTGGATGCAAAGCCTTTGTTCATATTCCAAAGATGAACAGTCAAAACTTGACAGCAAGTCAAAGGAGTGTATTTTTCTTGGATATGGACATGAGCAGTTTGGATACAGGCTATGGGATACGGTAGAGAAAAAGCTGATTAGAAGCAGAGATATAGTATTCTTTGAAGATCAACCATTGAAGATGTGGAAAATGAAAATAAGCCAAAGTCTACTACATAATTATTTGTTGACCCTTCTCCTATGTCTCAAGCCAGAGTAGATGATGATGGACAGGCTGCAGAGGATGGTGATGCAATGGATGATGAGCCAATATATGGTGACAATGCAACAGATGAGCATAGTGAGCATGCTCCCATACAGCAAATGGCAGAACAGTAGTTGAAAGGTCTACCAGAGAGTGCCAGTCTTCTCGGAGATATCCTCTACATGAGTATGTAATGGTGATTGATGGATGAGAGCCAGAATACATTCAAGAGGCTATGTCACATGCATAAAAAGAAAAGTGGTTTGAAGCCATGCAAGAAAAGATGAAATCCTTGTATGAAAACCACAAATTTGATTTGGTGGAGCTGCCTAAGGGGAAGAGAGCATTAAAGAACAAATGGGTATTCAAACTCAAGACAGAGGAGCACAGCTCACAACCAAGGTATAAAGCAAGACTGGTTGTGAAGGGCTTCAGTTGGTGGGGACACCGGAGGCACCAGAATAAGATAGAGGCTTTTCAATCCTCTGTGAATTGATCAATAATTTATGAGTCCATCTGTAATAAGGGCTTAGCTCATCTGAGTCTATTTTAGTTGTTATTTGAGTATTTTGAGTTGTTATTTCAGTTCTGTACTTGTCAGCTCATTTGAGCTAGTTCAGTCCAATGCTAGTCAGCTCATGTTGAGCTAATTTTATTTTTTTGAGTCCTGTCCAGCATACTGAAGACTCAAGACTATATCATACAAGTGAAGACCAAGTCCAACTAGATTGAAGACATGGAAGTATAGCTCAGTCCAACCTAGCTTAAAGATTTGAAGACCCCAGGAAAAATTCAGAAAACCCTGATTTCTTGCAGATGCCTCCAGATGCCCAGATTCCCTTCCAGATGCCAAAGTATACTCATAGATAAGGGCATCCATGATTCCAAAGGCCATCTGCATCCTAGCCCAAAGAAATCAAGCCCAGGTGCCAACCCAAGCCCCTGAAGCAAGATACCAGGGAATATTCCTGCTACCTGGCTACCAGGCCACCCCAGCTTCAGAGGCCCAAACCATGCACCCAAGCCCCTTTGGGCCGGCCTTTTGCTGCTCCTAAAGCCCAACACACCCCCTAGGCGTCCTTGGAGTCTTGACCAGTCAAGAAAATTTTTAGGGATTTTTCTACCTAATATTTCCTTATTTTCTAGCTAGGGTTTGAGAGGGAAAGGATTCTTATGAAAGACTTATGTACCCTTACTTGGAGCCCAAGGTTAAGGGTCTATTTAAGGGACCCTAGCCTCTTGTATGAGGAGAATTTTGATGAATGAAAACCTTGAGTTCTTCTATGAGTTGTGTGATACCCTGCTGTGTGCATAAAGGGATTTGTGAGAGTTCTTCTTCCCGTGTTTGCAATCATCTTCCTGCTGCCAACAAACCCTCCAGATCCCTGGATGCCCACTCCAAAAGAAGCCTTCCCTTGCTATTTTACTTTGTTTTCTTGTTCCTTTGTGAGCTTTCTAACCCCTGACAGGTCATTTGCAGGTCCCTGAGTTCCTACGAATCCAACGACTCCAGCCAAGCCTCAATCGGATCACCGAGCAGAAAGCCGGTATCCACGGGTCTTTGGCTCGGTTTTCCAGGCCGCATCCATCGAGGAACGAGAGACCCCTTCGCTGCGATCTTCACAGACGTTGTCAGGTACCCCCTCTACCTCCAGTATTTTATGTAGGAGACTTGCCCTACCGAGGCTTCTCAGCCCCGGAGGTCCTTCTTGCTACTTTCTAGATCCTAATCTGCATGCTGATCTTCAAAATTCATACAAAATTCCCTACAAATATTTTGATCTGAAATTTGGGAATTAATCACCTAACTCAACATGTAAAATATACAAAAAAATTGCATGCATTTAGTTCCCCATCATCAGTCAAAGAAAGGTATTGACTTTGAAGATATATTTTCACCCGTGGTCAACATGTCTTTGATCCGAGTTGTACTTAGCTTGGCAGCCAGTCTGAATTTGGAGATTGAGCAGCTTGATATGAAGACAGCATTTCTTCATGGTGATCTTGAAGAGGAATCTATATGGAGCAGCCAGAGGGTTTATAGCTAAAGGCAAGGAAAACCTGGTATGCAAACTGAATAAGAGCTTATATAGTTTGAAACAAGCTCCTCGACAGTGGTACAAGAAATTTGACTCCTTCATAGTAGATCATGGGTATGACAGAACCACTTCTGACCATTGTATTTTGTAAAGAGGTTCGATGATGATGATTTTATTATTCTCCTATTATATGTTGATGATATGCTGATTGTTGGTCACGATGCCAAGAGGGTTCAGAGCTTGAAGACTGAATTGAGCAAGTGTTTTGCTATTAAAGACTTGGGATCAGCGAAGCAGATACTTGATACGATGATTGCTCGTGACAGGAAGAATAAGAAACGATGGTTATCCCAGGAGAAATACATAGAGAAGGTGTTAGAGTGGCTTCAGATGTGTAACTCCAAGCCGGTTAGCTCTCCACTTGCAAGTCACTTCAGATTCAGTTCCAAACAGTGTCTTACTAGTGAGGAAAAAAAGGAAAATACAGAACATTCTCTATGTATCTGTAGTTGGCAGTTTGATATACGCCATGGTATGCACTAGATCGGATATTTCTCATGTTGTGTCGTCAGTTGATTTCTTTCTAATCCTGGGAAGGAGCATTAGACTGTAGTAAAATGGATTCTCTGGTACCTTAGAGGAACTTCTATAATATGTTTATGCTTTGGTACAGATAAACTTGTATTAGATGGATATATAGATGCAAACATGGCAGGTGATGTTGATTTTAGAAAATTTACATTGGGATACTTGATGACCTTTTCAGGGGGAGCTGTCTCGTGGCTGTCCTGACTGCAAAAATGTGTTGCTCTATCAGGTACAAAGGCAGAATATATTGCAGTAACAGAAGCTAGCTAGGAGCTATTGTGGATGAAAATGTTTTTTGAAGAACTTGGTCTGAAGCAAGAAAATTTATCTTATATTGTGGCAGTCACAGTGCAATTTATCTCAGCAAGAATTTGACTTTTCATTTGAGGTCGAAGCACATTGATATGAGGTATCACTAGATACGAGATGCTTTACCGATGAAGTTGCTATAGATGGAAAAGATTCATACGGATGATAATGCTTCAGATATGCTGACTAAGCCATTACCTACAAAGAAGCTTGCAGCCTGTAGAGCTAGTGCTGATTTGCTAGTCCTCTCCACATGGACGTAAGGGGAAGAATTGTTGTGGGTCCCGCCCATGTCGTGGGGCTCGGCCCTATTAAAAGAACGCTCTAAGGGCTGAGACCGGGTTCTTTCATGGAGCGTTTTGTTGATTCTTTCGTGGGGAAGCGTGCAACAGTGAAAAGATGAGAGCGGCGCCGAAAATAAGAGAGAGAGAGAGAAATTTTCAGATGTTGATCGGACGGCGATTCAAAATCCAATCAAGATGAAATTTTAGTATGTTGTTCACGACAGCGATCTCTACAAAGTGAACGGTTTGGATCACTGTGATTCCTCTTGTGTAATCAACAAATATTTGACTGTGGTGAGATCTTTCCTGTTTTCTTCCTGTATTCCTCAGTAATATTTATATTTTATATTGAGATGGTCATCATATGTTGTTTGGAAAGCCTCTAGTTTGTTAGAGAGAAAAACCTTGCTGTACCCATTATTTGATTATAGTGGAAGTTTGATCTGGTTCCAGGCCCTATGATTTTTACCTCCATATTGGAGGGTTTTTCATGTAAATCCGGTTTTCTTGTGCTTGGTTTGATTTGTTTTTGCTAGATTGATGTTGTTGAGTTATTGCCTATTTTAATTAGCACACGGGGGTTAAAATTTATCCTGAGTATAATTATTTATGATCATGTTTTAACCCCAATATAGGAGCAGTATGCCATCGGACCACAACACCGGACCAGAGTGATTGGCCATATAAGAGGCGACCTAATCAGCCACAGAGTTCGCCCCTCTATACACGTGGTGGATCGAAATAAAGACACAGCCCTGCAGAAGATAGCTGATATCTCGAATAATGGGATGAGGGGAAGGAGCTGCAGTCGTCCGAGCAATCCAAGAGATAACAGTAGAAGAATCTCCTTCGATGAACAATCGGTTGAGATGAAGGATCTAACGAGCATATATGATCCCTGCCCAGGCCATTAACAACTCTGTCTAAGGGACAGAAGAGTTCCAAACGGGGAAGCCTCCCGCAGCCAGGAATCCAAGGCTGGAGTCCCGAATAATGAAGGCAGCAGCTCCCCTCCCCTGGCGAAGGCTACCATCAAAACTGACAGTAAAGAAACTCGGAGATGGGGGTTTCCAAGATACAGACACCCGAAGGATCGCTCGAGGAGCGGAAGGAGAACCCCAGATCTTCGAATTCATCATTGTCGAACTCCAGTTTTCGGTAGCAGCTGCCATGGCTCTCTCCACCAGCATCCTGAGAGAACATCTAGTAGAGACGAAGATCCAATCATTCCTGGATAACCAGATATGGTATGCCAGGTAAGTAACGAAGGAGACATGAAAGGAGTTGCCCGTCTTCAAAGAAAGCAAGGAGTCCTCGATAACACGTGCCTGTGAGGCCAAGTCAAGGAACCGCCATTTTCAAGCTGTCACCACACAATCACAACAAAAAATGGCATGAGCTCGAGTCTCACTCCCATGTCCACATAAAGGACAGTCCGAAGGATATGTGTTGGCCTCCGTTTAGTTCCGTTAATCAGCTGAGATATGTGCTTATCGCCACCCTTGCCTCCCATGTCGCATGATACGCGCGGTAGAGTTATATATATATGTAATATTAACTAGGCCAATGCATAAAGTAAATAAACTAGTGGTTCGATACGAGTAAAAGATGTGACCAGAGAAGAAACTGAACCGAGACCAATGTAAGCACCTCCCAAGTCACTTGATACGCGCAGTCGGAGTTATACTTTTTGTTTATTTTTACAAGGCCAATGCATAAAGTATATAAACTAGTGGTCCAATACGAAGTAAAAAGATGTAACAAGAGAAGAAACAGAAGTAATTAAGACCAATGTAAGCAGCCATGCCCAGCAATATGAAGCTTAGGCCGGCCATGATGATCCTGCTGACATGAAAGTTATCAATCCAAGTTATGAGTCAGTCCCCTTCGAGCCACAGTTGTTGAGCCTAGAGTTCGGTTACTGCAACTGTAACACCCATCCAAGCAGCAATAGAGTTCGGTTACTGCAACTGTAACACCCATCCAAGCAGCAATGAGCTCCGCAAAAGGAATCGTAGAAACCGGTAGCCGCCTTGTCACCACTCTCAAAAGTCTGCCACCATGCTCGTGAACTATGAAGGCCGTTGCAGGTGAACCTGAGCAAGTTGATGCATCAAAGTTGACTTTGAGTATCCCACGTCGGAAGGGGATGTCACCGCACTTGCTGAATTGAAGCATAAGAATTTTGATGTATTCCAGCATCCCAGTACCTTATTGAACCTCAAAAGTATAATAATTAAGTAGCTGAGCATCAGAAATCAAACCAGAAAGGCACCTAAGTAAATGAAATGGATGAGTTAAAACCGTGGAAAACCATTGATGAGCGGTGCGGTTGATCGTGAGACTTTTCTTGCAACCACCAGTAAGGATTCGAGTCTTGGTTTAGATAATTTCGACAAGAAAGTCCAATAAAATAAAAAAATAAAATAATCCAAAATAAAATCAAAAAAAATAATAAAATAATCTTGAATGGTTTAGACATATTTCGACGAGAAAATAGTTCAAAAAAAATCAAAAAAAAAAGAAAAAAATAATAAAATAATCCTGAATGGTTTAGACATATTTCGACGAGAAAGTCCGGAATAAAATAAAATAAAAAAAAGTCCAAAAAATAAAAAAGAAAAAATTAATAAAATAATCCTGAAGTCAGGTTGACGTACTCACCTTCGGATGGGAAATAGATGCGGGGTTGAAAAATAATGTGTTGTGTATCGAACATTTCCTGGCTATGATTGGTTGGGATTGGGGGACCGTCTGAAATAGCTACGCCCGAGATCTGACTCCTCCTCCTTTTTATTTATTAAAAAAAAAAAAACTGTGAAATATACGCCCATTGCAAGCCAACCAAAGAATCCAAACAGCACGTGCCAGCTTTGCTTGATTCCCCCCCTCTCTCTCTCTCTGCATTAGAGTGTTCTCCAGCGCCGACAAAGACTCGTATTTGGATTGAATCATTCAAATTTATATCCTTCCACTAAAAAATTATCTATTCCATATCATTCAATACCCATCTCGAGTCGGTCGGGTCGAGTATAAAAAATCATGTATAGATCGGATCGGTCGGTATACCAGTCTCATAAAACTTAGTTTATTAAAAAACTAAACAGGTCGGTCGAGTCGGATTTGATCGGGTATATCCATTTTATATCCGATTTACTTTAAATATTTTATAAACATATATTTTTTATATATAAATGGATCGAATTCGGATTGGGATGTACTATTATCCGTATTCGATCTGAATCCGAATCAATTTCTTTTTATAATTTATATCTATTTATAAATTAGATGGATCAACCTACAATCATCCTATTAGGATCAGATCGAGCCAGATACTTATTGAATCCATAAAAATTGTCATCCGACGCCAAACCAATCGCCGCTAGAAAGTTTTGACCCACAAGGGCACAAGTAACTTCCAAATCCACCGAAGCTAACCATGGTTAACAGGCTCACGGGGAAGCTGAAATAGCTGATTTAGCTCTTGGACGGAAGAATGGCAATTTCTAGGAAGTGGTGAGGGAGTATTTCTTAATAATTTTTTTAATAAATTTATAAAAAAAATTTTTTATATTTTATAAAAATAAAATTTATAAAGAAATGGATTTTGAAATTTTTTTAAGAAATAAAAATTGATGTTACTTTTTTATTTCCAAAAATAGGCTAAGATTTTATAAAATATAAATGAATAATTACGATAAAATAATAAATAATGATATATACTATTATCATATAAAATTTTAATATATTTATATTAATATAATATTTTATAATATTATATTTTAATATTTTAATAATAATATATGCAAGATTATATATTTTTTATTAATATAATATAATACTTATATTAATATGTTAACATTAATGTTTTTATCTTGGACAAATTGAACGAAAGATTCTAAGTCATACAAAAAAAAAAAAAAAAAAAAAAAAGGCAGCCTCTAAAGACTTCTTGTTATGATGATGAGGGTTATGATACACAAAACCTAGTTAATATTTTCATCTCTAACCAATGCCAAAGTTTGTTTTTTTTTTTTTTTTTTTTTTTGATAAGATAAAAGGGAAGGGGGTAAATTCAATGTAACTACTCCCAAAAGCCCACATCCTACTAAAAAATATTTGATACGAAATGCTGAACCTCTTTCCACTCGAAGATGAGTACGTCAATCCGATACCACCAAGGTGTCAACTGGCAGTATGAAAAATAAGAAAGATCCTAGCCCTTTTACCCATCTTACCGCAGATCTCAGAAATTAATGATAGATTCAATCGAGTCAGCCATGATATCTTTTCTCAAACTTGCACAAATAGGAATAAGATAAGGTCCTATCCAACTGAGCTACTGCTTGGGCATTTTTAATTTTTTTTCTAAGTTAAAAGGAGCAATGCAAAGTAAGTTTTGATAACTTCTGGAGCAAAAGATCTCCTCCAATCTCATATGCGTCCTCAGAGCAAGATAAGACTGGAAATTTCTAAGACATTTCAGGAGCTTGATATCTCACATGCATCATCCTTTTCCCAGCTCGTGGCTATCAGATATCGGAGCATCAATTCTTGCGGTCATACATCATGATTCTCTTTGTGAGAATTATTTTTCGAAGTCTTCAAAATATGATGCAGGAATCTCTGATGGAGGAAGCAATGTAGATATACACTTAAACTATTCAACAAAAAAAAAAAAAAGAGTGCTGGTCAGCCCAATGAAATTGAACTAAAATTTTCAAATCTTTCGGCTACTATGTAAAACTAATGGCTAGGTAGAAGACAAGAACCAATGCTGCTCGTACTTCTCTCTAATAGCTGGCCACCAAAGAGGATCCTTTCTTATTCAATTGCAAATCATGTAGAGTATTAATATTGGATTGATATCTAATATGGTATAGTTATTACTTAATCACATTTAACTTCTTAGATCAACTATATATACTAAATTAATTACAATAAATCTAATTGATTAAAAAAATATATTCATGATTAGACTAATCTTCTTGATCAACATAGCTGGGGTAAAGCTCTAATTAAGATTTTAGTTACATGATGGGAAAAACACATATACAAGTATAAATATAGAGATAATCTGGTCCCATTTCTAACTCTCATAATAGTGGTGAACAATTTTTCATCAATCATCTATATAAAGAGAAAAGAATGAGGAGGGAGAGAGATACCTCGGAACGAAGAATGGACATCTTAAGAACTACGTGATCTATATATTTGGAATAATGGTGCAAGGTATATCTTCCATAATTTATGATTTTGCATGAACATAAAAGTACAATCCAAACATAAAAGATTATAGATTTTCATAGTATGTAGTATCAGAGCATCAATTTCATTCAAAAAATTAAGATAAACTTTGGTTTAATTTTGGGATGTTTAAAATCTATCGTATTTTGATATTTTTTTTATTATTTGCATTGTATTATAGTTTAAATAAATAAATAAAATATATAACATTGAAACTGATGTTCTTCATCCCTTCCGGTCAAGATTCTCTCTCTACCAGGGGCGGACCGCCGGGGGGCCTTGGCCCCCCTATTTTTTTTAAAAGTTTTTTAATAAGTTAAATAATTTTTTTATAAATTTTTAATATATATAAAAATGGACCGTCGAGAGGGCAAGAAGGCCCCTCGACCCTCCCTAATTTTTTAATTTTTTTATAAATTAAGATTTTATGTAAACTTTAAATATATTTATATATTTATATATTTGGTCCTTCTAAATTTGGGGATATTAAATATAATTTGAAGAATCTTTAAAAAAGTTTTTAAAATGAAACAAATACTATAAATCAACTTTTTATACTTGAAAGTTGGATCATCATCAATTTTATTTTTTATTTTTATTATTTTTTTTATAATTTTTTTGGAGAAGACAAAAAAAAAAATTTTGTTATTCAACCAGTGTCAATCTCCAAAATTCATCATGGTCGAAGCCACTGCACGCAGTCAGCACCATTCCATTCGCCACACCGATGGATAAAATGACGGCCGAACTTGTCATGTGATGCGATCAACAGAATGCTCCCATGACGAGATCAAGCAGTTGTGCATACACAAGATCGGATACCATCGATATACTGGCCTATGACTGCCATCTCGACGATGGCCTCCGTTAGCCAGCCTCGCTGCATTAACAAACATTGCGTTGCGGTGAAGCCGCACACCCGTCTTAGCAACGGATCCATCGCGTAGCATAATTGGATCTTGAAGGGCAGAGCGGGTGTGGGCGCCCGTCATACCTTAGGCTCCCACCAATGCTACTGTACTCATACCCCATCATCTGTGCAGTGCCAACGGTACTCGGCATGACGCTGCCATTTTATGGCTGGTTTGCAAGCATCCTCTACGAGTCCGTGACGCTTATTACTCTTCCGGTTTCAAACTGCTACTATAGAGAAAAATATATCAAAAATGAAGATTGTCAAGACCAGATTATACAATAAATGGAAGATAATTTTTTTATTGATTATTTAGTCACTTATATCGATAAGGAGACAGCCGAAAATTTTATGATATATTCAATTATTAATAATATAATCTTATAAAATAAATAAATATAATTTAATAATATTTATAAAAATTATTTAAATTATTTAAATTATTATTAATATTTTTATTTTATATTTTTTTGGACCTTCGGAAAAAAAAAAAAAAAGGTTTGTACGGTACGTCCCTGCTCTCTGCCATTTAGAACCAGTGTAGATGCATCTTGCCCATGGCCAGAGAGCCCGGTAAGTCACCGGTAACCACCCATGGTCCGATTAGAGTAGAAAGAGAGGGAGGAATCGTCGAGCCTAAGTTAATTCACTTTCTCCTCTCAAGTACCGGGAAACCAGTTTTGGGGATAGGTGACGGACCATGATTAGGTTGTTTATGCTGCCACCAGTCGGGATTACGACATGGAGGAGTCTAGTCTCGTTCTGGGCCTTCTTCCATCAATCTTCGATAAGACTAACCATTGCCAGCAAACTGGCGATCAGAAGAAGCTTGCAAACAGAAGGGGTCACCCGGTAACTCATTGATGGTCAATGCCTCGTTGGCAAGCCTATGGCTTACTAGCCATGATGTTTTTTGGCAATGGGATTGGCGATATTTTTTTGGCTCCTCTGCTGCCCAAGAGGTTGGAGACTCCGTTAATGGAGGATTTTGGTTGTTTCTGGGTCATTGTTTTGGACATATCGGTGGTGGGAGAAGGCCATCGGCAGTTGAGATTGACTGGTGACCCACCGACAGCAAGTTGCAGGCCATGGTGGTTTAGGCTCCCCCTTCTCCAGTGGCACCTAGCCATCATGTGACCGGCGACAAGGTCGCCGGTGGCCACAGATGGCCGTCGGGGTTGTCGGGATGGGCCGGTGAACTACCAGCAGTGGGTGGAGCAAGCTTTTGGTGTCAAAAGACTAGAACAAAGTTCTATGTATTGATTTTTTTTTTAACCAGCGAAAGTAAATAAGAATAAAATAATTTTAATCTCTAGATCATGCATTAGAATAACTCTAAAAACTATCCTGCAAGATCATGACGGATATGAATAGATTAGAGATACTGAAAATAAAATCAGCGTGTGTCGATCTAATTGATGCATGTTATAGATCTAATTTAGAACCATAAATAAGATCGAATTCCATAACTTATCATGGTTGATGAACACCGCTACCGATAGAGCATGGTAAAGGTCTGAACATCGTCTCGCAACTGTATAGGATGTCTGGCTTCTATGAAAAGTCCACACAAAATCTTGAGAAATTACCTTCTCTAGAGTGCTAGCTCCATGTGAAGGCTATGGATGGCTGATCTAAAAATCTTCTTTCAATTTTTTTTAATTCTCCCAAGAAGATAAGAAGATGAAGGATCAGGAGGACCAGGTCAAGGAAAAAAATTCAAAACTATTTTTTTCTATTTTGTTTTCCTTCTTTCTTTCTCTCTTCTCCCTAGCGTCAAGAATGAACTCCCATGCTTAACTAGTTTTTATGCCCCATTCCCAATTTTTTCTTATAGTATTTTTTATCTAAAAACCCATGAAAATTCTTCTCTTGTTCTTGTGCAAACCAAGAAAAACTAATAAAAATAGTGGCATAGGGGATAGAATAAGATATTAGGATAGGTTTAGAAATTTTATTTGGACTAGAAGTTTGATTCAATCAAAATACATTCAATTTAAATGTATATCCAATTCAAATAAATTCTAAGATTTATCTAAACCTATCCTAACCTTAAAGGGACGGAGAGAAAACATCAAAACAAATTTTGCATAGAAAAAATACACACAAAAAAATCAAAAAAACCTGTGGAGAACAAGGGGGCACATTATTCAGTTTTGACTCGGACAAACCAGATACAAAACAATATTTAAAAATATTTTAACTTAATTCCAGTCAGTCATATTTGGCATTGAGATTTTTTACGCAAAAAATCATTTTTGCATGGAGAACAAAGTGGTGCAAGGGAATAGACTAGGTTCCTAGGTTTAACTTGATCAAACTTAATTCTAACCCAATTTAATTTGGTTTAACCAATTCAAGTAGCTTGAACCAAATCTAATTAGGATCCAAGTAAATTTAATTAGTTAGAGAATTAATCAAGTTTAAATCTAAATTAAGTTAAGATTAAAATTTCTTAGCTATTGGATCATCGAATGGCCTAATCAAGTAAAATCTAATTGAATCAAATCCAATAAATTTGACCAAATCTTTTCACTCAATTAATCGATCCAATTAGCAATGTAATTACTAATTATCCTCCTAATTTAATTAATTACTTATTTATAAGTTTTGTATATGATAAATTGTTGATCATATTTATGATTTTGCCACTAGATAATTCTTAATCGTTGATCAGCCATCAAAATCAATCAAACACTTTTATTATTTATGATCTCGTATGTTCGAACCCTAAGCCGGTAGGTTAGAAATGATTTTCTGAACTAATCAAAACGACCATTTAGCAATATGCTCGATGTCCAGATAGGTTAAATGATGGCAAAGCAACATTCAAGAATCCATGCATGGTTACATATAATTTATCCATTCAATCTAATACTCAGGATGAATTCAGAGTCTACTACCACTTCAAATAAGCATATTTGAATGTATCTCAATATGTTAAATCCTATGACTCCTCTCATCAGATTACCTAGACTTAGATTTTTGCTAAATTGAAATACTGCCAAGTATTTACTCCATCAACTGGAAGTAGTCAATCCTTTCTTGACTCAATACCAACTTAACAAGTACTTAACTATACCCAAAATCTTTTATTACTGGATTAGAAATCTACGTAGTTCGGCATTAAAGTATAGTTAGTTACTTGCCAAATCATCATGATAGTCTCAGGTCAGAGAGATACTTATATCCATACCCTTTTTGTAAATACTCTTGATAGCAGAGTATTTCACAAAGTTGATCACTGTTCAGTGAGATGTACTCTGCACTCACTGCATGCCATATTAGTGTCTTCACACTTCTTGGTTAAGAGAACAACTAACCTATATAGCATGCAACGATGTATTCTCGATAAATATTGTCATCCTACGAAACAACATATCATTTGGTTGTGAATTGATTTAAGAATCACTTGATATATCCTCCTTTATTGAATTAATGTAGTTTAAAGACTTCAATATATTAGAGTTTACAAGAAAATGGCAAATAATATTAAGCTACCAAAAATATTATTTATTTTATTAATAATTTATATACATTTATAAGATAGCTCAACTGTCTACAATCCAAATAATTAGCTTTATGACACTTTTTCCAACAACTCCCACTAGAAATAGAGCCAATCAAAATAGTATTAAAACCCATCTTCCACTTGTAATCATCAAATTCTTTATTCTAAAGGCATTAGTAAATGGGCTGGCTAGGTTTTTCTTTCCATCGATCTTTTACAGATCGATGTCATCTTATTCCATAATCTCTCAGACAAAGTTGTAAAGACGCAGAATATGCTTAGTTCGCTGATATACCTGAAAGGAAAACTGTAGCGAGCATGCTTTCTATTTTAATTTTTTTTTCAAAATAACATGCAGCGGAAGCATGATAAGAAGATTAACATTTAATCTAAGCATGCTTTTAGAACTTTTCTATGCTACTTAGCCCAAGATCTTGCATGAAGTAATAATATAAACTATGAAATCATGAACTCATGCTATGAACATTTCAAAGCAACATATCTCTATATGTAAAACCATACCTCGTATGAAGTGGAGACGCTCTCCGCTGCGGAGATCCAGAAGGAGGTAGAAGAACTCTGCTTAGCCTCACACGTGTACGGCCTCTACAGGTGGTTCACACCAGGGCTCTTTCAAAATCTACTTCCACTCCAAGTGCTAGCTTGTTGTGGAACGATTTGATCGGACTCCTTTTCTTCTTTCGATGCCGGACTCTCCGAATGAATGAAGAAACTCAAGAGGTGGAGAATGAGTTGTTGAAACCCTTCCTAAACACTCAATCCCTAGACCTAGATCACTAGGTACAAATATGCACACTCTTTTCCAAAGTCCTCACACCCATACAAAACCTAGAACCTTTCTTAGTTTCTTCTTTCTTCCCTTTTTCCTTGATTTTTCCAGCATTTCTTTGCTGAATTATTTGTTATTTTCGTCCTCCTATTTCAGCCCATTATATAGGTGAAGAGGGAGAGGGAGAATGGGGAGTTATGGGTCATTATGGAGGGGTTATGGGTGGTTATGGGGAGTTATGGTCATGGAAAGTTACATAACTCCTCAAAACTGAATTTAAACCTATTTAAATTCAGATTAATGTCTCAATTAATTTCAGTTCATAACTGAAATCAATTGGGTCAAGTGTGCATACATTGGGTTCAACCCAATTGGACCTAAACCTATTTTGAACCAAATCCTATTTGATTCGTTCCAGATTTTTATAGCTCAATCAAATTGGGCTATCAAATCACATTACTTACATTACTAATTCACCTCCATGCATCACCAACTATTAGTGAAAAATTTTATGTCACAACTTTTGTAATATCAAGTGTCTACACTTGCGAAATAAACAAGTGTCGACACCTACACAAGTGTCGACACTTTCAAGAATATCAAGTGTCACACTTCAAGAATATCAAGTGTCGACACTTTCAAGAATATCAAGTGTCGACACTTTCAAGAATATCAAGTGTCGACACTAGGATAAAGAAAAATACTTTTCCTTTGTGAGTCCACGAACGATTCCCAATCATTCTCTGATCACTAGATCAAATAGAAACCCTTATGGTGTGTGACCCCATAGGTTCAAACACTAAGCCGGTAGCACTGGAACATTTCCAATACCATCAAAGTCGCCATCTAGCAATGACACCCGACGTCCGGATAGGTCAAAGTTGCAGAGCAACAATCAAGAACTAGGAGATACGGAAACCCTGTAATTAGTCCCTTTGACCTCAATGCTCAGGAAGACTTAGGGTTAAACTACCCATCCCATAAAGTCCATCACAATGTGTCTCAACCTCATAAGTCCTGTAACACTTTACAGAGACTACCCTGGCCAAGGTTTTGCTAAATTGAAAACGGTAAGATATCTGCTCCAAATATTTTGGAGGGGTCAATCCCATCTTGATCCGATCACTGCTACACGAGTACTTAACTATACCCAGAAACCTTTCATCCCTGGATTAGAAATCCAGATAGTCCAGCACCAAAGTACAGTGAGTTGCTCGCAAGCTATCATGACGATCTCATATCTGAGGGATAACTACGTCCATACCAAAACTCTAGGCAGAAAAAGTACAGACGGGCCATGTTCGATGAAATGTCAAATACAACATCTGCATGCCATACCAGTGTCTCCACACTCTTTGGTTAAGAGGACAACCAATGACTATGGCACATAACGACCTATACTTGATATACTATCATCCTGAAATAAGTATATCATTTGGTCGCGAACAATTTTAGGACATATATATATCCTCTCTATATCACATACAAATAGTCCTAAGGACTTCATCACTCAAGGACTCATTATAGAAAGATGAAATAGTGATGAACTGCCAGAATAAACATTTTATTCAATAATATAATTCATATACAATTACATCAATGTACAACTGTCTACAGTATAAATTGGCTTTGGGATACATTTCCCAACAACTCTCACTTGGACTAAAGCCAATCAGAATAGTATCGTATACCCATCTTCCATTTACAATCATTGAGTTCTTGAATTCCAATGGCTTTAGTGAAGGGGTCAGCCAGGTTCTCCTTTCCGTCGATCTTCAGAAGGTCGACATCATCTCGTTCCATGATTTCTCGTACAAGGTGAAACCGACGCAGAATATGCTTGGTACGCTGATGGGACTTCGGCTCTTTGGCTTGAGCAATGGCTCCAGTGCTGTCACAGTACACTGGAACAGGACCATCCAGGGAAGGTGCCACTCCCAGCTTGCCAAGAAATTTTCGCAACCAACAGCTTCCTTTGCTGTATCAGATGCTGCAATATATTCCGCTTCGCATACAGAGTCTGCTACAGTGTGCTGCTTGGAACTTTCCAGCAGATAGCTCCACCATTCAGGGTAAAAACAAAGCCGACACACTCTTGCTATCATCCCTATCTGACTGGAAATTGGAGTCAGTATACCCCATAAGTTTCAAGTCAGGTCCTCCAAAAAGAAGCCACTGGTCCTTGGTATTTCGCAAATACTTCAGGATGGTCTTTGCAACCTTCCAGTGTGCTTCACTTGGGTCAGACTGGTTCGACTCACTACTCCTAATGAGTATGCCACGTCTGGTCTAGTACATGTCATGGCGTTCATGATGGACCCTACTACCGAAGCATAAGGAATCCTCATACGCTCTCTTTCCTCAGGAGTTGTCGGATAATCCTTCTTGGAAAGAGAAATTCCATGACCTATCGGAAAATAGCCTTTCTTGGAATTCTCCATACTAAACCTTTTCAGCATGGTATCAATGTACGTAGACTGGGACAAACCCAGAAGCTTCCTTGATCTATCCCTATAGATCTTCATACCTAGTATGAAAGAAGCTTCACCCAAGTCTTTCATAGAAAACCGGATGACAACCAGACTTTTATTCCCTGTAATGCAGGGATGTCATTCCCGATTAAGAGAATGTCATCTACATACAGTACAAGAAATACAACTACAGAACCATTTGCCCACTTATATGCAGGGTTCTTCTTTGTTCCTAACAAAACCATACGTCTTGATACACTTATCAAAATGCATGTTCCAACTCCGAGACGCCTGCTTTAGTCCATAGATGGACCTACTAAGCTTACATACCTTAGATTCATCTGTGGATGTGAACCCTTCAGGTTGCATCATATACACCTCCTCATCTAGCTCACCATTTAGGAAAGCTGTTCGGATATCTATTTACCAGATTTCATAGTCTAGATATACAGCTAAGACAAGCATAATCCGAATGGACCTGAGCATTGCTACAGGGAAAAATGACTTGTCATAGTCAATACCATAACGTTGACGATAACCCTTGGCAACCAGACGGGCTTTATAGGTCTCTACCTGCCCATCTGCGCCCCGTTTCCTTTTGAAGACCCATTTGCACCTAATGGATTTTATCCCTTCAGGTGGATCAACCAAAGTCCATACTTTATTGATTTCCATGGACTCCATTTCAGATTTCATGGCTCCCAGCCACAACTCAGAATCAGACCTCTGCATCGTGTCTATATAGGTGATTGGATCCTCGTTGTTCTCATCGAGCTCAACGGGATCACCATCCCGGACCAGAAAATCGTAGTATCTATCTGGTTGACGCGGTACTCTACCGGATCTCCTTAATGATTGATCAATAGGCTCAGGATTTGATCTTATCATAACGAGTTCTGTAGCAGTCCTTGAATGATTTGGTTCTTCTATATGTTGAACTTCAGTAAGCTCAACCTTAGCAGCTTGAGCACCTTCAGTAAGGTACTCCCTTTCCAAAAAAGTAGCTCTAAAACTGACGAACAACTTTTGTTCCCCAGGCATATAGAGAAAATAACCCTTAGACTTTTTAGGATACCCAACAAAGAGGCACCTGTCAGACCTAAGTCCAAGTTTATCTGTCTCCAAACGCTTGACATAAGCTGAACACCCCCAAACCCGAAGGTGTGAAAGAATCGGCTTACGCCCATTCCATATCTCATATGGAGTTTTGTTAACAGACTTACTCGGAACTTTATTTAGAAGATAGCATGCTGACTCCAAGCATACCCCCAAAAGGAAGTTGACAGAGTTGCAAATCCCATCATGGATCTGACCATGTCCAACAGAGTCTGATTCCTCCTTTCAGACACACCATTTAACTGGGGCATCCCAGGAGGTGTCCATTGAGAGAGAATCCCATTCTCTTCAAGATAAGTCAGAAACTCTCCATAAAGATATTCACCACCTCGATCTGATCGAAGGATTTTAATAAGCTTCCCGGTTTATTTTCAACTTCATTACGATACCGTTTGAACATTTCAAACGATTCAGATTTATGTCTCATCAAAAAGACATAACCATACATTGAGAGGTCATCTGTAAACGTAATGAAATATTTATACCTACCCTTGGCATCGATATTCATTGGTCCACATACATCAGTATGTACGAGACACAAAATATCATCGGCTCGTACACCTTTTCCAGTAAAAGGTGACTTGGTCATCTTACCAAGTAAACAAGATTCACAGGTTGACAGTGATTCACAATCACTAACGTTTAGGAGACCTTCTCCCACTAACCTGTTGATTCTATTCTTGTTTATATGACCTAGCCTACAATGCCAGAGATAAGCATTACTGACATTATCTAATATAGGGCGTTTGCATGAAATGTACATTACACCAACAGGCTATGATAAAACATAAATGCCATTCTTATATGTCCAGTCATAACCACAATATCATTCATAATGACTTTGCAAAAATCACTCTTGATTAATTGTTCATATCCATTACTGGCCAACTGGCCTACAGAGATGATATTTACAAGGAATGATGGACAATAGTGACAATCATTAAGAACAACTTTACAAGACTTGAAAAAGATTGACAATTCCCAACGCCAAGACTGGAGCTTGACTTCCATTCCCCACATTCAGATCTCTCGCCATTCTCGAATCTTCTACTAACTTGTAGTCCCTGCAACGTATTGCAAATGTGGTAAGGACTACCAGTATCCAATATCCAGTTAGTAGTATCACAAATAGAAAATAACAAGGATTTATCATATAAATACCTTGTCCAGCAACTTTTTTACTGCTTCTTCTTCTTCGGCCTGTTCGGGTCAAGTGTAGCTAAGTAAGCAGAACAATTCCTCTTCCAATGACCCGGCTTCTTGCAGTAGAAGCATTCTGCCTGACTCTGGTCAGCCTTCTTCTTAGTCTGACTGGGCCCAGCACTTTGCATCATTTTACTTTTATTCTTCTTCTTCCCTTTCTTAAAGGGACGACGCCTTGCCGCACTGCCTCCCACTAAATTCACCAAGCTCTTTTGGAGCTGGTGATCTTTTTCATAAGTCTGTAGTAACCCCATCAACCCATGGTAGTTGACTACAGGCCTTGTTAATCTATAGTGATCTAGAAAAGGTAAGTAGGAGGGAGGCAAAGAATTCAAAATCGCATCCTTCCCAAGCTGCTCGTGGAAAGGATATCCGAGTTTGGCCAGGTGCTCGATCATCTCGATCATGTACAATACATGATCAGTGACCGAGGACCCCTCAGTCATTCGAGCGTTGAAGATGGTAGAGGAAATCTATACCTTTCAATGTCGTCTGGGGCACCAAAAGATTCCTTCAACTTTTGAAGGATTTCCTCCGGCTGGGCCACCTCGAATCTGCGACTGAACTCGTCGTTCATAGCCGCCAACATAATGCACCGCACCGTAGTACGGTCAGAGATCCACTTTTGATAAGCATCCCTGACTGCAGTATGTGCGGTAGGGGCTGGCCCAGGTGCCGGATCCGTTAATACATAAAGGATCCGTTCATGCTCGAGAACGATTCTCAGTCTTCGATACCAGCTATCGAAGTTGGGTCCCATGAGCTTGTCATTATCTAATAATGACTGGAGTGACAGATTAGTAGACATTATCTGAAAAAGAGAAAAACCAAGACTATTTAGTATATGAATTATTTAAAACTTAAAGACATGGACTTTTGTCTAAAAGCTCCTCCCACTATTTATTCAGACTGGTAGCCTCTACCTCCAATCCGAAGAATAATACTTATCCCTTAGTGGGTACCAGAATCCAATAGACAATGCATGAGCCCGACTATGGTCGGCCAACCCATGCTCATCTAAAGGTAGGTTCATAACCAGTTGTTTTTCCAAACAACTCCTAGTAATTTATTTGCCTCAGGAACACTTCAATTGGCCTTTGGGCTACCTGCTAAAGAAGGTCCCAGTTAGGTCCAACCATTAACATGACTGATCTTAATGCTTCTAGCTAACTAATGATCAAGCCCGACTTCGGCCGGCTAACCTGACCACCTGTTTAAGAAAGTTGCACTATGTCATCATATAATGAATAGCAATTCCAATAGTATAATAACCACCCAATCTATGGATCTGCCGATGATCACCCCACTACTAGACTCATTACCAAACACCTTAATGGGAGGCTAAGACAAAAAATTATCATATAATTTCCATCTTTTAAGGACCTAATAATTTAGAGGTTTTATACATGTTGTGACAGAACAGAAAGGATAAGTCATGGATTATCTTTCACTAACTTCATATATTAATGAAAGGGTTACATGAACCACAAAATCCATGGGCACCTAAATCAGTCAAGCTGATTAACCTTGTTGGCATGGGCTAACTCGAATCAATGAGCTAACTAATCAAATCTGGTTGACCATATTGGCCAGATAAGTGAGATCAAGGTTATGGGTTAAGCCATTAACCATCTTTCCTTAGACACCAATATCATTGGCCAGGAAGAGAGTACCCCCAAAATCATAGATCAATAGCCATACTTACCTTAGACACCAATTGGTTCACCAATTTCGATTAGGCTAGCCTAAGGAATCGGGTCCTACCACGAAACCAAGATTAAGTCCATTTAGATGTATGGACCAATCAATCTAACTATTAGATAGATACTAGAGAAGAACCTTAACTCAACATTTGATTAAGTTAATTCTCTATTAAGTCCAATTCATCTAAACTTAGGTCTAACCCAATTAGGACCTAATTCAAGCTAACCCATTTAATCCAAAGTTATGAATATGACTTAGATCTTAGTATCATATCCCTAGATTATTTAGTCACTTAGATTTACTTAATTCATAATTAAGTTAATCATACATCATATTGAAACATTTTCAATAAACTTTATAAATATTTTTACAAGATAATCCAACTTTTGAATTTCTGTTCACTGTGAAGTGTTGACACTTCAGTAGCAAGTGTCGACACCAAGGTGTCGACACTACTCTGAGACAGGTCGACACACAGTGAAAAACAGTGAACCATTATGTGTTTTTGTTCGTGAGTCGACACCCAGAAGCCCAAGTGTCAACACATAGACACCCAAGTGTCGACACTAGGTAAGCTAAGTGTCGACACTTGATCCAACCCGAGCACAGAAATGCAGAAACCCAAACTTTGACTTTTCTAAACTTGAATTTTATGTTAAACTATTTAACATAACAATCATAAACTAAGTCTAGAACATTTCTAAAACATTTTATGATTTCAAATTTAGAACATAATAAAGATCAAAACATTTTAATCTTACCTTTTTCTTTTCTTTTTCTTCTCCATGAGTCCTTCACAATGGCACTCATATGAAATTAAACTGATTTCATAATGTTTATAAACATTTATGCTAGAGCAACCTGGTTGCTCTGATACCAATTGAAAGGAAAACTGTAGCGAGCATGCTTTCTATTTTAAATTTTTCTTCAAAATAACATGCAGCGGAAGCATGATAAATAATATTAATATTTAATCTAAGCATGCTTTTAAAATTTTCTATGCTACTTAGCCCAAGATCTTGCATGAAGTAATAATATAAACTATGAAATCATGAACTCATGCTATGAACATTTCAAAGCAACATATCTCTATATGTAAAACCTACATCGTATGAAGTGGAGACGCTCTCCGCTGCGAAAGATCCAGAAGGAGGTAGAAGAACTCTGCTTAGCCGCACACGTGTCCGGCCTTTACAGGTGGTTCACACCTGGGCTCTTTCAAAATCTACTTCCACTCCAAGTGCTAGCTTGTTGTGGAACGATTTGATCGGGACTCCTTTTCTTTTTTCGATGCCGGACTCTCCGAATGAATGAAGAAACTCAAGAGGTGGAGAATGAGTTGTTGAAACCCTTCCTAAACATTCAATCCCTAGACCTAGATCACTAGGTACAAATATGCACACTCTTTTCCAAAGTCCTCACACCCATACAAACCTAGAACCTTTCTTAGTTTCTTCCTTTTCTTCCCTTTTGATTTTTCCAGCATTTCTTTGCTGAATTATATGTTATTTTCGTCCTCCCATTTCAGCCCATTATATAGGTGGAGAGGGAGAGGGAGAGTAGGGAGTTATGGGTGATTATGGAGGGGTTATGGGTGGTTATGGGGAGTTATGGTCATGGAAAGTTACATAACTCCTCAAAACTGAATTTAAACCTATTTAAATTCAGATTAATGTCTCAATTAATTTCAGTTCATAACTGAAATCAATTGGATCAAGTGTGCATACATTGGGTTCAACCCAATTGGACCTAAACCTATTTTGAACCAAATCCCATTTGATTCGTTCCAGATTTTTATAGCTCAATTAAATTGGGCTATCAAGTAATCACATTACTTAATTCAACTTCATGCATCACCAACTATTAGTGAAAAATTTTATGTCACAACTTTTGTGACATCAAGTATCTATACTTGCGAAATCAACAAGTATCGATACCTACACAAGTGTCGACACTTTCAAGAATATCAAGTATCGACACTAGGATAAAGAAAAATACTTTTCCTTTGTGAGTCCATGAACGATTCCCAATCATTCTCCGATCACTAGATCAAGTAGAAATCCCTATGGTTTGTGACCCCATAGGTTCGAACACTAAGCCGGTAGCACTAGAATATTTCCAATACCAGTCAAAGTAGCCATCTAGCAATGACACCCGACGTCCGGATAGGTCGAAGTTGTAGAGCAACAATCAAGAACCAGGAGATACGAAAACCCTGTAATTAGTCCCTTTGACCTCAATGCTCAGGAAGACTTAGGATTAAACTGCCCAACCCATAAAGTCCATGAACAATGTGTCTCAACCTCACAAGTCCTGTAACACTTTACAGAGACTACCCTGGCCAAGGTTTTGCTAAATTGAAAACAGTAAGATATCTGCTCCAAACACTTTGGAGGGGTCAATCCCATCTTGATCCGATCACTGCTACACGAGTACTTAACTGTACCCAGAAACCTTCCATCCCTGGATTAGAAATCCAGATAGTCCAGCACCAAAGAACAGTGAGTTGCTCGCAAGCTACCATGACGATCTCATGTCTGAGGGATAACTACGTCCATATCAAAACTTTAGACAGAAAAAATACAACGGGTCACATTCAATAAAATGTCAAACACAACATCTGCATGCCATACCAGTATCTCCACACTCCTTGGTTAAGAGACAACCAACGACTATGGCACACAACAACCTATACTTGATATACTATCATCCTAAAATAAGTGTATTATTTTGTCGCGAACAATTTTAGGACTATATTATATCCTCTCTATATCACATACAAATAGTCCTAAGGACTTCATCACTCAAGAACTCATTGCAGAAAGATGAAATAGTGATGAACTGCCAGAATAAATTTTTATTCAACAATATAATTCATATATAATTACATCAAATGTACAACTGTCTATAGTAGAAATTGGCTTTGGGATACATTTCCCAACTGTTACGGCCGTTACGATAACGTGGCATATCTCAGATTTCGCTGGTCGTGATTCGAGCCACATGGAGTTTTTTCGGCAAGGTCAGATGTGGCTCCGTCTCGGTCGAAGTCGAGGTCGGTCCAGGCCTTCCTGCCGCTCCGCCGGGTGTCCACCCAGGAGGGGTCCACCTCGGCCGAAGATGGCGGCCCCCTGCTCCCTCGCTAGGTGACGCCCTGAGACGGTTCCACCTCGGTCGAGGTTGAGCCGGGCCCCCTCGCTCTTTCACCAGGTGGCGCCCGGAGACGGGACCACCTCGACCGAAGCCGACGGCCCCCTGCTCCCTCGCCATGTGGCACCCTGAGACGGTTCCACCTCAGCCGAGGTCGAGCGCCCCTCTGCCGCTCCGCCAGGTGTCCACCTAGGAGGGGTCCACCTCGGCCGAAGCCGGCGGCCCCCTGCTCCCTCGTTAGGTGGCGCCCTGAGACGGTTCCACCTCGACCGAGTCGAGCCGGGCCCCCTCACTCCTTCGCCAGGTGGCGCCCAGAGACGGGACCACCTCGGTCGAAGTCGAGCCCCCTCTGTCGCTCCGCCAGGTGTCCACCTAGGAGGGGTCCACCTCGGCCGAAGCCAGTGGCCCCCTTCTCCCTCGCCAGGTGGCGCCATGAGACAGTTCCACCTCGGCCGAGGTCGAGCCGGGCCCCCTCGCTCCTTCGCCAGGTGGCGCCCGGAGACGGGACCACCTCGGCCAAAGTCGAGCGCCCCTCTGCCGCTCCTCCAGGTGTCCACCCAGGAGGGGTCCACCTCGGTCGAAGCCGGCGGCCCCTTGCTCCCTCGCCAGGTGGCGCCCTAAGACGGTTCCACCTCGGCCGAGGTCGAGCCGGGCCCCCTCGCTCCTTCGCCAGGTGGCTCGGAGACGGGACCACCTCGATCGAAGTCGAACGCCCCCTGCCGCTCCGCCAGGTGTCCACCCAGGAGGGGTCCACCTCAGCCGAGGCAGGCCAACCTGTGCGGAGAAGCTTTCGAGGACCAGGAGCACGAGCTCCAAGATTGCCCCTCGAGCCGTGCGCATCGCACCCCGAGAGTAGCGCTCGTACGGTTGGCAGCAACACGCGAAACATCGCTTACATCGGCCCGACAGGTTCTGCAGTCGAGAGGCGAAGTCCTGACAAAACAGGATCGATAACGGGCATCGTCGATGCCTGGGAAGAAGAGCGCTTACACTCGGCCCAAGGTCTGGTCAGCGGTCTGACCGCGCCCTCCCTTTACTCTTTCCTCGCTAGGCTCGGCAAGCAAGGCGGGGAAGCCGCCTGGTTCTTTGATCCAGAAGGGGAAAGGGGAAAGAGATGGAGGGGAGGAGGTGAAAGCGATGAAGGAGCCTCCCGAGGGTGGCAAACGAAAAGGCAACATGATGAGTTAAAAGGAAGGGAGAGTAGATGACAAGGTAAGCAAGAAACAAGGACTGGGAGAGGAGATTCCGTTCCAAGAGCAGGATCCAAGATCCCGGGAGGGGACTTTTGGCGTGAGCTCGGTGGAGGAACCCGGCCGGATTTCTATTCTTCTTGAGACCTTTCGTGCTAGCACGATCTCTAAGTCTGGGACTCCTTCGGGGGCCCGTCTCAGAGATTCTGTTCTCTCTCGCCGTTTACTAACTTGACCGTCGGAGCTCCCTTGCCGGGATCCCCGGCCAGGGTTTCTGACCTTGTCTTGCAGGATTGAGAGCTAGGAGACCCCGGGGCGAGACGGTCTAGTCAAATCGGCGGCTCCGAAGCCACAGGCGCAGCGGCGAGATCGGCAACACCAACAATACCTTCGATTCTTGTATTTGAGCAATGACTCCAATGCTATCATAATGCAAAATAACTGGACCATGTAAGGAGAGTGTTACTTCAAGATCGATGATGAACTTCTGCAATCATACAGTTTTCTATGTAGCATCAAATGCCACAAAATACTCTGCCTTGCATACGGAATCAGCTATAGTATGCCGCTTGAGACTTTTCCAACAAACAACTCATTTGTTAAGGTTAAAGACATGACACGACATACTTTTACTATCATTCCAATCTGACTAAAAATTTGAGTCAGTATAACTGACTATTTCAAGTTAGAATCTCCATAAACCAACCACCGGTCCTTAGTATTTCTCAAATACTTAAAGATAATTTTTACGACCTTCTAATAATTCTCACCTGAATCAGATTTGTACTACTCACTACTCCTAATGAGTATGCTACATCTGGTCGCGTACATATCATGGTGTATATAATGGATCCCACTATCAAAGCATATGTAATTCTACTCATACACTCTCTCTTAAGTTGTTGGATAATCCTTCTTAGAGAATAATTCCATGACCTATTAGAAGATAGCATTTCTTAAAATTTATCATGCTGAATCACTTCAGCACAGTATCAATGTACGTTGAATGGGATAATCTTAGCAACCTTTTAGATCTATCCCTATAGATCTTCATCCTAAGGATATAGGTTGCTTCTCCCAGGTTTTTTATAAAGAATTGGAATGAAAGCCAAACCTTTATTCCCTGTATTATAGGAATGCATTCCCAATTTAAAAAATATTATCCACATACAAAATAAGAAATATGATTACTGAACCATTAGCCCATTTATATATACAAGGCTCTTTTCCATTCTTAACGAAGCCATACATTTTGATCACCTTGTCAAAATGCAAGTTTTAACTTCCAGATACCTGCTTCAATCCATAAATGGTTATTTGAAGCTTGCACACTTTTGATTCATTTGTAAATATGAACCATTCAGGTTGTATCATATATATCTTTTCTTCCAACTCTCCATTTAGGAAAACATTTTGTTATCCATTTGTTGGATGAAGATGTGCCACTATCGCAAGCATAATTAGAATAGACTTAAGCATTGCCTTGGAAGAAAATATCTCATTATAGTCAACACCATAATGTTGACGATATCCCTTGGCAACTAGATAGTTTTATAGGTCTCCACCATCCCATCTGTACTTTTTTTTTGAAAATCTACTTGCACCCAATGAGTTTTATCACTTCAAGTAGATCAACCAGTGTCCATACATTATTGATCTCCATGGATTCCATTTTGGATTTCATGATTTCAAGCATTTTTTTGAGTTGAAACTTTGTATCGCATCCATGTAGGTAATCAGACCTCATTGTTTTCATCAAGTTTAACAGGATCACCATCTCGGATCAAGAAATTATAGTATTTATCCTGTTGATGCAGTACTCTATCAGATCTCCTTAAGGTTGTGTCTATAAGACGCTCCGGGTCCAATTGAATTGTTCAGTTAATTCTATCGACTCTTTTGCCTGTTGAACTTCTTCAAGTTCATAAAGGCATTAGTTCCTTCCTTGATAAACTCTCTTTCCAAAAAGACTATCTTATTACTAGTAAACACTTTGTGTTCATCAGTATAGTAAAAGAAATAATCCTTAGTTTCTTTCAGGTACCTTATAAATGTACACTTATCTGACCTATACCTAAGCTTGTCTATTTTTAAATGCTTGACATAAGCTAGACATCTCGACCCTAAGGTGTGAGAGATCAGCTTACGTCCTGTCCATATTTCATATGACATTTTATCTACATACTTGTTAGGAACTCTATTTAGAATGTAACAAGCCGACTCTAATGCATATCCCCAGAGGAAGATAGGTAGACTCGCAAATCCTATCATAGACCAAACCATATCTAACAGGATTCGATTCCTCCTTTCAGAGACTCCATTATGCTGAGGTGTCCTGGAAGGATTTTATTATGAGAGAAACTCATTCTCTTTCAAATATGTCATAAACTCACTGGTAAGATATTTATCTTCTCGATCAAATCGAAGGTTTTAATTTACTTGCCAATTTGTTTCTCTACTTCATTACAAAATTGCTTTAACATTTCAAACAACTCAGACTTATATCTCATTAAATAGATATACCCATACCTCGATAGATCGTTAGTAAACGTGATGAAATAGTAATATTCACCTATGGCTAAAGTATTCATGGGTCCACATATATCAGTATGTTTTAGACTCGAATCTCAATGGCTCTTTTATCCTTTCTAGTAAAATATGTGTGCCACCAGGATCGCCGTGGCCCATAGCTGCTGTTAGCGTCGGATCGCCCCTCATCTTTTCGAGACCAGCCTACTCATCGGGACCTGCACAACAAGGGTTAAAGACCCGGGCCAGGGATTCCAGTGGGGGCACTCCGATGGTCAAGTCAGTGATGATCCAAGGAAATAGATCATTCTGGTCGAGCCCCAGAGATGGACTCCATGCTAGGAGGAGTGGATAATGTGTGAGTGAAGTGTGAGTAAGCTAAGAAAGATGGTGGCTGAGGTGAATTGGGACTGGACGACCATGTCCGGGCAATCCTTCCCGTGGATCTTTGGTGGCCTTGAACTTTCAGTCTCCTTGGTGGTTTTCCTGTGTGGCCCCTTCTCCCTCACTTGCTTGGATGTTTTTAGCTTAACTTTCATCTTACCTCCCCCGTTGGGGGCGTCGATGGCCTTTTCTATGTCCTGATGGTTAACGAACGCCTACCTCGGGATCTCCCCCATGCTAGTAGGTGCGTGTGGCTGTGTTCCGTGCCATGGACGGGACGTCTTTCTTGGTTCATGACAAGGAAAACTATCATGCGCTTTGACATTCCTTCCGGTTGCTCCATTCCAAGAAACTTGGCAGGGCCTCAATCGGGGGGCCACCGTCCCCGGGATTCAAATCCCTTGGTTGACTTCCTTTTTTGGGTGATGCAAGCGGTTGGTGGAGAGCGTGGCACCTCGGTCAGGGAGCTTCTTCCTTTTCTAGTGTAAGTGGTAGCTGCGGATAGTTATTATGGCTTGGAGGGCGCTTCCTTGCAGTCCTCGGGTGGCTCGTCGGCACCCCGGGAGGGCGGCATCACTCCTTCGATGGCTAGCACCTTTGGTCGAGGTAAAGGCCGAACTGGAGAGCTACGGCTCGACTCTGAAAGGCTCAACCTCGAACGGGCTCCGCTTGGTGGAGGAGGCTGAGCTCGACTCCAGACCAAGGGGCTTGACTCTGAGGGGGCTCAACCTGGAGGAGGGCAGGGCTTGACTCCTGCACAGAGGGCTCGACCTTGGAGGGGCTCGACTTGGCGGAGGGGAGCAGAGCTCGACTCTGGCCCATGGGGCTCGGCCTCAGAGGGGCTCAATCTGGCAGAGGAGGTCACTCGGCTCTGGCCTAGGCATCCCGGTCTTGTGGGAGCCGACCTGGCGGAGGACGAAAATCTCATTCAACGGGCCATCCTGATATGCTGAGCGAGCTCGGCCCAGCAAAGGAGTCCGAGGAGGAGTGTCCACTATGGTAGTATTTTCTGACATGGCATCTGACAGGGATTACACGTTAGCTTCTTGCAACATCATTTGCCCTCCACTCCCGAGTCCCGTTGGCACGGAACGCTCGGGGCGAAGGGAGCAAATGCAATGCTGGCATGGAAAGGTGAGAATCCGGTGCAATGATGACCACCATCGCCGGCACTTCGTGAAGCGATTTCTTCAACCTACCCGGGGAGCCACGTGGACATGTCCGAGGAGTAGTTATCGCGGGCACAGAATTCAGAGTGGCAGTAATCGAAGCCAGACACCAACCTCGTCGATTGATGACACGTGGTGCAGATCCGATGGTGGGGAATTGTAATGGTACGGTCGGGCGCCGGTCACTTCAAAAGGAAGGCAACCTTTTCCAAAACACACCTTTCAAATCCTGCGTGCCCGCCATCGTACCGAGGCTCTTCTTTCTTTCGCTCCCTTGGCCATTTTGTCTTCCCAAGTTTATAGCAGGTTAGTCTCCTTCCTCCCTGTCCCGGTCAAACAGAGTTTACCTTCTAGGGCCAAGTTCTTCCCCGAACTCTTGTCCATCTTTTCCCTTCTTTCTATTTCTTGGCTTTCATCTTCTTCTCCCTGTCTTGTTTCGGACCAAACTTCCGCCCCACCACTAACCAGGGTGAGGCTGGGCCTTCTAGGCCGGCCACCTTCTTCTTCTTCTGATGAGGAGGGTAGCGCGCTTTGAGGTCAGCCGAAGACCCGCGCCTAGAGGAATAGTGATTAGGGAACCCGCATCTTCCCCTCCACTTCATCCACTTCTTCTATCTACTCCGACTCCCGAACTTGCACTTGCTCTTAACCTTCTCGGTCAACGGGTCCCGGGGAATTGCTTCGATGATCACCACCGTGGATCTCGCGACCATCCGAGATATCTATGGTATCCCGGACTCCGTTCGGCTTTCGATCCCTCGACCGGAGGAACGGGTAACTTCCAGTGGCCCTCGTCAAATAGCCTTCTACGAGGGAGACCATCGCGGAGGGCCTCCGATTTTCATTCCACCCATTTTTTCTCTCTATCTTGAGTAACTACCGCCTTGTTCTTGCCCAGCTTATTTCGAATGCCATCAAGACAATTTTTTGCTTTATT
Source organism: Areca catechu (assembly GCA_021397845.1). NCBI lineage: Eukaryota > Viridiplantae > Streptophyta > Magnoliopsida > Arecales > Arecaceae > Areca > Areca catechu. Next base: position 1,187,767 of record JAHSVC010000041.1, read on the forward strand.
GTTTTGTACCATTTTCACGGGATAGTTGCCCATTTTTCTTTGTTCAGGGCCTTTTTTATCCTGAAGCGTCACCCCACCAAAGAGAGATAGTGGTCTCTTTCTTCTCGACCCAGGGGTATTAGATTCGAGCTCCCCTCTTCCATCAAGGGATGGAAGAGTAAGTACTTTTTTGCCTCGATTGAGGAGATCGATTGGGCTTGGAGCGACCCGAATTGGTCCCTAACCGGAGCTCTGCGATCGAGGCAGCCGACATGGAGGTATACGACCAGCTCCGCTCTGCTGAGATTTCTTCACTTGAGGTCCTGCTGTCAGAGCAGAATCTCCACGAGGCTGGGGTCGGCCCAACACAGAAGTTGGGTGAGTTCGGCTCAAAACTCTTTTCTTTTTTTCCCTTTTTTTTTTAGAGCTGATGTCTTCCTTTTTATTCAGGCATGAAGTTCTCCATGGACGAGCTCCTCTCGTTCACCGAGGAGAGGAGCCAAGTGGTGGGGGTCAGCGAGCCTGCCATGAAGAGGGCCCAGTAGACGATGGTGCAAGGGCCGTAACTGCCATACCAGCCGAACCCACTCTCGAGCCGAGCAGGAGGGTCACCGAGCCCATTCTTGAGGCTCCGAGGCAGCTCGATCCGGCCCCGGCACTGGAGTCTGAGGTGGTTGCCTGGGCCACATCCGCTGCCGCTACTGCCACGGTGGCGTCCACTCCTCTGGAGATTGTTGAGGTCGAGGAGGAAGCGGGGCCAGAAAGTGCGGGATCGATGTTGGCGGTGCCGTCCAAGATGGTGCCGAGCTCGCAGCCTGCTTCGGAAGCCTCTTCTGCCAATGGTGCAGGTGATTCTGCAATGGCGGCAAGCAAGAGGGACAGGGACTACCGTCGGGCCCCCTTTAGGTTGGGACCCAACATCTCCCTGGTCAAGGACCCGGCCCTTGTCGAGCGCATGTTGGATTTTGCCATCCAGTCATGCGACCGGCGAGAGAGAGCCGGGAAACTTCTGGGCGACGCTATCAGTGCCACCTTCTCCAACCTTTTTGCTGAAGTGCCTCTCTACTCTGCCTCACTTCCTTTTTCATTTCTTGTCCTTATGATTGACATCCCCTTCTATGCAGCAAGGCATGGAACTCCTACTCATCAGGGATTATTGCCGTACTTGGATCAGGAGGGACAAGGAGCAAGATTCTCTTGCAAGCAAGTCCTTGCACTCAACATCATGCATTTAATGATACAAATTCTTGCATAATTTTTTTTTCAATACTAAAAAAAAATTCTGAAAATAGGTGCCAGGAGGAATATTTACGAAAATAGATATTTTTGGCTGACATAGACATGTGGTGCTAAAAATACATGCCACGTGGTAGGGATTGGCAGCTGGGTTGAAATCGTCTTTGGAAAAGACGATTTTATGCTGAGAAATTGCCTTTCCAAAAGATGATTTCAAGCTTTCCCATGCCCCTTAGTTTTTATCCGTGCTGGCCTAAGTCAACTTGAAATCATCTTTACCAAAGACGATTTCAAACCGACAATTTCATAAATTTCTAAAATATCCTTTAAAAAAAATTCAAAAATAACTATGAATGGCATTTTCGTAATTAAATGAATGATTTTTGTAATTAAATCAAAGATTACGAAGGGCATTTTGGAAAATAATTGCTCCATATCAGATTCGATTTTTAAAAATTTAATTTCTAAAATACCCTCCATAAATTTGGTTTAATTACGTAAATACCATTCATAGTTATCCGAATTTTTTTTAAAAGGTATTTTGAGAATTACATAAAAATTCAAATAAATGCGTCTGATACCCCCATAAATGCTATTTTTTTAATTAAATTTTAATATAATAAAATTTAAAAAATATGTAACAAAATTTAAAAGATATAACAACATTACTTAAAAATAAAATTAATTTAAAAATTATTATAATGATATATTATGATATATTTTTATATTATAATAAATATTTTATATTCTAAAATTTATGCTAAAATATTATAATATTTTTTATATTAATTATGATACCTGGTATGACCCCCGGTATGGCTGCCGGTCCGGCCCCCGGTCCTGGCCCCCGGTCCAATCATCGATCCAGGCCCGGTCCGACCGGCGGTACGACCACCGATACAGCCGCCGGTCCGGCCCTGGTAATATATTTTAAAATAATATTATTAAAATAATATTAATTAACCATATAAGTAATATTAATTTAAAATTAAATATAACATTAATTAAAAATAAAATTAATTACAAGATATTAGTCCGGCCCCTGGTGGCCGTACCGGGCTATACTGGCGGTCGTACCGGGGGCCCGACCGGCGATCATACCAGGGCCATACCGGCAGCCGTATAGGAGGCCAGACTGATGGCCGGATCGAGGGCCGGACCGGCAGCCAAACCGGGGGCCGTATCCGGGGTATCATAATTAATATAAAATATTATTATAATATTTTAAAATAAATTTTAGAATATAAAATATTTATTACAATATAATATATTATAAAATATTAATATATTATTTTTTAATTAAAATTTTATAATTAATGTTATTATATCTTTTAAATTTTGTTATATATTTTTTAAAATTTTATTAGATTAAAACTTAATTAAAAAAATATCATTTATAGGGTACCAGACGCATTTATTAGAATTTTTATATAATTTCTAAAAATACCTTTTAAAAAAATCCGAATAATTACTATAGAATGCATTTTCATAATTAAATAAATGGCATTTTCGTAATTAAACCTAACTTGCGGAGGGTTATTTTGAAATTAAATTTTAAAAAATTGGATATGAAACGAGAACAATTATTTTTCAAAATACTCTTCATAATCTTTTTTTGATTTAATTACGAAAATACCATTCATTTAATTACAAAAAAATATCATTATGTTATTTTTGAATTTTTTAAAAAAATATTTCAGAAATTTATGAAATTGTCGATTTGAAATCATCTCCGGTAAAGACGATTTCAAGTTGACTCAGGCCAGCATGGATGAAAGCTAAGGAGTGTGAACAAGCTTGAAAACATCTTTTGGAAAGACGATTTCTCGGCATGAAATCATCTTTTACAAAAATGATTTCAACCCAGCTGCCAAGCTCCCTGCCACGTGGCATATATTTTGATATCGCATGTTCATGTCAGTCAAACATATCTATTTTCATAAATATATCTTCTGGTACCTATTTATAATTTTATTTATTTTTACATTAAAAAAAAAATTTCAATTCTCGCAAGCCACACCAGTCCAAGAGGCCGCATGCTTTAAGAAAGCAATTGCTCAAACCATATCTAGTGATACCTGGTTGCCCTTGGCTTATACGGGAAAACTGGAAAAAAGCTGAACCACCCACGACCACAATAAGGTACGAAAAAAAAAGGTGGTCAACAAAACTACAATGATCGTGTCTGCCATACTGTACCATGATGTTATGAACCAGTTACTCCAAGGTTGGCATCGAACACGGGAAGGCCCACGAGAAGAAGGATCCATCCTTACAGCTCACTCATCAAAGGAGAAGGGTCCATCAACTATTAAGATGCCTTACTTACCTGAGGAACGATATTAAACCAGCTGAGCAGTATTGCTGGCCAAAAGCTGACAAGACGAGCATTTACATGCATTCTAAAGAGCTAGTTACCATCGCTAAGACAGTAATCCATTGCTAAAATATTTATTTCATTTAAATCTAAAAATTTTTTCTAAAACTACGATAATTAAATATAGATAAAAAATCAGGATTTTATCGTCTAGCATCTTAATAATATTGGATTGACATAATGAGGGCCTGCGAAATAACCATCGAATTTAACTCCCTATCCTTTTATTATAAAAAAAGAAAAAGAAAAAAAAAAAAAAAAAGAAAAGAAAAAGAGAGGCTAGCTACTAATTAAGCGTAGCAGGTTGATAACATTTTCATGATAGTGTGCTGCACCGTCTATAAAACAGAAGTTTGAGAATCGTATAAATTTTTTTTTTTTTGATGACGTAAAGAGGGAGGTCAGAGCCACCCGTTTATTAAATATCACTTACACATCAACAGGATAAAAAAAAAACAAAACAAAAAAGAAGTTCGATGCATACCCTCCCCTCGTTGAACAAATATTATGCTTCTAATAGTTTACTTTTCACAGTTTTGGAGCAATCCCGAACCTCATCCCAGACCATAAATGGAGGTAGAATGTTTGTTGGCTGGGGACTGCAAAAATGCAGGAATCCAACACAATCGAAACTAGGTAAAAATTGTGACAAAACATTCAGTAAGAGCATGGTAAACAAATATAAGAAACATTACGGTGGTATACATATGTATGGGTAAATACAATGTAAAAATCCCAACAGATCTCTCTCTTATTTTCTCCAAACACTCATCACCACTCTCATAACTATACCAAGAAATATAGCTATATAATACTCCATAAACAGCTTCCTTTATTTATCCCACTCATATAGCATGATTCTTACTAGTTACCACTGCAAGTGGGGGAAGAAGAAAGAGGCTATATAAAAGATATCCAGGCTCAGGGGCACTTGGGCCTTCTCCTCTGCCCGAGCCAGTGTACTTGTCCCTGTAACAAGGACACTCATCCTTGTGGCCGTAAGTCCCCGAAGGCACGCAGTGGCACTCCTCGCAGCATATCCCACAGTACTTGAGGCACCGGCCCTGAAAGCCTGCCTTCGAGCACCTCACTTTGCACTTGGAATCGCAAAAAGCTAGCACAAAAAAAAAAAAACAAAAAAATCGTATAACCTCATCGATCGGTGCAACTTAAGAAAAAAAAAATCAGAGGGAAACAATAGCTCCGAGCTTAATCAGTGTTTACGTGAGCCGGCCATGGTGGCTTGAAGATAGGAAGAGGCCAGGAGGAGGACCAGAAGGGCCAGGGGCGTAGAGGGTCTTCATGTGAAGTTTAACTCGGTTTAATGAACGCTAGTTATATCCTGGAGCTTGAGGTGATGGGCTCCGTTGGGGTTCGGGGTGGGAATTTATAAGAGAGAGCGAGAGGTTGAGGGTTTGAGGTGGGCGGTTTGGTAGAGATTTCGGACGATAGTGATGACCTGCGAGCTGGCGTCCGAGGGGTGGAAAGCGACGCATCGATGAAACCGGTGGCGGTTCGAGCACTATCGAAGGCTTCTTGATATCGCATACATAGTTACAGCACCTTTACTCAGCAAATATAAAAAAATATTTATTTTATAATAATAATAATAATATTTTTTTTTTATGGAAGGAAGGCAAGGAATAGCTATCTGGAAGGTTCAAATTCACTGGATTATATTTGAACTCCTCATCATCCTAAGTATGTCAACCTGATATCACTAGAATACCAATTAATAGAACCAAGATAAAGTAAGAAATCTTGATTTTCGTTCATGTCAGAAGTTCCATTGAGATACCGATCTTTAAAATTATATTTGTTTGCAGATCGCTCGTGATTGATTGATTGTTGGCTGTTGATTTAGATATTACATATTTTGATTAACTATAATTTTAATCATCCAAGCTTTTAAATCTTTTGATAAATTTCTAAATGCCTAAAAATTCTCAACTTAACCGTGAGTGCAGACCGTACTTTTCAATAAATACATACGTAATGTATAATAACACCCTTTATTTATCTAAAATTAAAAAAAAAAAAAAATCATATTTGCCATCTTATTTATATAACTACCATCATGACTTGATGTTAATTAAAAAAATAATTTTAATTGACCAACATTAATATAAAAAAAAATATAACTATATTCTCATTATTATTATTTTTTACTTACAGCATCATTAATAATAGCTAGACAACATTTTCACCTTTTTACTTTCAGAAAAATCTAATATTACTTAAATAGACCGATACCAACTTTTTTTTGTTTCGGTGGAAAGGTTGCGTGGCGTAGAGAAGCACATGGATGGTCTTACCAATTTTTTTTTTTAAAAAAAAGAAAAACATGGATGGAACCATGGACGGGACGAACAAAAATCACATTAGGCAGACATCACAGAATATTATATGGACGGATTTCATTTTTATCATATTTTTATTTAATTTAAAAATAAATATAAAAATTAGATAATTTTTTATCAATAAAAATTATAATTTTATAATTATAATATTTATAATTAATATTTTTTATTAATATATAATGTATATCAGCAAGTCTTTGGTATGTATTATTTGTATTGATATATCATTTTTATAAATTATATATTAATTTTTTAAAAATATAAATTAAAATATTAGATAAATATTTTATTTATAGGTATTAACTAATATATTATGTATTGTAAATATTATATTTAAAAAATTATATATTAATTTATTTTTAAATATATATAGATTATAATTATATATATATCTAAAAAATATATATATATATATAATATATACATGATTAAATAATATATATTATAATATATAAAAAATAATTACTTGATGACCTAATGATATTTTACATATAATAAAAAAATAATTAATTAAAAATAAAATTATAATTTTAATAAAAAATATTATTTTTTAATATTATAAAAATAATATATAATAATAATAAAATTTATTTATATAATATTTTATAGTGCCCGTTCGTATGATTTTTTGTTCGGACGGGACGTTTGCCATAATCATTTGGATGAGTCCAGGTGGAACGCACTGCGCGCCCAGCGGCAGCATGCGTGGGGCCACGCGTCATTGCTTGGCTTCAAACTGCATTCACCCCTGAGACGCGTCGACCTTGGCTTTTGATTATTACCTCCGGATCCGCTCCTTCTCTCTCTTTCTCTGCGAGTCCGATTACCTCTCCGTCCGTCTGTTTTGCTTTTGGCCTGGGCCAGCGTTGCGTCTACGCGGGGGCCTTTGCTTGGCTTCGAACTGCATTCATTGCCCTGAGAGGCGTCGACCTTGGCTTTTATTATTACCTGGGATCCGCCTTCTCTCTCTCTCTTCGAGTCCGATTACCTCTCCGTCCGTCAGTTTTTGCTTTTGGCCTGGGCCAGCGTTTACGTCTACGCGGGGAGCCCCGGTATTCAATCAAACGAAGGCTGGAACACCGTTACGGTGATAGCGCAATAATGCGATTCTGTTCTTATTAATTACTTCTGATTATAATTTCAAATATAACTTTTTTAGGTGATTCGATTAAATTTTAAAATTTTATGAACGTACCTGATTGAAAGCAGAACGGCTATTATTTAATACTGTGTAAGGATAGATCGACATATTACTGATTAATTAAAAAAATATAAAAAAATATTGCTGCTGTCCAGACCGTCGTGGCCGTAGCTGTCACGTCGAAACATGCTCCTCCCGCCACCTGACGCACTCGGCTTCCGGGTCTCCACCTCCGACCATCCGGTGGTCCTCTGCTCCAGGACCTGCGAGACAATGATTAGAGATCCGGGCCGAGGTTTCCGGCGGGGGCACTCCGACGATCAAGTCAGTGACGGTCCAGGAGAACAGATCCTCCTGGCCGGGCCCCTCTTGATGGACTCCGCACTAGGAGGAGTGAGAGATGGGTGTGTGGAGGTGTGAACGTCGCAGGGGAGATTGGTAGCGGGGATAGAGGGATGCTCTGTTCCCCCGCCTCTCCTTGAGCCCTCGGTTCCCTCCATTCGTGGTGGTGATGGCCTTTTGCTCTTTTGGTTGAGCTTGCCCTGTCTTGGTGGTGAGTGGTCGTTCTGTTCTTTTTTTGTTGTTGTTGTTGTTGTTGTTACTGTTGTTACCTTCTCCCCCTTGGGGTGCCGATCATTCTTTGTAGTCGAAGACTGACCGTTGGGAGCTTGTTTCGGGATTCCCGCCGGGCTGTCAAACGCGCGCAGCGGTGTCCCAGGAAGCCCTTTCCTATTTCATGATAAGGCGCTGTCAGGCGCTCCGACACTCCTTCATGATTGCCTTGTTCCGGGAAATCAGGGACGTCTCGAATGGCGGGTTGCCGCCCACGGGGTTCGAATATCCCATATGGTCTTCTTTCCTGGGTGATCTGAGTGGTTGGTGAGGAATGTGGCACCTCGATCGGCACGTTGCTTGCCTTTTTGGTGTAACTGATGGTGTCAGGTAGTCAGTACGGCCTGAGAGGCGTTCTGGTACGGTCCTCGGGAGGCTCGCCGGTGCTCTTGGCTGGTGAGGACTTCTTTCGGGTTGGGGCCGAGCTGGGATGGCAGGGCTCGTTCCATCCTAGGTGCTCCGGGCTTGCGGAGACGACCAGGTGGAGAAGGGAGGATGTCGGCAGACCCGGTCCAGAGGGTGTGCACTCGGAGAGGCTCGACCTCGGCGGGTGAGCTCTTGGCTTGACCTCGACCGCGGGGCACTAACCTTCGAGGGTCTCCTCTGGAGGGCAGATGTCGGCAGACCCGGTCCAGAGGGCGCGCACTCGGAGAGGCTCGACCTCGGCGGGTAAGCTCTTGGCTCAACCTCAACCGGGGGGGCACTAACCTCCGAGGGTCTCCTCTGGAAGGCAGATGTCGGCGGACCCGGTCCAGAGGGTGCTCACTCGGAGAGGCTCGACCTCAGCGGGTGAGCTCTTGGCTCGACCTCGATCGGGAGGGCACTAACCTCCGAGGGTCTCCTCTGGAGGGCAGATGTCGGCGGACCCGGTCCAGAGGGCGCGCACTTGGAGAGGCTCGAACTCGGCGGGTGAGCTCCTGGCTCGACCTCGACCGGGGGGGCACTAACCTCCGAGGGTCTCCTCCGGAGGGCGGATGTCGGCTCCGACCTAGGTGCCGAGCTCATGAGCTCGACCTGGCGGAGGACTGGGCTCCATCTGCTGCCATGGGAGAGTTCGGCACATCTCAGTAATAGGTCCGAGCCAGAGGGTCGACGTGGCGTCCCTCTCCACATGGCACCCACAGATTCTCCACGTCAGCGGTCTTGCCATATCATTACCCCCCACTCCCGAGGCTTGTTAGTGCGCAGCATTCGGGCCGAATGGAGTAATTGCGGTGCTGATGTGGAAAGGTAGAGATCGGTTGCAATGATGGCCGTGATGCTGGCACTTCGGGGACCGCTCCTGTGGGCCAATGCGGGGGCACCACCTGGCCACGTCCGAGGAGCAGTTAATACTGGCGCAGAATTCAGAGCAGCCGGGATGCCATTCTCTCCGATGGATGACACGTGGCGCAGATTGTAGGCGAGCGGCTGACACGATACGGACCCCTTGGGTCATTTCAGAGTGAAAGGAGGGCCTTACCCGAACAATCTATTCTTTTTGAATTTTCCGTGCTGCTGCTGTCGCGCCCAGGCTTCTTCTCCTTCCCTATCGCCCCAAGTCTCTTCTCAAGGCAACAGGTTAACTTCTTCCTCTTTCTTCCTCCCAATAGAGTAGGGTTCCCTCTCGAGGTCTGTGGTTTCTTCTTCGGTCTTCGATCTTGTGTTTCCCTTCTTTCTTCTTCTTCTCTTCTTTGTTTTTTAGGATTCTCCATTTTGGTCCGGCTTCCGTCCCTCCACTGATCAGGGTGAGAGGGTCCTTCGAACGGAGGCCGGCGTCTTCTTCCTCTTCTTCTGATGGGGAGGGAGCGTAGCCCGTACGAACTCGGAGGGAGCGTCCCTCGGCCCAGTTTCTTATTAGGGAACCGGGGTTGGGTTCTTCTTTTTTTCCCCTCCTTCTGCTCCTGTCCCTGAGTCTGCTCGGTCTGCAAGTCTCGGCGTGTCGCCTCCCCGATCACCATCGGAGAACTCAAACTGTCCGTGATGTTTATGGCATTCCTCATTCTGTCCGGCTTATGATCCCTCGTCCAGGGGGAGCGGTTTTACTTCGAGTGGCCCGGGCTGTCTTGCCTTCTATGAGGGGACCTTCTCTAGAGGTCTCCGCTTCCCTTTCCATTCCTTCTTTTTGTCAGTCTTGAACAACTATCGTTTGGTCCCCGGCGTAGCTGGTACCAAACGCTATTAGGGTTATCTTTTCCTCATTGGGCTCTGCACCTTCACGGGTTCGTGGCCTGATTTTCCTTTGTTCAGGGCCTTCTTCTCCCTGAAACGTCACCCAACTGAGACGGCTGGTGGTCTTTATCTTCCCCGCCTGAGGGTATTAAGTGTGAGCTCCCCTCTTCCGTCAAGGGATGGAAGAGTAAGTTCTTCTTTGTCGAAGTCCGAGGGAATTGACTGGGTCTAGAGTGATCCGGGACCAGTCCCCCACCGAAACTCTGCCGTCGATGCGGCTGACCGAGATAACTACGAGCAACTCCGCATTGCGCAGATTCCTTCTCTCGAGGTCCTGTTGTCTGAGCAGAACCTCGCCGACTCTAGGGTCGCGACCCCGTGAAATGGGTCGGTGAGTCCGTCTTGAACATTGCTCTTTTCCTTCCTTTCATGATCTTTGTGCAGTTTTCCACAGGTTCTGACCATGGTGTATATTGTGTGCAGGTATGATATTCTCCGAGAGCGATCTTCTGGCCATTACCACGAAGAGGCGGCCAGCATGATTGGCCGCGGAGCCCGCTTCCAGGCGCCCCCGAGGTGAGTGCACACCTGCGGCTGCCCTGCGGTGATGGTTGTGGTTGAGCTCGACCGTGCTGTCGGCTCGAGCTCAATAGGTGACCCGGCGCCGCTCCTGCGCCAGCGGAGAGGGCAAGCTCCCACGGCCCCGGAGCCATCCCAGCAGATCCCTACTGCAGAGCCGAGGTAGTGGTCCGTGCGAGGGCCGCTGCCGCTGCTGCAGCGCCTTGGCCCCTCCGGGTCCATCTGCTACCAACGCCAGGGCGTGGGAGACCCAGGCTACTTCCGAGCTGCAACAGTTATGCCGCTGCGTCCGCCCCGGTCTCCCAGCCTGCCCTGGGGGGCCTCCGGTCGTCGATGCACTGCCGCACCACCCCAGAGAGATCAGCAGGGAGGGAGGAGGGACGACGTTACCATCCCCTTCCGAATGGGGCCGGGGAACTCGTTCCTTCGAGCCCTGAGCTCGCCGAACGCTTGATGGACTTCTCCATCCAGGCGTGTGACCGACAAGACATGGCCGAATGCACGTGGGCCGATGTCTTCAAGATCCTCTTTTCTCAGCTATACTCGGTGAGTTTCCTTCGCCTCTTTTGCTTGCTCTTTCATTTTCCTCTAGTCACTTTCATTCATCATTTTCATTTTCTCTCTCTCTCTTTTTTTTTTTTTTTGTACAGATCGGTGCTGAGGCCCTCTTCCTCAGGGAGCACTTTCAGAGCTGGGATCGCCTCGAGTGACAACGAGTCACCGAGATCGAATCTTTGAAGGCCGACCTGAAGGAAGGCCGGCGCCAGCGGGGCCCTTAAGTTGAAGATCAGGATCTCGAAAAAGAGCTCGCCGATATTGAGGGGTGAGCGAAAGGACTCTCGACGACCTGCGATCTAGAGCGGAGCCTTTCAAAGAAGGCAATCGACGACCTCCTTCCATCGTCGAGAAGAAATTGACTGGTATAGTGCCGAGGTCGACAGGCACAAGGAGACTTGCCTAGACTGCCAGGCGGAGCTGGCGGGCGTGAGAGAGAAGCTTGCCGCTGCTGAAAAAGTGGCAGAGGTGGCGGTCAGCTTGACAAGGCAGCCAAGTTGAGGCTGTCGAACTGGAGAATGTGGCTGCTGCGGCCGAGCAGGACGCCAAAAGCACCGTCGCCACTTTAAGGCTTCAGAGGAGTTCCTCGCCGATATCCAACAGATGGCGTCGTACTCCTTTTACAAAGGGTTCATGTACCTGCACGGCCGGGTCAGTCATTTGTCCCTGACGAGCACCGCGACCGCCTCAGATACCCCTCGGGCTTCGGAGGAGGTCGACGAGGAGGTCGTCGGTGCAGAGCCTTCGACACCAGCCGGGGATGGTTCTCCTGAGGCCGGGGTGACTGAGGCCGGAAGCCCCCGATGGCGGTGGCAGCCAGCCTCTGGACCCACAAAAAGCCAGCCGGCGCGGAATGACTTCTTCTCTTTTCTTTGCTTTAGTTTGTACTTCTTTTTTCTTGTCCTTGTTCAGGTCTTCCGTCATGTCGAGGCCCAGAAAATGCTTGTAATTTGTATTCGATCAATAAAGCTTGGATTGCTTTGTTAGGACTCTTTCTCTATCCTTCCCTCTTCCCCTCTCTCTTCTTTTTTTTTTTTTGCTTGGGCTTCAAAGAAAAGGGCTTCTCCTTATCTAAGTTTGAGGCACTCGCGGGTCGCTAGGCTCGAAGATGTCGTTGGCCAATGGTCGTGAGATCTGAGCTCTGGTCATGGGAATATGTCTTGGAGCTAGCTCGGGGATGGATATTGCTGAGAGCGGCTCGGCTCGAATTTTCCTTGGCCGAGATCTGAGCTCCGGTCTTGAGAAGATGTCCTAGAGCTGGGCTCGGGGATGATTTGCTGAGAGCGGCTCGGCTCGAAGTTTCCTTGGCCGGAGATCTGAGCTCCGTCTTGAGAATTGCGCTGGAGCTGGGCTCGGGAACGGAGGTTGCTGAAGCAATTCGGCTCGAAGTTTTCCTTGGCCGAAGATCTGAGCTCCGGTCTTGAGAAGATGCCCTGGAGCTGGGCTCGAGGGATGGAGATTGCTGAGAGCGGCTTGGCTCGAAGTTCCCTTGGCCGGAGATATGAGCTTCGATCTTGAGAAGATGTCCTGGAGCTGGTCTCGGGGATGGAGGTTGCTGAGAGCGGCTTGGCTCAAGTTCCCTTGGTCGGAGATCTGAGCTCCGGTCTTGAGAAGATGTCCTGGAGCTGGGCTCGGGGATGAAGGTTGCTGAGAGTGGCTTGGCTCGAAGTTCCTTGGTCGGAGATCTGAGCTCCGGTCTTGAGAAGATGTCCTGGAGCTGGGCTCGGGGACGAAGATTGCTGAGAGCAGCTTGGCTCGAAGTTCCCTTGGCCGGAGATCTGAGCTCCGGTCTTGAGAAATGTCCTGGAGCTGGGCTCCGGGATGGAGATTGCTAAGAGCGGCTTGGCTCGAAGTTTTCTTGGCTGGAGATCTGAGCTCCGGTCTTGAGAAGATGTCCTGGAGCTGGGCTCGGGGACGAAGATTGCTGAGAGCGGCTTGGCTCGAAGTTTCCCTGGCCGGAGATCTGAGCTCCCGTCTTGAGAAATGTCCTGGAGCTGGGCTCGGGATGGAGATTGCTGAGAGCGGCTTGGCTCGAAGTTTCCTTGGCCGAGATCTGAGCTCCGGTCTTGAAAGATGTCCTGGAGCTGGGCTCGGGAAGGAGATTGCTGAGAGCGGCTTGGCTCGAAGTTTTCTTGGCCGAGATCTGAGTTCCGGTCTTGAGAAGATGTCCTGGAGTTGGGCTCGGGGACGGAGATTGCTGAGAGCTGTAGTTTTGATAGTGCTATATTTTCTTCTCACCCCCTCTTTCTTTCCTTCCCACTCTTCTTTCATTCATCTTTCTTTTCATTTTCATTTTCTTCTCCTCCCCCCCCCTTTTTTTAGAGTGGGGAGATTAGAAGAGGGATGCTGGCTGGACCCCCATTTTTCGCTCTCTTTCTTTCCTTCCCCTCTCACCTTCTTTTCAAGAGGGGAGATCAGAGAGGAGGGCTGCCGGGCTTCCCCCATTGTTCCCTTTCTTTCCTCCCTCCTCCCATTTTCTTTTCGAGTGGGAGATCAGGGTAGGGGGTTATCGGTCTTGGTTGCCTTGGAGCTAGGCTCGAGGCCTTCCTGGACGTGGAGCTAGGCTCGGGCCCAGGGATTGCCTGAGATCTTGGCTCAGGTCTTTGGTGCCTTGGAGCTAAGCTTGAGGCGTTGATGGGAGCTACGTGGCCTCGTGATCCCTTGGCATCTCGGAGCTAGGCTCAGAGATGTTTGAGATAGAGAGCTGCTTGGCTCGAGTTTTCTTCGACGTCCTGGAGCTGGGCTCGGGGATGCTTGGAGTTGGAGAGCTACGTGGCTCAAGTCCCTCTACGTCCTGGAGCTAGGCTCGGGGTGTCGGGAAGTGGGAGCTACGTGGCTTGAGACTTCTTCGACGTCTTGGAGCTGGGCTCGGGGACGCTTGGAGTTGAAGAGCTACGTGGCTCAAAGTCCCTCTAGCATCCTGGAGCTAGGCTCGAGGGCGCCGGGAAGTGGGAGCTACGTGGCTCGAGATTTCTTTGACGTCCTGAAGCTGGACTCGGGGACGCTTGGAATTGGAGAGCTTCATGGCTCAAAGTCCCTCTAGCATCCTGGAGCTAGGCTCGGGGCGCCGGGAAGTAGGAGCTACATGGCTCGAGATTTCTTTGACGTCCTGGAGCTGGGCTCGGGACGCTTGGAGTTGGAGAGCTTCGTGGCTCAAAGTCCCTCTGGCATCCTGGAGCTAGGCTCGGGGGCGCGGGAAGTGGGAGTTACGTGGCTCGAGATTTCTTTGACATCCTGGAGCTGGGCTCGGAGATGCTTGGTGTTGGAGAGCTTCGTGGCTCAAAGTCCCTCTGGCATCCTGGAGCTAGGCTCGGGGCGCCGGGGAGTGGGAGCTACGTGGCTCGAGATTTCCTTCGACATCTTGGAGCTGGGCTCGGGGATGCTTGGAGTTGGAGAGCTACGTGGCTCAAAGTCCCTCTGGCATCCTGGAGCTAGGCTCGGGGCGCGGGAAGTGGAGCTACGTGGTTCGAGACTTCTTCGACGTCCTGGAGCTGGCTCGGGGATGCTTGGAGTTGGAGAGCTACGTGGCTCAAGTCCCTCTGGCGTCCTGGAGCTAGGCTCGGGAGCGCCGGGAAGTGGGAGCTACGTGGCTCGAGATTCTTCGATGTCCTGGAGCTGGGCTTGGGGACGCTTGGAGTTGGAGAGCTACGTGGCTCAAAGTCCCTCTGGCATCCTGGAGCTAGGCTCAGGGGCGCCGGGAAGTGAGAGCTACGTGGCTCGAGATTTCTTCAAAGTCTTGGAGCTAGGCTCGGGGACGCTTGGAGTTGGAGAGCTACGTGGCTCAAAGTTCCTCTAGCATCCTAGAGCTAGGCTCGGGAGCGCCGGGAAGTGGGAGCTACGTGGCTCCAGATTTTTTTGACGTCCTGGAGTTGGGCTCGGGGACGCTGTTGACCCTTTCTTGCAAACATGCAGACACCCATGCAAGGAAAAAAATCATCATCATAATTGTTGGTGGGGGGACTTACCTCATTGGGAGTGTCTCTGCGGGCCGTGGGCTCTCTGCTCTCGGGGAACCTCACGCCGCCAAGTCCTTCGAGGTGATAAATTTCTCATGGTGGGGCTTGGGCTATCTCTCAGGGTCTTCGCATGGTGGTTTGCCACCATCGTGTCGTCGATCGCGGCCTCCTGGTTTAGCTTTCTTCTTTTACTTTCTCCTTGTCGCGTGGCGGGGAGGTTATCCTCGGGCTTTTCGCCCCCTGAGTCTCCTTGGGTGCATGTGCAATTCTTCGAGTGATAACGTCCACCGCTTGCGCAGTGGTGTGGGCGTTGGCATCAAAGGCGACGGGGGACCGGCAAGCGTTCGGGGCCCCTTCCTAGAGTCTGCCCCCTCGTCGTGAATCTTGGAGATGGGTCTCCTGTTCGCTGTTTGCGACACCTTGTGATATCACTATGGCCGGTGAAGGGCTTCTCCGTAGTGGGCACTGCAGCCCTAGGGCCCGATGGCTGAGCCCCGTGCATTGACGGTCCAGCGGGGGGGGGGGGGGTGAAGAACCCCACTAGCTGGTGCTCATGCTTCCTCAGGCATACTTTCGCCACGTGCCTGGTGGTTTCGTCCAAGCTTCCCCGTCGAAGGGGACTGGGGAGCGCGATATACTGCGAGAGGCTAGGAAAAGGTCACCTGCCTATCGACCTTTCCAGCTTGTGTCGTCACCGCTCTTCTGGGGCGTGTAGCCCTGGGGGGTGGTGAAGGGATTAGTCATACCCGTCCTCCCCCTACTTGGCACGCCAATCTGTTGCCGCCCAGACCGTCGTGGCCCGTAGCTGCCGCGTCGGTTCGCGCTCCTCCCCCCGCCGCTAGCGCACTCGGCTCCCCCGGGTCCCCGTCTCCCACCGTCCGGTGGTCATCTACTCCAGAGCCTGCGAGATAATGGTTAGAGACCCGGGTTGGGGTTTCCGGCGGGGGCACTCCGACGATCAAGTCAGTTACGGTCCAGGGGAACATATCCTCCTGGCAGATCCCTCTTGATGGACTCTGCACTATGAGGGTGTATGGAGGTGTGAACGTCGTAGGGGGAGATTGGTAGTGGGGACAAAGGGATGCTCTGTTTCCCCGCCTCTCCTTGAGCCCCTCGGTTCCCTCCAGTCATGGTGGGATGGCCTTTTGCTCTTTTGGTTTAGCTTGCCCTGTCTTGGTGGTGAGTGGTCGTTCTGTTTCTTTTTTTTCTTGTTGTTGTTGTTGTTGTTGTTGTTACTGTTGTTACCTTCCCCCCTTGGGGGGTGCCGATTGTTCTTTGTAGTCGAAGACTGGCCGTTGGGAACTTGTTTCGGGGTTCTCGTCGGCTGTCAGACGCGCGCGGCGGTGTCCCAGGAAGCCCTTTCCTATTTCATGATAAGGCGCTGTCAGGCGCTCCGACACTCCTTCATGATTGCCTTGTTTCGGGAAATCAGGAACGTCTCGAATGGCGGGCCGTCGCCCGCGGGGTTCGAATCTCCCTGATGGTCTTCTTTCCTGGGTGATCTAAGTGGTTGGTGAGGAATGTGGTGCCTCAATCGGCGCGTTGATTGCCTTTTTGGTGTAACTGGTGGTGTCAGGTAGTCAGTATGGCCTGAGATGCGTTCTGGAACGGTCCTCGGGAGGCTCGCCGGTGCCCTCGGCTGGTGAGGACTTCTTCCGGGTTGGGGCCGAGCTGGGATGGTAGGGCTCGCTCCATCCTAGGTGCTTCGGGCTTGCGGGATGGCCAGGTGGAGAGGGCGGATGTCGGCGGACCCGGTTCAGAGGGCGCGCACGTCGGAGAGGCTCGACCTCGGCGGGTGAGCTCTTGGCTCGACCTCGACCGCGGGGCACTGACCTCCGATGGTCTCCTCTGGAGGGTAGATGTCGGCGGACCCAGTCCAGAGGGCGCGCACTCGGAGAGGCTCGACCTCAGCGGGTGAGCTCTTGGCTCGACCTCGACCGGGGGCACTAACCTCCGAGGTCTCCTCTGGAAGGCAGATGTCGGCGAACCCGGTCCAGAGGGCGCGCACTCGGAGACCTCGGCGGGTGAGCTCCTAGCTCGACCTCGACCGGGGCACTAACTTCGAGGGTCTCTCCGGAGGGCAAATGTCGGCTCTGGTCCAGGCACTGAGCTCATGAGCTTGACCTGGCGGAGGACTGGGCTCCATCTACTGCCAGGAGAGTTTGGCTCATCTTAGTAATGAAATCCGAGCCAGAAGGTTGATATGCGTCCCTCTCCATATGATATCTATAAATTTTTTTATGTCAGCAGACTTGCCATATCAAATACGTACGAGATCTGAATTGAACAATCGTCCAACGAAGTGAAATCAGAACCGGGGGCTACATCAAGGTTTTATTCACTATTTTTTTTTATTAAAAAAAAAAAAAAACGAAGGCTGGAACGCTGCATTGCAGCCAGCTTTCAATCGTTTCGCTGGAGAAGGCTGGAAGGTTCTGGATGGGACGTCCACCGAGGGACCTTCAATGGACGGAACCTGGCGTGGACGGAGGAAATGCTGTGCATGCACGTGGTGGCACTCCAGCTCCCCTGGTTAGCGCCTTACTATTTTTTGAACTTCGATGTGGATGGATGGTTGCATGTGAGGTTGTTACCCCCAAAATATTTTAAAAAAAAGTTTCCATGTGAGGAGGAGGGGGTTTATTGTTGAGTTAATACGGTACCGAGGCTCAAAGTAAACTTGCTTGTTAAGTTAATTCTATTATATTTTTTTGTTAAGTACACTTGCCCATCTCAGCTCATTAATTTATCTCCTTTATTAGTTATAAAATGGGATATCGACTAGCATTTTTTTCCTTTCAAGGATGGAGATAATTTGGCATAAAAAAATTTCATATCAAATTATTATATTTAATATAAAAAATAAAAATAATTAAAAAATAATTGATTATATATTTATTTTTTATAAAGTGGAGCATTCAATCCATAGTCCTGGAACGAATACAATCAAGAAAATCATAAAGGAGGATATTCCTAATAGATTTAGGAATCTTCCTCAACTAAGATCAGGAAACTTTACCAGAGTGATTTGCAATAAAAGAAGCCAACCAATCTATCACAGAATTGGCCTCCCTATAAACATGCTTGACAACAATCCCTGAGCATCTCTGTAGAAGACAGATTATGTCCGAATAAGAGGATAAAGGGGTGTGGACCGAAAGGCCCGACTGATCCAAGAAATGATAGTGGTAGAATCGTCCTCAATAATAAGGCGATCGAGTTGAAGGATCCTCTGGGCATAACGAATATCGGCCCAAGTATCCTGAAACTCTGCCATCGGGATAGTGGGGTCAATGAGATGACAGTCTCCCGCAACTAGAAAACCAGATCCGGAAGTCCGGATAACAAGGCAGCACCCCTACGCCTGCCCCGACGCTTCCATCAAAGCTAACCATAGCAAACCTCAGAGGAGGGGGCTCCCAAAGATAATAACCTGACAGAGCGCTCGAAGAGCTAAGCCCGAACCTCAGATCTTCGCGTTCACCATAATGGAACTCTGATAATCCTTCGTGTGGGCCCAAGCTCTTTTGACTATCATCTTTGTACATGAGGAAGAGCTAAACACTATGGCATTCCGGTGAGCCAAATATGATAAGCCATGTAGGCCAGAAAGATATGAGTAGGCTAGGTAGAACCGGAATGGAGCAGGTTGAGGAAAGTATGTGCCGCTTCGTCTTTCTAAGAAAATAGGCCATTACAACCAGCCATACGCCAACCTTCCAAGCCCTCGAACAAGAGAACAGAATATGCAAGAGGGACTCCTCCTCAGCCCCGCAGACAGACATGAGAGGGGCAAATGAAACCCTCTCGAACATAGGAAAGATCTTGTCGAAAGGTGATGCCAAGCTACTTTCCAAGCAAATAATATCATCCTGGGATGCACTGCAAGAGACCAGATCCAACCACCTGAATACCCCTCTGCATCTCAGGACAATAGATATAATAAAGGTCAGGCATAGGGGCTTTAGGGAGAGCAGATTACTTCCATACTCTAACATTAGCACAAGGATGCTCCGAAGCCTAATAGATAATACCCTCTGACCCAAAACATCGCCAAAGGACCAGGTGACCATCACAGGGTTCCACTTAGACACTCCATGGAGAAGAAGATCCGCAATAGATATAGTGTCAACGATATCCATGAAATGAAAGTAGGCCACTTGTCCGAAGAAATATCCGAAATCCAGGGTCAGACAAAAAATTAATCAATCTACCATCCCCCACTATCCACCTCATATGATACAGAATATCAGGAGCCCTCGCCACTATCTCCCTCTAAATAGCAGAGCTTGATGAGCAATATGAGAAACCCCCTTAAGACACCAAAGGGAAGACCATATCTGGCCAACATGATGGACGTCCATGTACTGTCCGGAGCAAGGAAGAGCTGAGTGCCATGTCTCACTAAGAAAGCCTCCCTCCTTACGACAAGTGAGTGAATACCTTGGCCCCCCATGAACCGGCTGACAAACAACTTGCCATCTCAGAAGATTAACTCGTCGAGAAGCATCGACAGATCTTACAAGAAAGCCCGAATAATTTGCTCCACCTTAAGCATCACTAACTTTGGGATGATGACATTAGAAAGCATATACACCGAAAGGAAAGTGAGAATTGACCTAATCAAAATGATGCTCCTTAGAGGACAGAGCTTTATCCTGCCAACCCTCCACCCTATCCTGAACATCCTACATGGCCATAGTACAGTCCTTCTTACAATGTCTTCCATCAGAGATAGGGATCCCCAATAATGCAGAGCTCCCTCCTCATGAATCCCAAGAATGTTCCTGATCAAGTACCGTTAACAAACAAGGGTCTTCAGGCTGAAGTGAATCTCGAACTTTGGAGATTGACCTTCTGCCCTGAAGACAAGCAATAAGATTGGAGCACCCTCCTGAATCCCTGCACCGTGGCCACAGAGGCCCTATCCAAGAGCAAGCAATCATCTACAAACAATAGATGTGAGATAAGGGGCAGTAGGATCGACAATATATAGCTGAATTGCCGACTTCCATGCCAATTCCTGCAATGCTTGTGAAAGAGAGTCAGCACAAATGATAAATAAATACGATGAAAGGGATAATCTTGCCGAGTCTAGTGTTTGAATAGAAGAACTCTGAAGGTGAACTATTAATGAAAATAGAAAAAGGTCTGATAATGCAAGCCATAATCCTGGAAATCCAGAAGAGGTGAAATCCAAAATCTCCCAAAGCTTTCTCCAAAAATCTTCACTGCATGCTGTCATAGGTCCTCTCCATATCAAGCTTGATAGCTATCAAACATCACCTGGCCGGGGCTCTTCAAAGATCAAACATGAATTCCCGTGCTAACAAAACATTATTAAAAATACACCGACCCCCAACAAAGGCACCTAGCTCAAGATAAATAAGATGCGGGAGAATAGGCTTCATCTTGTTAGCCAATACTTAGCACAAAGTTTATAGAGAGTATTACATAAATTGATAGATCTAAAATGATCGCTCACAAGCATCACGGCATTTCAGAATAAGAGTGACAATTAAAGGTCCGCTTCCAGCATCGAGCATCTGACCAAAGGTAAAGAAATCCTGCATAGCTAAAACATATCATGCCAGATGATGCTCCAATATCTCCTAAAAATATAGGAGGAAACCCATTTGGACCAGAGACTTTGTCTTCATCCAAAGACCAGTGAACAATAGTAACCTCAGTCTCAGTAATCGAAATGAGAAGGCCAAGATTTTCTTGGTAAGAATCAAAACCTGAGGGGGAGGAGAATAAAAGGGGAAAATAACTCAGTGGAGTCACACCACCTAGATCTGAAAAATGAAGTAACCTCCCACCTGAGGTCATCATCCTCCTTAATCCAATGCCCCTCAATAGACCTCAAAGCTCTGATCTGATTTCTGTGCATGGTAGAAGAAGCGAGTATTCTATCTCCCTCCCTCAACCATTGCATCCTGGACTTTTGCCTCCAAAAGACCTCTTGCTAACTAAGAGAGCATGATATATAGAGAGATGCTTCCGCAAGGAAGCCAATTCAATATCCTACAAACCCCCTTCCCTCTCCTCCTTTTCCTGAAACACATGAATAGACCTCTCCATGGACTCTAATTTAGAGAATATATTCTCTACCTCCTCCCTGTTCCATTGAAGAAGTCGATGTTTAAGGAGTTCCAATCTACGAAAAACCTGGTATTTAGTATCCCCACGTACCGGCATTCTCCAAATCTCCCTCACCATGTCCCAAGATCTGGGATAAAATAACTAGAACCTCTTAAACCTGAAGGGTGCATGACAAGGGGCCGGCAAGGTGGTCGAGAGAAAAAGAGGATAGTGGTCAGAGCAATTCTAGCCAGATGGCGCACCAGATGCTCAGGATAGAGATTAAGCCATCCAAGTGAGGCAAAGGCTCTGTCAATTCTTTTCCACACCCCAGCTCCTCTAGACTGATTATTATATCAAGTAAATGGGGGCCGAACAAATCCCAAATCCAATAGACCATTGGAGTCCAAGAAGTGGCTAAATTTTCTAGAAGCCATGTCTTGAGCAAAAGGTCTGCCACCTCTCTTATCATTAGCACTGATAATAATTTAATCCCCTGCAAACAAACTAGTAGGAATATCCTGATCAATCAAAGCAGACATCTCATGCTAGAGGATCCTCCTCTCCTTGTAATCCGTGTTGGCATAGACCCCTGATAAAAGCCACATCGGTCCCATAGGTTCAGACACCACAAGAGCCACGTGCTAAGAGCATCGATAAAAAATATCAACTCAGATGCACCTTGATCCCATGCCACCATAATTCCCCTGACATCCCTGGGAGTCCACTGCATAGAAGCCCCAATCCCTTGGGAAGCGTCGACGAATCCGATCCAAACTGGTCTACCAAGCCTGGTCTCAAGCAGGATATAGATAGATATCAGGATGGTATAACTGACCAATTTTATTAAAAGATAAATTAAAGGAGGGTTTCCTCGCCTCCCTAACATTCTATAAGGATCCTCGTTACAACAAAATTAACAGTCTTTAAAGAAGCCCTTCCCTAGCCTAGCATCATTTTCAGTGTTATGACTAACATCCTCGGCACCAACGGCCTCCCCTACTGCAAACAGAGTTGTTTTTAACTTTTCCACAACCTCCTTATGCCCCAAAGATTCCCTTTCACCTGGAACAGTCCCTGTGATTATGGTATAGATATAATATAACCTTTTGAATGTTCCTCCCCAATGCAAATGGTCCCCCGGGAGAAGAAACACCTCATCCCTTGGAAAGACGATGATCACTCCATAGCATAGACCCACCTGAAACCCCTCCAGTACCCCTTTCAGTAGATGTTAGTGCCCCATCCAAATTGACATGGTCAGTAATGTTACCACAGTCACCCTTCCTTGTTTACTTCCCAGGTCATCCTCCTGCAAGCTTTCTTTCAGTTGAACCACCGCCTTCCCAGAATCTCCCCTTCAGCACTAGCATATCCATTAAGATAGAGACACCCCCGACAAGCAGTGACCCCTGAGCAAGACAATTGACCTCCTTGACTGACAGAGAACTAGCAGGAAGAATCATCCCCTTAACACCCAGGTCCCTAGCCATACAAGGATCATAAGAGCATACCTTCGCCATCGCCAAGGTCATTATGGAAGGATCACTAGGGGAGAGATCACTATCGAAGGGGACACGCCTCGCGAGCTGTGTGGGTGAGACCGGAGGACTACGGGCTCGTTTCAGTGACATAACCCCATACTCGCCATATGCTGATCTCGTGGGCTGGCCTCCTCAATAGGGCCAAGTCCATGCAATCACCTAAAGGGCCCAAAACACCAAAACCAGTGACCAGAGATGCTCCATCACTGAAAGATCCCCGGAGCTGGCTCCCGACGATCGACGGCATGCCACTTTAGTTGGTTTCTACCAATCATAGGAGTCTGATGGTGAGCTCGATGAAGAGGTGATGACCATCGAGGAAGACTGTGGTGGAGAAGAAGAAATGGGATTAGATGTCTTGGTGCCAGATACCTTCTCCTTATCAACTCTCCCTCCTCCCCTTCAACAGAGTTCTGGATGACTGTGGCTGGTGGATGAGTGGAGTGGTGACCAACCAGGCGGGAATCTCTGTGTCGAACACCTCCCTCCCCTCCTTCCCATCCATCATGCATATTAGGGGGTTCCAATCTCCTCAGCAAAGACACTGGACTTGGTGATTATGATGTGTCATAGAGAGCTTGAAATATACTATCATCACCGCTAGACCCATTCACATTAATATAGTCGAATTTGATGCTGCTAGAAAATGCCCTTCTTTCCATGGATTAAAAACCCCGATTTGAGGGGTTTACATGTGATGTGGCTAGATCGCTGACGTAGGGCAGGCAAACTGACGTGGAGTCCCCATCGGGCGCCATGCTGGATTTCCAACATGAGCCCCTTCACCGGGCTGAGCTCCCCCGAGCCGAGTACAAGTCCCCATCCAAGACGGACCCCTTGAGGTCGGGTCCCGTGGTCAGGAGTCGAGCTCAAGGCTCCTTCGCCACGAGAAGCCCCTCCGAGGTCGGATCCCCTGGGCTGGGCGGCACCCCGCCCACCTCCGTCAGGTCGAGCTCATCTGAAGCCGAGTTCCACTGGCTCGGAGTCGAGCTCAGCCCTCCTCCGCCCAGCCGAGCCACCTCGAAGCGAGCCTGTCGGAGGCGGGCCCCACCTTTCCAGCTCGGTCCCTAACTCAGACAGAGGCACCAACCACCAAGAGTGCGGCACCTCCTCTTCAAGGACGATGGCGGGCCCTCCGAGGGTCGTACAGCAGCACCCGCCATGCCTCTAGTAATGCCCACGATCGTCACTCACACCAGAAAGAAAGGAAACTCACATCAAGGCACCTTGCCCTCCACCAACCTACCGTACCACCAGGAAAGACCCGATCGGAGAGCACGAGTCCGAGGGCGGTGACCCGCCAACCGAGGTTCTGCCAGGCTTCCAGGAGGGGGGCAGGCAGAGGGAATGTCAGAGTGCATGGAAGCTTTCCCGCTATCTGATAGGAGAGGCATCCCACTACGGCACGATACCTCGTCGCATACGTTCGGCGGCACGGGAAGATCCTGAGGCAAGCCAAAGTAAAAACCCGCCAGGGTAAGCCAAAAGTAAGCAAAGCAAAGAAACAAGGAAGAGGCCAGACAGGAGGATTGGACCACCTCGGCCACCACCTCTCCCAACTCACTCTCACTTTCATACACACTACTCTCACTCTTCCTAGCGTGGAGCTCATCCAGAGGGGCTCGACCAGGAGGATATGTTCCCCTGGATCGTCACTGACTTGACCGTCGGAGTGCCCCAGCCGGAATCCCCGGTCCGGGTCACTGACATTATTTTTTGTAGGTCCCGAGGCACCGGAGGCATCCCGAGTAGGCGACGCTGACCCTCGACGCCATTAGCAGCTACGGGCCACGACGATCCGGGCGGCAACAACCTGCATCGATCTCAACCTTCACTCGAGCATAGCCAGTCTTCCTCAAGTGATCCATAAATTCATCCCATCGATAGAGGCTTGCTTGCTTCAGCCGCTACTACTAAGATCACCGTCGATAGCTAGTACTCGAGCGTAGACCCGGAGCCTTAGCCAAACAACCCCTTTTAGATGGCCCTATGGCCCGGTACAAAATCCGGCTCCCATTCTTCCATCGCCATGAGCTGACCTCTCACAAACCACAGCCCACGGGACTTGACCAAGGCACACTCCCTCTCCGACCAAAGCCGCACAATGAGGTGATCCTTAGTTATCAGAAACACCTCCGTATCATAATTGAGCTTAACTTTGATCCTCACCTCTTTTGAAACCCATCCCATCGGAACCTATCACCCCAAACTCCTTATCACGATGGCCAAACCTCCCATTGCTGGCTCGAATCATTAAGGATGGATTTCGGTAGCTCCAGTACTTTGAAGAAGTATGTTTGGAGTTGATCTATTTCTTTAGTGGTAATCTTATGAGATGTCCAAGTTGAACCCTAAGGAAGATCCTGCACCACCCTTGCCTACGTCCAGTCGTTGTCACTTGAGCTATATGAGCCTTGACCGGCTGCCGATCGAAGACCGCCTTCCTTCACCATCAACCTCGAGGTTGCTTGATGAAACTACCCAGCAAACCAATCAAGGCATAGAAACTAAGCCACTGCCCTGACACCACTCTCAGAAACCAAACCACTACTTTGGTTGTTCTTCAAGCCACTACTATATTTTACTTTTTGAAAAAAAAGTAAAATAAAAACCAAGATAATTGACATTTAATTAATTTTTGAGTGATGATAAACTATACTTAACAAAAATATCTTAATAAAATATATTTATAATTATTAAATTTATTTGATATTTGCTACAGTGCTTCAAAGAATAAGATTATCTTTTATTAAAAAATAATGACTATTCAATTTAATATAAATTATCATCCGTCAAGATTCATCCAACAGTACTTTCTATAGCTAATCATGTACATGACTGTATAGAAAATTTTGTAGAACTCTAGATATATTATTATTTGCTTGAAGTATTTTTTCCTTGCAATCTGTTTTTAACCTCCTGTACGCTCTACGCACCATCCCCCGCAGCATGTCACCTCCTCCATTCCTCCCCCCCACGTTCCCCCCTCCCGGTGCCACCTCCTTCCTTTATGCAAACCCCCCTCTCTGGCAATGACCTCGCCCCTCTCTCCACCCACATCGGTACCCACCCCCTCCACAGCTCTTAAAAAACCAAAGGAAGAAAGCAATAAAATAAAGGAAGCTTATGGGTTGATCATTTTAGGCTAAAAGTAAATTTACTTTACTAATCATATCTCATCAATAGCCATGATGCATCCCACTCTTTAATAAAATATATTAAAAAAAATATAGTAGCAACTTCTAATTTATTTTGATATTCTTTTAATTCATTCAATAAAAAACATTCATAAAATAATTAAAACATAAACGATGTTATATAAAAATTATGTGATTATAGTTATTATATCAAAATTGATTAAAAATGATAATATTATCTTAGTATTAAAAATCATTTTTATCGATGGGCATATTTATAAATTTAACTATATTTCTATATAAATTATCTTCAATCAAATATAATAATATTTTTTAGTATCATTTAGAAAAAAAATCTTCATCAACCAATATGAAAAATTTTTTTTCGCAATCATTTTTCTAGATAAATAATTTTCATGAATTGCTAGATTATCCTGTAATCTGATATACTCCAAATAAATAAATTCCAAGGTTACATTTGGTAGTAGGCAATCTATACAGATTGCTATAATTTAAAAAGGTCCCATATCGCATTACTGTATTTGATATATTTTTTTAGAAGGTAATATATCCTACCTGTTAATATGAATTACTTTCTAAGAGATAATTTGGATTGCCTCCGAAGGAATGGTAATCCAAATTACCTCTCCTAGATATCTTTCAAATAATATTACCCTCTCCTCTCCCTTCCTTTTATAATATAATATAATATAATATAATATATTATAATTTTATCATATTATATTATATTAATATATAGTATATAATATATTTCATTGTTATATTTATAATATAAAATATACAAAAATATTTTCAATGAATAGATAAAATATAAAAAATATATTTTTATAAATAAATATTATATTAACATAGAAATATTTTAAAATTTTAATTTATTATATAACATTCATGCATGCATCAAACATAATAATCTATTGGCATTCATATTACTGGTAATCAATATTACTGGCAATCCATATTACCTTTCAAGATTGCTTGATAATATGTGAAATGCAATCTAAAAGATTTGATAAATAGATTTTTCTAAATTTACCTTATAGCATGCCAAGATAAAATGTATACTTAGAACTTAGACATAATTGGTTGAGAAGGGTTGGAATTTAAAATAAGAATGAAAATGATTGGTAACTCATATTTATGCCATTGGTTGCATTTTCTTTTCCAATTTAATTTCGAAGGATAATAAAAAATATCTCAAAATTTTCAAACAACAATCCCTACTCTTCACTGATATATGCACCAATTCTACATCAATTCCGTTTCTAACTCCAATCATAAATTAAATATAAATATAATCATTTTAATTTCCATTCCATTTTTATTTCAACCATGAAATAAATTCTCCTTTAAAGCCTACAAAAAGTGAATCCTATATTTTTAAGTAAATCATTTGCATGTCTCACCATACCACACCCTTCTTTTGGTGCATTCCATCCTTATCCTTTGATAGTGACTATAAAACACTATATAAATTAGAACCATGTAGTCTTGATTTTCTTGGTGAACCCATGTACATCATGAGGATACAGTTTAAAGTAAACATTAAATTAAGATGGCGCAGAAGAGGTTTTTTTTTTTTTTTTTTTTTTTTATGAAAAAAAAAGGTAACGTGAAAGGGAAGCTCGAGCAGCAACTAGTAGAGTAATTGATTGTTGGCTTACAAAGTATTGCATCATAATAGTAATTATAAAATCGTCAAGATTGTTAAAAGAATTTTGAGAATGATTTAGATCATGATTTGAAGTGCTCTAGTGATTGTTACAACATGCACCTAGATCGTATCCTAATGTATTGATAAAATTTCAATACCATTGATAACCGAAGGGAGGCAAAGCCTCTCTTTTTTTGTGGCTCATATCAGCAATAAGGATGTTATTGAGACGCTTCAGCACCCTATCCTACTCGATATATGTCATGGTGCACTAAGATGCAAATTTTTTCAATTAGGTTCCATATATCAGGAGGTTATTCAATCATAACAACCATTTGGATTGATGCATTACTAGTTTCTCTGTCACCTTACTTCTTACAAATTACTCATATCATTATTCTTTGCAAGAAATTTAGCTACCTCTTTCTTGGCACAAACATAAAAGTTAGTCACATCAACTAATACATATTTTCTTGCAATGCCAGGGTTGTTGGCAACTAAACTATTTTTGGGACAAAATTTAGTAACACATATATATATATATATATATTATATCAATTTGATAGTTTTGTTTCTGTACAATTATGAATGATTTTGTTGGAAAGCTTTCGGGTCATATGAACGCCAAACAACGGTGAGCCTCGTCACAATAATTATGGGGTTTAGAAGTAATCCAAAACATAATTGTAAAATGGAGCATAAATTCTCATGCAAATGAGAACACAAGCGTGCGATTGGGATGTGCAAACCTTGGCCTCCTTGCTCCTAAACAATGTTTGCATTTTGGTAATGGATCTTTGCAATGGCATCGTGCAAAGGATGTTGTAGAACCAAAATATTATCCGTCTAAAACTACCTAGGAATGGCAATGGATAGGGTGCCTGCGAAATTTACCGTACCCGTATCCAAACCCAACCCGTATCTGATTACGAAATTAATCCCAAATTTCAGACTATTCCCATATTTAAATTCAAGTATATCCGAATCAATTCAATTATCCTGTAATGGAAGAAGTTATCGGATACCCAATCTATCAGGATACCTGAAAGGCTATTTAAGATAAGCCAGATGGATTACATTTAGTTATATTTTTTAGTTTTGGTAAAAAATAAAGTAGAAAGCTTAATGAACTAGTCCTTAATAGCTAAGATAGTGAACATGCTATAAATCCTTTTTTTTATTTATTATAAATTTATTTTATAAAAAAATATAACTATAATTGGATTCAAGTAGTGGGTACCCGAGGGATGATCCATTCAAGTTTTAGTTTTAAATCCTAGATCCGTTCTAAATTATATAAGGTTATGCTAAACGAATACTATTAGAATTGGAACGGGTTGGAACCCGAGAAAACCCATCCGTTTGCCATCCCTAAAACAGCCCAATGCTTGCATCTGGGTGGAGTCCAAGGTGTTCCTGGGCCGCCACGCGTAGGCCTACTGATGGGCCAGTCTGTGGGCCATATTTGCTGACTATGTTAAACCAGGAATTTTCAATTTCTGCAGTCTAAACCCATCTTACCTGGTCATTTTGGCGGACTGCTAACCTGGTAGTATTTACTGTAGTTGCTGCATCAGTAGAATTGTTTGGAAAGATATAAATAAGAACTGCAAATATATTGATAGAGCAATGGTATCAACGCTCCTCTTCTACAACAATATCACTTCTTGTGATGTATCTCTAGAATTGAAATCTCGTTCTAAAATTCAAAAGAAAATCAAATAGGATATATCTAACATCAGCACCAGGATATGCCCATGTCCGT
This sequence comes from Areca catechu, assembly GCA_021397845.1. Classification (NCBI taxonomy): domain Eukaryota; kingdom Viridiplantae; phylum Streptophyta; class Magnoliopsida; order Arecales; family Arecaceae; genus Areca; species Areca catechu. Next base: position 1,216,915 of record JAHSVC010000041.1, read on the forward strand.
CTGCCAGTAATTGGAGAAATTATGTGGCTACTTGCTTCGGCAATTCCAGTTATTGCAATTCGTTTTGTTTTAGCAACTCCAGTTATTAGACAAGATTCAGGAAATAAATGGGCCGGTGCTCGTGTCCTCCGTGCCCAGCATCTAGGAGTGCAATGGATTGGATTGGACTGGATCATCAGTGATCCCGATCCGACTCGATTCTTTAATCGGGTTCTAATATTAGGCCCAGACTCAATTCACTAGAAAATCGGGTCGGATCGGATCATGTCCATTATCGGAATTTTCAATCCAACGAATCATTTGGATTGGATCATGAATTTATAATAACTCGATTCTGATCTAAAAAATTTGGATATAGATACGATCTACATAAAATATAGATAACTATATTTTAATTATTACATAGTCAACTATTATTAACTATAAAATAGTCAACAAATAATATTATTTCAAAATAAATTAAGATATAAAAATAATTATATCCGTATCTCAATGTTAAAATAAATTTCATATAAGTTTTAAATTATATTTAAGATCCAAATAGATATAGTATGTTCGAGTCAGATCGGATCAAATTTAATAAACCCCGTCTGACTTGAGAAAAATGAAATGAATCTAATTTTAGAATCTGATCCAGATCCACGGATCTCTAAAAATGAATTGGATCAAGTCTAAATAGATCAGGTCATCGATCAACGTGACCTATTTATAGCTTTACCAGCATCATGCTGATCCAAGCATGAGGGCAAAATCATCCAGACATTCGTCTATATGTATGTCCATCTGCTCATCTCCAAGTGTGATTTGCAAATATAGCTCATCCTATCCATGTTTAGTATGATACCCAAGAAAAGTACTGACACCTTAAATAGCATAGATGCTGCATCTAGTCCTTTTCTGGACAACCAGGAGATAGTAAAGCGAACCGATATTGGGACTCCATTTATGCCTTGACAGGTTACTTCCAAGTGTTTTTTTTTAATCATGCGGCTTCTCTTTCTGGAGGAAGCTGGGGAGTCCTTGTTAGGACTGAAAATGGGTCGATCCAAAATTTATTAGATCGATTCAAAAATTATATTTTAAAAATTTTTGGATCGAATCCGGATATTTTTTTGGTCCAAAAATTAATAGACTCTATTTACAGTTCCAAGACTGGCCAACATACTTAAAATTTGGTCTGAAATTAAACTAATTTTAGACCGGTCCAAAATTTATTAAGCTGCTCCGATCCAATTTCAGATAATGAATTTTAGACCGATCCATCTCTAGCCTTGCTTCCTGCTAACAACCAACCACCATGGATGATACAATTTTCTTCCACTACTGGTGTACAACTTCAAAAACATTCATGAAGGTGGAGTAGAACCTAGTGATATCTAGTGCACTCGTCCATGATGGTGCTCTGTAATCTAGTACACACCTAATAGCCGAGTCCCATGGTGTTCGGGTCCGGTGAGATGCTTTTGTCTCCGGCTGGCCGGTGCCAGAGGAGGCAACGCGTACCCACCAGCCAACGGGCAGGTGTTTTCTCGGGACCCGCTTCCAGCTTCCTGCAGGGAGAGCGGGAAACGGCTGGCCCTGATCGACCGGCTCAAAGGCGCGGACACGAAATGATCGCGTTGGGGATACCCAAATGATCAGAGGCAGCAGCGCGCCCCGAGCGAAGCTCGAATGCCGAGCCCTGTCGGATAGCATGTGTCCGCTTGCAGGACCGGGCGGACGAAGACCACAGAGCTCCGCTCCGACGTTCCCAACGAAACACCTCCATCTCTCTCTCTCTCTCTCTCACTCACGGCTGTGGAATGGTAAAATGTAGGCATTGAGTTGATAACGTGTTTGTAGTTTTATTTCTGGGTGGTACAAAGTTTAAACTTAGCTCAAAGATAAGAGAAGGAGCTCAAGCTTGGATTTGGTCTATGATAAGCGTTATGGAAAGATTATGGTAGACTATATGAGTAGTACCGAGCTTGAAGCTCTTCTAGAGAGAGGAAAGGTGTCAACCAGTGGGCTAAATTACAGTTGGTATAATATTTTTTGCCGAATGTGTGAAGATGAGCTATTTTTTATGCGAGCACATTACATGACTTGAAAGTTATATAAATAAAATTCAGGCTAGCTTGTAAGCTACTCAGTACTAGATTAACCCCATTTGTAGCTGGCCCGAACTCATCGGACTCTGGTGTGCAATAAAGAATCTTATTAGCTCGCCCACCATATATATATAGCTTTTATGCTCTCAAATGCACAAACCTGTGCTTCTGTAAAAGACTCGAGTTCATATCCAAAATACATTTCCAGTATTCAAACGCTTTCCATGCCTTTTGCCTGCTGCTCGATCGTATTCCTCCATCACGAAGCATTGTCCCCATGTACCACTTTAGACCTCTAATCGATAGACAAAGAGTTACAGTACTCTCTCTTCCATTCTTTTTCACCCCATCATGTTAAAGTTTTACCAGAAGTGGAACCTTCCTGCTATCTTACTTACACTCCACTCCAAGAGAGAGTTGAACTCCATGAAGTCTCTAGTCTTGTTCATCTGTCCATGACTTCAACTCCATGACCACCAACAGCGGTGTGCAAGCAAAAGTTCAAGCGAAGAAGTGTCCACAGCCCGGCAACCCATCTGTTTTACCGCCATGCTTTTCTTGCTTTACCTCCTCCTTTTGCTTTCCTGCACCCACTGTCCTTGGATGGAATTTAGACCAAGTGCAGCAGGAGAGGAAAAACTCAAAAAAAAAAAAAAAAAAAAAAGAAAAAAAAAAAAAGAAAAAGGAGGAGGGGTGCACGCAGTAGTCTTACGGGAGATATATAGCTAAAAGCTGGTACATATGATCCCAGTCCCACTTCTTTTACATGCCATGCCGATCGTCATGTGTCATGGGCCTCATGGCCACCCTTGTGTTTGCTACCTTATTAATACAAAGCGGTGGGAAATCCCAGGACTGTACGTGGGACGTACATGAATCCCCTCCCAAGTGCAAAAAAGCATATAGCCAGCTTCTTCCAAGTCCTTCAGGGGATCAAATGGCTAGGGATGCAAGAGGACCGTGTCGGACTGATTCATTAATGCTCCAGATTTGATTCATTTTTTTTAATCAAATTTTAATATTAAATCTGGATCTAATTTACTGAAAAATCGAAGTCGAATTGAATCATATCTGCAAACAGAATTTTCAATCCAACAGATCATTCGGATTAGATCAGATCCACAAATATTCAGTTCTAATTTAAAAAATTTAGATCCGGATAAAATATAAATAACTATATTTTAATTATCATATAGCTAATTATTATTAATCATAAAATAGATAATAAACAACATCATTTTTAAAATAAATTAAGATATAAAAATAATTATAACTCTTTTTCTATCTTAAAAATATTCCATACAATTTTAATTATAATTTAAAGATTCAAATAGATATAATTCTGATAGTATCAGTATGTTCGAATTGGATCGGATCGGATCCAGATTCAGTAAATCCAGATCCGATCCGGAAAATGGAACGAATCTAATTTTAAGACCCAATTCGGATTCACGGGTCCATAAAAATAGATTGGATCGGGTCTGAATGGGTCAAGTTGGGTCATGGATTAACCCGATCCATTTAAGGCCTTAAAAATGGCTGAACGAAACAGGAGAATTGCATGTTTTCGTTAAAATGTCATGGAGTTGTAAATGCAAGTTATAAATTCATCATATAGTCACTAATGGGCAATGCGCGCTTGATTGGAAGCAATTTTTGCAACATCTTTTAAAACATGGAACTTGTATGAATTAAATGCTACCGCTCTGGAAAGATTTATTACAAAGCATGATCTTGTTTAATTAATCACTTGTAACACTTTAGCGCACCACCAGTTACAGCCTTGATCCTAGCTTGTACGTACGTACATAGTCCTGTCAAGCTAAGACATGAAGTTAGCATTATTATTTAATATAGAAAAAGAAAAAGGCAGGAACTAGCTTTGAATTGAAGAAGGAAAGGATTATGAATATTCTAGTCCTCGGGGAGAATGTTGATATTAAGAACTGTGATATGAGTTTTCAAATTTCAACATATAATTATTCAACACTAGTTATAGGCACATCCAATGCACATGAGTTAGCTAACCAACAAAGTGAACTCTCATACCTATGAATTTTACTTTAAAAAAAAAAAAAAAAAAAAAAGACTTTAATATTTTTCTTCGGAAAAAAGTGATTGGGGTCTCTCATCAATTCATTTTATGAGACCTGAAATGAGTACACCAACTATAAATACTTCTAATATTTTAAATTTCCCGAAGTATTCCCTATTTTCCTCCTCCAAATCCTTGCAACATTCTCATTATAATTAGAAGGTTCCGGCAATCATTCTACTCACCTTTTTACCAACCACTCTTCAATGCTCGTGTACGCTTACGTACTTCTTTATCCAACCATGCAACATCAAGTAAACGAACAGGATGTGTTAAACATCGGAACAGACAATATTGGCCAGTCCCTTCTCTTCTCGAAAAAAAAAAGAAAGCAACGTTTACCAGCCGTAGATATGAAGCATAGATCATTAGATGAATAGTAAAGTCCAAGAGTATGGTTATTAAGATGATTAAATGAACTCCAAGACATCGATCCTTGCAAGTGTAAGCTTTATCAAAACTCCAAAATGGTTACCAAATATGTGAGTGCACAGATATTCTAGGCGGAATTCATTTAATTTTATTGTTAGGGTTGCCTACCAAATTAATACATATCATTTGTCTACTTTAGCATAGGAATCTATAAAGATCTATTCAAGAGATTGCCTTAAGTTCAGCTTTTGCATGGGTTTTGGTTGAGTAAGACAGGAGGATGATGCTCGGTGTTTTCAAGTATGTACCCAGCATTTATTCGGGCCGGGTTTTTTTTGTGAGCAGTTAAAGGGCATGATCCTACCGCTAAGCCGGTAGCCCGGTTGGTAGAGACCTGCCTCATTACCACCGGTCATGGGTTCAAGGTATGATCTCGTAGATGACTCGATTAATCCAGAAATTTTCTGAAGCCCATGACCGTTGGTGTGAATGAGAGGTCAGGACTGACCCATTCTACCGGCCGGTATTTAGTGATGTCATGTTAATGTATTCACCGTTTGGTGGAGAAAATGCTCAAAAATCTTGTATCGAACATTACCTGATAGATGGGAGCATGAGGGAATAGCTACACCGGAATTTATCTCTTCCATCCTTTTTTTTTTAAAAAAAAAAAAAAAGAAAAAAAAAAAGAAGAGAGAGGACATGATGGGGTGGGGGCCGTCTGGGGGAGTACTTAATCTTGCCCTTGTCACATGACAGCTGAAACGGGAATGGACCCCCCTAACGGCGCCGTCGGTGGTGCGTACGTCATTCCAGTAATTACACCTCCGAGCTTGGTATTATGCGTTCCCAGATTAGAAAAAATCGTGAAAGATGGAAAAGCCCGTGAGAGGTAATGCTGATGGGAGGTAACGGGACCTCGATCTCGCCTCGTGCCTTTTAACTGAATTGGGTGGTGGCTTCTTTTTCCGTTCCATCCTTCGGCCCTCTTACTAAATTTCTCCTGAGTATAATTTTTTTTTATAAATTCTTTTTATACATATATATACCCTCTAAATATTAAAATTTATATAAATATTTTTTTAAAATTTATATTTATATATATATCCTTGTAAATCAATTTTTGCAGGTATATCCTTCACATAACGGTAATACAAATATCATTAACTAAAATATTTTTTATTAAATTAAAAATTAATAAAATTATCAAATAACATTATGTCCCCAAAAAGGGTCGTAGGTTAAAGGATATCGAGAAAACCACCCACTCGACTCATTTTTTTTCCTCTTTTCTCCTGATTCGATGGTTCCTCTTCTCTCGAACCACCAGCACCTTAGCTACTTGACTGGAGCCCTTCCCTCTGTTTGTCCAGCATTATTTCATCGTCGATCTTTTATTATTGGAGTCTCATCAGCATTGCCTTTGATCAAATGGCTCTTGAATCCAACCCCCTCTTATACACCCTAATGGATGATGCCCCGTTCCAAAACCGTCTTTGCCATTGCCATTTTCCTGAAGCAGTCGTAGGGCTTCCCTATCCTCCTCTCCATCTTCATCCTCCTCACCTAGCTCTCCCTTCACCTCCAATGCCTTGACGGTGTCGCCTTTGGCCTTCGCTCTCTGACCTCTCCCTCCTAGGTCCAGGGGGGTGCCATTTCCAGATCTCTAGGGAACAGAGGGGGTGGCTTCTCGACCCCATCACCGCTGGAATCCTCATTGCCATTCTCTTTTGATCGGATAGCCTTGAATCCAACCTCTCTCTTCGATGATCTAAAGTGACAATGCCCTGCTCCTCTACCTCTCTATCATCACTATCTTCCTGAAGCAGTTACACGACTTCCCCATTCTCATCTCCATCTTCGTCCTCCTCAACTAGCTTTTCCTTTGCCTCCAAAGCCCCGTCGGTGTTGCCCTTGGCATTCACTCCCCCCACCTCTCCTCTGTATCTCAATTTTTATCTTATATAATAATTACCAAACACAATTTGTAGTTGGTATAGTGTTAAATCCCATTATTAGTTTTTCTTTTTTTGCTAACTACAGATTTTAACATATATTTTGTTGGAGCAGTGGAGATTATGTTGGGTCTGCAGATTTATGTTGGAGCTTTTAAAGCATGTTGTCCATAAAAATAATGATGGGTTTTGATCATGACTTTATTTGGTGCAACATTATTTTTTTTTTCATATCAACCCTTCCATGATTCTGACTTTGGTTACCTGGGTTGTCATCCCGTAAAGTATGTTTCCAATTTGCATTGCTTATCATTGTGCTGATTTTGAGAGGTTTGCCTATGGTACTTCTACAATATATTTCAGATTATTAGGTTTGGATGAATGGCATTTTGCTCCTCTCCGTCTCTTTAAATTTACTATTGGGGTTGTAAATGAACTCAGGGAGATAACTATGAGGTTCCTTAACTATGTGAACATAAACTCTGTGCTAACACTAGTTCATGGATATTTAGATAAAGAAACTTTCAGTACACTAAGTCTTAAGCTCTTGTTGCAGTTTCAGTGTCCCGAGAAAATGTGCAATTTATATCATTCATCTTATTTCATCATGTTCAATCTTAACATCGCCGTTGCTTTTTCTAGCCTTCCAATTTTTACATCAAATAATATTATAAACTAGCTATAGCATTCCTATCGAGAATATATAAATATTTGCATTTGTTGAGCTTGCCTTGAACAAAAATATAATTTGAGCTATCACTTGTAATCAGCAACACTTTGCTAGATTGAGAAGACTTGAGTCCTGGTGCAACTAAGCCATGGGTACAATGTGGCAAAAATGCGGCAAGCAAAATAATTGAGAGTGAGTTCAATCTCCCTGCAAGAATTTGGCTTCTAGCTATTACTCCAAGAGAAAGTCAATAATGAGACTTCACAATGCTTAACCGGCATTATATTTGTACACGTAAATCCAATATATTTATAAAAAAAAATCATTAGAGCAGGGAGGAGATGATGGGTATGGAATTAATTATGCTGCCATCCATACATAAAAATAAGTACCGTACTGAAAGCATTGATAATAGATAGAAAGTTATGCAGGAGAACTCTTCCAAATTATATTCTCTTTATTTTTGGATTAATTTATGATGCATTAATTTGTTCTACTTATATAGAAGCATAAATATCAAACTTTGAAGATTATAATATTAATTAATAAATTAAAAATTCTAAAAATCTTGATTTTAATTAATATATTTCAATTTTTTTTATCGAGTTAAAATAATATGAAATAGATAAAAATTAAATATTAAAATTTATTTATGTGTATACCCTCTAAACATTCTAATTTATATTAATATCCTTGAAAAATTTATAATTACATATGCACCCTTATAAATATTTTTTTATATATTTATTTATAAAGATATTTCAACCGTTTTATTTTTAAATAGTTAATTATTTAATGATATTAGATGATGCGAGTATATATATACAAATAAAAAAATAATATATATGTAAAATATACATTTCTTTAAGAATATATATCTATTATATATAACTAAATTTTTAGTACCCGAATTCAATGGCTGTCATATATTATTTTTTTTCTGATCATTTTTCTTTCTCAAAATTGTACCTTCTATATAATAATAAAAAGTTATAAAGAGTAAAGAAGTCTGGTTTAGTTTTGAAGAAATTTTTTCTTTCAAAACTTATGCTAGATTTTTGTGGTTTAGTTTTGAATTTTTTTTTTTAAATATTAAAATTTTAAAATAAATTTTAAATAATAAATATAAAATAATAAATTTTGTTAAATAAGTTTTAAATTAGATTAAATATTAAGATTATTTCATTCATACGGATCAGCATCCACTATATATATATATATATATATATATAATATAAATTTTAATTTTTAAGAGGATGTGTATGTAATGTTTTTTATCTGCGTTTGTTCCTCGGGGCCTATATTTTTTCATTCCCACGCCCAAAGGAAGAGAGCAGTGGTCACTGGTCAGTTTCTCAGTGCTCCTCTTCCCTTTCTCTCCGTCCGCCATTCTCTCTCGCTCTCTAACCTCTTTAAAAGAATAAGAATCACATTCCAGTCCCTGTCTACCTACCCCCGATATCCTTCTCCGGCGCTACAAATTAACGATAAACCCCTCGCGACACATATACTTACCAGATCCGTCCATGAAGCCCTCTTGTTCTACTTCGCCTTCTTCTCTGTCTTAGGGTTTCGGTTTTTTCTTTTTTGTGCTTTTTTTGTTTTCCTGCGGCTAGGGTTTGGAGAAGGAAATGGAGAAGAAGCCAGGATTCTTCTCGGCGCTGCGGGAGGAGGTCGCGAGGGGGCTCCCACCGGGGAGGATGAGGTCGGAGAGCCCCGGGCGGAATGCGTCGGCGGCGGTGGCGGGGCTGCTGCCGCCGCGGCGTTGGAGGGGGCTGCACCGACAGAAGGCGGTGGAGGACCTGGCGGTGTCGAGATCGGGGAGCCTGAGGCCCGTCGGAGAGGCGCTGGCGCCGCTCATGGAAGGCCCTGATCCGGGCACCGGTGACTGCGGGGACCCAAGGAAGGAGGGCGGGGGATGGGGGCAGTGGGTGAAGGGCCAGCTCTCCCGTGCGCCGTCCGTTTCCTTTGCCTCTACCTCCTGCCGCCATTCCGACCTCCGCCTCCTCCTCGGCGTCATGGGCACCCCGCTCGCTCCCATCCACGTCTGCTCTACCGATCCCCTGCCTCATCTCAGCATCAAGGAGACCCCCATTGTAAGCTTTCTCTCTCCCTCTCCATTGTTCTTGGTTCTTGATATTTTCACCACCCACCTTTTTGTAAATTTTACCTGCTGCATTTTGATTGCTTAGCGAAAGTATCGTTGCTCTTGTTTATTTCGGGAATATTTAGTAGTCATCATAGTTGTAGTTTCCCTACTTGATTAAATGCATGAATGACCTTAATTAAATGTATGCATTTAATTCGTGACTATATGCATTTTTTATTGTAATCCATATAAAACCAGAGGATTTCCTCCATGTTTTAAAGGTTTAATTGGAAGATGGAATGTATTATTCCTTTTGATAAATCCATCTTGTGTTCCTGCTAGTGCATCAAATTATGATACTATGGTTGCATGAAATCCTCATTTCGGATCTTGGTTCAGTGTAAGATGGGTTTTTAGTTAACTTTTTGGTAATATTTTCGTAATTTCCGGTGGTAGGAAGCATCATCGGCACAGTATATACTGCAGCAGTATACAGCGGCGTCAGGAGGGTTGAAGCTGCTGAGCTCCATACGTAACTCGTACGCCATGGGGAAGGTGCGAATGGTGGCAGCGGAGTTCGAGATGGCGAGCCGGGTCATAAAGAACCGGAATGCCTCCCGTTCCGCCGAGGCTGGAGGCTTCGTCCTCTGGCAGATGGCCCCTGATATGTGGTACATCGAGCTTGCTGTGGGGAGCAGCAAGGTCCATGCTGGCTGTAATGGCAAGCTTGTCTGGCGCCATACCCCCTGGCTGGGCACCCATGCTGCCAAAGGGCCCATCCGACCCCTCCGTCGGGCTCTCCAGGTCAATAACCAATCCAGACTACATAAGATAGAATCCATTTAAATGCTTGAATTTGCCTGCTAAAGAAACTGGCACCGACTGACTTGGATTAACTTTCATTAGGGTCTTGATCCGTTGACCACGGCTAGCATGTTTGCTGAGGCACGTTGCATTGGAGAGAAGAAGGTCAATGGGGAGGATTGCTTCATACTGAAGCTCTGTGCTGATCCTGAGATACTGAAAGCTAGGAGTGAAGGCCCTGCTGAGATAATTAGGCATGTCTTATTTGGGTATTTCAGCCAGAAAACAGGGCTTCTCGTCCAAATGGATGACTCCCACCTAACCCGGATCCAGTCGAATCCTGGTGGAGATGCTGTGTACTGGGAGACCACCATTAATTCCTTCATTGAAGATTACCGCTCGGTTGAAGGTATGATGATTGCCCATTCAGGTCGCTCGGTTGTGACGCTTTTTAGGTTTGGTGAGGTTGCCATGAGCCACACCAAGACTAGGATGGAGGAGGTTTGGACCGTTGAGGAGGTTGCCTTCAATGTTCCTGGACTTTCAATGGACTGTTTCATCCCTCTGGCTGATATAAAATGCGGGTCAGTTAGTGAAGCCTGTGAGCTTCCCCAAGGAGAGAGAGGGAAGAACAGCTTAACAGGGAATAATCGGGCTAAGGTTGCAGCTCTGGAAAGGCCGCACGATAATGATGATAATATTGCATGGAAGGTGGAAGTGTAATGTTAGGACTACTTAGTAGCAGAAGTTGATCAAATGCTAATAATTTTAGTTCATCTTTTAGTTGACTAACAAACCATGAAATGTAGGTAGCAGACACTAATTCTAGGGGATTGTAAATTTGGCAATTGCAGTGTCCTCTGTAAATAGGAGCATAATCATTCACAGGCCTCGCATATTGCTAGCCTTGTTGAATTCTTATACTCTGAATACAGAGTTGCTGGTAGGTGGAGCGTTTTGGTTAATTTGGTTTCTTTGTGGGATGGAGTGGGGGTTTCTTTTTTCCACAGGTTGCTGCCTTCCATGCCCAAAGGAGAGGATGAGGTTGTGCTGATGCTTCAATTCTCAGACTAATTCTTTTGCTGGTGGCAACAAGAACTTTGTTGCTGTCATGTGACTGCTCAGATATGTTTTCAGATTGAGTTTTTCTGTGCTTTGTTTGTAGATTGGTGTCTAAACTGTTTGAGATGTGGGAAGTGAAAGGTGATAACATAGGCTTAATTTTGGGGCTTGGAATCTAATTCTTCCTTGCCTCCTGCAGCCTGGTGTTAGTCTTGCTAGGCTAGTTGATGTAAACCAACCAAACTTTTGTTGTGTCAGATGTTGAATGGTTAATATGTGTTCTTTTTTATCCTATGTGGCATTATATGAATTCATGGATGCTGATATCATCCTTCAAAGTTTCTTCATCTCTTTTTTTTATTTTATTTGTGGTTGCTGAATGACAACTTACAATTTGCCAGTGAAATAGGGTATGCAGCCCATCCGCAGATGAAGTTATGTGTAGGAGATAGCTGCGGTCTCTTGTTGGACCATTTTACTTTGCCTTTATTGATGGTTGATGGATGGGCCTGGGCGCAGGATCAGTGGTGGTATCATTACAGCAAAGGCATGGGAGCTCAAAGACCCCCATATGTGGTCTCCCATCTCATTCATTGCTTTGTTTCCCTCTTTAATTCAGGTTGAGTGGGAGAAGTTGATATTTCCACCTGCTTTCTCAAACAGTGCTCATTCTTTCATTGTCATGCCGAAGGTCTCTTAAATGCAAGCTTATGGCTCTCAGAAGCTTCTACATCATGATGTTGCTCCAAGGCCATTGTGCACTCCTTTTCAAGGAGCTGTCCCTGGGGAGCCCAGTCGCCCATACATGAATTTTGCAGTACTCTTATCCTTGCCCTCCTCTTCCCAAAAGGCTTTTTAACAACCCTAAAGAAAGGAGGGTGTCACCTTTGAAAGTTAACGCAATGTTTCTGATACAAAAGACTCCAGCTGGATCTTGGGTCATTTTAGTAGGTTGGCCAATGTTCACTACCAACCACTTACAGGAAAGAAAATAAGGGCTTGCTTGATTCATGACTAGAATTGGAATGAAAATTGAAATGGCCATATCTACCGAAGTATTTGGTTCATGATCGGAATTGAAAGCTTTATCTGAAAAAAGAATTTAATCTTTAGAAAAGAGTGGGAATTGGATTTTGAGGGGATTAGGTTATTCATGTTTCATACCGGAATTTGAATAGGAATGGAACTTCCTTCAATCAAATGGTTAGAATGAGAGTCATCCATTCTCATCCTAGGCTTCAAATCTCTCCAACCAAACACCTTCTAAGGTCTTTAACCATATGGTAAATATAAAATGATTTATTCTGTGATGTCACTATTGCAGTATTGTTATATGTCTTCATATTTAATCTTTCGGCGTTCAAATGTGTTCTTGGTTACTGAATAATAGGAAAAATATGCGAGACAATCATAAATCTTATAATTACAAGATTGGTGGATAATTTTGGTACCTCGTATTATGTCAGTCGGATATCTGAACATCTTAGTCCTATTAGAAATTCAACACATCATGATAAACCAATAAATTGTTTTATCTCTCTCCCATATTTTCATTCACTCTCTACATATCTAGGATGAGCTTCCCGGCTTCAAAGTAGTACCAAGATTGGTTGCCTGGGACCATGCATTAACTGGAGGCCGACAATGGATGGGCAATGTGGTGGATTAGCCTGGCCACAACCTGAATCTCATTCATTTTCAAGTCAGCCGAAACTGAGGACCAGGCATTGGCTGCGACATTAACGAGGGGCAGTGATCCAGTCATACCTCTGGCCTGAAAGAAATTAGACGTAGACTGGCTTAAATTTCTGGAACCATAAACCATTGTTGGTTGTTCTCCAGTCCTAATAAGTCCCATGTAATTGCCTCTATTTCCCTCGGTAGGACGTTCCGTTCCGGATTAGGCTTATGATTGTTTAAGAACCGCTGCACTGCTCCGTCTCCCATGAATGATTGTAATTGAGCAAACCACATGCATGTCTATTATTACACATACCACTCTCTTTCAGTCAATGTCTTTACCAATGGATAATGGAACCTGCTTCCAAATTTATTTATGGAAGAACAACGGTACAAGAAGACGCTGTTCCATTTCCTGTACAAATAGCAATCAATCATGGCGTGCAGCACGCAGTTAATTTTCTCTTACTAAATTCTGATCATGAGAATAAATTAATGGCACCAACCTTCGTGATCCTAGGAGCTTGCATTTAATAATGTACTCAACCTTTATAGATTTGAGGGTTTATGCATGGGGTTGAAAGTTAAGGGAGTTCAAGAGACATGAGAATATGATGACGGACCCGGGCAATAGCCAGTTCCTCTCAGAAACCAACGGCCGTCCCAGCTTCTAGTGTTACAATGCCATTTCTCCTATCTGATTTGCTCCCCCACTTCGCTGGTGAGGAGCCAGGCGACGCTACTTCGGTAGTTGTCGAGAAAGGGCGTCGTAGGGGTCGCTGAGCTTGTAAAGGTGTTTTCCAGTGTACCGTGACGTCCAGCTTTAGAGCCTGTCTCGTTACCAATGGTGGGGAGGAAGCTTCAAATCGAACGATCCTATTGTTTCTCTCCTTCTGGATGCTCCAACAATTTATACGATTTTTAGATAGTATTATAACGAAATCAGAAAGAGTAAAAAAAAAAAAAAAAACTTGAATAGGATTTACCTGAATCAAGATGTGTGAAATATAGGTAAATCCCCTGCATGATTCATCCCCTACATGCAGATTTTGTTTAGCGATCCCATTTCTAAGGTACAACAATCTGACTCGTCCCACTTCTCCGGAGAGCACGATAGCTGGGGAACCGGTCCGAAAGGCTTCCTTTAAAATAAAAAAATGAATGAAAATATCTTCTCGGAGAATCTGGGTATTGAGACAGCTCTTAAGCTCGTTGATGAAGTCTGAACGGGAACGGATAATATCTAAAGGAAGGCTAAGTGAAGGTTGGTCCGGAAAAAAAATTCAATCTTCATCGCACTCGATGGTATTTATAGGCCACGAACCTAACCGCTTACAGCTGTCATCCAACTGTTAAACAGTTAAACCAAGACGTGAGCACGTGCAACAAAAGGCTATCCGTAGTGGATCAGGCATTTTCCAGATGTTGAATGATCTCTGCATTATTTGAACATTGATCAACTTTATCTCTCTCGGAAGTTAGTCAATCTTATACCTGTCGAGAGTTGATCAGCCTTGTGCCTCATGGGCATTGATCGGTTGTACGCCTCTTGGACGTTGATTAGTCTCGTGCCTATTGAGCATTGATCGGCTTTACGCCTCTTGGGCATTGATCAGCCTCGTGCCTCCTGGGCATTGATCGGCTTTACGCCTCTTGGGCATTGATCAGCCTTGTGCATCCAGGGCATTGATCGACTGTACGCCTCTTGGACGTTGATCAGCCTTGTGCCTCCTGGGCGTTGATCGGCTGTACGCCTCTTGGACGTTGATCAGCCTTGTGCCTCCTGGGCATTGATCGGCTATATGCCTCTTGGACGTTGATAAGCCTTGTGCCTATTGGGCATTGATCGGCTTTACGCCTCTTGGACGTTAATTTGCCAGGTTCGAATCTTCAGTAGGTCAGTATAGACAGACCAAATAGACCAAACTTGTCGTATCCCAATACTAGTCCCCCCAGTTTCTGAGTTCATTAATTGGAAATCAAAAACTGTCAGAAGCTTCCATCCTTGGGTAGCACGCTTTGATGACGTGTCAAACTCTGATAGTGGAGGTGGTTATAAAAACTAACAGCCGTATCCTGCCCTCATCATTATAATTTTTGAAACCCAAAAAGCCGAAAGATCTTTGTCAAAAATAAATGCATCCTTCCCATCAACAAAATGTTGCCACCGGATTACGAAGGGTCATTTCGATTCTTCGAGAAACCCTGCCTTTTTACTAGATATTTGTGGACAGGTAGCCAGATCAGGATCAGTCTCATTATTCGAGAGAAATCTTAAACTGTTGAAGGGTACTATATAAACAACATCCTCCCTAAGAAAAAAAAAATTCCACCATTTCAATCCCTTCGCCTTTGGAGCAAAAGAAATCCCTCGGGTCGGCCTCTATTCTTCTTCTTCTTCTTTTAAGTTAATCTGTCTTTACTTTCTCTTTCTATTATGGCTAGAATATTAGAGGTCAGTCGTACCGAAAATCCTGAGGAATCCACTTCCCAACAACAGAAAAAACAAGTCAAATTGTAAAGATAGGTGACGTTAGGTCTTCTTTATCTGAACATCGAATCTTAGCATTGAAACAATATTATAACATCTCAGATGAGTATGCCGTAAGCCTTCCTAGTTCTGAAGAACAAATAGATCGGCCTCCTCCTGGCAGCTTGATGATTTACGAAGAACATCTAAGGGCCGGTCTTAGATTTCCGATCCACCCTTTTTTCCTCACAATCTTCAGACTATACCGGGTACTACCATCTCAGCTAACTCCCAATAGTATCCGAATCATTTACGTGTTTTTGATTCTTTGCAAGGACGCTAATATAATCCCTAAAACTTCCATCTTTACCATCTTGTTCGTACTAAAACGGGATTTTCATGGCCATGGGTGGTGGGTAATTAACCCACGCCATGGTCGGAAATCCATTTTGGGGCTTCCTTCAGCCATTCACGGTTGGAAGTCTTGTTTCTTTTACATCGTCTCTAAAATTTTTTGGGACTTTACCATTAGCCATAGGGAATCCCGATTAACTTCCAATGATGGCAAGAAAGTATTGACAGCCGATCGAGAAGACTACGAAAAGCTCATGGGGATGGAGATTCCTCCGATAAAAGAACTTCTTGACAAAAGAGGACTTTTTTCGGCAGAAATCAGTCCTAAACCTTCTTTAGGTATCTTCATTGCTGATATTATTTCTTCTTTCCTTTTTTTTACAATCAATCTCAATCTTTGACCTTCCAATTATTGCAGATTCGTCAGTCATGGTTGATGTTCGAAAGCTTCGAAAACTTTCGAAGAAGAGAAGAGTAGATGCCGCTCCTGTTAACCAAGAGGAAGGAAGAACTAAAAGACCGAAGAAAATAAAACTAACAAATTCAACAGCTTTGGCAGTTTCATCTGACCCCATTTCTCCGATATTAATAGCAAGTATATCGAAGGATGACGAAGTTCCGTTATCAACATTTTTTCAACCTCCACCACAAGAAAGACAACCAATGGGAATTTTCGGAGTCGGTCCATCACTGTCTTCCGCTGACCAAACTGATAAAGGAAAGGCTCCAATGAGAGAAGAGGAAGAAGAAGAGAGAATTTCGGTTGCAAATATAACAGCCGATTTTCCCATATATGCTGATGATTCGGGTCTGAATGACCCAATGTTGGCCCGTCGCCTTTTGAATTCCATCATTATTCCAAGAGACTGGAAAATCACAAGTCCCAGCAAATTGATGATACCATTCTGTTACTCCACCCTACATTGATAAAGGTATAGAATCAAACTTGTTCTTTTAAAAAGTTAGTCATTTTTTTTATTGAATCTGACTAATTTGAAATGTAAATAAATAACTCATCTATGGAATCTGAATCATGGATGAAAGTCTGAAAAATTTCAACCAATTCTGCCAAACTATGTGCAACGAAATGAATATTGCAAAGACGGAAAAAGAGGTTGCTGAGAAACTGAAAAATGCTATGAAAAAAAAACTAGAAGAATCAGCAACCAAAACGTTAGCTCTAGAAGTAGAGCTGAATGAAGCAAGGTCGAAAATAAATGCCATGGAATCAAAATTGAAGAAGAAAAACAAAAAAATCCGATCGATGTTCCTCAACCCGGAGAAAGCCGAAGAAAAAATCTCAACAGCCGAAAAAAAAATTTTAGCAGCTGAAGAAAGAACTTTGGTGGAAACAAAAAAAATTGAGCAAGTCGTTGAAGAAGCTGTCAATGGAGCTGTAAAAAATATGTTCAATCGAAAGCCTTCGACGATAAGCTTCATGAAGCATGAGTTGAAAGCTACAACCTCGGTCTTGCCGATTGTTTGAGCAAGGTAAAGAAGTTTTACCCCGACTTAGATACTTCAAAAATAGAAGAAGACTTCGATGAAGAGGATTCCGATGAAGAAAATTCTAATAAAGAAGATCAGGTCGGAGAACCAATCATAGATCAAATCGAAGAAGCAGTCGGTGATCAAACCAAAGAATCTGCACCAGACTCTCAAATCCCCGAAGAAACACCATTAGTTCTTACTGTAAACCAGGCTGAAATAGAAGAAAGTGTAATTGAAAAGAATGTGAATGACCCAAGATGTAAGAACTTATTTGGTTTTTAATGTGAAATGAAGAATTTTTCTTTTTAATGATGTTAAATGGATTGCAAAAGTTCTAACTCTATAAATAAAAAATTTTCTAAGTATAAAATCATCGGATCAAACAAAGAAGTTCCTCAGAAAGACCGAGCTAATCATGAAATTATTTAAATCAAACTATAAACACTAATTTTTATTCGAAAAATTTAGTTAAAACAATTCCGAATAAGTTCATTGAACAAGAATCTAGAATAAGTTGATCGAAAAGCATGATTTCTAACTTGTCCTAAGGAAGAAGTTAACACTTACTGAATATTTGGAAAAATAATTCTTGAACTAACTAAACCCTAACTTACTCATAGTTGATGTAATACTCCCATCCGATTTACCGAACATCTTGTCCCTTTCTCTTTGTATTTAAGAAAAAGAATCCTTTGTAAAGAATTCTCTAGATAAAGTCCATGAAGCAATCATACCAACTTTGCTGAATGTCATCTTTCTATTAGAAGAAGAGTTGTTCGGCAGGTCGTATAACCGCATTTGTCAGTATTTGGAAGCCGTATGAAATTTGAATTTGAATTCAAACCAAATGCCAATATATATATATGTCTATAACTGGCTTTCTAAGAATTAGAAGTGGTGCACGGACTCCCACCAAATCAGGATCTCAAACGTGTCGAAATTTGGGAATATCTCAAAATTTGGACCATAAATCGTGGCCATTGGCACTCCCTATATAAAGAGACCCCAAGCCTAGATCTTTGAGCTAATTTTTTGTTTCAAGTGTCTCAAGTTTCTCTTTTTTTTGAAACTCTTTGTTTTAAGAAATACTTCCAAGAAGAAATCTTCATCGTATTTAAGACATGGAGTCAAGTGGTAAGAAAATTCATCAAATGTCTAAAAGGAAAATCGGACCAGTACAATTCAGAGAGGAAAGGTCATGTGTAAGAAGAAGTCGCTTATCAAGGAGTGCTTTCAGTAAGCCAGAATTTTCCGAATATATCGCATCTTCGTCCGAAGAAGAGATACAAGAGCCTTTCGTTCCTCTTTCAGAAGAAAAAGAGTGTGATCCATCCATTAAGTGTACTTCAATGGAAAAAGGAAAAGCTCTGGTGGAGGAAGCATCTGATCCGAATGATAACAAAGCTGTTCAAATGCTAGTTGCCGATACAAGTGTCAACAATCCGAAGCTGGCAAAAACCATACTACAATCTACCATTCTTTAGAGGGATTGGGAAGCAACAATCAAACATGGAGTGAAAGAGATCTATCTTCCATCTATCCAAGGATCGTGAAGGTTGCTAATACTTCTTCTCTTTCCAAAACAATTTATTCATATTTTAATGATGTTCCAAATCTTTTGTCCAGTTTATCAATGATATATTTATGATTGAAGAAAGTTGGGATCAAATAACCAACCTTCAGGAAGATCTTCAAAAGCAATTAGCAGCAGCCAAGGAGGAAAAGGACAAGGCTGATGTTGATCGGAGAGCCTTAAAATCAAGAGTTGTTAAATCAACTGCAATGATCCTGTCTTTGCAAAATCAACTGAGACAAGTTGAAAGGCAAGCCGCACAGCTTGTGGATGATGCAGCTAGAAGAAGAAAAATACTTTGCAGATGAAGACATAGAAGAGAAAACCCGTGCATACAAAAATTTGTTAAGTCAAAAATCCATGATGAAGAAGAAGATAGCATTTCTCAAGAAGAAGTTGGAACAAATGAACAAGAAAATACTTCACTGATCCAACGGGGGCTTCTTGTAGTCGAAGAATTCAAAAAATTTGAAGCCTTTAACAGAGGGATGGAACAAGTGGGAGCCAAAGGCTATGAATTATGCTTTGAAGACTGTATCAATAAGGTTAAAAGATTATACCCTGACCTTGATTTATCCTCCATTTTCATAGATTATTTTGCAGAGAAAGAAGAAAAGAAACCAATCGATGATCCAATAACTTCACCTGTTAAGGAAACATCAGAAAAAGCTGAATAATATTTATAATAGAGAGCTAGCAGCAGTCCCTAGTGAATCAATGTTTATTGCTGCTTCTTTTTTTGACTTCATGTAATCAGAATATCAATGAAATCTTCATGCTTTCAATATTTCAGATATTTTGAGATAGCATTATTGACAGAATAACAAGCCACGCTATCCATTATTACTTATCTCATGGTTAACTTATCAAGTTGACCTTTCAATCAATTGGTCATCTTAACGTTAACATACTGATGAATTGGTGAATCAGACTAACCCAATTTGTCGAATTGTAGTCAGCTTATCAGGCCAACTTTTAATTGATCAGCAAGTTATACTGACCATTAAAGATCGATGAGTTAGTGGATCAGACTAACTCTATTTATCGGATTGTAGTCAGCTTATCAGGCAAACTCTTAATTGATCAGTAAATTATATTGATCATTAAATACCGATGAGTTAGTGGGTCAGACCAACTCTATTTGTCGGATTGTAGTCAGCTTATCAGGCCAACTTTTCTTTTCTCTACTTTCTAGAGAACAATTTATTTTCATATATATCTTTTATATAAAAGAGAAAGGAGAAAGAAAATCTCTTTATTGATGATATTTTAGGAGGTTTTCAACATTCCATGGTCTAGCCAATGGATAACCATCTAAAGTTTCAAGTCGATAGGTCCCAGGTTGCACCATCTTAGTGATACGATAGGGACCCTCCCAATTTGGTGCAAGTTTATCCTGTTCAGTTGGTCGAGATATAGTTGTTCAGTGCAAAACAAGATCTCCAACCCGAAAAACTCGAGCCTTGACTCTTAAATTATAATACCGCGCTACTCTCTATCGATATGCTGCCATCTTTATTTGTGTCTGTATCTAGAATTTTCAAGTAGATCTAGATCTATCCTTCTTCGATCAGCATTGTCAGATTTTTCAAAGCAGTTGGTTCTTCTTGAACGAAGAACAATCTCTATAGGCAATATAGCTTCACTCTCATAAGAAAGGTTGAACGAGGACTCTTCCGTTGTAGATCGAGGAGTTATTCAGTAAGCTCATAAAATGGAGTTGAGTTCATCGGCCCAAGCTCCTTTGGCTTCATTTAATCGGGTTTTCAGTTATGAAGGATCATCCGATTAGTTACCTCAGCTTCCCCATTAGGCTGAGGATGTCCGACAGATGTCAATTTATGAAGAATACCATATTGAGCACATAAATCCATGAACTTCAGGTAAAGAAGGATAAGGATGGGGGATTGCATGATGCTGATTTGTCCTCTCTGTGAACTAGTCTGCTTCTTATCATTCCCTTCTTACCCAGCAGGACACTCTATGGAGGCAGAAATCCAGAGTTCAGTGGTTGGCTGAGGGAGACAAGAATACTCACTTCTTTCATTAGGCCACTATTGTTCGGAGGCATAGGAATCGGATTGTGGCCTTAAAGTCCGAAGAGGGACAGTGGATTGAGGAGGAGGAGGATGTCAGGTGGGAGGTTGATTCTTTCTTCAGATCTAGATAAAGGGCCAATTCTGGGACTTCTTACCCTTTGCATGTTTCTACACATGAGGTGGTGATTTTCCATGATCAAAATACTGTCCTTCTTGCTTTTGTTATTGAGGTTAAGGTGATTGCTGTTCTTTGATCCTTGAAAGAGGACAAAGCACCTAGACCATATGGTTTTCCTCTTTTGTTTTTTAGGAGGTATTGGAGCATCATTAGGCATGATGTTATTTCTGTTGTACAAGTTTTTTTCTCTATAAGTCAGATGCCAGATTTATGGAAGAGGACTTATGTCATTCTTGTTCCCAAGCACCTTGAGGCTCATCATCCTTCTTACTTTAGACCTATCAATCTTTGTACCACTCTTTATAAGATTTGTGCTAAGCTATTGGTGAATAGGATGAAGCCTATTCTTCCAAGTATCAACTCTCCTGAGCAGGGGGCTTTCATTGGGGGACAGAGCATCTCCGATAATATTTTGCTGGCTCAGAAGTTTGTGTATGATATGCGGAAGGCTCCTGCTAGGAGTGGCCTTATGGCTATCAAGCTAGACATGGAAAGAACTTATGATTGTGTAGAGTGGAGCTTTATGGAGCAATCTTTATTGGATTTTGGTTTCATCTCCTATGGATCTTCAGGATTATGGCTTGTATTATCAGTCTTTCCTTCTCTATTATTATTAATGGATCTCCGTCAGAGTTTTTCTATTCTATGGTTGGGCTGTGATAAGGTTGTCCTCTCTTCCCCTACCTGTTTATTATTTGTGCTGACTCTCTTTCGCGAGCGTTGCGAGATTCTATTAGGAAATTAGCAATTCAGCCATATATTACTGCTCCTACAATGTTCCCGATCTCATACCTTCTGTTTGCAAATGACTGTTTACTATTAGGTAGGGCATATGAGGCTACGACTCAGGGTTTTAGGAGGGTGCTCTGGGCTTATTGTTTAGCATCAGGGCAAAGGGTCAATCTTGCAAAATTGGAGGTCCACTTCAGTCCGAAGCTTCTGAACCGCCTTTGTCATTTGATCTCTTCTATTCTGGGGATTGGAGAGAAGAAGGGGTCTCTTTATTATCTGGGCATTCCTATTTCTGGTGGTTCTCTTTGCAGAGCAGATTCTAGTTTGGTATTGTAGGCGGTGTAGGATAGGGTGGAAGGCTGGTAGGGTAGGGCACTTTCGTCCATGGGTAGGCTCACTCTGGTTAGGTTAGTCCTTTCTTCCTTACCGATTTAACTGCTTACCAATACTGTCATCCCTAAGGCCATTGTGGTGAAAGCTGAGCAAATTCTTCGGGCTTTCTTGTGGAGGTCGAATGGAGCTCCGATGGGAGTCAATCTTATGGGATGGCACTTTGTTTGTCAGCCGGTTAGGGATGAAGGGCTGGGTATCCAATCCCTAATAGTGAGGAGGGACACTCTCTTGGCTCGTCATGTTACCGGGCTTTTTTTGACTCTTGATAGCTTATGGTCTTCCTTTATGCGACATAGATATGATATTCGGTCCTTGGAGGGGAGGAGGTATTCTACTCTCGCTGTGGGTCTGCTATATGGAGGGAAATACTGAGGAGGGCTCCTGATGTTATACATCATATGAGATGGATTGTGGGGGATAGCAGATCTATCAAGGTCTTGTCTGATTCGTGGATTTCAGATATTGCCTTAGATAAGTAGCCTACTTTTCTATCTTCTGATATACCGGCTTCCATTACCATCACTGAGCTTCTCCTCCTGGGGGTGTAGAGGTGGGATTCTGTTGTGGTTACTTACTATTTTGGTGATGTCCTGGGGGAGAGAGTTCTATCTATTAGGATTCCTGTGAGCCCTTGCCCTGATATCAGAGTTTGGAGATCTTCTTCTTCTGTTTCTCTGGCTGATCTTTATTCCATTTACTGTTCGGAGCCACAGACGGGCATTCAGACTTAGTGGATTTGGTCTCTTCCAGTGCACCCTAGAGTGAGGCTTTTATCTGGAAGGTGGCTTGGTGGCAGCTCCCTACGAGATCTCTACTGTATTCTCGTGGTCTCCACTTGCCTTCTTGCTGCCCAATCTATGGAGAGGAGGATGAGTCTATTGGGCATACTTTATTTTATTATCTGAGAGCTCGGTAGGTGTGGTCCCTGGCTGGCTGCAGTCCTTTCTTGTACCATGGTGATGATGTGGTCGATACCTTTCTTCATGTTCTTCGCTTTCCACCCTCCTCTGCTTCTATGGTGTTTGTGGCCTATTTAGTATATCATATCCGGCTCACCCGGAATGCCATGGTGTTCAGCTCTGACACTTGCTTGACTAGGTTCATTATTGAGAGAGCTAGAACTCACACTGAGTATTAGGGTATGACAGTGGATAGTTCAGAGATTTGGGACTCTAATTCTGCTCCTTGAGCACCTAGCCGGATTTTTATCTCCTGGGAGCCCCCTCCTTCGACCTATGCCACGGTCAGCTTTGATGGGAGTGTTAGAGGTGGTCTTGGTGGTGTAACTTGTTGACCCCTTAAGTGATTTTGATGATAACAAAATATTGGAGCATGCATTTATCTTACTAACAACTCTTCAAGTGTTTTACAAGTTTTTGTAGGATGACTCTAATGCTCAAATTCAACTTCTACATTCTTATTCTTGTTATGAGTTGTGTTTCATGTAAAGAAAAATCCAAAGAAAAAGTAAAGTAAAAATCATGAAAATAGGTTACTATTAAGGGTGTTTCAAGCTTAAATTTTTTTAGAAAATATTGTTAGAAGAGTTTGAAGGCATCTTGAATGTTTGAAGTCTTGCTGGATGAATTCTGGGGAAGAACTGAGATTTCAATGAAGAACTCATCTGAGCCAACTTGAAGCAAAGAGAGCCGACTCTGTTCATGGCATGCATGAAGATTTCTGGCACGCAGATATCTGAGCCGACCCGAAGGAAGTCCGAGCCAACTCGTCTAGAGTGTGATTTCCTGAATCAAATAAGCGAGCCGACCCAAAGGAAGTCCGAGTCGACTATGTTATTTTGTCAGACATCCGAGCCTACTCTTTTGAGGATCGAGCTGACTCCTCCAGAGTCCAGAAAGAAGAGTTCTGAGAGAACAGCCAACCGAGCCAACTCTAATAGAAAGAGCCGACTCTTCTAGATTGTAATTTTGAAGGCCTATGAAATCGAGCCGACTCGAGTTAAGGTGAGCCGACTCCTCCAGAGTAAGGATTCAGAACACTGTGCAACCGAGCCGACTCGAATGAAGCCATGCAACTCATCATAAATTCTCAGAGGATCCGAGCCGACTCGAGAGATCCGAGCCAACTTGAAGGTCATTTTCAGGCTTATAACGGCTAGTTCCAGAACTTGAAATTTGAATCCAAAAGTACTCTAATGGTCAAATGTCACATCCCAATGGTCTACAATGACTCAAACTATCTGAGAAGAGTACAAGACTATTTAAATGAGGGATTGGGATAATTTTTGAAGAAGAAAAAAAAGAGAAGAAGAGTTAATGCTTATCTTGAACATCAAAGAAAACTAGTGAGCAAACGAGCACCGCTAGAGCATTCAAGATAGTCTTCAAGTCTTCACCAACTCCAATCAGAAGCTTGAAGCAATTATTGAAGAAAGTTGAAGAAGCCATTCAAGTACATTGAAGTATAATTAAGAGGGCTTTTCTTGAGCTGCATCGACAACCATCCGACAACAACTGTTTGTCATTTTGTTGCTTAATCTTTACAATTCTTTTTCTGAATTGTTGGGTTATTGGTGAGCCCTGTTTAAAAACTAAATAGATTCTTGGTTAGCTTGTGCAAAACCAAGTGTTGGGGTTCTTGATGATCCTGGTAAAACCAAGTGTTGGGTTTCTTTGGTAAGCCTGGTTTAAAAACCAAAGTGTATTAGGTTTGGATTATGAGCTTGTAAAAACAATCCGACTATATTCTAGTGGGGGATATAGTGAAAATTCTAAGTGGTAATCTTGGATAGTGGACGTAGGAGCGGGTTGCTCCGAACCATTATTTTTTTTGTTTGTGTTGTGCCTTTTCTAGATGTTTTTGCTTTTGCTTTTAGTTATTTAAACCACAGTACTTAACACTTCAAAGAAGTTTTTAAAGAGCACATACTTGCTTTAATTTTTTAAATTTTTAATTCACCCCCCTCTTGAAAAAGCCACCTGGGCAATAACTGGTATCAGAGCAGTGTCTCTGAATACAATTAGAGTAAAGATTGATGGCTCATCCTATGAGTACATCCTTGGCTGAAGGCCAATCTACTAATAGACCTTCACTCTTTACTGTCTCAAATTATTCTTATTGGAAAGCTAGAATGAAAATATATATTCAAGCTATAGATTTTTAATTGTAGAAGGTCATTCTAAAAGGGCCACACATTTCCATGATCAAAGTTGATGGCATGGATGTCCCAAAGCCTGAAGAGGACTGGGATGAACATGACATAAATATGGGAGAATTAAATGCCAAAGTACTGAATTTATTATACCGTGCTTTGGATGCTAACGAGTTCAATCGAATTTTCACTTGCTCTTCTACAAAAAAAATTTGGGACAAACTTGAAATGACCCATGAAGAAACTTTCCAAGTGAAGACTTCGAAAATTAATCTTCTTGTACATAGTTTTGAACTTTTTAAAATGGAACAAAATGAAACTATCTCTGCCATGTTTTCTCACTTTACATATATTATTAATGGTTTGAAAAGTCTTGGCAGGGTTTATTTAAATATTGATTTGGTATAGAAGATCCTTGGATCACTTCCGAACAAGTGGGATCCCAAAGTGACTGCTATCCAGGAAGCAAAAGATCTAAACACTCTACCTCTGGATGAATTGCTGGGTTCACTCATCATACACGAATTGACCATGCAGCATAGGACTGAAGATGATCAGAAGAAAAAGAAGATAATTGCCTTCAAAGCTGCATCGGACTCAAAGAAGCAAGATGAGGAATTGGAAGATGACTGCTCCTCCTCCGAAGATGATCTAGAAGATGAAGACATCGCAATGGTCATGAGGAGATTTCGAAGATTTATGGAAAAGAAGAAAGGAAGATACTCTAGAAAGTTTTATAAGAAAGGGGAATACAATTAGGACAAGGACAAGGAAAAGGAGAAAGAAAATGATCAAGTGCCCACATGCTATGAATATAAGAAATCGAGGCACATCCGTCCTGAATGTCCTTTACTAAAGAAAACCTTCAGAAGAAAAAAAAAGAAGGCGATGGTTGCTACATGCCGACAGTGAGGAGTCGACTTCAACTGAAGAAGAAGAGACCACAAAAATAGCAAATCTATGTTTAATGGGTCTCGAAGACGAGGTAACATCCCCTGAACCTCAAATTAAATTTACATTGATGAATTGAACTCTGCTTTTCATGATCTATTATTTAAATATAAAAAAGCTGGAGTAAAGATAAGAGCTCTAAAGAATATAAATGATTCTTTACAAAAAGAGAAGGAAGAAATTTTAGAAAAGAACAATTTATTGCAAAAAGATTTACATGCCTTTTCTGAAAAGAACAAAGCTTTGGAAATTGAAAATAATGCATGTCTTGAGAAAAACAAAGCTTTGTCTGTTGAAAACAATGATTTGAAAAAGGAGGTTGAAAAACTCAAACCACTAGTTGACAAGCTTACTTTATCTTCAAACAAGCTTGAGTTAATTCTAAAAGATCAAAAAATTTCTAGAAATAAAACTAGAATTGGTTACAATTATTCTAACTCAAATAGAATTTCAGCTACTACTTTTGTTACTTCAAAAACTTATGTTCCAAAATCAATATCTCAAGAAGCTTTTGTATCAAATCCTTCCACATCCATTTCTAAAGCTGCAGTATATGTACCTAAGAATTCAAATGGAAAATCTTTTATAACAAAAAGTTTTATATCTACATCCCATGTATCAACATCTACAACTTCAAAACGTACATCTTTTCATAATTTTAGAATTGTATGTTATGCATGTCATGGGGTTGGACATAAATGCTTTCAATGTAATTCATTAAAGAAAAATGCATATTCTAAGAATAGATTTAAAAAGATTTCGCTAACTTGCAAGGACCTAAGTTAGCTTGGGTACCTAAAAGAAATTTTTAATTTTTTGCAGGAATGTCTTGCAGCCCAGAAATTAAAGAAAAGATGATATCTGGACAGTGGTTGCTCAAGATATATGACGGGTGACAAAGATCAATTCTTCATCCTAGAGATGAAAGAAGGAGGTATGGTTACTTTTGAAGATAATGGCAAGGAAAAAATAATCAGAATCGGTAAGATCAAGATAACGCCCTGTACTTTTATTGAAAATGTATTGCTAGTAGACAAATTGAAGCATAATTTGTTAAGCATTAGTCAATTACGTGATAAAGGCTTCAAGCTTGTCTTTGAATCATCTATGTGTATTATAACAAATTCTCTTGATTCCAGCAATAAGTTCATTGGACATACACTTGGAAATATCTGTGGTAGACCTTAATGATCTAGCCATGTATAGTAGTTCCAATCTAGTTGCAATGAATGCTAAGACGAAGGAGTCTTGCTTACTTTGGCATAGACGATTAGGTCATGCTAGCATGCATGCTATTGCCAAGTTAATTTTCAAGAATCTAGTTAGAGGCATGCCTAAGTTTAAAGTAGACTTTGATCATGTTTGTGATACATGCCAAATGGGTAAACAAACTAGAAGGAGTTTTAAATCCAAAAATATGATTTTAACTTCTAGACCCTTTGAGCTACTTCACATGGACTTATTTGGACCAACTAGGACCACAAGCCTAGGTGGTATGAAATATGCTCTTGTGACAGTATATGTTTTTTCTAGATTTACCTGGATTTTGTTTATTGCTCATAAAGATGAAACTTTTAAAGTTTTTCGAAAATTTTACAAAAAAGTTTCAAATTAGAAAAATCTTTCAATAGTTCTATTATGAGTGATCACGTACCGAATTTGAAAATCAATTTTTCGATGATTATTGCACAAAAAATGGCATTGATCACAACTTTTCCGTTCCTAGAACATTATAACAAAATGGTGTTGTAGGGAGAAAAAATAGAACTTTAGAAGAGATGGCCCGAATAATGTTATGTGAAGGCAATCTTCCAAGATACTTTTGGACAGAAGCAGTAAACACTGCTTGTTATATTTTGAACCATTTTTTGATTCGTCCTATTTTAATGAAAACCCCCTATGAGCTATGGAATAAAAAGAAACCAAATATCAATTACTTTCATGTTTTTGGCTGTAATGCTTTGTGCTTAATAATGGTAAGGATAATCTAAGAAAATTTGATGCTAAATCTGATAAAGTAATTTTCCTTGGTTATTCATTATATAGCAAAGCATATAGAGTATTTAACAAAAGAACTCTTACTGTAGAAAAATCTATGCATGTCATTTTTTATGAGACTAATACCTCATCTTTTAAGAAAGAAGAGTGTATAGACATTGATGCAGGTATACTTAAAAAAAAATGAAATACATGAGCATATAAGAAAGACCAATTCAAGTAGGAGAAGAAATGATAAGTAAGGATCATGCTGATCTACCAAGAGAATGGAGGTATGTAACTTCTCATCCTAAAGATTTAATTATCGGTGATCCTACACAAGGTGTTAGGACTAGGTCATCACATAGAGAGGCACATGATTACCTAGCCTTTGTATCACAAATATAACCTATAGCTTAGAAGAAGCTGAATCTGACCCAAACTGGATGATGACCATGCATGAAGACTAAACCAGTTTGAATTATATCCGAACAAGTTTTTGTAGAACAATCACCAAGATTTGAAAGTCATGCTTTTCCAAATCATGTTTTTAAACTCAATAAAGCATTTTATGGTTTGAAACAAGCACCTAGAGCCTGGTATGATAGACTTAACACTTTCTTGCTTGAAAATGATTTTACAAGAGAAAATATTGATAAAACTCTTTTCATCAAGAAGAAAAATAATGATTTATTAGTTGTATAGATTTATGTTGATGACATTATATTTGGTGCAACTAATGAAACTTTTTGTAGAGAATTTGCTAAGTTGATGCAGGGAGAATTTGAAATTAGCCTAATAGGTGAACTTAACTACTTTCTTGGACTTCAAGTGAAACAAACAAAAAAAGGAATCTTCATAAACCAAGCCACATATACCAAAAAGATTATCAATAAGTTTGGTATGGAGTCAAGCAAACAAATAAGCACACCCATGAGCCCAACCTGCAGATTGGATAAAGATGAAGAAGGCACCAACATTGATTAAAAGCTCTATCAAGGTATGATTGGATTATTATTGTATTTAATTGCTAGTAGACTTGATATCTTGTTTAGCATATATGTATATGCTAGATTTCAATCTAATCCTAAAGAATCACATATGCATGCTATTAAAAAAATCATAAGATATCTGAAAGGAACAAGTAATCTAGGTCTATGGTTTTCAAAGCTTTCTTCATTAAACTTAATTGGATTTTAGGATGCTGATTATGTTAGTTATAAAATTGATAGAAAAAGTACTACCGACATATGCCAATTTTTAGGGTTGAATTTGATCTCATGGCACTGTAAGAAATAAAACTCGGTAGCATTATCTACTGCTAAGGCAGAATATGTTGCTGCAGGGAGTTATTATGCACAGGTGTTATGGATTAAGCAACAACTAGAAGACTTTGGTGTTACACAATCTAAAATTTCTATCAAATGTGATAACACAAGTGCTTTAAATTTGACAAAAAGTTCAATTCAACATTCAAGAACTAAGCACATAGAGATTAGACACTATTTTATAAGAGATCATATTTTGAATGGTAAAATTGAATTAAAATTTATCCCTACTGAAAACCAACTTGTTGACATTTTTACTAAGCCACTAAATCAAGATAGATTTGAAATGATTAGAGGAGAATTAAGACTTTGTGATCCTTTTTAGAAAATTTCCTTGATCTAATCTCTTCAAAATTAAGAAAAAAATATCTAGAAAACCTCCTACATCAATTTAATACTTTAAGCATCTCTTCTTGTAATTTTCTAGAACTAATTTTTATTTTTGAATCTTTTTGACTCTTATGGAGAGTTGCTGTTCGAGTCGACTCGAGCAACAGTGCTCAAGTCGAGCCAACTCGAATCTCTATTACTTCTGTTTTTGCTCTACTCGAGCGGGCTAGAGCAATTTAGGGTTTGTCGAGTCGACTCGGATGTCGGACAAACTATTTTTTAATAGAGCCGATTGACTTATTATGATCTTTTATGCTCTTTGCTCTTGCTCAAAACTTTGCATTCCACTCGATATCACTTCCAAATCTCCCAAAATCCACTTTCTCGAGCTCCAATTCCATCTTTCTTCCCGTGATTGCACAATGGCACCCAAGATGGCCATGGAAAAAAAAGATCAAAAAGAGCTATTCCCTTAGCTAAAACAGAAAGAAGAACCAAGCATCGACAAGAGGAGCCGACTCGAGCAGTGGAAAGGGAAGAACATCAGGAAATCAGTGAAGAAAGGAAAACGGCTACAGCTCCTTCAAGACAGGTTATGTCCATGTCCAATCGACCCGTAACTAGTGGTAGAAGAATAATTTTTCATTTCTCAAAGAATTAGGGTTACGGATTGGTGATTCAATTGAAGAACAAGGGTGGAGATTTTTCTGTTCACTAAATTTGCCTACCTATCCCTCACTGATAAGAGCTTTTTATAAAAATTTAAGACTTGAAGCTCAGCATGTGGAGTCTACTGTGAAAGGCAAAAGGGTTATTGTCACTGAGGAAAGGTTAAGTAGCTTATTGGAAATGCTTAACGAGGGCAGATGTGGACAACATTGGAAATGTATTAGCCAATACTTTATCCCTTGAAATGAGGCTGCTGCACAATTTCATTGGCCGAATTTTTCTTCCAAGAACCGGAAGATTCGACTAGGTTAGTGAGAAAGATCTATGTTTTATGGAGCACGTAATTAAGGGGGAGGCCCTCAATTTGCCATACATAATGCTCATGCAGATGAAAGGGGCAGTGAGAAAGGTAAAAGCATGTTTTCCATATGGTATGGTGCTCATATTACTATTCCAGGCCTCAAGAGTTAATCTAGATGGGGAAGATGGAAGACCCCTACATCATACATATACATATTCCTCCACGTCTTTGCAACGTATGAGATATTACTTAAGTGGAGGAATTTGGAAAAAGAAAGGAACTGAAGTGAGAGCTATAGAAGCTTCTAGCAGTAGTGAGGATAATAGTGAGGAACTACCCAGAGAGATCACCACTGACACAATTGCACTCTCTGCACTTGAGCCTGCTGGTACTGCTGAGACTGCTGCTTCTGAGTCGGTTGCTGATATTGTTAAGCCAACTATCATTAACCCTGCTACATATGAGACTATGGAGACTATGCATACAAACTATGGGAGTTCCACATCTCTCAATTACTAGCTTCTCTACCAACACCTTCTGCTCAGGGACCATCAATTGATATTTCAGGAGTTTCTATATCTCAGGAGTTCATTGCTGATCAATTGAGATCATTTACAGATACCTTGACTAGCTCCATGACTACTATGTTTGGTGAGCTTCGCTAGACAGTTGACAGTAGATTGGATCAGATTGGTGGTGAGGTTAGAGATCTACGCTCCAAAGTTGATATGCTTGAGTCTACCAGACCTGCACCCCAGTTTGACTTGTAGCCCATATCTGATACTCTCAAGTCTGCCTCAGAAAGCATCAAGAAAATAGTTGACCAAAGTATAGAGGAGTTCAGGACAGAACTTAGAGAGGTGAGCTATAGAATGGGTTCTATAGAACAAGGTAAAAAGATGGAAGAAGACTACACTAGAGGCATTGGGATCTTGAGATCAGAGTTTGGTAGACTTCGAGGGTCAGCTGAAGCTTTTGCTAATGCCCAGTGATGTGGCCAGAACGCTGACGTGGCACGAGGCAGCCGACGTGGAGTTCCCATCAGACGCCACGGCAAGCTTTCAACATGAGCGCCTTTGCCGAGCTGAGCTTCCCTGAAGTGACACATTTGCTCGTCGAAGGCAAGCTCCGTCCTCCGCCAGGCCCATTCCCGCAAGCCCGGAATGCCTAGGCCGGAGCCGAGTCCGAGTTCCTACCTGAGGCGGACCCCTCGAGATCGGGCCCCGTGGTCAGGAGTTGAGCTCAGCCTCCTCTGCCACGAGGTGCCCCTCCGAGCTCAAGTCCCCTAGGCTGGGCGGCACCCCGGTATCGAGCTCGTCTAAGGTCAGGCCCCGTGGTCAGGAGTCGAGCTCAGCCTCCTCCGCCACGAGGTGCCACTCTATGACCGAGCTCGGTCAACCTCCATCCTACCGAGCAGCACCAAGGCGAGTCTACCGAAGACGGGCCGGGCCCTGCCTCTCCAGCTCGGCCCTCTGTTCAAGCCAATGCGCCGGCCGCCAAGGGAGCCATACCTCTCCTCCAAGGATAGCGGCGATGTTCCCGAGGGCCGTACGACACCAACCATGCCGCAATCAAGGCGCCATACCCTCCACCGATCTGCCGTACAACCAGAGAAAAGACCTTACCAGAGAGCATGGATCCCAAGATTGGTGGCCCGCCGGTCGAGGCCCTGTTGGACTCCCAGGAGAGGGATAAGCAGAAGGAATGTCAGAAATCTACGGAGGCTTCCTCGACTGTCAAAACAGGAGAGATGTCCCGTCCACGTCACGGTACCTCGCCGTACACGACAGCAGGGGAAGATCCCGAAGCAAACCAAGGTAGAAACTCCCGCCAAAAAATAAGCAAAAGATGTATCAACATCAAACCTCAAGGAACAACACCCATAGCATACTTTTCAAGCCAAGAGAGGAACCAGAGCGACACAAGGGAGGAAGGCCAGAGAGGAGGGCAAGACCACCTCGGCCAACACCACTCCCAGCTCGTCCTCATCTTTCACTCACACTATATTCACTCCTCCTAGCATGGAGCTCATCCAGAGGGGCTCGACCAGGAGGATCTATTTCCCTGGATCGTCACTGACTTGATCGTCGGAGTGCCCCCAACGGGATCCCCGGCCCGGGTCACTGACATTGGCTTTCTTATAGGTCCCGAGGCACCGGAGGCATCTCCGGCAGGTGGACGCGGAACACCCGGCGCCACCAGTAGCTACGGGCCACGGTAATCTGGGCAGCAACAGATTGGCGCGCTAGGTAGGGGCAGAACGACATTCGATCCAGTTCAAGCCCCGCTCAGCCAGACCACCGGGGGGATGATGACCACCTGGGCCGGGGGAGCTTCTTCCAGCCATGCGGAGGCATCCCCTTCTCACGGGAACCCACACAGACCGGAGACAGAAGTGGAGCCACCTACTCCGGTCCAGCCACCTTCATCAGAAGCCCAGCTGGCTGCACTTGCCCGGTAGATGCAAGTTCTTGCCACGGCAGTGCGCCAGCTTCAGCATCAGCACCGGTCCGTGGCTACCCACCAGCAGCTAGGGACCCCGGCGGCCCATGCCACAGCTCCCCGCGATAGCCTACGCTCCTACTAAGGAAGGCCATCGCAGCCGTAGGACACCATTGACAACTGGGGCAGCCATCAAGCTCCGATAAAAAGACAACGAGTCGGCTCTGCCGACGGAGAGAGCCGCTTACTAAACCTCGGGTGGGAGGTGCCCAGACCCCGCCGAGACAAGAAAAGTAAGACCCCTCGCCACGGGTGCCGCGCATCCATGTCACCTTCTCCGTCTCCTTCAGCGGAGGGGTTCCCCGATGAAGCCGCCAGGTGTGCGACGGGTAGGTGCCTGGAGGAGCATGAATGCAAGCTGATGGAGTTTGATCGCCGGTTCGCCAGCATGCCGGGCTCTGCTAGTGAGCCAGCGGGCTACGATGCCCGTCCCCCATTCTCCCAGAAAATCCAAACATAGCCGATCCCGTACCGGTTCCGGATGTCGCAGGTGGATCCTTACGAGGGTACCACCGACCCCCTGGACCACCTGGAAAGCTACCGGACTCTCATGAGGGTCCAGGGGGCCACTGATGCCCTTTTGTGTGTCGCCTTCCCTGCTACCCTTCGGAAGGCCGCTTGAGTATGGTTCACTCGCCTCGAGCCGGAAAGCATCAGCTCGTTCGCCCAGCTGGGGCAGAAGTTCGTGGCTCATTTTGATGCTTGCAGGAAGTTGCCACGGGAGGTAGACAGCCTTTTCTCCATCCGGCAGCAGGACCGCGAGCCCCTGCTAGATTACGTGGCCCGCTTTAAGGCCGCTGCGTTGGAGACCTACAATCTTGAAGAGCCAGTGGCCATGTTAGCGTTGAAGCGAGGGCTTAGAACCTCCCGCCTGACTTACTCGTTGGATAAGAAGCCCCCCAAGGTCTACACCGAGCTCCTTCTCCGTGTCCAAAAGTACGTCCATGCCAAGGAGACAGACCGTATTAGGCGGGAGCTCGATGGAGGGTTCCTGAAGAAGACGGCCCCTGTTGAAGTGTCCGGGACCCGGAAGCTAGCAACCTGAGCTCAAAGCTCCTGGAAGGACCGGCCAAGACTGAGGAGGACCCTCGTTCCGGAAGAGGCCTGCACCCCTCTCCTCGTCCCGAGGACAAAAATTCTTATGAAGATTGAGGGCGAGGACTACTTGAGGCGCCCACCGCCACTGAAGCCGTCTGCCACTCGTGACAAGTCAAAGTACTGTTGCTTTCATCGCGACCACAATCACGACACTGAGGAGTGTCGCGACCTCAAGTGGGAGATTGAGGAGCTCACCAGGAGAGGCTACCTCGAAAGGTACGTGGGGGCAGATCTCAGTTGGAATCCAAGGCACTCGTCGCCCTTCCACCAGTCCCAGCGGTTGGCAATCGCCCCACTGAGAAGCCGGTGAGGATGATACACTGGGGGACTGGGTGTGCCCCCAAGAAGGCCTGGGGTGCAAAGGGGGAAAAGCTCCTGAGCATCCCGGGAACCTGCCACACAACGCCCAGAATGACAACGGGCAAAGCGCCTTTCGACCTCATCTTCGACACGGAGATAGTGATTCCAGTTGAGCTTGGCGCACCCCCTCCTCAACCTGGACCTCCCTGAAGAAAAGAAGGCCAGAGCCTGGCTTTGGAAAGCAGCCCATCGATAACGGGTCACCCGACACCATAATGCCCGAGTGAAGTTGAAAACTTTTTGACCCGGCAATCTGGCGTCGTGCCGAGCTGAGGCGTCTCCACCTAGAGAGTGCGGTAAGCTCTCGCTGAATGGGGAAGGCCCCTACAAAGTGGCCGAGGCCCTTCTATAGGGGGCCTACTATCTCGAGGACCTAGATGGAATCGGGCTCCCCCCGGTTGTAATCTAAGGAGCTACTATCAATAATGTAAGTTCTCCCTCCATTGGAAATAGAGGTCCTTTTCCTGTGCAATGGTTTATTTGCCTTGCAGGAACACCAAAGATCGGATGACCCTCTGGCACCGGCGAGCCCAGCTCCCCGGCGAAGGACCTGGGAAGCCCCCAGGCACTCAACACCTCCGAGCCTAGCTCCAAGGCAAAACCTTCCGAGCCACGTAGCTCACCAACACCGATGTCCCTGAGCCCAGCTCCAAGATGCCCGTCGAAGCTCGGAGAAAAGTCCCCCGGCACGAAAGACCTGGGAAGTCCCCAGGCACCGGCGAGCCTAGCTCCCCAGCATCAAAGACCGGATGACCCTCCGGCACTGGCGAGCCCAGCTCCCCGGCGAAGGACATGGGAAGCCCCCAGGCAACCAATACGTCTTCAAGCCTAGCTCCAAGATGCCTCCTCAAATTATCAACGTCCCCGAGCCCAGCTCCAGGATGCCAGCCCAAGACCGGAGCTCAGATCTCCAGCAAAGGAAATTGTCAATTAATGCGCCGTCAAGCCTAGATCCAAGGTGCCATCTCGAATTATTGAAGCTCCCGGGCTCAGCATCACGATGATAGTCGAAGCCGGGCCCCCGTCCTCTGCCAGGTCCGCTCCCGCAAGCCCGGGATGCCTAGGCTGGAGCCGAGCACGAGCCTCCACCCAAGGCATGCCCCTCGAGATTGGGCCCCGTGGTTAGGAGCCGAGCTTAATCTCC
This sequence comes from Areca catechu, assembly GCA_021397845.1. Taxonomy (NCBI): domain Eukaryota; kingdom Viridiplantae; phylum Streptophyta; class Magnoliopsida; order Arecales; family Arecaceae; genus Areca; species Areca catechu. The sequence goes on from JAHSVC010000041.1 coordinate 1,252,734, forward strand.
TCCGTCACGAGGCGCTCCTCCGAGCTCAGGTCCCCTGGGCTAGACAGCATCATCGCCAATCCAAGACCGGATGACCCTCCGGCACAAAGACCTGGGAAGCCCCCAGGCACCGACAAGCCTAGCTCCCCGGCAACAAAGACCGGACGACCCTCCGGCACCGGCGAGCCCAGCTCCCCGGCGAAGGACCTGGGAAGCCTCCAGGCACTCAACGCCTCCGAGCCCAGCTCCGAGGCGACATCTTTTGAGCCATGTCCTCAGCTCATTAAAACATCATCGTCTTCGAGCCCAGCTCCAGGATGCCCGCTCAAGACCAGAGCTTAGATCTCCGGTCAAGGGCAGCTCCGAGCCATGCGGTTCTCCAACATCATCATCCTCGAGCCCAGCTCCAGGACACCTGTCCAAGACCGAAGCTCAGACCTCTGGCCAAGGGCATCTCGGAACCATGTAGTTCGTCACCAACAACACTCTCTAGCCCGGCATAACTGCGCTAGCCGAAGCCGGGCCCCGTCCTCCACCATGTCAGCTCCCACGAGCCCGGGACGCCTAGGCCAGAGCCGAGCACGAGCCTCCACCCAAGGCGGGCCCCTCAAGATTGGGCCCCATGGTTAGGAGTCGAGCTCAATCTCCTTGTTGCCCAAATATGGTGCCCAAGAGGGGGGGTGAATTGGGTATTTACAAAATTAAAGCAATATATGTGCTATCAAGTTTTAAGGTGAAGAGTGATAGTGCTCAAATAATTGTGCAACGGAAGCAATGAAATAAATCAACAATTAAAGAGCAAAAGAAGAGCAATGCAAACACACAAGAAGTATAGTGGTTCGGTGCACCTAGCACCTACATCCACTCCCCAAGCTCCACTTGGGAATTTTCACTATAATCTTTAGATTACAGCCGACTTGTTTTACCAGGCTCACAAGTCAAAACCTTACACACTTGTTTTGGCTTCGGGCTAACAAGCAACCCTAGTTGGTTTTATCAATTGGATCACCAACAAACCTTACTCACTTGTTTTGGCTTCGGGCTAACAAGCAACCTTAGTTGGTTTTATCAATTGGCTCACCAACAAACCTCACTCACTTGTTTTGGCTTCGGGCTAACAAGCAACCCTAGTTGGTTTTATCAATTGGCTCACCAACAAACCTCACTCTAGTTTCAAATTCCCTTGAAACTAGCCTACCACAAATAGAATTTTAATACAATGAATAAAAACAATACAAACTCCTTTTTAAGCAATAAGAAATTCGTTGAAGCTTTTGATGGAGACTCTTCAAGCCTTTTCCCTTGGAATCTTTGACCTCACTAAATGCCAAACTCTTGAAAGTTGGATTCCTCAAAGATGGAAAGCTTTTGGCTAAGGAATCTCTTGGATTTCTCACTCTTTTTGGCTTGGAATTGCTTGAAGGCTTTTTACTTTCACTCTAATCCTTTTCACCTTGTCTCCATGTCTTTTTTGAAGTTTGGTGGAGGTTAAATACCTCATTCATGCTGAAACAACTCCACAAGACCGTTAGAATCAAAAATATGGCCGTTTATGGCCGTTAGAAATCAAATCAGAAGTTCAGAAAAACTAGGCGTTATGCCATGAGTCGACCTCTGGATCAAGTGTCGACCTCAGGTGTCGACCTCTGGACAGGTGTTGACCTCAGGTGTCGACCTCTGAACAGGTGTTGACCTCTGGTGTCGACCTCTGGATCAAGTGTCGACCTCAGGTGTCGACCTCTGGACAGGTGTTGACATCAGGTGTCGACCTCTGGACAGGTGTTGACCTCAGGTGTCGACCTCTGAAGCGTGCCACTGAAATTTTGCCGTGCCGGCCTTGCTGAACCATCTTCAAATCCTTTCATATTAATTCCAAAGTCCATATATTTGATTTTCCATTAATTTAAGGACTTTTTTAACTGAAATACAAGCATTTTTTCATTCAACATGGTTGAGTACTAAGATCTGAGAAATACACTTAAAACATAATTAGTACTCATATATACTTAAACATTTTGTCAATCATCAAAATCAAGACCAGAGTCAACAATCTCCCCCTTTTTGATGATGACAAAACCTTTAAGTATATGAATAGGGTAAGCTTAAAAAGATTAACAATAAGATAAACATGTAAGCTCAAAACAATAAGCACCAAGCTCCCCCTCAAAATATGATCCAAAAAATCTTAAAAAAACATTTTTCAAAATATGCAAAATTTTCAAATTTCTTCTTACTAATTCTTTCCTTTAGTTAAAAACATTCTTCTCCCCCTTTTGCATTTTCTTTCATTTCTCAAAAGATTTTTCATGTTTATCCAATCTTCCCCTTTTCATACTTAATAATTTTCTCCCCCTTTTTGACATCATGAAAAAGGGTGAAAGGCAATACAAAGTGGGAATGAAGTTGGAAAGAATAGCAAGTAGGTCATCAAAATCAATGCATGAATTCAAGTAGGCAATTGAATATGATATAAATTGAACAAGATACCAAAGAATGTAAGCACATGCAAGAAATGATTTGATGTATATTATCCATTCGCCTTACTTGTTCATGGGATAAGGTCACAGCGGCACCCCTACACGTCATAAGAGAGCCCGTTGAATGGGAAGAGAGGGTCTTTAAGCCCTACTTATCTCTTATGACCGGACGGCCATGGTGACTAACCCAATCCGAAGCGGTTACTAGGAATTCTTATATAAAAAAAATTTGATGCCAATAGAATATGATACCATTTGAATGTAACTCCTCCAAAGAATTAGATTTGAAAACAAGGAGGAGTATCGGAGCAATATAAGCAAAGCATGATATCAACAAGATATTCAAAGCATCAAATATGATAACAAATCTTTGGATGCTCCCCCTGAATGTTATTCCTCCTTTAAAAATATGCATTTATTTCAGGAATAAAACATGAAAGCTTATGCATCAAGATTTGAAGTTTTTCAAGATATTCATGATTTTCAAAATACAAAGCATTTATATCGCATAAAAACGTTTAGCATTATTTCAAATTCATTTTAAGATGATTTGATATCCATACAAATGCTAGAAGTAATATGATATCAAGTCTAGCTATTAGAGCAAGGGTTTGTCAATAAGCATACCTTCTTCTTAAAAATAACCCTTAACTACTAGTTCTATACTTGATCCAAATCATTTCTAGATTATGCATAGATGCCAAAAATAAAAACATATAAATCATAGCATTTCACTTGAAATAATTTAGAAATTATATTAATCAAAATCAAGTGAAGATCTAATAATCACAAGTTTGACCATGAGAGCTTGAAATCCATCAACATCAAAATGGTCATGATCACAACAAATGATTATTAGTCTAAGCTTGATTCTAATCAATCAATTAAAACATTTTTCAAATCAATATGCATCTTTAAAAGTATTTTTCATGAAATACATTAATCAAAATCAAGTGAAGGTCTTACAATCATAGATTTAATCATGATAGCATGAAATTCATCAGCACCAAAAAGTTCATGATCATAGCCAATGATGATAAGTTCAAACTTGATTCTAATTAACTATTTAAAACAATTTTTCAAAGTAATTGATGCAATAAAAATTAATCTACAATTTTAATTATGGAAGGCGATGTTTAGAATTTACCAATATACATAATCCTTCCTTTTACCATTTAGTCCAAAAAATAGCTTGTCCACTTCTTTAAATTGTCTTGTACAATCTCTTTTCAAGAACTTCCTTTCTTCATGTTGGGTTGCAAGACATTCCTGCAAAATAAATTAAGTGGACACTTTTGGTACCCAAACTTTCTTGGGTCCTTTATGATTAGTAATTATGGTTCCTTTTGGAACCCAAACTTTTCTTAATCTAGAAGGATAAGCATTAAAACCACATTTATAATAAGAATTGAAAGAAGCAGGAATATTGAAGTTCTTCAAGAGTTTTTGCTTCTTTTTCTCAATCAAAATATTTTTCACATTAAAAACTTTTTCACATAAATCTTTTGAAATAACATTTTCTTTTTCTAAAAATTCTTTTTCTTTAGAAAAATTATTCTTTTCATTTTTAAAAATATCAATCTTGGCATTTAAATCATCATTTTTATTTGCAAGATTGCTGTTGTCAAGAGAAAATGAATCTACATGCCTATTTAATTTCTTGTGCTCAATTTTTAGCAATCTGTATTCATGCACAAGATCATTAGATGCATCATGTGATTCTTTAAAGATAAAATCATAATTATTTTTAGCACATACCTTTTTCTCATTTGCCATGAAACAAAGATGGGCAACTTCATAATCTGTACTTGAATCTTCGCTATCGCTCCAAGTTGCCATCATTGCCTTGAATTTCCTTTTGGCCTTGAGAGCTATTATTTTATTTTCTGTATCAGCTTCCACTATCCTTTGCCATAAGTTCAACTCATAGGTCATGAGTGAACCGATAAGCTCTTCCAAAGGTAAGGTTTCTACATCTTTAGCTTCTTGGATCGCCGTCACCTTTGGATCCCATGATTTTGGCAAGGATCTAAGAATTTTGTTCACCAAATCAGCATTAGTATAGATTTTGCCAAGACTTTTTAATTCATTAATAATAGTCATAAATCTTGAAAACATATCAGATATAGATTCATAATGCATCATTTCAAAAGTTTCAAAAGAATGTATAAGCAAATTAATTTTAGTGTTCTTCACTTGAAGAGTACCCTCATGAGTAACTTCAAGTGTGTCCCATATTTCCTTCGCTGATGTGCATGTAGAAACTCTATTAAATTCATTTAAGTCCAATGCACAATAAAGCAAGTTCATTGCTTTAGCATTGAGTTCAATTTGTTTAATGTCATATTCATTCCAATCCTCTTCGAGCTTTGGAATGGAAATGCCATTAACCAAAATGGAAGGAATATGAGGACCACTAATAATGGTTTTCCAAAGATGATAACTAATAGATTGAATATGGATGCGCATGCGAGTTTTCCAAAATAGGTAATTTATGCCATTGAAAAATGGTGGTCTAACACTAATACCTACAAGGGTTACCATAATCTTTAGCTGAAAATCGTTAGATTTTCAATCAGAGCACCGAGCTCTGATACCACTTGTTGCCCAGATATGGTGCCCAAGAGGGGGGGTGAATTGGGTATTTACAAAATTAAAGCAATATATGTGCTATCAAGTTTTAAGGTGAAGAGTGATAGTGCTCAAATAATTGTGCAACGGAAGCAATGAAATAAATCAACAATTAAAGAGCAAAAGAAGAGCAATGCAAACACACAAGAAGTATAGTGGTTCGGTGCACCTAGCACCTACATCCACTCCCCAAGCTCCACTTGGGAATTTTCACTATAATCTTTAGATTACAGCCGACTTGTTTTACCAGGCTCACAAGTCAAAACCTTACACACTTGTTTTGGCTTCGGGCTAACAAGCAACCCTAGTTGGTTTTATCAATTGGATCACCAACAAACCTTACTCACTTGTTTTGGCTTCGGGCTAACAAGCAACCCTAGTTGGTTTTATCAATTGGCTCACCAACAAACCTCACTCACTTGTTTTGGCTTCGGGCTAACAAGCAACCCTAGTTGGTTTTATCAATTGGCTCACCAACAAACCTCACTCTAGTTTCAAATTCCCTTGAAACTAGCCTACCACAAATAGAATTTTAATACAATGAATAAAAACAATACAAACTCCTTTTTGAGCAATAAGAAATTCGTTGAAGCTTTTGATGGAGACTCTTCAAGCCTTTTCCCTTGGAATCTTTGACCTCACTAAATGCCAAACTCTTGAAAGTTGGATTCCTCAAAGATGGAAAGCTTTTGGCTAAGGAATCTCTTGGATTTCTCACTCTTTTTGGCTTGGAATTGCTTGAAGGCTTTTTATTTTCACTCTAATCCTTTTCACCTTGTCTCCATGTCTTTTTTGAAGTTTGGTGGAGGTTAAATACCTCATTCATGCTGAAACAACTCCACAAGACCGTTAGAATCAAAAATATGGCCATTTATGGCCGTTAGAAATCAAATCAGAAGTTCAGAAAAACTAGCCGTTATGCCATGAGTCGACCTCTGGATCAAGTGTCGACCTCAGGTGTCGACCTCAGGTGTCGACCTCTGGACAGGTGTTGACCTCAGGTGTCGACCTCTGAACAGGTGTTGACCTCTGGTGTCGACCTCTGGATCAAGTGTCGACCTCAGGTGTCGACCTCTGGACAGGTGTTGACCTCAGGTGTCGACCTCTGGACAGGTGTTGACCTCAGGTGTCGACCTCTGAAGCGTGCCACTGAAATTTTGCCGTGCCGGCCTTGCTGAACCATCTTCAAATCCTTTCATATTAATTCCAAAGTCCATATATTTGATTTTCCATTAATTTAAGGACTTTTTCAACTGAAATACAAGCATTTCTTCATTCAACATGGTTGAGTACTAAGATCCGAGAAATACACTTAAAACATAATTAGTACTCATATATACTTAAACATTTTGTCAATCATCAAAATCAAGACCAGAGTCAACACTCCTCCGCCACGAGACGCTCCTCCGAGCTCAGGTCCCCTAGGCTGGATAGCATCATCGCCAATCTAAGATCGGATGACCCTCCGGCACCAGCGAGCCCAGCTCCCCGGCGAAAGACCTGGGAAGCCCCCAGGCACCAGCAAGCCTAGCTCCCCGGCAACAAAGACCGGACGACCCTCCGGCACTGGTGAGCCCAGCTCCCCGACGAAGGACCTGGGAAGCCCCTAGGCACTCAACGCCTCCGAGCCCAGCTCCGAGGTGACATCTTCTGAGCCATGCCCTTAGATCATTATAACATCATCGTCTTCGAGCCCAGCTCCAGGACACCCACTCAAGACCGGAGCTCAGATATCTGGTCAAGGGCAGCTCCGAGCCATGCACTTCTCCAACATCATCATCCTCGAGCCCAGCTCCAGGACACCTGCCTAAGACCGAAGCTCAAGCCTCCTGCCAAGGGCATCTCGGAACCGTGCAGTTCATCACCAACAACACTCCCGAGCCCGGCATAACTGCGCTAGCCGAAGCCGGGCCCCGTCCTCCACCAGGTCAGCTCCCGCGAGCCCGGGATGCCTAGGCCGGAGTCGAGCGCGAACTTCCACCCAAGGTGGGCCCCTTGAGATTGGGCCCCATGGTTAGGAGCCGAGCACAATCTCCTCCACCACGAGGTGCTCCTTCGAGCTCATGTCCCATGGGCTGGACAGCATCGTCGCCAATCCAAGACCGGATGACCCTCTGGCACAAAAGACCTGGGAAGCCCCCAGGCACCGGTGAGCCTAGCTCCCCGGCAATAAAGTCCAGAGAAGAGTCCTCTGGCACAAAGACCTGGGAAGCCCCCAGGCACTGGCGAGCCTAGCTCCCCGGCATCAAAGACCGGATGATCCTCCGGCACCGGCGAGCCCAGCTCCCCGGCAAAGGACCAGGGAAGCCCCCAGGCACTTAGTGCCTCCGAACCCAACTCCAGGATGCCAAGGCCTAGAACTCAGATCCCTAGCACTGCAGTCCTCAAGCGTCAATGCCCCTAAGACTGGCTCCGAGACACTAAGGTTCAAAACTCAAACTTTCAACACCAAGGATCTCAGCCTTCGATGCCTCCGAGCCTAGCTCCAAGATGACGACCACTGAGTTATGCCCCTAAGCAGCTGAATCCGAGGTCAACATCCCTCACTAGCATGACCTCAAGCTCAACGCCAGGTCCGTGCTGGTTGGAGTCCTCTGCTCCTCTCTCGGACGTCCCTGCACCAAAGAAGAAGAAGTAACAAAGAAAGGGAGGAGAAGAAAGAGAGGAGACATTCCACATTGTAGATGATGAAGACACCATGATCGCAAAAGTGAGTTTCATTATCGACAGAGCTGATTACATTATCTTCTGGGCCCCAACAGGCCGGGTGACCCGGTCAAGAAAAAGAGAAAAGTATAAGTGAAAAAAGAAGAAAGATCCTATTCTAAGGGACTGGCTCCTTCCCCGGGCAGTGCACGGCTGGGTCCTCTCCCTCCTCCACCTCTGTAGGAGGAGCGAGTTCAGCCGCTGAAGCTGCCGAGGCCAGATCAGCCACCTCCGGCTACGGCGCAGGTGCTGCCCTCACCGTCGTCGATGTCGGTTCCCTGGAGCCGAGCGCTTCTGAGGTTGCTGGAGCTGGAGCCTCGGTCGGAGCAGCTCCCTGCTTTGTCGCCACCATCGTCATTGCAGAGGAAGCCTTCTTCCTCGGGACGTGAAGCGCAGCCAGCTGCTCTTTGGACAGAACCCCTTGCAGCTGGGATCGGCAGTATGCGAACCCCTTAGCGAAGGAGTCCGTCGCCGCTTTTCGGAAGTCCTTGAGGTACTCCGGGTTGCCTTGAAAGCAGCCACAGCATCAGTGGCTACCTTTTCTGTAGCCTCGGCCCGGTGCCGGACCTCTTCGAGGTCCGCTTTCAGGTGCTCGGACAGACAGACGGCCATCGCCAGTGCCTTCTCGACGGATTTGGTGGAACGGTGGGAAAGAGCGGCCTTCTCCTTTGCATCGGCAGCTCTCTTCTCGGTCGTGGCCACCTTCTTCTCAGCGGAGGTGGCCCTCTCCCTGGCTGCCTCCGACTCAGCCCGAAGCTCCTTCAGCTGGTCCCGCTTGGACTCGAGCTCGCTATCGAGCTCCTTCCTTATTTTGGCTGCATCAGCAGCTTCGGTATAGAGGCTCTTCACCTTTTGGCTAGCCTCCCGGACCTCTGCATCCTTGTGGCCTAATTCAGCCCTGAGGGACGCGAGCTCGGCTCCCTGCTCTCTATCCCTCCGTGCCCAGTTGCGGCAATAATCCCTTATGAGGATCAGCTCTCGCCCTTGCTGTAGTAAGAAGAGCCAAGTCAGCAACAAACTAAAAGAAGAGAAGGCAAGAAGATGTCAAGGTAAAGGAGAGCTACTTACAGTGTATAGTTGGGCGAACGACGCCGTGATAACATCACCGAGGAGTCGTCCACTCCCCTCGCGCTTGTCGCATGACTGGATAGAGAGTCCATCATGCGCTCCGCCAGACCCGCGTCCTTCATCAGGGACATGTTTGGGCCTAGCCGGAAAGGGACTCGGCGGTAGTCCCTCTCTTATGTTCCCGTCGGTTCGGCTCCTTCGATGGTAGAAGACTCCCTTGGCGCCAACTGGGAGATCGGCACCACATCGGACCAAACTTGGGGTGTCGGCCTGGCTTCTCGCGCCCCCCCATCCCCCTCCATGCTGGCGACCTCCGGGGTGGGGGGCGCTGGCCTGGCAGCAGCGGCAGCTGAGCTCTTGCGGACAACCACCTCGGGCTCGAACGCTGCCACGGGAGGCTCCAGGACGGGCTCGGCTATCCTTTTTCACCTGTGCTCCTGCACCGGTGCATCCGCCCCAGCCTGCACCGGCCTCGCCCCGTCTTTCGTTCGGGCTCTCTTCGGTGATGGCTCGGCGGCCTCAGTGGCCTGCTCCCGCTCCTTAGAGAATGAGAGCAGCTCGTCCATTGAGAACTTCATTGCTGCACCAAGATAGAAATAAGGTCAGACCCCCCCAAAAAAATGAATGAAAATGAAGAATGAAAATGAAAAAGGGGATGGCCAAGTGGGACTCACCTGACTCCTGCGCCGGGCCCACTCCAGCCTCGTGGAGATTTTGTTCTGACAGCAAAACCTCGAGCGAGGTGATCTCCGCCGATCTGAGCTGCTTGTATAGTTCGACGTCGGCCTCCTCGACAGCAGATTCTGATTTGGGGACCGATCTGGGTCACTCCAAACCCAGTCAACCCCCTCTATGGAAGCAAAGAAAAACCTACTCTTCCATCCCTTAATGAAAGAAGGGAGGACAAACTTTATTCCCCGAGGGCCGGAAGAAAGAGACCACCACCCCTCCTCGGTGGGGTGGCGTTTCAAGGTGAAAAAAGTCCTAAAAAGAGAAAAACGGGCAACAATCCCATGAAAGTGACACAAAACTATGAAGGCAAAGATGGTCCTAATGGCGTTGGGGACCAACTGAGCTGGGACAAGGCGATAATTGGCCATGAATGAAAGGAAGAAGTGGTGGAGAGGAAAACAGAGGCCCCCAGCGAAGGCCTCCTCATAAAGGGTGATCTGCCCAGGACTACCAAAAGTCACCCGCTTCCTCGGGCAAGGAACAGAGAGACGGATGGACTCGAGAATCCCATAGGCTTCCCGGATGGCCAGTAGATCTTCAGAGGTAATCGCTGAGGTAATCCCTCGGGATCCGACGATCGAGAAGGCTCAGGCTCTAGAAGAACTCGAGGAGGAGGAGGAGAAGACTCGGGCTCCCTGATGATCACCGGGCCCTGGGCGGGCCGCCTACTAAATTCAAACCTCGCCACCTCCATCTCTTGTCAGAGGAGGAGGGAGTCCTCGGCCGGGAGGGTCCGGCTTCGGCTTGGCAAGAAGGACGGAACTACGAACCAAACGATCCATGGAGGAAAGAAAGAAGAAAGAAGAATGGAAGGGACAAGAGGAACCCTAAGACGACCCCTAGAGGACGAGAAGAAAGGGGGGCTAACCTGCAAGAACTCTAGGGAGTCGCCGGCGGCCGGAAGGGAGGAAGGAAAGGAAGGATGCTCCTGCAGGATGCTGGGCGCGCAAAGCTTGAACGAGGGAAAGCTTCGAAAAGACTTACCTCTCCTTCCCAAGCAACTTATGCCTGATCGTACCTTTGTAGCCCCCCAGAAGGTGCCCGCCGCGTGTCGACCATCCATTGGGCCCGTGCACCCATCCGACCATGGTCGCTCCGACTTCCATGCCCGCCTCGATGGCCCCCTTCCCGCGTGGCCACGTGGTGTCCTCCTACAAGCTCGTAGGACCGCAGAGCGAGGCGCCGCCAATTTTGGCCATTATTGCGTCCGATTTCTCCGCCTTTCCATGTCAGCACCATAATTACACCCTTCGCCCTAAGCACCGCGCGTCAATAAGCCTTGGGCGTGGGGGGCAAATGATGTGGCCAGAATGCTGACGTGGCACGAGGTAGCTGATGTGGAGTCCCCATCAGATGCCACGGCAAGCTTTCAACATGAGCGCCTTTGCTGAGCTGAGCTTCCCTGAAGCTACACCTTTGCTCGCCGAAGGCAAGCTCTGTCCTCCATCAGGCCCGTTCCCGCAAGCCCGTAACACCTGGGCCAGAGCCGAGTCCGAGTTCCCACCTGAGACGGATCCCTTGAGATCGGGCCCCGTGGTCAGGAGTTGAGCTCAGCCTCCTCCGCCACGAGGTGCCCCTCCGAGCTCAGGTCCCCTAGGCTGGGCGGCACCTCGGTACCGAGCTCGTCTGAGGTCGAGCCCCATGGTCAAGAGTCGAGCTCAGCCTCCTCCGCCACGAGGCGCCCCTCAGTGACCGAGCTCGGTCGACCTCCGTCCTGCCGAGCAGCACCAAGGCGAGTCTACCGAAGACGGGCCCTGCCTCTCCAACTCAGCCCTCTGTTCAAGCCAATGCGCCGGCCGCCAAGGGAGCCATACCTCTCCTCCAAGGACAGCGATGATGCTCCCGAGGGCCGTACGACACCAACCATGCCGCAATCAAGGCGCCATACCCTCCCTCGATCTGCCGTAAAACCGGAGAAAAGACCTTACCAGAGAGCACGGATCCCAAGATCGGTGGCCCACCGGTCGAGGCCCTGTCGGACTCCCAAGAGAGGGATAAGTAGAAGGAATGCCAGAAATCTACGGAGGCTTTCCCGACTGTCAAAACAGGAGAGACGTCCCGTCCATGTCACGGTACCTCGCTGTACATGATAGCAGGGGGAGATCCCAAAGCAAACCAAGGTAGAAACTCCCGCTAAAAAATAAGCAAAAGAGGTATCGGCATCAAACCTCAAGGAACAACACCCATAGCATACTTTTCAAGCCAAGAGAGGAACTAGAATGACACGAGGGAGGAAGGCCAGAGAGGAGGCCAAGACCACCTCGGCCAACACCACTCCCAGCTCGTCCTCATCTTTCACTCACACTATATTCACTCCTCCTAGTGTGGAGCTCATCCAGAGGGGCTCAACCAGGAGGATCTGTTCCCCTGGATCGTCACTGACTTGATCGTCGGAGTGCCCTCGCCGGGATTCCCGACCCGGGTCACTGACGTTGGTTTTCTTGCAGGTCCCGAGGCACCGGAGGCATCTCCCGTGGGCGGACACGGAACACCCGGCACCACCAGCAGCTACGGGCCACGACGATTCGGGCGGCAACACCCAGGCTAGTGAATTGATTGCAATCAATACTGGGATGAAGAAGCTAGAAGAGGAGCTTAGTTCTGTGTGGGCAGAGCTTGTGAAACTATCTTCTACTATCCTTTCATCCATTGCTGCTCCTAGACCTCAGCCTGCACCTACACCCTATCCTAGTCAGACTACTCCACATCCTAGGCAACCGCACCACATCTTAGGCCTCAAGATTCTGAGTCACAATATGTAGATCCCATAGCATCTATGCCATCTTTTGGACCACCTTTTGGACCATCCACTAGCACTAGGACAAATGTATCTAGTGATAATGAATAGATTGATTGTATCCTTGCTTTCAATATTTTGTAATATGTACTGAAACTTTTATGAATGGAATGAAAGCATCTTTTGATATCTTTACTTATATGTATGAAATGTGCTTATGCAATATTTTCGATGATATCTTCACTTGTACAATGCAAATCAAAATAAATTTAAATTAGAGTATCAAAGTTAATATGAGAAGGTCAAATTATCTCAAACAAAACTTAACAACCATCTCACTCTACTTCAAAAATTTAAGCTTTGAAAAATCAATTGAATACCTTTTTGATTGTTGACAAAAAGGAGGAGAATATATATGACTATGCATGAAAATAAAATGGTATTGATATAGAATGGTTTTGAGATAAAAATGTTTCAAAATTTTAAGAACATACAAAAAGGGGGGGAAAATTATTGAAACTAAATGGCTTTAGTTCATGCTCTCAAAACTTGCAATTTGCTCTGAATACATCAAAAAAAATAGCTCTAATACTTTTAGAAACGATCTGATACTTTTCAAAAGGCTTTGATACACTGTAAATTTGAGCTATGATACTTTGTGTTTGTGCTATCTCTGATACTTTGATATATACAAGCTCTGATACTTCATACATATAAAAGGACTGACACTGATACATGTATAGTTTTTTTCAATACAAAATCTCTGATACATGTCAATACTTACTTGCAAATGCAATTAGCTCTGATAAATGTTAATGCTCACTTTCAAATACAGTTATACATGTAATTATAAAGTTTTTTTTTATCATGCCAGTATTTTGTCATGATAAAAAAGAAGAGATTGTTGACCTCTTAAGTGATTTTGATGATAACAAAAATTGGAGCATGCATTTATCTTACCAACAACTCTTCAAGTGTTTTACAAGTTTTTGTAGGATAACTCTAATGCTCAAATTCAACTCCTACATTCTTATTCTTGTTATGAGTTGTGTTTCATGTAAAGAAGAATCCACGGAAAAAGTAAAATAAAAATCATAAAAATGGGTTACTTCTAAGGGTGTTTCAAGCTTAAAATTTCTTAGAAAATGTTGTTAGAAGAGTTTGAATGCATCTTGAATGTGTGAAGTCTTGCTGGATGAATTCTGGAGAAAAATTGAGATTTTAATGAAGAACTCATCCAAGCCGACTCAAAGCAAAGAGAGCCGACTCTGTTCATGGCATGCATGAAGATTTCTGGCATGTAGATATCCAAGCTGACTCTAAGGAATCCGAGATGACTCGTCCAGAGTGTGATTTCCTGAATCAGACAGGCGAGCCGACCTGAAGGAAGTTCGAGCCGACTTTGTTATTCTGTCAGATATTCGAGCCGACTCTTTTGAGGATCGAGCCGACTCCTCCAAAGTCCAGAAAGAAGATTTATGAGAGAACAGCCAACCGAGCCGACTCTTCCAGATTGCAATTTTGAAGGCCTATGAAATTGAGCTGACTCGAGTTAAGGCGAGCCGACTCCTCCAGAGTAAGGATTCAGAACACTGTGCAACCGAGTCGACCCGAATGAAGCGAGATGACTCGACCATAACTTCTCTGAGGATCTGAGCCGACTTGAGAGATCCGAGCCGACTCAAAGGTCATTTTCAGGCTCATAACGGCTAGTTCCAGAACTTGAAATTTGAATTCAAAAAGTATTCCAATGGTCAAATGTCACATCCCAATGGTCTACAATGACTCAAACTATTTGAGAAGAGTACAAGACTATTTAAATGAGGGATTGGGATAATTTTTGAAGAAGAAAAAAAAGAGAAGAAGAGTTAATGCTTATCTTGAACATCAAAGAAAACAAGTGAGCAAAAGAGCACTGCTAGAGCTTTCAAGATAGTCTTTAAGTCTTCACCAACTCTAATCAGAAGCTTGAAGCAATTATTGAAGAAAGTTGAAGAAGCCATTCAAGTGCATTGAAGTGCAATTAAAAGTGCTTCTCTTGAGCTACATCGACAACCATCCGATAACAACTATTTGTCATTTTGTTGCTTACTCTTTACAATTCTTTTTCTGAATTGTTGGGTTATTGGTGAGCCCGGTTTAAAAACCAAATAGGTTCTTGGTTAGCCTGTGCAAAACCAAGTGTTGGGATTCTTGGTGATCCTGGTAAAACCAAGTGTTGGTTTTTTTGGTGAGCCCAATTTAAAAATCAAAGTGTATTAGGTTTGGATTGTGATCATGTTAAAACAATCCGACTGTATTCCAGTGGGAGATATAGTGGAAATCCCAAATGATAATCTTAGATAGTGGATGTAGGAGCGAGTTGCTCTGAACCATTATAAATTTTCTTTGTTTGTGTTGTGCTTTTTTTAGCTGCTTTCGCTCCTGCTTTTAATTATTTAAACCACAGCACTTAACACTTCAAAGAGGTTTTAAAGAGCACATACTTGCTTTAATTTTTTAAATTTCCAATTTACCCCCTCTTGGAAAAGCCAACTGGGCAACATAGCTTTTGTTATCCGAGCATCGGGTTTCTTGTTGCAGGGGTACCCTGCTCTTTGACCCTACTATTTCCATGGCGGAGCTTCATGGAGCTTGGGCAGGGATCATGTATGCCAGGATGGTTCTTCAGGTCAACTGTCTGATTATAGAGGGAGACTCGTTGATGGTTATTTATTGGATCCATAGTGCCTTTCGTTCAACCCCTGCTCACCCTCAGCTTCGGGATATTATCACTCTCTTACGGGAATGTTCAGGGATTGTCGTCCGACATGTCTACCGTGAAGCCAACTCGGCTGCGGACTAGGTGGCTTCTTTTGTAGCGAATCACTCTGGCAAGGTTTCTTGGTCTTTTCTACAGGAAACGCCAATGCCAACGCCCTTTAGGAATATTTTATTATCTGACTCTCTTTGTTGTACTTACTCCAGGATTGTATCTTGAACGATCCGATTAATCAAGAAAAAATAAATACTGAAATAAGTAACATGTCTAATTATTCTCTAATCGAGACTAGAGGTGCTACTTATTTTAAAAATATCTTTCCTTTTAGAAACAAAGTTCTAAATCCAATTCAATCTAATCTATCCTCTAATCATAGCCTTGTTGAATCAGAAGTTCCTTGCGATTCAAAAAAGAGGAAGATGTCTAATTCTGATCATAGACCTTCTTAATATAGAAGAAATATAAGAACTAGAAAGGAAAATAATCCTGGTGAAGGATTTTTTATCTTTCTAGTTGAAGGTGAACCTTCAACTTTTGCAAAGCAATATCTCCGCATAATATCCCTTTTTGGAAGAAAACTATTAACTCTAAATTCAACTCAACAATCCAAAACCAGACTTGCATCTTAATTGATCTTCCTTTAGATAGTAAATCATTAGATTATAAGTGGGTGTTCCATGGGAAGTTTAGACTAGACGGATCAATAGAAAAAATAAACTATATTAGTAGCTAAGGGGTATAACCAGAAAAAAATCTATAAATTGATTATTTATCAAATGGATGTAAAGATTGTTCCTAAATAAAGATCTAGATAAAGAAATTTACATGTGAAATTTATTATTAAGAGATAAGAGAATAAAGTTGATAGACTTGTTAAATCTCTGTACAGCCTTAAACAAGGGATTTAAGTAATGGTATGAAAAATTTGATAAGATCATCATCTTTTTTGATTTCTCGTCAATAATCATGACAGACATGCCTATTCCAAATAATTATTTGATCTTTTATTTATATGTCGATGAAATTATCTTTAAAATTTTTTGTAAAATCATATATCTAAAATCAAACAACCTCCATGAACCATTTGAAGGAGATCTATCAGCTGGTCCATTGTGGGATCGGTTCCGAACCTGGTTGGAAGGCTTCAGTTGCCAACCTCCGATTCTGATAGATTTGATGGAGGGTAGGGAGGTAGACTTACATGTCTTCCTCTTCCGCTAGTTTTCCTCTTTCAGTTGCAGTGGTTCCTTCCCCTTGGTGAAGATAGATGTTTCCATGACCCATTTGAAGGAGATCTATCGGCTGGTCCATTCCAAAATTTCCAATCGTCCGTGTCGCCTTGCTTCTGATCACTTTGGGATTCCGAAGGAGAGTGCTCGAAGCGCGGTATCTGTTCAGAAACATAAGTGATCGAGATTAGAGCAGTAAAAGAGTGAGCATCCACTGTTACGTAGCTTCACCACCTTGAGTTTGCCTTCCATGAGTTCCATCCATTCATCAAAGAAGACAACGTCGAACCCAGCGAGATCTTCCCATCGAAGACCCGAGCGACAGGCCCCCTGTGGTATCCCGAGGCCAGAGATAATCGTGGCAATAGTTTCTGGGTTCCAGCAGATGAGAGAGAGGTTGTAGATCATTGCATGGACTTTGAATCGGAGATCATGAGGGACACCACCTCGATAACTGTCCTAGTGGTTTTACCATGATGAGTGTACGTAAAGCCGTCCCCCTTGATGTGTTCTTAAGCCATAAGCTCTAGCACTTTTTTTTTTGTGAGCAAGAGTCGCACCAACATCGTTTTTTTTTTTTTTGATAAAACAACCAAAACTCTCTACGTTGTGCCACTCTATCCATCTTTTCTGAAATGTGGGCCACCCTATTTTGTGTTGCAATTTAAGATTCACTTCAGTACGCATTTGTAACTCCTTCCTGTTCTTAATATTTCCTTCTTGCTCGAGTCACCTTTCTTACCCAATGACTTCAGAAAGCCACTTCAAGATTTTTTTTTTCCCCCCCTTTCCAGCACCATATTTTTTCCAATCAAATGGATATGGTATATATAAGGATAATAATAAAACTGACCATCCTATGCAATCGAAATAACCAAACCAAACTCAAAGAACTAATAAGGAGTAGTTGTCTTGACTCTTTCTTATCAGCCATGCATCCTGTTAAGTGCTTTCTTTCAAGGAAACCATTAGGCCTTGTTTGATTCGTAGGAAGAGGAAGGAAGAATATGTGGTCAATGAAAAAATAGAAAAAAACCTGATATTTGATTAGATTTTCCAAAGAAAAAAAAAAAAAAGTAGCATCCCAACAGAAATAAATTCCCACATTTCTTTTTTTTAAAAAAAAAAAAAAAAAACTCATATAAGACATGAAAGAGTCTAAATCTCGCTGACCAAAAATTGAAATAATTTTTTTTTTTCAAATATTCTTTTAAGCTTTTAAATAGAATGGATAAAATCTTAATATAGATATTCTATACAACTTTCTTAGAAAAGTAAATACTTATCCAAATATAAACTATCATGTAATATACCATTTTTTATTATCAATCAAATATTCATGTATCTACTACCTAGAAAATTCATTCTAATGAGAAAAAAAATTTCTTGCAAACCAAATAAATCATTAGATGAAGTAGTCTGATCACTTTCATTAAGAAAGTTTCCTTCCAAAAAAAAACTTTTATTAACAAAGTGTTTCACTGACATGTCGGGCTTGAAATAGACCTTTGCTTAGTTTTATAATAAGAGAGAGCTAACATTCTCCTTCGCACGATATTAACCGCAATATTAACCATCCTCCATCAACCATCCTCGACATATACACTGTTCAAGTGTTCTCCAGCAGCAATGAAATTGTCCAAAATTGAGCACAGCTAACTCCATTACCGTTCCACCTCAAGACTTCAACCTTCCAGGTGCTATTCACACAACATCAACAAAGCCTCGATTACATCTCCTGAAACAAGCTAAACCACATACCATCCATGTCACTAATAATATTTTTTTTAAAAATTGAACAGCAGCCTGCATCTGGGATTCTACTTAATTGGATATTTATAATAGAGTGTTGTTATGGTACATTACAACCAAAATGTTGTTATACAATAGGTTATAACAAAATGCTGTCGCAATATCGAATCAAGATTACAACAGGAAGTTGTTATGAGCTGGCTTCTCAGCATAGCTTGAAAATTTTCAAATTACTACTGCATATCTGCTGGGTTCATCGAGCTCCTCTCCAACGACCCCTATCTCCTTCTTTGGAATACATGATATTAGAGGCCAATACTCTCCTCCAGTCTCACATCTACTCTGTAGCCCTGCACAAAAGTTTATCCGCAAGCATCTAAGGCTAGCAAGACGCTGTTGCAGGCCTATTGGCAAAGAGATCAGCTTTGGGCAGTCCCAAATAGTCAAATCCTCCAGTGCTTGGAGGCCATCCATCCCCCCAGGCAGAGAACAGAGGTTAGGTAATGTGTAAAGTTTAAGGCTTGCGAGCGTGGTGAGGCATCCAAGTCTTTCAGGCAAGGAGCTGATGTTATGGCATCCATCAATTACGACATCTAGAAGTGATTTTGGGAACTCAGGTAATGCTGTCATTTGCTCGCAACGAACAAGTGCTAGCCGCTTCAGAGTAGTAAGTTGTTGTAGTGAATCATGTGCAAAGTTGTCCAACTTTTCACAGTATCTAATTTCAACCTCCTCAAGAACAATTAGATATTGTAACTGTAGGCCTCCTACTGCACCAGCTGCGGCAGATAACGATGATGAGCCAGTTAGATTTTGACAACTGTCAATATATAGCCTCTTGAGGGAGCTTAAGCCTTTGATCATCTCAACAGGCAAAGATTTAAGTCCATCACATCTTTCAATGTGTAAATACTGTAGAGAACTAAAGTTCTTCCACAGTCCTAGTGATGATGATGACAACATCAACTGGTTGCAACCAACAATTATCAATTCCCAAATGGAAGAAGTCCTAGACTCATCCTCATCCTGCTCCAACAGCAGTGTCAATTTCTCGCATCGCAACATCACCAGTCTATTTAGAGATTGCATATGTCCAAAAAACCCCTTTGAAGGAAGGAGGAGAGGGCAATCATCCAATACTAAATCTTTAACTGATGGAAGACTTGGAATGCTTGTCAACTTTGGGCATCTAGAGATATTCAGGTGACGAAGGTGAGGGAATGATGGTCTTCCTTCTACTCCTGACCATTCCTCCAAGTTGTCCATCCCTTGTATCTCAAGTTCCCTTAGTACAGGAAATACAGTACTAACTTGGTCTCCTACACTCCCATAGAACTCGCTGCCACCCAAGTTCTTCACATAAACCATATTCTTTATTTCTAAAACCTCAAGAAAAGGAATTTGACCAATCTGTTGCGAATTTAACCGAAATCCAGCGCCCGTATAGCTGTGTATGGTACATGTCTTTAATTTTGGGGAAGCTGAAGAGCTCCCAGCACCTCCTCAGCATTTCCCACTGTCATTATCTGCTCATCCTCAGAATCTCTCCAGTCCAATTTCAAACACTGGAGATCATGCTTGGAACCTAAATTGGCAACCTCAGCATCTGATGCATTCCTCACGTTCCTGAGTCCATACAGATGAAGCATGCCCCCAATGTTTAAATCCTTCAGTTCTCCTATGCTTCCACTTCCACTCTTGTTCCCCACAGCATATGCTGTTAGTGTGCGCAAGTGCCTTAACTGTCCTATCCCTTTGGGCATTCTGTGTAAATCATAACAACCATAAAGGTAAAGATGCCTTAATCTGCTCATGTGTCTAATGTCACTAGGTAGCTTACAAAGATATCGACAACCTGTAAGTTTCAGTGTTTGCAAATAAAGAAGGCTACATGTAGCTTCAGGTAGTGCACTGATATTGGTATATGACAAGTCCAGGTATCTCAGGTGTTTCATATGAGATAGTGAAACTGGAATCTTTGTTATGTCATTGCCATATAAACTAAGCACCCGCAGATAGCTTTCTGGGTGATTGATATGGGAAAATTTAGCTTTATAACTTTGCCTTGTGAACACCATCAACGTCCGCATGGTTTTGTAAGTATTTAGTATGGTCGAGAGATCTGCATCATCATTTGTTACAGAAAGATGACGAATTTTGCTATTTGAGATGCTACCAGGCTTGTCAAGAATGCAAAATTCATTTGCCATTAGAGATCGTGTGAGATTGTGAATGAGGTCATGCATTCTACATGTCCTTTTCATGTAGCCTTCTTTTAAATCCCACACTTCTTTGTAGTCTTGAAACAAAGACCTTGAAGCCAGTTCATAAAAACCTGATGGCCCTTCAGCTCCAATTCCACTACAGAGTCAGATGGAAGAAAGTCATTGGCTATCCATAACTGGATCAGCATGTCTCTGTCTATATCATAATCTTTGGGGAAGATGGCACAATAAGCAAAGCATTGCTTTACATGAAAAGGCAATTGATTGTAGCTCAACCTCAGTGAGGGTAAGATGCCATCATTTGGATTTGGTAGTTCCCAAATTTCACTCTCCATCACGATCCTCCACTCCCATTCCTCCCTCTTGTAGCGCAATAAACTTCCCAATGTTTTTGCTGCTAGAGGTAAGCCCCCACACTTCCTGACAATCGTCTTGCCAATTGTAACCAAGTTTTGAGGCTCTTCTATGCCTGCTATGAAAGCTCTGCTCTTGAACAAAATCCAGCAGTCATCTTCAGATAAATAAGACAGTCGATAAATTCAAGTGTACTCACAATTGAAGAAACTGTTTCACTGCGAGTGGTCACAATAATTGCACTGCCTTCAGCACTAGATGTCAATAGAACCTTTAATTCTTCCCACCATTGAGGATTTTCATTCCAGATGTCATCTAACACGAGCAAGAAGTTCTTTGCACTCAGAATTTCTCGAAGCCGTTGCTGCAGCGGATCCATTAGAAAGATGAATCCCATTTTTCACCGGTTGCTGTTTCTATGATTGCCATGATAAGCTTTCGAGCATCAAAATCATCTGCAACACAAACCCATATCCTTTGCTGAAAATGCTCTGCCACCCTCTTCTCATTGTACACCAACTGTGCTAGAGTAGTCTTTCCGACGCCCCCAATTCCCATATGGATAGGATCGGTAGACCCTTTCTACCATCATGATTTATCAGCAACTCCATAATCTTCCTCTTATCTTCTTCCCTTCCGACAACATCAGATTTAACTACAAAAGAGTGAGTTTCTGGCCTATCCCTTGTTCCCAGCTGCATAGCCGGACCACTTTCTGTTCTCAGATGGAAATTACACCTCTCTGCTGCGATGCCATCCAATCTTTCCAAAATCTCTCTAATCTTGTGGCCCATTTTTTGGCGAAATGAACGAGAGTTGTAGGAAGGTAAGAAGTCTCTAACCTTTTTTATCATTTGGCCATGGATCCCTCTTTCATGTCGAAGAGCCGCATGGTTGAATTCCTCCAAGATGTCATCCAGCTCGTAGGCTGCATCCTTGAGCTTTGCTAACCAGTCCCTTAGTGTCCTATCCTTCACCTGCCTCTCCTCGGCATCTTGGAGCACGGCTTGAATGGTCGACAAGGTACTCTCCAGTTTTCTCAAATCTCTGTGGATGTCTGCACCCCAGATCTTTCTGGCCCCTACCAGAATTCCAGAGGCTAACTTCCCAAACACTACCCGAAGGAAGGGGGAGAGAACTACCTCTGCCATGGCTCCTGCACACGGGAGGAAGGCGGTCGGTTCCAAAGACCTCCAGCAAAACTCTCATGTATGATTCATCAGTGCTCAAAATACTTTATGGAGAAATATTAGATGGACCTGGTAAGTGGATTAGTCAAATCCATGTCACTAATGATATTAAACGAACCATACACAGTGAGACCTTCATCAGATAAAACACAAAGTCGTGTGACAAGAAGGCAGGAGATCAGTTGATTGCTGCTGTTTGTTGGGAAACATGGAGGGTGAGAAATGCTTGGGTATTCTTAAAGAGAAAGAGCTGTGTATGCTGTAGTTCCAAGAATCCTTCAGCAGCTGGAATCATCTTTGCTCAACCAAGACACTTGATTCTCATCGACAACTTTGGCTTACATTGAGGTCTTTAGCTCACCCCTGTAACATGATTGTGTCTGTTTTTTGCTCCCTCATCCCCTCTTGTTCGGGCATGGCTGTAATCTTTGTAAAGACACTCTGTTTCCCCGTAAATTCCTGCTGCAATAAACTAGGGGTAGCTTCTTGCTGCCTCCATTTTGCCTTCCCAATAAAAAAACACCATAATACTCCGATCACAACCTTCTCTCAAGAGTCCCAGCCCACTTCATTAGTCACACTTCATCAGTCACAAAGGATCAAAGGATGCATCCTGGGAAGGCATGGTGTGGCCAATGAAGCACCAATTCTGCACAAGCAAAAGCTAGAGAGAGACATGCAAAAAGTTTTATTCTTTGCAATTATTGTAACAGATTCTTCAAGCAAATAAAAATATCAATAACATAGTACAGATACCTGTTAAGAATACTGCCAGTTGTTAAAGTTGTGCAAAAAGCAACCAAAAAGCAATGTAGATAGATACTTTTCGGGAAACAATAATCTTCTGAAAATACACATTGCTGACTAATGCAGACAATCGGAAACCAGATTAAAGTGTAATAGACACGTTCAAAAGAAGTATTAAACATGCTACAATCATTGAGAAGTTGCACTTTAACTAAAAACATGTACTTTTTTTTCAGGCTACTAGCATACACAAGGACAACATGAGACTGGTCAATAGAAGCACCATATACAGAGCAACAAATTAATGATTTATGGGAAGCTGTGAGGAAGGAATTATGATACTCGGTCTGCACTTATGCTCGAGGTAACTCTACAAAAAAAAAGACTAGGATTCCTTGTTTAACTAGGATTCATTGTGAGATATAACTGCTTTCTCAACCAAATGAAGGGCACAAACAGACATCTGAATAGATCACTTGATTAAAATTGACAGCTTAATACCATTTGTAGACCCATCTTACCCTATCCCAACTGGCCAAGACCATTAACTAATCAATTTCCCATCTTGATTTTAGCCATTATTCATTGAAATCCCAGATCTATTAAGTCAATGATAAATTAATAAGTTCGGAAGTCATAATGAACTAATTACCTTTAGCCACACTGGTATTCCTCTTAGACCAGCTACAATTTTCATTGCCCTTAGATGCCATCAACCCCAAGTGCAATTTCATCAAAAAATCTATTCTTGATCCCATAAAAAATCAATGAATACAAGAAAAGCTTAGTATTGTTGATAGACACCTCAATAAGCAATAATTGGCAACAACAACTCCCATGTACCTTCACAGCATAAACAGCACCCTCAAATTTCAGCTCCAAATTCAACCCTATATGCCTAAACAGACATTTTATTGGTTATCAACCTATTGGTCATCAACCTAAGGGGACTCTAGTTGGACCCTAAATCCAAAAGCAAATCCCCCACACGACAACAGTATTACATATAACTTGATTGCTCTATTCAGTATAAAAATGCACCCCTCCTGCTGATGAACATAGTAAAAATGTTCCATCAGAAAATTTGCTGTACAACCCAATTCAATGAACAATAGCACCAAGTTACCAACAGCCATTTTTGGAGGATCATGCCTCAGATCAGTGTAACTGAGAAAATATACCTTGACTGAAAACAAACACCAAAAAAATAATCATCTGTGCACCACATCATAGCCACAAAATCTGACTAAATCAATCTTCAAAACTGGAAGTGGAGGGCTGAAAGACCCACCCTTTACAATGCACACTACAGCAAACCAAAATACAAAATGTTACCTAACTTAAATGATAAATTTACCTAAACCAATTACATGGTGGCCCTTCTGTCTGGTGCCTTATGTTGGTATCAACACTGCATCCTAATCGTACTTCTCTTACACACCTTATTTTTACCATATATATGACAAACATCTTCCCTGAAGTGAATCTAAAACCTTCCCAAAGCTACAATGAATGTACAGTATCAGCCCTCAGAATCTTAGCCATTGTAAGCTGATTTATCCCAACCAAAATGTATCAGCCACAATTATAGTAATACATTACTTAGGTTCACAATCTCGATATCGACCCTGAACCAGCACCATATTGGTACAATGTTGATATGCCCAGTATGTGGTATCCTTTTGGCATATTGGCACTTGGTACACCCCAGGTACTGAGTATCAATTCAGTAACGGTGCAGTACGATATTATCCCAAACAGAACAGAACACATTGGAATAGCAAACCTTGCTTGAGATATATTAATCTCTTTCTTCTAACTTTTTATGGGTACTGTAATCATTAAATTATTAAATATTTCTATCACTAATTAAACTGTATTCAATCTCATATGTACCATATCACAAGACACTTTGATATCTTGATTGCTAAATAGTAACCAATGTTATGCAAAGAAGCTAGATCTACGGTTAGCAAACCAGTCAGAAAACACATATAGAGACGAGGACTTATGATTCAGCCTACAACCCATATCCATGGGTGGAGACAATAAGAGAAAGCTCACTAATAATGGAAAAGTGCAAAGAAGAGGAAAATTCCTAGCACAGCTCTCAATCTTGGTGGCACTTGGAAGCCCCAAAACAAGAGATAGTTCCCAAACCTTAGAAAAGGGTGAAAAATATACATATCTGGACACCTCCCTAATTGGGGTACCAAATGGGCCAATCATGAGACATCGGGCATGGCATTCCTTGGACCTCTCTATTCAAGCACTCAACCCACTATGAGGGTGAGAACCAAGGGCCCAAGAAGGAAGGCCTGCCCTGTTAGCAATGTATTCTCCAAATACAAGACACCATGTAAGCTGACATACTGAATATCTATATCCTATCAATATTTCCTCAGCCATCCACCTGTCGAGCCTGTAAATATAAGACTGAAAGCATTTCTTCACACATGCATGCCTAAGCCATTGCCCTTAAGTCATTAGCTTTCTAAGCTAGTTAGGAGTTGAATAGGGTTAATTATTGATACACAAGATTTTACATATGTTTTTGATATCACCCAATAGAAACTGAAGTTGCTAGTCTATTTGTTATTTAGGTTAAAATATATACATGATGTAATGTGTTTACACTATGCAAAACCTTCAAGTGCATATGCCTATGACACTCACATCAAACTCATGCTCTATTTGGATTAAGTTAACACGAATATTCAAAAAAATGCCTTCAACCAAATTACCCAATAAACAAAGAATCCATTTCAAGCCGATCCCAATATAAACAACAAAGAAAAGTGCGATAAATTAATCTAATTGTAGCTGAACTGAAAAACAGTATGAACTAGAACCAAGCAAGTTTAAAATGCAAAGATGGGAAACAAGATTTAATCTAGCATCATTTCCACTTTGATCAAGTGCAGGGAGAACCATTTGGAATCATCTAACAAATAGTATGTCTAATTCATGCTTGACTTCCAGTACAAAACTCTAGCTAGTATCATGTTATTTTTTTCTCTTGTTAAGTATGGCAAACTGTATGAACAATCTTCCATGAACAGGAAACAGATATACAGATTGCCTTTGTATTCATTCCAATGCATAAGCACAATTGTGGTTAGAAGAGTAAAAAGGAGGCTCCCAAGATCTTTTCTAAAGGCTTCTAGTGTAAAGAAAAAACAAAAGGAGAAGATTATTAATTTTAGTGGTATGTTGGCAAATCACAAGATCTATGTGAGTCCATTCCCAAAGATAAACAACTATTCCTTTCAGCTTGTGAAAGACACAATGTTAAAAGCAAGCAAAGGGACCAACTTTCTTGGAAAGTGTCAATTCTCTTCTTAATTGAAACAGAAAAGAAGGCATAGGAAACTAAAATTATGTTACAAGACCAGAAGACAAAGGCATTTTATTTTGACATTAAAATATAGTTGTGATCCTTGTATAAAGACTTTGGACTTTAACAAGAATAAATTCTATCTAACAGATTATTTATCTATAGAATGGAAAAAATCATGGAATGCTGTACTGACCCATACTATCTAATACATGGTGTACTGTACCAGTCTTGTATTGGTACGCTATTTCAAGGCATACCGACACTGCCACACTGTACCGAACTGCATGCTAATGAGGCATACTGACCGTACCATATCGAATCACATACCAATACTGTAATAGAATGGTATCGATATGGGGTCTGATAACGAGACGGTGAACCATAAAAAAATAGGCAATATAGACGATCACTGTTTTAACAAAGCAAGATTAATTAACCAATGGCAAACAGAAAGATTAAATATAGAAATACATACATAAATTGAAGAAAGTTTATTGTCTAGCATAACAGGCCCTAAATACCCTTACCAACTAGGCTAGTCCTAGTGTATGTACAATACTAAAAGTTTTTTTGTCCAAAGAATCCAATTGTACAAGTTATTAACCTCAATTATAAGGTTTGATAAGGGTGGTAACTTTGGATTTCCTATATAACCACAAAATTCTTAGGAAAAAAAGAAAAAGAAAAAAGAAAACCACATTAAGGTATGTGATTTAATTAACAACAAACATATAAGAAATGGCATCAGACATAACATGGGGATAGCAAGTCTCGTTACATAAACATGAACTTCAAGCCATGTCCCAATGATTAGAGGCCAATGTTATGAACTCTTCTTCACATCCCTATAAATTTGGTGTCATTTCCTACTTTCTAGGTTCTTTTTTAGAATATCAGATCATGTTATCCTGGAACATGCTCTTCTAGAAAGAATGATTGATCTTCTTTCGCAATGACCGTTGGATCATGCCCTCATAGATCACAAAGTGGCTATTGTGTGATCCAACAGTAATTTTGGGTGATGGAAGCTGATACCTTCTTTCATGTGAAAGACACAACCCATGTCCAAACTAGATAGGTCCTATCCTGAATCATGCACCATCTTTTCATCACTGGAGGGCTTATGATTGAGTAAAGCCCAATTCATAAACAATATGATCCAGTTAAGCATGTCCCGCTCTGCAATACATAAATAGATAGTAATTTGGAACTAAACCTCTTTGATTCAACACATAATTGAAGTAGATCTAAACTTGTGTATGATTTATTGTCCAACAATAGTCTGTGAACAGATTCAGTGCTTCAGACTGGTCATTTGCATGGGCCCATTCTTTTTCAGCTAGCCAATACCAGCATATATTTTGGTGTATTTCTGCATCCTTATACAGAAGTGGCCTTCAGCTTTCTATACGGAAGCATTAATCTAATCACGTTGAAACAATTGATGATGGATGAGCTCTTGGTGCAGCACCAAAAGTGGCTTAGGTTGGGATCAAGCTCACGCCCATGGTTACTTACAATGTAACTTCTTGATAGCTAACACAATCTAGAGCAAGAGTTTACATCAATATGTGCTGCCTTTCACTACTAACTCTTCAAGCTTGCTCTTTGTTGGCAGCAGGTCAAAATGTTGAGCAACAACTGCGGCACTCACTGGGAAGCATCGTCTGTCACGAAAATTAAAAGTTTATTACAATCATTTGTCTTAATTTCATTCCAGGTTCACATATCGATACTAAATCTTGTTTGGATTTTTATTGGAACTGTACCATGCAAAAAATTTCTGGAATGGTATGGTACATTGGTATTATCTCATTCTAGCGGTATTTGAAATCTTATGTTCACTTGCCCTACAAGTTATGATACTTATCAATAAAAAAATTTAAAAATAATTAAAATGGCTAAGATGCAGCTTAGTCAAAATTTGTTTAACTATTTTCGATCAAGTTTCTACCAAATGTACATTGTATATGAAAAAATTTTGGTACTTGCATGGTAATTTTTTTAAAAAAATTATAATCAAGATTTTTAAGATATATTCTATTAGGGCAATTGCTGGCTTGGCCTTGAGGACTTGTCGGACCACCGGCTATGCCACCAACTATGGAGGACCAGGACACCTGGCTTAGAGTGGTCAAGCTATCAACTAGCGAGGAGATAAGACCGGCCACCGGATTGACTAGCTACTCCATTCACGGACTGAGTAGCTTCTCTTTTCTATACCGAATAGTTGATCCTTCCCGAACCATGTAGCTACTCCTTTCCAAGCCAAATAGCAGCAACCTACTGGATCCAACTAGCATGGCATTCCCCACATGCATCCATGGACTACCTACTCGGGACCGACCAGGTATCCAAGTAAACCAAGATGAGTGCGCTCGAGAGCAGGGCCAAGCCCCTGCTTTCGGCAACAACCAAACCGACTACCTATTCAGGATCCACGATGTCCGAGTAGGCAACAACCCATTCGATCACAGCTGTTCTAGCATAGCTTGTGGTGAATAAGATCACAACAGATCCCATCGTTCTAATAAAAAGATGCGAACAAAAATATTCCAGCAAACAAGATCCTGCAACCTAAGCAAAATTTGTTATGCCTATCAGAGAAGCCCATGTTTACAATGGCATTCTATTATTTCATGTAACTATATAAATTCATAAGAGGGGACCCCAGACGAGGTACGTTCTAATGTTATACTATAGTAACATATTGCTATCACCTACACGCTTATTTAGTCACCACCATCGCTCTCAGTTCCAGTTGCTATAGCCTGTTTTCTTCTATCCACTAACTTGAGCATCAGAGGATCCCCCTGCTGGAAATCTCGGTCCAGGAACTATTTTTGCAGACCTCCGTCCAAGAACCACCGGGAGCAGCACCCGATTTCATCCGGGAAGGACCAAAGCACCCTCGACCATCGCCAGAGTCCAGTGGAATGAGATTTGACAGCAATAAATTGGCATGCCAGGTAGGAGGCAGCGAGCATCAAGTACCCAGAGTTTGAAGCCATGATGGTCAAGCATGAGCAAGACGCTTCCACTAGCCATATCGAAAATCCCTCGTGCCATGACAAATGGTGCAGCCAGGAGGAGGAGCTTTTGTTTCACCACCTCCACCATCAGTGACCCAACAAAACCTACTCGCTACCTTTACACAACAGGTCCACACGCCGACCACAATGGTCCAAGAACTGCAACAGCAGCAGCAACTATGGCTATGCAGCAGCAGCAATTATGGCTATGCAGTAGCAGCAGCCAGAGATACCAGCCATTCTCGCTGCTGCCACTCGTCCCAGCCATCAATCTTTCCAGGAATGATTCTATCACCGACAGGTCCCTCATTAATGGTGGTCTCCTTCACCTTGCCAAGTGAACCATAGGACCCCCCAGGGAAGGCCCTCCCATCATCAAACCATCCGCTAGTCACGGTCTCTCATACCACACCAGACGGGTCCCTCGCATGAGCAACGACCGGAAAACGAGCCAAAGAGGGAGCATCCATGACCCTCATCCAAGTCATTATCCGAGTCCTCCGAAGAGGGATCTATCGACGAGGCTATTCGGCGATTAGCTGAGCAATGCCTCGATGATTACGACTGCAAGTTGAGTGACATCAATCACTGACTTACTGATCTTCAAGGCAGAAACTAGGAATCGACAGGTTACGACACTCGTCCACCTCTCACCCACCAAATCATGGAGAAACTGATTCGTAATCGGCTCAAAATGTCCCAACTAGATCCATATGATGATACCACTAATCCACTGGACCACTTGGAGAGCTACAAGGATCGTATATAAATTTAAGACGCACTGATGCCCTACTTTGCATCGCCTTTCCAGCTATTCTTTGTAAGATGGCTCGAGCATGGTACTCCTAACTCGAGCAGAGAAGCATTAACTCCTTCAAGTAGTTGGAAAGGTGATTCGTAGCTCATTTCGACACTTGTCGGAAGATGATGCAAGAAGCTAATAGTCTTTTTTCTGTCCGCCAGCAGGACAGAGAATCCCTGAAAGATGATGTGGCCCGATTTAAGGCAGCCATGCTAGAAGTTTATAATTTGGACGAGCCCGTGACCATACTGGACACGAAAAAAGGACTTCATACCTCCCACTTCACTTGCTCTATGGATAAGAATCACTCGAAGTCTTATTCAGAGCTGCTGGCTTACATGCAAAAGTATATTCGCGCAGATCAGGGAACTCTCACTCGATGAGAGATTGACGGGAAACCGAAAAAAAAGCAAGCTTGAGAAGAGCCAAGCGGAGCGCGAGCAAGAAAGCTCGACTCATCTTGCCGACAAAATTCCAAGTCAAAGAACTTTACCAGCAAACCCGATAACTACACCCCTCAACCCTAGAGCCAAAATCTTAATAAAAATAGATAGCGAGCAGTACCTGCAAAGGCCTTGTCCACTGAAACCGTCGCCATTTGTGACAAGAGCAAGTATTGCCAATTCTACCGGGACTATGGCCATGACACCGAGCAATGCCACTAGCTAAAGAGAGAGATTGAAGAACTTATCTAACATGGTTATCTCAAAAAGTATATTCGCTAAGGAGTCCGACCCGATGCCTAGAACCCTAGCCAGTAGCTTAGACCAAAATCGACGATCGATTGATAGAGGGACAAGTTGGCATAATCCCTTAAGGGTAGAGTACTCTTGGAAGAGGCCGAGGAGAGAGGGTAGAAAAAAGTATAATCTCTTTTTCAAATAGGAACTTGGTAAGGGTTCACAAACCCAATAATAATATTGTTGTCATCTCTATGATAATAGCAAAACATGATATAAAAAAATCCTAATCGAAGTAGAAGTTCAGTCGATATTTTGTTTTACAATGCTTTTGTTCAAATGAACTTGCCTTTGAACTGCCTAAAACCGATTTCTGTATCTTTAGTCAGCTTCACTGGAGTCTCGATCAGGATTGAAGGAAAAATCACCCTTTTAATTATTGTAGGGACTCCATCCCGACAAAGCACCATCGTCATGACATTTACATTAGTCTACCTGCCCTCAGCATATAATGTCATCCTCAGGCGATTAAGGTTGAACCAGCTAGATGCTATCATTTTAACTAAACACCTTCTTGTCCACTTTCCGATAAGAAATGGAGTCAGCGAGATGCACGAAAACCAATAATTAGTCCGATAGTATTTTCTAATGGTGCCCAAAGTATAAAAGGCTAATGAGATACCGACTAAACAATTGGACCAGAGAGAGGAAAAGAAAAGAGACGAACCGGCCGAATAGCTACTCTCCTTCTAGCTAAGGATGATCTAGTATAGTCTATTCAAGTCGGAGCTCTTTTGTCCGAGAAGGAAAAAAACCGACTACTAGACTTCCTGCGGATCAACTCTAACATCATTGCATGGTCAGCGGGGATCTCTCCAGAAGTGATCATCCATAAACTGAATGTTGACCTAAAGTATAAGCCAGTCCGACAGAAAAAGAGTTTTATCCCAGAGAGACAAAAGACCATCGACAACAAAGTCGATAAACTTCTTACTACTGAATTCATCCAAGAAGCCCACACCTCGATTGGCTAGTTAATATTGTCATGGTCAAGAAAGCCAGTAAAAAGTGAAGAATCTACATCAACTACACCGACCTCAACAAGGCATACCCAAGGGATAACTTCCCCTGCCAAAGATCGATTAGTTAATCAATACAACTTCTAGATACAAGCTACTCAGTTTCATGGACGCCTTCTTAGACTACAACTAGATTAGGTTGGCTCCCGAGAATGAAAAGAACACCGCCTTCATAACCGATAAAGATATTTATTACTATGAAGTAATGCTTTTCGGTTTGAAAATACATGAGCCATCTATCAACGATTGGTCAATAAGATCTTCAAGGATCAAATTGAATAGAACATGAAGGTCTATGTTGATGATATGTTTATTAAGAGCTCCAAAGAGACCGACCATATAAAGATTTAGAAGAAGTCTTCAACACCCTCCACCGATACCGAATGAAGCTAAGTTTGAATAAGTGCGATTTTGGTGTTACAACCGACAAATTTCTTGGATTCATGGTCACCAAGCAGGACATCAAGGCAAATCTGAAGAAAATCCAAGCAATCCTTGACATGCATCATCCAACCTCCAAGAAGAAAGTACAATGACTGACCGGACAAATTGCAATGCTTAGCCAGTTAATCTCAAGATTGGCTGAGTGCTGCTTGCCTTTCTTCAAGATTGTGTGCCGAATGCACAACTTCACCTGAATGAATAATGCGAACAAGCTTTTGAGAAGCCGAAAAGGTTCCTCGTATCTTTAGCCATATTTTTCAAGCCCTAAGTCAGAGAGAAGCTCTACTTGTACCTTGCCGCATCTTCGAAGGTAGTTAGCTCCGTGCTTGTCTGGATGGATGGCAAAGAAGTCCAAAAATCCATCTACTATACTAGCTGAGTACTTCATGATACAAAGACCAAGTACTCTAAACATGAAAAGATTATTTATGCATTAATCATCTCTACATAGCATCTCAGACCGTATTTTCAAGCTCATTCAATAGTCGTCCTGACCGACCAACCACTTAAGATCATCTTGCATCGACCCGATACCTCCAGGAGAATGACCAAATAGGCGATCATACTCAACAAGTTTGATATCTATCATCCAAGATAATCCATGAAGGTGCAAATCCTAGCCGACTTTCTTGTTAAGTGCACGTGATCGAATGACAAGCCTGAGCAAGCACCTGTTAAGCTACCTACTGAGCAACTTGACCCAAGGACAACCTGGATCCTTTATGTAAATGGTGCTTCGAACTCTCAAGGAAGCGAAGCTGGACTCATCTTGGCAAACTCGAAAGGAATGGTTGCCGAGTATGCCATGCACTTCTTATTCAAGGTGACCAACAACCAATCTGAGTACAAAGCCTTGCTAGCTGAATTGAAGTTGGCCAAAAAACTCAGGATAAAGTGCTTAAGGGTCTTCATCAACTCCTAGCTCATGGCCAGCCAAATCACTGGCGAGTATGAGGCTCAGGACCCTACGATGGCTAAATACCTCGATAAGGTGCAGACCTTCACATCGACATTCGAACAGTTCCGCATATCCCACACTCCAATGCAAAAACACTCAGGCAAACACACTTTCCTGGCTCGCGACCTTAGTAGATAACTTCCTTAGGCGGATGTACATTGAATACCTGGAAATCCCCGGCATCATGAACCAAGTCCAATAGGTCACCCATGAGTCAAGTTAGATAGATTCATTTGTCAAGTACTTGATCGAAAACATCCTACCTGATGATTTCTCAGAGACAAGATTACTAAAATGAAAAGCTTCTTGGTTCGTGCTACTAGATGGATAACTCTACAAGAAATCTTTATTTTTCTTGCTCAAATGTCTAAGACTACCGAAGCCGACTACGTACTTTGAAAGATCCATGAAGGCATCTGCATGAACCATCCAGGGGCATGTCCTTAGCCTACAAAGCACTAAGACAAGGATGCTACTGGTTTACCATGCGAAAAGATACCGTGAGCTTATCTGAAAATGAGACCAATGCCAATGGCATGCCAACATCTAGTGATAGTCGGCAACACAACTAACCCAGCTTTTTCCTCCCTAGTCACCATCCAGTGAGGGATGGACGTACTCAGTTCATTCTCTCCAGCAACTGGTTAGCGAAAGTTTTTTATTGTCACTATCGACTACATCAAATGGATGGAAATAGAATCCTTGGCACACATTACCGAGAGTAAGGTCAAAATTTTTTTTGAAAATCTATCATCTACTAATTCAGACTTTCCCATACCATTGTCGATAATGGCCGATAGTTCGATACTGGACGTTCAAGAAATTCTACATTAAACTCCACATCCAACATCGGTTTACATCTGTCGAACACTCTCAATCAAATGGAAAAGCAGAAGTGATGAATCGAACGATGCTTCAAATGCTCAGAACAAGACTGAATAAAGTCAAAAACAGGTGGGCAGAGGAGTTACCCAGTGTGTTGTGGGCATACCAAATAACTCCTCGAACATCAACCAATGAAACTTCTATCAACTCGGCCTTCGACATTGAAACAATGATTCCAGTCAAGATCGGATTCTCGATTATACGGATCGAGTACTTCAACAAGCCAGGTAACTCGAACCGATTAAGAGTCAACCTTGACTTGCTGGAGGAGACTTGAGACCAAGCCCACCTTCAGATGGTTGCATATCGATGAGTTGCTCGATACTAACTCTCGTGTAAGGCCGAAAACTTTTCGACCAGGAGATCTTATGCTGCGACGTGAAAAAATCTCAAAACCTTCGAGCAAGGCAAGCTATCTCCAAACTAGAAAGAATCTTATCAAGTAGTAGAAGCCCTACACTGAGCATACCGGATCAAACACCTCAATGGAACTCCAATCTCATAAACATGGATGCTAAAAATCTTCGAATGTATTACCAATGATATACTCATTTTCATTTGGTAATACAAAACTTTTTTGCCAATAGAGTTCCCGAGTCTTATTCCGATTAACCGCACTCGATTCACCGACTATGAGCCCTCCAGTCAATTGATACCCGATCGCGGTAAAGATGGATGAGTTTCCATACTATCATCTCGTATCCGATCGATTAACATCCATCACAGTAAAGATGGACAAGTTTTCATACCACCATCTCCTATCAGGTTGATTGATACCCGATCGAGTAAAGATGGATAAGTTTTCATACCACCATCTCCTATCTGGCCGATTGATATCCGATTACAGTAAAGATGGACGAGTTTCCACACCACCATCTCCTATCCGATCGATTGATACCCGGTCGTAGATGGATGAGTTTCCATGCCATCGTCTCCTATCCAGTTGATTAATATCCAGTCATAGTAAAGATGGATAAGTTTCTATATCACCATCTCCTATCTGGCCGACTAATAGCCGATTACAGTAAAGATAGATGAGTTTCTACACCATCTCCTATCCGGTCGCCTAACACCCGATCACTAATGAAGACGGCCACGTTTCTAGACCTCCGTCTCCATCAATGGCCTTCTTAAGCCCTTCGATTGACTAACGTCCAGTCAATCACAAAGATGGCTACGTTTTCACTTCCATCACTTTTCTTCGATTGCTTAACAACCAGCTGACAAAGAAAAGCAACAACCGGCTTCCCACATTCAGGTTTGGGTTCCATCCCATCCTATTTAGATTTCATCCTATTTGACTTCTGTCCCATCCCATCTTATTCGGGTTCCATCCCATTCTATTCGGGTTTCATTCCATTTGAATTTTGTTTCATCCCATTCGGGTTCTATCCCATTCTATTCGAGTTTCATCACATTTGAGTTCCATCCTATTTTATTCAAATTCCATCAAATAACCGACTATCTACAGTCTGATTCTAAATACTGTCCGACTAAGGGACTTAGACAACTAGGCCTGAAACTATCGTGCTCAGCCAGAGCTATACCGACTAGACTATTTGTCAAAAACAAATTGGCAAACATTCATGCAACACAAGAATTGACAAAGTGAAGGATAATTTTCATTAACTCGCAAAGTTTTTACAAAGAAGGCCAAGCCCGAGTACAAAAAAGAAGGAAAGAATATAAGGAATCACTATTTGGGATCAGCTGGTACAGTCGAGCCCGCTCAAAAGCTTTCACTGCAGCGTTGATCACGGCCTTAACTTGGGCCATCACCTTGGTAATGGTCTTCTGAATAGAGGCCTCTTCGGCCCCGGTGTCAATAGCTCCTTCAATGGCTTCCTCGGCGACCCCAACTTCACCTTCCTCTCCTCCTTCCTCCTACTCGGGCTTGACGACTACTACACCCAAGTCAAGTTTTGGAAAGGCCTCGGTGACCTTCTTACACTCCGCAAACCCAAGTTGGAAGGTGTCGTAGGCGCTTTCAGCAACTTCATCCTCGAAGTCCTTGGACTTCTTGTACTCTTCAACTATCCAAGTACCAGCTGAAGTCGCCTCCATCTCTGTAGTCTGAGCCTTGGCCTTGGCAGCCTGGGTCCTCTCCCATCCTCTTGAGCCATGTCTTCAGCCTCCTTGAGTTTGAAGCTAACGGTGTGGACTCAAGATTCCAAGATCATGACCTTGGAGATAGGTTGGCTAGCTTGGTTTTCAATTTTAGCTCAACGGTGTAGTCCTCCCCATTGCTAGACCTGTACTTTGGCAATCTCCGTCTCGTCCCTGAAGGAATCCTTCAACTTGGCGGACTCCCCATATATCTCCTTGATGATGAAGACATCATGGGCAAGCTGCAAGGAAAAAAATACAAGTTAGCTACTTGGAGTTTAGAGGAATTAGTAAAGCAAAAGTTGAAGAACACTTATCTCGAATAGTTGAGGAAAGAAGTCGGCAAAGATCTTGTCCATTAGCCGAGACCTTCACTCCTGATCTAGGGATAGGAGAATCATGTTACTAGCCTCTCGGCTAATCTCTTATTGCTGAAGACAAAGGAGGATGGCTTCACCTTCGCCCCCATCTCGATGTACTCTTTGTCATCACAAGAAGCCCCGTCGGACCTGAGGGGCCCGCTCAAGCCGGAGAACTCAGATGCCTTGGCTCCACACTGGAAACAGCATCAAGGTTAGAGCTGGAGGAGTCAGCGATCGAGTCGGAGTCGAAGTTAGGACTAGAGCACGAGCTCTGGAGAGGCAGGAGGCGACGATGGTGAGACGACCGTCACTTCATCATCCACGATGGCAGGAACCTCCCTTGGATGAGGCACAAGGGCCTCTCTTAGTCGAGGCATGGAAGCCCACACCACAGCTAATGGGCCCCCGGGAATGGGCACGTGCGGGGCTTCTTCGCCACCGTCTTCTTCGACCTCTCTGCGCCCCTCTCGGCTATAGCTCTCTTCTAGCCAACACTCTTTAGCTTATCCAGCGACATCTTCACGTCTACAAAAAGATCGAATAGAAGACTTAGTCAATTCCAAGCAATCAAAAGAACACGACAACACTCACCCAAGGTATTCACCAGACCGAGCCCAGCGTCGTACAAGTTCTGCTCCAAGAGTAGATCTCGGAGCCAAGGAACCTTTAGGTTAAGTAGTCGGCAGTAGTCTTTCTCATTGATAGAGTTGACCATAGACTTTTTATTTGGAGATGGATCTAGATCGCTCTAAACCCAGTTCATCCCCCATGAAGCACCGAGGTGATAAAAAAGTGGCTCTTCTGGCTATTATGGATCGACGAGGACAAATCAGAGAGGATAGCCTACCCTACCGAGGGCCGATGAACCATTACCCCTCTCCGTCGAGTGCCGCTTTAAGATAAAAAATGCTTGGAACATAGACACATTGGCCTCGATCCCGAGAAAGTGATAGAGAATGACAAAAGAGTAGACAACACGAAAGAAGTTCGAAGTTACTGAGTGGGGACAAGTCAGTAAAAATTAAGAATATTGCAAATGAAAGGATGGAAAGGAAGTCAAAACTTGCACAAAAAACACTCTTTGTATAGGGCAATCCAACCTGCTGGGCCCAATGTCACCCTATCATCTGGCCCAGAAGTGGAGACTTGAAACTAACTCAAGAACTTGTATTATTCCCAAAGTCGAAGGATATCCCCCAGTCATCATCGAGACTACGCTCGCCGAACCAAGGGATGGATCACTTGGACCAACTAATTGACTAGTCTAGAAGCACTATCCTTGAGGTTCCAACCTCTCCGAGGTCAAAGAAAGTGGCTTCTTCCCAGAAAGATTCCTAAGAACCAAATGGCTTTTACCTTCGGATGAAGACATATTAACAAAAGAAAGAACGAGAAAGGAAGGTCAAGCAGGCAAGAAGATTCAAACAAGAGCAAAAAACCAATTATGGCTTCACAATTACGACTTCACCCGGAAAACCCTAAAGAAGACCTAATGAAAGACAAGCAAGGAAGGAGTCTCCTGGGGGCGATTCCGAATTTGGAACTCTCTCTTT
This sequence comes from Areca catechu, assembly GCA_021397845.1. Taxonomy (NCBI): domain Eukaryota; kingdom Viridiplantae; phylum Streptophyta; class Magnoliopsida; order Arecales; family Arecaceae; genus Areca; species Areca catechu. The sequence goes on from JAHSVC010000041.1 coordinate 1,290,563, forward strand.
TCTCTGCAACTTAGCAAGAGAGTGATACTTGTAACGATGGGAGTGACCCCCTTTAAATCTAGTCCAACAATTAAGATTCAAAACTCGATCCGGTCAAAGCTTTCAAATTCAACACATGGCCCACTCCAAATTGAAAGCACCACACTGCCTCGAAGCAGCCTCCCACCAATTAATTTTTGGCACCGGGATGGGTGTGAATCATTAAAAGGAGTGGCTACCAGGCCACGTGGCATTGCCCAACCAGTCAAAGAAAGTTATGCAAGCCACTTATCGTCTAAGTTATTGCGCAATCTCCTAGAGCGCTACACTAATGATCTCCTCCCATTATCAAGGTGACAAGATAGCGGGCGACAGTTTCCAAATGAGCCAACAAATGTCCAAATTGTGAAAAAAATTATCCAACTCCCAAGGCTGAAAAGTCAACTACTCCTTTCATTTAGAAGGATAAGGTCCTGAACTACTTGGCAACTTTTGGACTCAAGAATGGAAGGCATCTATTATGATAATTGCTGATTCGGTCTCGAGGACTTGCAGGACCATCAACTACGCCACCAACTATGGAGGACCGGGACACCCGACTCGAAGTGGTCAAGCTATTGACTAATGAGGAGACAAAAAAATGCCACCCGATCGAGTAGTTGCTCTATTCCCAGACCAAGTAGCTGTTTCTTCCCACTGCTCCTTCCCAGACTGAGTAGTTGATCTTTCTCGGACCGTGTAGCTGCTCCTTTCCAAACCAAGTAGTAACAATCTACTGGATTCGACTAGCACGGCATTCTCCACATGTATCCATCGACTATCTACTCGGGACCGACCAGTTATCCGAGTAAACCAAGCCAAGCATGCTTGGATGCAGGACCAAACCCCTCCTTTCAACAATGGCAAAGCTGGTTGCTTACTTGGGATCTATAATGTCTGAGTAGATGACAACCCATTCGATCTCAACTCTTCTAGCACAGATCGTGGTAGATAATCTCAATAGATCTTGTCATCCTAACAAAAAAATACCAACGAAAAATATTTCAGAAAAAAGATCCTACTACCTCAGTAGAATTTGTTGTCTGTCACAGGAGGCCATCTTCGTAATAGCATTTTATTAGTGTTAGAAAACGTGGATCACAGTGAGATGCCGGAAACTCGCAGAAGAAACGAAACAGAAAGCCTGAAAGGCAAATAACAACACAAGCAAGCAAACACACAGGGATTACATGGTTCGGAGCCTCTTGCTTCTACGTCCATGACTGCACAGGATCAAATCTTCACTATCAAAAAGAAGAACAGGAAGTTATTACACAAGAGAACCCTCCCTGGATGCAAACCCCAGCCCAAAATGAAGAAAGAAGGAATAGCAGAATATAGAGAAACCCTTGCCCTCTCTCTTCCCCTTGTTTTCTCTCTCTTGGAAAACCTTGGACTGCTCTTCTGGTTGCAAGATCAACCTCTCTGGCTCTCTTCTTAGCTCTCTGCAGGCTCTGTTCGGTGTCTCAGATGCTCTCTGCGGCGGCTCTCTGCTGTGCTTGATGTAAAGAGCCTGAAGAAGTCCAAAATCGTGTTCGAAACATAATAGAAAACCCTCAGATCAAGTCCAACAGAACTTGGAATGAATCCCAGCCGTCCGATCGACGATCGAACGGTCCAAACCACTCAGAAAACCCGTGGACCACCCATGCACTGTGAGAAACCCCTGGGGAAATGCTCGTGAAACGCACGGGAAATGCCAAGGACGCTGTTGCCTCCACCTGGGCCAAGCCCACGTGCCCGCGCATGCCTGCGCTTGGGTTTGGGCTGCGCCCCGCATGCCCGCTCACTTGGGTTGGGCCGCACGTGGGTCGAGCCTGGTCCAACAGGCCAGCCTGCCAATCCTTTTTTTGCTTTTCTGGTTTTTTTTAGTTTTTTTCTTTGGGCTTCTGGGTCTTGGGTGGATATGGCTCTACACCAAACAACTTTCCCACTTGGAGACTTAGACATCCAAACTTGTATCTGCCTGAAACATCAAAAATAAACTTCCAAAGAAAAATAAAAACCAAGTCAGTATCCTGTGTAGCGCCTCCAATCAACTAACTCCGGAGACCAATTGAGACCATGCATGGCCCCAATTTCTCTGCATTGAGCATCTCTGTCAGCATATCTGCCTTAGTGATATAAAGAGCCACAATCTCCTGTAACCGCGAGACCCAACTCATCGCTATCCCGCCAGTGGTATACACATACCCTGTCATACTCCTCCTAGTGTTGCCATAACCACCTGAATCTTCTTTCTATTGGAACCCTTTTTACAGCTAACCTTGTCTTATACCTCTTGCTGCCATTGTGCACTTCCTTGATCTTCTTGACCCACTTGTTATGCAGTGCTTTCTTTCCTTTCGGTAGTGTACTGAGCTCCTATGTCTGGTTTTTTATCAAGGACTGCCTCTCATCCTTCATCGCCAGCTTCCACTTGATCGAATCTATGCTTTCTATGGCTTCATCAAAGTACTCTGACTTCCCTCAATCTGTCAACAGCAGATAATACAACGATGATGAATACCTGACATGTGATTTCGGGATCCTTATAGATCTCCTCAGCTAAGGTGTCTCTGGCTCAGGTTCAGGATCTCTTGCTCCCTCGGTAATGTCTTCTTCTGTGATCTCTTCCAACTCTACTTGTTCTATCTCCTTATCCGCCTGTCATACTCTGTCCGGAACACTCTGGTCCTTGTACAGGCTTCTTTCATTAAACACCACGTCATTGCTCCTGATGATCTTCCTGTCCTTCTCACTCCAGAGCTTGTAATCGGACTCATCAGTGCCATACCCAACGAAGAAGCACCTCTCTGACTTTTTCTCTGCATTGACGTGTACGTAGAAGACACAGCCGAACACCTTCAGGTGAGAAAACTTGCTGACTTTCCTGTCCACTCTTCTTCTGATAGCTTATACTCAAGAGAGACTGAGGGATTCCTGTTGATCAGATAAGCAGCAGTGCTGATTGCCTCAGCCCAAAACATCTTAGGCAATCCAGCATGGAGCCTTATGCTCCTGGCTGTCTCGTTCAAGATCCTGTTCATGTGCTCAGCTATCTCATTCTATTGTGGCGTACTTGGAATCATCTTCTCCATCTTGATTCCATTGATTGCGAGAATTCCTTGGATTCGGTGCTGTCGTACTCGCTTCCATTGTCCGATGATCTCAGGCACTTTATTTTCTGTCAATACTCACTCTCTATCAAACTTTTCCATTTCTTGAAAGTGTCAAATACATCAAATTTATTTCGCAAAAAATAAATCCATACCTTTCTGATGGAGTCGTCAATGAAAATCACATAATATTGCGAAGCTTCAAAGAATGCAACCGAGGAGGGACCCCACATGTCGGTGTGCACAAGCTCTAGCTTTCTTGATCTTGGTGCCCTGCCAATCTTGGAGAAACTCTCTTTTCTGCTTTCCAAGAACACAACTCATGCAGACACCAATATCTATTATCTTCAAACCTGGTAGCTTGTCCCTCTTCAGCAGTACTTGCATTCATTTCTCGCTCATGTGACCCAACCTGTAGTGCCACAACTCTAAGTTTGCCTGTATCAATGCTACTGCATCTCTGGTGTTACTAGTCATATACAGGATACCCAACTTATTTTCTCGTGCTATCACCATCGCACCTTTGGTGATCTTCTAAGAGCCACCAATGAAAGTTGTCTTGTACCCCTCTGAGTCCAGTTGCCCGACTGATATCAGGTTTCTCTTCAATACTGGAACATGCCTAACATTCTTAAGCTTCTATACCAACTGATTCGGCATCTTGATATGAACATTACCTCTCCCCATGATGTCCAAAAGCTCATCATCTGGCAGATGAATCTTTCCAAAATTACCAGCTGTATAATTTCTCATACATTCTATCTGTGAGATAGCGTGAAATGAAGCACCAGAATCTAGAATCCAAGACTCTATCGGACTGTCCATATTGAGAACCAATGCATCTTCAATTATCTCAGTCGATGCATTGACCGACTCTTCATTTTGCCCCTTGTCCTTCCTTGCCCGGCAATTATTTTTGATGTACCCCTTCTTGCCGCTGTGCCAATAGCCATCACCCTTTGGTCTTGACTGGCTCCTCTACTTGGACTTGGATCTCCCGCAGCCTTCATTGCGCTGTGTAGTTCTTCCTCTACCTTCTTGAATCACCAAGGCAAAACCAGAGCTCCCTTGGATTTCTTTCCTCCTAATCTCTTCACTGAGAATCAGGTTCCGGACCTCTTCAAATTTAGCTTACTCGAGTCGCAAGAACTACTCACCGCTATCACAGTTGCACTGCAGCTCTCGAGCAAAGACGATAACAGGATTAGGGCATGAACTTCATCCTTTAAGCTTATGTCAACTGAACTCAACTGACTAGTGATCAGATTAAACTCATTGATGTGATCGGTTACAAACGCACCTTCACTCATCTTCAAGTTGAACCAACGATGCATGAGATAAATCTTATTGGAGGTCGAAGGTTTTTCGTACATGTTGGATAGTGCCTGCATCAATCCAACTATCGTCTTCTCCTCCAGGATATTGAATGCAACGTTCCTGGCCAACATCAGATGGATAATTCCCAAGATCTAACGGTCCAGCAAATCCCAATCTGCTTGTGACATCTCAACAGGTTTCTTCCCCAGCAGTGGTAGGTGAAGCTTCTTTTGGTATAGATAATTCTTAATCTGCATCTTCCAGAATCCAAAGTCTTTCCTGTCAAACCTGTCGATCTTAATCTTTCCTTCGTCTCCTGCCATGCTCCCACTCGAACCAGTTGCTCTGATACCGGTTGTTAGAAAAACGTGGATAGCAGTGGGATGCTGAAAACTCGTAGAAGAAACAAAACAGAAAGCCTGAAAAGCAAATAACAACACAAGCAAGCAAACACACAGGAATTACGTAGTTCGAAGCCTCTTGCTCCTACGTCCACGATTGCACAGGATTAAATCTTCACTATCAGAAAGAAGAACAGGAAGTTATTACACAAGAGAACCCTCCCTGGATGCAAACCCCAGCCCAAAATGAAGAAAGAAGAAGGAATAATAGAATACAGAGGAACCCTTGCCCTCTCTCTACGTTTCCCTCTCTCTTTTCCTTGTTTTCTCTCTCTTGGAACACCTTGAATTGCTCTTCTGGTTGCAAGATCAACCTCTCTGGCTCTCTTCTTAGCTCTCTGCAGGCTCTGTTCGGTGTCTTAGATGCTCTCTGCGGTGGCTCTCTGCTGCGCTTGATGTAAAGAGCCCAAAAAAGCCCAAAATCGTGTCCGAAACGAAATAGAAAACCCTCAGATCAAGCCCAACAAAACTTGGAATGAATCCCAGCCGTCCGATCGATGATCGAACGGTCCAAACCATTCAGAAAACCCGTGGACCACCCGTGCACCTCAAGAAACCCCAGGGAAAATGCCAAGGATGCTGTCGCCTCTGCCTGGGCCTAGCCCACGCGCCCGTACGCACCTACACATGGGCCTCGGCAATGCCCGCCTGCACGCACCCGCCCGCGTGCCTGGGTTGGGCCCGTGCTTGGGTCAGGCCTAGTGCGTCGGGCCAGCCTATTGCCACTTTTTTTTTTCTTTTTTAGTTTCTTTTCTGGTTTTTTCTTTGGGCTTCCGGGTCTTGGATGGATATGGCTCCACACCAACAATTACTTCATATAACTATAAATTGATAAGAAGAGATCCCGATGAGATACATTCTAACATTATACTAAAATAACTTATTGCTACCATTCACATGCTCAACCGGTCATTATCATTATTCTCAGCTCCGATTATTGTCCATTTTCTTTTGTCCGCTGATTTGAGCATCAAAGAGCTCCCGCCAAAAACCCTGGCCCAGAAATTATTTTTGCATATCTCCATCCAAGAGCTGCTGGGTGCAGTACCCAATTTCATCCGAAGATGACCGCAGCACCCTTGCTCACCGCCGCCGATTTGATGGCAACATATTCCTATGCTGAATTGTCCAAGCACATCTTATAAATTGTCAGCAAAATGATTTTTCTTTGAGAGAGAAGCTATAACGTCCAAAACATCAAAAGAGCGAGACTATGGAGAAGAGACACGGAGGAAAAACGATTCGGGTAAGGGCTACGGATATGAGCTTTTAGGACGCGCCTATTATAAATCCAACCACCTTCCAGAATCTCGACCGGTGGATCGACTTGCGACCACTCCTGCGCGTGTCACGGATTTCCACATAAATCAACCCGATCCCGCCTAATTAACCTTTATTCATATTCATATTATCACGAGAACAGAACTGCATAAATTAAAAATTTTATAGTTAAAGAAGAATCATTTCGATCAAAAACCCCAAAACCGTACTAAATATCATGCTTCTACTCAAATTCAGTGCTCAAAACCTAAAAGGAGCAAGTCACACCGCCACAACTCGCGCAAAATCTCATATGCTCGAAAAAAAAAAACAAAACAAAGCGGTACTTAAGAAACCCTCCGATCTCCGCTCTCCTTCCCCACAGATCTCCCAAAAAAACGAAAAAAAAAAAAGCAGGAAGAGGTCTTACTTCTTTTTTTCCATCTTTCCTTTGTTTTCGTTGGTTTTTCATATATTTTTCCCGGCTTTTCCTCTGCTTCCTCCCGTCCTCAAGACACCAAGAGTCTCGCTCGGGTGGGAGGCTTCAGCGCCTGCCGAACGGGGAAGCTTAGACCATGGCCAGGGTTTTGCGCTGGCATTCACGTATAAGAGTTGCAAAGGTTCGAATATTATATCATCCAGAAGCGTTCCGGGGTTCATCGGTCAAGGTAGTGGTTAGCGCGCCGAATGATTCTTGTTTTTATTTTGCTTAAAGGAGAGGAAGGAAAAACCTTTGGTTGCGCCTTATTAATAATTTAATGTTTTATTTTTATTTTATTTATATATTTTTGATAAAATTTATTTTATATCTAAGAATTTTTTGGAATCAATTATTACTAATACGAGTGAAAGGTCGGATCTTTATTTATCCCCATTCTATTAGTATCTTAATAAATAAAAAATAATTATAAAAATCTGAATGTCTTTGAATTGAATATTACTCGATCAGATTGAAACTTGCGAACATAATATCTAAACCAAGATTTATTCTTCCATTCTTTTATATTTTATCAAAAATATTTATTTTACGTCCCATAACAATGGATTTTATTATCTATTTAATATATTTTCTTGATGTTATTATCTATTTAATATATTTTCTTTCCCTAACGATACTTTCTATTTAATATCTTTCTCCCCATTCTAACAAATAAAATTATTCATGATCCACTGTAAACCAGGATTCAACCTCACGCACATTTCAAGCGCTCAAGACATGTCATCAAGCCCAAAGCCATGCCTAGTTTCATCATTGCCGAGCCGAGCAGGGATGATCCAACCGTGACCCGTTCTTTTTGTCTTACCAAAAAAAACCCGTTTTACGTACTTTATGCACCATAATAACAGATGTTATTATCTATTTAATATATTCTCTCCCTAACGATACTTTCTATTTAATATCTTTCCCCTCAATCTAACAAATAAAATTATTCATGATCCACTATAAACCAGGATTCAACCTCACGCACATTGCAAGCACTCAAGACATGTCATCAAGCCCAAAGCCATGCCTGGTTTCATCACTGCCGAGCCGAGCAGGGATGATCCAATCATGATCCCGTTTTTTTTGTCTTACCAAAAAAACCCATTTTACGTACTTTATGCACCAGATGTTATTAAATATTTAATATATTCTCTCCCTAACGATACTTTCTATTTAATATCTTTCCCCTCGATCTAACAAATAAAATTATTCATTATCCACTATAAATCAGGATTCAACCTCACGCACATTCAAGACATGTCATCAAGCCCAAAGCCATGCCTGGTTTCATCATCGCCGAGCCGAGCAGGGATGATCCAATCGTGATCTGTCCCAACAAAAGGAGCTCGGTGGAGACGGTGAAGAGAGCATGTTCTCCATGGAGTTGGTGGAAGAGTTGCACATGAGACAAGCGGAGCCGAATGATAATGGGGCTAAGTTGAAGATCGTGGAGCTAATCTAACCGTGGGACCCCAAAAGGTGGCCCTGCCACCCGAGGAGAGTGGTATGTTCCAGTCGAGCCAGCAACTAGAGAGGAGAGTTGGAAGAACTAACACATATCCTATGGAGTTAAGGTGGTGATATTGAACTCATCCAATCCTAGCATAAGCCATGTCCCAAAAATACTAACAGAGATGAAGACGATAGGGCTGCTTCTTTTTCATTGCTGATTTTTTTCCTATCTCATCAATGTAGCTTGTTTTCTTTTCACCGATACAAACAAATCAATTACGATTTTCCGTTTGAGAATGTTTATTGTAACCCTCTTCTCCCTTTGAGTTATGTTCAATTAGAGAAAGATGACACTTTTTTTTTTTTTTTTGAAGAACATCCTCTCCTACTTTCTTTGAGATCTCTGCTCAAGTCCCCGCAACAGTTATTGGTATTATTGTATATGAACAATGGCTACCTAATTGATAAGACCGAGTCTAGAGTTATACTCTATGTCCTTAAGACAATTTCGTCCTGCAATGGTGCTTATGGTTTTATGATGATTGTCTCCCAGGATACAACGATCTTCTTCTAGTGAAAGCAGCACTACAATTCACCGGAAATTCGAACTAGGAATGCTTTTCTCTCTTTGTATGCACTATATCTATACTCTGTTTTCAGAGTATGCAAATGTCTAAGAGACTTACGATACACTATAGCTATACTCTGTTATTCAGAGTATGCAAATGTCTAAGAGAAGAAAGGAAAAACTGGATTGAATTGAATGAAATGAATGAGGAATGGAGACCTATTTATAGCCTTAAGGTGCCCCTTGGAAGCAACCTTCTGATTTCATCGGAGGAAGTTTCCGATGTCGTTTCGTAGTGAGATATGCCTTCACGCGATTGTTGCCGCCAAGACCGTCGTGGCCCGTAGCTGCTGTCGGTGCCGGAGTGCGCTTTCCCTACCGGTTTCGCGATCCTCGGGTCCCGGACCTTCGCACTGGGTGTGGTCGCTTTGCCGCTCCCTTCGCTGCCCACCGGCCCTCTGCTCCTGGATGTGTGAAACAAGGGTTAGTGACCCGGGCCGGGGTTTTCGGCGAGGGCACTCCGACGATCAAGTCAGTGACGATCCAGGGGAACAAATTCTCCTGGTCGGGCCCCTTTTGATGGACTCCGCTCTAGGAGGAGTGTAAATATGGGTGAAGGTGAAAACGTTGCCGGGGGAGAATGATAGCGGGAACAGAGGGATGCTCTGTTCCTCTGCCTCTCCTTGTTTCCCTCGCTTTCCCTTCAACTGTGGTGGTAGTGGCGCTTGGCCCTCTTGGTTGGGCTTGCGCTGGTGCTTATGGTGGAAGTGGTGGTGCCATGCCCCCGTCTCCTTGTGGGGGCTGCACCTCTTCTTCTCCCTCTCTTTTTTTCTCTCCTCTGTGTCTTGGAGTTGTTGTGTGTGTTACCTCTGGGTTTGCTGTGAACCAGGTTACCGTTCAGCTTGTCTCAGGATCCTCGCCGGGCTGTCAGGCACATGCGGCAGTGTCCCGAGGGACCTTTCCTTATTCATGATAGGGGGCATTGTCAGGCACTCCGACACTCCTCTTGGTTGCCTCATTCCGAGAAATTTGGGGGTGCTTCGAATGGCAGGCCGCCGCCCGCGGGATTCGAATCCCCGAATTGGTGTAACTGGTGGTTATAGGTGGTAAGTACGGCCTGGAAAGTGCTTCAGTGCAATCCTTGGGCGGCTCGCCGGTGTTCTGGGCTGGTGAAGACCTTGTCCGGACTGGGGCCGAGCTGGGACGGCATGACTCGCTCCGACCTCGACATTCCGAGCTCGCGGGGGCGCCTCGGTGGAGGAGGGTAGAAGGCGGACCCGGTCCAGAGGGCGCGCGCTCGGAGAGGCTCCACATCGGTGAGTGAGCTCGTGGCTCGACCTCGACTGCAGGGCACTAGCCTCCGAGGGTCTCACTCTGGAGGGCGGAAGGCGGACCCAATCCAGAGGGCGCGCATTCAGAGAGGCTCCTCATCGGCGGGTGAGCTCTTGGCTCGACCTCGATCGCAGAGCACTAGCCTCCGAGGGTCTCGTTCTGGAGGGCAGAAGGCGGACCCGGTCCAGAGGGCGCGCGCTCGGAGAGGCTCAACATCGATGGGTGAGCTCTTGGCTCGACCTCGACCGTAGGGCACTAGCATCCGAGGGTCTCACTCTAGAGGGCAGAAGGCGGACCCGGTCCAGAGGGCGCGCGCTCGGAGAGGCTCCACATCAGCGGGTGAGATCTTGGCTCGACCTTGGTCGCAGGGCACTAACCTCCGAGGGTCTCGCTCTGGAGGGCGGAAGGCGGCTCCGACCTAGGCGTCCCGGGCTCGCGGGCACGACCTGGTGGAGGACTGAGCTCGGCCTGCTATTCTGAAAGAGCTCAGCTTAGCTCGGTAGTGAAATACGGGCTGGAGAGTTGACGCGGCATCTTTTCTTGACATGGCGGCCGTTGGTTCCCCCACGTCAGCGATCCTTCCACATCATTTGCCCCCCACTCCCGATGCTCGTTAGTGCGCGGTGCTCGGGTCGAAGGGAGTAATTGCGGTGCTGACATGGAAAGGAGAAAATATGGCATGATGATGGCCATGATTGCTGGCGCTTCAGGGGCCGGCCCTACAATCCAATGCGGGGATGCCATGTGGCCACGTCCAAGGAGCAGTTAATGTGGGCACAGAATTCAGAGTGGCCGGGATGCCATTCTCGTCGATGGACGGTATGTGGCGCGGTTCCATTGGCGAAGAGTCTGAACCGGTACGACTCCATCAGGTCATTTCGAAATGAAAAGAAGGCCTTACCCGAACCATCTATTCTTTTTGAATTCTCTGTGCCTGCTGCCGCCGCGCCCAAGCTTCCTCCTTCCAGTTCCCCCGAGTTTTCTAAAGTAACAGGTTAGCTTCTTCTTCCTCCTCCCCCTGCTAGGATAGAGTTTTTTCCTTCGGGCCTGGGGTCTTCTCTTGGGTTGAGTCTTCTTCCCAGACTTCCATTTTGTGTTCTTCCTCTCCTTTGTTCTTGAGGATGTCCCGTTTCGGTCCGGGCTTCCGCCCCTCTACTGATCAGGGCGAGGCCGGTCCTTCTGAGTGGAGGCCAGCATCTTTTTCTTCTTCTTCTGAAGGAGAGGGAGGCGTAACCCGCTTCAAGCGCAGTAGGAGGCATCCTCCCGGTCCAGTAGTCATCAGGGAACCGGGATCTATCCCTTCTTCGCCTCCTTCTTCCTCTTCTATTCCTGTCCCTGAGTCAATCTGGTCCACAGGTCCTGGTGGGGTCGCTTCGATGATCACTGCCGGGGACCTGAGGACCATCCGGGATGTCTATGGCATCCCGGCTTCCGTCCGGCTTACGGTCCCTCGTCCGGGGGAACGGGTCACTTCTAGTGGCCCGGACCGTTTTGCCTTCTATAAGGAGACCTTCTCCGGGGGTCTCCAGTTTCCTTTCTATCCTTTCTTTCTGTCAGTCCTAGACAATTATCGTCTAGTCCCAGCACAGCTTGTGCTAAATGCTATTAGGGTCATTTTCTCCTTCATTGTGTTTTGTCACCTCCACGGGTTCGTAGCCCGATTTTCTTTGTTCAGGGCTTTCTTTGCCCTAAAGCGCCACCTAACGGAGGATGGGTGGTGGTCCTTGTCTTCCCGCCCGAAGGGCATCAGGTTTGAACTTGCCTCTTCCATCAGGGATGGAAGAGCAAGTTTTTCTTTGTTGAGGTCGAGGGGGTTGACTGGGTCTGGAGCGATCTGGATCAGTCCCCCAACCAAGATTCTGTGATCGATGCAGCTGACCGGGATGATTATGAGCAGCTCTGCACCGCCCAGATTCCTCCCCTCGAGGTCCTGTTGTCTGAGCAGAACCTTGCCGACTCCAGGGTCAACCCGACGGATGGGTTGGGTGAGTTCGACCTGAACTTTTTCTTTTCTTTTGTTCTTGCACCTCTTGCATTATTTCTCTCAGGCTCTAACTATTGTGTAATTTGTATGCAGGTATGATCTTCTCCGAGAGTGATCTTCTGGCCATCACCAAGAAGAGGCCGCCGTTCGGGCTTGCCGGGGAGCCTGCTTCCAGGCGGGTCCGGAGTGAGAGCGCATCTGCGGCCGCTCCCATGGTGGTGATCAGTCTGAGCTCGACCGCCTCAGCTGGTCCGAGTTCAGAGGTGCCACGCGCTGCTCCCATGCCGGTGGAGAGGGCAGCTTCCGCGGTGCCAAGGTCAGTCCAGCAGGCCCCCGCCGCAAAGCCCAAGGTGGTAGTCCGGGCAAGGGATGCCGTTGCTACCGCTGCACCCCGCGATCCTCTGAGTCCACCTGTCACCGCTATCAGAGGTGAGGAGACCCGGGCTGCGCCCAGCGCCTCGACAGAGGTGCCACCTGCACCGACTCTGACCTCCCAGCCTGCCCCCAAGGGATCCTTCAGCCAGTGGTGCAAGGTCGCCAGCTCACGGAGAGAGCTGGAGAGAGGATGCATGGCGCCATCTTCCCGTCAGGATGGGGCCGGAGAGCTCAGTACTTCGGAGCCCCGAGCTAGCCGAACGCATGATGGATTTCTCCATCCAAGCATGCGAACGGCAGGAGATGGCTGGGATGCGGGTGACCGATGTCATCCGCACCCTCTTCTCTCAGCTGTACTCGGTAAGCCACCTTTACTTCCCTTTCTCTTTTTTTTGCTGACTTCTTTTCATAGTGCAAATCAGTGTCGAGGCCCTATTTATCAAGGGCCACTACCAGAGCTAGGAGCGTCTCGAGCGGCAATAGGCCGCCGAGATCAAGTCTCTCAAAGTCAACCTGAAGGGGAATGCCGGGGTGTACGGGGTACTTCAGCAAAAGGTCAAGGACCTTGAGAGGGAGCTCGCTGATGCTGAGGGGTGAGCAAAGGGACTCTTGACGGCTCGTGACCTGGAGCGGAGTCGTTCAAAGAAGGTGATCGACGACCTCTCCGTCGTCGAGAAAAAGCTCAACTGGTACAAGTGCCGAGGCCGACCGGCACAAGGAGACCGCCCAAGCTGCTCAGACGGAACTGGCAGCTGTGAAGGAGAAGCTTGTTGCGGCTGAGAAGGCGGTAGAGACGGCTGCCAACTCGATGGAAACAGCCAAGCTGGAGGCTGCCGAGTCGAAGAGGGTGGCCGCTGAGGCCACGAAAGGTGCTAAGGACGCCGTCATTAGGTTCAAGGCCTCGGAGGACTTCGTCGCTGAAATCCAGCATATGGTGTCATATTTCTTTTATAAGGGATTCATGTACCTGCGCAGCCGGGTCAAGGCGATTATTCCTGACAAGGATTGCAGTAGCTTCAGGTACCCTTCGACCATGGAGGAGGAGGCTGATGAGGAGGTCGTCGCGGGAGGCACGGACTTAGAGCCTTCGACACCAGCCGAGGGTGATCCTACCGAAGTCGGGGCAGCCCAGCCAGGGACTTTTGAGGGCGAGAGCTCCCGGCCTCAGGACCCAGCGGGGAGGCTAGCCGGGGCGGAGTGACCCTTTTTACTCATTGCTTCATTTTGTACTTTCATTTCTTGTACTCAGTCTGGATCACCCGGTATGTCGGGGGCCCAGAAGATACTTGTACTTTGTGTTTGATCAATGAAGTGAAACCCGAGTTTCTTTATCATTTGTTCTCTTTGCTTTTTTTCTCTCTTTCATCTCCTCTCTTCTTCTCTTCCTTTTCTCTCTTTTCTTTTTTTTTGTATGGGGAGATCAGAGAGAAGGACTGCACCTTGCTTAGGAGGACAAGTTGTAACACTTGAGAGCTGCTGGGCTTGAAGGTGTTGTTGACTAAGGGCCATGCGGCTCGAAGGTTCCTTGGCCGGGGATCTGAACTCCGGTCTTAGATTAGCGTCCTGGAGCTGGGCTCGGGGACGTCGATTGCTGAGAGCTGCTTGGCTCGAAGTTCTCTTGGTCAGAGATCTAAGCTCCGGTCTTGAGGAGGGTATCCTGGAGCTGGGCTCGGGGATGTTGATGACTGAGAGTTGCTTGGCTCGAAGTTCTCTTGGCCGGAGATCTAAGCTTCGATCTTGAGAGGGGCGTCCTGGAGATGGGCTCGGGGATGTTGATGACTGAGAGCTGCTTGGCTTGAAGTTCTCTTGGCCGGAGATCGGAGCTCCGGTCTTGAGAGGGGCATCCTGGAGCTGGGCTCGGGGACGTTGATGATTGAGAGCTGCTTGGCTCAAAGTTCTCTTAGCCGGAGATCGGAGCTCCGATCTTGAGAGGGGCATCCTGGAGCTGGGCTCGGGGACGTTGATGACTGGGAGCTGCTTGGCTCGAAGTTCTCTTGACGGGAGATCTGAGCTTCGGTCTTGAGAGGGGCATCCTGGAGCTGGGCTCGGGGATGTTGATGACTGAGAGCTGCTTGGCTCGAAGTTCTCTTGGCCGGAGATCTGAGCTCCGGTCTTGAGAGGGGCATCCTGGAGCTAGGCTCGGGGACTTTGATGACTGAGAGATGCTTGGCTCGAAGTTCTCTTGGCCGGAGATCTGAGCTCCAGTCTTGAGAGGGGCGTCCTGGCGCTGGGCTCGGGAACGTTGATGACTGAGAGCTGCTTGGCTCGAAGTTCTCTTGGCCAGAGATCTGAGCTCTGGTCTTGAGAGGGGCGTCCTGGAGCTGGGCTCGAGGATGTTGATGACTAAGAGCTGCTTGGCTCGAAGTTCTCTTGGCCGGAGATCTGAGCTCCGGTCTTGAGAGGGGCATCCTGGAGTTGGGCTCGGGGACGTTGATGACTGTGGTAGCTTCAATGATGCTATATTTCCTTCTTGTTCTCTCTTTCTTTCCTTCCCCACTCTTCTTCTTTCTCTTTTTTCTTTTTGTTGTTGTTTGTTTTTTGCTGTTTGTTTGTTTGTTTTTTTTTTTTGGAGTGGGGAGATCAGAGGAAAGGATGCTAGTTGTACCCCCATTTTGTTCTCTTTCTTTCCTTCCATTCTCATCTTATTTTCGAGTGGGGAGATCAGAGAAGGGGGGTTACCGATCTTGATTGCCTTGGAGCTAGGCTCGAGGCCTTCTTGGACGTAGAGCTAGGCTCGGGCCCAGGGGGTTGCCTGAGATCTTGGTCCAGGTCTTTGGCGCCTTGGAGCTAGGCTCGAGGTGTTGATGGGAGCTACATGGCCCCATGATCTCTTGGCATCTCGGAGCTGGGCTCGAAGATCTTTGAGATAGAGAGCTGCTTAGCTCAGAGTTCTCTTGGCCGGAGGTCTGAGCTTCGATCTTGAGAGGACGTCCTGGAGCTGGGCTCCGGGACATTGATGACTGAGAGCTGCTTGGCTCGAAGTTCTCTTGGCTGGAGATCTAAGCTCAAGTCTTGAGAAAGGCATCCGGGAGCTGGGCTCGGGGATGCTTGGGATTGTGGAGCTATGTGGCTCGAACATTCTTTGACATCCTGGAGTTGGGCTCGGGGATGCTTGGAATTGTGGAGCTACGTGGCTTGAACATTCTTCGACGTCCTGGAGCTGAGCTCGGGGATGCTTGGAATTGTGGAGCTACGTGGCCCGAACATTCTCTGATGTCCTGGAGCTGGGCTCGGGGATGCTTGGGATTGTGGAGCTACATGGCTCGAACATTCTTTGACATCCTGGAGCTGGGCTCGGGAATGCTTGGAATTGTGGAGCTATGTGGCTCGAACTTTCTTCGACATCCTGGAGCTGGGCTCGGGGATGTTGTAGTCTTTTCCTGCAAGACATGCGGATACCCATGCAAGGAAAAAATCGTTACCATGATTGTTAGTAAGGGGACTTACCTTATTGGAGGTGTCTTAGTAGGCTACAGGCCCTCCTCCCTCGAGGGAGCATGATATCATCGAACTCTTCGAGGTAATAGACCCCTCACGGTGGAGCTTCGATTGCTTCATGGGGGCCTACCCATGGTGATTTGCGACCGTCGTCCTGACGTCCGCGGCAGCTATATTTACCTTCCTCATTCGCTTTCTCCTTCCCTTATGGCGGGGAAATGACTCTCGAGTGACCCTTCCCCGCAAGCCTTCTTAGATGAACGCGCGACCCTCCAAGCGGCGATGCCCGTCGGTTTCGTGGTGAGGTAGCCGTCAGTGGTTGAAGCTGATGGAAAAGTGGCGAGCACTTGGGGCCTGGCTCGAGGCCTGCCCCTCGCAAACCTTCGGAGGTGAGCCTCCTTGACGAGCTTCTCGATCTCTTATTCACGGTTGCCACATTTTTTGATGCCATGGCCATGATCACAGCGGAAGTGATGATACTTCGCCTCACTGTGACCAGTGAAGGGCTCCATCGGTGGTGGGCGTTGTAGTCCGGTGGCTCGCCAGTCGAACCTCACATGCTGATGAACTGGCGGAAGAATCCCACCATTTTGTGCTCACGCTTCACTAGGCACACTTTGCTATGTGCTTGATGGTTTCGTCAGTGGGTTCCCCGTTGAAAGGGATGGAGGAGGTGACGTCCTGGAGAGGCCTAGGGGAGATTGCCACTCTACTGGCCTTTCTAGCTTGTGTCGTCACCGTTCTTTTTCCTCTTCTGCGGTATGTTGACTTGTGGAGAGGTAGAGGACTTAGCCATGCCCGTTCTTTCCCCCTTCCTGGCATGCCAATCTATTGCTGCCAAGACTGTCGTGGCCCGTAGCTGCTGTCGACGCCGGAGTGCACTTTCCCCATCGGTTTTGCGGTCCTCGGGTCCCGGACGTTCACACTGGGTGTGGTCGCTTTGCCACTCCCTTCGCTGCCCACCGGCCCTCTGCTCCTGGACCTGCGAAACAGGAGTTAGTGACCCGGGCCGGGGTTTCCGGCGGGGGCACTCCAACAATCAAGTCAGTGACGATCCAAGGGAACAGATCCTCCTGGTCGGGCCCCTCTTGATGGACTCCGCTCTAGGAGGAGTGTAAAATATGGGTGAAGGTGAAAACATTGCCCGGGGAGAATGATAATGGGGACAGAGGGATGCTGTGTTCCTCTGCCTCTCCTTGTTTCCCTTGCTTTCCCTTCAACTGTGGTGGTAGCGGCGCTTGGCCCTCTTGGTTGGGCTTGTGCTGGTGCTTATGGTGGAAGTGGTGGTGCCATGCCCCCGTCTCTTTGTGGGGGCTGCACCTCTTCTTCTCCCTCTCTTTTTTTTCTCTCCTATGTGTTTTGGAGTTGTTGTGTGTGTTACCTTTGGGTTTGCTGTAAACCAAGTTACCGTTTGATGCTTATCTCGGGATCCTCGTCGGGCTGTCAAGCATATGCGGCGATGTCCTGAGGGACCTTTTCTTATTCATGATAGGGGACATTGTCAGGCGCTCCGACACTCCTCTTGGTTGCCTCATTCCAGGAAATTTGGGGGTGCTTCGAATGGCGAGCCGCCGCCCGCGGGATTCGAATCCCTGGATTGGTGTAACTGGCGATCGTAGGTGGTCAGAACGGCCTGGAAAGTGCTTCAGTGCAATCCTCAGGCAGCTCGTCGGTGTTCTGGGCTGGTGAAGACCTTGTCCGGACTGAGATCGAGCTGGGACGGCATGACTTGCTCCGACCTCAACATTCCGAGCTCATGGGGGTGCCTTGATGGAAGAGGGTGGAAGGCGGACCAAGTCCAGGGGGCGCGCGCTCGAAGAGGCTCCACATCGACGGGTGAGCTCGTGGCTCGACCTCGATCGCAGGGCACTAGCCTCCAAGGGTCTCACTCTGGAAGGCGGAAGGCGGACCCGGTCCAGAGGGTGCACGCTCGGAGAGGCTCCACATCGGAGGGTGAGCTCTTGGCTCGACCTCAACCGCAGGGCACTAGCCTTCGAGGGTCTCGCTCTGGAGGGCGGAAGGCGGACCCGGTCCAGAGGGCGCGCGCTCGGAGAGGCTCCATATTGGCGGGTGAGCTCTTGGCTCGACCTCGACTGCAGGGCACTAGCCTCCGAGGGTCTCGCTTTGGAGGGTGGAAGGCGGACCCAGTCCAAAGGGCGCGCGCTCGGAGAGGCTCCAAATCGGCGGGTGAGCTCTTGGCTCGACCTCGACCGCAGGGCACTAGCCTCCGAGGGTCTCGCTCTGGAGGGCGGAAGGCGGCTCCGACCTAGGCATCCTGGGCCCGCGGGCACGACCTGGCGGAGGACTGAGCTCGGCCTACTATTCTGAAAGAGCTCAGCTCAGCTCGGTAGTGGAATACTGGCTGGAGAGTTGACACGGTGTCTTTCCTTGATGTGTCGGCCGCTGGTTCCCCCACATCAGCGATCCTTCCATATCAGCGATCAATACGTTTCTTCAATCACGATCGGACGCCGTGATACGCTGATTTGTATCGTGATCTCTAGATCACACGATCCTCATGTTTCTCAATGCATCATTTCACGATCCGATGGCACCCCTGATCTCAGAAGAGACGTTGATCCGTGAACGGACGCGTGATTACGTCTCTAGATGCGTGATCCGTTGTTTCACGATTCTGAAATCCTGTTGTTACCGTCAAGATCGCCGTGGCCTGTAGCTGCTGTCAGCGTCGAAGCGCACCTCCTTCGCTGTCTCACTGTCCGATGGACCTGGACCTGCAAAATAGGGGTTAGTGACCCGGGCCGGGGTTTCTGATGGGGGCACTCCGACGATCAAGCCGATGATGATCCAGGGGAACAAATCCTCCTGGTCGAACCCCTCTTGATGGACTCCACACGAGGAGGAGTGTGTTGTGTAAGAGTGGGATGCAAGTGTGTCGGGGGAAGTGTGGCCTGGATAGAGGGGGTCTCTGTGCGGCCCTTCCGCCCGACCTTGCTTGAGGATGCTGGCGGTGCCGTGCCCCTTTTCTTGGTAGGGCGTGCACTTGTTTTTTCAGTGGTGTGTTTTGTGCCTTGCTTGTCTATGTTGTGGTTGTTACCTCCGAATTTTTGTGAACTAGGTTACCATTGGACATCCATCTGGGATCTTCACTGGGCTGTCAGGCACGTGTGGCGGTATCACGAGGAGCCTTTCCCAATCCGTGATAAGGGAGGCTGTCATTTGCTCTGACATTCCTCTTGATCGCCTTATTCCGGGAAACCTGGCAGTACCTCGATCGATGGGCTGCCATCCCTGGGATTCAAATCTCTTGGGTGGCTTCCTCTCTTGGGTGGTCCAGGTGGTTGGTGAGGAGCGTGGTGCCTCGATCAGTGTGTTTCTCTCCTTTCTAGTATAACCGGTGGCTGCAGGCGGTCAGTACGGTCTGGCAGGTATTCCAGTGTAGTCCTCGGGTGGCTCGCCGGTGTCCTGGGATGGCGGTGCCCACGTCTGAGCTTGCGGGATTGCCTCGGCGAAGGAGGGCAGAGGGCGGGCCCGGTCTAGAGGGCTCGTGCTTGAAGAGGCTCCACGTGACGGAGGAGTGCTGAGCTTGACACCGACCACAGGGCTCAACCTCCGAGGGTCTCACTCTGGAGGGCAGAGGACGACTCCGGTCCAGAGGGCTCGCGCTCGGAGAGGCTCCATGTGGCGGAGGAGTGCCGAGCTCGACTCCGACCACAGGGCTCATCCTCCGAGGGTCTCACTCTGGAGGGTAGAGGATGGCTCTGGTCCAGAGGGCTCGTAATCGGAGAGGCTCCACGTGGCGGAGGAGTGCTGAGCTCGACTCTGACCACAGGACTCAGCCTCCGAGGGTCTCGCTCCGGAGGGCAGAGGGCGGGCTCGGTCCAGAGGGCTCGCGCTCGAAGAGGCTTCACGTGGCAGAGGAGTGCTGAGCTCGACTTCGACCACAGGGCTCAACCTCCGAGGGTCTCACTCTAGAGGTTAGAGGATGGCTCCAGTCCAGAGGGCTCACGCTTGGAGAGGCTCCACGTGGCGGAGGAGTGCTGAGCTCGACTCCAACCACCGGTCTCAACCTCTGAGGGTCTCGCTCTAGAGGGCGAAGGACGACTCCGGCCTAAGCATCCCGAGCTTGCGGGGCCGACCTGGCGGAGGGCGAAGCTCGGCTCGCTGTGTTGAGCGAGCTCAGCTCGGCGAAGCTGTCCGAGCAAGGGAATTGATGCGGCATCTAATCGCAGCGGCTTCCCTTAATATGGCACCTGTCAACTCTCCCACGTCAGCGGTCTTGCCACATCATTTGCCCCCCACTTCCGAGGCTCGTTAGTGCGCGGCGCACGGGCCAAAGGGAGTAATTGTAATGCTGACGTGGAAAGACGAAAATTTGGTGCAATGATGGCCATGATTGCTGGTGCTTCATGAGACGATTCTGTGGGCCAATGCGAGGGCGCTAGGTGGCCACGTCCAAGGTGTAGTTAATGTTGGAGTAGAATTCAGAGCGCCCGGGATGCCATTTTTGCCGATGGGCAACACGTTGCGTGGATCCATTGAGGGAAGGGTTGTATCGATACGGATTCGTCGGGTCACTTTGAAATGAAAGGTGGGCTTTACCCGAAATATCCATTCTTTTGAATTCTTTGCACTTGATTGCTGCTGCGTCCGGGCTTTCTTCTTCTTCCCAGTTGCTTCAGATCTTCTAAGGAACCAAGTTAGTCCCCTCTTCCTCTTGCTTTCGTCAGAGTAGGGTCTTCCCTCCGGGTCGAGTCCGTTCTTCGTCTTCCACTTGGAGTTCTTCACTTCTCCTGTTCTTGAGGATGTCCCGTTTTGGTCTGGGCTTCCACCCCTCCACTGATCAGGGCGAGGCCGGTCCCTTTGAGCGAAGGCCGGCATCTTCTTCTTTCTCCGGTGAGGAGGATGTGACTCGCTTCAAATTCAGCAAGAAGCATCCTCTCGGTCCGGTGCTCATCAGGAAACCAGAGTCTGGTCCATCTCTTCCTCCTCCTTCTTCTGTACCTACTCCTGAGTCTGCCCGGTCCTCCGATCATGGCAGGGTCGTTTCGATGATTACCATCGAGGAACTTGGGACCCTTCGGGATGTCTATGGCATCCCACCTTCTGTTTGGCTCATGATCCCTCGTCCGGGGGAATGGGTCACTTTCAGTGGCCCGGGCCGCATTGCTTTCTATGAAGAGACCTTTTTACGGGGTCTTCGCTTCCCCTTCCATTCTTTTTTCATGTCTGTCATGGACAACTATCATTTGGTCCCTGCTCAGCTAGTGCCAAACGCCATTAGAGTCATATTCTCATTTATTGTCCTTTGTCACCTCCACGGGTTTGTAGCCCGGTTTTCCTTGTTCAGGGCTTTCTTTGCTCTGAAGCACCACCCGACTGAGGACGGGTGGTGGTCTTTGTCTTCATGCCCGAAGGGCATCAGATTCGAGCTCCCCTCTTCCATCAAGGGATGGAAGAGCAAATTCTTTTATGCTGTGGTTGAGGGGGTCGACTGGATTTGGAGTGATCCGGAGCGATCCAGACCAGTCCCCCAACCAAAATTCTGTGGTCGATGCGGCTGACCGAGATGACTACGAACAGCTTTGCACCGCCTATATCCCTTCTCTTGAGGTCCTGTTATCAGAGCAGAACCTCTCCGATGCCTGGGTCGACCCAACGAATGGGTTGGGTGAGTTCGACCTGGACTCTCCTTTTCCTTTTTTCATTTCTTACACTGCTTTTTACAGGTTCTGATCGCTATGTAACTTGCATGCAGGGATGATTTTCATAGAGAGTGACCTTCTGGCGATCACCCGGAAGAGGCCACCGACCGGGCTGGCCGAGAAGCCTCAGACGAGGTGGGTCCGGGGCGAGAGCACGCTTGCAGCTACGTCTGCCTTGGTGGCCGGTTCGAGCTATGTTGCTCCAGCCGGTTAGATTTCAGGGGTGACCCGAGCTACCCCTGCATCAGTGGAGAGGACGGCACCGATGGTGCCAGGGCCGGTCCAGCAGGAGGCCCAGTCGATCCAAAAGTAGCGCGGTCATCAGGGGGCGGCCCCCGTTGCGGAGCCTGAGGTAGTGGCCCGGGTAAGGGCCGCAGCTGCTGTCGCTGCGCCTTCCAGTCCTCCGTGTCCACTTGTGATCGAGATTAGGGATGAGGAGGTCCGGGCTGTGACCAAGGCTGCGACTAAGGCGCCGCCTGCACCAGCTACCCACTGCCGGTAGGCCCCCATCCAGAGTCGAGCTTTATCTTTCATTTTTTCAAGGAGGTCCAAGTTGAGTAGAAGGCTAGCCGTGTTTTCAGCCTTGTCGTATTGTTCCACCCGAAGGATAGGCACACTAAGTTCAACTGGGACCATGGCTTCGGCACCGAAGACAAGGTTAAAGGACATCTCATCCGTGGCCGTTCAGGACATTATGTGGTAGGCCCAAAGGACACTGGGAAGCTCCTCTACCCACTTGCCCTTGGCTTGGTCCAATGTGGTTCGGAGCCCCTGGAGGATGGTTCGGTTGGTCATCTCGGCCTCTCCGTTGGTTTGAGGGTGAGCTACCGAGGTGAAATAGTAATGGTTGTCGAGGTCAACGCAGAACTCTTCGAACTCCTGATTATCGAACTGTCATCCGTTATTGGTGATGATGGTGTGGGGGAGTCCGAAGCGACATATGATCAACTTCCAGAAGAACTGCCAGACTTTGGCCTCGGTGATCCGTGCTAGTGGCTCTACCTCCACCCATTTGGTGAAGTAATTAATGGCCACTATCAGGAACTTGAGTTGTCTGGATGCAGGAGAAAATGGGCCAAGGATATCCATTCCCCACTGGATGAATGGCCAGGAGATGAAAAGCTGGGAAAGTGGTGCCGCCGACTGATGCTGTATGCGACCATGGCGTTGGCAACAATCGCACTTCTTCACAAAGTCGATCGCATCCTCCCTCATGGTCTCTCAATAATATCCCTGGCAGAGGGCCTTGTATGCTAACGTTCTTCCCCTTATGTGATTCCCGCAGAGGCCTTTGTGTATTTCTTGGAGCACAAGGATTGCCTCTGTAGGTCTCAGGCACTTCAAAAGAGAGTAAGAGTAGGACCTACGGTAGATCTGTCCATCCATCAAGATGAAGCACGCTGCCTTCTTCTTGATGAGATCGGCCTCTATGCGGTCCTCTGGCAAGGTACCATCGATGATGTACTGAATATATCTATCTATCCAACTAGGCTCTGGAGTGACCTGCTGGACCAACTGCGGAGCTTCATAGCTCGGAGCTTCCAGGTATTCAATACAAGCGCATCCTAGAGATGAGTCCGGTAGGGTCGCGAGCCTTGAGAGGACGTCGGTGCGAGCATTCTCACCATGAGGGATGTGGGAGATGCTGAAGTGGCAGAAGCCCGTCATGCTCAAGCGTACATGTTCCAAGTACTTCATCAGCTAGGAATCTCTCATCTCAAATTCTCCTGACACCTGTCCGACAATCAGCTAGGAGTCGATGAAGACCTTCAAGCTAGGCACACCCAGTTCGTGGGAGACTCTCAGTCCCGCGAGGAGTGCCTTGTACTCCGCCTGGTTGTTGGTTGCTGCAAACCAGAAGTGGAGCATGCACTCGGCCATGACCCCATCACCATTGACGAGGATGAGGCCTGCTCTGCTCCCTCCCGAGTTGGACGCGCCATCCATGTGGAGAACTTAGACCTCCTCTTCAGTTTCAGGCTCTATCGGGCGCTCCAGGGTGGTTTCTTCTGGCTCCTCGCCCATGCCCGCGCACTCGACCAGGAAGTTAGCCAGCACTTGGGCCTTCTGAGATGGTCTCGGTCGGTACACGATATCGAACTCGCTAAGTGTCAGTGCCCACTTAGCCAAGTATTCGGAAGTATCGGGGCGACTGAGTATGGCCCTCAGTGGCTAGTCCGTCAGGACCGCAATCAGATGCGCTTGGAAGTATGGCATGAGACACTGAGCATACATTATAAGGATAAAAATTAACTTTTTGGAGCGGGTATACCTGACTTCCGCATCCCGAAGGAGTTTGCTGGCATAGTACACCAGTTTCTGAGCCCCATTCTCGCTTATACGGACAAGGACCGAGCTGACGGCCCCTGGGGTGACCGCCAGGTACAACAAGAGTTCTTCTCTGTCCTCCGGCCTGGAGAGTAGCGGTGGCGATGCCAGGAATTTCTTTAGCTCCTTAAAGGCTTCCTTGCACTCTTTCATCCAGGTGAAGTCATGGACTTTGCATAGTGCCTTGAAGAAAGGCAGGCAGCGGTCGGCAGACCGTGAGATTAATTGGCTCAGAGTGGTAATCTGGCCTATGAGGTGCTGGATCTGCTTCTTCAAAGTGGGGTATTCCATGTCAACAATTGCTTGGACCTTCTCAGGATTGGCTTCAATTCCTCTCTGGGTGATCATGAAGCCGAGAAGTTTTCCTGCAGCTACCCCGAAGGTGTACTTTGCTGGATTTAGCTTCATCTGGTACAGGCAGAGGTTTCGGAAGGCTTCCACCAAGTCATCGACATGGTCCAACCCTGGCTTGCTCATAATGAGCATGTCATCCACATAAACTTGCATGTTTCGGCCAATCTGGTCCTTGAAGACTCGATTGACCAGTCTCTAATATGTGGTGCCAGCATTCTTCACGCCGAAAGACATCATCCGGTAGTAATACATCCCCTGACGGTGATGAAGGCAGTGTGCTCCTCATCCTCTGGATGCATCTGGATCTGGTTGTCCCCAAAAAATGCATCTATGAAAGAGAGTAAACAGTGCCCCGAGGTAGCGTCTACCAGTTGATCGATCTTCGATAATGGAAAACTATCCTTCGGGTATGCCCGGTTGAGGTCGGTGTAGTCCACGCAAATCCTCCACTTTCCATTATTCTTTTTTACCATTACCATGTCTACTAGCCAGCTGGGGTACTGCACTTCATGAACGAAACCTGCTGCGAGGAACTTCTCTACCTCCTCGTTGATTGCCCGTTGCCTCTTCGGAGCGAAGTTTCTCTTCTTCTGCCAGACAGGGCGATATTTCGGGTCAATGCTTAGCTTGCGAATGATAATATCAGGGGGAATGCCGGGCATGTATGCCGCTGTCCAGGCAAACACATTGGTATTCACCCGGAGGAAACTCAGTAAGCAGTTATGTTCTTCCTCTTATAGCTGAGCCCTAATCTGTACTATCTTTGCTGGATCCGCTCCAAGTGGATACGTCAATGGGTGCTCGACTGGGCCACCTCTGGGGTCTTGCGCCCTTTGGTCTAAGTCGTCGACCCTAGGATCCTCCTCGGAACTTCTGGCTCCTGGGATAGCTTGAAGGCAATGCTGGATCGGCTGAGGTGCCTCCCTCATTTCTTCCATGTTGTAAGGAGTGGGAAATTGCACCAGTAGTCATCTTGTGGAGATGACTGCGTCGAGCTGGTTGAGCTTGGGATGGACAAGGATCACGTTGTAGGTCGAAGGAAGCCTAACAACCATGAAGGTCATCATGACGGTGCTCTGCCGAGGTGGCGACTCGACAGTAATAGGGAGAGTGATCTCTCCTTCAACTCCCACAGAATTTCCAGTAAAACCAACAAGAGGAGTGTGCACAGGCTTCAGCAGAGTAGGGGATAGGGTCATCCTCGAGAAAGCATCATAAAAAAGGATATCAGTCGAACTTCCACTATCGATCATCCACTATCAACCATAATCCATTTTACAGGATACTTCGCGATCATCATCTCGATGACCACAGCATCATTGTTTACATTAGGATTTTCCAGTCCCTTTTCTCTCATAAAGGGAGTACATTTTCCAAGCTCTGTCCCTCCCGGATCCTCTTAGGGGCGCGCTCAATTCTCCAACATATCATATCCACAGGCTTCTCGGTGGGCCGGTTGTCGACTACAGGGATAGGGAAAGAGCAGCGAGTGCCTGAGGTTCTACCGAGGTCCTGCCTCCCACGAACTTTTCGAGGTAGCCCCTCCTTATCAGGTCTTCAATCTCTTTCTTGAGGTGGCGGCACTCCTTGGTGTCGTGGCCATGATCGCGATGGAATTGGCAGTACTTCATCTTGTCACGACCATTGGATGGCCTCAGCGGGGGAGGACTGTGCAGGTAGCGCTCATCCTCGATCTCCATGAGGATCTTCAACCTCGGGACGAGAAGAGGTACGTATCTTTCTTCTGGAAGGGGGTCGCTCTTCGGCTTCGGCCCCGATCGATAGCTTGGTGTGGTCGGCCCGGGCTTCCGCATCTCAGACGTCTCCCCCGGGGGCTGCTTCTTCACTGGCTTCTCGTCCAGCTCCCTCCTCGTATGGTCCGCCTACTCAGCTCGGATATAGTTATGAATGCGAAGGAGGAGGTTGGAGTACATCTTCGGAGGCTTTTTGTCCAGGAAGTAGGTCAGACGGGAGGTCCTAAGCCCTCTCTTCATTGCCAGCATGGTAACAGGCTCATCTAGGTTGTAAATCTCCAGTGTTGCAACTTTGAAATGGACCACGTAGTCTCATCGGGGCTTGTGGTCCTGCTGCCTGATAGAGAGAAGGCTGTCCGCTTCTCGTGGCACATTCCTGCAGGCTTCGAAATGTGTCACGAACTTCTTTTCTAGCCGGGTAAAGGAGCTGATGCTTTCTAGCTCGATACGGGTAAACCAGACTCGAGCCACCTTTCTGAGAGTGACTAAAAAGGCGATGAAAAAGAGGGCATCGGTTGTCCCCTCGACTCTCATGAGAGCCTTATAGCTCTCAAGATGGTCGAGGGGGTTGGTGGTCCCATTGTAGGGATCCACTTGTGGCATGTGGAACCGATTTGGAATCGACTTTTCTTGGATTTGTCGGGAGAAAGGGGGTGGGTGTCATGGCCCGCTGGCTCATGGGATGAGCCCTGCAGATTTGCAAACTGGTGGGATAGTTCCGCCAACTTATGCTCCTATTCCTCCAGGCGCCTTTCAACCATACGCCTGATGGCCTCGTCAGTGGAGCCCTCCGCTGAGGCCGATGGAGTAGGTGAAGGTGATAGTTGAGGGGGGTCATGACGGGGGGCCTTGCCTCGATGGCCTCCGCGGTTCTTGATAGCAGCCTGCTCAAGGAACAGAGAGCGGCTCTCCCTGTCGACAAACCCGGTCCACTGTCTATTCGTCGGGGTCCGATAGCTTCCGTAGGGATCTATCATAGCCTGCGGTAGCGACAACCTTCCTTTGAAAGACCTTAGGCTATCGTGGGGCATGGCGGCTTGAGCCGCGGTGGTTCCTGGCTGTTGGTGGGTAGCCAGGGATTGATGCTATAATTGTCGCACCGCCGCTGTCAGAACTTGCATCTGCTGGGCTAGTGCTACTAACTGGACATCCGCCAGAGGCGGCTGCGGTGGAGCAGGGGTTCCCTCTTTGGACTATGCGGGCCCCTATGAGAAGGCGGGTACCCAGCATGGCTGGTGGAGACCTCCCGTGCACGTGTCATCACCATTTTCCGGTTGGATTTGCATGTTTGGGGATCGGTCTGAGTCAGACTATGTCCTGCCCCCTACTTTGTGCACCAATCTGTTACCACCTACATTACCGTGGCCTGCAGCTTCGGGATGACCTGGGTGCCGACCTCGTTGCTTGGGAGCCAGTGCACGCATCCGGACTTGCAAAAGAGAGGAGACTCGGGCCGGGGATCCCGGCGGGGGCACTCCGACGATCAAGTCAGTGGCGATCTAGGGAACAGATCCTCCCTTGTGGGTCCCTTTGGTTTGGACTCCATGCTCGGAGGAGGGGATTTTTAGAATGAGAAAGAGAGTAAGGTGAAGGAGGCAGTGAAAGAGGAGGGCTCGAGCTGTGGTAGCTGTGTCTGTTGAGATCCTTCCGGCGAGTCTCCGGTAGCCTAGAATGCTCTATCCCGAGGGGTGCTGCTCCATAGTCCTTGTGCGATGGCACACGGTCCAAGGAAGGTAGCGTTGTGGGTCCTGATTGCGAGGACGTCTCCTGGCCACTGGGCACTTCATCCGAGGAGAACCTGGCAGAATCTCGACTTCGACCGAGGTGGGCTCGACCTCGAGGGAGTCACTTGGCGAAGGAGCTCGAAAAGAGCAGGAGCTCGAAGAGAGCAGGAGCTCGACTTCGGTCGAGGTGGACTCGACTTCAACGGAGCCACTTGGCGAAGGAGCTCAAAGGGAGCCGGAGCTTGACTTCGATCGAGATGAACTCGACCTCGAGTTAGCTACCTGGCGAAGGAGCTCAAAAGAGAGCAAAAGCTCGACTTCGACTGAGATGGGCTCAACCTCGAGGGAGCCACCTGGCGAAGAAACTCGAGAGGGAACGGCCTGACATGGCAATTTCTGGTCATGTGGTGCCCGACTGGACCTGACAGAGACTCCATGTCAATGACCTTGCTATATCATTGTGTAAATCATGACAATAATAAAAGTAAAGATGCCTTGATCTGCTCATGTGCCTAATGTCGCTGGGTAGTTTACAAAGGTATCGACAACCTGTAAGTTTCAGTGTTTGCAAATAAAGAAGGCTACATGGAGCTTCAGGTAGTGCACTAACATGGGTGGGATGCTGTGGACTGGGAGGAATAACAAGTCATTTCATATCAGCCAATTAATTAAGTTGTACAATTCCATGAGACTATGGTTTGAGGTACTCTGCAGCTCTAGGAGCTCTTTTCCAAATTCCTATTTCCAAGAGTGTTGGGTGCCTCCACCTTCTGGAATTCTGAAGATTAATTTTGATGGCTCCTTTGAAAACAACCAAGGTGGAGATAGTTTCCTAATCAGAGATAATCGTTGAGTTACTTTAGATGGTGCCAAAAAGTTTTATAACAACTCTGTTCTTACGGCCAAGCTTAGGGCTTAATTAGAGATTAATTTTGTCAATGTTACGTATAGGAATGGCTGGTGATTCCAAATGCTCGAACATCTATTAGATGAAGCGTTCTAGGAAGTATATGAGCATAGCTATTATTGGAGGCAGATATAGGGATGATTTCCTTGATTTACTAGACTATGGAGGAAGATTCTGTACACATTCTAAATTGCATAATACGTGTCCAGATATTACATGAATTACCTTGATTTGTTTGATTATGGAGGAAGATTATATATGTAGTCTAAAATTGTCCATTAGATGTACCATAATGGACATGGTTCATTTGCTGATAGAATGCATCACCCATTCAATTCTGGATTTTGGAAGTCTTATGAATGCACAAATGCTCCAATCTAATTTTTTTTTTTTTTTGAAGGTGATTAAATTTCGTTCATTCGGCTGACACCAGTGATAGACAGGTTGACGTATTCATCTTCGGATGGGAAACGGCTACGAAAAATTAATATGTGCCGTGTATCGAACATTTTCTGGCTGGGATGGGGGACCGTATGGGGATGGCCATGCCTGGAATCTAACTTCTCTTTTCCTTCTTTTTTTTTTTTTTTTCCATAAAATAAAAAATAAAAAAAATAAAAAAATGGTTGATTGTGTTAGATTTGGTTGCTAGTTGTAGATTATGGATTCCGGCGGCGACAAGAGTGTAAAACAATCGCTACAATGTCAAAATATAACATAACAATATAACAATGACGTCCTCTTACTCTCATCCTCCTGTACGCCTGCAATCAATCCAAGCAGAAGAACCCTGCACATCGTTTGAAGACATCGGTATACCCAAAGAAATTCGTTCACGTCATCTTAACAAAAATGCACGCATCTACGTGCCATCTAACGTGCTGGAAACGTCTACCACCAATAAAAAGCCAAGTCGACGGGAAATAAAAGAGAACACCGGTACGCCTTATAAAAGAAAAGCGTTATTCTTTGAAAGGCACGGATACCCACGTACCGGACACCCGGCCCCCAACCCCGACTCACGGGAACCATCCATCTCTGCTCTCTAGCGCGCCATACCCCACCCCTCACATGCCCTGCGGGCCCCACCGCCAGTCTGTGTTCCGTCGCCTCGTAGCTCGCCACCATTCGCTTCTTGCGGACCTCTCTCTACGATCATACCGCATATTTTCTACTCACTCCCACAGCACCATCGCTCGGTACTCCGCACACACGCTCTCTCTCACTCGGTAGGTCATGGATCGCCGCACCGCCTTTGCCGTCGCGTTAAGCTGCCTCGCCCTCGCCTCTGCCGGCGCCCAGGCCCCCGTGGGCGGCCCCTCCACCACCCCTGCCACCTCCCCTCCCACCACCACGCCGACCACCTCCTCGCCAGCCGCTGCTCCCACCACCCCCGCCCCTGCTACTGCTCCCACTACCTCCGCTCCTGCTGCCGCCCCCACTACCAAACGCACCAGTCCTGTCCCCTCCACGGCGCCCACCTCCGCCCCTCCGGCTAACCCGGTGACCACCGCTCCAGTTAAGGCGCCGGCTACCGCGCCCCCTACCAAGGCCCCGCCGACTCCGGGCCCGGTATCTTCTCCTCCGACGCCGGTGCCAGTGAGCTCCCCCACGACGACGCCTTCACCCACATTGTCTCCCCCAGCGCCGGTCCCGGTCGCGGCCACTCCGACGCCGGCCGCTGCACCGCCGAAGCCGGTGGAGGTGCTGGCGCCAGCTCCGAGCAAGAGCAAGAAGAAGGGGGGCGCCACCTCCGCCCCCTCGCCGGCCGTGGCTCCCGAGGCAGCCGGACCTAGCGGCGGATCCTCCAAAGATACGGTACGCCCTTACCTTCCCCCTCTGCTATTCTGCTGGGTTCCCACCTAGCATGAGCTAACATGCGCCGCGGACGACCGGATCTGAAACGTCCGATCCGATCGGAGACCTCGCTTCCCACCGGCGCACGATAGCGAGGCAATGCGGGCTGTGTGCTGGGAGATCCGAGCCGTTGGTTCGGATCCTGTTGCGCCCTGGCAGCTGTCCGAAGCCGGAGCTGGGGCGCGCGCATCTTGGCGGGACCCTCGCAGACTAGGTCTAACTTACGCTGGCGAGACACGAGACCGTACACCAATAGTTTCCCGGGCCGGAACTCAAAATTCACGCGAGGATCCGGAAGAATGTGAATTTTGAGTTCCGCTCGATGGCTCGGACTTTAGCTCTCTGACCGTCTCGGGCACTCGGGTCTCCCGAGTATTGACGCGATGAAGCGTACTTCGTGCCATGAATATCGAAATCGTGACCGTTGATACGTGCATGGCTGCGTGATTCTCCCATAACTTCAAGATCTAGTTTTTAGCCGATAGAGTTGACACTAAGCGAAGAATCTCGAGATCCAGCGGGATTCCCAGTCTCCGAGACGGTCTATCACGAGCGCGCCAACGTACGCGATACTTTAATGGTTACCTCCTAAGGATGTTTGAGTATTGCCGTTAATGACGTTATAATGCCTCTAACGGGTATTGGTTTACTCTTATAAAAGAACTAACCGCCGTTACAGTGGCCGTTATAATGGGTAGTATGTGTAACATAACGGCGTCACTTTTTAATCGACGCGATGATGTTTGGCGTTAAAATAAGGCGTTTTAGTGGCACTTATAACGTCTTCGGCCACTGTGCGTTACCTAGCGATGCGAATAACGTCGAAGAATAGAAGTGCGGTTCATTTTCCGTTATTTCTAATTATCCTAGACCGTTAAAACATAAATAATGACTTGTACTTTCCTTTTATATATATATATTCCAAATTTTGAAAATTTGCCGCGAGTTTACTGTCCAAATATGTTGTTTTATTATATGAAACATGTTCACTAGAGGCGGTTGGAAGGGTGATCCTCACGGAATATACATGTAAAAAGATTTTTATTGGAGCCAGGTTCGATGAGGATTCTCTCGTGCTCAAGTTAGATAGATAATAAAAGAAAGTAAGAAGTGGAATAGAAGGAAGTAAGGTTTTTTTAAAAAAAACAATTATAAGCAAAAACGAGGATATTTTTGAAAAAGAAAAAAAATTAATCGATTTGGTAAAAAGTGATAAATCTGAAAAATTCATCGTATTGAATTTTAGAGGATCATTTCATCTATTTTTTTTATAAAAAAATTAATGAATTTAGCCAGAAGTGATAGATTCGAAGGTTCCATCCCGTTACATATTAGAGGATTATTTCGTCAATCTAAAATTAATTAAAATTTTATCTTGTAGGTATTGTCAGTCATATTTTTTAATAATGATATGGACCATCACCTGGGATAGATCATGTTTTTTTTTTTTTAATTGAGAGGATGGATATGATCTACTAATTATTATCACCGGGTATATGAAAATGAACGTCAGTTAATTTCTTGCAGCTATTTTGAAGAGGATTGTTATAGAGCTTTATCTATCCTTTAGATACAAGTGTCCATGATCAGTTTGAGCTTTTTAGCCAGGGCCAGGGTAGAGTAAGGATTGAGGGTCTCAAGGTGCTGGAACTTGATTATTGAAGGTGGGACGGATTTTATCGGGGTCGAGGATCTGCCAAATCTAAGGGGACTTAATGGTGCAACCCTGTTTTGTTCAAGGGATCTCAGAGATGGGACCCAGGCCACGGACCTTCATGATGTTGAGGGTGGGCTCCATATCAAAACAAATAAAAAGATGGCGACGATGTATCTCCGTTATGGTCCATTGTTTGTCTTCATAACTGCCGCTATTTTAGCGATTATTTTAATATTAAAATTTTAAAAGTTGCTCTTACTCAACTAACGGCCGTTGTACTGTTGTAACGGTTGATTACAGTTTTGGTGGGGGCCCGTTATAACGAGATATCTGTGTTATTTAAAACTTTGGGTAGACTGAAAAAATAATATATTCCATTTATGTCTTTTCCTATCGGTACTCAATTTTGCAGCGTGGACAGTGCCAGCTGTAAAGGTCAGCCGTGTAATTTAAAAAAAAAAAAAAAAAAAAAAACTACAAGAGCATTAATCTCGAAATACTAATATTAATGGGGTATCCTGTAATCCTACGTTGCAATTGTTGTTCCTACGGTGAGGTACCAGAAATCTTAAAGATAAGTTTACCCTTCGGAGGTGGAGTCACTATTTATTTTATTTTATTTTATTTTTTGATTGCACGCTGATCTTGGAATACATTTTTTTTAACTATCTTTTCGCTTATTTTCATGCAGAGTGGAGCAGGGAGAGTGCGGAAGGTGATGGGATTGACCTCGGTGGTGTTTCTTGCGACTACCATATTGGTCATCTAAGCTAGTTCTATATTATTAATGGAATATAAATTCTCGAGATGGTTGCCCTTATGATATTTTGTATCTCCCTCTTATTTTTGATCTGGTATCCCCGTTTGGTATCTATTTGCCTTGTTTCTCTCGTTGATGGGCTCTGGTTGTAGGTGCATACGCTCACTTGTATTCTTTTTTGAGACGATTTATTTTTATTTTCATGGTTTGGATATCTAGTCTTTAAACTGCTTCATATTTGATGTGATTAGCAATATTGATGATACGGAAAGTTTGGCAGGAAGCTTATATGACTACAATATTTGATATGGCCCTTCAAGGGTTCATCAAACTTAATGAGGTGCGGCTAGTGGCCTGGGAGAAGAATGTAAATAGGAATGAGCTGCTCCCATTGAGGGAGTTTTATTTTCACTTTGATTCAAGGAGAGAATGTGAATGCTCCGTTCTCTTGAAATCCTATCTTGAGTCTTCTCTAGTATTTAAATTTTATTATAATGTCAATTTTGATTCTAATCAGGAATCAAATATATCGAAGAATATAGTTATTTCGATTTTCATATTTTAATTTATTTTAATTTTAATTTTGTTTATGAACCAAATTAATGTACCTTTGTAAGTGTCGTTATTAAAACAAAATGCAAAACAAAGCAGAGCTCCTGCCTTGTAAATTTATTTATATGGCACTGATACTGGGCAAAGCTTCTTCGGTCCTCAAGTTAGTTCTGGAGAGTAATCGCCCTCAAGATAACTCTACCAGGTTGTTTTAGTTTCAGCTGCAGCGGTTGGAGTATAAGCTAGATAAACAAATGCAGTTATAAATTTTGTATGTCCATGTGAAAGTATTGTCACGGCTAATTAAAAGGGTTTTCGCTTTCTTCCATATTTTGAAAAATAAAGTGGATAGCCCGATCAGTAGGGATCTTGTTTTATTATAAATCGATCATGAATTCGAAATATGATCTCATAAATAATTTTATTAAATTTATAATTATATATAAATATGCATCCGTATTTGTATATAAATATATGGAAAAGAAGAAAAAAATAATATTGGTGTGTTTCGTTAACATTTATCATTTGTGAGTTAGACAAAATAAATAAATAAATAAAGTTTAGCTAAACAGCAAAAATGAAATGCCATGTTTTTAATAATTATGACTTTGGAGCAATAAATGAAAATAAACTTTTCTAATAGTTTTTCATGATTTGCTGTGCCAGCAACGGCCAATTGGTCAACATTATACATGTCTTTGAAATGGCAGCAGAGATTTTTTGTTTTGTTTTTTTTTTTTCTTTTTGATGATAATGGGAGGGAGATCCATCCATCTTGTAACGTGAAATTATGTACATGAATCTTTC
This sequence comes from Areca catechu, assembly GCA_021397845.1. Lineage (NCBI taxonomy): Eukaryota > Viridiplantae > Streptophyta > Magnoliopsida > Arecales > Arecaceae > Areca > Areca catechu. The sequence continues at coordinate 1,324,656 of JAHSVC010000041.1, forward strand.
AGTCGTGGGACTGTCCATGATCAAGTTCAAATTATGTGCATGATGGGCTTGCTGCTCTAAAAGATTTTTTTTTTTTTTGATAAAGCAAAAAAGGAGAAGGAGTTAGATCCCGAGCGTGGCCACCCTCAGACGGTCCTTCAATCCCAGCCAGAAAATGTTTGATACACGGTGCATATTAATTTTTTCGCAGCCGCTTTCCATCCGAAGATGAGTACGTCAACCTGCTCTAAAGGCTAATCCGGACTCATATCTATTATGAAATGACAACAATGATTTTTTGTTTTTTTCCTCTTTTTGATGATAATGGGAGGGAGATCCACCCATCTTCTATTGGTAATGTGAAATTATGTACACGAATCTTTCAGTTGAGTGGGACTGCCCATGATCAAGTTCAAACTATGTGCATGCCCAGGTGGGCTTGCTGCTCTAAAGGTTAATCCGGACTCATATCTATTATATATAATAAAATAGTATTATATGAATTTAATAGCTATCAAGTATCAAATTTTTATAGTCATTTTTTTTACTTAAAATTGTACATTTTTTATAATCTATTCTTTATAATCTCTACCATGTATGTTTGTGGGATATAGTGACAAATACAAGGACTATCTGTCTTCATCAATCAACCAACCATATTTATATATCTCAATATATTATTTTTAATGAGTATAATTTTTATTTCTTGCCTCGCTACTATAACTGAAGGGGAGCTACTACGTTGGATCGTAACTTCTGACCCAACTCATAACCAAGCCTCTAATGATAATTAGAAAACATCTCAGCCCAACCATTGCTATGCTCCAACAACTACTTTAAGCTTAAATCATAATGCAGCATCTACATAGCGATTGGCTGAAATCCAATATAGTTTTGTACCTGATCCAATAATAACTCAATTACCCAATGTTTTACATGCTAAGTTCGATTCTACATGAGAATGTGCACACCTATTCACTAAAGATGCACCGGTCATAGCTAACACAGTAATGTTGCCTAGCTAAAGCAACCCAAGATGAGAGGTGCATTGGGTTTCAAAAATTTTTGCAAAGATAAAAGACAAGTGCTAGTGAGTTTGCAAAGTGTTTGTGTGCTTTACAAAAGTATGCAGCACAAGTAATAAAGTAAATGCAAGAAAATAAAGATAAACAATCATAAATACAATAATCTATAGTGGTTCGGTGCACACCAAGCACCTATGTCCACTCCCTAAGATTCCTTGGGTATTTCACTATAATCCTTTCTTGATTACAGTAGATTAGTTTTTCCGGGCTCACTAATTAAAATCCCTTGGTTTTCATAAAGCTAACTAAAAGTCTAGTTAGTTTTTCACAAGGCTCACCAATAACCTAGTTGGTTTTTAAATAAGGCTCACCAACAACTTTGTTGATTTTTCAAATAAGGCTCACCAACAACCCAAACACTAGTTTCAATCCACTTGAAACTAGAAACAAATAATTCAAGTACAATGAAAGATATAATAAACTTTCTCAAAATAAAAGCAAATATCTTTTTGAAACTCTTGATTGCTGTTGAGAAGCTTGTCTCCAAGTTGTTGAAGCCTTAATCAATGCTTGAATGAATTGGACTTGAATGTTCTTGAATGCTTGAAGGCTCAACCTCACTCAAAAGTAGTAATTCTTCAATGAATATTTGAATGAATGTTCATAAACTTCATTAGTTACTTTCTTCTTATATTTGGTATACTTTAAATACTTTTCAAAGCCTTAAATGATCATTTATGATCGTTGGAAAGGAAAAAGTAACCGTTCGATACAAAAATGAGCTATTCAGCGCTTCCGAAAACTAGCCATTACTGTTCATCCAGACCTGCAGGTGTCGACACTTCAGGTTATTAGTCGACTCATATATCGACACTTGAGTCGACACTAAGTAAAAATATTTTCTGAAGCTCTCTGGAGTGTTTTGGTGCATCGACACTTCTTCTGGTGAGTCAACACTTGAGTCGACACTTCATCTTCATGAGTCGATACTTGGACAAAATCCAGAAATCAGCATGTTCTATCTTCATTTTTGTCTCAGGCCTTGAGTCGACACTTGCTTGACTATGAGCCGACTCATGTGTCGACACTTGATTTTCATGAATCAACACTTCATGCATGCCGATTGAAACTCTTTCGCGTATTAGCTCAGCGTTTTGTAAGTCAATACCTTGAGTCGACACTTGATCTTCATGAGTCAACACTTAGTTGAAACTTTACTGAAACTTGTCCAAATTTAAAATTTGAGTACTTCAAAGTTATTCTTACGTGCCAATGTCCATATAACTTGAAATTCCATTAATTTAGGTGACTTGTTCAATAGTTTGACAAACATTTGAATTCTTTCACACAATATAGCTTTGATGAGTACCTTATTCTGATAAACACACTTTTAATACACTGTTAGTACTCAAATATATTTAAGTATTTTATTATTTATCAAAATCAAGATAGGAGTCAACAAGTAATCACAACATCTGACCTACCAACTCCACTATCGAAAGCGGGTGACATCTACGACCATAGTTCACTGCAGTTCGAGGCTGTCACTTTCTCATCACATCCCATGATCACCCGCTCCAAGGCTAGCATCTCCAAGCCTAATCCGATGTGTGCTAATATTGTATTATCATCTATTCCTCCTAGACCTCAGATTGTCCATTCTGCCTTAAAACATCCTGGTTGGATAATGGCTATACATGAGGAGTTAAATGCTCTCGCAGCAAATTAAACCTGGAAATTTATCTTGCATCACCCCTCAATGAATGTTGTCGATTGCAAATAGATGTTCAAATCAAAGCTCCATGCAGATGGGATGCTTGACTGATTAAAAGCCCATTTTGTGGCAAAAGGCTTCCATTAAAAGGAGGGTGTTGACTTTCTAGAAACTTTTAGTTCTATAACTAAACCGGGTAGTATTTGTATTGTTCTATTGGTTGCCACTATTCAAAATTGGCCAATTTATTAACTAAATATCAAGAATGCCTTCTTATATGGCAATCGCGATATTCCTATGTATATGGAGCAACTGCCTGGCTTCCATGACTCATCTTATCCTGATCATGTTTGCTTACTTTGGCATGCTTTATATAGGTTCAAACAAGCCTCTCAAGCATGGTTCAATAAGTTCAACGATTTTTCTTATTGGGTAAGGTTTCTTCTACAACAATACCGATCCATCATTTTTTGTTTTTCACCACGATGGTCACACTATCATCCTGCTACTCTATGTTGATGACATCATCCCCATAGGTGATTGTTCGCAACTTTAGATCGCCTTATTCATGCCCTTGGTCAGGCATTTTTTATGAAAAATCTCGGTCCACTTAATTATTTCCTAGGGATCGAAGTTGATATGGCAAGATCGCTGACATGGAGTGACGTAGAGTACACCTCGGATCCAGCTAGCAGGAAGATAGCACCACGCCAAGTTCCTTTCCGAGCTCCCTCGCCAGGTGACCTCCCCAAGGGTCGAGCCCATCTCGGCCCGAGCTCGACAGCCCACTCCTTCGCCAAGTGGCACCTCCAGGTGGGGTCCACTTGGCCGAAGTCGAGCTTGTCTCAGCTCCTTCGCTAGGTGGCACCCCCAGATGGGTCCACCTCAGTCGAAGTCGAGCCTGCTCCTGCTCCTTTGCGAGGTGGCACCTCCAGGTGGGATCAACCTTGATTGAAGTCGAGCTTACTTCTACTCCTTCACCAGGTGGCACCCCCAAGTGGGGTCCACCTCGACCGAAGTCGAGCTTGCTCCTGCTCCTTCGCCAGGTGGCACCCTCAGGTGGGGTCCACCTCAGCCAAAGTCGAGCTTGCCTCTACTCCTTCGTCAGGTAGCACCCCTAGGTGGGGTCCACCTCGATCGAAGTCGAGCCTACTCCTGCTCCTTCACCAGGTGGCACCCCTAGATGTGATCCAACTCGATCGAAGTCAAGCTTGTCTCTGCTCCTTCTCCAGGTGGCGCCCCCATGTGGGGTCCACCTCGGTCGAAGTCGAGCTTGCCTCTGCTCCTTCGCCATGTGGCACCCCCAGGTGGGATCCACCTCAACCGAAATTGAGCTTGCATCTACTCCTTCGCTATGTGGCATCCTCATGTGGGGCCCACCTCGGTCGAAGTCGAGCATGCTCCTGCTCCTTCGCCAGGTGGCACCCCTAGGTGGGATCCATCTCTACCAAAGTCAAGCTTGTCTCTGCTCCTTCGCCAGGTGGCACCCCCAGGTGGGGTCCACTTTGGTCAAAGTCGAGCTTGCCTCTGCTTCTTCGCCAGGTGGCATCCCCAGGTGGGGTCCACTTTGGTCGAAGTCGAGCTTGCCTCTACTCCTTCGCCAGGTGGCACCCCCAGCTGGGGTCCACCTCGGTCGAAGTCGTGCTCTTTCCATGGAAGCCTTGGGAGGACCAAAGGCACAGCCCCCAAGATCAGACACGCGTGGAGCGACGCGCCCAGTATGGCGCCCCCAAGTCTGTAACGATTCGCGTAACCTCATTTGTACCAATTTGGGGGATGCGCCTCGATCGAGATGTCGATCCTGCGACCGGCCATCTGAAATCCCCCAAAGAAGAAGGCCGCGTACAGAAACTCGGACCCAGGGGTGGCTGTGCTTAGATCGAGGTTCTACCTAGTTTCTCCCTTCATGACAACACACCGGGCAAAGTAGATTCACAACTTAACTCCCAACTATAAAAGGAAATGATGTCGGGAGAGCGGCCAAAAGATACCGTCGACCCCTAAGACCCCAGGGAGGGCAAGTCGAGGCACTGAAGCGATCAGCGATCTACAAAGGCACCAGCAGACGAGAAGGAAGGTAAGCGAAGGGAAGCAACAGAAAGAGGGTAAGCGCACAAGAGAGCGAGACGAGTGACTTGAGGCAGGAAGCTCTCAAAAGACTCTCAAAGCGAGTCCCCGCAAGCACAGACACCACAACCCAAGCACCGTTCTCTCCTCATTCTCTCCTACTCGATCCCTTACTCTAAACTCCTCTAAGCACGGTGACCCAAGTGGGATCTGTCCTAGGGGATCTGTTCCGCTTTGCCGTCTACTGACTTGATCGTCGGAGTGTCCTCGTCGGGATCCCCAGCCTGGGTCTCTAACTCTATTTTGTAGGTCCGAAAAGTCCAGGATTCCAGAGCAAAGGGACAGACGTCCGGTGCCACCTCATAGCTACAGGCCACGACGGTAAGGTCGACGACAGATTGGCATCCTGGGTAAGAGAAGAAAGCCCCCCACGAGCTTGGAAGCAGCTCCACTCGAAGCATGGTGGTGACTCGTGGACGTGAAGCTTTCACCAGCCGAGCGGGAGACGCCCCCTCTCCCTTGGGCCCATGCAGCCCGAAGAGGGAACTCCCTGCTCCTCCTCATCTAGCCTCGGCAGACGGTCAGTATGCCGTACTTGTCCAACAATGCAGTTACTAACCATGGCTGTGAGGCAGTTGTAGCATCAGCAGCACTCCCTGGTCACTCAACCCCAGCCAGGAACCCCCGTGACCCAAGCCACGGGCCCCCACAAAAGCCTGCACTCCATCCAAGGCATGCCATCCCATCCGCGGGCCATGACCAATCCCCGCGGGAGTCAACAGACCCCCATGAAGAGAAATCACTCTAGGTCGGCAGACCGGGAGAGCCGATCCTTGAGGATGATAATGCCATCGTCAAGCATGGCCAGCACCGCCGAGACAAGGCCCCCCGTCGCAACCACCCCCAGCTATGAACTCCTTCTCCAGTGGCCTCAGTGGAAGGCTCCATTGACGAGGCCATCCGGCCCCTGGCTGAGAAGCACCTTGAAAAGCAAGAGCGCAAGTTGGCAGAGCTCTCCTACCAGTTTGCCAACATACAGGGCTCCTCTAAGGAGCCAGTGGGCCATGATGTCTGATCCCCTTTCTCCCGGAAAATCTAAGAGAAATCGATTCCGAGTTGGTTCCACATGCCTCAAGTGGATCCCTACGACGGGACCATCGACCTCCTGGACCACTTGTAGAGTTATAAAGCTCTCGTGAGAGTCCAGGGGGCGACGGATTCCCTCCTATGCATCACCTTTCCGACCACTCTCCAGAAGGCCGCTCGAGTCTGGTTCATCAACCTCAAGCCCGAAAGCATCGACTCCTTCTAGCAGCTGGAGAGGAGATTTGTGGCCCACTTTGATGCTTGTTGAAAGGTGCCATGGGAGGTGGATAGTCTCTTCTCTATTCGGTAGCAAGATCATGAACTCCTACGGGACTATGTAACCCGCTTCAAAACTACTGCCCTGGAAATCTATAGTTTGGACGAGCCCGTCACCATGCTGGCACTGAAGCGAGGGCTCAAGACCTCCCGTCTGACTTATTCCTTAGATAAGAAGTCCCTAAAGATGTACTCTGAACTCCTCCATGTCCACAAGTACATCCGTGCTTAGGAGGCTAACCGTACCAGGACAGAACTAGACGGAAGCCTTCGAAGAAACCTACCCCAAGGGATGTGCCCGGGATACGGAAACCCGGACCACCTGCAGACTTTTGATCGGGATCGAAGCTGAAGAGTGGCCCCGTTCACTTGTAGACTTTCACTCCCCTCCTAGCTCCGAGGTCAAGATTCTTATGGAGATTGAGGACGAGTGCTACCTTCGCCACAGAAGTCGTCAAGTGCTCGCGACAAAATAAACTACTGCACTTCCACCATGACCATGGCCACGACATTGAGGATTGCCACAACTTGAAAAGAGAGATCAAAGACCTGATTAGGAGAGGCTACCTTAGGAAGTTCATGAGAAAGGAGACTCCGGCGGAGGATCAACCACTTGTGACTCTCCCCCTGTTCCTATAGTCGACAACCGGCCCACGGAGAAGCCCGCGGGCATGATCTCTTAGGAAATAGAGCGCGCATCGAGAGAGCCCGGGGGGAGGAGATTTGGAAAATGTACTCCCTTTGCGAAGGGGAAGGGAGGTGAAGAAGAAATTGTAAATAATGATACTGTCGTGGTCGAGATGACCATCGCCAAGTATCCGTACGCTATATTATGGTTGATAGTGGGAGCTCCACCGACATACTTTGTTACGATGCTTTCTCTCTCGATGAACTTGTCTCATGATTAGCTAAGGCCAATGCACACCCCTCTTGTGGGTTTCACTGGAGATTCTGTGGGAGTCGAGAGAGAGATCACCCTCCCTATCACCGCCGGAGCTCCACCCGGCAGAGACAGTCATGATGACTTTCACTATCATCAGATTCCCATTACCGTACAATGCTATCTTGGGCTACCCTGGGCTCAACCAGCTTGATGCAGTCATTTCCACCAAATATTGTTGGTACAGTTCCCAACCCCTTACGATGTGGGAGAGGTGAGGGGGGAAGCTCAGCCCGTCCCGTATTGCTTGCAAGCGTCCCAGGAGCCCTAAGTGCCGAGCTCAACTCTGACATCGATGACCTCAACAAAGGGCGCAAGACCCTAGGGGTGGCCCCGTCGAGCTCCTGTTGACTTACCCTCTTAGCTCGGACCCACTGAAGACTGTGCAAATAGGAGTCCAACTACTAGAAGATGAGCATACTCGATTGCTGAGTTTCTTGCAGGCGAACGCGAATGTGTTCGCCTGGTCTACGGCGGATATGCTAGGTATCCCCCAGATGTCATCACCCATCAGTTGAAGATTGATCCAAAGTGCCATCCAGTTCGGCAGAAGAATAGGAGCTTTGCCTCGAAGAGGCAAAAGGTGATCAACAATGAGGTGGAGAAGCTCCTCACTGCTAGCTTCGTCCGTGAAGTGTGGTACCCCAGCTGGCTGGCAAACGTAGTCATGGATAAGAAGAACAATAAAAAGTGGAGGATCTATGTGGACTACACCAACCTCAACCGTGCTTGCCCAAAAGATAGCTTCCTCCTTTCGAAGATCAACCAGCTCATAGATGCCACTTCGGGGCACCGCCTCCTCTCCTTCATGGATGCGTTCTCCGAGTACAATCAGATCCAGATGCACCCAGAAGACGAGGAGCATACTGCCTTCATCACGGGCCGTGGGATAACTGTTATAGGATGATGCCCTTCGGCCTGAAGAACACTGGCACCACTACCAGCAATTGGTCAACAAGGTCTTCAAAGACCAAATTGGCCGTAACATTCAGGTATACGTGGATGATATGCTCGTTATGAGCAAGCCCAACCTTAGACCCCGTCGAGACCTGGCGGAGACCTTCCCAACCTTTACCTCCACCAAATGAAGTTGAACCTGGCAAAGTACGCTTTCGGTGTGGCAGCAGGAAAAATTCTTGGCTTCATGGTCACCTAGAGAGAGATTGAAGCCAACCCAGAGAAGGTCCGAGCGATCTTGATATGGAGTAGCCCACCTCCAAGAAGCAATCCAGCGACTCACCGGCCGGATAGCATCCCTGAGCCGGTTCATTGCACGATCTACTGATTGTTGCCAGCCCTTCTTCAAGGCGCTGAGGAAGATGCATGACTTCGCTTGGACGAAGGAGTGCCAGGAGGCATTTGAAAAGCTAAAAAAGACCCTGGCATCACCGCCACTGCTCTTCCGGCCAAAGGATGGAGAAGAGCTCCTTCTGTATATGGCAGTCCACCCCAGAGGCTGTCAGCTCGATCTTGGTCCGGACGGATGATGGAGGGGTCCAAAGACCTATGTATATACAGCAAGCTTCTATGCGATGCCGAGCTCAGGTATTCTCGATCCAATAAATTAATTTTTTTGCTCATTATGTTTGCCCAGCATCTCAGGCCTTACTTCCAAGCACACCCGATCGCGGTCTTGACGGATCAGTCGCTGAAGGTCGTACTCAGTCGACTTGATACATCCAGATGCCTGGCGAAGTATGCACTGAAGCTCAGCGAGTTCGACATCGCCTACCGGCCAAGGTCATCCACGAAGGCGCAGGTACTAGCTAACTTTTAGTTGAGTGTGCATGCTGGGCGAGGGGCCGAAAGAGAGCCCCCAGAATCAGCAACCAGGACTGAATCGGATGAGGAGATCTGGGTCCTACATGTGGATGGAGCATCCAACTCCGGTGGAAGTGGAGCCAGGCTCATTCTTGCTAATAGCGAGGGAGTCGTCGCCAAGTGTGTGCTCCGCTTCCAGTTCGCCGCCACCAATAACCAGGTGGAGTATGAAGCGCTCCTCGCGGGACTGAGAGTCTCCCGCGAACTGGGCATGACCAGCTTGAAGGTCTTCACCACTCATAATTGGTGGCCGGGCAGGTCTCAGGCAAGTTCGAGGCCCGTGACCCTCAAATGTCAAAGTACTTGGAATTGGTACGTGCAGGTGTGACAATTTTCAAGCGCTTCAGCGTCTCCCATATTCGCACGGAGAAAATGCTCACGCTGATACCCTCTCTCGCTGGCGACCCTGACTCGTCCCCTGGATCGCACCTACATCGAACATCTTTAGGCCCCGAGCCATGAAGTCCTCAAAGAGATCCAGCAGGCCCCGGAGCCGAGCTGGATGGACAAGTACGTCAAATACATCACCGACGATACTTTGCCTGAAGATCGAATAGAAGCCGACCTCATCAAAAGTAAGGCTGCGCGTTATGTGCTGATGGACAGATTACTCTACTAGAGGTCCTACTCCTACCCACTCCTCAAATGCTTGAGACTCACGGAGAGAGCAGTCGTGCTCCAGGAGATACATGAAGGCCTCTGCGGAAGTCATGTGGGGGGCAGAATTCTAGCATACAAGGCCCTCCACCAGTGATACTACTGGAAAATGATGAGGGAGGACGCGGCCAACTTCGTCAAGAGATGTGATCGCTGTCAGCGTCACGCGGTTGTGTAATGCCAGCCGGCTACGCCGCTCTCCCAGCTCTCCACACCCTGCCCATTTGCCTAGTGGGGCATGGACATCCTTGGTCCTTTTCCTCCCACGTCTGGGTAGCGTAAGTTTCTGATTGTTGCCATCGACTACTTCACGAAGTGGGTTGAGGCTGAGCCCTTAGCCCGAATCACGGAGGCGAATGTCAGCAAGTTCTTTTGAAAATCAATCATATGTAGCTTCGGACTCCCTCACACCATCATCACCGATAACGGACGGCAGTTCGATAATTGGAAGTTCGAGGAATTCTGCAACGACCTCGGCATTCGTCATCGCTTCATCTCGGTAGCGCACCCTCAAACTAATGGAGAGGCCGAGGTGACTACCGGACTATCCTTCAAGGGCTCTGGACTAGGTTGGATCAAGCCAAGGGTAGATGGGTCGAAGAACTTCCCAGTATCCTATGGGCGTACCACACGATGCCAAGGACGACCACGGATGAAACTCCATTCAACCTCATCTTCGATGCAGAAGTAGTGATTCCGGTGGAACTCAGTCTGCCAACACTGTGGATATAGAGCAGTACGACGAGGCCGAGAACCCAGCACGACGCCTGCTTAATCTGGATCTACTTGAAGAGTGAGGGACAAGGCTCGGGTCCAAATGGCAGCCTACCGACAAGATGGGCCAGATACTACAACTCCAAGGTGAGATCGAATTCCTTCCGCCTGGGAGACCTGGTGCTGCGACGGGAAGAAGCCTCCGAACCTCGAGAGTGCAGTAAGCTCTCTCCGAATTGGGAAGGCCCTTACAGGGTGGTCGAAGCCCTCCCTCACGGTGCCTACTATCTCGCCAAGCTCGATTGGGTGCGATTTTCGCGGACATGGAACGCTACAAACTTGAGGATATATTATTAATGATGTAAGACTTCCTAAACATCAATAATGAAATTCTCTTTAGTGCAATGCTTGTCCGTCTCGTAGGACTATCATCGCCCGGCCTTAGATCTGGCGACTGAAGACGGGGCAAAAGTCCCATAAGCAATTTACGAGAAATGCCAAAGCACGGAATCGAGTTCCGGTGCAAAGCCCAGATTCCAGTCCAGATGAAAGCCTAGAGTTCAGTTCGGATGAAAGCACGGAACCCAAGTCCGACACAAAAGCCCATATTCCAATCTGGATGAAAGCCCGGAGTTCAGTCTGGATGAAAGCAGGGAACCCGGTTCCGGCACAAAGCCCGGAATCTAATGGATGAAAGCTCGGATTCCAGTCCGGATGAAATCTCGAAGTTTAGTCCGGATGAACCAGATGAAAGCACGGAACCCAGTTCTGGTACAAAGCCCAGATTCCAGTCTGGATGAAATCATGGAACCCAGTTTCGACAAAAAGCCCGGAGTCCAATCCGGATGAAAGCTCAGTGTTGCCCAGGTGGCTTTTCCCAAGAGGGGGTGAATTAGAAATTATAAAATTTCTTACAAATATGTGCACAAGTAATTCCTTTTAGTGGTGGAGTGTTGTATTAATCAGAATTAGATGCGGAAGCTGAAAAGTAAGTAAAACACAACACAAACAAAGCAAGTTTAGAGTGGTTTTGAGCAACCCAGCTCCTACGTCCACTATCCAAGTTCACCACTCGGGATTTCTACTATATCCTCCAAACCGGAATACAGTCGGATTGTTTTACAGGCTCACAATCCCAACCTCTATACTTTGGTTTTTAAATCGGACTCACCAAAGAAACCCACACTAGGTTTTCACAGGTTCACCTAGAACCTCTACACTTTGGTTTTCAGTTGGCTCATCAAAGAAACCTATTTGGTTTTTACAACTGGGCTCACCAATAATCCAAGTATTCTAAGAGTAAAAAGAAAAGCAACAGAAATGACAAACTAAGTTGTCTAGTGGTTACCGATGCAGCTCGAGTGAAGCTCAATTGAATGCTCTTCAATGCACTTCAATGGCTTCCTTGCTTTCCTCAAAAGATGCTTCAAGCTTCTAATAAGAGTTGGTGAAGGCTTGAAGGCTGACTTTAAAGCTCAAGTGCTCTCTCTTCTTACTTCAATAAATGTTAAATAAATGTTCAACAACTCATTAGTCTCTCTAAGGATATTCTCATACCTCATTTATAGAGACTTCAACTACCTTCCCTTGATTTTGAATGTTGTAGACCATTGGGAAGTGACAGGTTATCGTTGGAGCACTTTTGGAATTCAAACTCAAAATTCTGGAACTAGCCGTTGGAGAAGAGACCCCGACATTCCAGTCGGCTCGGACATCTTCGAGTCGGCTCGGATGAGGTTCGGGTCGGCTGGGTTGAAAACCAGTCGGCTAGGTTCCACAGTCGAGAAAATAGCTCACTCTGGACGAGTCGGCTAGGCTGAAATCCAGTCGACTCGGATCCCTGAGGTTCTCAGAACATTCTCAACCAAGTTTTGGTCGAGTCGGCTGGGACTTGGTGCCAGTCGGCTGGGTCTGCATGCCAGAGATTTTCTTTCTTGTGCCAGTGCTAGAGTTGGCTGGTTCCTTTATCCAGTCGGCTCGAGATTGGTTCTTCAGCCAGACCAATTTCAATTCTCCAGAACTCACATCCCAAGCTTTGAAGACTTCCTTAAGCTCTTCTTATAACAATATCAAGAGAAATCAAAGCTTGAAAACTAATAGAAGCAACCATTTATCTTTGATTCAAATAGAAAATTTTTTGTTGGGTTCTTCTTTACAAGATTCTAATTACTTACAACTCAACACAAAGAAATAAAGGTTGTAGGTTTTTAAAAAAATATACTAAAGTAGTCATCCTACAAAAACTTTTCAACCATTTGAAGAGTTGTTAGATAACCAAATATATGCTCCAATATTTGTTATCATCAAAATCACTTCAGGGTTCAACAATCTCCCCTTTTTGATGATGACAAAACACTGGACATAAAAAAATCTATTCTATTCACAAGTATAGATGTATATCATAGTAAGCATTTACACTATTTGTCGTATCACAATATTATGTATTCTCAATTGAGTATCAATGTATGCTATACAGTATATACAAAGTCAATTGTATAAAATGTAAGTGTCAGAGAATAAGTGCTTGTGTGTATTAAGCAACATTAAGCATTGACAGTTAGATGTAATTTGTAGAGAGCAAAATATGAATCATTAAAGCAAATTAAACATGTATTTTTCCTCCTTTTTATAAAATTTCTAATCAATGTGACATTTCTCCCCTTTTATCGTTTATTTGAACACTTCAGCAGAAAAGATATGCAATATTCATTAAGCTCCCCCTGTCTAATTAACTTTAGCAGCTCTATTCTAATTCTATTAAGTTTCTTCTTTCATGCACTTTATTGTATAATAGTTCTCCCCTTTTTGTCATCAAATCAAAAAGTTATGCAATTAAGCTCAGATTTTAAGCAAATTGAGATTGTATTAAGATTTGTTTGAGATAATTTTACTTTCTCAAATTAGAGAGCAAATCCTATTTAAAAAAAATATTAGAGAGTGTTAACAAGATAAAAGTACACACGTGTGTCCAAAAGGATAGTCATTGTATTTCCATTGAAAGATTCAGTACAATAAACATTACACAATCTTCAAAAAGTTTCCAAAAAGTATAGAAAATATCAAAGACCTACTCACTATCAGATTTTTCCTTAGGTACATTGATAGGCACACTTGTACCATACCAAGAAGCAGATCTAGGAGGTCTACTAGAAGATGCATGAGGTGGAGGTGCTCTAGGATGGTGATGATGCAGAACGGAAGCTCTGATACCAAAAATGATGCAGAACAAAGAACAAAGAAGCGTATGCGGAAGTAAAGGTCTAGTCCTAGCAGTGATCTCCAAGGATCTAACAGTGCCACAGATTGAAACCATTTCCATCCAGATTGCACCAAGTTGCTGTTCCATGTCCTTAAGGCTTGTAGGTACCTTGTTCACAGCCTCTTTTATTTCACCAATTTTCTTTTGCATTGATATAAGTTCAGAAGCTTGGACATTAGCAAAAGCTTCAGCAGATCCTCTAAGTCTTCCAAGTTCTGATCTAATAATCTCAATGCCTCTTGTGTAGTCATCTACCATTTGTCTTGTTTTTGCAATTGTTCCCAAAGTGCATTTGGCTTCATTCAACTCAGTTCTATACTCATTTAATGTTGCATCAACTGATTTCTTTAAGGCTTCAGAACTAGAAGAAATAAGGTCTAGGATAGGTTGAAGTTCCACTTGAGTGCAGATCTTGAAGTTTCTATTGCTTCAACCTTTTCTTGCAAACTTGTAACATGTTCTTCCAGTTGAGACAGTCTACTATCCACTGACTGTTTTTTATCACCAAAAAGTGAAGTGATAGTCCTTGTCAGTGAATCAGTCAAAGCCTTCATCTGATCTTCAATTTGACTTTGGATGTTTGGAGGATGTGAAGCTGCAGGAGTGAAGTCTGGTAAAGGTATATCAGTTGCAGGCAAATCAAATTCAGGGTGTAGGTATATCAAAATCAGGAAAAGGTACATCAGTCTCTTCAAAAGTGGTAGCAAGTTCAGGAAAGAGAGACTCTGGTTCAGGTGCAGGTGCAGTAGAGGTTCTAGCTGTTTCTCCATTCTCTTCTTCTTCTTCTTCACTGCTCGAACTACCAATTGCCTTGATATTAGTTCCTTTCTTTCTCCAAACACCTTCAAGTTGAATGTAACCCATTCTTTCTAGTGACTTGGAGGTGTAGACATCAGTATGGTGCAGTTCAACTCCATCTTCACCTTCCAAATTCACTCTTTGAGACTGAATAGCAGAGTTAACATCATTCCATAAGGTAAGCAAGACTTAGCCTTTCTAACAGTCTCCTTCATTTGCATAATGATAATATGAGATAGATTTACAGGAGTCTTTTCCATGATATGTTCCATAAGGCATAGGTCTTTCTCACTTATCCAATCAAATCTTCCAGTTCTTTACAAAAATATTCTATGATGAAATTATGTAACAACCTCATTTCAAGTGATAAGGTGTTGGCAAAGACAGTTCCAATCCCACAGACATCTTCCCTGTTTAGAATAGTTCTCAAGGCCTTCTCTCTATCCTCAATTACTAAGAATTTCACCCCATCAATAGATAAATCCAATAGATTGTGTAGAACATCTTCATTGACAATAACTCTTCTTTCTTTAATTGTAGATTCTACATGATTTGTACCCAATCTCAAATTTTCATAAAATGTCTTAACAAGAGAGGGGTAGGTCTTTCATTTAGGGAGCAAAATTTCTTCCAACCTTGATCCTCAATCAGATCACTAATCTTTAACCCTATCTCCTTAATAAATTCAAAGTTGATACGATGGCCAGAGGTTACGGTCTTGTGGACATTGAAGGGATTTGGCTTGGAGCACTCGGAGTGGCCCTTGCAGGTTCTTCCACAAGTCTTCACTATGAACAGTGACAGTCGGCTCTTCTGACGTCTCTTAGTTCTTCTTTCCCTTTCCACGGATGGAGCGGCTCGCAAGGAGCGTTTTCCGGTAGCACGTTTTGGAGTCATTGCTAGAAAGAGGAAGAGATGAGAGATTGGAGAGCTTAGAAGGGAGAGAGGAATATTTGGAATATGATTAGTAGAGGAACAAAGGGTTAGAAAATTGAAATGGAGGTTAGAAAGCTCGGAATGGGGTCTATGCCCCAAAATAAAAAACTCAGGCGCGATAATCCAGTCAACTCGAAAAAGCCCTAGAGAGGCTCGAGCCGATTAGGCCAGAACTCACCCAAAACACACAGAAAATCCAGTCGATTCGGTTTAACAACCAGTCGACTCGAACAGAGAAATCAGGGTTTTGGAAATTTCGATCACAATTCTGAGAGATTTTGGAGAAAATTTCAAAGGAGATTTAGGCTCTATGATAGAGAATGAAATCAGGAGGTTCTCTAGATGATGTTTCCTTAAATTTGAAAGAATTAGATTTGAGAATTTAGAAAGGATCACAAAGTCCTAATTCACTTCTAATTAGTTCAAACCTATCTTGATTAAGTGGCTTAGTAAATATATCAGCTAATTGATCTTCAGTAGGAACAAAATCAAGCACTATATTACCATTTAAAACATGATCTCTAATAAAATGATGTCTAATTTCAATGTGCTTGGTTCTAGAGTGTTGAATTGGATTCTTTGTCAAATTGATAGCACTTGTGTTATCACATTTAATTGGAATTTTAGATTGTGATACATCAAAGTCTTCTAGTTATTGTTTAATCCATAACACTTGAGCACAGCAACTACCAGCAGCCATGTACTCTGCCTCAGCAGTGGACAAGGCTACGAAGTTTTACTTCTTACAGTGCCATGAAATTAAATTCAACCCTAGAAATTGGCATGTACCGCTAGTGCTTTTTCGATCTATTTTACAACCAGCATAGTCAGCATCAGAGAATCCAATCAAATTCAGGATAGAATGTTTAGAATACCAAATTCCTAAATTACTTGTTCCTTTCAAGTATTTAATTATTCTCTTAACAGCAAGCATATGTGTTTCTTTTGGTGATGACTGAAATCTAGCACATACACATATTATATAATATGTCAGGTCTACTCATAGTCAAATACAATAGGATCCGATCATACCTTGTTGCCGATCTCGCCGCCGCGCCTGTGGCTTCAAAGCAGTTGATTCAGTCAGACCGCCTCGCCCCGAGGTCTCCGGACTCTCAGTCCTGCAAGACAATGTCAGAAACCCTGGCCGGGATCCCGGCGAGGGGACTCCGACGGTCAAGTTAGAAAATGGCAAGAGGGAACAGAGTCTCCAAGGCGGGCCCCCGAAGGAGTCCCGACTTAGAGATTGTGTTAGCAAGAAAGGTCACAGGAAGAGTAGAAATCCGGCCAAGTTCCTTCATCGAGCTTGCGCCAAGGGTCCCCTCTCGGGATCTTGGATCCTGCTCTCGGTGCTTTTCCCTTTCCCAACCTCTGTTTCTTGCTTACCTGGTCGTCCGCTCTTCCTATTCTTTTATCCCATCACGCTGCCTTACGATTCCGCCTTCGGGAGGCCCCCTCTTTGCTTTCACCTCCTTCCCTCCCCTCTTTCTCCTTTCCCTTTTGGGTTCAAGAACCGGCGGCCTCCTCGCCTTGCTTGCCGGGCCTAGCGAAGAAAGGGTAGAGGGAGGACGCCGGCCTGACCTTGGGCCGAGCGTGAGCGCTCCTTCCCAGGCATCGACAATGCCCATTACGGGTCCTGGTTTGTCAGGACTTCGCCCCTCGGCTGCGGGACTTGTCGGGCCTATGTAAACGAGGTTTTGCGTGTCGCTGTCGATCGTACCGGCACTCTTCTCGGTGTGCGGCACGCACTGCTCGAGGGAAGGCCTCGGAACCCATGCTTCTATCCTTCGGTGGTCTTACCGTGCTGGTTAGTCGGCCCTAACCGAGGTGGGCCCCTCCTGGGGGACACCTGGCAGAGCGGTAGAGAGGCGCTCGACTTCGGCCGAGGTGGACCCGTCTCCGGGCGCCACCTGGCAAGGAGCAAGAGGGCCCGGTCGACCTCGACCGGGTGGGACCGTCTTGGGGCACCACCTGTCGAGGGAGCGAGGGGCCGTCGGCCTCGATCGAGGTGGGCCCTCCTGGGCGGACACCTGGTGGAGCGCGTAGAGAGGCGCTCGACTTCGACCGAGGGGACCCGTCTCTGGGCGCCACCTAGCGAAGGAGCAGAGGGGCCCGGCTCGACCTCGACCGAGGTGGGCCCATCTCAGGGCACACCTGGCGAGGGGAGCGAGGGGCCGCCGGCCTCGACCGAGGTGGGCCC